>JAGVSN010000006.1:417500-2817500 GCA_022651745.1 Parapsyche elsis
CTACAATTCTGCCTTTGGTAATCCGAATATGTTGAACTCTGCATCAAGTCTGTTGAATCCAAATTTAACAAATCCCACTCTACTGGACATGGCCTCTATGATTGATAATTTTACTGATGCTCAGTTACAAAGCAATCACATTTCTAGTACTGTCTTAGATTCGCCGTACAATCCGTATGATGCTAATTTTAATCCCAATATGCATCATCAAAATCCATTGTATCCGCCCTCACATCCCCATCCACTTCTTGAAGGCTCGCCGGCTAATCCAGCACAAACACAACTAAGTAATTTAACGCCTGAACTTCAAAAACGTCCACCAAATGACTCCACCTATCATATGACTAACATACAACCTGGACCGAATCAATGGACCGAATTCAATAATCCTGAAGTATTCCACTTCAGAGAAACTTCATCTGTAAAAGAAGATCCAGATTCAACGACAGCTAATTTGAATGCTGCTTCCAATAATTATAGCCCTGATTCCGCACGAACAACGGGAACTCCACTTTCTAACAGCGGAAGAGTTTCCGTTCATGACCCTAATATGGAAAGTCCTGCAATTAATGAAAATCCAACTAATAAAACTGATGATAATTCACCAATGAAAATTAATAATAGAGGTTTTGACGAATCTTTAAAATCTTCTGACAAGTCTGGATCATTAGCGCTAGATTTTGATATGTCTAAATCACCACAGATCGCTGATCCGAATTCCAAAGCTCTCGGTATGACAGATGTACATGCTCAAAACAAGAATGATCAACGACACGGTTGGAAGACTCCAGAAAGATTGTTGATCCCTAATTCTAATTGGGATCATAGTACTCCTATATCGCAAGGTGGAAAGAATTGGAATCCCGGTACTCCAACGACACCGACTTTCAATAATTCTAGTACTAAAAGTTGGGATCCAAGTACTCCGACTACACCCAATTCTAATAAATCTTGGGATCAAAACAGTCCCAATGCTATTGGTGGGCAGAATGAGAATTCTCTATTTAGAGTTCCAAAAGCACGACCGCCTTCTCGATCACAGCATAATGTTCCAAATTCGCCAGAAAATTCTGACACTTCCACATTTTTGAAACCATTTCCACCATCCGAGAAACCAATGAATACAGGCTACGACAATCGAATTCCATATGATAACAGTCGAAATCCCAATCAAAGCCCTGCAAACTTAAACCAGCAAAACTATACCATCGCCCACGATGATGCAAATCAAACAGCATCTGCATTATGTCCGGTGAAACCAAATATTGGTGATTATCCAAGCAACAATTATCCGTCGTTGAATCAAAACTCGTACGGTGCTCAAAGTCATCCTATGCAAGGCTATGGCAACTATCCACAAATGGCGAACGCTTATCCTTTTACGCCAAATCCATACGGTCACTTTAACCCATATGAAAATACATACAATGACTACAATTTGGCTTATTACAATGCAGAAAAACTGAAGCGAGAGGAGTTCTTGAGAAATTCTCACTGTTACAATTCTTACGGATATCAGAATTATCCAAACTTTGCTTCGAACTTTTATCATCAAAATGCCAGTCCAAATTGGTGTCAATCATCGCCAAATTGGTGTTTGTATCCGCCACCGTTCTCCATACCGTATCCTCCGGAGCCTCCAAAATCAGAACCCATCGGAGAAGTTACCGACTTTGTGGATAATTTGGAATGTTTTAAGGACGCTCAAATGGGAGGTGTTGCTATCGCTTTAGGACACGGCAGTGTGTTGTTCGAATGTGCTAAACATGAAATGCACTCAACGACGGCTCTAAAGAATCCGAATAGACTCAATCCTACAAGAATTTCACTAGTTTTCTATCAACACAGAAATTTGAATAGACAAAAGCATGGCTTGGAAGAATGGGAAGAAAAAATGCGTCTCAAAAAGTTGGGAATTACAGCTACAACATCATCTCCCTCAACGACAAACACTGTTACAGTTTCCAATGCCAATACTAATGCAATAACAGCTGATGCATTCCAAAATTCAGACTATTATAGTAAGTTGGAAAAGAGGAAAGATACCTCCGAAGAAATTCCAGGAGGCTATAGCTCGTTTGCGGCATTAGTGGATGCGACTTCTAATAGTAAAAACAGCAAGCAAATTATGATGAGGGCATCCACGTTAACAACCATGTCCTGGACTACTCTGTTTCCGATGCACCCGTGCATGGTCACAGGTCCGTATCAAGAATCAGGTGCCTGACAAAAGAAGAACGCAGTTTCTGAGAAAACTGCAAGCCAACCCTCTCTCGAATATCCCGCCCCGTTAAACACTCAGTGAAAGGATTAAATCGAATATTTTTCTAATGATCCGTTTGTAAAATACTTCACAATATTCGTAGTCACTAAGCCTAGTACACACGTCTAGAGTAAAATGTTAAGACTGCTCTCGAAAGTATTTATACGACTCGTATTTGTTTTAAACACATCAAGTTTACGAGATGTGAGTAGTGACGAAGACCTAACAAAGATCTTGAAAACTGAAGAATTCTATTTGTTGTACACGTGAGAAATTATAGTCTCGGGAGCAGCGTCTAACGTGTACACTTAGCTTTAAATATAAAAAATATATATAACACATGTCAGATATGTAAATATTTGAATTATTGAAAGAGGACTTATATTGTAAGGTGAAAGGCGAAATGGGTCGGCAAATTAACTCTAGCCCGTTTCGCATCATTTCACAAGAGGTGCATTTATAATTACGTCTTTATTTAAGATAGCTATTTAGTAAATGGCACAATCCAGTGTATAGAGTCACATGGTGTCCGTGTGCATATCGTTTTATTAGTCGGAACGTAATTTATATATTGTACATGGTAGACTTTGCCAAATTTCAGAGACTAAGTTATCAGTAGGATGTGATAGGGTGACTGTTAACAATCTTTTCTAACTAGAATCGTGCCGCCGGCGAACGTTCTCATTTATTTTGATTCACCAAATTTCGCCGAATTGTGACTGGTGAAATTTTACAATGTAAGTTTTTATTTTTAAGTATTAATAAAATTGATCTCATATTCATTAAATGCAACTAACCCAACCTAAAACTAAACCGAAAGTACAAAACATCACATTTCCATTTATTAAAAAAAAAGACGAAACAATAAAGTTAAATAAAGAGTATAGAGTCGAAAGCGAAATCGATTTCGCTATGGTTGAAGTGACTTTTGACAATCGTCACATTTTCAAATTTAGAAGTTTATGAATTTCTTTTAGATTATCATTATGATTGATGTACACTGTACTGTATCATTAGGTTATTTATTTTTCCTTTTTTTTAATGAAAATGAGTGCTTTTTACATTAGATTACTAAGAAAGTGTGTATTACTAGAATTAGTTATTTATTTTATATGAATATTTTTTTCTGAAGCGTCTAATTTATATGCAACTTATTTATTATCAAAGATCGATCAATTGCCTAATTCCAAAAGGTGATTTTTTTTTTCTCCAAATTTTTAATAATAGACCTAATCGAAACTTGTTTTACTTTTAACAATGTATTTATTTAAAATATCTTTTTATACTATTTTTATAGGTGTCGTTTTTTTGTAATTGTATTTATAGTGGCTTTTGAAGATTATTTCAAATAAGGACTTATAATTATTTTATTTATGAAGTAATAATTAATTGTATAAGGCGACGACGATGTGGATGGATGAATGCAGAACGTATGATACGGAATACTCAAAATGTTCAAAATGAATAAATTGCGCGAACATTACATTTCATATTAGCAAATTTTAGTTTGTTGTTTTTTCTTAATTTAAGTTAAAATTTCTGTGCCATGCTATAAACGAGTGTGGTGTTACCATATTTTACATTTTTAATTTGTGGTTCAAGGAACCATATTAGATGTAAATTACAACAGAAAACGATGTTGTCAAAAATCAATAATGGCGTAACCAACTCTGGAGGCCTCTTTCTTGAACGGAGGTGCTAGTTACACTACTACAAATAAATTAAAATAAGTTGTCAAAACCAAAATGAATAGATTACCTTCTTCCAGTATTTGATGTTTTTTGCATGAAAAATATATACCAAAGTGTTAACTTTTTTTTTATAAAACAATTCAGTATTTAACAATGAAGTGAAACTGATAAAAAAATATCCTTGTTGTTGGTAGTTCAATGTTAAATCGTCTTTTCCAATTAAACCTTGTGTAAAATCGGCATAGGAAAGCAACTGGAAGTGAAAAAAATTATATTACTATAATATATATTTTTGGTCCATTGTGTATGAAAGAATGACGTAAAAGTTATGTGTAAACAAGATTTTTACCAAACTTGAAATTAAGTAATTAGTCTTACCAATATAGTTAACTATATTTTTACTACCCTGAGTGCGATTGAAAGTTATATTAAAAGAAAATGTATGAATTAGAAATTCTATGAATCGGTGAATATGTAACGTTATCATCAATCATATTTATAATCACTCTCAAACACCAAATTCTCAAAATTTTCTCCGAGAATAGTTATTTATATATAAGCTGATTGTATAGACTAGGCGTTGCCAAAATTTGTAATAAAAATGGGTGGGTCTTTTTGTGAAATCAAAAATCAAATTGGAAATTAAAAACCTTCCCTTAATTTTACTATATATAAACTGTAATGATTTTGTCATTCTTGCCATTTATTTATTATCAAATATCATAAATGCACGTAAAAGATTAAATTTTTTATGGATTACTTTATTATTATACAATTCTAGCATTTATAATGCAATTAATGTTGATACCGTGTGTTTTATATTCCTAGCGTCATTAATTTCAATCACTGCCAAATATTTTTTTTTTTTTTTGCTGTGGAAAATCTCTACTATAAATATTAGGATGTTGATTCCATATATTTTTTTAATCAATTACTGAAAATAATATATTAGTGAAAATTTTAATACATTTTATCTTTGCTGTTTTTGTTTATGTTTTGCACTATTTTCTGTCGATTTTTTACGATTCAAAAAGTATTTTATTTTGCAGATTACGTTAATTTTCATTGTGAGAAGTAAATATATCCTTGTAGACGTAAGTGTGAAGCCATCATGTTGGTTTTAGTGACCACATTTTAATATTTATTATTACTACCGTATTTTATAAGCGATTATATTTAATTTTATTAAAGAAAAAGAGTTATTTTATTTTCAAAAATTCTAAAATCTCCTAATCCCAAAAAAGTCCTACCCATGTATTAAAAAACATACTAAAAAGTATAAAATTTATTATTTTACTATATATTATTTTACTATATTTTAATATATAATAAAAATATCTTTTGAGAAATGAACACAAAAAGACATTTAAGTAACAGGTACAGTGTGAATAAAAAATAATACTTTTTTCAAACACTTTCAAAGATAAATTCTAACTTTAAACGAATAATCATTTTGTTAAAAAATATTACAATTTTTTTTAGAATTGCTCATTTGAAAAATGCATATGATAAATTGATATAACTTCTGTTACATATTTTACACATAATTATAAAACCTTACTTGGAAAGATTTGGTATTTTATACATTGGACACTTGTCTAATAATGCTGTAGTAAATATGTCAGTGCGTACATGAACTTGATTTTATTCGATTAAGAGATTTTTAATAAGATTGAATTTCCAGTTATTACTCGAAAATAACTCAAAGTTGAATTGTTACATTCTGACAAAATCACCTAGCCATCTACCTATATAAATATTTGTGTAATTTGGTTAGATTGCAAAACTGCTTAACTTGTGAGCTTTTAATGTCATATTTTAGTTTAAAATATATCTTAAAAGTAAAATTGATATAATATCCTGCATGTTTATAAAACGTGAAAGATAAGAGTGATATAAATTAAATTCACTGGGAACGTCAAACGTTTTTTGATGAAATAAACATGTTTCGATCAAACTTCAAACGTCTTGCATAGCGAGTATTATATTGTGCAGAGCTGTGCATGCATCACAATTGGGAAAGTTTTGCAGAACTTGTGTAGCGGCCATACTGTGTTCGCGTTGTAATTGTCTAGCTTGTTCAATTCCTGGACCAGCCAACACCTCCTTATACAGCTAAATAAAATTAAAACTCAATTAAAACATACATACATACACATTATAATACTAAGTACACTCATAATAGCAAACCCTATCATAGTCGACTTGATTAACATCGTTTCGTCCTGCCTCAATGAGGCTATAAAGATGGGGCTGATGAGCTAGGGTGAACATCACTGGAGCACTGACGAGGGAGAAGGGCCCAGAGCATGGTGAGGAGAAAGGTTCCAAGTCGAGGCACGCTTGCCATGCCAATGCTAAGTGTGAACCAAACTTGTACCCCTAACAATAAAATAAAATTATATTCATCTGCAAAATCTAATTGATTTAATAAAATTATAATAATTTCTAACAAGCTTTTGCATGTCCCGAGATTGTTTAGCCAACATGAGAGCACCCTGACAGCTTTTACCCAGTAAAGCTCCCGCACTTAGCTCGTGTCTAGCGGCCCACTCAGGAGCTGCATGACCCATCAAGTCAGACACGTTCAACGGATCCAGTCTACATTGCCATTCTATAAATAGTAATTATACTTTATTTGAATTGTGGAAAGCATTTTATGTACATGAATGTGTGTCAGTATGCAAGTGTGTATACCTTTGATGGGAGGTTTTCCACCACCAGGCACCGGCTTGCACGGGAGTGGATTATTTTGTTCGTCTCTATCGCCGATGAATTCAGCCTCGGTAAGATCTCTCACAGCAGAAGACATCAATTCGACTAATTCTTGATTTCTGAAAGTGAAAATTCGTACGATTACAATACATACACTACACAAATTTCATTTACGAATGGGTGAAAAACACAAACCGTAATCCGGCCAGTTCAGCGCACGAATTTCCCAATAAATAATCGCCACTCAGCAAAGCGATTTTATTACCGAACGTCATATCGCCAAGATTCGATCCGGTAGAGCTCGAATCTTGAACATTCAAATTGACCAAGCCTTTGTGCACCAAATGACTCGTTCGAATCATTTCAGTCACTTCGGCGAGCGCTCGTTGACTGCAAACACAAGACACAAATAAGAGCAACAGTCATTAATCAATACAACATTCGATTGTCCAATGGACACACCTGTGGAGTACACCAGCCGATTTGTCTTGTTCCATATCCGGTATTTCCGGACTGTGTCCAGCTGCTTTGGACACCAACAGTACGATCAAACCCCAAGCTTGCATATTGTTCTTTCCATTATAAAGAAGATTTCTAAAAACATAATGTACTAATTTATTTATTTATTTTACAGGGTTTTTCAGCCAAAGATATACATACATTTAAAAATCACAAAACAATAACGAAGAATGAACATAGTTTTTAAATCCAACATCCCGCTGTGCTTAAAAAAGAAGGCATACGACCAATGCGTATTTCCAGTTATGACGTATGGATGTGAAAGGTGGATGTTGAATTCAAAAATGTTACGTGAGATCCAGTGCACACTGAGAAGCATGGAAAAATGTATGCTCGGTATAACGAGAAGAGACCGTAAGAGGAATATGTACATGGGTAAGAAGCATGACCAAAGTGGCAGATATACCGGAACATGTGAAAAAGTGGACACATAGCGAAAAGAATGGATAGCAGATGGACGTGAGAAATGGTATCAGAGAGAATGTGAAAGAAAGCGAGGTAGACCGAATGGAAGATGGGTTGATGAATTGAGAAGAATGTGTGGAGTCAACTGGATGCAGATTTCTCAGGAATTTTTTCAGGATTGGAGAGGCCTTCATCCAGCAGTGGATAGTGAACGGCTGAAAATGATGATGAAAACAGTAACAATAGTATGGAAATATACAAACAAAAATAGCGCTAGAATTTACAGTATGCCACTGGGTTGGACCCCATAAGCACCGTTCGGTACCCCGGCACCACCACGTGCACATACACATAGTTGGAGTTCCCCGTTGAACACATGTCCATTTACAATCATGCACATGTGTTTCAAGAGCGATGCTCTCCTCCTCCACTCCAATGATCTTATGCCGAGTGAGTGAGGGAGAGCGACCTTGAATACTAGCGCACCCTATTGTGCAATAGCTTTCCCTTTCATCCTCGCTCACATAAACTTCTTAGAACATGTACATGTTGTCGTTAAAAAAATGTAATAAATTCAACACGGCAATCGTCGGGGTATTAGCCGCACATTCTTTTACACGGGTCCTCGTTATCCCCGTTTACCCTCTTAAAGCGGGGACCAAAATTACTTAGTAAATTCACAACAGAGTCACAGCAGCAAAACACTGAGGGGGGGAGAATTGAGAGGACTGAATTTAGCCTAGGAGTGTGGGATTGAAAGTGACCGTTGACGACTGTGCGCTATTGCGCTAGTGTTTTTATAATTTTTTTGCATTTTTCTACAAATTCGTAACTGTGGGGACTCGGATAACGAGGACCACCTGTATATATATATGTATCTGGCAATGTATTGTATGGAGAATGTTTACTTAAATGATACGAAAGTGAAATGCTTACTTGGCAGTTTTTAGTAGGGGATGATTGCTGCCGACTAGTTTCCTTAGATGTAAAGCGACGTTAGCTATCTCATCGCTGAGGAGCCAACGAAGACTCAGGAATGACGTTGGATAGCCAACAATTTTCTCAGCTTCGCTGACAGCTCGATTCCAATCTGGTTTGCGATCATGTCTTATTGCTGCTACTCCGGCAGCAGGTCGTTGAAGAGGTCGAGACTCCGGGGATTGGAGAACCCCTAGCAGGGCTCGTGCCCCGCTACTACCCCTAGCTACAAGCCTGCTCAAGCTCATGCTGGTATACAGCCGTCGTCAGTGACCGTCGAGCGAAAGTCTGTGGTGAAAGTTCCCACTGACGATTAACCCACTTACGACGAGCACAATTTCGTAACGTACAAGACGACACCGCGTGAACAAAACTACCAAATTATACAATTGTGGTGTTAGATTTCGGCAATATTAAAGTATTTAGCGTGTTCGGAGACGAGGGCGAGGATAAACTAAGTGTTTACCTGGTGGGAGAATAGAAGTTGCACTGACATTTCGACAAACGTCAAAGTGACAGCTGTTGTCAAATGCGGTTCGCAAACTGGCTAAAGCGGCCATATTCATTTTTTAATAAAACTACTTCATATTATACTATACTTACGGTGACCATATTTTTTTGGAGAAAATAACGGACATATAAAGAAATGTTTCAAAACACTGAGCAACAAAAAAAATACGCAAATCGGAGATTGGTCAATCTTTACTAAGTTTAACCCACTGAATTTGAATCCGATAATGATTTTTGTTGATATGCTCTCGTTTACGAGATATTCGCGATTTAAAAAATGTAAAAAATATCCATTTTTTTGGCTTTTGCGGTCTATGACTCAAAATATAGTATCGCTGTGCTCAAAGTGAGTATTGAAATCAATAGTCAGATATTTTTCCTGGCAATTAATTAATTATCTAGCGAATTTTTAAAGTCAAAAATATATATTTTTTTATTTATTTGTTTCCCGTTTCCCGTATAAATGCATGCTTCCAATGTGTCTATTTTTAATTGGGTTTTTTCACTGGTCCACATATTGTTCACTAATGAAAATATTCGTTCAATAGGAGCATTAGATCCAGGGAGACATAAGGAAAATTCAACGATTTTTAAAATGTTTTTGAAAGGAACGTGTTTATCTGTGAAATATTTAAAAATTTCAACCCATCTTTGTGGGCAGGGCTTATCTTTTCATTGGTGACATAACTTTTAATACACGAAACTTCATCGAATAATTCGCCGTCAAGTATATTTACTGGAATAAACAACATCATTTGTAGTGCTGCGCTGCTAATATAATACGGTTGTTTATTGTTGGCACTCTACCTGATTCCGAAAACACGGAGTTGTGATTTACATATTGAACTACGGTGAAACGGCGATAGTCAGCTTCACAAAATAAAGGACAAAGGGGCAATTTTAGAAAATAAATAAATCTAAAAGACAGAGCGGTGAAATAAAGGACTGTCCTCTTAAATAAAGGACGTATGGTCACCGTAACTATACTACATCTATATAAATAATGTTGCGTAAGATCCAGTGTACACAGAGAAGCATGGAAAGATATGTTGACTGACTATATTCACTCCATACATTCTTCTCAATTCATTAGTCCATCGTCCAGTCTACCTTTTCTTCCTCTCGCATATCATTCTAGTATTTCTCGCGTCCATATGTCATTCATTCTTCTCACTATGTGTCAAATCCAACTTTTTCAGACGTTCTTCTATGTATATCTGCCACTTTGGTCATACTTCTAACCCATGTGTATTCCTCTTACGATCTTTTCTTGTTACACCAAGCATACATCATACATTTTAAACTGATAAATACAAAAGGCGTTAGACAAGGAGACACAATTTCTGCTAAATTAATCAATGCGGTGCTTGGGGCATATTTAGATCGCTGAAATGGCACAAAACAGGGGTCAAGATTAACGGAAAGCACTTGAACCATGAGCCATCTAAGATTCGCTGACGACAGTCATAGTTGCACGCGACTCGGTAGATTTACAAAATTGATTAACACAATTAAGCAACGACAGTATGAAAGTAGGCTTAAAAATTAATTTTAATAAAACTAAAATTATGTTTAATGAATTTTGTACGCAAAACGTAGTCACTGTAGATAATCATATTATAGAGATAGTTGATGGTTATTTATACCTAGGACAATTGGTCAATATGACTGGTTGTAAAGAAGAAGAAGAAATAAAACGAAGAATGAAACTAGGATGGAGTGGTTTTGGAAGAATGAACATTGTTTTTAAATCCAACATTCCACTATGCTAAAAAAGGAAGGAATACAATCGATGCGTACTGCTAGGTATGAAGTATATACATATGTACATATGTGAAACGTGGATGCTAAATTCAAGAATGTTACGCAAGATCCAGTACACACAGAAAAGCATGGAAAGATTTATGCTCGGTATAACGAGAAGAGATCGTAAGAGGAATACATGGGTAAGAAGCATAACCAAAGTGAAAGATATAGCGGAACGTGTGAAAAAGTTGAAGTGAACACAGCGAGAAGAATGGATGGCAGATGGACGCGAGAAATACTGGAATGGTATCCGAGAGGGTGTGAAAAAAAGCGAGGTTGACTGAGTGGAAGGTGGGTTGATGAATTGAGAGTCAACTGGACGCAGATTGCTCAAGACGGACAGGAATGGAAGAGGATTGGAGAGGTCTTCATCCAGAAGTGAAAGGTGATCGACTGAAAATGATGATGGTGATGGTGACAGCACTAATTAATCAGATTGAATTTTTTAGAAAATATTCGTTGTAACATAATGTATGTGATGAAAAAAACTGAATTACTCGATAAAATGACCTGCCCTGGTTTTCGAAAGCGAATACTTGACGTGCAACAGCAATCACAGAACCACATTCCAAGGTTTCCACAGTATGTAGCCAGAATTTCAATATTGAGGAAAACTCTTCACAGCTATTAAATTGGTGAACAACAGAACGAAATTTGAATACTAATGAAAGTAACATAGTTAAAAGTTAGGAAAACGTAATTTTGTTTTAAATAAATAAATAAAGTATATGAAAATTTAAGTCCACACCAATCCCTCGCTTTACGGACGCACTTTATATGGAATTTTGCTGTAACGGAATTGAAAAAATAATCCACATCTTCAATATGCGGAATGAAAATTTTCAATACATACATACATACATACATACATTATACGGAAATTTGCACGTGCTGAGTCGCAAATGTGGTCAGATGTATATTTTTTACCCATATATTTCGTTCGATATACGGAATTTTGACTTGACACATAGCGATAAAAATGGATGGCAGATGGACGCGAGAAATACTGGAATGGTATCCGAGAGAATGTGAAAGAAAGCAAGGCAGACCGAGTGGACGATGCTACGATGGATTGATGAATTGAGAAGAATGTGTGGAGTCGGATGCGGATGCGAACTGGATGCGGATTGCTCAAGACGGACAGCAATGGAAGAGGATTGGAGAGGCCTTCATCCTGCAGTGGATAGTGAACGGCTAAAAATGATGATGATTTATGCTTTTGGCGGAGAGGGTAGGTTGCTGACAATTGTTAATCAAATAATGCATAACAATCAACAGAGGTTATAGAGAGTTTCTTGTCTTATTTTTGACACATTAATGAAAATATTTCACACTAAAGTTAGATTTAAAATATGATACTTGCAAAGCCTGAAAATAGCTTATTTTTATTTTAATTTATTGGAAAATTAACAGCAGTAAAAAAAAGAGAAATATAACAGTAGAAATGACAACGACAAATAAAAATTTTCACAAGTAAGAACAAAGATGAACAGAATTGGAAAGAAAAGAAAATAATACATATAATATAGACAACTAAGATTGTAAACAGTAAAAGTATTGAAAAACTTTCCTCAATAAATAGTTTACAATTTGACAAATAGATGTCTCTCCACATTAGAAATATCAACAGAAGTTTACACATTCAACCATAGATGTCTCAATACAACGGCGCGATTTTCTACCAAATTCAAATCGATTCCCTTTTTTAAACCATAACAAAACAATAATTTATTTAAAACGAAACGAAACAAAACGAAAATTTAGCTACCCACGCTAATTTCGAATGATAAATACGAATATATCGCAACTTCAACCTACATAATCAACCATGACATACGTCTACGGCCGCTGAACTTGCATCGCATAACAGCCATAACTATTTCGTATGACTTCTAGGCCAAGTACACACATCATAACTCTATCGGCTCATAGTAACCGGTAATATTATTCGTAATACACATACTATCGAGGCCCAACCAATGGTGGAAAATTTAATTGCGCATGCGCGGCGCGCCATTCCACATCGATCTGCTCTCATCTGTCAGTCCATCGCGACAACTCGTGTCGTTCGAACGTTTCGCGCAAACTCACGTTTTTCTGCTGCATTTTGCGCGCGAATTCATCGACAAACCGGAACGCGCTTGTCCTGACAGGAACGCGCGCCCCCCCACCACCTCTAACCCCCTCGTCAGGTAAATTTTCCATTTCAATTCACTTTTCTGTCACGAAAGTGCTAAAATAAACATTGACGTCTCGTGTCATCCGGATTGCGCACATAACCTAGAACTTACACCGCTCCCGTGACGTAGATCGTAAATTATCTATGACGACGGCCATAACCTCACGCAAAAAAAAAAAAAAAAAAGTTAAATGCGATATTGACAACTGTTTATTTACGATGCGAATAACTAGAAGCGTTGAAAAGGCCGTATCCAATAAGAACGAATCCATTATGGTCGAATGGAAAATATCGTAAACGGATAAGGTCTAATTGGAATAATGTAGAAAGCGAATATGGTCTAATAAGAAAAAGTTGGTAAGCGCCTAAGGTCTAGTAGGAATAAGATGAAAAGTGGGTAGATTTGTTCGAAAGTTAAAAATATCGAAAAAGATTTGAAATCACTGGTTTAAAAGCTTAAAAAATAAATTACTCGTGTCTTATTAAGGATTTTCGACCTTGCGTGTATGTGTTTTTTACCTTTCCATCTTATTCTTGTTAGTTCTTATCCGTTTACGGCATTTTCCATTCGACCGTAATGGATTCGTTCTTATTAGATTCAGCCTATTCAATTGTAATTGTATTAACTAACATGATTGGTTTTGTTAACGAACCGATTGTACACACTGATTATTTACTGCTAATATTCGAAATATCTCGTATTTGAAACTTGTTTATTGTGTAAATTTTATATTGTACTGATGTGTATGTACATACTACGAAATGGTACATACATATAATGTACTACAAATTATATTATTCAATATTTAAAGACTTGATTATTTTTATTTCTGACTCAATGGAATATCTTGCAAAGAAAACAATAACCTTGTGATCTTCAATGTACTTCAAAGTCGAATGTATTGATTTTAATTGAATTTTTAATGCACATTTTATCAATATTTCATTCATATAAATCGGTGCAGTGGTCGGGGACCTTTTTTAAGCTAAAAGCGAAATCGGGGAAAATTGGCAATTTTGGAAGCAGCAACATATACCTACATACATAGATAATTTTCATAATTACATATACATATATTCAAAATGGAAATTTCATTTCTGAAATGGATTGTAAGAAATGAGTTATCTCCACGACATTTCTTAATATTTATCACTAAAAAATATTATTGAAAACGAAATTAAAGCTTTTTATAGCTATGAAGCTATGGAAATGGGACTCATTTTGTTTTCGTGTAAGTTATGTGTCGACGTTTTGTGTTTCACGCAAAACTTTGGATGACAATGAGAGCTGCGGGTTTTCACACAAAGAACCACATGCAGCTCCGGAACCGCAGGTTCCCCACCGCTGATATATGTATAACAAATAAGTTTAAAAAAATATTACACACCGCAAAACTGTTTGGTCGCTTTATTGCCCAATTCAAATTTACATAGCGAACGTTTCAAATTTTCACAGAACCGTTCCGCACTTTGTGTTTATTTAATTTTTAATTAAAAGTTACCTTACTTTTGTGCAATTTTGTACCTACATACATATGTATATATAAACAAATTGTTCTATTTTATCGCAGAATTATTGATCGGCGGTTGCATTGCGCCGCACCTACATACATATGTACATATACTGAAACGCTCGTAACTTTCAGGTCACCTTCGCCGTTTTGTTGGCCCTTTCCCTTATGAAAGTTTTCACTCATAGTTGTACCTAATTGTGAGGTGAAAATATTGATCAAACATTGTTATATAATACATGATTTATGACGTTTATTGTTATTTCATCGAATAATTACTCTACATTTTGATTCATTCGTTAAATTACATAATTATTCGTACGAACTTCCTATTACATTTTATTGCACGGCAACGTGTCATATGATGCACAGTTAAGCTATTTTATAAAAATGTTCATTTATTGCATCATTTTTTGAATAATTAATACAGCTGACTCAATAGTGTTCATGACATCTGAAAATTATTGTGCATACAATTTGCCATCGATAAGTTCAAAAAGTTTGGAGTTAAAAATACTACTAAATTATTTTTTTTTATGAAATTTAATAGTTTTCATATTATTAATATATATTGATTTTAACTACATAACTAACTTATTGGTATATGCAATATAACTAACCGCGACTTTTGTATTACGCAATACTGTCGTAGATTATACTGAAATAACTTATCATAAACATTGATAAAAGTTGTGTAAATATTTCAAAAATGTACACGGCAGATAAATATTTAAAAAAAAAACATAATTTTAGATTTGTATCCGATATTTCCACTGTGTATGTTTTCAATACACACACTCGTCGTGTCAGTTGAATAGATATTTACATTTCCAGTTGCCTTACTATGATCACAATAAATCGTACAATCAGCAGTGTTTGTCCTTTCACGTATGACACCTAACGAAGAGGTAATTTTCATATTTATCATCTCAATTTACACTTCAATACGTCTTACGGTACGATCCTATGTTTAGGGCTCGTTGGGCAACGGGTTTTTGCCATGCATCTCGTTGTATCTGGGTCATTTTCCTTTTATGATAGGGCGAATTGCAGACGAGATGAGGATGCAATTACTGTAGTCTGTCTGAGGACGCAACGACCGCTTTCTCTGGTGCCTCCAATTTTGGCAATCATACAATTTATTAACACTTGACATGATTTCCTCGCGTGGTTCGCTTTTGTATCGTATCGCAATTTCGTTTTATGATTGGTTGCAAAAATTAAATTGTTCTTTTGATACAGGTATGGAGTGGGAAGGACCACCCAAGCAAGGACTTTATGACCCACAAAACGAACATGAAGCTTGCGGAGTCGGATTCGTGGTGGCCATAGATGGAAAACGCAGTCACAAGGTATTTAGAAGAACTGAAAAATAACTATAGTCCAGGCACTATTGCTTGTTCCAAGTCATTCGAAACTTTCCTTTACAGTTTTTTTTTTTACAACCAAAGAGTTTTCATAATATAAAAGTTACAATGTGAGGACTATCGTTGTTTTATTTAGCTGAAATGTGACATAAGCCTCTAAGAAGAGTGCTTGATTAATATTTTTATCATAATTTATTTGTAAATAGATCGTTCGAGATGCAGAAACATTGGCGAGACGTATGGAACATCGTGGTGCATGTGCATGCGACAATGATACAGGAGATGGTGCTGGTGTACTAACAGCCATCCCTCATATTCTCTATTCGGACGAATTAAGGTATTGTAATTAGATACCACGTTTAAATATATCAATCGAATGAATATTGTAAATCCGTTCATTACACGAGTACGAAAAGATTTCTCGTACAGACATAAGTCACCGCTAGATAGTGAGCCAAAAATTCACGAACAATTACACCCATTCATCGCTAATAGTTTTCACGTGTAAGCATACAAAGTTAAACCATAGTTTGTTATTTAAAAGTTATCGTCAATCTCGTCACTTACACATGTACACGATTATTTTAATCCGAAAGAATGCGATTGTAACGACGTCATCCCCCCCCCGGCTCTTGGATCGATTGGTTTTCGATTCAATGTCAATTGTGTAACACGATATAACACTCGATGTGAAAAACACGGTTTGATTTATTGGTTTCGCAAGCTGTACGGATCAAATCTGCAAAATAAACTGTCGTCGTT
Organism: Parapsyche elsis; assembly: GCA_022651745.1. Lineage (NCBI taxonomy): Eukaryota > Metazoa > Arthropoda > Insecta > Trichoptera > Hydropsychidae > Parapsyche > Parapsyche elsis. Next base: position 434,207 of record JAGVSN010000006.1, read on the forward strand.
TAAATCGAATTAATTTGTCGCTGTGCATATATAATTTAGAAAAAATATGATGCTTTTCAATGAACTTGCAAGTGTGCGACAACCTTTCTTTATGCAAACGTTCCGAGTTCAACAAGCTTTTGTGGGATTTTTTTAGTGCAAGTTTTTAATCTCCGTTGCTAGAGCTATTTATATGACATCTATCATATAGTGAAAATTGGCTGCGTTTATAAATATAAGAATTATCGGGGTCGACAGGACAGGTCTTGCCGGAAAAACGTGTGTACATTATTGTATCACGTGAAGTGCCGTTATCAGTGCAGACTGGGATCGTTATATTGTTTATTCATGTTGCTCATATGAGGATGTTTCATTCAAAAAAATACATCCAATACCTTTTGAAGTTGATCGGCTGTGATATTGCCTAGTTAATATTGTATATTCATCATCGGCCTTGTTATTTGTTATCGTTTTACTATCCAGTTGTAAAGTCTCTTTTGTGTTATTTGATTTGATTTTAAGTATTCGTTTTCGAACAACAATATGGAATTGTATGTGTTAATGGCATAATTAGTACCTGCATGAGTGGGATTAGAGGGGGCACTGTTGGTGAGACTTGTGTCTAAAATATTTCTGAATTTGTGTCGTTAATCAATTTTTCAATCACATATCCATTGCGCAGTATATTCATATAAGGACAACGCAATAACTTGTGCACTATGTCATGTCGGTTTAGATTGGTTTAAATCACCGGTGGACAGATCAGAAGCGGGAGATAATTTTACACTTGTCGCCAGTGCAGAGCAATCTGAATTCGTCTACCACACGTATTATATAAACAAATCTGTCACTCGCACCTAATGGATTTATTGAACTTCAGAAGTTACTCTTCCTTGACCCACAATTGTTCCGTTCGCACCCTTCTACCGACTTTTTTAAGTCTTTAAAGACGCGAAAACAACTTAATCCGATTCTGTCGCCACTGCATCTAATCGTTTAGTCTGTCTTTTCAATCTTTCATCTCGTATTTTTCGTTCATCAGTCATTGACGTCGCATTCCGCGCATGCAATTGAACTTTTTTTTTTATTTGTCTGCGCTCTTTTAGATGGCGATGTTGGCAGATTTTGACCGTTCAAAGTCCTCGTTCTGTGTTACATGTGCTTCGTAAATCGACTGTCAATTATTATAATTATCGAACGGCTACGAAGTCTCGTTATGGACATGTTCCAATTGGTGTCGAACAAAATGGAAATTAAATTAGATGCAATTTGTGCTGGAAAAATTGCTCTAAACTCGTTGTAACTGCGCCGTAGTTGGATTGTGTACATAAGTTTCATCAGACTAGTGTCGCATTTTTTTCGACTGTTGTAGGTATAGCTTAAGTTTTTTTACCGCGACTAATCCGAGTAGATATTTATTGATTAAACCGGTTTCTGAAGCTGATCACTCGGAAGGGTCGTGATATGAGCGTGATGCTGTTTATGGCTATTTTTTTTGACAATTTTCAGATCTTCTCTGTCTTCGTCCATAAGATACTAAAATTAGTATTTTACAAATATCCCAAAGTAATTTTAACATTTGAACAAACACTACAATTAGTATATATTCCAATGTTTTCCGATCACTGTTAAAAATGAAAATTTAAATTCAAACGAAGAAGTTAAGGTATATAAGTGTGTAATTGATATTGAATTTGCTTTGGCAAACGTGTGCTCATATTATCTGTTCTGTTTGTTCAGCTTAATTCGAAACTGTGCTAACTGAACATTTTTTATCGTTGTGAATTATGCCAAAACAAAAACTTGCAAATGTAGGTAATATGAATTTTAACGAACCTTTTACCTCATAAAAATACAAATAAGTCTGTTAACTGGTAATTTTTCAAATGACATTCACAAAACCGCAAAAGGAAAAATTTCACGGAATTTTTACACCGCTGATTTTTAATTCTATAATTAAATTTCAATACACGTTCTACATGTACCTATACATGCATACAATTCTGAAAAATAACAGAAATGGCAATACCAATTCTCGGGAATGTTTTTTACTTCAATGTATGTATGTGGTTTAAACTGTATTGAATTATCGACACAATTAATATGTATTATCATCCAACTGTAATTATAGCAATTATTACGAATATTCAATATTGACAAACACGCATATGAATGTACATCTTGAGCTGCAATTAACATTGAACTATTAGCTTATTATGATCTATTTTTAGTATGCATGTTTACATTCACAACTCAATGATACAAATGCCTCATAAAACAACAGTAATACACATATCGCGTCCTCGGAGCACAAAGGTGACATGTCCATGATTTTGCGAAAGTGAGCCATGAATTCCTCTTTAATTATTATATCAGGGCAGTCAAGTGGCACATTTGAATGACGTCACAATTTTTTTTTGGCATCACAAACTACAAAAGTTCTGCTGTAAAAATTGCATGCAATTTGAAAATTTTACTTGTGTAATTTCAATAAAAATGAAATGTCATCTAAAAATCTAGAGTAGGTACAATGTGCATAATTACAATTATCATTTGTATATAAAGTTCCCATGATTTATGTATGATGATTAGAGACCCGTGTTTTTCGCATATTGCGATAAATGCGAAATAGATGCTAAAATTCAGGATATATGCGAATTTATGCTAAAATCCTGAAATATGCGAATAGATGCTAAAAATCGCAAAAAATATACAAAATTAATTATTTTTAAAGAAAAAATATTACTAAAACAACGTTGAGACTTGTTTGTACACACTAACTAGTGAACTAACAACTGAAAGTTAAATTAAAATATTGTTTTTGAGTTCTTAGAACAGTCGTGTCCATATTGACACCTAACCGTTGGGTCGTGAACACCCGGGACGGAAATTATGAGTTAACGAAAAAACCCATACGAAAATTTTACCCAAATAAGTTTTTTTACCTGGAGGTAAAATTGAGATGGTTTTACCCAAAGAAGTTGTATTGATGGGAAATATCGAAAACTATGCAGAATGCAGTATTATTAAAAAAAAAATTGCAAATAAAAAATCAGTTCGTCGTTTGACTTCAAAAGAGTCGTTCTTCTTGTCTCGTGATCGGTCTCTTACGTGTAGTAGTGAATTTTTTGAAGATTCGTGAACGTGAAGGATTTTAGACTTTTTTTGGACTTGTGACAGATTAAAAGGTTCGTATTTATTTACTTAACGTATTTATCATTTTCATAATTTGGTTTAACTATAAAATTCACGAAAATCGACCGTAATTTGATTATTTGACATCTCATATAATAACATAGTCGGTTTTGTTTCCGATTCAGCGCCATACATGATTTCATGTTTCAATAGTTTTAAAATTTTGATTGGAAATAATATATTGCATTTTCAGTGCTGGGTACATAAAATTAGTTTGGTGGGTAATATATTCATGAAAGAGTTGCCTGCTCTTAATGAGTTCATAACCAAAATAAAAATGTCATTTTGCATTCAAGAAAAATGAAATCAGAATATGTTACATTTTGAAGAAAAATTATCCTAATCTTACAGCTATTTTGTTTCCAAGTCCTGTTATTACTCGTTGGAAGTCATGGTTTAAATCTGTGAAATATTTGGATACATATTTTGAGCCATTAATAGAATTTTTCCAAATCACTCGAGTAAAAAAAAATGCAAATAAAGATAAAATTATTGAACTCTATTATTCAGACCCTATTTTGATAAGAACGCAATGTAAATATGTGGGTGAGATTTGCATTAAATTTATTTGTTTAATTGATAAATTAGAAGGATCTTCCTATCCCTTTGCCCATTTATTATGGGAAGAAATTGGGGACATGAAACGATGCCTACAAAATATTATTGATGGAGTTTTCCCCGCCGAAACCAAACAACTGCTTTCATCAATTGTTGACCGTAAAAGAAGTGACTTGAATGAATGTAATTTCAAAGAGGTTGCTGAGAAAAGTCTTCTCAAACTTAAATCCCATTCAACCTTAAATAATAGTAATTTATTTTTTTGAAACGTTAAGTGAGCTTTTTTAACCCATCTATAGCGTGTTCAAAATGTGGCATAAATGTAAGAGAAACAATATTATTATTTAACAATTTACCCATATTTACCTTACTTACAGAGGTTCAATGTTTAGAAGGGTATGAGCACTTTTTTTTTAAAGCAAATTTAAAAAAAGTAGGTTAAAACCTGATATATTGGAAAATGGCAACAAAAATTAAAATAAAGAGTTTGGTTCTGCTGCAATAAAATCAATTTGGTGTCCAGTGAATAGTGTGGATGCAGAAAGATTTTTTTAAATATAATTTAGTGGTAACTGATCGTAACTAACTTAAAAAGAGTCGTCTGTGGAAATATGTTCCATGCTTAGTTTTAATAAATTTTAAATTAATGTTATATTTTATTTTTTTATTCATGATTTTTGTCTCTGTATTTCTCCATATTGCTACTTCTTAATGATTTTTTATGTGTCATGTTAGTTTTAAATTGTTTTTATATAATAAATTGTGTTACAGAGTATTGAAATTGATATGTATTAAAAAATTATCTAATAAAAATAAATGCTAAATAGATGCTAAAATCAAACACTTTATTCGCTACAATATGCTAAAATGACAAATCAAAATGCTAAAATCGATAAAAAATATATGCGAAAAACACGGGTCTCTAATGATGATCAATTCAAACTTTAAAACTGCTGCTCTGAACAATTTACTATTTTGGACATTTTTCACCTTTGTCATCCTTTGTCTGGACATTGTCACCTTTGTGCTCTGAGGACGCGATATGTTCAGCGCAAAGCCGACAGTTTGATTCTGATAAACTGAAAATAACCAATAAACGTCGTCAAAGTGTAAATAAACAATTTATTGCTTTTGAACTGGATATACCGTTCCTTTTGGGCTCACGACTGCTTCTCTGCTTACCACTGGGCAATACTTTGTAGTCACTTATCGATTTGACTAACTTTTCCCATGGTTGTTGCGAGTGCATGCAATGCCTCCTGGGACGATTGCACAAATATGTAGTTGCATACCAGATGCGGAAATTGCGCATCTGTCTCCTGCTATGTAGATGCAAATTGTCCCTCCCGCTTGCGCTACTTTATTTATAAATAGTCTCGAAGCTGCAGACTTTGCTGCACGTGTAGTAGTAGTCAACGTTTTGCAGGAAACCCGAACTGCCAGACCGAGGTCGTACTCCAACACTAGGCTATAAATATTTGAACCGACAGACCATCTCTCCATCTGCTTGGTGTTTTTCCTCTGACGTGTTCAGCGTCACGTTGCTCTGTTTATTCAACTTCGGAAGACGGTGGACCAGTTCCAATACGTTGACGGCTTGGTCAATGGTTTTTCGTCATATGAAATGCACTTTAGTAGCCCTAGCCGGCGATAGTTTAACCGGTCGGAATGAAACCCCACCCAGTTTAATTTTAAATCTTAATTTGAAACACTTCCAATCTTCGGTAGTGCTCACAAACTCGTCCAATTTCTGAATATTGCATTCCAGCAGTTAACTGACGAGAACACCCGAAATAGATTTAGACGCACCAGGAACTATGTATGTATTTTGACATGCGCTTTAATATCCACAGGTTTTCAAGTTCGTGTAATTTGAGACATTTATTTACTTACTTGTACTTGTAAATGCTCACATAAAATGTGTCCAGCTTTAATTTTCTCTTCTTCTTTATGGTTAAAATCTCTTCCAGCGTATCTTCAATTCTTTCGGTAATTTTCCTGCCCTGCAATCGAACATTGTAGATAAGTTTCATGTACTTCAAAAATGTTTATTCTAAAACAGTTTTTTTCGTTATCAAAGAAGTGTTTCAAGTGCAAGCACTTTTAAAAGGGCAAGAGACAGACATTTTGATAAGAATATGCGATAGTTTTAAGTGCTTATGCCTACTCGTATTCTGATTCAATCTTGTTAGAAAATTAAACGGACGATTTAATACTGAAAGAATATTTCTTAGTATTGTTGAAATTCGTTAAATTGAGATTAATGGATACCTATGTATGTACGTAGGTATACACTATACAGTGAGTAGTTTCTTATACTTAAAATCAGAATTCGATGATTCCTTCAGAAAAAACAATGTTAAATGATCCAACCCCTGTCGTATCTTTTTGCGTTCTATGTTCTTTTGAAATCAAATAATTTAATATTAAAGTCAACTGAGTAATAAATAGATAATCAATCACCATCCGTGCTTGAGTTTATAGCTCATGATTGTATATCATTTTTTTTTTATATAGTCCAGTATTGAATTTCTGACGAAATATCTTGAACTGCAACGAAACTGGTCGAGGCCGTCGCAAGTCGGTCGATGAAATATTACGTTGAAATATATGTAGTGTGTCTAGCCAAGTTTTTTTTCGCATACTACTATTTTTTACACATCTGAAACGATGAATGACCCCGTAATGTATTTCTTAGTTTCCTTTTTTTTTGTCGAGCACATAAAATGTAAAATTTCGATTTAATAAGATTTCATCACAACGGTGAACGGCGAGAACACGGTCAAGTTTATCGCCAGCTTAAACTGCATTCTGATGCAACTGTCTCGTGATTTAGTAATCGCTCGTTTGTTTCACCTGTCGGAAATCAATTTTTCATCGAGAATCTTTAATGAAATCGATAGCTTATTTGAGACTTACATAGTTCAAAGCTCAGAGTACGTTAGCGAGCATTGTTTTGTACCGTTAATTATAATATTCAGATACTCTCTTCATTTAGAATTATAGAATGTTTGTTCATTTCATCGTTTCAGTACTGTAAAGGGTTAAAAATCGCCGGTGTTCACTCATCACTATTATTTTTAATCAAACTGTTATGGTCTGTCGTTGTTAACTGATTCAAACGACCTTTGCCGCTGTACACATTTAGTTTCTACGCATCAGAACCACACACTGCCCTTTATCAATGTTTTTAACTGCGACCTACTTATCTAACATTGATCCTTTGGTGTGTTCTAAATTTTTTGATACCAAAAATTAGGGTTCTATAGGATTATTTTTTTTTCTGATATTGTTGAAATTATATGTACATATATTCATACTATAATATCTTCACTTTGACAACTCCAAACATGACTAATAAAATACAAACATTTATAAAATTTTCATTGAATAAATAATAATCAAACCACATTTCATTTTATATAGTAATTCCATTCATAATAATTTGGTATCGTATGTGTTGAAATACAGTATAAGTGCACATGTTGCGGTGTGTTTTACATATTCTTATCGTATATGTTATCTCAGTTAGTAGTTAGGACTATTGGGACTGCATTTGTAAGAAACTTGCACATTACATTGCATTGTAGAATGCGTTGCATTTTATGTATATGTATGAATCGAGTTCAATTGAATAATAAATAATCTATATTATTTTCAATCGGTTAGTAGTATGTATGGACATACATATGTATGTAGGACTATTGGAACTGCATTTATAAGAAACTTGCACATTACATTGCATTGTACAATGCATTGCATTTTATGTACATAGGTACATGTATGAATTTAGTTCAATTGAATAATAAATAATCTATATTATTTTCAATGGGTCAGATAAATTTTATAATCTTGATTTTTATGATATACATAATATTTACTTTTTTTTTTAGTAACAACTTGCTTATGACACTAATATCAATGTGTTCCTCACACTTAGCACAGTAAAACTAGTATTATCTGGATTTGTATTATGGTAGGCGTCTCCTAGAATGCCAATTGCTATCTCATGTCGAATGAAACATAGATATCATAGAAAAAAATGACGCATATTTTTATACACACACAACTTTTGCAATATATTAAATAGATTGTATACATCGATTTCCATTCGTCTTCACTTAACTAGTCGTCCTACGTATCAATTGCTATTCTCGACTACTCCCATAGTCATGTTAATCTTGTCCTAGGAATACTATTGTGCATCGTTAGAATGATTGCATTCGGTGAACTAGCAACTTCAATGCCAAAACTGTTGCATTTGCAAGTATTAGGTGACGAGTAGTTTGCATGCAAAAATTTTGCTTACACATTCAAACTCGTGTCGTAGCTATAAATTTTACAACGTTTGGATAGGACTTACGTCGACAGACGATATTGATTCATAAAATTTCCACCCGATGAATTATGACAGCGGTTTATCAAAGTGATGATGGCTTGCAATAACCCCACGGAAGCAGATAGGGCTCAACGTATCGATAGGACTCGGGTCAATGACGATATGGCTGACCCAAAACGCAATTAATGTCATGCTTACCTTTAACGCATTACAAGCAATCAATCTTGTAGATAAAATAGTCTACACGTTCGATAAGGGTGATTTGCGAATGATGATAGATTCGGGACATCCGCTACGTACATACATATGTATATTACGCACTCATATGTGTAATATAATTTGTTGTCGTGATATAATAATTGACCAGATAACCGATATTGAATTTGAAGGTTACGCTAGTTCTGCGGTAATGCGTATAATTGATTACTCAATTCTTACAGAATGTGTCGCCATTAGATAAGACATGTTCGGATGTTTGGACATGCTGCCGTCTCATGGTCAGACTAGTCGAGATAGAACATCCATATCAGTGCTATTCAAATTTTGAAAAGGCCATAACCTTAATTTACATATTTGATTAGAAAAAAGTCATTTGTAAATACTGCGCTCCGAATGTAGTTCAATAGTTGTGCAAATATCCAACATAATAAACTACACCTGCTTTAAGACAGTAGTTCTTAACCCGTGGGTTAACCGGTAGCTTAAGGCTAGGTAGGGGATGTCAGATGCCTCTTCAGAGGGTGCTAGACGTTGAGTTGTTATTTGAGATAGTTAAGTTTTAAAATTCATCTTAATTTTATTTCACCGTGGAAGTTGGTCTTATTTTCTTACGCCGAGATTACATTATCTTTCGTGTTTGTTTTGACTACCGCCTAGCCTGATACGCTTGCGAACCGGACTATTTCGGTTTTTCTATTTGAACCGCAAATTCGGATAAGCAATTTTGAATTTAAAAAAAAAATCGTCTCGGTTCAACACCCTTACAAAAGTAATCTCACGTAATTTAACTTGCAGTCGTTGCTTCAAAGTGACCTCGTGTTGACCCTATTTGACTCGGTTTTATGTATCAATAAATATGATATGTGCGTGCCATTTTTCTAAATGAAGCGAAATTACCCATCAATTGCAATCGATTTTGAGGAACGATTTTAATTTGCTTACTCTGGTATTGAGATTGTTTTCTATTCTGATACACATTCCAAATAGAAATGATTTTATTTCATTTTATCTGCAGTCTGCAGATTTATCAGCATCCGCATTAGCTTGCAATTAAATATGATTAATGAAATTTGTCATGTTTTATTCAGATGTATGATATTCAAATTATTAAATATATTTACAAAATAAGTATGTACATACCTACGATAATTCAAGTACTGTAAATGAAACTTATTTTATTATTATTCAGAAGTTTTCTATGATATGAATTATCTGAACTATGTAATCCTCTAATAATATATCAATAAATTTAATTGTCCCGGTTCCAAATAACTTTGCCAACTACTGTTTATTGTTTATATAGTAAGCTTTGAATCGATGTTCAGTTATTCATAGTAATTTTCCTATTATTATCTTAAATGTAAATTGTTTATTTAACTGTTTAATATGTTATTACTTTTTTTAAAGATTGTATTGTATTATTTAATATTTTATCAAAGTATGACACGCGCTAAACGCGTGATCTATTGGCGCAAATAGTTGTATTCTCTACGTCAATAATCTATTTTTCATGAAAGATGACGTTCGCCATTTCATTTGTGTCAACGTCCAATAATAGTACTCAATTGAAGTCCAAGGCTTCTTTTTCTGTTTGTTCATATAATTAGATCAAATTTGATCTTATATATTTTTGCGCTTTCACCCGGATGTGTGGATTAATTAAATAATGTATATATGTATGAGTACACAATTGTTCTTAAGTATTGATTATAGTAACTATTATAACTACATATATGTAGATTCAATGCACTTAACTGAATACATATGTATGTACATTGTTACAAGACCGTGTAATGATTTCCAATGCTGAAGTACCATTCAAATGATATTTTATAATGTTTATATTCATATTGTGTTATACAATGAATACTTTGGTATCGTTCCATCGAAAAATTTCATTTATTTTCTTCACCATTACATAAAAATAAAATATATAATTATGATGGCCCATTTTAGATATGTTAACTATGTTGACAGTTTTTGATGCATCAGTGTTGTCATAACTTGCTTAATGCACTTTTATTTAATTTTACATATGCAATTGCTATTGATTCGAGAGTCATTGTCATTATCACCAGTAATGGTTGTTGTAATTAGTTTTTTTTTTTTATTTGTACATACCTATGTATGTAGAAGTTTACAAGTCACAATAGTGTTTATACTTATTATCTTCTGTCTTAAATCATTCAACAAAGTGACAAGTACATGTGATTTAGTTGTCGAGTATCTATTATTTCATTAATTCTCATTATTTTTCTTCAGAAAAGGACAACATGTTGATTTACCCGATTTTGGAAAATATGCCACCGGTATTGTTTATCTGGATAAGTCGCACCATCAAGAAATGGAAGAAAATTTTAGAATCTTAACCGAAAGCGTCAATCTTCGAGTATTATGCTGGAGAACTGTACCTACAAACAACTCAACTATCGGTATGGCTATTTTTCATTCGTTTGGATTACCGATGTTTACGGTCACTATTTTTTTATTTATTTTTTAATCAACTGAACCTAATATGGATTCTCAATCTAAGAGCTGATTTTCATTAACATTTATGATTCATAATCAATTTTTTACATAAAATTTCAAAAGTCAACTTTTAGAAAATTGAATGCATCGCATGCTTATAAAATTAACCACAAGGCTCAAAGCTTTCACAATTATACCTACTCTAAATACTAGACCGATGACATACTTACTAATTGTACTAATTTTCGGTGTAAATGTGAATGTCAAAAGTTTCATAATTATTATATTACTTATACACGTATTAGATGGTAAAAAAATTATAATGCATTTAACTTTTGTCATTGATGTTGTTCACCGAGCAGTTGTAAAGCGTTTGGTTCATAGGGTTGTAAAATTGGCCATAAAACTCACTAAAAATTATACCGAATTGAACCGAGATGCATCACACAGGTGAAAATTTTTTTCCAAAGTATGGAAGACCAATATTTTAAAAGAAAATTCTGATTTGCCGCTACGGTTGTAAACGAATGAACTGTTGAATTTTCCATTAAGATTTGCTTAGCTGAACGTATACAAAAAACCAAGGTTTGTAAAAGCTTTTAAAGAGTTCTTTTTGGATAATATTTTCAGGTCAGGTGGCTCGAAACTCGGAGCCATTTATGCGTCAGGTTTTTATCACCGGTGACTATGACGACGATGAAGAGTTCACACGAAAGGTAAGAAATCAGGATAGCTGGAAATTAAACGTAACCCACGGGTGGTAAGTCAAATGTGATAATGCATTTCTCGGTTACTCAACACCTATTTTAGGACATTGATAGGTGAAAAACGTCCGTGAGAACGATGAGGAATCCTGCTGTGTGTTAGACGCGTGGCTTTCGTTGTTGATATCATTATTTTGTGTCGCAGAATTGAAACATATTCTAGACAATGCCATTTTAAATTCTGTTGCAGGTTTTCGTTTTGCGTAAGAGGGCCACTCATGAAATAACCAAACCCGGTGCTAGGTTCTACATTTGCAGCCTCTCCCTGAAAACTGTTGTCTATAAAGGTCTCTTGACTTCTGACCAACTATGGGTCAGTACCAATTCAAACTCTACATCACTATTATACAATATTTCATAATAAATCATGTGGTTGTATTATTTTCAGCATTACTTCTTGGATTTGGCCAATCCAACATATGATACATATTTGGCCTTGGTGCACACGAGATTTTCTACAAACACCTTCCCTAGTTGGGAAAGGGCACATCCGCTAAGGTATATATTTTTTTTTACCTCATTTACTCAATACATATTATAAAACATTTGATATAACCTTTTGATTTACCTTGTATAAATAGAGTATTAGCTCACAATGGTGAAATCAACACACTACGTGGTAATGTCAACTTGATGAAAGCTCGTGAGGGTGTCATGCAAAGCGAACTGTTTGGAGATGGTAGGTTTTTTTTTTTTCTATCACACTGTACATTGATTGTTTCTTTGTATTAAACGTAACACGTTTTACAATTAAGAATTGAAGAAATTGTATCCGGTTGTGGAGCCGAATCTTTCCGACTCTGGCTCTGCTGATTGCGTGCTCGAGTTCCTCGTTCACGCTGGAGGTCGTCCGTTGCCTGAAGCCGTCATGACAATGGTTCCAGAAGCCTGGCACAATGATAAAACTATGCCAGCTGTTAAACGAGACTTCTACAATTGGGCGTCATGTGCAATGGAACCGTGGGACGGTCCAGCTCTCATATCGTTCACAGATGGACGTTACATAGGTTAGTATTACAAGTTATATTTCTATGTATATAAAAAAAATTGTCTGCATGACTGAAGCAATATTACACACTATTTTGTTTGTGTAGGTGCAATTTTGGATCGTAATGGTCTCCGTCCGTCTCGTTTCTATATCACCACTGATAATGTGCTGGTCATGGCGTCAGAAGTTGGAGTGTACGATGTAGATCCCGCTAAAGTAATATTGAAGGTTTGCATAAATCCAAAATATACTTCTGTATCTGTATCACTAAATATGTAGATATATTTACGATATCGTTGTGTATATATTTAGAGTCGTCTGAAGCCGGGTAGAATGCTGTTAGTTGATACTACTGAAAAGAAGATGATTCAGGATATCGAGTTGAAGTTGGATATTGCGGCTAGCAGACCTCACTCTCAATGGCTCGAAGAACAGGTCAGTATTCGGAATTTTACTTGAAAACTAAATTATATATGTGTACAATACAGTAGGAATAAATAATTAAATATTTACTATTCATAAGTAACATTGATTATTTATTATATGTACAATATCATAAACATTTTTCTAATCATGAGCAATTTTTTCTTATTTCTTTTATATATGTAATAACAACTGGAATTATAGATGGTGAGTGATAGATAATCTATTTTTTTTTTCGTAGTTTTCTTAGATTAGTGTTAGCGCTGTTTTACATAAGACAAAATTGCATAGCAAAATGTCCATTTGTATTGACTTTTTGTTGTGCGATTTTATCCCAAGTGTGAAACCACAATTAGTATATATTTATTTAGATTTTTAATTAAATAATATCTAATTGAAAAATTTTATGTGTGTGTTTATTATTGCATAGTAATTTTTCTGCCGATTATTGATATAAATTATAATGTTTTCAGATCGTAATGGATGACATGCGTAAGGAGCATGTACCACCAGCTAGCAACGGCACCGTCGCAAATGGCAAGGGGGTTGCTGAAAATGGAATGAGATGCAGTGGACTTGCCGACAAGAGACTACCCCTGTATGGATACACTATTGAAACAATTAACATGCTGCTCGTTCCTATGATTCAAACCAAGTAATAATCTTACAATTTCTATATTTTTTGATCATTGATATTTAATTATACCTAGATACATACTACTACTATTGTATTCAGGAAAGAAGCGTTAGGCAGTATGGGTAACGATGCACCATTGGCTTGTCTCTCAAACTTCCAACCTTTACTCTATGACTATTTCAAGCAATTGTTCGCTCAAGTCACCAACCCTCCCATCGATCCTTTCAGGTAAATATTTTTACTAAAATAACTTATAACATAAACATTTATAACACATTAAACTATTTTATAGGGAAAAAATTGTTATGTCATTGATGTGTCCTATTGGTCCCGTTGGAAATTTGCTTCAACCATCTTCAAAATTCGTTCATCGGCTGTTCTTGCCCCAGCCGATTCTTTCGATACCTGATTTTGAAGTTCTTAAACATACCAAACATCGAGGCTGGAAGGTTTATACAAAATCTTTAATTTAATTGGATAATCTTTTGATTGCAAATGGTATTAATTTCAAATGCTTTTTTCACAAGTCACGTGTTCTTGATGGTACATTCGATTGTACTGAAGGACCAGAAGGAATGGAACGTGCATTGACCCTGCTGTGTTCCCAAGCCGAAGAAGCTAGTCGTGGTGGTTATCAATTGATCATTCTGTCTGATCGTAACGCTGGTCCAGATCGAGTACCAGTCAGTTCGTTGTTGGCTCTAGGTAAAGTGTACACTTAATAATTTTTCGAGTAAATTCGGTTCTGCGTATTCATTATTTTGTCTATCATAGGGGCTGTTCATCATCATTTGATCGAGACCAGACAGCGTATGAAAGTCGGGCTTATTTTAGAGACTGCCGAAGCTAGAGAAGTTCATCACATGTGTGTACTTTTAGGTGAGATTTTGAATTCACTTCGACTTTTGTGTGTTGTACATTTTATTAAATTAATATTTGGGTTTATTTTTATAAGGATATGGCGCTGATGCTATCTGTCCATATCTTGTGTTTGAACTGGCTTCGGCTCTTCGAGCTGATGGCGTTTTAGATCAAGCTATCAGCGATGACAGTGTATACAAAGCTTATTCATATGCTATCGAAACGGGAATTGCAAAGGTTTAACAATCAATTTATTATTTTGAAAAGCAGTGAAAATTTTTTTACTATTATTTAATTTATGCTTCTATGACATATATAGGTAATGGCAAAAATGGGAATCAGCACATTACAATCTTATAAAGGTGCACAAATTTTCGAAGCTGTTGGCCTCAACGATGACGTTATCGAACGGTGCTTCCGAGGAACACAATCGAGAATTGGTAATTTGTTTTTACTATTTTACTTCTGTATGTGACCCTTTAAGATGATTTTTACATATACAATATTTTATTTTACAGGTGGTATTAATTTGGAAGTAATATCTAAAGAAATAATGGAACGTCATTATCTCTCTTATAAAGTTGAAGCTGCTGATATGCTCGTTTTAAGGTATGAATTTTATTGCGATTATGTGTATCTATAATGCATATTTAATTCAATATTGCAATAAAGTTTCCTTTTGAAATGATAGAAATCTCGGAAACTATCATTGGCGAGCTGGCGGTGAAAAACACATCAATGATCCAACTTCAATTGCTAATCTGCAAGAAGCTGCTACTGGAAATAGTATGAATGCTTATGAACGCTTTAGGTATACTTTTTTTTTTTCCAAATAAATTTGCATATGTTACAGTAACTTATAAAATGTTTTTATTCATCATTTAGAGAAAGTACTATGGAATCGATTCGTGCATGTACGCTACGTGGACAATTAGAATTGATGAAATTGGATCAGTCAATTCCTTTGGATGAAGTCGAACCAGCGTCGGAAATAGTTAAACGCTTCGTTACAGGTATCATTTGATTTAACATATTGTATTTATTTCTCTTTGGTTTATTTACTAATTCGTTTTATTTTCCGCAGGAGCAATGTCGTTTGGTTCTATATCTCTTGAGGCGCACAGCACACTAGCGATTGCTATGAATAGAATGGGAGGAAAATCAAATACTGGTGAAGGTGGAGAAGATGCTGATAGATATTTGAATCAGGTAGTTATTTAGATCAAACAAATATGCTTTAATCAACCGAAAATTTTTAAACTTCAATTCAATTCAATTCTTTCAAAAGGATCCTGATTTTAGCCAACGTTCAGCAATAAAACAAGTAGCTTCGGGACGATTCGGTGTAACGGCATCTTATGTCGCAAACGCTGATGATTTGCAAATCAAAATGGCACAAGGTGCTAAACCTGGAGAAGGAGGAGAATTGCCAGGTATTCACGCTTTTAAATATTTCATTTAAATACTATATATATTTATACCTATTGAGCACAATAATTCATGTTCAAAAATATTTCATAGGTTACAAAGTCACTGCTGAAATAGCAGCTACTCGTTGCTCAGTACCTGGAGTCGGTTTGATATCTCCACCACCTCACCACGACATTTATTCCATAGAAGACTTAGCCGAACTTATATACGATTTGAAATGTGCCAATCCTAATGCTAGAATAAGTGTTAAACTTGTGTCCGAAGTTGGCGTCGGAGTCGTTGCGTCTGGTGTTGCCAAAGTACGATTACATACCGAATTTTATATTTGTAAATAATTAAATGACAGTTTTGGTTTATTATTTTGTTTTATTTTTAGGGAAAAGCGGAACATATTGTTATATCAGGTCACGACGGAGGTACCGGAGCAAGTTCGTGGACTGGAATCAAGAGTGCGGGACTTCCTTGGGAATTGGGTGTAGCAGAAACACATCAAGTTTTAGTGTTGAATAATCTAAGATCGAGGTAGTTCATTTACAATCAGTAAATTTAAAAATTTTGTATTTTTTAATACAAATTTTGATTATTTTTAGAGTTGTAGTACAGGCTGATGGTCAATTACGAACTGGATTTGACGTAGTAGTTGCAGCCTTGTTAGGAGCTGATGAGTTTGGATTTAGTACTGCTCCGTTAATAGTCTTGGGTATGCTGTTATCTATGAAACATTAACAATCATATTAAAATTGATTTATTAAATAAAAATATCTTTTAGGATGTACCATGATGAGAAAATGTCACTTGAATACGTGTCCTGTGGGTATTGCAACACAGGATCCCGTTTTGAGGAAGAAATTTGAAGGAAAGCCTGAGCATGTGGTTAATTACCTGTTTATGTTAGCTGAAGAGGTTAGTAGTCATATGCGTATGTTTTTTTTAATAAATAATTAATGTTTTCATATTCTAATCAATATGTAATTTTTCAGATTAGAACTCATATGGCTGGAATGGGTCTACGAAAATTCCAAGAATTGATAGGTCGCACTGATTTACTCAAAGTTAGAGAAAACAATAGCAATCCGAAAGCAAAGATGTTAAATCTTGGATTGATTTTGAAAAATGCACTTCATATGAGACCCGGAATAAATATAATCGGAGGATCTAAGTCGCAAGTAAGTCGACATTTTTTTTATGTGGATGTAGTAATAAACGTATATTTTTATGTTGTTTTTTATTATTTCATTTTTATTTTTAAAGGACTTCCAATTGGAGAAGCGTCTTGATAACTCATTAATCGAACAGTGCAAGGGAATTTTAGACGGTACCCAAAAGATAATCGATATCAAAATGCAAATTAACAATGAATGCAGAGCTTTCGCATCTACATTGGCTTACCATCTGGCTTTGTTAGTAAAACATGAATTTTGAATTAAATGCGAATTTACCTAAATACAACTAATGATTATATTTTTATAGGAAATACGGAGAACCTGGTTTACCCGATGATAGTGAAATAAACATATCACTTCATGGATCAGCGGGTCAAAGTTTCTGTGCTTTCTTGACTAAGGGCGTTAAGGTTACGTTAGAAGGCGATTCTAATGATTACGTCGGTGTGTAAAATACAAATATTCTTTGTATACCTAATAATTGTAATTAAATTTCTTATAAATATTTATAATTAAAATCTTTATATGTATGTTTTTAGGAAAGAGTTTATCGGGAGGAACTATAATTATCTATCCTCCGAAAACATCGCCGTTTGAATCTCATTTGAATGTCATTGTCGGTAATGTTTGTTTATATGGTGCTACTACTGGAAGAGCATATTTCAGGTTAGTTTTATCTTTTTGTTTAAAGAATTATTTTTACATTGAGACATTCATATGTGAAAATTTTTTTTATAGGGGAATTGCATCTGAGCGTTTCTGTGTGAGAAATTCTGGCTGTGTTGCGGTAGTTGAAGGCGTTGGAGATCACGGCTGTGAATATATGACAGGAGGAGTCGTACTTATTCTCGGCCTTACGGGAAGAAACTTTGCAGCTGGCATGAGCGGTTCGTACACATATGTACTTGAATTTATCAATTAATTTCACACTGTAACTGTTTTTACAGAGATCTTATCCTTTCAGGTGGTATTGCTTACGTTTGGGATACTGATGGATCATTCAACTCCAAATGTAACCACGAAATGGTTGAACTTTTACCATTGGAGCTTCCTGAAGACTTAGACTATGTTAAAAATTTGCTCGAAGAGTTCGTTCTATATACTGGGTATATATTTTTTCATTTTAGACACACAATTTATGTTTAGCTTACACGAATAGGATCAATATTATATTATCGGTTTCAGATCTGTTATTGCTAGTGAACTTTTAAGCACTTGGCCAGCAATGGCAAAACAATTTATAAAAGTGTTCCCGTATGAATATCAACGAGCTTTAAAACAGATGGCATCTAACCCGGCTATACCAGTTATTGAATCTAATGGTCAAACTAATGGTAAATCAGAACCCATTTTGGACATCGAAGAAACAGTGCAAGATGTATCTTTCGAAAAGAGACGTCTTGAAAAACTTCTTGATAAAACTCGGTACATATAATTTATTTCTGTCATACATTAATATGTTATTTGTTTGTTAATATTTTGAGTATCTTTTTAGTGGTTTTATCAAGTATCCACGAGAAACAGTGGTGTATCGTGCTGCTGAAAGGCGTTTAAAAGATTGGGATGAAGTTTACGATCGTGAGCATGTGAGAAAGGGTCTCCGAGTACAAGCTGCTAGGTGTATGGATTGTGGTGTTCCATTCTGTCAATCGACTCATGGTTGCCCTCTAGGAAATATAATTCCGAAATGGAATGATCTTATATATCAAGGCAATTGGAAAGAAGCCCTCAAGCAGTTATTACAAACTAATAACTTCCCCGGTAAGTGTTACATATTTATTTGCTGTTAAAATTTTAATTTTATTCCAGAAATACAGAGATTTATCTATTGATTATAGAATTCACTGGCAGAGTGTGTCCGGCCCCTTGTGAGGGTGCTTGCGTTCTCGCAATATCTGAACCAGCAGTTACTATTAAAAATATCGAGTGTGCCATAATCGATAATGCATTTGAGAATGGTTGGATCACTCCCGAAGTACGTATATCTTCGATAAATACGTGTAATCGTGTACAATAAAGGGTTCTAATTTATTTTGTACTCTTCAGATTCCACAAAATCGCAATGGAAAAATAGTTGCAGTCGTCGGTTCGGGGCCAGCTGGTATGGCATGTGCTCATCAGTTAAATAAAGTAAATATCCACCTCTTTGCGTTATGATAGTTTCATTTTTGTCAATTGAAATTAAACAAATTTTGTGTTATGTTATTAGGCTGGATATTTAGTGACGGTGTTCGAACGAAATGACAGTGTCGGTGGACTTCTTCAGTATGGAATTCCAACAATGAAACTATCAAAAGAGGTTGTTGCACGTCGTGTTAATCTAATGAGAGATGAAGGCATAATATTCAAAACAAATGTGAATGTCGGAAAAGATATTTCCGCCAAAGAACTGGCTGACGAGTGAGTGTTTTATTTATATCAATAGTACTTATATAATAGTACTGGGAAAAGTTTCTTAAATGTTGTTTGACTTCTTTAGATATTCAGCTGTAGTTTTGTGTCTCGGAGCTACCTGGCCCAGAGATCTTCCGCTAAAAGGACGCGAACTTAGCGGTATACATTTTGCTATGGAGTTCTTGGAAAATTGGCAGAAACGTCAAAAGGGAATCAAAAATCAAAATCTCGAATTAACCGCAAAAGATAAGCATGTGCTCATTATCGGCGGAGGAGACACTGGGTACATTATCTAACATGTATTCTACATTAAAAAATTATGTAATTGTTTTATTAATTAAATTTATCATTTTGATTGTAGTTGCGATTGTATTGCAACTTCTTTGAGACAAGGCGCCAAGTCTATAACTACTTTCGAAATCTTGCCACTTCCTAAACCTAAACGGGGACTCGATAATCCTTGGCCTCAATGGCCGAGAGTTTTCAGGTGATGATTTTCACATTTAGTATACTTTTTAATTTATAAAATAATATAAACAATAATTTAACAAAGTATAATAACTAATTCCAGAGTCGACTATGGTCACGAAGAAGTTCGTGTTAAATTCGGCGAAGATCCTAGAAAATATTCTACTTTGACTAAAGAATTTTTAGATGATGGTTAGTAAATGTTTTATTGCTAATAATATTACGTTGCACTTTTATGCTGACGTATATTTCATCTATAATGTTTTCATTCAGGTGCTGGAAATGTTTGCGGTGTATCAGCGGTAGAAGTTGAGTGGACCAAAGGAGCTGGTGGACGATGGGAGATGAAGGAAGTTGAAGGCACCCAAAAGATTTACAAAGCCGATTTAGTTTTGCTTGCTATGGGATTCTTAGGTCCCGAGAAATATATCACTAATGAATTAGGTATTTTAAAAACAACATTAAGTTAATTTTTTTTAATTATTCAAACAAATTTAATAAACAGATTTTTTTGTCTAGAATTACCACTTGATGCAAGGAGCAATATTGAGACACAAAAATCAAATATTTACAGCACGGAGATCAGCAATGTTTTTGCAGCTGGAGGTGAGCTAACTCCTCAATGCCGTGTTTTAATTTGATTACTTATACATACATACATGTGTGCTTATAAAATTATATAATTTTCAGATTGTCGGCGAGGTCAATCACTGGTAGTTTGGGCCATCAGCGAGGGTAGACAAGCAGCCAGAGCCGTCGATTCGTTCCTATGCGGTGATCGCTCTAACTTGCCGGTGCCTGGTGGCGTTGTCAACGGAGAGTGAAGGAATTGTGCAGTATAGATTGAATAGATTTTAGCATTCCTGTAAGGTTGCTGAAACTCGAACGCCTCAATCGACGGTCGTCAACTTACACGTCGGAGGATCAGACCATTATTTCAGTTTCATAATACTTACTTATAAACTAAAATACAAAAAAATTATTGCAATTTTGAGATTTATAATTAATTAGTATGTCAACATCTCGCGGGAATAATATTTTATTCGAAGCAGAAAAAAAAGCAAACTGATCAATTTAAATCGTGGATCAGTTCTAGAGTTCTTTTTGAGTTGTACATGTTTTAAAAAATGTGTGCATCATTTTATAAATTTTTAATGAAAGTAATTAATTTATGTATTTTTAATGAAAGTAATTAATTTATGTATTTTTAAAATATACGTATTTTTTAAAATGTTAAAGAAATAATTAATGCGTTTTTTATAATCACAATTTATTTTCATAATCATCTACAATATTTTTAATAGCTAGTATTTAGCGTTGATCAATGAATCTAGTTATAGAATAGTTGTGACCTTTCTTTATCAACATCGACTACTAAAAAACTATAAGATCGCGATCACTAAAAATTTAACACATAAGTAATTTTTAGTTGGAATAAATTAATATTTTGCCAATTTGGCATGGAGACATCTTGAGCTTATCTTCAGGTACCAAAAAGTGTATTTGGTACAAGAGACACAAGCTCAAGACAATCTGCTATGAAAATTTATATCATTTTTTTTTTTTTGTTAAAATGAAGACAAGAATGTCAATGTGTAAATCTAGTCGTCAAGTGCTTTCAATGTGAATCAGTTAATTCCATAATTTATGGCATTTTTACTTTTTTTTTTAATTTTGCTATATAACCCGTGAATGCTGTGATGAATCTTTTTGACGATCGGTGATGACTTGTCTTTATTATTTGTAAGTTTAAATTAAAACTAAGTGAAGTAATGTTATGTCCATTCCTTTTTATTGCACGTAAATTCGATCACTACGAAGTGTTGCATAGGCTTATTAGAGTATTTTGAAGACAGTATTAGATACGCAGTTGCTTTTGATAAAGTATACTTACATTAGATCCAGTACTATTTGTCAATTGATCATTAGAAATACATATTTCAACTGTCGCAACGCAAAACTTTTTTGATTGATTATATTATGTGTGCCAAAATATACGTACATATGTATGTACATATGAATTTTATATGGCCATTTAAATAATGCGTATGCTCTGCACTTGAATTTTACACTAGATCAAAAATTTAAACATTATAGTTGAATGTTTTGAATTCAACACCTACATTTGTATGTATGTACATATATACATATACATATATGTATAAATTTAAACTACGCACATTTTTTTCCATTGTTATTGATACGCTTTCGTTTCGTCATTCTGTTTCTTGTTGTAAAATGAATGATTGATCGATTCAATGATTGGTCGACACGTGTGATTTTTAAACAGTCTGAAATTGTAGACAATAAAATGCATATAGTGTTGAAGTTTTCGGAGTCTATTTATATGAAAAGGTATTTATTGTAATTTTGAATTATAGATATATTATTATATAAATAAATAAACCATAGTCAATTGAAACTATTGTTTTATTCTTTACTAACGCTAAACTTTTCCCTCAGCTACTTTATTGATTTTGATCGATTGCGTGGGTGCACTTTTCTGCGAATTTTATCCTTACAAGTTTATGGACCGGAATTAATTTGACTTATCGAATGAATCCGATTAGCATAATCGTACTGACACGTCGTCATGGCATATGCCGGCAAGAGTTAGATTTTACCAGACGATGTTCATTTGAAGGTCTGTGTGGGGTCATCAATACCTTTGTTGTGGCTCGTCTCAGACAATTTTCAAAGTAGACAATGAAAATACAGGATTGCCTTTTATTCCAAATTCAAAAATTCTTTTATAATGCTCATAATATAACGAGGAAAGTATACACAGACATCTCATGTTCAATTCTTTGTACATGAATGCACGTCATCATGAATGCATCTTTTTTGAGACAATTTTTTTGTCTCTTGTGAATGGGTAAGATAAATAGTATGTATGTGACAACTTCAATGAAAAGAAATACATATGTATACAGAGAGATTAAATAACTTTGTATGTATAGTATTTAATGAATTGAACAAATAATGTTGGAGTTGAGTGTAGTATTTCAATATACGATAATATTTTTATTTAACAATTGCAGTTGTGGCATAAATTTTCCTCAAAGTTTGTTGATACATTTACATTGTTATCTACGATTATGTAATTGTATAGGTACATACATATATGGATCGTTTAAATTATTATATTAAATTATAAAGGACGTGACTTTTGCGCCTTTCTATATAACGTGGGGGTTTCCATGGAAACGTTCAGAATCTCCAAAATAGGGGATGCCTCTGACCGAACCCAGCTGATCGCTCAGTAATCCATCGAGCGCCAGAGGGGACGCTCGAGTTTTCCCAATTTTCCACACATTGCACGGCTGATTTTCCTCTCGCCGACGACGAGAACGCAATCTTGAAAATGTGGAAAACGATCGGAACAATTTTCCAAGGGAAAATCGGTCGCAAATTAAACGATTTGACATTCGACAATTTCGTACACTACCTTTACACGCCCACTGATCCCGCTAGTCTGGGAGTAGCCAGAATGCTATACGGTAAAATTTCCCATTTTTTTTTCAAATTTTAATATAATATGTACCTATATATTAAAATTAGTAAATTATATTATCTTGTTGATTAATTGTTCCATATAAATTTCGCCATTTACGTACAAACCAATGAATATTTGTAATAATTTTTAAACTTGCTAAAGCACAACTTACTTATTAAACAATGTATCGAAGCAGAATAGTAGATAACCAACCCTTTCAATAAAAATCTAGGCATCATGATGATCCTGGATGGTCCTGAAGAGAGAGGAGGTGCTGAAATGGATTTTAGATGGGGTGATCCGCAAGGATGTCATTTCCCATTAATACCTTTGAAAGTATTATCATTGCCTTATACGGCAATATTGTACGCTATAATGTGGATCGGTAAGTTATTTGTAGCGTGACTTTAATATTATTAACGTCAGATTAAATCGTCTTTCTCCCCCCTCGAAAAGTTACTAATTTTCATCTACTGTTAACACCAACTAATCAGCTTTGAATATTCATATAGATAATTGATTATCGCATTAATTATTCATGTCTGGAAATTTTGCATACAATCGAGATATAGGGGAAATGAGAAAATAATATTGATTGTATAGCCGTCGATATAATAAGAAGCGGAAACGCGTACTTTATCGACTTATAACTTTTTATTCCATTTAGAGAATAAAAGGCAAATAAGTTATAAATACATAGGTAGCATAAAATATAGATCATTATGGTATCGAAGAAAGAAAGATCATTAAAAAATATATTTTAGATACAAAATTCTATTATCTGATTATCACATATGCATAAAGATAGTCAATCTACTACCTATAGTCACATATAAAACCAAATGATAATTATTTTAATATTTCTATTGTATTATAGGAGCTGTAGGAATTGCTTTAGGTTATAAATTCAGAAAAAGTGCATTGATGTTTACGATACCCTACTGGTACATTATTCTGCTGGACAAAAGTTTTTGGAACAATCATAGCTATCTGTTTGGTTTGATTGGAATCTTGCTAATCGGCACTGAAGCCAATAATTTTCTGTAAGTACCCAGAGCCGACTCTGAGCTTTGAAGATGGATAGAACGGAAAATTGTAAATTTTTTTGGCTCAAAAAAATTGTAGATCCTTGGATGCGCACTATGACAAATCGAAGAGTGGAAAACACGTGCCGTACTGGAATTACTTCATACTCAAATATCAATTTTTCATTTTGTACTTCGTCGCAGGTCTCAAAAAGTCCGACAAGGAGTGGCTTTCTGGTTATGCCATGACGAATTTGAGCACTCATTGGGTCTTCAATCCATTCAAGTAAGCCTGTAGCATTTTTTTGCATGCGCTAAACTACATATTTTGTCTACGTTGCTTGTATCTGTTTTAGGTTGTTTTTAAGTGTGGAACAGATGGATTACTTCTTGGTACATTGGTTCGCTTTTGTTTTTGACTTGACAGTTTGTTTTTGGATGATGTACGAATATACTAGACCGGTCGCTATGATCTTCTGTGCCTTGTTTCATCTGATGAACTCTAGACTTTTCAGAATAGGTGTGTGACTATTTTTTAAATCAATATTACATATTCGTGGACTTGATTTAAAATTTTGTGTTTTAGGGATGTTTCCGTGGGTGTGTTTAGCAACGATGCCGTTATTTTGTCCACCAGATTGGCCTAAAACGACTGCTAAATCTATACAAGTTGTATTAAGCAAGTGTAAAGGATTTTGTACGAATAATTTAATGTCAATTAAAGTGAACATTCCGATGATCGCTGAGAAAACTGCATCAGAATCTGATGATGCATCTCCGGAGAATAAAAGCGATGACGCAACCATCGTAGATAGTGAAAATGAAAGTTCTGATGACAAAATACCAGAAGTAGAAAAGGCAAATGAATTAGATGTAAAGAAAAGTGATAAATTGAAATGTAATGCTCAAAATATTTACAAAAAACAAAAATTCGTAGCGTGTGCTTTGATAACTTACATGAGTCTGCAAGCTTTTTTGCCGTATTCACATTTTATTACAAAGGTAAAGTACCATTTTCCATTGATATGCTTGCTTATATACTGCACCTTTGCATAAAATTGGTCACAAGAAAAAATTAAAAAAAATACCAATAAAAAACACTCTTCTACTTAATTGTGAAAATAACCTATTCCTGGGTCAAAGGGTCAAATTATTGACTTGCAAATGTTCCGCATAGTCATTTTAGTTAATAATTCATACAACAAAGTAGACTAAATGAGTGCTGTAATTAAACAACGTTGTCACGCAATTTCAGCACTAACAATAAACGTAAATATTTATCATCGTACGGACGTTTTAACAACATACATTTTAATACGCCCATTGTCATCAGACGATGCTTCATCTTCTTCCGTCACCATTGTTAAGCAACATTCTAAAATTCCAAACAGATTATGCAATTTATTGAACAAATATTCAAATGCTCTCCTTTGACCGACCTTTTTATTAGTTTATTGACATACGCTCGTGACCTTTCAGGGATACAACAATTGGACAAACGGATTGTACGGATACTCCTGGGACATGATGGTCAATACCTGGGACACGATCTTAATCCTTGTGAAAGTCGTGGATAACGAATCCAAAAATGAAATGTTCCTAGATCCCGAAGCGTGGACCCAAAACGACAGGTGGTCCAAGCACGGTGATATGATGCACCAGTATGCTCACTGCATTCACAGAAATTTAATGGAGGACTTGAACGAGAAGGCTAGGAAGAGGAAAATGGTCGACCATGATGACGATACTTCATCGGGAATCATCAGATCGAGGAACATATCTATTTACATCGACGTGTGGTGTTCGATGAACGGTAGATTCCAACAGAGAATGTTCGATCCCAACCGCGACCTTCTCAAGGTAGAATGGTCTCCATTTAAAGATGTAGAGTGGCTGATGCCTATGTTGACTGAATTGAGCCATTGGAGAAAGACCATGGTCGATATACAGAGCCACGTATATACTTGGAACAATTATTCAGACGTGCTATTCGTAGCAGACTTTCCAGGTATAAAAAATTCAACCATTTTCATATGGTCAATGATATTGGATCAATTTTCTCAATATGCTCTTTTTCAGGATTGTATCTTGAAAACTACATTACCCCAGATTTGTCCAATGTAACACTGACCATACTAGAGGGTCAAGTGTTGTATGAAGTCGTAGAGAGGAAAGCCAAAATAAAATCTTCGGAGAAGAGTGATACTATTCATTTGATCAAAGGGGAAAGTGCCTTGGTTTTACCTGGTGTTTTTCATCGTATTCACACGATAGGTGATAGTCCCGCTTGCTACATGTATACGTACATGAACGCCACACTGAAGCACATGGAAGAGGACCAAGATAGGATAAGAAGTGTGGTGGTTGATGAGGAGGAGAAGCAGAAGTTTCCTTTGTTAGAGGAATGGTCGTCGAGGATCACTAACATGGTTACTTTTTGGCAACATATCGGAAACGCAATTTTGCATGTGATATATGGAGTGCCCATGATGAGGAGGGTAGAAGTGTAATCAATTTAGTTCATAGGTCATAGAAATAGTTCAATCAATTTTGTAGCATTTATTACCATTTTTAAATATAAATGAGCAAAATTTGTGTATTTTTGTTTTGTTCTGAACTTACTGTTGTGTGAAAAAATTCAAATTAATTTTCAGTTCGTGAGCTCTGTGAATCATCGACCTACTTTAATATTTTGTACGAAATTGATTCATTTGCATTTTCAAGTACCTATGTATGTATACAGATGACCCAATCTCGAACTCAATGTATTATGCAATCGTAACCGATACTACTCGTACCGATGTTTAATCCATTGCGATTTTAAACAATAGTGGGGCTGCTTCAACTTTCTGCTTAATTGGGAAGCTCAATGACTGCGACAGAAATGTTGAAATATTGCTATATACCTATACATACATATGTATATATGTATGTATAGGTACATAGCTTTTTTTAATTTGAGGTAAAGTAATTTGTGAATACAAACAACGACACGGTTGAATTTTTCACATGGCATCGATTAAAAATAAATAAATAGTCAGTAATAAGCCCCTTGACGAGCAGACTGTTGAGACGGCCGAGTTTCAAAAGTCGAAAGTCATAAATAATAATGGTAATCATACTTATTGACTTACTATATTTGTCGAATCTCAAATGAGTAGAAATTGAAAAAGTTGCTTTCCAAAAATTGTCTGCCACTTCATTTATTTAGATCTTGAAAAAAATTTTATTGAAAGAATGGGTTAGGTTAGATGTGAAAAATTTATATTTATGTACACTTTCTTTTAGTCCTGACGTCATTGCGCTATCACTATTTACTATATCACTATTTACTATATCACTATTTACTATATCACTATTTACTATATCACTATTTACTATATCACTATTTACTATATCACTATTTACTATATCACTATTTACTATATCACTATTTACTATATCACTATTTACTATTCACTATTTACTATATCACTATTTACTATATCACTATTTACTATATCACTATTTACTATATCACTATTTACTATATCACTATTTACTATATCACTATTTACTATATCACTATTTACTATATCACTATTTACTATATCACTATTTACTATATCACTATTTACTATATCACTATTTACTATATCACTATTTATTATATCACTATTTACTATATCACTATTTACTATATCACTATTTACTATATCACTATTTACTATATCACTATTTACTGGCACCCCGACGTTAGCGCGCCGACATAAGCGCGTGGGACTTTAGCGCGCCGACAGTAGCACGCAAAACAAAATTATTTTGTATTGTTGACTGCTCATTTAAAGAAATTTACTTATCCAAGATAGCTTTTCTGTCAAAATTACATCTTATTTAAAATTAATTGGTACTTTTACAAACCTATCTATGAAAATTTTATCGATTTGAAAAAATATTAATAAGATAAGAACATTCCACCATGTGAAATTTCCAAATTTATTTATTTATTTATTTAATAATTACATGGAGAGGCGGCATAGCCGATAGGCCCATGGGGTTTGGTTTTAGTTAAAAATCAAAAAAAAAACAGTATTATAAATGAAAAAGAAAGAATGAGAGGACAGTATTGCCAAATTTGAACAAAATAAAAAAAAAAAAAATAAAAATAAAAAAAAAAAAAAAAAAAAACAAATAAAAAAAAATAGTAACAAAAAAATAAAAATAGAGATAAAAATAAAAATAGAGATAAAAAAAATAAAAAGAATAAGAAAAACAAACAAAAATAAAAATAAAAACAAAATAAAAATAAAGATAAAAAAAAAAATAAAATGAATAATGGTCCATTTATTAAAGAATTACAAATATCCATTGTTTTTAAGAATAAATCTAGCTGATTTTTATATAAATTAACATTTTTTGAAGTGACTATTGAATCTGGAAGACTATTCCAAACTTGAACCACTCTATTTGAAAAGAATGAATCTCTAACAATCTTATTTGATTTTTTTTTTTGGAGTCTAAGAGTATGACCTCTTAGATGAGGGTTCTCATTGAACATAATGAGGTTGGTCATATCACATGAATAATGATTATTTAATGTACATATATGAACGTTTCTCCACTTTGTTTTTATTAGTTAATCGGTTAACCCATAAATGTTTGGTTTCCAAAATGTTTATCGATAGAAAGTAGAGTTAACCGTTTGCGGACGATGGCGATTTTGCCGAAAGAGTATAAATAATATTTAGCAATAAAATTTGAGCTTTGTGTCCAGAGGCAGCGGCGGCGAAATGAAACAGTTTCGGTCCCTTTATGTACAAAGTAAAGGTCATTGCGACTTTAACTAAAAGCCAATTGTTGTGAAACCGACAAAGACAATGTTCGCGCGCTAATGTTCGCGCGCTAATGTCCGCGCGCTAATGTCCGCGCGCTAATGTTCGCGCGCTAATGTCTCGCGCGCTAATGTCGCTGCACCCTATTTACTATATCACTATTTACTATATCACTATTGACTATATCATCGCACGATTTTAAGCAAGAAGTTTACAGTAGTAACCATACAAATTTGGATCTCTTAGGCCTGCTTCGCACGATGCGGTTTTACGGCACGTTTTTTCCAGGTATAAACCGGGTAACTCCAGTGATACATTGTTTTGGATGAGGGTATTCCCATGGTCAAGATTTGGCCGCGATACGGCTACGGTCGCCGTTTACAGCCCGTACTTGTCACTGGAGGCGACGGTTCCCTTTCCGGGACCACCTACGCTGCTACCTGAAATCTATGCTTCCTTCGCTGGTTTTTAAAAAAATCATCAGTCGAGTTTCGTCACCCATTACAAGGGGCTGGTATTTTGCCAGCCCGTCAATATTTACCGTCCATAAACCATAGAATGTGAAAGCAAAGCAAAAATGAGGGCTCGGGCTATTAAACCGTAAAACCTTGTCGTGCGAACCCGCCCTTAGACTCCTTAGACAGGCAGCTAATAATATTCAAGGCCTAGTGAGGTGAGATCCTAAGTACTTCAGAAGTTTTTTTGGTGAGCTAAGTACATGTCCATTTTTATAGGAACCGTCTCACAACTAAGTTGCAAGTTCTTAACTGAAGACGACCGATATGGGTTAATTATATTGTAAAATAAATAAATAAAATAAATTAATATCCAAATCATTCCAAGAGCGACAGCGCCGATCGAAAAAAACTTTTCAACCATGTAAGAGCCACTAGTATGTATATTCTGCGCTGCGCCGTTACAATGAACTTCGCATTGCCGCATACTGCCTATGATGTTGTTGACGTTTTTGCTATATCGCTTAGGCCCGAGCCTCACCGGGCAACTAGTCTGCCGACTAGTCTGCAGACTAGTCTGCGGCGAGTTGCATTGAGCAATTTGCTCCGCCGACTTAGTTGCTCACATTGCGATGTTGATTATCTTTAATTATTATGGAAATTCAAAACTGACCCGCAGAATCGGTTTCTTAGACAATTCTATAAATGAAACTCGAAAAAAAAAAGTTATGAAAAATTCGTCTTTTTTTTTCGTTTTCGAGTTTCACGTATAGAATTAATTGTCTACGCTGAAAATATAGCATGAGTGCGACCTCTTCGACGTCCATCTTCAACGTGAAAATGTCGTCCGCAAGTCACGGTAAGCACTTCTCGTGATTTACAGGGTCAAATAATTGTCATTCGAAATGTTCGGTATCAAACGTCATTGTATAGACGCAGCATCTGGTAAAGTGGTTTGCATACGAGCGTCTCTCTCACGCAAATATGTAGAGTGCGAGTGAGACAACGGCGAGTGCATCACCTCTGTATGATTTATTTACGTCACTTTCAAAATAGACAAATCTTTAAAAAAAAATACTTATTTTTTTTCATGTTTCTTATATAAAATTTCCTAATAATCATATTATATTTTTGTCGGTTTTGGCCTCTTACAGAGCTATACACTTTTATGGAGATGTTTGTATGCTATGATTGGAAGAATTTGAAGATTTGACGAATCTTTGAAAATAAGAAGAAAAATAGGGGTCTGGACTGAAACTTTCTTCGGAAATCACTATCTGTGTGTAGTGTTTATCTCGTAGTATGAAAAATTCGTCTTTTTTTTTTTTCGTTTTTCGTTTTTTTGAAAAAAAAAAACCTTTTTTTTTCGTGTTACCTGTACAAAATTGTCTAAGAAACCCATATTTGAAGTCGGTTTTGGATTTCCATGCCTATATAAACGTTCTTTCGGGTCGTGAAAATCGTGAGTCTCCCAGAGTTGCTGTGACGGCATGTAGTCGTCCATAGTTGCGGAGACTGAGTTGCCCGGTGAGGTCCGCTCCGTCTAAACGCTAACATTTTGACGACACGACGACTAAGGCCGACTAGTCTGCAGACTAGTCGGCAGATTAGTTGCCCGGTGAGGCTCGGGCCTTATAGGCTACAATAGTGGCACAACTCAAAAAAATACGATTTTGGAGTTGTGGTTCACGTCCCAAAATGGCAAACTAGTCCTCGTCCGCGGACCACCGGTTGGCGACCGCTGCTCTAACTCAAACAAATTACTACATACGAGTGTATATATTTTTGTAAGCCTATTTGTGCAATTCTGTTGCAAACTAATATTATTCGAGTAATCCGTATCACCTCTCCCAGTATTAGCCCGGATTAGAGGGAGTTTTCTGTATATTTGAGCAGATACAGTAAGAGTTAGTATTTATTTATTTAAAATACATGGTGGCCGATGGAGACCAGGGTACATTGCATTACGGACATACAATTTTGGCCCCTCAGATGCCCTAAAAAAGAAAATTCTCGGTTTGAAGAATATTCTCCAAAAGATTATTCCGAGAATTTTACAACACTGCCTAGGTGTAAATAATTATCGACTATCTCTAAACTATGATTATCTACTGTGACTACTTTTTGCGTGCAAAATTCATTAAACATAATTTTAGTTTTATCAAAATTAATTTTTAAAACCCCTTTCATACTTTCGTTGCTTTATTGTGTTAATCTATTTTGTAAATATAATGAGTCGCATGCAACTATGACTATGTCTTCAGGATGTACATATAAAGTAAAAAGGGCTGTGGAGTCCTAGTCGGAGTCCAACTCCTTTTTCCGCATTTAATTTAATTTTTAAAACAAACGTTCGATTGTTTGTTAACTCAACAAGCACACCGTCATAATTTCGACGCTCGAGACGCACATAATATTCACAATTGAACTGTCTAAAATCTCGAGATGTTTCAGAAGACGACTTCGGTTCGAACCGAGGAGAATAATATACAAGACTACGTTGAAGAAAACCACAAAAACTATGAGAAGATGTTGTCAACATTGGGGGGGGGGGGGGGGGGCAACAAACGCAATCCAGAGATGTGAGATCCATTAGGATAGTGATCCATGTATCATGAATTCTACCTCCTGGGTTGTGTGGAAAACAATTTTGATTTTATATAGAAATATTAAAATAATATTACGAAAAATTTCCAATACGGCCCTGCAAACCGGTTTCTGTAAGGGATTTTACCTGCAGCTAAAAAAAGCTCAGTCAGTTAATACGTTCGTGCCAATTCTTCCATAACTCTAATCATGATAGTGCACTGATTACGTACCCCGTCAAAGTATGGCACTTTTTTTCGGAGGAAATTTTGCCGATCGAATAACATCGCGATTTTTCGATGTCTAATAATAATTAACCATTGCGTTTACCATTGATTTGACCGTCGAATTCTTTCTGTGAGGCTTTTCAAAGTTTGGGGTGAATGTAAATAAACCAATAACCATCCACCCAGCTGAAGGCCGACATTAGAGAAGAGATTAACGAGCGTCTAGACCTGAAATCCTAATAAAAGTGATGAAAAATGCGTTCAAATGAACCTGACAGGTTGGAGCTAAAAATGGCAATTCGAAAATTAGCCTATTCGGTGAAATTACAACTATATTTATGTACCTGAACAAAAATGGGAAAAAAATTCAATTTGACAGTTTAAATTTTTTTAAATCGGAGTCGGACTCGTTATTGTGGGAAAATGTCGCATTTTTTTTTCACGACTCGGTGAAAACACAAAACCTAAATCGAAATTCATTCACAAACCGGTGCTACCAACCGACACGTCATCGAACAGTTGGCAACCCTTCCTTCCCCCGCACCTCACTTCTCCCCTCCCCTCCCCCCCCCCCGCCTCTTCCTCTCGAACCGGCGTACGACAAAAACGGGGAGAGAGCCGGCTCGAGGAACAGTCGCGACCTGTCAGCTGTGCGGCACGTGCGTGCGTCACACACGACCGCCGGACATAACCTACAAAAAAAAAAAAAAAAAGCGGGACAAAAAAAAAGCAACCCGCTTCCTACATCCGGTCGTCGACTCGCCGGATATGCTGAGGCCGAACCTCTGACCGAGACTACGACAAACCCTCGACCACTCTAAATCGTACCGCCATGGACTACCGCCACTTGGACTCGTTCACCACCACCAACTACTCGTACATCTTCGACTTTGAAAACCAATTCATACACCAGAACACCAGGAAATGGATGTCGGAAAACTGGACGGTCGCTTTCTACTACATCGGCGTCTACATGTTGTTCATATTCTGCGGACAATACTTCATGCAGAGCCGCCCTAGGTACGATTATACATACATATATATATGCACGCACTTTTAACTTTGCGACCCCTTTAATCTGCTATGAAAAACCCCGTTAATGCGCTATGGGAATGGTAGGGGCGTGTCGCTAGACGTGCCGGCACCCGGTGCGTCGACGCGCGCATTTCCTTTACTTCAACTTTATAAGAATCGATAACAATATACGTATATATATATATA
The DNA here is from genome assembly GCA_022651745.1 of Parapsyche elsis. NCBI lineage: Eukaryota > Metazoa > Arthropoda > Insecta > Trichoptera > Hydropsychidae > Parapsyche > Parapsyche elsis. The sequence goes on from JAGVSN010000006.1 coordinate 467,916, forward strand.
TATATATATATATATATATATATATATATAATGTCGGTATGCGTGTGTCTGCCTGCGTGTGTTCGCATTTTGAGCACGTGCTTCCATCCCCGTGTAAAATGTCCGATGGTCCGAATTTTTTTTGTTGTTTTAACCCTATCGTCACCGGCCCGCCGTTTCAGTCGGGCAATGTCGTACGAATTTAGTTCGTACGGTGGTTTTGTGTGATCGATTGCCGAATTCCGTGTAAGTTTTGCGGTTGTACTTTTCGTTCTGATGACGCACGTGCAAGTAAAATCCGCTGTCGTTTTGTATTGTGCAATGTGCGATTTGTATGAAAGTTTGCGCGTGTGTATTATTTATTATTTCACGTGTGTTTGGGTAGTGTTGTGCAACGTTTATTGTTGCCCAATCATTTCCTTCGAAATTTACTTGGAAGTGATAATAAGTGAAATTCATCGGTTGGTGTCCTCATATGTCCTCAAAAACTGATGATTTTGAAGTCGTTGTTGTTGCTATCGTTGTTGATTGTTGCACCATCGTTTTGGCGGGAAAATGTTATCATATATATTGAATATAAGGGTATGATCCATATGTGTACAATAACGCAAAATCAATTTGTATCGAAACAAAAATATTCTATATATAATTTTAATTTGTTTAAATTTTTCTATTGGAAAATTAAGTGGTATACAAAAATAACAGTACAAATGACGCCAATTAAAATTTTTCACAATTAAGAAAAAAGATGAATAATCGTAAAAAAAAATGTATAAAGAAGAGTTAAAATATAAAGTTTAATGAGTAAAAACATTAGGCGTACGTAAAGTACATTGTTAAGTACAATGTAGAATAAAAAATAGCAATGTGGTGATACATATGTAGTTACAAGAAGTTCAGAAAAATATTAAGTATAAGGAAAAGGAAAGGAAATAGTAAAATTCACGAGTATCAAAGTGATTTATATGTATAGTAAAAGTATGAGCAATAGTCGTAAAATTGTGTCGATTAAATAGGTATGAGTGAAGAATTTGGAATTGGAAAAATGTTTGAGTATAGAAATTTCAAATGTCGGGGGGCTGGAAGACAATATATTAGTAGAATTAAGAAGTTTGTTAAAAGTTTAGCATGCTCTACGGGTAAATTAATTGTTCCAGAAGTTTGAAATCGCGGATTTTAGGTATTTTTTTTACCTTATCCATATCGGATAAAGTAATGCAATTTTTATATAATTTTTACATAGGAAGGTCGTAATTGTAAGTAATAATCTAATCACAAAAATTTCCAAGATGCAAAGGTCTTAGAACAGTATTTCCGTACCGCTTTGTTTTTACAATTTCTTTCTTTTAAAAGAATAATGAATCGCATCTCAGTGTAATGCGAGAGGAATTAAGACAAGTGTCATTGCTTTGAAGTCGTTAAAATTCTTTTGAAAAAATATTAGCCGCTGCTAAATTGCAAGCGTCCGGTCCTTAAAGTGTTACGCTATTTACACGCTCGATCGCATGCGAACAATTAACTGCATTTCGGTTTGATAACGGTTATCGTAATCGTAATGCGCGAAGAAAAAAAAAACGTATGTTTTAATAATAATAGTAATAAAGTATAATTTTTTTTCATACAACCTGACCAGCTGATAACCTTTTTATCTTGTAAATATAATAATATCAATAGGAAATTTTCGTTCACGGATCGAAAAAAAAATTGCTTACCATTATCATATTTTAACACGCATTGTTATCGTGCATTTATATTCGTAATCGGCTGACATAATTTTCACAAAGGTAACACGTGAACTACATATTACAATTAAATACAGATTGACCTTATTGGATGGTTCATTCATTTCAAACAATATACATATTACAATGAGTCTATTGTGACTTGGATTCGCTTTCATGCAAAAATTTGTCAAACAATTCTTTTGTCACAAAATTACAAAAACTTTACCGTAGTATATTATTCACGCATTGAAAATGTAAACTCTGTTTTAATACAGTTAAGAAATCTATACATAATGTTAACTAATGCTTCAACGAAAGCGTCTGTACTTTGGAACTAAACTAGCGCATTAATAAATCACCGCCACTAACAAATTTTGTAAAAGTATACATATTTTAACTGTGCCATGTTGAAATCGCCAATAGTCAACGGTTTTGTGACGAAGTTTATTTTAAGATTTTACTGTTGGGAAATCGTCTTTACCACGGAAATAAACTAAACTCGCTTCGGCTATTTTCGATGTAACCCTGATTCATCGCAATGAATCACGTTATCGTAATTCATAACTAGTTAAACGCAATGACGTATATATTAACGTGCAGGTACGTATATTGAGTCAATGTCAACATGTCATGTCCACGTCGTTTTTTTTTTATTTCTCCACACAGAACCAAGATTATTCTCGATCGACCGTAGGTATGCGATATTCGAATATTAAATCAAAATATGAAATTTTGAACTACTCGTCCCCAGTAGGTAGGTTACCTACACATTCCATCACAGAAAAACTGGTTACAATTGCATCACGCAAACGAAATGTATTACGAAAATCGATGACACCATACACACATACCCACTTCATTCGTTGAACCGAATAAGTTTGAACAGTTGATCTGCCACAATGGTAATCCGAAATTGGGTTTGCTGGTCAAGTGTGCCGAGTTTCGACAGGTTAGAAAGCAAGCCGATCATCTCGGATGTTCACACGTGCCTTTCTTGATTTCCGCGGGACTGGTTGTCCTCGATATAGTGTGATTATAACCATAAAAATGTTTAAAGGTCATAGTTCGCAAAATTTCCTTTTGGATTTAGCGAGGCGCGGAAAGGAATAACGACCTCTTTCGTTAACCGGCAGTATTCGCTTTGTTGCTTGATATCGAGCGTCAAAAGTGAAAGCGAAATAACGAAAGATACTTTGCAGTGGTTTCTTGTTCTGGAAGGTAAAAAAAGCAAGAGGAAATTAATAGGTGGGTAGGGATTTTATACGGAACCATTTCATCAACTAAGTCATACATAAATTAGCAAATTCTAACAGGATACAAGGTACGGCTGATCTATATTTTAATAATATGCGAAATTGCCAGCAGCTGTAGCAACGCTCTACTGATTACCTGATTAGCTATCGCTCGGCTTCAGCAGTGCTCGCCGCCACGTACCGACTGTCTATGTTAGCATTGGTGTAGTCAAAATGTATGTAATAATAAAACAGCAAATAGACAACCCGCACAAAAACACACAGATCTGCTTTAGACATCACAAAAAGGGTAGTTTTTGGTTTTCGTTCAAACATTTTTGATCCCAGTCGGTGGTAGCTAGTGATGGATAACGGCTTAAACTCGTGGGCAGTGAAGTACTCACAGTACTTACTGGGTGTACGTCATATCACGCCATCGTTTATCTCACGGTAGTTATGTCACTCTTTGCCCAACTGACTGTGTCGCGGATTTTCACGGTCGCTCGCAATTTAACCCGTTGGCGTCTGACGTATTTCCTCATTTGGCTGAAAACGTACTAGGCATCGCCAAACTAGTCTGAGACTTGCGAAATTCTGCCCGAAATGATCCGTTTCTTCATCGTCGACGGTCATCGGATGCTTTGGGTGCTTCACGGTCACAATTTTCCCAATCGTATTGTTTTTTTTTTTTTTTGCATTGTCATCGCGTAATTTTTGATTACGTTAGGCGACAGGTTCGAAAAATAAACATTCGCTTGTGTTTCAAGTTAACTTTTCAGTTCAATATGTACATATGCATAGTTTGTTAAGATTCCAACGGCTTATTCATGATTTCGAATTTGACAATGAAAAGTGTGTATGTATGTATGTATGTACTCATTTTTTGAGTCCTATGAATAAATAAAACATCGTAACTAACGCCCCCGCAGGCGTACGACCGTTTCGCATCTATGTGGGTTTACAAATAAGTCTATTAAACGTGATAGTAAAATTAGCAGGATGTGAATTTTTGCATCAATATGTAGTCCATCGTCGATTTGTGCATTTTGGAAACTTCAATACGAGTGGGTATTAATTACGCTTCAGTTTTCCTGTTATCTTTACGTTGTTTTTTTTCTTAACAAACTTTTTAGGTGCTAATACATAAATTTCTAACTACTTATTTTCCTTATTTAATGACAATTTTTGTGCAACCTTCACTTTTTTTCTTCGGGGATAAAATATTCGGCGAAAACATACCTACATATATGTACATATGTACATATACATATAATATTTATTTATTTATTTAATAATTACATGGAGAGGCGGCATAGCCGATAGGCCCATGGGGTTTGGTTTTAGTTAAAAATCAAAAAAAAAACAGTATTATAAATGAAAAAGAAAGAATGAGAGGACAGTATTGCCAAATTTGAACAAAAAAAAAAAAAAAATAAAAAAAAAAAAAACAAAAGAAAAAAAAAATAGTAACAAAAAATAAAAATAGAGATAAAAAAAAATAAAAGAATAAGAAAAACAAACAAAAATAAAAAAAAAATAAAGATTTATATACCTATAAATTTTCTAAATTGCAAAAAACACTCGTTTGATGAGTTTCGGTATCGCGTTTTAATCGTTTTTGAACCGGTTGATTAATTATTATTATTCAATTATGATCATTAGATAAATTCATCTTATTCTGACGCAAGTTCAAATTATCTCTCAAATAGGCACAAACTGCAACGATTGAGCAAAAATGCGGAAAAATAAAGGATCCAGGGTCGTATTCGATTTCTTGCACTTGCAACACTACTACCTATACAGTGTTACACAATATTTACATAGTTATACATCCGCGTATTCTACGTTACGCGTAACGACCTTTAAAGTTTACAGGTACAACAAGTGTTCAATTACGACACTGAACAATTCAATTTTCGGGAAATTCGTCAAATTAACTGACACACATCGCAAACGAATTACAATGGTTATATGTACATACATATGTATTGGTCGATATTGTCACGTGCATTGAACAGATTGTAACGTCACGCAATACGCTTCTGTCTATTTACGATTCGCTCGTATGTAGTATCTATTCGGTGTTTGTAACGAGATCGTTATAAACAATATTTCTGTTAGAGTCGAAATTGCATAATGTGAATAATTTCTCGTTTCCGCAGAATAACCTGTCTGTGAAACACTTGACACGCAAAACGGTGGCGTCGCTTTCTAATTCGGATTAGTCGATGATTGATTTCGTAATGACAGAAATATTATCGAGATGTGGAGTCAAACAAGCGACTTTTACTACTTTCATCTCGTTTCCGCAAATAACTGCAACAAACTGAATTTGAAACTCGGGTAGACGGATTCCGTTGAACTTGAACTCTACCCATGGGGGCATTTCCGTTTTTGCCGATTGTGCAACGAATTGCATTCGACAATGCACAAGTGGCTTTCGGCTTGTTCTTGCAAATTAAATTGCATCGTATAAATTTGCCGTATTGAATATTCAATTGAATGGTCGATTTAAATATACATATTATGAATTTTACCCGTAGTGTACCAAATGATTTAGAATTTCAAACGTTTTATACGTTGAATATTAATTACTTGGGTACTTTTTTTCTAATCAATGATCATCGATATTCGGCGATGTAATCCGCCATGATGTCCGTTTTTTTTTTGCTCAATACTACCTATATATTTGCATGCAAATTTGCGTGAAATCTCAAATGTGTTTACTATTATATGATATTTAATTGATGGCTTTTCTAAGAGAGCCGGCTTTCGTGTTAAACGTGTGCGTGTCTTATTTCTAAAATTCGTGCAAAATATCGCATTATGTACAATTTTTGCAGACGATCAATCGATCGAGCGTGACCGACAAAGGGTTAACGCTCGCTGGTTTATAATAAATTTATTACAATGCGGGAATATTAGTTTTTCCGATGGGCATATCTCATTTCATTGTATAGTGAATAAATAGGTCAATATGAACATTTGAAATTGACAATACAATCTGCATCATATTGCATAATATGTTACCACTTGAATATTAATATTATTCATAGGAATTATTGTCAATAATAAAATGTGTATCTTCTCTTGATTGCGTCACTTCTTCACATACTCATTTACCTTGTAATGAATCTTTGAAATCCGAGGTATTCAGTCTTTGTAACTTTTATTCAATAATATTTGTACTGTTTTGTTTAAATTCACACGAATGTGTCAAAATATGAGCTTTTGTTCCGCACTTTTATGAACCGGAAGTCCGAAGGTTTACGGCTCCGACAAAGTCCTTCATAACATGGTACATACATATTATGTTTGTACATACATACATATATATAGCGACGGTTTTGCGTTGTACGCAGAAGACAGCATGACATCAGATCAGCCGACCGTTCAAGAGTCTGGTTGATCTTGAATCTGATTTTAAATCCTTGATTATATGTCGCTTTGACCTTTGTGTTGTTTTTTTTTTTATTTTTACATTTTCCTGTACAGTAATGTGTGTGCATTTACATTGCAATTTTCCTTAATTGCTTCTCCTTTGTTATTATAATATCTTGAGATTGAGATTGTCATCTTTGCCGGCAAATAGAACTGGTTTGGATGGAGTGATAAATGTTTATCTTGGTTGTGCTATTTTTGTTTAGTGGATTTTTGTAGAGATTTTCATCTAATCTGAGCGTTTTGTCATTTTCGGATATGTCGGAACGATTCTAACGCTTACATTCAGATGTGAACAATTTTTTGGCCCGAAAACGTGCTCATTATTAGGTAAACGTATAACTTCGATTGTCTCAGCGTATCTACTGTATAAACTGTATTTTGATTACAGTCATTAGAAAGTGTCGGTTTTTTGCGTATTAGATTTTTTCCATAATTTTCTCCTTGAATAATTTCGTTGCTGATTACCATAATCTCGATTACATACATATTTTTTAGATTTTGATTACGTATATGTATGTATGTATAGTTTTTTTTATGCCCAATGATAAAATTGTTAACTTTTTTAGAACTACATAGTGCATACATAATTTCATTTAATTACATCTTTTCTAGCTTTTAGTCTGTCAGAATACAGGAAAATTATATTGTACGATTGTAATAATCAAATAATGCATATTATTATCAACGAGTTTCCTGCCCCTAGAGAACGAAGTATGGTTACCTGAACTATGTCTGTATTATAAATGACTAGCTGGTTTGTCCGTCATATGACGGTGGAATCTAACCCTATCCCCCAACCTCCACGCGATTGTTTCTACAATGACAGTACAACCCATAGTCCGTTTGACAGTACGTGAAACAATTGTATAGTGTATCGTTGATTGAATGGATATATGTATGACCATAAAATCGCGTTGTCGACTCGAACCAGCTTTGACATATAGAGACTTGTTTATTTTCATCTGGAATTTTCTATTTTGAGAGGTATTTCTCACAATTGACTCATTGAGGAGTTTGTGCAATAAGCAGATTGTTGTAAAATGCATCTTTGCACTCTCACTTTCATTAATAATTCATATAATAATTCATAAATTATAATTAGTTGTCAAACTAGTGTAATTTATGGGCTAATTCCAAGACAAACGGACACTTTTTATGGAGCTAGAGCAAAAAATGTTTTGACATGTTTGTTTGCTCCTGTTAATTGTAAATTAGTAAATTGATTAGTAAATATTATTAGTAAATTGTAACTAACCTACTAACCGATTAGCCCGTCATATGACGGTGGATTCTAATACCACCCCTCCATCCCTCATCCGCGCGCACTGGTTTGTACAATAACAGTACCGCCCCTAGCCCATTTTTACAGTAGTTACGTGAGACAATTGTATAGTGTACCGTTGATTGAATGGATGTATGGTCATAAAATCGCATTGTTGACCCGAACCAGCTTTGACAAATAGCGGCTTGTTGTCAACACACTGCGCTAAAAAGTTTTTGTTTATGTTGGAAATGCTAGCGTGACCGCAACGACCCAGGTAGGCAGACGCTTACGCTAATACATATAGAAATAAATATTACCTACATATATCATCATCATTTTCAGCCTTTCACCATCCACTGCTGGATCTCTGCGAGTCCATTCCTGTCTGTCTCGACCAATCTGCTCCACACATTCTTCTCAATTCATCAGTCCATCGTCCACTCGCTCGACCTTCCTTTCTTTCACATCCTCTCGGATACCATTCCAGTATTTCTCATGTCCATCTGCCATCCATTCTTCTCGCTGTGTCCAGCCCATTGCCACTTCATTTTTTTCACACGTTCCGCTATATCTGCCACTTTGGTCATACTTATTACTTATTACCCATGTATTCTTCTTACGATCTCTTCTTGTTATACCGAGCATACATCTTGCCATGCTTCTCTGTACGTCACAGCATATTATAGTCGGTTTCACATCAGTTTCAAATTTATCGTTTTTCGCGCATCACGTTTCGATATTTTCGATTTATCGTCCATTTGCATGGAGGCGTGGGCTTTTGTGCGTTGATGAATTTAAATTGTCGCATTTCCAAACTGGTACTATATTGGCAAAGTGACGCTTCCACACTTCCTCTTGTCGGTTGTGTGTTTTGTTTTCGGCATGTTTGCCCATTGAGTGGATACGTTTGTTGTCCATATAATTCTCTTGGACTCGCTTGACCCACTGGCCGTGTCTACCTCGAGGAATTTCATCAATTAGTTTGTTGTATACACGTTTCACTGGCGACCTAGACACTCTCTCCGAGACAGGTGTCTCACGTACCTATTTCTTCTCACCGCACAATTCCAAATTATCCTTAGAAATTCTCTCGAAATCCTTTTTCGGATATTTCCCCATACGCTCACAACACTAACTATGGTATGTCAATAAGTAAAACGCGCGCACGACTCTCTCTTCGCAGCGCGATAATTCGAAGTGAAATCGAGAGTGATTCGTTATTACTATCACACATTTATTGTATTTGAATTTTGCATCCCATTCACGAATCTTGTATAGAAAGAAAACCAACGCGTACGAACGAACAAATGAATGAATTCTTACTTTCTTTCAATGTGTTAAGATTTTGTACTCGTGTATGATTATTGCGCTACACGAACTCATCCATTATATTATTATAAGCTCACAATTTTCTCTTAACCACTTACAGACGAGACGTTTTTTTTTTATTTTACTAAGAGCTGTCTGTGTCAATTTATTTGTAGACGCGCTCGCTATACTTCTCCACAGTTTCAAACAGTCTTTTGACTAACACCGGCTATTGGAATTTTTGTTTTAGAAACTGGCGTTGTTGCATCAAAAAAACCTGAACCGGTCTAACTAGTTGCACGTGGTGGTGCATTGTATCATTTAACGTCACATCCGTACACGTCATCACGGCCACGTGTGCATCATTAATCACCTGCACTTGTCACCGTTGCACTTTAATCAGCATTTAAACCTTAATGTACTACATATGTTTTTTTTATTTTTTTAACGGAAGACATTTAAGCCATCTAAGATTCGCTGACGACATAGTTATATGTAGTTGCATGTAACTCAGTAGATTTACAAAATAGATAAATAGAATTAAGCAAGGAAAGTATGAAAGTAGGTTTAAAAATTAATTTTAATAAAACTAAAATTATGTTTAATGAATTCTGCACGCAAAACGTAGTCACAGTAGATGATCATATTGTAGAGATAGTTGATAGTTATTTATACCTAGGACAATTGGTGAATATGACTGGATGTAAAGAAGAATGAAACTAGGGTGGAGTGCTTTTGGAAGAATGTTTAGTTTTTTAATCCAACATTCCGCTATGCTTAAAAAAGAATGCGTACTGCCAGTTATGTCGTATGGATGTGATACTTGGACGCTAAATTCAAGAATGCTACAAAAGATCCAGTGTACACAGAGAAGCATGGAAATATGTATGCTTGTTATAACAAGAAGAGGTCGCAAAAGAAATACATGGGTAAGAAGTATGACCAAAGTGGCAGATATAGCAGTGCGGGAAAAAAAGTTGAAGTGGCAATGGGCTGGACACATAGCGAGAAGTACTGGAATGGTATCCGAGAGGATGTGAAAGAAAGCAAGGTAGACCGAGTGGAAGATGGGCTGATGAATTGAGAAGAATGTGTGGAGTCAAGTGGATGCAGATTGCTCAAGACAGACAGGAATGGAAGAGGATTGGAGAGGCCTTCATCCAGCAGTGGATGGTGAACGGCTGAAAATGATGATGATGATGAATAGATTACCTAATTATCTATAATTTAATGATGGTACTGTATGTAGATTTTCATATTACGAAGGCTCTTCCTGTCCAAACGAAGCATTGAAAACTCGTCTGTATACTTCATATGTGTTTTTAGTTTTTTTTTTAATCGATTACTTAATGATCTACATATAATTTAATGACGTTACTGTAATGTAGATTTTCATCTTATGAAGGCTCTTCCTGTCACACGAAGCATTGAAAACTCGTCTGATTAATACAAACTGAAATGTTTCCTTTTAATAGTTAGTACAAACAAATTAAATCAAAGCGGAATGCAAAGGGCCTTCGTAAGCTGAATAAAGTGATATTCAACTGTGCAACTACGTACACGGTGCTATATTATAAAAGTCACGTTTTTTCCTTATTGATTTACGTAGGCTCGAACTTTGCTCGGTTTGTAGGTACGTCTTCTTATCTCCAAATTTTTACTTTTCGAGAGGCAAAGTAGAGTTTGAACCGCAACACGCCACCGATTTTCTTATTGCGAATAATTACGCGTATAAAAAAGTACATAAGTCCGATAGGGATTAAGTGTCTCTATCTATGTAGTCTGACGCTTCGATAAGCGATTGTACGATTCCAAGAATCACAATATTGTGTGCTTACACACACACACGCAGAACTTCTGCATACAAGTGCAATATGTAAAAAATGATCAGTTTATTTATTTAAATTAGTCATCACCATTAGCATCATTGGGTTGATAACCCAAGGCGGGTCTTGGCCTCCTCCAAGAATCTTCCCCTGTCTTGCGACAGTGTCCTCCAGTTGGTCCAGCACTGAAGTTTGGGTCTGCCAATTGACCTGCGACCCTCTGATTTGCTGTCTAGGATACTACTCGGCAGCTGGGTACTGTCCATTCTAGCCACACGCCCTGCCCATCCGAATTTTTCAACTTTGACGAATGTGAAAACGCATTCTTCTTGGAAGAGGCTGTAGAGCTATATGTAGGTTGTACCTTATGCGTCATTCGCTGTCTTCTTGTACTGGGCCATGTATCTTCCGCAGCACTTTCCTCTCGAATGTGTCAAGAGCACGCTCATCAGTCATCAGCTCTGGCAGGACTCCAACACTTCGATGCATAAGTCAACACTATGAGTTAACTCCGTACTGTAATCATTTGCTTGCGTTTAAATTGTTGATAGTCGTGTGTATAAATTTCTGATTGAATTTTTTTTGCTTGAATTAATATTCAAATGCCTTTTGTATGTATTCGGATCCGTCATACGATATGACTTATGCCTGTAAACTGACCCATTTTTTTACCATTTTGTCTTCGATGCCCGCGGGGCTAGAGGCCAGTGTGCCGATGCTGTGGCGTAATTTTGGACAAAAAAAATATCCATAGATATCTGGGACAAATGTGCGTTTGTCCAATTCAATTTTCGAACATTTTCAAACGTTCGTTTGTACTGTTGTGTTGCACCTTTGGGTCACGCGTTGGGCAATGTACCTTTTAATTGGTTCTGTTTTGCGCAAGACAATGTTATTTTTTTTTTTTTCTATTGAAATTGTATATTCGATGTTAGAAGTGTCGAATAGATTGCTGCGTGTTCGAATTTATCGATTTTGATTCCGAAATAAGTGTGATGATCGTAAACTGTGCCTTATGTCGTTTTTTTCGGTTCAATATTTAAAATTTAAACTTCCATTTCTTTCGAAACTTTCTTTAGATTTCAAATGATACAAATTCTTGTAACAGTTTTGCATGGGTAATTTGAACGCGTGGCACTAAAATAGGCACCACAAAAAGCGAGCACATAAACAGTCACAGTATTTACATTTTTTTTAGACAAGTTTTTGTTCGATAGGTTTCGATTTTTTAGGACAATCTTACTATGTCATTATCGATGTGGGTCTTTGACCGAGGTTTTTGAACTTATGTATGCGTCATCGTAGCAAAAATATTCGTTCGAGCTTAAAGTACATCGATTAATCATTTACTTTTTTAAACACATTGTTTGCTTAAAATCTTTGAAATACATTATTCAAATACCTTATTGTTTGTTTCAAATTTTTCGTAGCCTTTTTTTCTTATCGAAGTTGACTGAAACTAAACTTATTTTCAAATAAATACGAAACATTCTTAAAAAAAGGTTTGCACCCTTGAATTATTATTAATGCACACAACTGCATATCTATTAATATTCTCTTCTATGGAAGATTTTATTATGTTTAATCGGCGTCTATGCAGTTTTATTTCACTAAGACGGTAAAAGAATAAAATAAATATCGTTGGTCAAGGACTCGGGTCTGAAGAATGTACATATTCGATGATCTCATCAGAAAATGAAAAATCTGTATGTCGGTATTATTGTGCGCATTTTTAAAAAGTTATTTTATTTATTTTTTTTTTTTAATATATAAATTTCGATAATTGATAGATATGTATTAGTAATCTGTGAACGATCATTTCAAACGTACACGTGATTTATTAAAATAAAATATTTGAAATGTTAATTATCGCGCAAATAGTGATTTATTTTCGTTTTAACACCGTAGTGTCATTAGGCATCTATGTATGTGCAAATATTTGATTCCAAGTCCGACTTTTTTATCCAAATTTTCACTGGACTAACGCGATGTGCTAACTTCGGGAATAGATATTGCTTTTTCTGACGTCATTTTCACCTTTTTTTTGATCTCGCTATTTGTTTTGATCGGTTATTTCTCATTACTTGTTTGTCATTTATTTAACTCTTGCAAATATTACTCGAGAATATCCTTAAGCGAAGTGTAAACATACGTCAGTGTATCAAAAGAACTTCTTTAAAAAAAAGAAGTTCAAAGAAGTGCTTGGGATTTTAAATTCATTATTATATCAGTAGTGTATATATAATGTATAATATGTACATATATAAAGTATACATATGTATGTATGTAAGTACCCATTCAAATTATGCTAATGACAATATAATGACATTTTGATCATCAATCTTGAAGAAATCTCATAATTATCCTCTATTCAGGAAGTTTTTTTGCCATTGTTGTTTTTTTTTTAATAAGTAAATTTAGTATAAAAATATCTTCAAATATTTTTTCACGGTCCAAACAGTTTTCAACAATGTGCATATGTATGTATGTATGTATGTATATGATGATAATAATAAATAATACACAAGCAAATAAGCATAAGGATTTATTTGGATTTTTTCGTATTATGTACGTATGTACATATAATCTTTTAAAACCGATCACAGTTCAAGAGTAAAAAATTTATAGTCTTTTTATGCTATGAAGTTTTCATTTAAAGCAATTAATACACACATAGTTTATCAGTAATTGGCGGTTATTTAATAGTGGCCATAAATATTTAAATAATTCACTGACATAAATCGCTATTTACAAAACGTTCATTGTTTTTGTGATATTTGATATTCAGAATTATCGTTTTTTCGTGTTTCAATTACACGCCCATTACTTACTAATTTCCAAGTCTAAGCAGCAGTTTTACCTACATATGTGGCGGATTTTTTTTAAGAAGGGAAATTTTGAGAAAATGGTACATAGATACATAATTATTTTTAATAAGCGTTCCCTGATTTAATTGTACATGCTCTTGATTGTGTTCGAATCAGGTCATAGGTTGAAAACAGCGGATTTCGCGAATCGCGGATTATTCTTCGTATAATCTCACGATAACTAGGGCCAAGAGTTATCGACATAATTTGGTAAATATTGTTCGCGGTTCAGTTAATTTAATGTATACGTTAATTGCACCTCGTGTTTCAGATTGGACGACATCACGCCACTGTTAATACATAATAATATAATCAATCACACCATTCCGTTGTTATTTATCGCACGACATTAGTTCCATAATTATTTATTAAATAAACAATTATCGTTTATTACTTGCATCTTTGAGTTCCTATGTAATTAAACGAATTTCGTAATCCAATTTATTATTATTAATCATTATTATAATTATCGTATTTTGTATTCATTGAAGGTGCATTTTTTTAAGGTCTATGATTTTCCTCGTGAATACTTGATACTGAAAAACAAATCTCTAGGAACGTATTACAGGAAAAGTCACGTATTTATTTATCTTCGTTTAATGTTAATTTCTATGGTATTTAAATATGTACTTGACAGGAAAAACTTTGAATTTGTTTGTATGCTAGTTTAAAAAAAAATGTATTTATTGCATTCCTCGAATTGCCTTTGGAATTTTCTTATCATAGTTATTAACAAAGAGTGGTCTGTTTTGTTTGTGAGATTATTCAAACTGAAAAGCTTTTAGATAAAAGTATATTTATGTACATACATACATACAAACGTGTTTGTGCTTATTTTTTTTTTCCTTTTCAGATTTGAATTGAGAGGAACTTTAGTGGTATGGAATACATGTTTGGCGGCTTTCAGCATCATGGGAGCATGTCGTACTTTACCGGAATTTTTACACGTCATTAAGAACTATGGACTTTACCACTCCGTTTGTATTCCAAGGTAAGAATTTTACATAATACTCCATTCTATAATAAAAGAAATTACGTATATGTACGTAAGCCTTGAAGGGTTATGTTTAATTTACTTTCACTCGCCAGATTCCCTTCGAAATAGAAATGTGGTTTGGAAAGCAATAATCGATGGTAGATTCGATACTCCTACATATTAGTCGTTCAATACAAAAACTGAAATATATGTACATGTATATAATATATGAAATATATGTAGTAACGCTTGAATATTGTAAAATGTGTCAAGCATGTCGATGAAGAGAAGTAAAAATTTCAATTTTTGACCTGAATTCTCTACAATAGCTGGCCACTTCTGTTTCAGATGAAAACGTCGACTAGACCATCTGAAAAATCAATAATGCATCCATAGTAAACTGAAAATTGCCGTTGGGTGCATTTTAATCCTATTTCAATCCCTGCATTATTGAAACGTTATCCGTTTTGCTAGAACCCCAGTGCCAATAAGCTTTTAATATTTTTCGCATGTTAATGCGCAACGTCTAGCCGACTTTTTATTATCTTTTTACTTCGCAAGTACGCGAGTCAATTCCACGTCGATCACTGCGAGAATAAATCTTTATATTGTCATCCAATCAATTCGTACACGTGAATACTTATATTCATAATTTGCACACATATATTGTATTTACATATGTACATATTTTTATTCGATGAAGTATTCATTTTTTATGATGAGTATTAAAAGTTTTGATCGCATCATTGCTTGTACATACATATATTGATTTTAATATATTATAAATGGTGTCTCAAAGTTCAATTCGACTGCTCATCCAAGCTTTATTTTTAAATTAATTTAGTTTTTGTATTGGTAATAAATTCTATGATGTGGATTATTCAAAATGTATATTTAAAACTTCCCAAGTTTGTTCACAAAATGAGAGTACGATGAAATCAAACATATGTATTCATTGTAATTCTCGGAAGTTTTCTCAACATCAACTTTGTTGCATTTTTAATTACGACGATTATCGTAGATTTTTCTCGTACATCCGCATTTGTTTATAGATGGTTGTTAGCGGAATTGCCGTAAACAATAATTTACATAATTGAACCAGTTTTGCTGATATAAAGTAAACAAACAAATAAATTCCGGTTTATATTAATTGAATACGATTAAATTTTCATTCATACGTACTTACACTCATACTATTCAATAAATTTAATGTGTATACGTATGTATATAATAAAACGTATGCAAAGTTAATCATTTTTTTTTTCATCATTACTTTAGTTGAGAAATCGTCAGCATATAAATTACCCGCCTGACAAAACAAGTCATTGATTGGTGCAAAAAATTACATTTACTTTTTATCACGCCGCCATTCATTGCAATTACGTTACAATTGCGCCATTAAAATAATGTATCGCTTTCTCTCCCCTCCCCCCCCGCACTTTTTAATGACTCAATTTGTTTTCCATTAAAAGCCAATAAATCACTTTTCGCGAAATTGTTTAAAATGTCGTTAAATTGAAATAGGATATGCGAGAAGGGGTATGCCTTATCAAAGCTCTAGTGTAGATATGCCACATCCCATATCTCCACGATGATACAGATTTGTTTGCTCACGGATATTGCGTTGAATTCATTATCTAAATTTCCGACAATCAACATAGGCAAACTTGTCTACGGCCTCGTCTGTCATATCCAGTGTAACTATTTGTATGAATCCTGAATGCATAATGTCGTACGAGGTTGCATAACTTGCATAACCGAGAGGGTCGACTTCGTAACTCAAGTGCAGTGGAATACTGGTCCAAATAACCTTACAAAATTCATATTCAACGTAACTCTGCAGATTAAACTGTAAACTGTATCATTTCAAATTTAAAAAACTTTCCGTGCGTATGCTTGTATTGTACCTTTGAATTTGTTAAATTGCCAATATACTCGAATTCGGGTTAAGGGCGTCATTTCCTTTCGTTCTCAATCACTTTTTAACGAGATACGAAATTTGACACGTATTGACATTTTTGGCTCGACCCATTTTTAAGCCATTAACAAAGTCTGCATCAAATTTTCGAGCGATAGCTCTCGCTGTATACGTATTTTTATTTTTTAATTGATATCGTGTCGTTTCATAAGAATTTTCATAATTTCATGGTAATAATGTACGTGCTCACATCGTATGACCGAAATGTACCACTTTCTTCTTAATTATTTGTGGCCAACTTGCTGCACTTTTCGTTACACAGTGTACGCGACGGAGACTTGCTTTCCCGCAAACATTAAACACGTGATCACAGTTGTTTTCGCAAATAATTTTATGGGAGTGTTATCCGTTCTCGTTATCTCTGCTGTTTGTTTCTGATAATTTTCATATTTGTCGATATAGTAGCAAAGGATTTCCAATTATTTATATCTAACTGGAATATCTGCTTATTTATATAACGATAAAAATCCATTTTAATGTTCAAGAGGTTGACACATTCATAAATAATTTAAATTACGCAGTCTTTAAATGCAATTTACTTGCTTGATTAAATTTTCCTTGATGAATAATTATGTATGTGGTATAAAGTAATTTATGTATTAAATTAAAAATGTCCCTGTTCGACTTAGAAAAGCATAAGCAATTTTATGTAATTGTTTCATTCTTATGTACATATTTGATACTGATGATTTCTTAGAAATTGCAAATGAAATTATACTTGATTTGATGACCATTTCGTTGATTGTCAGCAAATCGTGCGAAAACAGTTTCTGTCAGACGATCAGACTTCGAGATAAAGTGGAAAAACTGAGCTTATCTTTCAAGGAAATTTGGGACAAATTGTTCGAGTCATGCCATAAACGACCATGTAGACTTTGTCAGTTAAACCGATGTAGATTTAGATTTAAAGTTTGATAAAGAATTGTGTGTATATTTATCGACTAATACAACCTAAAAAAAATCAATATTCTATTTATTATTTATTATATATATAATAGCCGAAATCCGTCTGTCTGTCTGCTGATAACGCTCGCTGAGAAAAAATTATTAAAAAACCACTAGCACGACTGGGGTTCGAACCCACGACCTCAGGCCCGGGAAGAACGTCGTTAGACCAATCTGCTAAAACCAGTTGTCGGTTGGCTGCTTTTTTTTTTAAACATATTGTCACGATCCATTTACCTACAAAATGGATCGTGATTCTGCTAATAATACATAGATGACACTATAGAAACAATTATTTTTTTTTGTTTTTTGATTTTTACAAAATCACTTTCAAAATTATAATTATTATATATATAATAATGATTAATTATTATATAAATAGTAAAGTAAAAAAAAAAATTTTTTTTTCTGTGGGTATCGATCGATAGCATTCAATTAGTGGGGATTGCTATAATACATGGATGGCGCGATAAAAACTATTTTTTTTTTTTTTTTCGATCAATTAGTGGGGATCTCTATTAAAAAAGCGCTTTACGATATTTAAAATTCAGCGGGCGTTGATATTCAACGGGCTTACACTAGTAATATATAAAGATGTTACATCCGATCCTCAAATGACAACTTTTTTTGTTAACATTTTTTTTTGAGTTGGTGAAATATTCAAAAATTATTATTAGAACACTCATACATCATAGTCGACCGTGTAAAAAAAAACCTAACCAATTTTTCAATGACTGGTTTTCTCACTTGAATTTGGGACACCTTGTGGGTCGTTAACACTTGTACTTTTTTTTGTAACTAAATTGACCTCATATCATCTTGCTAACTGCAATGTAAACTTTAACACAACGTTTATATAATTTATTTAAAACACAGCCAATATTCGATCACATTATAAGTATCATAATTAGTTCATTTCTGTTTTCAGTTTCATCGAGCAGGACAAAGTTAGTGGATTTTGGACTTGGATGTTTGTGCTGTCGAAGTTGCCCGAACTTGGCGATACAGTCTTCATCGTGCTCCGTCGTCAACCGCTGATCTTTCTGCACTGGTACCACCACATCACCGTGTTGCTCTACTCATGGTTCTCCTACACCGAATACACAGCTTCGGCACGGTGGTTCATCGTGATGAATTACTGCGTGCACAGTCTTATGTATTCGTATTACGCTCTGAGAAGCATGGGTTATTTCCCACCAAAGCAGTTCGCCATGGTTATCACGACACTTCAGCTTTCGCAAATGATAGTCGGGTGTGCTGTCAATGTCTGGGCACACAACTACCTCAAGGATCACGCGCCGCACTCCTGCCACATATCCCAATTCAACATAAAACTCTCCATAGCAATGTACTTCTCCTACTTCGTACTGTTCGCCAGATTCTTCTACAAAGCTTATCTGTCTGGGGAGAGGGGAAGGAAGGGAATAACGAAACCCGGCGAAGGTATCAGCATGAAATCTTCCGTGAGACAAAACGGACAGATGGACAACAATTGCCACGAGAACAAAATCAAGGCTCATTGATTCCACTCTTGTGCCTTTAATTTTCAGTCAATTTCGCTTGTGAACCTCTCGTATACCACTGCTTGCAATATAAAGTGGGTCCATATTACTTTCGCGCTTTTCACAGTACCTAAACAGAGGTCGAGCGAATACGAAATGATACCTGTTATTTGTTGACTACCGTAATCAATTTTTATTGAATTCATCTTGACTAGTTGCAATTTTTTAACAGCATTTTGTGATGCTTGCACCTCATTAAGCTAGTGAATACCAATAGATTAACAAATTTCTGGGTACCTTTCATTCCTTATATTAATTTGTTCATAGCCATTGTTTATATAAAATTAGTTTTATTTTTACGTTAGTAATTTTGTTGGACCAAACCACTTCTCTTCTGTTATGCTTAGTATTCATTATTTATTTATTAGATTTTGTTAAGTTTTTTTACAGAACATTCATGTGCGTGACATGTGTATGCATATGCATATGCTGTGCATCGTATACAATGCAATTGATTACCATAATAACAAATGCACTGTGCACAACTTAATTGCATTTATGATTCGCATACAAATTTCGTAAGATATTTTCATTTATTTAATAGTAAAGTTATGGTTTCGCTTGGGAAATTTACAAATAAAATAATATTTTTGTTAAAAAAACAATATTTTATAGTAACAATTAACGAATATTAACATGTATTTAATTATATGTATTGGTAATATCGATATCTTTATACTTACTTCTTTTTGGCTGTGAATTGTTTTTCTATCCAATTGGAAGGATATCTTGCCACAAGCCAGATTCCTTGTAACTAGATCAAAAAAGTAGATACATAGTAGATATTTAAAACGTGGAGAATGACTGGGTAAAACAATAGATATAAAACGTTGACTGGTTGGCGAATTTTCAAAAGTGATTACAATGTAGTGGCTAAGTATGTATGTAGTGTTACATTCGTTTACTAATTGGGTGGGTGGATATGAGAAACTGTTACTTCATTCAATTTCATATTATTATACGTTCTGGACATGTTTCTGATATGTTAGTTATATACTCTGATGATGAATAATATATATTGTTATCTTGATAGGAAAAATTCCCACCCATTTGGTATTGAAGAATTGCCAAATTTTTAAATAATTTTTTGATCAACCTTATAAAACATTCTACATCTATTATTACACCAATCAAATTGTTTACTTGACGTTAATCTCACATACGTAGTAAATTACATTTTTGTAATGAAAAATTGATTTATTATAATATTGGGATTTAGCAAAAAATTGGATTTGTGTTTTGGGGTAAAAGTGCTAGTCGGATTTTTCAGATATAATTTATTTGTTTCTGTTTTGTCAGAGCTTATGAGTGAAAATATTTTTATATCAGTTTTAAATTTAAAAAAAAATATTATATTTTCATTCGTTTTCCTATAAGAATTCATTATGGATACCAAAAAAAAAAGGAATTTCTATTTACATACATTAAACTACTTTTACCCTGAAATGTCAAATGTCAAATTGTGTTAATTGTTGTTTTCGCTTGTTGCGATCTTTGATGGAATCGAAAATCAATATTAACAATTCATTATCAAGCAATTTTAAAGTTTAACCTTAAGAATACATAATTAAGAGGTTTGTTAACTGCTATAGACTACCATTTTACGATCTATGTAGTAATAAAAATTAGACTTCCGATTATAGCGCTTGTTAATTTTCATTCAACTTTCATATCGAACACTCAGAATTCTATAATGTTTTAGTCAATTACCAGTGAAAATGAATGGGAGAGAATACCATTTATGACTCAATGAATTGATATCTAGTAATCTACATAATTCACGAATGAGTGATGTGAATCTTTAAAGAGGGACAAAGAAATATTCTTAATTATTCCAAATATTTCGTGGAACATATGTTTGAAAACGTCTTTTTTAATTGCATTTACACTGTTAATACACATAGTAGTTGTACTCTTTTGTAATGTATGTCTTTTTACCGAGATTGGCAAATAGGACATGCTCAAGACAACATACCCAAGACTTTTTACTTTCTTCATGCAAGACATGATAGATAATGTATGGTTTATGTGTGAATTGTCGTATACGCAGTTTTAATCCATGTATGTATATATATCAATTGTAATTTGAAAAATCGTATGGTGACAATTCCAAAGAGTACTCGAGCAATTGTCCCCATCATTCTTGTGCTTGTGCAGTTTTTTATTCTACAAATGAATGTTGTATTTTAAGTTTTTTTTTTGATATTTTTATCTGCGACTTATTATTTATCAGACTATTTAAAAACTTACATATCTATAGAATATTAATTGTCGTATTCCATTGAACAAAGCCTTTCTTTGTTGAATAAATTTCGGTTTTGTCTCGACAACTACATATTTCCATTTTTTAATTGAAATGTTTAACAATAAATTTTAAGTATTTAATGAAAGTTACCATCAAAATGTTTGATTTGGTTATGGTACTTAGTTACCATGCACAAAAATAGCTTTTTTTTTTTTTTTTAACATGCTGATGCATATCTCATTGCCGTATTAATTAAACCTCACACAACATTCCATTTAAAAACATTTTAATACTATGCATAAACGCAAAAATGATACTTAACAATTAGAAAACCGGACATTTCAATTTCATAAAACACCAATCGAGGAATGATTTATTTTTTAAGAGTGAATATTACAAATTTTTTGTTAAAAACGGGTATGTCACTGATTATTTTTGTAAATTAACTGAATAGTTTATATGATCTAATATAAATTTAATAACTCTATGCTTATCTATCTGTCGAATAATTGTACTATTTATGTGTCTTTAAACTCAAAGCTTCATTTTTATAGAAGTGTGGAAATATTTTCATACAATTAGTTTTACAACGTTATCCTTGTTATGTAAATTTAATATAGATTTTGTAGACATTGATTGGTAAAAACCTTTTTCTAACTAAATGTGCAAAATTAATGCCATACCAATCACATGAAAAATCTATGACTTTTAATGTTTATTAAAATTATAATGTGAAGTATACTATCAAATTAATAGAATCTATAAAAATGTGTATCCAGTTTAATGATAGGTTTTTTATTTTTATTTGGTATTTAGTGAGTTTTACATATGTATTGTATGCGGGTTAGGATCAACATTTTTGTTACTAATCATAGGCAAATAGGTGTAATTTTTAGTAATTTATTGTTATTTTTTTTATGAGTTTTGAATGTTCATACAGTTTTGACAGTCACAAAAGGAGATGTTATGAAAATTTTAAACGTCGACTTGTTACTTTTGCTTTTGCATGGTAATATGTCCACGTTGCACATGGATACCGTTTTGATTGTAAAAATGAATTTTTCAATTGGAACCGTATTATAAAAAAAATTAAATGTAAAATAAAAGTTAAAATGTTTTTGAATATTAACTTGGTAGTTGAACAAACATTTTGACTATTTATATTTTTACGCTGTGTGTTTGTGTGTGTGTGCTGCCTTATGTGGACAGTGAGCATTTAAATTGAAGCTATTTTTGAGGGATGATTTTGGAGTGACATTAATGGCTTATATTTTACATGAGAACTCTCAGCTCAATGTATAATATTCAAATAATTAGTAAAAGTTTAAAGGGAAATAATTCTAATAGGGGTTTTTTCCTGTAAATTATATAATAAAATAAATAATTATAATATAATTTGTTTTCTTTTATTTTAATCATTATCATTGACATATTCGAAAACACAATCATACTCGTTTATGAACATAGTTTTAACGAGATCAAAGATATGACGATTAACCAGGAGTCAGAAAAATTTATTCAATATAAATATGCATATCAGGCTTATGCCATGCGCGAATATGTATTGTGATTGAGTTTGACCGTTTCTATAATTTTACGTAAAAAAAAATCAGTAGATTTTAAATGCTCGCAATAAATATATTGATTAACATGCTGAAAAATAAATCAAAAATACATTGATTACTACACTATTCCATAGATTTCCTACTGAAGAATGGACATTTACTTTTAAAATAAATAATACAATTGGAATAAAATTGAATATTATTAATTGATGTAAATTTTGATTAAAGGCTTGGTTTCGCGAGTGTCTCGGCCTGGCCGACGCTAACCTCGTAGTATAAGATTTGACAGATGGATGGAAAGCTGGCCGTGGCCACAAAGTTTCCCACACCCCTCCTTCCCTCGTGGCTGTGGTCAGCTTTCTATCCATCTGTCAAATTCTTAACAGAAAAAAAAAACACTGAATTGGCGTCGGCTATGCCGACGCACTCGCAAAACCAAGCCTTTATCGTTTGTAATCTGAAACAATAAAAAATTATCTGATTAAAAAGCGAATTTGGATATTAAAGGGCAAGGTTTCATTATAGTCATCTAAAAGGTTCGTTAGTTTAAGGGCTAAGCTATATAGGAGTCAAATTCAAGGGGTTTAAAGTCTATATATTTTTTGAACCCACATCGGACACTGGGCGTGAATCCACGTGTTATGGCCAAAGTTTAAAACTAAGCGTGCAAGTGTCAAACGTCAGTGACTTCACTGACTTGTGTAGGCCTGTTGGGGGCCAGAATTGGGGGCGTAGTCGTCTGTGGGGCCAAAAGAAATGAACGGAGACGTTGCCATGGCCCCAGGGGCCACACGCCCCCACGATACACTTAATTTTGGCCCCACACTGACAGTTCTTCCTCCCAATGACAATGTGCGAGAACTGCAGACTATCCTCAGAGACCGGTAACATAACCTAACTCACTTTAAAATCACATTGAACTGTTAGTGAATCGTTTTGCCGTTTTGTATGTACACATTGAAATTAATTAATTTCCCTATGAAAGGATGATGGGTATAGTGATGAGTAATGAACGACTTAACCTCAAAGTGTCACATTTACAAATAAGTCAAATCTATTTGGGGATCAGCCACGTCTGTCGAACCTCAAAAGAGTACACGAGGAAAACATATTAAAATTGTTTCAGGACTGTTTTTTCGGGTTCTTAATGAACCAAAAAAAGTGACCTGCTGGCAAAATTTTTATTCAAGTAATTATTAAGTTTAGATTTTTTCAATATAAAATTCGTGGATAGAGTTCAGACATGAACTGTTTATCTGTACTACCTTCAAATTGGCTTTCATGCAAAAATGAAAATAAATAAAAGACTTGTTTTTCTTCTGTATTTAAGAATAAGATCCTTGTTTATGAACCTTTTTCGTAATATTTCGATCAGCCGTAGCCTTTCTCTTTTCGTCATAGTTGGCAAAATCAGAGCGTTCTATTTTATCTGCCTTATGTATTGTTTCCTTGACCTTCCTCCACTTATCTTCCATTCTACCTTTCTCTCGATGATTAAACAAAAAGACTTCGTGTACTTCAGTACCGATTGTAACCCTACAGAGAGATACTGAATAGCTTTTAATTTAATCATGAACTAATCCATTTTTATTTTTCAGAAACACATCTAGGAGTGATTTTAAATTTTATGCAGATCGACTTATACGTTTAGTGATTGAGGAGAGTTTGAACCAATTGCCATTCACCAGTTGCGAGGTGATAACGCCCACCGGTGCTACTTATGAAGGTCTCAAATACAGATCTGGAAACTGCGGAGTCTCTATCGTTAGATCCGGAGAAGCCATGGAACAGGTATTTTTAATAATGTACATAATATAAGACTTTTAGATATGGTAAACGAAATTTGACTTTTTGCAGGGGTTGCGAGACTGTTGTCGTTCTATACGTATTGGAAAAATATTAGTTGAAAGTGATACGGATACGCACGCCGCTCGTGTAGTCTACGCTAAGTTTCCTGAAGATATAGCTAAACGACAAGTATTACTTATGTATCCTATTATGTCGACGGGTAACACAGTTTCGCAAGTAAGTCTGTTCATAATTTATTGTAATGATGTAAATGACATTCAGATATTGTTATCGTAGTAACTTAATGTGTAATATATATTTCTTTAGGCTGTGAATGTATTAAAAGAACACGGAGTCAAAGAGGAGTGCATTATTTTATCGAATTTATTTTGTACGCCATTCGCTGCTAAAACGATTGTAGATTATTTTCCAAAAATGAAGATCCTCACCTCGGAGCTTCATCACGTCGCACCAAATCACTTTGGTCAAAAATATTTTGGAACTGATTAATTAGTATATTTTTGTGTTCATTTTGATTTGTGAGTTAAGTTATATAAACTGTGACCTTTTACCAAATATTTCTTTATTTTAAATAAAAAAAAATTTCAAATTAGAATTTTTATTGTTTTATTAAAAAATAAAATGATACAAGTTGTAGATATTTTGAAATATTATACATATATGTATATTATATATATATAATATTTATATATCTTTAGATAAGAAAAAAGCATGAAAGCGTTACTAATTCTAGGAGCATAAGACTTAGGTGTTGACAGATATGGCCAGTTATATTTACATAACGCTCTTAACAAAATAAATATGTAATGAACTACACAATAAGACCGGGTGGCCCGCAACAAGTAAATAAATACATGTAAAAAATTCACAGTTTTGACTAGAAGCCAATTTAAAACAAATATACACATAAAAAGAAAACAGTGCACTCCCGAGTAAATCGTCGAAAAACTAACAAAAAAAACCAACCAATAACGTGTACGGCAAAACTTGCTCGCCACTTTGAGGTCTCGTATAATTTTGAGTATGCTTTTATGTGTGTGTTTTTTTTTTATATTCATCATTATAATTATTTCAAACCTTCACCAAAGTAGCACCAATTGTTTCGCTCATGTGTTAATAATGCTAAAGTGTTATTTATTAAAATAAAAAATACAACGTTCGTATAAATCATATATCCTATATGCTCATACGTATACATGCCTATACATACATATACGTAAGTTTATAAATGTAAATCAAAAAAGCAAAACTAAAAAAAAATGTTAATTCTAATAGTTATACTAACATTTAGCATCTCTTTAACACAAGAATTCTACATCAGGATTGTAAGAATCAAAATATCAAGTCTAAAACTTTCAACAATTTATAATGAAACTATGCATCATATTTTATATTCTGTAAAGTTTTTTAAACTCTATAAAAACTTTTAATTATATAGATATATAGAAAAACGAAATATTTTCTAAATAGCTAATAAAATTATTAGCTCATAGATGAGCCTATATTTTTACGATTTTTGAAATCAAACATGATACTTATTTTCATTTAAAGGAACTTAATACGTAATAAGAATTCTTTATTTTATTGAATTATGAAATAATTGTTAACTGTGGAGTTCAAAAGGCTAAAACTGATTTAAATCATAACGATTTTTTAAAAATTACATTTGATTTTCAATCTAACGCTAGTTGTGGTATTGAAATTAAAAGTCACATAACAAAATCCCAGTAACACGAATAAAAAAAAAATACTTTTTATATACGCCTAAATAATTAACCTTACATGTTGAGTCATGATCTTTATACAATTTGATCTCAAATGTTATTTTAACGCCTTCCCCTCTCCTCGTTTATTTAATAAACTTTCCTATGCGGTAAAAACTAGGACATTTAAAAACGATTTGTATCCGTCATCTACACGTCACAGGTCTTATCCTAAAATATATGTATGTGATGCAAATCTCGTTTATTCAATCACAAACACGCTTCAAATTCAACAATGAACGATATAAAATAGCAACATTTAAATTAATAAAATAAAACGATAAACTAAGCATCGTTAACCCGTTTGATCGCTCAAATAGTTGAACCGATGAAAAAAAAACTTCAACTCAATATTATACTGTTAAGTGATTAGTATTAAGTAAAATATAAAAAAATCTCTTGTTAAGGCCACACGTGAAACATTTTTGTTCATTATTAATTTATTAATTTTACGTACAGTGTAAAAAGTGTAGCGCTTAATTGGAAATTGTTTTAATAAAAAATATTTCTTATTAAATTCTGATTAATATTTTCAATATATTAAATTAGTCTCTCAAGGCAATTTTATTTATACGTTATAATAATATTTAAGGCAACTATTGAAAATCACTCGATTATATTGAAGATTTTTTTCTATATGGGCAAATATTTAAATGAATAGCGAACGCGTATTAAATACAATAATAATAGGAAGCTATTCACAATGTTAAGAAAAGGCATGATAAAATATAAATATTACTACAGTGACTATTAAAATTATTAAGTAAATAAAAAAAAAACACTTTAATAAATTTAAATATATTTAGTAACATTTGAATAGTATCGACAAATTGATATGTCATATTTATAATATGAAATTCAACCGTGCAAATCATCGAAAACAACATTTTAAAATATAATAAGATGTGTTCAAAAATCAATTAAAAATTAGTTACATAAAATGTTATCATTATAATCGTTAAGTAAGTAATAAAGATATGACTTTTAATTTTATTTAAATGAAAGATAAATTAATTGATATTTTTTTCTCAAGTGTGTACATCTAAGTAAAAAAAGAATACAATATTGTAATTAATTTTGTTCATCGTAGACAGTTAGAATTCTGTCGCCTCGGTCCAGATCGATCGACGAATTTAAAGCAGTTTCTGCTTTGCGCACTCGGGACAGATGATGTCTTGCGCGTCGGTGATGAAGCCTCGGCCGACCAGAGATGTTTTGCACAGAGCGCAGATGAAGCAGTCGTTGTGCCAATGACGGTCCTCGAAAGAGATGAAACGCGTGCCACCGATGCCTGAAAACAAACACAATGATCATTATTAACATACAAATAATATGCGGAATTGTGCTAAGATTACAATTTTTTTTTTACACTTTTACAACTGTGATACGGTTACAATTCCAAAAGTACAAACAAAAAATTATAATTACCGGTGATTGGCTTGACGCATGCTGTACATCTCTTGGCGAAGAGTTCTCCGAAGCACTCGGCGCAATACGGCTTGTCGTCACGAGATGTAAACCTCTGTCCGGCCAACGATGTAGAGCAATGAGTGCATGTGAAGCACTCACGATGCCACGGCTCGTTCTTGTAAGTTACACCACCTTGAGTAATGATCTGAAATGAAATAAACACATATAAACTACATGAAAGAGTAACAAGTACGTCGAGCCATTTATAAATTTTGCAAATTTTGATCGGTTTTAAAATAAAAATATGACTTAATAATAGTATTTAGACACATTTTAATGTAACGTTTAGCTAACCTTGTTGCATTTGACACAACGAGTGGCAAACTTCTCCTCGTAGCACCCGGCACAGTAGATCTCCTGCTCGCGTGGGATGAAGCTCTTCGTGCCGATCGGAGTCTTGCAGACAACGCAGCAGAAGCACTTCTCGTGCCACTGACGAGTCTTGTACTCCATCTTCTTGGTACCTATAAACAAAAAAATCAAATTCAAATAGATGACAAAACATGAAAACTTAAGCGGTCACTTAAATTTCTTACATAGTTCATGTCTGAAACTTAGTTTGAAATACAATCAAAAGTATTCGATGCAGTTTTGGACTGTAATACGAATCGATATTATTGATTTTCGATGGGTAACCACCTCAACCTGGTACAGTTGGGAACCGAACTTGGAGTCAATCTGTTCGCCCTTCGTTCCGAGACCGTGAACAACTTTAACGGTCATAAATCCAACTATACTTTAGCGTCACGCGATGCACAAACCGTTCATAATACGCGAAAGAACTGAAAGCGACACTGCTATGCTACGCCAAAAGACAAAACAAAGTTTTTCGCAATCAAAAATCGCTATCGTGTAAATGTCATTTTATGCGAGATACCAAATACTTTACTATTCGTAGTACCTACATATACTAGGCAGTTAACCCTATAATGCCCAATCGATTGTTCCGTCTCAAACTTAATATTTTGAATAAATTATATTGTACCGTATTGTAGAATAGTTCAATAGTAGACAGTTAATGGTTCAATTGTAACAATAAATCGTAGGTCTTATTTGAATCATGAACGTTGTGGTGAAGGTAATCAATGAGTTTGTTCATTTAATTGACTACATGTCAAAATACCAACAAGGAGAAAGCTGATTGGAAATGATGGGCGCTATAAAATTCAACCAATATGTAAATTTTCTCAATTACTTTGTATATAAAAGTACCGATAGGTCGTAACATTAACAGGCAACCAATGCTTTTGGTTGAAATAATCTGGTTCTTATTCACAATATATGCTTCTTAAAGTTTGAAAGTTGTTATTTTATAACGTACGACTAAATTTTATGAGAGACTAAGAGAATTTTGTTGAAAAAATCAACAAAATTTGTATTGAAAACAGAATGGTTTAAATGTTGAAACTGTATGATATAAAAATAAATAGAAAATAACGTATTGCACGTCGTGATCTAACACATTATATTTAAACAATTGGTTACCGTAATTAACCACACATTTGTCAAATGAGCCATTATTTACAATGCGTTTCTGTTTCGGAAAATATTTTCTTAATTCGCATCGACAAATCCTTGAATCACATCATCAACATTTATACACGTCGTAATGATAATTATTCATTTTTCAATAAGTAGGTGAAATATTTCGCCCAGTTAGTTGCATTGCAGGCGCGCAAGAAGGCCGACGAGTATAACATGAATAAATGGGCTTCTATGAATTTTTCAAACGTCTCTTTCTCTCGATAAGGACACGTCATTATTGCCAATAAACAAATTAAGTAATAAATAATAGTATTATGTGCGTATGCAAAAAAAAAAGTGCTAACGCGTGTGGGTTCACGATGGAGGCTTCCATTCAACAAGTGTTGTACATAGGTATATTACTCGCATGTGGGTCAAGTTCAACGAATTAAATGAATCAGTGCGTATTATATATATATATGTATCTCGCACAATTTCTCTAATGTGATCAATTTGTAATTTAGTTGGATGTATGCGACCGCAAATTCAAAAAAAAAAAAGTAATTCGCTTCTGCGAATTGTTATTCATTATTTACGACTCGCCGAATCGAGGTTTATGGTTTATATGATATAATAAAAAATAATTAATATAATATTAAGGTCAACGGAGGGTTGACGATTAAAGCGCGAACAAAGCGCAGGAATTCGAATTATGCGATAACGCGTTTTTAAGTGAAATTCTAGACGCGAAGAGTTTCTGAAAGCTCGCGTGACGCACTTACATAAAAGTCGGAAAAGCCGGAAAACTCAAATTCTCCCCGTGCAATATTTAATTATGCGAATTTGTACGTCGAGAGGTAAAAACTTTGCGACCAACTTTCAATTTATGCAAAAACATCTTGGAGGAAAATTTATTGCAAAACATTTTCCTCTGTAGGCACATAATAAATAAGATGCCGTCAATTAGTCGGAATTCTCTACAAATAAATATGATCTAACAAGTGTGCAAAATAATTTAAAAGTTCAATAAAATAAAACGAATTACATACATACATATGTATATCGATGAATTTAGTTTCATCTAACGGTTCGGTTAAAATAAATAAACAATTGAAAGGGCTATAATATTTTTTATGCATTGCAGTTTAAATTTAATTAATGATTTTTTAATACAATATATGCCTCTCGTTCGCATTTATTATAATCATATCGACATGTCTCGCTCTAATGATTGTCCAATGAGAACGTTGCCCCAGAGACGATTTTTTAGTACACATCAACACTTGTCAATACGAACAGTGCATAGAATATAAATTATTTTCTTAATTGATATACGTATAATATGTAATAAATTATTGGCATATTGAAGTATGGCATACAAATTATTAATAGAATCAGCGTAGGTTTGCCGTTTCCAATTAAATCGAACCCAACTAGACGGTTTCGCTTTCGTTCGAATTTTTTTCGCTTTGAATAATTTATGCATCTATTAGTCGGCGATTATTTTACACGTTGGAGTTTTCCCGCTTCACTAGTCGTTTTCCCGCGTAAATAAAGTGCGGTTATGGTCATCGATCCGTGGTTGAAATCCACACCATCTGTCGATCATCAGACCATAAAAGAGACAACCGTGTGAAAAAAGGCGTGCAATTGAATTTTGTAATGACTAGAGTCGCATTTGAAAATGATCACGTACTTAGCCATTACATTATACTGACCATTATGAAATACAAAAAAAAAAAAAAACATACAAAAAGGTACATGGAAACAAAATCTCAAACGAAATCAACACTTACATAATTCACTATATGTATGTATACATATGTACGTACATACATATGTAGGTAGTATGAATAAAATTGAACTATCAAATTCTTGTCTATATAAGTGATTTAGACGCACAAATTTTTCATTCTATCGAACAAAATGTAAAAATTCGCTAATTTAATTTATTGCCAATCTGAAATTGTTTGTGTCTTTTTTTGCACTTGTGAAAATCTGCAATACACTCGTACGTATCAAGTAGGTACATTCATATGTAGTATACACGTATTTTTCAAAAGAAGATAATAAAGTTTAGATTCGAAATTCAGGAATTTCAGGATCTCAAAGCATAATATGTATTGGCATACGTTCCCTAATATGTATGAACGGTAAATGTAAAGACGTGTCCATAAAAGGTAAAAGGTTGTATTGAAAAATCATCACGAGTCAAACAACACGGCACGCTAAAGACCTATCAATCAATCATAATTGTCATCGTGCATGACTTTCGGGACCTTACATTTCAAGCGTTTGTCACAATAGTCCATATAAAGAGTACACGGACAAAATTAAATTCGTTTATTAAATTGAATCTTTCCGATGTACTCATCACAATACGTTTGTTAGTTAAAATTTAAGCGCGTTTTTTCAAAATATTTTTGATTAGAATATGAATCATCATCGATAATAATGCTCTAGTTGTATTCGCAACAAGAGAAATGTCAACTAATCGACGTATTTTTACATTGACCCACATTATTAGTTACATATATAAATATTTAATTAATATTTATAACTTTTTTCACAATTTGTACGATTCCGTAAGGGGTAGACCGCTTCCTATCACAGTTTCCACAGCCGGTTATTACAACTATGTATATACAGGAATTAATAAATATAAATGTATACTTATAGGACTCTATGTACAAAACCCACTGAGCCCACTCACGGTGAGGTCATGTTTAAGTACATATTTGAATCGATGAAGCGAAACGTACAGATTTACTTTTGTCCGTTTACTGACTGAATGTACACAATATGATCGCTCGGTCTAAATTTGCACGCGTTTCAGCGAAAAGTTTTGGTTCAGCATTTAGTGTTAAAATAATGCAATCTGCGTTGAACTCGCGGTCTAGTTCTTTAAAGAAGTCGAGATAGAAAATTTAACAAATGTCGTCACGTATGAACCAGAGATAACCCGCATACCCTAAATTTTAATTTACCTAATTGTTCGTAATAGTCTAAGATGGATTTAAAATGATTGAGGGCGAACGTGTATTTTGCGTTGACCCTTATGAACGTATACGTTTGGAAGAAGAATTACATTTTGGACTAAATGTATTAACAAAATCAACAGTACCCTGAACTGAAAGTCATTTACTTTATAGAAAATCATCAAAATATTATAGAATTAAACGCGAAGGCAAGACTACTCGAGTACGCGGTCGAGTTTGAGCTTAAATACCAGTCGATTTGCATTGAATTTTACGATCGATTTATACTAAGAGAAGTCGTGGGTCCACTTTCGAAACGAAGAGGCGTATCAGTGGAATGCAACACGCAACTTCACATCGCAAAAGTCTTTAAAAATCGAAAAAGACACCAAAGAAATCAACGGTTGCGAAGTGAACGAAGTTAAATCGTTAACGCAGTACAAGGAAACGTCGTTCGTTTTGACCCCGACATGATTGATGACACCTTGAAATGACCATATTATGTAATGAAGAAGATGAACTCGAGGTAGAAGTCACCAAAAAAGAAAAAAAAAGATTACATGATGTCATCCGGTCTTGTGAGAAATGTGCGCCAAACAGGTAG
Source organism: Parapsyche elsis (assembly GCA_022651745.1). Classification (NCBI taxonomy): domain Eukaryota; kingdom Metazoa; phylum Arthropoda; class Insecta; order Trichoptera; family Hydropsychidae; genus Parapsyche; species Parapsyche elsis. Next base: position 500,919 of record JAGVSN010000006.1, read on the forward strand.
TGTTTGATTTTATTTCCATACGCGTATTTGGCCTTTCTCAATTGTTGTGTCTGATGTGAAGTTTCTCAACAATTTAGGTATGTACATATATGTAGACAAAATAATCACAATCAAATTATCCTCAATGTGCTAGGAACAAACAAACATGATGCAAATATTTGAAATCAATTTTGGCAACGTGCAGATTGAACATCGTCGTTGTTCAAAAGCATTTTTTTTTTACATACAATTATTATACTCGTGATAATTGCGGATGCGACTGTAGTTACACAATCAACCGTAAAAAAAATAAGATTGATGATTGAATATTGAATCGGTAGTTCTTAACGGATAAATGTTCGTACTTGCACATAATATAAAAACTTGACATAAATGACCCCACAATTTTCGACTAATGAACGATTTAGTTAAAATAAAATGATTCAAACGTGATTCATATCCAGCATAATCACTTTTTAAGAATCTCTTTCAATAAAAATATCACGTAATACTGTGTAAATCACATTGAAAGCTTCATGGTGTGAAACTATTAAAAAGCTTTGAGAGCCATCGATCAACGGATCATCCCGATAAGGAGCAACGTGTGGTCGATCTACCATCGTTTATGCAGCATGACTGATGACTTTACCTTCAACCTTTTACCAATTTTCATACACATACACCTCTAATTTCGTTTGATGATGAGACAAAGATGATCGTTACAACACAGAGGCGTATTTACGCCTAATGAACCATTGTGTGGTTATTTTTATACAAAAATACATACGGGTATACAAAGACTGTTTTGAATTGCTTAGAACGGTAATCACACAAACTTATAGCGGACTAAAAAACGGTTTATGTATAACAAGTCAAAATCGAACCTGCAACAGTTTTCTTATGATCACCCAACATGCAATTTTCCTTCAATGCACAACTGAACGACCTATTTTCGCTCTCGGCAGAGGCGTTCGGGAGAAACATGGACAAAATAGCAACATCCTCATTGTTGTCTCTAGCCCTCCTGATCCTGTCTTCGCCTACGGTCTTTGTGGTGAGGTGCAACCTCGACTTTAGGTCGTTGCTCAAGACGTCCGTCGACATCTTGGGCTTTCTGCGTGGGCTTTGAATTTTTGCCGATTTTTACTGACACCGAAGGGTGAAAAAAAAAAAAAAAATAAAACACAACTAAAGCGTATCACAAAACCGAACGTATCACATGCAAATGATTGACCGGCTGCGAACGAACACTGAAACTGAACTGATTAGCGTATTATTTGCGATAGTGGGCGAGTCGCGTAAGTGGAGACTGTGTTCTCGTCAATGGCCGGTGTTGTACTGAACGGAGAAAAAGCCTTCGGTCGTGGGTTTGCCCCTACTGGTTTCGCACCAAACCATTTTGTACTTATAAAACCCACAGCCGGTGAACAACCCTCAAACGACCGTATGAAATTTAAACTGATTCGTCATAGTTCGCAGTAAAATTTGACCACATTTCTGCACTTATATGGATGTAAAAACAACAAAGTTTGAATCATCTTTAGTTAGAGCTGTCTCAAGCTGCATTTCATGGGACAGGCCCACAGTGTAAATAATATGGAAGAAGAAGAAGAGTCCAGACTATAAAAAGCAACCTTGTTTTAAAATATATCATCATCATTTTCAGCTGTTCACCATCCACTGCTGAATGAAAGCCTCTCCAATCCTCTTCCATTCCTGTCTGTTTGGAGCAATCCACTTGACTCTACACATTCTTCTCAATTCCTCAGCCAATCTTCCAATCAATCTACCTTGCTTTATTTCACATCCTCTCGAATACCATTCCAGTATTTATCGCGTCTATCTGCCATACATTCTTCTCGCTGTGTGTCCACTCCAACTTTTTGACACGTTCCGCTATTGATCATGCTTCTCACCCATTTATTCATCTTACGATCTCTTCTTGTTATACCGAGCATACATCTTTCCATGCTTTTCTGTGTGCACTTAAAATAAATAAGATTGTCTAATTCAATTTTTTTTTAAGTCCTCCAGCTGGAGTTACCTTCAATACATAAAATACTATGTACAAGTAAATACACATTTTTATAGATCTGTAACCAGTGGGTTCGCACCGGCTCAACAGAGCCGGTAAATAAAATAATTTAGGTTCGTAGAGCCGGTAATTCAAAAGTTGCCGAGAATAATATTACTATGAAATAAAGGGTCTCAAAACACAAAATTGTCAATTACTTGTTATTATGTAGATATCTGAATCCATAAATTATTTTTAATTTCAAATATTTCTAAGACATGTAATGAATACACCAATATATATAAATATATAAATGGTTTTTCGGGATGTGCAGGATCACTAAATTATATCCAGATGTTTTCTCAGAATCTCACAACTATGTGCATATTGGGTTTGTTTTTTTTTTAATTTGGTTTCGGGTGCGGTCGGTAAATGAAATTTTAGACAAACACCACTGTCTGTGACCTTAAAAAGGATTAACAACTCCCGGTTTGTTATTCTAAAGTACACGAGCAATATTCGAAGAGAAACAAATGAATTTGATTAAGAATACAAGAAATATGCTTTATCATAAAGAGAAAGTGCAAGAAATACATACATATGTAGATAGGTGATTCCGATTGGATAAAAATGTAATTAATCAAAGATTTAATAAGCACGGCCACTATCTGTATCTTATGATTTATGACATGAAAAATTAGAATTGAATTCTTTAGCGGAAATGAATATCGTGTGCAATGGCAATCTAGATATTATGTTTGTACACGTAGTAAAATCCATTCGCAAGCTCGTAAACCATTACATTTGAATGAATCGTTTACCGTGTAATGGGAGTTTTGAATCGACCATTTTTCGAAGGTCGCTCTCACAAACGCGAAATGGACCCGATAAAAACCGACCCAAAGTCAAATAATATATAAACACAACGCTATAAAGTTAGATTGAGAAAAGTCGTTCATCGCAACGTAAAACGAACCGAGACAATTAATATTGGACAGACGTTGAACAGACAAACGAGCGGCTCTGAAAGGGTTAGAAAATTTCGATACACGAAAATCAAGAGGAATTACTTTGTAGAAAAAGTTTTGCACGAAATTATTTCACCATTTATCGCGCGCGAGTCGAGGGAAAAGTTTGAAAATGTAATAAAGGTTTTCGTGCACCTCAACGCGCCTTTTCACTAATACACCGCTGAACTTGAACGTAGCGAAAGTAAAATAAACTTTGCGGTTTTCGATAAAAGCTTTGATTCAATTAAGGCTACAGAGTATATTCAACAATAATTTTAAGTCGCTGGAAGGTTAAATTTAAACCGTGCGTGATGAGCCGGTAATACGTCTACAGGTACATACATACGATAAGAACGTGTCGATTAATAAACCGATGCATTGGAAATCGTACGAAAATATTAAATATTATTATTAGGAGAAGTGCAATGCGCGAACGCAATCATAATGACGTCAGTCAATCGACAGTATTGGAAATTGTAAAAAAAAAAAAATCAATACTAAATCGAATACTTTTGGGTCAGGTTTTTTGATGATGTCATTGTGGAGCCTGCTTATAACGGGCGCAAGTCTTCTTTGAACCAATAAACTCTGTACAGCAGTGTCAATCGCAGAAGCTTGATATTGAAGAGAATAATAACATGTTATTCCAATCAATTAAGAAAAAATCATTATATTCCATTCTCTATAAATGTAATCATCAAAAATCAAATAAGTTTTCAAAAATATTGAACGTACATTTACATATACATACATATAACACATGGCTGATTTTAATAAGGGAATTATCTCAAACGAGCGACACACTTTTAGTTCAATAGTATATGTATTGCATTGTTTAGATTGAAATGTCAAATTGTGTCGTTCTAGTTGTATTTTGATTGCATATCTGCCGTAAGCTTCGAAAGTCGAATTTAAGCTGATAAGCCGATATGACATCTTAATATTGAGTTTGACTTATAGTAGTGATTGCATTCGTAGGCGAAATCAAAGTAACAATTGCGTGTTTAGATGGCGAAAATGTCGCAAATATCGCATGCGATACGAAAGAGTGAAAAAAATAAGGTTTTTTTTTCCGAATAGGAAAATAAAATAGCACATGCACGTGTCACGATTAATTTACGAGGAAAACAATTTAGCTGAAACCTCGATACAATTTAGCGGTGTGTGTACACGTAAGATGTGAACGCTTTGTGTTAATGCCAGTATGATTCATAAAAATTGTATAACATTAAAGTGAAAATCGAATCATCGACAGGTGTCATCTCTGGTAACAATGGAGGCAGTCTAATGAGTATGTGCAACAAAGAATACTGTGATCCACATTAAAAGTCCATTGTTGCGATAACTAAATTTCCCGATGAGTGCTTAGCGAAAGGCAAGTGTCGAATATCGAAACTATTAGATTAAAAATATCAAAATTTACGAAACGAATCGCGTTGTATCTTCGAGGCCGCCTTTGAAATTCGAATCTAAAATACACTTAAGAATCTCTCGAAACGTTATTCTCCGATGTTGAGAACGTTCTTTGGTGGAGGTTTGAGCACGTTTTTTTCTGATAAAAAATACCTGATATTATCTCGGTGTTATTAGCACCTGTGACAAGTGAACGTGATACCGGAATGAAAGCGACAAATGATTTCATCCCGTGTGCTTTATCTCGCACATAAATAATTACGTGCTTCAGCATCATTACTTAGTATACGTATGTATGTATGTATGTAGGTATAAACTCGTTAGATTTTATTTATTACTATTGACTAATTTGTAATGCTTTTTTTTGAGGCGTAAGTATTACGCGTTTTCCTGTTGAATTTCTGGTAAAATTTGAGCTAATAGTTTGGCTCGCCTACACTTAAAAAAATGATGTATTTTGAAGTGTATCAGATTATACAATATTATTTTTTGGAGTGAACGAAGTTGGATTTTATAACAATGGGTTGTTTTTGTATACAAATAATAATAGAAACAAGGTGAAAAAATATTCATAGTAATATTTTTTTTATTTAGAAAAGTTTTGTCTATTTCATATGTAAATTTGGGATGGTTTCAAGACTTTTTAAAATAAAATAGTAGTACATAGAGTTGGTATAGAATTAAAACAATTTATGAAAACAATACGAATTGCCTAAAACGAAAACGAATTGTTTAAATATCAATTACCATTCTGCGGTCGAAAGTACTCACAGAGAAATTAGCATACCGTTGTCTAATAAATTGTACAAATACATATATCACACATGGAAATAAACGTACGAGATGCGTAAATATCATTAGAAATACGACAAGTATGCGTGCTTTTAAATATAAATCACACATTACAATGACACGTTTACATAATTCATTAAACAACAAACGAAATGCCGATGTGGGCGATGAATCGTCCCTGAGCCAAGAAGATAAGACAGACGAGAGACAACAACAAAAAATGTCAAAATATTTGGAAAATCGCATACACAAAAAAGTCCGAGTCATGGAATTGAGTCGTAAAGAATTAAATCATCGCGATTGGTACGCATAAAAAAACATAATAATAACATACAGAAGTCTATCGGCAGATATTATAATAATATATGTAGGTGTGATTTAAATGCGATAAAAGATTGTCTGCACCCTTTACCGCTGATAAATAATAATGAAGGGGCTTTTAAAATGCAAATTCGGCCCTGCGTTTTAAACAATGAAAGATTCGTACGTCAGATATGCAAATATGCGAGATGATCGTGTGGGTGAGTATGAGTAGGATGCGAATATTTGCAATGTGAACTGTGCCCTAAAAAGATTGGATACCACTGGCTGAAAGCGTTATGCAATAGAAAATAACGTGTGCGGGACGAAACGAGGCACGCGTGTAAGCCCAAATTCAATTTTCACTCATAGTAAGTGTAATATTATTTAAACTTTCCGATGTAACAAAAAAATAACAAGGTTAAGAAGATTTTAATGCGACTGAATTTTCTCCGGTCGGATTTAAATTAATTTTATTAGAGAAACTATCGAACTTGACCCGGCAGTTGTCGGTATGAAAAACTAGCCTCAAACGATCAGAGGCGGAAAGGACACGAAATTAGAAATGCTAATGGCCACACTTAAGCTATAAAGCGATATTGAAATAGCCTCGTTAATTCTGGCCAATAAACAAAAATGTTAAGGACAATATTTCAAATGATGAATTGCCGCCGTAATTTTCTTCAAATTACAACTAGATATCTAAGATTAAAAAGTGTACGTACAATTAAATGATATTGAGCACGTACACGCTGCCTATTGTTAACTTATATGTACAAAGCAACTTTATTGCCGTACGATAGTGTAAAAAAATTGAAAAATGCAATTACATTTCCTCGAACGAACGCGTCAATGTATTACAATGTATGCAATGAATAGTGGAAAATCAATATTCATGCCTATACATATATTACTATATTTTGTTTTTGCATTGAAAAAGCCATAAAACATAAAATAAGACGCTTAATAGATGTCCTTGCAATTTATTGCAATACATAATCAAATCAAATGAAGAATATATATATGTAAATTTTATTCTAAGAAAAATTTTGAACTTCATACTCAAAAAAAAAAGAACGAGTAGATAAGCTTCGAGAAACACTCCAGTAAATGATTTTAAAAATAACTTTTCCTCTTTCTATTCCAATTTTCTAATGAAAGATTTGAAAATAGATCACGAAGTTCTCCCCGCTTACAAAATACATAACAAGCGAGTATAAGTTGAACGAAACTTTGACTACAACAATATTTATATTCAAATTTCATATGAGAATTTCGAAGTAGGATCATGAAATTTTAAAATCAAATACTCTATGCCAACGGTCGCCAACCTTTCGGACCACTAAACTCAAAATCTCGAATCTCGCGGACCACTACCATGATTTTTTTCCATAAAAATAACATTCTAAATATGAAATGGTAATTACACTTGTATTTGCACTCCAAGTTATTTGCAAAAAGTTGGATATCACCTTATATGTCATAAATTATAATAAATAAACGGATATATTCATCATTCATTATGAAAACTGCCAAGATCCAGTACACACAGAGAAGCATCGAAATATGTATGCTTGGTATAACTAGAAGAGATCGTAAGAGGAATACATGGGTAAGAAGTATGACCAAAGTGGCAGATATAGCGGAAAAAGTGTGAAAAAAAAAAAGTGTAGCGTGTGAAAAAGTCGAAGTGGACTCATAGCGAGAAATACTGGAATGGTACCCGAGAGAATGTGAAAGAAAGCAAGGTAGACAAAGTGGACGATGGGTTCACGAATTAAGAAGAATGTGTGGAGTCAAGTGGATGCAGATTGCTCAAGACAGGCAGGAATGAAAGAGGATTGGATAGGCCTTTATCCAGCAGTAGATGGTGAACGGCCGAAAATGATGATGATTATGAAAAATGCGTACCACCAAAATTCTCTCGCGGACCATCGGTTGGCGACCGCTGCAATCTATGCGACTAGCCTCACCAAAACATTAAACCATCACGATTTTAACAATTTTTACTCACCAGCACGGAAGACTTCACCGCAGCCATCGCACCTGGAAGCGAATTGGGCATCGTAGCAGTTGCCGCAGTAGATCTTGTCCACTTTCGAGCCAAACTGCTTGTCTACAAGAGACACGCGACACTTGGCACACAAGAAGCACACTTCGTGCCAGTGCTTATCCTTGTACGACAAATCCTGAAACAAAAACCAACATCCATCACTTCAAGGTCAACTTATTGCAAATCGCAATATGTACTCCAGTGTGCATTAGCGGTAGTAGCGAAAGTGCTACAGGCGTGCGTCGCTTATCGCGAATGGGGACAACAGGAGTCCGACATTCGCGGCGCAAAGGTGCCGTCAAAGCTCCGGTCTCGCGTTTGTGCGTGTGACATAACATGGAATTGGAGCATTTCCAAGTGCGACCAGCACGAATAATAAATTGAGAATACGGAGATTTTTTTGTACTACGCGCGCAGAGTGGGCCGCGCTCGACTGATTTAAACGCGATTCTGTTATTCGATAGTATAGTGACGGGTGCAATTGGTCCAGTGGCAAACGTTACTACATATGTACCGCCATTCCCGACGGTAATGTGTTGACGCGACTTTTACGGTGAAAATTTGTGAAGACTATAACAAATTACCCCATTCTTATGACATTTCGTAAGGAGAAAGGGCAAAAATCTTACCGAGTGTCCGTTTGCCCCAAAATTATCCCATTTTATTTACAATCAAAATGATGTTGTTTAAAAACATATTATACCGATTATATATCGATGGATTAGTGCACAGATATTGTATGTCCAGTTTTGTGTTAAAATATTGTAAGTGAAATGTACACCTTTTTTGCATGAAAAATATGGACGAAATGGACATATTATATATTTGAATAAGGCAATAATTGTATGTCCAATAATATTTGGACATACAATACTTTTTAAACATGAAGGTTTGATGCAGATGGACGTTTTGTGTATGATAACTCAATTTTGGTAAAAATGTACATACAATATCTGTGCACTAACCCATCGATATGCACCCATTGATATTTCCGACTGCGATCAAAAATGTTACACCGTAAATAGAATAACTTTCTTCTGATTAAATTTGTTGCTAAATGGTACTTGAAAGTACTTAAAATACTAAGTAGCACACAAACGATAGTTTGAAAATCACCATACTAAATGAAATGCACACATTGGCGTGTAACATACATAAACAGAAAGATATTTTGAGTCCAATGACTGAAATAAACACGCGAGTAGGTATAATGAAAATAAAAAAAAGATTGATCAGTGATCAAGTTCATGCGAGATGTTTCCCAGTACATTTCCTCCAAGTTACTTAATATACATATGTATACTGAGCATTTCAAGAAAAACACGAAGTTTAAATTTACTACGGCACGTTAACGTGATGGTTGAATAGTAGACGACAGGTGGCAAAAGACAAATAAAGTCGGACGGGCCAAATCAGATAACGATTGAAAGCTCGAATGGCATCCTTGTCCTTGTCGACGATACAAAATTACACAATAATTAAGATCTTATCTAGCGAACGATTTCGCAAAATAGACCACGACAAGTACCATAGTGGTTAATGGGTTAATCGGCTAATTTGATAATCGATTTTGTTTCGAACCGCTCTATTAGCTAGACGTCGGATCAGATAAACCACTCATTAGCTAAACTGACGAAAATTGGCAGCGATCGATCACTCTATTAAATTAAAATTACTAGATGTTTAGTGCTCGGTATTTATATAAACGGACGATTATTACTATCGACTATTAACATGAATAGATTTAGATTTAACCAAATAATAAACTCAAATCATTATTTTATTTGAAAATATCCTACGTAGATGTAAATTGGATCATATCTCTTTTATTTTTAAACTGGGGTTATTGTCATATTGTAATTTCAAACAAAAAATTCTCGGGAAATTGATAATTAAGATTTCATAATTGATCAGTTATTCGCTGCACCTCAAACAAGTCTAATAAATTGTACTATCAAAATGAATCAATCTTACAATACTATCTGAACAATGTATTCTCAAATAAATCAGTTTTCAAATTCAAATTCAATTTCAAAGTTAATTGATGGTTTTACTCGTCGCATTACTCGTATGCAAAATTTCAATTTTGATTTGAGACAATACTTAAGAAATAATTATTTCTTTTTTTCGGTACTATAATGCCATGTCGTTTATTTTCGGCTGCCACAAAAGCGAATCGTTAATTAGTTTTGTAAACAAGTTTGTTCACCGATTGTTAACGTAATTTCTGGGAAAACGTCTTGACAACAATGGGATAATTTTACCAGTTGGATCATCGAACGTGGGAGAAATATTCACGTATAAATTTTACTGCTATAAATCGTATCATCGGCTAAAACGTGTGCTAGTTTTATTACCGCACTGTGGGTGGAGCCGAATTTCATTTCGATACTCAATAGACCGTTTTACGAGTGCAAAGATTGAAAACACGTGACATATGATGCAATTTTTGGAATTTTTACGGATAAAAACGGACTAAAAGTATATTTTTTTTTTAGTTTTTACCTTAGAGTCGATTCCAATGATCTTGTTGCATTCCTCGCATCCGTTGGCGAAAACGCTCTCGTAACACTTGATGCAATACGGATGTTCATCCCTGAGCACGTAACGTTGTCCTGTCAAGGACTCGTCACATTGCCAACAGCAAAAGTGACCAGAGTGCCAGTCCTTGTTCATCGCCTTGGTGTATTCGCCACTGAAAATAAGCTAAACCAGAAGAACGCATACGTCAGATTTGACCCAGTCACAAAAATGTAAAAACAAATATGCACTAACAATGAAAAAAAATCGTATGAAACGCCACTATTGAGATATATTCAAAACGTGCGTATTAATGTTATGGTTAAAAGAAGCGCAACACATAATCAATTATATTGTATTAATAAAGTCACGTTTGTCAGTGTGTATATGAAAATAATGTATATATATTCGTTGTATGTACCTTAAATTATTGAGGGTATGTGCCGGTGGCCGTGGTTTTTAAGCGAGTTTTTAGTTTTTTTTTTTTTTGCGTTTAAAAAACAATAAAAAATACATATCTGCAATATTTGATCATGTCGACACATATTTTAATTTTAATATTGATTAATTTTTTTGCTTTTTTTTTTTTTTTTTTTTTACTAAAATTTTTATTCTTATTTCTACATACAATTTAAGATGTTTTATATTTCATTATTTTGTTTTAGGACTTCTCAATATTTATATTTAAAATATACATATGAATAAAACGTTTAAGTTGCACATTTGAAAAACTCGGAAATATTGTACTGATTTTAAGTACTTTTTAGTACAGTCACCTGAATTTTTGTATGGACTTTTTCAAATGTCAATTTATACATGAAAAAATTGAACCATTATATATTGAGAAATCTTGATTTTGATACATTCGATGAAAATTCGTCTTTCTCAGTGAAAATATTTAAAAAAAAATTTTACGTACAAAATTTGTATGGACGAATTTTTATCGTATGCTTTTTGTATTTTAGCGACGTTTTTAAAGGTGTCCGATCATTGTCAAATTTTGCAGATATCGTACGATCAAATCAATTCACTTGGATCACTTAGCATAAGTATATAATTTTTTTTGGATCACAAAAACTAAAGCACATGTCTTCCAAAAAAAAAAAAATTTTTTTCTTTTCATCAACATCACTTGCACTAGATGGATTTTAAATTTCTAATTGCTTCCAAAAAAGAAAGGAGAAACAAAAAAGAGTAGTGAAAAAGAAAATCATATGATATGCATGGTTGTTTCGCGGTGGTCCTTAGGTCCCGCGCAATGGCCTATAGCCCAGCACATACCCATCGTTGCCGGTGGTGTTGGACTGCTCGATTTCGGTGACGGTAACTTCGCCTCCATCTTTGGATTCGCGCCTAGTCTTCGTGGTCTTCTTGACCTTCCTGGTCTTGGTGGTTGTGAACTGCACTTGCACGTCTACGTCAGCCATGGTTCTAGGGCGAAACGGGTCGCGGTTCGTTCAAGGGGTTGTTTTCTCGGTGCGCGGCCGACACGAGAATGAACAGAAATCGAATCGGGAATTCTTCCAGGAATGCTTTTGGACATGTACACACGGCTCGCGGGAAGACTCCCCCTTCCCACCATCCATCCCGTTTTAGTTCTGGATAGGGGGAGGTAAGGTGGGAGTGTGAGAGGCGCCAGAACAGAACCACGTGAACCAAGTCACGTCTTTAAGCACGATTGCTTGTCCGATTTGGATAGATATGTCAAAATGCTAACGAAGACCTACCTAAGAAACACTACGCCTTGAACAAGATATCCAATTGCTTAAAAAAATAATAATTCGTCTATACTACCTACGTATGTATAATATACATTGCTAAAAGTAATAACGTATGGAGTAGCTTTTCATTTTGAGATGTTTCAGTGTACCTATTGCATCAAAGTGAAAGAAGTACTCGTAAATATCCAAATTATACGATTTGTATAATACACCCGATTATTTTTTGGAGACTACCGTGCAAAATAAAAACCGTGTAAAAAAAAAAGATATGTCGATGGGTTAGTGCACAGTATGTCCATTTTTACCAAAATTGAGTTATCATACACAAAACGTCCATCTGCATCAAACCTTCATGTTTAAAAAGTATTGTATGTCCAAATATTATTGGACATACAATTATTGCCTTATTCAAATATATGTATAATATGTCAATTTCGTCCATATTTTTCATGCAAAAAAGACGTATGTCACTTACAATATTTTAACACAAAACTGGACATGCAATATCTGTGCACTAACCCATCTATGTACATCGACAAAAATAAATCGAATTTATACATAAAAATATTTTCATTAGTTACATACACAATGAAGTAATAAATTGACGTGGTTTTCGATTTAAATTTAATTTAATATATAAAAATATATTCATTCAGTGTCGCCGCTTGACAATAAACGAGTGCCCGTTTACTGCTGTTGTTTTTTTTTTATTATTTATTGTAACCGTGTTAAAATAAAAAAAAATCAGTGTAAAAAAATAGTTGGTCCGTTTTCCCGGACCGTGTTAATTCAAAACCGTGCAAAAAGAGAATCGGGTGTATTTTCAAGTGAGTTTTTCAGCATTTCATGGTCAAATTTCGTTCGAAGTTCACAATGTGCTCTGCTAGTCTAATCAATGTATCGTGATTTCTTCTCACGGCGAAGGAAATCGTTACACTTCGCACAGTGATTCAAATTGTTAAATTTTGCGTATATGATAGTTTTTCGAATTTTGACTTGAATCATTGTGTGTATATGTACATAGCTGATGATTTAGAGTAGAGTGTGTTTCAAAGTACAGGTACATAAAACGAATCATTTTAATATTAATATGTATGTTTAATCGATGGCAAGCGAGATAATATTTAAAGTCGAATCCAATTCCTAATAACTAAAAATAATAATTTGTTTACAATATAAGTGACAAATTTCATTGTAATAATGTTAACATGTTGTCAAATATACAAGATATTCCCGTAGCGATTGCCAATTTTTTTACTATGTTAACGAACCGTTTTCGCTCGGACCAATTAATACCCAACGACGTGTTATGTTTATTTTGCTAAATTGTCCGGAAAATGCTCATCGATGTAAGTATGTATATTGCAATAAAAGTTTGAAGTCGAAATATTTACAAGAAACGGTTGCGTTTAACGTGCGTACAGATCAATCAATCAATCGAGCAGACATCGAAATGATAGCAATACATATTCGCTTTGAAATATGTACTTTTTTTTTTAACTGTACCGGATAAAGGCGAGTAAATTAACTGACATCGAACGGTAACGAGTAGAGCAGATTTCTCACAACATGGAGTTTTTTTTCCTACTTAAAAGAACGCAGTACAGGTTCTCATTGCGAAATAATTGACATTCTTATACTCTTGTACAGAGATCATGATCATTTTTGTAGTTGACATTTCGACATGAAATTCAACTTACCGTTTGAAATGTGTACATACGTTTGAGTCTCATGTTGAATTAAATAAATAAAAAAAACGGACATATTATATGTACTTATGTAAGTTACTAAGCTAAAAGTTATAAAATAATTTATTAGCGTTCGATTTTAAATTCAGGCGCTTTTAAGACTCTTTTAAAACCAAAGATAGTATCGTTGCTAGGAGGCGCTAGTTACGCCATAGCGATAAACAAGATGATAAGTAGACGTTGCGTGTGTTCCCATAAAATGTTACAAATAGACGTACATATGTATGTAGAAAGTATGCGCACGTTGAAAAAATAAGAAAAGAGATGGTTTCGCAGTCTATTTTGAAAACGGTTGGTCAAAGATTCCAGACTGAAAACTGGGTCAAACTTTGTGGGACAGGCTCGTTTGGATATCAATGAAAATAATTATGACGTTTCATGCTTTTAAAACATTTTAAAATTTAAAGCTCAACGAAAGTAATTTCGCATAAAAGTATTGAACTCTTGAACCGATGCGATATATGGCCCGTCGAGGATGCAACGAAAGTTTAGATCGAAACGTGAAAGTTGGTCACTCGATTGACGGAAAAGAGAAATTCATATTTGCTCTTCATCAAAGGTGAGTTTGAAATGTAAATTCCGTATTTCGCTACAGAAGACCAAGTGCCTAGCACTACGATGTAAAATTTAATACAATGTAAAAGGTCAAATTAGTATTATATTAATAAAAAGTCCTACAAATACAAAGGTGAACGCTATAACTATTTCAATCACATTTTCTCGGAATTAAATGACAAAATAAGAATACGCATATACAAAGGACGTGTATTTTGGTATTGTCTATATGAAAAAAAGTATCTACTAATCACCTGAAACACGCGAATATAATGTACGTCTCTTATTTTTGCAACCATATTATTCTCTGTATGAATCATGTCTATATTCTATGTAAACACGAGCAACCGACGCTTATAAATTAATATGTAATAGCCGGACTGAACCAGTGATTCTTGGCGTGGTTAAAAAGTACAACTATACATATATTATAATTAAATAACAAATTCAAAATTTAGTTTTAAAAAACCAAACCTAACTTTTTTAAAATTATGTAATAAGAAATCAACAATAGGATGTTTTTTTATAATCTATTTACAAATATTGCGATGCATCGCACTTTATTACTTGATATTCAAACATGTACATACATATGTATGTATGATCAGTTATCAATTCAATAAATATCCAAATTCACAAACAACGAACGAATACTAGCCTCGTGACATTCAACAAACAAACAGTCCCAAATTCATTCATCAATTCATTGAAAGGCAAATATTGATTTGACTAATGTCTGTTTAGATAATGAATTTTAAGTTAAATAAGATTTTCTGATGTTCTTTCTGTCTTTGTAAATTTACAATTGCACTTTATCGGACATTTAACAGTCACCGTTTTTTGTGCGCTTATACAGAGCGATCCATTCATCGCGCAACCCTAAACAAAACCACGTCGTCGGACATATTAGACGTGCTGATTAAAATATATATATGCACTTTCGTCGGGACGAAACGAATGCTATTTGGCACACTGTCTTTATTTTTTCTCGGTGAAAGCACGCCCCAGAGGTATTCTCGCTCTCGGCTCTCATCTATGTAATGGGAACCTGGATTTTTTTTCTCCTTTATTTATCGCACATTATTGAAATTCAATTGTGTTGCGTCCGACGATGGTCAGCCATTGTATGAGAGTGTGTATACATACATATGTGTGTTTAGTGTATCTACATAGTTATCCGGCAGTGGCAGTCGGCCTGGGTGCCTAACTATATTTAGCCTGGCCGTAAGTAAGGACGGTTTGGCGAGGCTCGCACTGTTGTGCCGGGTGCACAAGATCAGCCACTTGACCTGCTATACTGTACGAGAAGACGAGACTTTTCCTGCTCTTCCCGAAGGAGTCTGTTTCCGAAACGTATAAACGGACATTCGATAGTCAATGAAAATTAAGGCTAGTTACATATATGTATGTACATTATGGTTGAATGCTACATATGTGCTAAATACTGTGTAAACACATTAGTAACATTCTGCGTTTGAGATTTACACGATTTGGTAAATGCAACTGTGTAAGTTCTGTAAACTGTGTGTAGTTGACCCAAATGTTCGACGTGGAATTGAATTAAACGTTATTTACAGCTCACGCTAAATCATTTCGCATTTACGATTCAGGGGTTGTCTATTAAGTTTATGCGATGTGTTTCTGCACGATCCCGATTTGTGTTGATTTTTTCAATACAATATCGATGGGTTATTGCACAGATATTGTACATATGTCCAGTTTTGTGTTAAAATATTGTACGTGACATATGTAGGTACATCTTTTTTGCATGAAAAATATGGATGAAATGGCAATAATTGTATGTCCAATAATATTTCGACATACTTTATAAACAAGAAGGTTTAATGCAGATGGACGTTTTGTGTATGATAACTCAATTTTGTAAAAACTGGACATACAATATCTGTGCACCAACCCAACGATATGATCATTTATTGCAGTATGCATAAGTTTACAATATTTTTAATTGAATATTAAAATGTTGAAAAGTATATCGTATCCGTTTCTGAATAGTTGTTGGTTGACTTTTCCGAATTTTCCAGAATTTTCTTTGATTCTGATCAAACGACATACCTACCTATTTTATTACATATCAGTTGAATACTCGAGTTTAATTCAATACAGATTAAGTGAGAAGTGCAGTTTGTTTACTGTAAGGATGAATATGGAGCGTAAAAATATTTTTTAAGTGTGGAATACGAGAGAATGAACATGATGGATTGCTGTGACACGGTAAACTTAAAAACTCTTATTTTATTTTCGTATGCAAAGATAAAGATTGGATTACCATCTCGCTTTAAATTTATATGCCTGCGGTCACTGAAAAATCAGCATTACAAAAGATTCATTTATGTAGGTGCTCGAAAATGATGTAATCGCGAAAAATTGCTATAGTGTTGAAACACGTGGGTTTCACACGGTCGAACAGGCGATATATTTTTCGTTTTCATTCATTCGGTGGTCTTTTTTTTTTTATCGACGACGAGCAGTATCATCACTCTTCTCTGCGCATTTCTGAAATGAATTACTGTGTATTTATTTGTTTTTCAGTGGAAAACAGAGCGTTCGTTAGCCGCAAACGCTAATAATAATGTCGCATAAATATGCTCGGTATTGTTTTCTTCAGCCGTTCTGGTTAATGAATGTCATGAAAATTTCGCGGCAACGGTCAAATTTTAAATTAACATTGTTTTCGGAAGAAAGTGTGCCTCGAAGGAAAAAAAACAACCACGTTTAACCCCTTGGCCGCATCGCGATAAACATCGTTCAAATAATATTTACATAGCGTTAATGGTGTTTTTAATTTAGTCAAATAAAAAAAAATCGGCGCAAATTTTCAATTGTGACCTCGATTTTATACTGAATAGTTCGCTTTTGATTTTAAACCACGGATCGCAATCTAATTTTGGAACTTATGTAAGCCTTCTAAGGCTTCTAACACTACAAAGAAATTTGACCAGACACAATAAACTGTTTGGATGTACATTGGTTGGGATCTAAGCTTGAAAAATTATATGACATAAACGAAAATCTTATCAATTTGAAATATTACCAATAAAAACTATAAATATACATTTATAGCTCAATATGTTTGTTATTTTCAAATAAAAAACTTGCAACATACTAACATACATAAATATTTAAATATATTAATCTGACTAACCATGTACATACATATGTATACTGAAAACAGCTTTTTTGAGTATTTCATTATAAAAGCTTTATTTTTATTTTATTATTCATATCCATATTGAGGCATCATCGATATCGACCTTATTATCAATAATCGAGCAATGCTTTGACATCTATCGGTCAATATGAAATTCAACAAAAACTTGCGACCGCGAGAATTTATTGGGACCGTGTGAAAAATTCTTCGCGTTTTTCCACACCCACGTTTCAGTGACATTTTAACAGTTTTTCACGCCGGGAAAAAACTAAACTGACGGAAAATAAAACGGGAAAGAAACGGACGAAGAGCGCGAGCACTTCGCGCGCCAACGAATTAGCTGTAATATATCGACTATTTTATTACCGGTTTTATACGCGACTGAGAATAGTATACACATCCTGTTCCATTGCGAGATCCTACCGTACAAAACTATGTAGTATTTTGGGAAATTAAAATTAAAAATGGTACGTTTACATTCGAGCGAATCTCAAAGTGGGCAATTTCGCGTTGTACTTGAATGCACCGGGTTCAAAATTCGCATTCAAATTTTCCGGGCAGATAAGGAAACGCCACTGTTCGAATTCCAGTCGGCTGGATCTCCGCCAAGATTCTGGTTCGATTCGATTTCCTCTCTTCGCCACGTCATATTTATAAATCGCCCGTATTGTAAATTTGCCGTCAAATTCGAATGTGAAACTTGATTAGGCGCCTAATCAGGTGAACCAGGCGTACGAAACCTATGTAAATATCATTTAAAATTGTACGGATATCATAGCTTGAGAATTTATGCATCTGCAACAACTGAACTGTGGGCCAAGATTTGCTTAGTCTCCTGTCAAAGTGATTTAAGCCTTATTTTATATCGTTGCAGACTTTTGTATACAATAGTATAATTAAAAATAATAATTAATTAAATTTTAACGTAAACTGTACCATATATGTACATACATACGTACATAAGTATATATATACATTTATACAGTTAAAAAATTTTAAAGCAAAATGTAAAATATGTTAATACACCTAGAACTTTAAAATGTGTCTTTATAGTTTTAGGTCGGCGTGAATGGGTGTTCACGGGTCAAAGAACTAAGAAAGAATTTAGAAAGCTTTCTAAATATAAAATCTAAATTTAATTAAACAAAATTATTTATGAATTCGAAGCGCATTTCTCAATTCGAGATTCGTATAAAATCATCATAAATTCGTTTACAATTAAGAAGACAATATTAATTTATTCTCTGTAATCCAACACGCCAATGAACTGACTAATCTGTCCGACTGCGGTACTCGTTATTTTGGACATTTTTATATTTTGATTTATTTTTACTTTATTCATTTATAAGGCAGGTATTTCGTGCAGGTAAATTGTATCAATAATATTGATAATGAGATAATTATTGATAGGAAAATGTGTTGCATGTCTTCTCAGTAGACCTTGGAAGGCTGACGACCTATTTTTGAGCTTACGAAACTATAACGAGCACACTGCAGAATCGGGTCACGAAAATGGCAAAATTGGCCACACGAAACAATTGAAATGTAAGAACATACATAGACCATAATAATAGGTAGACTTTTATTTTGTAATTTTCGACATACATACATACATACATGTATGTACATACGTTAGTGCGCGCGTGTGTGTAATATACATAATACAAAGGTACATATTTCAAATAATTTGAATTAAGCATTAGGCGTATTATTATAAAGCATTTTTATTACTGTAATACATTAGTGTTTTGTTATGGCAAAAAAAAGAAAAGAAAAAGAAACCAGTTAAATGAGAAGTATTACATACTACCGTGTAACGTGCTATTTTTATACTCCAGGCGAATAAAATCATTGAAGTTTTGCCAACTTTTCTTCTATACTCTTTAGTATGCGTAAATTAGAATCAAATGTTGTTAATTTGAGCAATATTGAATTCTATAATTGCCAAAATATATGGAGGAACATTTTTTCTAAAAAATTTTAATCTGTTTCATATCATATGTATGTATATTTAATGTTGAACAATATATTTTTGAAAAAATGTTCCTCAATTTGTAATACTTATTACATTTCATGATGTGGACATGAATATTGTTAGGAAAGCGTTAAATGAAAAAAACATTGTACATAGAATGTTTAAATAAAACAAAAGTTTTTGTTTGTTGTCTCAAAACAAGTTTTATTTACAATTCAGTCGGAAGAAAACAATCAAAAAAACCTCTCTAAGGTAAATAAGCCAACGGTAACGTTCGTGAAATTAAAAATTCTAGGAGTTCTTTCACAGCCAATGTGCACTAGCGTATATGTAGTAGGTAGGCAACGTGATTTCTTTATTTTTAATTTACCCCGGTTTTTCTGAAAACGACCGCGTTATCTTCGGCTTCAGCCTCAACATCAGCCGCACTGTTCGTGGTCAATTCAGACGATTCGTCGAAGGAGGGTGTCCTCGGCAAGTTTTTCAAGAGAGGCCTTTCGGCCGAGGGGGATTTGCTGTCTCTGCTGTTGCTCCTGCGAGACTTCCTGTCATCTGCCGACAGGTTCCTGGAGGGACTTTTCGATTTTGACCTGCTCTCGTGCGACTTTTGACCTACGAGCAAGTTCGGCGCACTACTGTGGTTCGATTCCACCTTGTACCCTTCGAATTCGGACTCCTCCAACGAGGTGAACATCTTCAGCTCTTCCTCGCGGGAGGCTTTGGATTCGCGCGAGGACGTCGAAGAAGAGGAGTGCCGTTTTTTGAAACTGCGACGGCGTCCAGTACCATCGTCCCTCTGCAGCGGGCGAAATTTTATCCCGTCTAAGGACCTTGAAATCAAATTTCAATTACGATTTTACTTTCTATACTAATTATTCACACGCTTTGCACACTGGATATGTATATAGACTTCCGTCAAATTGGATTTGTACTTTTAAAGAAACACACAAGAAGAAGAGAGGGGTTAAAGAAGCAGTTTTATAAGAAGTTGCTGATAGATTGTTTGTTTCAACTTTTTTTTTTTTTTGTATTGACGTACTCTCTCACCTGAGAAAATCTTCCGAATATGGAGAATCTTCGTGTTTGGCGTCGGATTTTCGTTCGTACGAGTCGAAATGTATTTCAGGCAAGGGTGTGTCTTCGGTTGGCGTTATCGGCCTGTAATGCCACTTGATTTTTTCCTTCGGTTCTTCAGCTTCTACGTTGCTGCTGGCGTCGTCGTCGTCGTCCCAAAAGTTTTTGGTTAAATTTTCACGCGACGAAGCTGGCGTTATCTTCGGACTAGACGACAAGCAAAACGAAGGTCCTTGCGGTTCTTGAGTTTTAATATGATTTTCCGAAAATGTCTCCGGAGTCGTCGGTCTCATGTTCTCGTACTCGGTGGACTCTTGTCCGAAGCTGGATATTTTTGTCGAGAACATCATTGAAACTGGGTCATCTTCACCTCCCAAGTATTTGATTTGGGCTTTCAACGGTCCTTTCTTTGATCCGCTTTCAATTTCGAGGTATCCTTGGACTCCCAACTTCCACGATTCACTCCGCGATTGCGCCTTGGACACAGACTCCGAAAACATCGTGTCGTAAGTCTGTCTGAGCTTGTCCATGTTGGGTCTATCCCTCGGTAGGAGGCCATATTTGATACTTTCATAGCAGGCTAAAGCTTCTAGGACTCCGGCGCATCCTATCAACAGCGACAACATGAGACCCATGTTTGCTTTTTGAGGTTATGCCACGTGGGTACAACAACACTCACTCAGATGCGGTGGGGTGGGGGTGGGGGGGGAAAAATCACTCGGTTTATTTTTTAACTGAAGTGTAACTGTATTCTTTTCCAGTGTTTTGTTCACATGTTGTTTAGAGTCCGGCCGGCACTACTATGGCGACAATAGACCGATGTTCCGCGGCGACATGTTTGAACTGGTGAAACAAGACCGATAACGTTTGCCAAAATTGCATACCGATTCTAGATTTAACCCACGGCCTGGGGCCCCGTTGCCCCCCCCGAACTGGGGACCCTTACCGGCCAAAATATCGTTGGATTATCGCCCACCTGAACAGCGGTAAACGCAACACTGATAACGCATCAGTTACATTTGTGTAGTGTGAAACGATGATCAACCCTCACAGTGTTGTATTTTTACTTTATCATGGTCGGATAAAGTATTGCGATCGTGCGAAAATTCGACCTCGAGATTTTGACTGATTTGTATCTGGTATCATCCCCTGATCACGTTTTCATGATTTCTGGAAAATGTCTGTATGGCTGTGTGTCTGCATGTCTGTGTACTTGTGTGTAAAATCGCTAATAACTCAAAAACTCCTATTAAACTGAAACTTCATATTTTTTTGTTTACGAATAAGTTTTCCATCGTTAAAAACGCCAAAGTACAATTAGCGACGACAGTGTTGTCGATAAACTTCAAAATCGGTAGTCCGTCAATCAATTGAATTTAATATTATTTTTTCGTATAAATTAACCTTGGATACCTACGCGGTGTGAAGCAAACGGTGAAAGTGCTAATTTTATTATGTTCTCGATCTGAACGTGCCATCATTTTTTTACATGTAAATCGATAATATCAAATTAAATGATCGCGAAAAAAAAATCAATAAAGAAGACGCATGTGAAAAAATGATTACACAAGACGAACAGAAGAGAAGATACGTTCATGTCTATTTAAATCGATCTTTCAAGGATATCGACTGTGAGCAACGCAATATATTATTTTAAATACATTGACTGTCAGTACGTATTTTTTCTGTACGAAATTTTTCACAAATAATATTGTTGTCGACTAAATCAACAGGACATTCACCGGTGAAACCTTTTCATGTGTGTATTATGTTTCCTGACTACATTAACCAACACCGTACTGAACTAAACAACATAAGTTCAACTTAACTCGACAAATTTCGGTCACTTGAGTGTTAAAGCGATTTTAAAAACGCCCGGATATAATTTTTAGCGCCGCTAGACGGAAACGCAACGACTTTCAACTTTAAAATTAGCTTCCCCCTACGCTAGATACTTTGATTGTAAGCTGCTGCGCACAGTTGGACCCGAAAATAAATTTTTCGTCATCATGTGAACTAGTTTTTGGCCTTGACACGTGATAAACTTATATTTTCGGTGCATTTTTTACAAAAGTCTTCGAAGTTGTTGACTGACGTCAATCATTGTACATCAGCGACTTGTTCAAAGAATGCAAAATTTTAATTCTAGGATGACTGTAATGAATCAGTATTTAGGGCCGTATAGGGTCAAGCGAACTTTGGTAATTAAATACTTAGTATATAAAGTACGGCCCAGATTTGTTTGACAAGCTCTAATCAGCGTCATATTGTCTATATGGCTCGGGGAAAATTTGGGACGAGGTCGAAACGTCTGGCAAAAGACTTCAGCTGTATATAAAATAAAAAAAAGAATAACTATAGATCATAGTCATAAAGCTGCGGCCAAGAGATTATAGAACTGCGTTCGATAACCACACGTACGATTATAATTATATCAAAACTCACGCGATAGCACGATTTGCTAACCCAAAAATATTCGCATGGTTAAGAAGAAAAAACAAAACAGCAAAATGATTATATACGGAAATTTTCGATTTTCGTACGATATTTTAACCTTTCTCGCTCGTCAAATGGGTCAAATTTAAACGATTTCCACATAACTAACTGGCAAAAAAGTAAAATGTTACATGTAGGTATTTAAGTAATATCGTAATTTATTGCCGAACGCTACTGCGCTTATTCAAATAGCGAAAAATTTATTTTATTGGAATGAAATGTCAAGTTTATGCGAAATTTTCAGAACATTGACTGCACGAAAATTTATTAACGACAAGTTTTTTTTTGCCAGTGTTTATAATTAAAGTACGTTCACGACTATTTTATAAAACTTGTTAGGTATAGGATGATATCATCTATCCATAAATATATTATTTGCTTTAAATAAAAAGCAGTTTTGCGCATTCGCTGCAATATAATAATAATAATAACGATAATAATACAACCGCATTTTATTTAAAAAAAAAAAAAAAAAGGTTAGATTTGTTAAGACGTTCAATTAGAATTCTTTACACAAAAATGGAATTGCGTTTGCCATTATGAAAATTCAATTAATCGTACCTACAAGTTTTAGCAAATGGAAAATTGTACGCTCTTGCGTGTGAAAATTACATAAAAATATAATGCAAAGTAGTAAAAGCTGTATATTTCTTAATCAATATTAAACAATAACGTATTATTTCGTGTTGAATAAGCATAATTTAATGCTGCGATAAGATCGG
Organism: Parapsyche elsis; assembly: GCA_022651745.1. Classification (NCBI taxonomy): domain Eukaryota; kingdom Metazoa; phylum Arthropoda; class Insecta; order Trichoptera; family Hydropsychidae; genus Parapsyche; species Parapsyche elsis. The sequence goes on from JAGVSN010000006.1 coordinate 524,460, forward strand.
TGCTAAGTGCACGATTTGGAATTAAAAAAAAGCCATAATTTATAATTATATACTATAATGTATATATAATGGGCAAATTTTTCGATCTCATAAGCCAAGTAAGATCCGTTTGATCCAACTAAAAATACACGCCGACTATGCATATACATACGTATGTACATACATACATACATACATATGTACAGATGCATTCAAACCGTAAATTGGAAAGCTCTCAACGCCATGTCATAATATTTCGCATCGGTGAAAATGCAAACTGAGTTTTCCGCAGAAAGGTCACCGATCTCAAAGTAGCCGTTGCTTAGTGGCTCCATCCAGGAGTATCACCTTAACTTTGAAAAAGTTCAAATCCCGATCGACTCACTGGCACGACGTCAATCGGACAAATGTCAATATCACAAGTTTTGTTTGCAAGCCAACAAACAAATACGAGATTTACCGCTAGCAATCAATATGAAAAACGAGCCGCAAGCGTTTAGGTAACAAGGATAAATATAACAATATCCTCATACCCTATCAAAATAAAGTCCAATCAGAGACCACAAAATATACGAAGCAATCCTTAAAAAAATCGACTACGAAATCGGGTATCGGGTATCCTGAACACGCATTTACCGTTTTTGAAATGTAGTATAGTATAAACCAGCGGTCGGGAACCGGCGGCTCCGGAGCCGCATGCGGCTCTCTCTGTCATCCAACGTTTTGCGTGAAACACAAAATCAAAATTAATCCTATTTCTATATGATTCTACCGGAGGCTATAAAAGTTTCATGATCATTTTTCATATTAAACTTCACAATACTTTATAGTAATACACTATCGAACGCTAAGACATATCACGAAGTTAACTTACTTTTTACAGCTATACATTTCATTGACGAATAAAATTTAATTTCATTTTGAACATATAATCCGAAAATAATACGTTGTGGCTCCCAAGCTAACCAATTTTACAAGTTTTTCCCTAATTTGGCTCTTAGCTCGAAAAGGGTTCCCGATCACTGGCATAAACTGTATGCAAGCACATATGTACATATGTATTAAAAATAACTCTTTGGTACATTAAAAATACAAGCATTTGACACAAATCGCTCAAAAGCTCGAGGTTGTGTACTCTTCAACACGTTCACAATACTCTCATTATTGCTTATTTTTAAACCAATTGACGCAAACCAGTTATGTACTCATTTTATCAAAAAAAGAACGTAAAAAACTTCCATCTCACACATTACTATCACTACAAGTTTCGAAAAGAAAAAAAAAGTGAAAAATGACGTTGAAATATTATAATATAGGTCGCCGCCAATATACCTGTCACACACTGGCATGACAGTTGGTATGACGAACCGCAATCCCGAAAGTTCGTTTGTGAATACATACATACGTACATATATGTATAAGAACCATATTATTTTCGACCGACTAAATGACTCATAATTTATACGGGAAAATTAATCGGGTTTTCGCGCGTGGGCGGAAAAGCGCTGCCACTCGAAGAGAAAAACCGCCACAGTATCGAGTACTAAACAAATTTACACGCGTCACATTAACATCATTAACTCCTACAAGTTTACGATCAAAACGTACATATTTTGAGCATCAAAGTCGTGTTGTGTAATGTAATCGATATTAAAATCGGGTCATTCAATTAATTCGACACCGGTGGCACCACCTTTGAACGAGATCGCATCGCATCGCATCCGCGAAAGCTCTGGATAAATCGACGCTAGAGATGGCGTCGCTCCTAGAATAGAAGTGCGAATTTTCCCACCACCTCTACGTGTGTGTGTATTATGTACACGTATACGTATACGTAACAAGTGTGTGTATATGTGTGTGTGATTGGTGTTGATTGAAGTGGGCATTCGGTGATGACGATCGCGGTGTGCCGTTCGGCTACTCTGCGTCAACTGTTTATTGGTGCCGGCAGCAACAGCGACGCGTTTTCTTAACCTGCTATCGCATTGAATGTGCAATCTTTTTTTAAATATTAATAACTAATTAACTATGGTTTACAGTAGGCTGGATGTGTGCGTATGTGCGTGTGTGCCAAGATAATAGCCGCGAGGCAGTAGCTATTTTGAACGCGATGTGTTGAATAAATGTTAGATTGGATAGTTTTGTTCAAGTTCTATGTATTAATTACCTTTTCGTGAAATTCTGACTCATCACAGTATCTACTCAAGCCATTGGAAAACATAAAAGTATTGAAAATTGTAATTGATAGTACGTTGCTTTCATCTAATGCCGGTGCCAGACATAAGTTCAAAGAAGTGATCACTTCTTTGAAGACTTTGCTCACACATTTAGTCACATATTGTTGTATCTGCCAGATATGTGTTCAAAGATTTGATCACTCCTTTAAGCTCACAGTTTTCAAATAGACTTCACAAAACATGGACGACGATTTGGTCGACACAGTTTGCTTATATTATTTATTACACGTGCAAATAAATAAACAAAAACAGCCAAAAAGCGACGCTCGCGCAACTGGGCTTCGCGCAGTGTGGCAGGCACACAAACATTTGGACTTTTATCCGTTTGATGTGCGCTAAAAAACCGACACGGAACGGCAAAGCGCACTTAAGTGATCAAATATGTGACAATAGTATCAAATGCCCGTGCCACACATGTGAACACTTATTTGATCACATATTTGAACACATGTCTGGCGCCGGCATAAGACTCCACGTCTTGAAAGTTCAGCAAAGTTATATCAAAAATTAAATAAAATTTTGCGATTGAAAAAAAATCGAGCAAGTGTGGACGCAGCATGAGAATTTCGCTCTTAGAAAATGTCGACAACGGCAGAATACGTACGTTGGTTATTTGCAGAAAAGATCGTGTCTATCTCCAACCGGTGGATGTTATTGCGCGAAATCATATCGTCACGTGTTTACACGAGCTTTGAGAACACGTGGAAAAGTGAAAATCGCAAGAGCGAATTCAATATTTTCACACGAAGCAAACACTCATAAAGGCGGGGAAAGAAAACGTCGATTCCACTCTGTGAAAATTGTGAAGAGACACCTTCGTCGATGTCAAATAGAACAACGAGAAAACACACTGCGTAATTAACACGAATTCGAATCACTCGCAAAATATATAATGCGAAATGGAAGATGCACGACCACTCAATAGATAGTGAAATGTCTAAAAAAATAAGCACAAGTTTGTATGCAAATGGTGGACGGTCTAGGGAAAGTTCAAAGAAATCGATGTTATATCTTTTTTTATGCCCCCCCCTTTTACAGGTCGAGATGAAATTACGATTTCAATTTATGGGTACGTGTTTTAATTTTTTCAGCAAAGCGCGCTAGAGGCGCCTGTCGACCGACATACAAATGATTAATAGAAATAAATATAGACGAAACGGTGAAAGTTACACTTTCAGTTTACAAATCATAACGGCACACTTTAGACGAAAACGAGTTATTATTTGTTGTAATATAAACAAAATTTTTTACATAATATTTATAACGATCTTCATATAAGTCATATTCAGTATGTACCTGTTTATCGATACATCCTAGCATTAATTGATTACGTTGTCTTATGTATGTATAGCGCAGCGGTCGGGAACCAGCGGCTCCGGAGCCGCATGCGGCTCTTTGTATGAAAACCTGCGGCTCGCGCTGTCATCCAACGTTTTGCGTGATACACAAAACGTTTACACACATGTTACACAAAGTCTAAATTAATACTATTTCCATAACTTGATGGCTATAAAAAGCTTTAAGATAGTTTTTCAAATTAAACTTTATAATACTTTTTAGTAATAAACTGTCGAACGCTAAGAAATATATTTTTTACAGCTAACCATTTCATTGATGAGTAACATTTAATTTCATTTTGAATATATAATCCGAAGATAATATGTATGTTGCGCCTTCCAAACTTACCAATTTTGCAAGGTTTTCCCTAATGTGGCTCTTAGCTTGGAAAAGGTTCCCGACCACTGGTATAGAGCATAAAAATTTAAATTTCGCTTTTCTAGAACAGTCAGCCGGTGAGATTTATCGATTATGTAACACTTTTAATAAACGAATATTATTTTTAGTGCAAGAAAATTCGCAAATAATTTTCTCGGAGGCAAGGGGCGTACGATAAATTTGAATTTTTTCACCGGCAAATATTTACACGAGCCTAAATCACGATGCGATGAAACGCTATTGTGAAAATCGCTCTGGTGTTCTCTTATCGATATTTTTAACCCGGAAAATGTATACAAGTCGTAGCGCTAAAGCCCGCTCAATTTTCCTCTTCGCAATTTGCGGCCGTGACACGATCGTCTACATACAAAGCGACATACAAACGTATATCTTTTGTTAGATAGACAACCGGTGGGCAGATAAACTAATTAATGGAAACAATCGGCGAACGATTGGCGTTGTTGTAAAAATTTGATTCCATTCAAATTTACACGCTGAATTGCGTCATCGCAGCGCATAGTTCGAAGAGCTGTATGATACTCGTATTATTTATACCTCTCAATTATTAAATTACACTGTGAAATTTTTCGAAGAGAACGCAATAGCCCTATTTCGGGAGTGCATATCGCTTTAATACAGACACGCTATTCTTTGCCAAATATTCCAAGAAAGCTCTCTTGTACAATGTTAATAGCGCACATCTCAAAATAAGCTAATATAGAGAGCTTATTTAACGTGTTCGAGTATTGTGGCTCGGAAATCATAACAAACGCAACGAAAACATGTCGGTTTTCAAACCACCACTATCATTGTGAAGACTTGTTTTATTTTTTCGTTTATTCCCGAAGGTGAAATCGAAAATAGATAGTTATCGATGAGGCGTAAGAACGCCGTGAAAAGTTGACGTTTACGATCGACGCTAATCCGAAAAGCTCATTTTATGTCATTGCCAAAAGCTCCGTGGTAAATGACAAATAAAAATAATAGCACAGAGTATCTACACAGTAGCGATAAAATGACAAATAAAAATAATAGCACAAAGTACACGATAGCTATAAAAAATACACGATTGAGTCGTAAACAAAATCGTTATAAATTAAAACAGTTGGTATATTGTGCAAAATGTGGCAAAGTATCTTTTGATTTCAAAACATCAATAAGTTTATTTAAAAGTTTTCACTTTTAAAACAAAAAGATACTTTTGTCAATGTTCCCTTAATGTTCACCATTAAACTAAAACATTAGTTGAAACTCGTTATTTTGTTAATAAAAACAATTTAAAATCAAAGCACCCCTTTAGGCATTGCATGCAATAATTAAATTTGACTATAATTAATTGAAATTTGATTTTAAACCGACAAGTGAAATATGCGATTAAAGTCAATTTGTATCGATTGTAAAGTTAAACAGATAAAAAAATGTCCACATTGTCGCTATTTAATGTCACATATTTATTTAAACGAATGAACGAACTTCACCTTGACCAAAAGCCGACGGAAAATTAATGAACGACGACGTTTATAGTAAAATAAATAATCGTATGCAAATTTTGTACAAGTTTTTTTTTCTCGATATAATACAATCGATAAAAGTAATAATCGTATTCCGTTAAATAAATGTACATTAACATAATTAACTGCGCATAGAATTATCGTTAAGTTCACAATAAAAAAAAAGAATAACAATTGAGTGGATGTGTAGGAATGGAATTAAAGGCGAGCGTAGGTGAACAGAGTAAGTAAGTGAATAAATAAAGACTTACCGGAATATAAGAGAGAGAAGAAGATATGCTAAATAACTTGCAGAAAGACGAAGACGAATAGACAGATGAAAAGTGATAGTGAAAGTGAGGCGAACGTGTTAACCGGTAGAGTAATATGGCGGTGAATGGTTAGTGAGGTAGGCGTCTAAACTAAATGGGTGTCCGGTGTACTTTGATACCGTATCGATGTCAGGGTGGGATTGGGAGAGACAGGTACTATCGACGAAAGCTCTAGACACTCTAACTTCCTCGGAAAATCTTCGTTCAAATTATATATGTAATAATTCATATTAAAAATTTTTTTGGCAATGTATGAATAAGTTTCGAAATAAACGGTTCAATATACGGATTAAAATAAATATTATGTTTGAAGAGTTATATAGTGTGCGAGTTGGACCCTGGTCCCACCATCCGGTCTAGAGTGCGATTTAGAGCGCGAGTTTAATTTGCCAGTTAGCAGACAGCGAGATATGTATGCTAGGGATCAGGTAACGTCAACGTATAAACCGCAGCCCGACCTAAATGTCGAAAAGCGTACGAAAAACGGCCTCGTTCGATAAGGTGAAGGCCCTACGAAAATAGACCCTAATGGTAGGCGAGACTATGTTTGAGAAGCGACGATCACTTGAAAGAAAATTGCGTAAAAACACACAAATCGCTAGTATGTGTGTGTAATATTTATTTTCCATTAGCGATGAACAAGAATGACATGGTCCAAACATGATCACAACGAGCTCAAGAGTTCCAGGAAAAACGCATTGAAGATTTTTTATAAAACTAGTATGTACGTAGATTAAAATGAAAATTAAGAAATTGATAGTACAATAATTGAAAGCATCTGTCTGGACTGTTTAAAAACGTCTCTAAATGTGCCGAGACGAACCAACAGGTGTAAAGTTGTACTTGGCGGTGAAAGAGAAGCGTGTTATGTCCAAAGAAAACATGACCTTTGTAAAATTGGGTATTAATAAATTAATCAACGTACACATTCGCATTCGAGTGTTCTGATTAATTTATGAATGTGTGTGTGTGTTTGGTAAGAATGCATTGTACGGCTTTAGTCAAGCGTTTAAATCTCAATTGGATTACACTATAAAGTAGATTAATCAGCAAGTTTCATTGCCCTTGTTACTATGAATAGGTGTGTGTTTGTTTCGATTGCAAGTTTTTATCTTGTGTATTTAGAATTCAAAGAAAATTGTTGAACAAAAATCAAAGTAAAATTATTTATTTTTACAACTATATTTAATTTTTGTCTTTCGTATATTTGTTTGTGCTTTGATGTCTTTTTTCATACGAAATGATAATTGATTACTCTATTAAGTTAAATAAGATTAACGATACAATAACGTTTTACACTAAGGTGGTCTATTGGCTTAGAAAAAAAAATTATATTTCAAAGAGTGATAAAACTGTTGTCATGGGTAATTTCGTAAATCTTAAGGTTTACACAATTTCCTCTATTAATTTTTTACTAAAAAACTAATTTGATTGTGCAAGTTTAAATTAAAATGCTTGTGTAGACAGACACCTATGAAATATAATTTGAATCTATGTACATATGTACATATGTATGTATGTATGTAACTTTTTGTGAATTTATTAATTAACAAAAAAAAAATAGCATCTGTATCTTTTAAGCTTAAAGATTTTCATAATTTTGAAGATGAAACAGTTTTTAAAATGAAATAAATTAAGCAAGAAAACTCGGGAAAATTCGATGTTAAAGTTTCAAACCAACATAAATTAGAAAATTTTTCTATAGATGTCACTAATAAAATTAAATAAATAAATAAGGAAGGTTTTAAAACAAAATGATAAATTCAAATAGAAATGTAAAATATATCAGTTATGAATGTCTGATACAGACATTGCCATGAAATTTGTGATACTCTTTTGAACGATTTTAATCGCATAGCAAAAATATATCTCGATAGTTGGGCGTTTCACGTGATTTTTTCAAAATACATATAAATAAATAAATAAAGTCGGACTTACCTCGTCGCATGCCGAACATCTCGGTTTTAACATTTCAGCATAGTGCCTTTCGCAGTAGGGATTATCGTCCAAAGCGCAATAGGCCAAATCGGCTAACAGGTCACCGCAGGTCTTACATGTGAAGCAAGCCGGATGAAACATTGTCTAAAAATTACAATTGACATTTTGCACAAAATTTTTCAAATATAACGTTAAAAAGGAAGTAACTAAATTGATATTAATCTTGGTTAATGTAATGAGCAATACTTACATCATCTCCTAATCTGGTAGCCACTACACCTAGTTCGCCCGATTTCACAGATATGTGACAAGTCGGACATTCAATTGGTCCCCCATTGTTTTCTTTTGGATACCCTGAAATTTAAATTAAATATTTATAAATATAAACGTATTCAAGGTTGTGGAGAACTATTTGTTGTTATGCTATACTATGCTTATATAGAGACAACATTAACCTATATCGAGTGCTATTTCATTTCTAGCGGATATAAAATCTTCGAATGATGATTTATGCTTTGTTTCCAAATGTCGACAGTGTGCTGCTGCCAAGTCTTGCTTAGGTAATTGCTTAGCGAGTCTCCTTGTTCTATCTGTAACGGTACCGGCTCCAGCCGCTCGAAGGAACGCTTCAGCCTGAAACATTATAAAAAGTACAATTTAAAATAACATTCTGAAATAATAACTTAATACGATTCACATAAAAAAAAATTGCGAGACCGAAAAACTTATGGTTACGCATATGTAGTCTAACTCGTACTCGTACTCGCACGCGTGTAAACTCATAGTTCCAGCAGAATTGGGAAAACGTGTCATGTCGCTCTTATCGTCCGTACGCGAATGAAGATTTGATTGAAATTCGATTAAGTGAATGAGCTGGGCCCAATTCTCCAATAGTCAAAAAAAAAGAGGATGAGCACAGCCACATCCGGCGGGAACGGGAAAGTGTCAACATTTTAACGTTCAGAAGATAGAACGTTAAAAAACTAGGCGTGTTGACCCATTAGGGGTGTCTCTATGTACACAACAAATGTGAAAAGCCTTCATTATTCCATTTACGTTCACGGTCGGTTAATCTGAATAAGGTAGGATGGGGAAAAATTTCACTTTGAAAACGGAAAGGAAAACCTCGCACGCCACTGGAATGTGTGATCGTTGTTGAATTTTGAGAACAAGGACATTATCGATATATGGCACAATGAACGTATCCAATTTTGATTCAACTAAAATTTGGAACATACCAATTACCGGTATTGATTATATTGGATAAAATCATATAGTAAGAGTAAAAACACTAAAATTTCAAAGGGCAAATCAATGACATGTTCGAGACATAAAATATTGACGTTGGGATATTTATTTGTGAATCGATTGATGATGTTGTAAATATACTTTGACTGGTGGTAGTCCAGGTGGTGCCCATTGTGAGTCGGGAATAACCAATCCAAGTCGAGCACGTACATCGGCATATTCCTCTTGGTATACCGAATGAGACTCTCTTGGACACTTGCAGGACTGGCAAGTTTTTCTGAAAGCAAAAAAAAATACATATTATGAATTTGAAAGTATTATACGTTTTAAAATTGACACACTTTTCACTATTAAGTTTGAGACGCAGAATCGGACGCTTTGTCGATTCAAAGGAACTTTACAAACGATAACAGTAAACAAATCTACTTCTATTCATACTATTCAAAAGGTTATATAATAAAGTACAAAAGGCTGATCCGTTCATATTATACATTGAGAGTTTATTGTTATTTCTATTCTTTAACTTGTCCAAGGTTGATAGTATTTCTTTTGACAGCTTAATTGATCACACATTAGATTTGTGAAATTCGATACAAAAACAACAATAAAGCACTATGGTAGAGCAGAAAAATAAAAGTATTTGCGTCACAAGTTTATGGGAAAGTCTTACGATTTTTTTTAAATGCATTACATAGATAGAGAGCGATAAATAAATAAATAAGATTTTATTTTGCTTGATGTAATAAACACGCGTGTATCTAAAATGTTCAACTTAATTTTCGAATGATATCCAACGAGAGCTTTTAATTTTATGATCGACATATGGACGCACATGCTCCTCAAACCGACAGCCGTAAACCAGTGGTAGAAAAAAATACATTCAATTCCAAACATAATAGTGAAAATTGTAATTCAAAAATAGAATACTATAGACATAAATCACCGTTTATTTACAGGTGGAAAATTTTAGCATGTTCAATTCCGACTTTAATAAATGTGGGATAATAATTTGGGATAGTTGGCGTACATCTGATAATGATATCGTTTCTTGCTCGTAAAACCCTAAACTTTACTATGATGTCGTTACAATTTCTCACGGTAAAGTTTGAGAAGCGAACTCGACGAAGCGTTCAAAAGGAACTACTCGGGAGAAAAAACAAACCACTTCCCATTCAAACGAATCAAATAACCACAAATTATAATTCGTATAAATTATTGTGAAAACATAAAGCGATATAAAAACGACATCAAAGTCACATTCGGAAGAGCCCTTCACTCGTTACGAAGATAACTTCTAACAAGAAGAAAAAAGCATGTACACATATTTAAAATTTGAAATGGTTGTCAGACCGTCAAAACTTCTAATTCCATCTTCGCAGCTCCTCTATATCAACGCGTAGATCATAATTAGGTTAGTTTATTTGGAAACATAGCAATAACTTGGAGCAAATCCAAAAGATTATCCATCGTGATGAATGAACATTTCGGAACTGGAGATGAAAAAAAAAAAAATGATTTTAAGGCAAAGATTTTACAGTACTAAAATGCACGTGACAGTATTGCTTAAATTTCACATTGTTCGAATCCGACTATTGTGACGACTTTTGATGACTTCAACAATTAATTTTAGACAGTGATGATTTCTTCACTTTATACAGCTGATCCTCCAACAATATTGGTATTATTTTATACATATGTATGTAATATACGTACGTATTTAAATAAGCAATGTAAAGCACACACCTGAGATAGACGACTTCTGCTACATAGTTAAAGCACAAAAAGATTTGTAAATATCAGCATGGGCACCATTGTTTAATAAAGCTTGTAGTAATTTCAGAGGCAACGATGCAAAACACCATCGATAGAACACTTTCCGTGGCATTTCAGCATGCCTTGACCTTTTTTTAACCGACAAAGGGGCGTCCTTCCGCTTCCTTCCTTTGGGTACGACCTTTTCACAGTTTCAACAGTGGCCATTATCGCCAAGTAAACACCCATTAAATACACCGATGCGTTTTTCAATTCGACCTTTCTCTGGTTTGATGTGCATTTGCTAGTTGGTTAGGTATTCCAGTTTTAATCTATCCTATATGTATTGAGAAACTTCGCTTGGACAAATCATTGCTCAACGTGTGCATATTAGTGTGCATGGAGTGCATTATATAAGGTCGAATTTTACGGGTGACATTCATAGATGAAAATATCAACGTGCAAATCATACAGTTGATGAGTGAACCAAGTCCAATAAAGATCACTTGTGATTTTCACTATGCAGATTTTCCACAATTTTAATTTTAAAATAAGCACACCGTATATTACATAAAAAAAACGAGTAGTTTTCATACAATAAGTACACTTGGATCTACTTACATAGTTAGTTCACTTTTGGAATGTAAACTCAATTTTAGATGGGTGCTTTTTACGATGGGCAATCTGCCCTAAAATATGACGAACGTTTCTAAAAGTACGTCAACGTAAAAATATTGATTAAAATGTATCAAACAGTAATTATTTTATTAAATTTTGATAAAAGAATAAATATATATTACAAGTAAGTATGATACATAAAATTTTAAGGAACTGTGTACCTGAGAAATCAAACAATTATCTCGGGCACCAGACTGCGAACGATATAATTTGCATTATGAATTGCATACAAGTAAAAAAATTGTGCATAAAATGTATTCAATACTGTTAATAAGCATACATTTACATAAATTTACGAAGCGAATCATAATAATATTATTTTGCATACATTCATTCAACGTCATCTTTTTGTCTGTATGTAGCTGATTCATAAAATTCCACAGTATTACTAAGTTACTTATAAGAATTAAAAAAAAAAAAGGAGCTTTCTTTGTGTGAGCTCAGCATTAGACAATAAAATAGTTAAATAAAATAAATCGACATAAAGGAAAACACGCAAATAGTCAATTCGTATATACCAGTGAGCTCGTTGAGAAAACGCATTTTCTCTTTGATCCTTTTCGCGTCGCGTACGGTCTCATTCGACACGAAAAACGCGCGGAAAAAAATAGCAGAAGCTTTCGAAACGACCGCTTTTTCAGGAGATTTATAATAGTGGGTTATTTTTTATTTCGATTTGTGAGAATGAACGAAAATACGTAGAGCGGCGTGGGCCACGTCTAACGAACTTCGACGACTTTTGCGTACGTCTCGAACGAATGGGCTTTGATGATGAAAATCAAAGGAAAATCCCGGAAAATCCGATGAAATGTTATGACGTACGAATTAGTCTATTGTTTCAACGAATATTACTGAATCGATTTTTCGAATTAGCTACACGGAATACAATGCAAAAATAGTACCGTGAATCTAATAGAACACCATTTTGGTTTTTATACGTCACAAGACTATTAGAATACTATAGATACTAATGTGAAAATGTAAAAATTGATTTACTTACAATTACACAAGCTTCACACTATCACTAATCCACTTATTTTCATTCCAGATGGGTATGCGTAAGACCGCAGCCTAATGATTATGAATTATTTATCGAGTTCGACGTTGACCCGACTAAACGAAAACAAACGAATAAATATCTACATGTTGAGATGCGACGTTGATGTCTTCACTGACAGCTCGACAAATCGTCTCGAGTTTGTTTCAGCGAGTGATTTTTCAATTTTCAGCTGAAACGTCGAAAGAGCTGATGCTTTCGAATCGATTCATCAACGCCAAAACGCATTTAAAATATCTGATTTAAGCTCACTATATACCTATATGTATGTTTGTAAATATGTACATACTTACTACATCGAATGGGGATGATGAAATTTAACTATTGTTAAAAGTATGAATAGATGTTGATGCGAACAAATATAAATAAACATCCTGTATTTAAGTGGAGTCAATTGAGATGAATATCAAAGGAGCTCTAGAAGGATAAGTTTAATCACATCAATTGAATGTCAGTTTGCAATTTTCAATTCGTAGTATACGATAAATGCAACAATGGTCATATCGAACATTATAATTCGAGACAGTTAATTTGATTAACATTGTATGTATGTATAAGGTCGACTATGATATTAAAAAATTGCATCGTCCGACTCGAAAGGGTTAAATGAGTGCGTACCAATGGGGTTAATCGGCTTTAGGAAGCCATCTGCATATATGCTAATCAGTGAATAAGAACTAGAACTGGGTATTGGGTTAATCAAATATCTACATAAATAATTTTTTAATACACTCAGAATATAAAATAACCACAAAATTGCATAAACTAACCGCGATTTCCTTTTGAAATTATTAAACGAATATGAAAAATAAATCCTGAGAATTTTTTTGTAACGGAAACCCAATTCCGGTAGCAACAATGATAATGTAAATGTGTTTTAGCTGTTTAGATTATGGAACGTTATGTATTCTAAAACAAAAATTATAAAATTTATTATACATAGCTACATATTTATCGATGGTTTAGTACACAGATTGTATGTCCAGTTTTAAAAATTAATTAGAGGGACAGGGGGACAGTCCCCCTGCATCAAACCATCATGTTTAAAATGTATTGTATGTCCATTTCGTCCATAGTTTTCATGCAAAAGAGATGTATGTCACTTAAAATATTTTAAGACAAAACTGGAGATACAATATCTGTGCACTTAACCCATCGTTATGTCATTCAACGAAATCGGCCAACCAAAAAAGTCTTGAAATTTCAGACATTGCTCGAACGTTTTGGCCAAAACTCGAATTGCCTCATTATTATAATACATACAAAATACATACAGTGGACAATGATCTTTACAATCGTCTTACCTCACGACCATGTCGAAGATTTCTTCCTTGTCGAATATTTTACAATACAAATGTAACACGTTGAGGCACGTGTATTGCAAACCCTTCCACGGTATGCAATCGCTCTCGTAACCCTGCCACAAAGGGCACGAAGTGTGCCTCGAAAGGTACAACATTTTGAACTAACACTTATGTATATTATATTAATTAATTAATTAAACTTGGTTCGAATCGAACAAATTCAACACACGGCTTACATTCTACATATGTATAATAGAAACACTGAAAGAGGCGAGGTTTTTGTGCATTTTCGAAATATGAACTTGTGTTTTATCGTAAGGTGTCTGCACTGGTAATGGACATAAAAATCGGCAAATCGCTAAGAAAAGCATCGAGTGACCGACGTGTTTATCTTGTGCGGTTCGAAATTAATTGATCCATAAACATTGAGTCTTCGAAAGCCGAAAAAAAATAATCTGGCGGCTAATTTTAATTTATTCGACGGCGACTTTGAACTTGTAAGATTATTATAGATCTGTGAGAATGCGCACGAGCTATCGATCTGCAAGTATGTACGTACGAAATCGAGAGAATTCCAGAAGCAAATTTATAATTATTATTCTTAGACAGTGTCGCGATGGTACTGATTACTATTATTATATATTAAGAATGTAAAGCAGATGGATCCGACATTATAATATTATATAAATAGATAGTTATTTATACTTGGGATAATTGGTGAATATGACTGGTTGTAAACAAGAAGAAATAAAACGAAGAATGAAACTAGGATGAGTGCTTTTGGAAGAATGAACATTTTTTTTAATCCAAAATTCCGCTATGACGTATGGATGTGAAACGTGGATGCTAAATTCAAGAATGTTACACAAGATCCAGTGCACACAGATAAGCATGGAAAGATTTATGCTCGGTATAACGAGAAGAGACCGTAAGAGGAATACATGGGTAAGAAGCATGACCAAAGTGGCACATATAGCGGAACGTGTGAAAAAGTTGAAATGGCAATGGGTTGGACATATAGCGAGAAGAATGGATGGCAGATGGACGCGAGAAATACTGGAATGGTATCCGAGAGGATACGAAAGAAAACAAGGTATACCGAGCAAACGATGGGCTGATGAATTGAGAAGAATGTGTGGAGTAAACTGGATGCAGATTGCTCAAGAGTCGAGACAGACAGGAATGGAAGATTGGAAGAAGGAATGGAAGATTGGAAGGAATGGAAGATCCAGCAGTGGATGGTGAACGGCTGAAAATGATGATGATAAGTAGAAATAGAGAAGCAAGCAAAAGGTACAGGAAAAATTAATAAAATTTAGTAAGAAAAGCAGGTGATGAGTAAGGTAACAAATAATGCAATACTATTATCAGTAACGAGAAATTGAAGAAAGGAAGTACTAGTGTGACTACAATAAACGAAACCTTTCTCAATTATATACATATGTATGTATTGGTATTTTTTGGTATTTTTTGGTAATATACATTGGTATTTTTTGCACATTCGATGAATATAACTAAACTTTCACTCGTTTCCATCTTGCGTCACAGCGTCTATACTGTCAATGGAGTGAGTGAGCGGAGATAATGCGTGATCGACAAGCGTTCGGGTGATTGGATCACGACGAATTGTTTACTTTGGCTCGTAAAAAAGACCTACGAATCCCACACGAGCACGAATCAAATAACCCGACGTCAAATAAATCACAATCGAATCACTGAGAGCGATCGCGGTGAGTCTGTAAAGTGCGGACCGCAATTAAAAAAAAAGAAAACGCAGATGCAGACGCGCATAAAAATATGTATAATAATTTTTCAATATTTTGGCAAGCCGCTATCATCATAAAATCACATTTCCGGCAAAATATTACTATGTATAGTGGGTATTTCGAATTTGTGTTTGTATATTACTCGGATTTATTAGCTATATTGGTGGCGGGCTATAAAGTCCCAGCAAGCCGCAAATGACCCGAACGATGTTAATTAAGTTGAGCTCTGCTAAAGGTTGGCCTACAAATCAATCAGACGCGACACAATTAATTAGCTAAGAAATGAAAATGATCCATTTGATGGTATTGTGCCGAATTTAATCATTTAAAAAAAAAAGCCACCGGTGTATAACTTTGAGTCAACAGTCAGATTGAATGACTTTTCGTGCAAATAATTTTAATGGATGGATAGTGCTCTATCAATCAATCAATATAGAACTGAGTTTCAATTACGAATTAAACTCACATTCATACCTAACTATGTATGTACATATATAAAAACAAAAGATTTACATTCAAAAGCGAACCTCGACAATTCGTTTAAAAAGGGCAATTTGAATAAAAGGAATTTCTCTGTACTGTGACGTGAATATTATAAAATGGGTACGGGTCATTGTTCATCATTGAATCGGTCAAGTTCGACAAAATTGGGAGTGTCGCATCCCATCAGTTCGTTCATTGTAAGCAAAACACCAAAGTGAATTCACAATTGGTTCATGTAAAAATTTGCATACGATCTTCACCTTATCGTCGAGTACTTGAGATCGTAACTGAAAGATTTTTTCTGCGTTGAAATACAGACGTTTCTAAAAATGCATTCTAAGCCAGGGGATAGTCTACTTTGATACGCCAATTTAAATGTATCAAATGTGAACGGCTCACTTAATGTAATGGTTTATTTCAATGTAGCATACAGTAACAACAGAGCCGGCTACATAAATGGATATGAGAAGTGCATATCAATTTTCTCACGATACAAACGACGAGCAATAGAAATCGAGCTGGTTTTTGTAATTAAAACTTAATTGCACGCATTATGCACGTACGCTGAATCGGCTAGCTTCAGGGGTCGTCAAGTGGATACATTTTACGAGCTCATTAGCCTAGTAATAGACGATTTGCAAGTTCAAATCCGGTGCCAAGTGCATTAAACACAAAAAGGAAAATTTTATATAACAATCAATTTAATATGAACAATTCTGTTTATGCGGATTAATGTAAGAACGTCAAAGCAATAAAATAAATCGTTATTTAAGCATTTGCTTAATTATTTATTCTAAGAAAACTATAGATATTAATTGCATTTTGAATGTTAGCGTTAACACGCGTAAAATGTGTTATTAAATGGAAATTATTATGCGTAAAAATTCGACAACTTTCTTGTAATAATTGCAGTATTTTGTCATAAAAATAATTGACTTCATTTGAAGCAATACTTTCAAAAACTAATTTGCGTCAAAATACATTTCGCGTGAAGAATGTGAAATCTTCAAAAATTAGTCACTTATCGCCAGTCAAATTCTTCAGATAGTAAACCCACTTTGTTTCAAATGCAAAAAAAGATAATGTGAAAAAAATGACAATATGGATCGTGCATTATTTGCGAACGGTTTAACCGTATTTCATTAACCGTACGGTTAATCGCATCGTAGCGGTTAAGTGAAAATGGTTAGGCAGATAACGGGTCACATACGGCAAACGACTGGAGTAAAGATAACGCTTTTCGGAACATTACCCTTTTACACACACATGCAAATAAATAATATGCGTGAATGGTTGCAGATGTATAACAATAAAATAACGATCAATTTATCGTAAAAATTTATGCGATTTTCTAGAGTGCCATAACAGTTTGCAACGAAGATCTTTGAAATCACATCGCACTTTGCGATAAATTACACGATGACAAATTCAATTATCGAGAAACGCTTCAAGGCGGATGATAACGTGAAGAGTTTCATCTCGATTCATTTATGTACATTTCAATTTAAAATCTCTTCGGTGAAACAATAACACTCGTAAATACCAATGGAAGGACAGAGTTAAGCACAAAAAACTACGAGTTAATTAAATTGAATGTTTGATGAAATGAAGAGTTAAGCGACACAAAAAAAATTTAATTTTTGACAATGTGTCAATTGGACACATTTCAGAGCAGATTTTTTTATGGTAATTGTACATTGCAAATGTACATACATTGTCATGATTTTAATTTAATTTTACATGCAAACGCATGCATATGGCCTCGATAAAATCCTATACGTTAAAAGGAGCGTGAAAAATCAAATTTTGAAAATATTCAAGTTTGAATATCAAAACGCATACAAATTGTGATTCATTTTTTTCTCGAAGATACACTTAATGTTCAAATTTATCTGTGAACTTTAATTCGACAAAATAAATTACAGTGATAAAACACATTTTCAAACTATCGTAATGCACACGTAAACCTCTAATCGAACATGGCCGACAAATCGAACATAATTACCGCCAAATGTCAAACGCGCACTTTTGGCGCGAATTTTCCAACCAACTTTAACCGAACTCGACGCACTTGAACGGTTAACAAAATTTGCACAAGCACACAAAACGACAGTCTATCGTTCAATTGAAACAGTCTTTCGAGTGAATTTTGAACAATCGAGAGACTTAGGAGGTTATGTTATTGTCCGTTGACGTTAGCGGGAAAAACAAAATTGGCGTTCGCGAGCGCAGCGCCACCGGCTGCTCGCGAAACCAAAGCACGAATGACACTGGCTCGCATCTTGTACTGGACATTCCCGTACAGGGGTTCCCAACCCGCCAATACATTTTTAATTTAATCTTCCAATCGTTATCATCCATCATATCCCCCGTACAAGCGCACCATTGCTACGATGCTTCAACAATAAACTAATATTGTTAGGATAGAAAATAAAATTTTTGTCGGAGAATGTTCGATAAATCGATCGGCATGCTGAATATTTACGATCGGTCCGTGCTTTTTTTTTCTCCACCCATCCAGAATGACGTGCGAAAGTGAAACTTGGCAGCGCAATATTAAATTGACTAGTAAATTATCGTTTTATTGACGTTACCGCGAAGAATATAATTAGAAGTATATGTATATAGTGAGCCCTACTATGGCGACTGTTTTGCGTCCATCTAAATAAATTCCACAACACTACACATTCAGCGATCTGCCTTATTCGACCCGATAAACTGAAGATTAATAAATGAAGAGTTTGAAAACAATGTACCATTTAAGGAATTACAAACTTTTTGACTTACAAACTCCGGAAGAACAATTACACAATTGCAAAATAACAAAAGTACACATTGACCGTTACGTCGTGGTTCTTCTGGAACACATGATTGAAATTTAAATAATGGAACAACGACGCATCTGCACACCGGCATCGTCTAAGCCAGTGGTCGGGAACCTTGCAAAATTGGTAAGTTGGAGAGTCGCAACACAATATCTTCGTGATATTTCTTAATATGTATTACTAAAAAGTATTATTGAAAAACGATTTAATGCTTTTTATAGTCGTGAAGTTGAATGTAGAAATAGGATTCATTTTGATTTTGTGTAGATTTCGCGCAAAACGTTGGATGACAGCTAGAGCCGCAGGGTTTTCACACAAAGAGCCGCATGGGGCTCCGGAGCCGCGCGTTCCCGACCGCTGGTCTAAGCGGTATTCTAATTACGTCGTTGTTCCATTAGAAAAGAGTAACATTTCCGATACTTTAATATACATACATGTGTAGTTAACGCAAAATACCCAAAATTACAGTTGCGTAATTTTTTTTTATTGCCATACACAGCATTGTGCATACCGTTTTAAAGCTCATTTAAAGGTGGTATATTATATATATTAGCATATGCCTGCCTGAGTCATTCCGATCTCGCTAGCATTGCCAAAATAACAAACAAAAATTTATGTACGAGTTGTGTGTTGGCAAGAAGTCGCTATCTGTCAAAGGTGTGTCGAGCGACAACGCGATATTATGCCCATACACTCATTGAATCAACGATGCACTATATTGAACTTGTTTCACGTGCTGTCAAACTGGATAGGTAGGAGTTGTATTATTATTGTACAAAACAGCGCATACGAGGGATGAGGGGAGGGGGTTAGAATCCACCGTCATATGACGGGTAAACCGGCTAGTAAATCCAATATGTATTAAGCAATGGGCGCTTGGTAAAATTACATAATTTAAAATGTATACATGTAGGTAATGCGACTAGCGTGCGATACCTGATATTTCAGCCGAGTTCAGGCTTACAAATACAGTTAGCACCTTTCAATATGTGCGTTAGCATCGTTGTGTTCGATTCAATTAGCCGGTCGTCGGATATGCATACAAAGGCAAAAAAAAAAATGGGAAAATAAACAACACCATCTCACTAAGTATACAGCGCATTTTATGCGATTATATTACAGCATGGATTAATACAAGAATAGCCCGCGTGCGAGCAAACTAGTGTTTTTATTGTGTGGAAAATTTTGCATTATTTTCTACGAATATCGCTGGATGAGTGCGTCAAACTATTATATCTACGGTTAATGCCTACGGAAGTCGGTGCAGATCACCTGTTTCTATGAAGCCATGTTTTGCAATGAAGCCTGAATATCATGCAAATAAAATTCAATTGGAAAATGTCGTAAGTTGTAAAAATACAATATAGGTATACATAATAGCGTATTATAAACTTTGACAGTATTTATTGAACATTGAAACCTTTTGAATGTATTGGTGACTGAGTGGTTACAATAAATATTTATTCCAATCGCCAACCAGATAATTCATAGCCGCTATGTAACTATTTATACAGATGACACAAATATTTAAGAATAAAAAAAAAACAACAATCAAAGCCAGTCAGAGTGCTTAGTCACTAAAAGGCATTTTGTTTTACTCACATTTATTAACATACATATATGTATGTAAAAATATATATACATAGTTATACCTACATAATGATGTAATTTTATACATATAGTTTACAATCCCTGATTCTTCACTTTATAACCCTTTCGCTGGAACACTTGAATAATTATAAAATACAACGCACGCATTTTTCGCGATCCCAGAAAATAACTAACCGAGTTAAAAGCACGTATATATTTTAAGATTAAATTGTCTGTTTTTGGTAGGTAAGTATAAAGTGTATAAAAGGTTTTCCATGTGTGATATTAAAGTTAAATCGGTACTTTGAGTTGCCCAAAACAAACAATATCGACTAGTAACTTACGCTAGGTTGAAAATATTAAAAATATTGACAGTACATATGATTCGACTAATTACCGAGAAGATCGGTAAAGTAATCGGTGAGTCATAAACGTTAAACGAAAATATAAACTTGCGTGACGTTTTTATTTATCAATAATTGTACTTATACACAAATTTTGGATATTCTAACAAAAACACACATTACACAAATTTCTCCAAAGGCCGATAAAATATAAAATATATGTATATAATTTTTGTCCAGTATGAGAAAATTAATTATCTTACGGTGTTATAATGCGGGTCACATACAATGCATTAAAATTTGTTCCACGTATAACACGTACAACTGTCACAGATGTATCTCTCTTCGTTTACGTGCTTTAACCAGGTTTGTTTTATTTAAAATCAAATGAAATATGTACATTTATTTAAGATAAGTTCAAATATTAATCAATGACTCGACGCCATAGATAATTTTATTTTATTCATTTTTAAATACTGCGTTTTAAAAATTTCACACACAGAGTACCTGAAAAGTATGTACGTTGCAGTGACGCAAAACAGCAACGTCACAAAGATAGGACCGTAATATTTTTAGATATACGTCAAACGTTCAAGTCCAAAAAGTGTTCATTAACTCGAGCCAAATATACTATCCATAAATTCACGTTTAGATAATAGGTTTGCGCAATTTCGCATACATACTATGTATTACCGAAACGAAACACAATAACGGATCACGAATTGTGACGCTCCGAAGAGCGCGAATTTGTCATTTCGGAAAGTTAAAAAAAAAAATAAACAAAAATTCAAAACAAAGCACTTTCACTCGCATTGTTATCCGCATGGGAGGTATGTGTGTATTTACGACCATAATAAAACCATTACTGTCGTCATATTTCGAATTCAGTGCGTTTGCTCCGAACTTAAGGGTCATATATATCCGTGACAGGTCACAAGAAATATATCAACGATAATAATAATCATTTTCAGTCGCACCAGTACACCGAATAATGAGGTGATGTTCTTCTCGTACATATCATATGGGGGTATATCCAACTTGGCTCTTTTCGATTTTATCACATTTATAAACAATGCATTTCAATTTATTATAAAAATTATATTATTTGACAGGTTCAATTCAACATATGGATGTACATTCATAAAATTTATTTGATAGCAAATTATTTATCGAACGCATAAATAAAACTACGAATATGGATAAAGTAAACATATATTTGTTTTGGTACTCTTGATGTATTTCGTTATTAATTGATTTGGCGAGTTTATTAACCCTTCACGTGCTAAGGGACGTGGGTGGGTGATAATAAAATCAAACGATCTCATTAGGAGCACTGCAGTTTATGGCTTTATGTGAACGTCTTCCCACTATAGTTCCCCTTTTACGCGTGTGTGCTTTTCCTGAAGGAAATCCTTGGCGCGAATATATCGCGCTTTCAGCATCCAATTTGATGTGGGGTATAGCGCAAACATACCACCACGTCTACGACAAATTGAAAATTAAAAATAAAACCTTTACGCTTAAGTAATTGGCGGAGTCGAAGCTAACCTTAACATTGATTTTAGAATCGAAACAAAAATAAAATGGAAACAAGAAAGGGCACGGCACGAGTGAAAAAGGTCGCAAAAGACCGACAGCGTAATGGAATTGGTTCGGATAAAATCTTTCGACTGATAAAACAGCGGATTGAATTGAGCGAAATTGGAAAAGGGAGACAACGCGGAAGCGAATCTTATCTACGAGGAGTTAATTCGATGCATTTTACAAATTTTAGTTTTACTAGAAGTGGGAAAGTTTTTTTTTTTTTTTGTGAACTCGTCAAATTGTCGTTCTATTTCAGTATTATGTCACGTCGACGATCGATGACGGGTCGAGATTTTGAAAGGTTGTCAAATGGTCGACAGGTGACGTACCTAGGCTCCATTTCTCATCTGACGATTGTCAAACAAAAGGCCGTCTTTTATATTAGGTTTGGACAGTGTGACGATGGGCAAATTTGATTAGCTCAGAGCTGACAAGTTTACGAGCTCCAAGCACGTCTCGCAGAGTACATGAAGGCCAGCTCAGAGGCCAACTGGGCACACCTATTAAGTTTTTAATTTTGTAAATTACACTGTGTCATTTAAATGCAGTCCAGTACACGGTAGTAAAATGTTACTCGGAATGAGATTGAATGCAAGATTCCTTATTAAAATTAAAATAAAGTAATACCATTACATAATCATGCCACCGATGAACCAAACAAAATTACTACATTGTATAAAATTAGAAGCTAATCTTACAAATATAACTAGCTGGTTTACTCGTCATATGACGGTGGGTTCTAACCCTAACCCCCACCTGGTGTATACAATACAATAACAGTACAATAACAATAAAATGGCCCTTGGCCCATTTTACAGTGTGTGAAACAATTGTATAGTGTACCGTTGATTGAATGGGTGTATAGCCATAAAATCGCTTTGTCGACTCGTACTAGTTTTGACAGATGTCGGTTCGTTGCCAAATTTTTGTTTGTTATGTTGGCAGTGCGACGACCCAGACAGGCAGGCAAACATTTACGCTGATATATGTATGTATGTACATATATATGTATGTAGTGTAGTTATAACAAATACTTAATGCTAAATTTTATCAAAATACTTCCACCATTATTAGTAAGATATTTTTACATTATCCATATCGGATAAAGTAATACTGTTTATTAACTGATAACTATTGTAATCTTAAAACTGATAAGTATATTAATACATATATAATACCAATGTGATACTAAAAAAAAAAAAAACGAAATTTGTTAAAAACCATTATTTATTAATATTAAATGAAACAGCAGGTACAATATTTTCACTTGATAATATATCATTACATCTAAAATATGCATATTAATATTCAATGTGAATTAAATAAACGAATATATTACATATGTACAATAATAATAATAACAAATTTCAGAGCAATGTTTATAAACGTTAATATTAAATACACACATGATGGAAAGAGGTTATGTACGTACATTACTATGTACATATTGTTATTGTACATTCAAGACGCAAACCAGCTGATAAAACAGAGCTCTCACATTCCGAGTGACATCAGCCACCATATTATCACGACTATGATAAGGTACGTGTAAAATTATTAAACATAATAAAATAAATGGGAAGAGTGTTGTAAATCTTCTATTCTCACATTTTTTTAACGTCGTTTTGGTCTTCTTTGGCAGTGGAGCACTTGCAAGATCCTGCAAGCACGCTGTTGTTGTTGGTCCTTCTCCTCCTCACAGCGTAGTTCCTCTCTCTCGAGGGAAACTTGGGGGTCTTCCTCGGAGCTGGTTTTCCAGGACAGTCCGGCGAACCGCAAACAGACATCTTCCTAGCGGGATCCGCTCCCGTTTGGATCTCGTTGCACTCCAGCATCCCCATCCTCTCCCGTCGCCGTCAACGCTTGTATCTGAGTTTTAGGACCCTCGAGTGATCTTATATACCAAGAAGCTTGATATTCTAGTTAAAAGAAGTTGCGGTATCTCGTTGAACAATGTGAAACACGAGCCGTCGGCTCAATGTCGTCGCCGCTGCAACACTGACTAAACTTTGCAACCATTCATCGTTCGCGCGACGACCGATTATTTATTGTTTTATTAATATATTATCGTGTGACACATTTCATAATATGCGTGTGTTTGTACACAGTACATATATCACTGTCTGCGTGTGTTTGTTTTTAGCAATCGACTCTCGTACGGGTCGACTATCGACAAGATAACGTGCGAAATCAAAATTCGAAAACGAATTTGAGGAGTTTACGGCGGCGCGGTGCTATTGATTATCTCTTTTGCGATTCAGATCGAAGTGCGAATCGCGATTTATAATGGCGATTGGCAAGGGCGTTGAATTTTCGTGATCGATTGAATATTCGAGTGCGCTAGGTGGACAATGGCGTAATTAGCTCCCCCGCAAATCAGCACTGCGAGAGACCACTGGGTTCAAGGAAAGACATTTGATATCATGTTTTTTTTTCTATCGATACTGCAATTTCATACTATCATACTGTAGATAATCATACCAAAACTTTTCATTGATAATATGATACGTTTGAGGCAAACAAAAACATCCAAAGGTTTTTTTTTCTAGGCGTGTCTAGATAAGAAAGTGCTTCCTTTTACAATATGTTATATGGAATATTCAATTATATTGAAAATTTAATCAAGAACTACATACGTACATATGTACATACATATGTACATTTGTACACACAAATCACAATTGATTGCTGAAAGACTGTAAATTACACTATTTTCCTTCGGTGTGAAACACCTTGAATTTTACGATTGAAAACGAATGTCACGCGCTGTCAGTCACGGTGCATGTACAGCACTTACTATTCTAAGCTAGATTTGCTTATAATTAAAAAATAAATAGCACAAAAGAATGAATCCCATTATATGACAAGTAAAAAAAATCTCGAAAAGACGTTCAATCTACCGGAAAAGCCAGAAAGGGCACGAGCAAGTTAATCTTTTATTGAAGCATTAGTTGCTAAATACGTGTACGACTGCACAAAGAGTGTATTGAACTAGAATCAATCCGAAACCGCAATAATTTCAAATTCTTATTACCTACGAAGATAAATATCGAATTTACGACCGTTCCGACAATAGCCATTGTGAGGTATTACGCGAATCCAAAATTAAACTGCAAATGCTTAACTATATTATTGCCGCAATGGAGCCGTCCAAAGCGTTCGATTTATGCACGGAAAGTTCAACGTGCAAAAAATTTAAAACAATATTTTTATTTCGCGAATTTAATACGAAGATCTTTGGAGTTTGAACTATGCCGAGCGATCGTAAAGAGATAATCACAGCAGTGAAGTTTGGAGACAAATGTCGAGACTTTGCGGTCAGCAACTACATATGTACATATTTAAATGACAATGATGATTCGTTTTAAATGAGCGCGTTGTGTGTTTTTAAAAATTTTTATACATAAATGTACGCATTATGTTATTATTCACGTGATTTTATTTTACTTTAGTGTATTGTTATGTACGAATGACTAAATCTACACAATGAAACATATTATTTATCTTGCTATTAGAAAACTATGTACATACGTATATTGAAAAATAAATACTTTCACTGGATAGCTTTCAATACAGATCACATTTTATTTTTAATACGTAATATTATTGATGACTTTTAAATATTTTTAGATTCAAAAGACTTGTGTTGTTTATATTATAATATCGATGAATAAAATATTAAGCGTTCAAAAGTTACATAGAAATGAAAATTTATGTTGTATAAAAGGTCCACGTGCACTTCCCGGACGCGCGAGATAAACTGAGTCATTAACGGCACTAGTGTCAAATATATGAAGAAAACGGTGATTAACTTATCACTGAATAAACGTTGAACATTTGTGTGGTGTGGTGAAACATTTGTATGTACAAAGTTGAAAAATTTATAACCGAGTATATACATATGTATGTATATGTATGTATGAGTATGTAAGAAAAATAATATTAAAAAAAAAGTCAAAAACAATTAGTCAAAGTTCAAAATTGACATAAAAAATTGTTAATGAAGATTAAACGAGGATTAGGTCACATGAAAAAATATACATATTTTTAGCATTGTATTAGAACGGTTAGCAACAGTTTGGGCAGCGCTGTGTAATAAATCAGTATAAAGATGCTAAATTTACAATTTAATACACAGACCAATAAATAAAACGAGCAAACAAGCAGTTAATGTAGTGCGAAATAAAAAGTGATTAATTTTAATACTTTTACCGAATCGAGCTGTCAGTTGAATGGTCGCCATGTCATAATAGTTTCAACGAATGTCGTACAATATGACAATGTAAAAATCGTTGATTCCGTTTACAAATCAGACGCTTAGCATAAATAACTAAATATAAATGTCGTAATTAATCCGTCAACGATCATAACCTAATCTAGTCACGCTTATTGATTTGTGTATTGTAATTTAATTTAGCACCACGTAATTCATAATCACAAACGAAACTTCTTACGTACGTAAAATCACGCCATATTTGAAAAACATAAAAATGTGATAAAAATGTTGGACATAATTACATATAAATACGGTTACTTTATTTCGTAGCTATTGTCTTTTACATATTATGAATACCAATATTGTACTTCATTTACATTTACCAATTATACTTCATATCTATTATAAAAATTAAGGGATGTATGAATATCTAATATTTATCAGTAAGCCAGTTGCTAATATCTATTAATCGAGTAAATTTCATCGATCAGATGTGCCAAATATATATGTTGTATGTATGTACATATTTATAGATGAAAATACTGATAAAAATTATAATTCAAGAAACTTAACCTTAAAATGAAATTTTCTTCTTCATCGTAATGATCTTGCGAAATGTATTCAACAATTCCACTTCTTTTCCACTTATCCACGTCGTTAATGTCAAAAGACATTATTTAGTGTCAAAATTAATAAATCATAATTTATATCGCAATACGCGTACGAAGCTCACTAACAAAAAAATACAACTGAACCCTTGCAAGCTGCAACGACATCAAAATTGTTATCAGATAAGCCTATGTTCTGTAATGGGTTAGATATATTATACCTATGTATACATACGCACACTGTAAAAAGCATTTATTTGTGAATCACTACATCGAAATGCAACTCGCGCATGACAAAATTCTTCTGGGAAGACATATCATTCGTACCAGCACATCTTAAGAAATGTCGGGAGTCTTTGATTTAAAGCTCTCGTATGCGTAGTAAATTTAAAACGTGTTTCGTGTTTCAATCAATTTCTGAAATTTAAATTGCAATGCCCACAAATTCCGCAGAATATATTCCAGAGTGCATTCTAGGGGGTTGTATCAAGAAGGCAGTGACCGGAAATGGAGCAGCCTTCGTACCGGAAGTGGCGCTCCCTAGAACACGACCACTGTTTGGTTTTGCTAATGGCGTCACTCTCGCAACGACGACGATGCAAACTGATAAACTTTATTTCGAGCCAAAATACCGTGTCACCTCCAAATTAGAAAATTGGCAAATATAAATAAATCGGGATAACGGCCGAGCACCTGTCAGCCCAGCTCTGGTTAAAATCGTATTTCCTTACATTATCTCAAAGCCGGAAAGCTGGAAAAGTGTTATATACGTACGGCGGGTCATCAACCGCATCGGATTCGAGTCAAAAGCGACATTTTTATATGTGAAATTATTTTCGAGTTGAATAAGGCGACCTGGCGACCTACCAATTGGCGTAAATCGTTTAAATTTCTTGAGGTAGAATACCTCGAAGCTTATTTTACGCTGTTGTTACACGGGCGATTTGTATTTAGACTGTTAAATCATTTTGTAATTACCTCCAATGGTGTTGTTTGAATCCTTTGCACGCGTCGGGACAGTCGTCACATGGTTGACCGTCGAATATTTCATTAATGATGACACCCTGAAAAGAATAATTTATTTCATATTAGAAATGCAAAATAAGAGCATAAAAAGTATATTTTCCTATGAAAACTAAACAAGCAGTGAAGAAGAATTGTACATATGTACATATGTATGTAAATAGTCAAGTTCAAAACCATATGCGTTCAAATGATCATACGATAAATTGTATTATTTAAATAAATTAAATTCAAATAACAACAATACCTATTTAGATTGATGATTTAAAAATAGTACAATATTTTTCAATTAATTATATTTATTCCATTAAATTTTTGTATTGCGACATCTATTGATAGAATTAAATACTTATTACGCGTGTCGGTAAAACAGGTCTCTAACGTGTCACTTTCGAATATGTACCGGGAAAAGCGTAAATATTTATATGGCAAAGTGAATAAATGAAAAATGATAAAATTTATTTTCATAGCGAATTCAATAAATATTTATACATTGAAATGGGCGAATAAATCTCAATAAACAACGCAATGAAATATTAAGACAATCTGCGAATAATAAAATAATGCACAACGTTTAATTCCCTCCTTCGTCTGATATTGTAATGCACAATGGTTCTTAAGCTTAAATTTAAATAAAGTGGTGACACAAAGATATTTTTGCGTAACAATTTTGAGAAATTAAGTATGAGCTCATAAAGGAATTTAATGAAAGAAAAATATTTAAATTGTCGGCTGTCGAAATTGCGCCGATTCGTCTAATGATGCCAAATATTTCAATACACACTTGTTATAAAGCTTCACTTTTTTAAAGCATTCACGAGTAAAATTAACATTCATAATTACACTGACATAATGAGAGCAGAGTGCGTGTGATTTTTACTTAATGTTTTTTACATTACAATGACTGATAAGTGATAACATCTCAACTGAGGATGTAGACCCCAGCCCGCTTCGGTTATGTGCACTGCTTTGTACATTAAATGAAAAGTATAACTGCATAAGGCTTCAATGCACCAATTTAGACCAGATTATAATACCAGACCGTGTTTAGCCTCAGGTGAATTGTGTACACATGGCGATTGATATTTTAAACATCTGGAAACGCAATGGTCTAATGATAAAAAAATGTATGTTACAGAACAGCTGCATTGGCATTCATCACCGAAAGAATTTAAAAAATAAATGTAATAATCAAACAATGTAATTTTTGAACGTATATTTGTCGTCGCGATAAAAGAGAATACATAGGTTGATTGAAAATGTATACGTTTGTTTAATCCTGTTTATAATATATTCAAAATCAAGCATACAACGATACAACAAAGCAGGTGTTTTGAATTTTAATCTAATCTAACTTTCAAATGGCCTAATCATAGCAGCAAATAATATATTGCAAAAAAAATCTGTTAATTGCGAAATTACGTATTTCATTAGTATTGATAAAAATCTGAAACTTCATTTCATAAATGGTGCTGTTAATCTTTGATACACATCGATTGACAATGTGCAACGTGCCTATTATATTTGTTATCTGTGTTGTTTTGTCTTATTATAATTAATCGTTTTAAGAGTAGTCAATTGAAACATTTACCGCATTGCTCTTATTAATTTAATTCTTAAACATTGGAAATCTTACGTATTACAGCAACGAACACACTAAACGTTGAATTAAATCAGCGTGAAAATCGTAAAAAAAAAAATTACATGTAATGAATTTTAATGCATATTTCGGTTAACGACCGCCATACTAGACGCTTCTAAATGTTAATTTGCGAGATAGCCATCACCGATCATCGTCGCTGGAAATAATAAAAATAAAAAACCCCCTCAAAAGTGAATACAGTGCGTGGCATCTATGATTTCTAAACGTTGCGATGTTCGCGCGGGCGAAAGTGAAGCTTAGCCCTCGTACGAAACTTAGAAGAAAGGGAAAAAAGCGTGATGATAGCGGTGAAAGATGTGTAAAGATCCGCATCTCGTTCCGGCCTGGCTCGATGATGAGCACGACCTCAATATTTCGAATTGAAATTGAGGCGAAAGACGTCGACCGTAATGAGATAAACACAAATGCAAAAGCAGCCATTGTTCTAAATAATCTAAATCGTATGAGTATCAATTTTTCACCTAGAGATAGGTTGAACTTGTACCTAACAATAATATAACAATTGAATCAAAACTTTATTATATGTTTTTATATATTTCAGGCAGACGTACTATATTATTAGCGTTCAGAGTAAAAACGAAAATCCTAACGTTTTACGGATTAAATTTATTTATTGAAAAGTTAATATCAATTTTTAAATAAATAAACACACAAAAAGTCAGGTGTGTTAAATGCTCTGCCTCTCAGCATCACAAACAATATTAAAAGAAAAATTAATAGTTCTAAAAAATTGTTCCTACTCATGTAATATTATTATTGAATATTTGCAAATAAAGTATACATGCAATACAAACAACGTGCCTTGACTTTGAACGATTACTCTAATACACTAACTAGCTTTAGTATGTACTTAAAATGATAAATACACAAAGTTTGCGTAACAAAAAATATTCAAGGTTTAACTGAATTAGATAATATGATAATAAAATGATAAAAAATTCCTACAGGATGTAGGTACTCGGAAAATCAATCACACCTTTGATTTCATACACTTCAGACGTAAATTTGTGAGAATTTAGCGAGAATTTGAACCGAGATAAAATCAAGATTATTTTATTTGAAGTCTAAAAAGAGTAGACTGAAAATATAAGGATGGGGGCGTAAATGCAGTTAATTTTATTTCGCCGTATTCGCGCGTACGTGATGAGAAATAATGAAGTTACATATTATACTCTTTAATACGCGATCTTGCCTAATGGTATTTTTTTTTTTTTTGTTAATTAAAATGCAAATCAAATACAAAGAACGGAAGCAGTTAATGTGACGTCACGTAACAACGAACTTCATGCAAAAATTTTCATTCATCTTCATATCAAGAGAACCTCTCATCTTTTTCTTTATTTTTTTCAGTGATTTAATGTTAATGGGTTAACCACACGCACAAAAATTACACTCAATGTTATCATGGCGTGTTCGAAGCGAGAGAAATTGCACTGAAACATTATATGTTCGAAAAATTGGAGCGAAACTCATTCTACAATGCGGACATCACAAAATGTCGAACAAAATTTCCTTTCTAATCGATCTGACAACCATAATGCAATTCCAACAGAGGAAATGTATTTTTTGAACTGATAATTTTAAACGAACTGCTTCTCAAAGTTTCAACCGACAACGCGTTTTTAAGCGTTTAAACTAACCACGTAAAAAAACACCGAATATTCGCATATTTTTCTAACATATTCCAGAAAATTTTCATACAAGTACGCCAATGTTTCGTTCACTGAGTACGAAACGAAATAACATCTAATTGCACGTACAGTTTATTTAGAACACAAGAACAGTACGAGTCATTAACTTGTGCAACAATCACGCAATTAACAACATTTTCAGAGTCAAATTATTATCAATCACCTAATCTAATGTTTAAACTCGTTTATATACATAATCGTAACAGTCAAAAAGTGAACGGTTCCGTTTTGAATCATTTTTTGTAATATTAAAACTATTACAATCAATGCAAATTGGATCGCCGTACGCTTTTCATAACTTATCACTCGTGAATGTCGTTAATCAAATACCAATTTACGAAATATTGTAAATTCCACGACACGCTTACAACTTAGTGAGTGTTTCTTGTGCAACCAATCAAATGCGTCATTGCAGTTCTATGTACATACATACGAATGAATTCAATAATCGCACTAATCTAAACGACCCAACTATCGATCCGACACTTTACGACCGTAGTTTGAGAAACAATGGTCCAAAAATGCCTACTCGATTATGAATAATAGTTCGTTGGCCGTATCGTGACTCGCGTTTGTCACGTCGATCGTTCACAAACGCCACATCAATTTGTGATCAATTTCTAGGTGGTCCATGCACACTGTTCCGGTTGTTCAATGCAACTACATCAATCGCCGTAACCTCTCACTGATACATTTCATAATTTAAATTAATTTTTAATCCAGCAGATAGGTTAAATTGCCGACAAAGCAAACTGTATGACCTTAGAGCTGAACGGTTACGCATTGTCGCTGCAGCATTACTCACTTGAACAATAGACAAGTCGCGTGCATTGCAAAATTGACATTTAAAACGCGATTGGAGATAAAAGCCGATTGAGAGTTTAAAATGAATTAGATACAATTCATAAAACTAGAATGGAGTGCTTTTGGAAGAATGAACATAGTTTTTAAGTCCAACATTCGGCTATGCTTAAAAAATAAGGCATACGACCAATGCGTACTGCCAGTTATGACGTATGGATATGAAACTTGGACGCTAAATTCAAGAATGCTACGTAAGATCCAGTGCACACAGAGAAGCATGGAAAGGTGTATGCTTGGTATAACAAGAAGAGATCGCAAGAGGAATACATGGGTAAGAAGCATGACCAAAGTGGCAGATATAGCGGAACCTGTGAAAAAGTCGAAGTGGACACATAGCAAGTGGATGCGAGAAGTGGTATCCGAGATAATGTGAAAGAAAGCAAGGTAGACCGAGTGGAAGATGGGCTGATGAACTGAGAAGAATGTGTGGAGTCAAGTGGATGCAAATTGCTCAAGACAGACAAGAATGGAAGAGGATTGGAGAGGCTTTCATCCAGCAGTGGATGGTGAACGGCTGAAAATGATGATGATGAGATACAATTCATTATAGTTTGACGGTCCGCTGAATTGAATTAGCGTGTCCACTGGAGCAAAACCGTTCGATTGGTGCACCTATCAAATGAAAGCTTTTCACCTGAAGCTAAGATCACCCACTGATATTTCGATTAAATCATTGAAAATTTCATTATTGAACAACACCCACTCTTGTGGGTGTTGAGCTGTTGAGCCGAAGATACAATTTCCGTCCCACTGTCGCTAGAAACAATCGACGTTATCCAAGTTGTATTCAAATCAAAACCCACCCACGAGCGAATTCTGTACAAGTGTACACTCATTGAATGTTTAAATGTCAGAAAAGCACTACCAAAATTGGAATATTATTTACGACAAACATAAAATGTGTTACACTAATATTTACAGATGATACTTCTGTCATAAATTCGTATTATATACCTAAAAGTGTATGTTGAATAAATTTAACTAATTGTAACACTAGTCATGGCTAGGTACGCGTAGTTTATATAAAACGCCTAAAATTGTCAAAAAATGGTATAAATATACTTATAATAAAAACCGCATTTTTACAACTTTCATAGTGGGTATAATGATAGCTTTACGTAGTTGATGATTATAAAAAATATATTTTTCCCATATAAAAAAATTTTGAAAGTGAGTGTCGAGTGTCGATTATGAGTGAATCGCGTGTCGTTTCGATTCTGTAATTAAAAATCGATAAAATAGCACGTTCGTCGATTACATTGCTTCCTAAAAACCGTAGATAAACTAAAAAAAAAATCAGATACGAACATGATCTGAAGTGATGTTTTTCAAAGATCGTCTCATCTGAGACGGTCTAATTATTATCTAACATCCGCAGTCCGTGGATGAAACGAGTTCTTAACACCTGATATAATTGGACGTATCTCGGTAGCGTTGGTAAAGTTACCAGTCCGGTAAAATTACCATACAGAAACGATACTGCTTTACCATTTATTTTTACGCATTCGTCGAACGAAAACGAGAAGATGTATGACATCTCGTCCAGTAAGTGTAGTGGAGAAGTCCAGTTGCACCGGTTTTTATGCATCTACGTATGTAGTTCTAATCTGTATTACAAAACTCACACACATACATACGTGTTGGAAATTATGACTTTAATGTCAAACCAAAAACAGACAGTACTATAATTTTATGGGGGTATCATACCCTCCTACACGCGATTATAAAGATGGGCATGTGATTCGATGCATGAATAACAAAAATTTTCAGCTGTGACCTAATCCATTCGATTTATTACAGTTTGTAAAATGTATATGAATATGTATTATTGAGCTAAATATTGTAGTCGACATCTATTAAATGGAATAACCGTACATACAGACTTTAAATCGTAACTGTCATACTTCATACAATCACTGAATATTTGCTAGATTACAATACTGCTACTCTAAAGGCTCGTTTTCATGCTTGTCGTCTTTTTGTTTAGGATTTGATAGATTTTGTGTCGCATCTGTCAAGTCGTATACGAAAAAAGCACGACACTTGCGCAAACTGAGCCTTTGCCATGCCACATACCAAAATGCTATTAAAATTCGATAGTAGTGTAATACCTTCTTGTTGTAAGTCCAAGGTATTCTCGACGGCGCCAGTCCAACGTCTTTCACCGTCGGCGACAGTCTATTCTTGTCGTAATACATATTCATCAGGTCTGAGCACCTCGTGTCCTTCTCCTCGTCAGCATGACCGCTTTCAGGATACCGTCTGTCCGTCAGAATGTTGAATTTACTCGAAAAATTAGCATCTTGGCGACCAACTTCGAAATCGTAAGAGGAATTAGGCTGTAATTTCTCATTCGTGGTATTGGTCGGATGAAACGCGTCGTCAAAGTCGAAGTAAGTCTTAGTGGGACTGGAATCGGTTGGAGTTCGAAAGCCAGAGTCTGAATAACGCTTGTTGCTATTTTGACCGTTTGAAAAGTGGTCTATGCAATCCTTGTAGTCGTCCTCTTCGTCATAGTAGTTTTTCTTCGTTTTAACGGTCAAATTCGTCTTTTTAGTTGGGTTTGTAGTGGTGGTGCTGGAACTTTCGTAAGTTTTCTTAGTTTCAACTACTTTGACAGAAGGTTCAGTTTTATACGTGTATTTATCGTCGCCGAAAGATGTGGCTGGTTTGAAGTTGGATACTTTGAAATCGTAGCCACTGCTCTTTTCTTGGGTTGGCTGTTTCGATGTTGTCGTAAAGTAAACTTCTGGTTTTTTTGCACTCTCCGGGTTGTCGTTTACGTCGTTGTCCTTCTTCGAATAGCTCGTGTGTCTCGTTTTGTACACAGGGTTGTAGTCACCGTTGGCTTTCAATATCGACGACGTTTTCGATGCTGTTGTTTCGCTTCTGTTCCTCTCGCTCTTGGTCGTGGGTAATGTGCGAGTCGCCTCGTTAGACGTGAATCTATCTGGATTTTTTCTAGAGAAGGATTCAGCGCGCGCTGGGTCCTTCACAGTGGGCCGATCTAGAGTTTGTGTCCTTTTCGAAAATATTTCCGATACGGTGCGTGTCGGTTTTTTCGCCGTATTTTGCTCATAGTACTGCCTGGCCTTGTCCCGTATGTCGTCCTCTTGCGATAATCTCCTCAGCAGACTCTTTTCCCTTAAATTTTCCTTGTCTAAATACTTGTTGTACTCCTCCTCGCTTATTTTCTTATGATTTATATAGAAATCCTTCTTCAGCTTTGCTTCCTTCTCTGGATCTTTCCAATATACGTTGTCATTATTTTTATAATCTGGATCGTAGTCCTCCTTGTAGTCGGAATATTTTTTAGTGTAGCCACTATCGTAAGGCTTGGGGCCGTCCCTGAACTTCATGGGACTTTGTGCATCTTGCTCTGGAGAATTATGACCGTTCGTCACCGTCTGTGGACTTCCGAAGTAAGTCTTGTCATTCGAATTCAAATACACTTTGGTAGCTTTTACTTGGGTACCATTCGACTCATAAGGCACATCGTTTTGGTAGTTTTTGGTTATTTTAATCGTCGATTTGTAGTCGGAAGACATTTTTATTATTATCAGATGAACTTTAATACTTTGGAATCAGTTCATCATAAATTAATTAATTTATAAGTCAATATGCATTTTGTTCGAAAGCAGAACGTACATACATATGTACATTCCCAAAGATAAGGCACTCGAGATATGTCACCGAATGTTAAGGCACACTATGAAATTTATCAATGTTCTATATTTAAAATTTATTTAAAATTTCTAAAACACACTCAATATTTTATTTTATTTTAACTCCGTCTCTGCAATACAGTGATGGAACACTTTTGTATAATTAATTCGTAATTAAATTAATTTTTTTATTAGTTTCGAGAAAGTTTAAACTTTTTCATTTACAAATCGGAACGAACCATTGAAAGTAAACTATAATTCGGTCAATGGTACTGTGCAACGTTGAAAAAAAAAATGATAAAAACGCAAACCGGTCACGCTGTCGGTGTTTTGACTGCCATTTTAGCTTTCAATAAAAGCTCATGTATAAGATAACATCTTCTAAAGATCTTTAACTACATAATATCTTAAGTATTAACAGTAATTATTAAAAAAAAATACAATAGAATTAATTTCTAATAAATGCCATTGATTTTCAGTTATCTAAAAATTACAATAATAAAATAGCTTCTCGCCTTCCGATAACATATAAGAATTTAAAAAACTGATAATATTATCAAGTATTTATTACTTCGGTTTATTTTATTTTTTATATTGCACAAATTAACAATAATTACTACTTGAACTTTTGTACCATACAAATAATGCGCGCAGTGTATCTAGATTAATAAAAAAATAACGCAATAAATGCGCATAATTTTGAAAGAAACAATTAATTATTTGTCATAAATGACAAGATTAATATAATCGTGTAGAGTACAACGATCGATTAATTTGAATCACGCGAAAAAAAACAGCGTTTACGTGCAACGCCTACAAAACTGACAGTGTTTGAACAGCACAGTTTGAAAAGTTTCAAATATTTTTTCAGCAATACTACAAACCATTTTCGGTCGCGGTTAATAAACAATTTGAAATACAGCGAAAATATTAAAAAGTATCAACCGATTAATACGAAGTGAATATTTTACGATTTTTTTTCGAACTATCTCCGATTTGTTTTCAACTATTTTTTAATGCAAAAAGTATTCACGGATGCTTGTGATATATTTACGATTTTTGTTTATTTATTTCGCGTGTATTTTACCGGCGAAAAACGCAAAACGACGCCACTGGACGCCGCGACGCCGCGAGCAACACTGATCCGTCGCCAGGTAGTGCGAGCGATACGCCAGGTGGTTTTAGCGGGTTTTATCCGACGACCAGTGGCTCTCAACCCTCGCATGGGACACTACAGTTATCGGTACGGTACTCCAGCGGCAATCTTGAAATTAATGCTGCCTAGTTTCAAGAAGAACACGGAAGAAATTTCAATTGCATACAACCGTTTGAAGCTGTGACCCGACAACAATTCTCAACGCTGCAACGGAATTCAGTTTACAACGCAAATATAATATTCACAATCCTCTATATAAATATATATGTACAGTTAAAATTGTACTAATCGGAAGCAAACGTTTGCAGAGCCATGTACTCGCCATGATCCTGCTGTTCCTATGTACATATATTCCTAGTCGAAACGGATCAAGTATTGCCAGTTCATAAAAAGCAATATACACTGAATAAAAGCATTATTTAAATTAATTAAAGGTCGGTAAACTTTACTGTGTCTTTCAATTCCATCGATCTACAAAAAGGTCAAAAAGTTTCAACATCCCTGCTTTAAGGTAATGAGCTGGTAAGTTGTTATAAGAGGGAACGTTGCCCATAAGCAGGGCTTCGAAACAAAAGGGACAACGAAACTAATTTGACGCACATCTGTCATTTTATTGCCTTTGTCTATATACATAAGTACGTGTTTCTTGGAAAGAAAGGCAAAAAACATGACATGAGAGTAACTACTCCTTCCGGTTGACAAATTAAAATCTATCTAGAAGATGTACGATACGTCAAATATTATCATTATATCTTATTCGACATGTATGTAATATAACATGTAAAACGTTTAAAATTAATAATAAAAAAAACTTATTTTGACATTGAGATAATCAGTTCTTACATAATCAATGTGACAACAATTGACGACTAATCAATCTATACAATTAAAAAACAAGTTTATTAGACGTCATACAATTATGATTAATTTTGAATTCGGTTACAGTGAGGTTTAAATTCAATGCAGTTTGATATTCCGACATATGATTGTGGATTTGCAGAACCTGACGCCGATTACAAAAAAAGGTTGTAAACACCTGCGCGTTCTTTTTTTATTCATTTCTTATACACGCAGCACCAATTAGGGTCTACTTCATTTTTGCACATTAGATTTAGCACAAACTAATTTATACGAATGCATCAAAATACACTCTCTCAACTCTCGTTTCGAAGATCGTGTATTACAAAAAAAAAAGCAGGACATTCAGCATCTGCGGTCTGAAAGTGTTACAGTCTACGGAGAAAGGCTAAACGAATCGTTCAACCCTTTAACTACCGGATGCGTTTGATTGTATGTCTATTTTTTTTGTATAAAAATTTGATTGAAGATTGAGACTTTTATAATGCGATTAGTTGATGATCCATCACTGAACGGAAGAAGGGTATTATGCATATTGAATGGGGAAAAAAACTGTACCAACCAGTATTATTGGTGCAAATGTATGGTCATTATTGATTTCACACTATGCCGAAAGCAAATCATAAATTGAGACATTTCGTAATTTTAAGCGAGAAAATTTTAAAGCGCATTAGTCACATTGCGCAATGTATGTAAGTGGTCAAGATCCACTCTAAACAATACAAACATACAAGAATCTTATCAAAATGCTGCTTTATACAGTCCATGTATATATATTGTGTTTGAATTTTCATTATGAAAACAAGCTTTTACACATACACTTATTTCTTTGGTGCTTAGTTACTTTTGAAGAATGCTCGTGCGAATTCGATGACGTCAATTTGGCAAACAAAGGGTTACAGCAATAAATATTGAGAGGATAAGCAGGTATATAGGACTGGACAAGATCCTGTTTCAAGGAATGAAGGTCATTTGGAGTGCGAATTCGTTATCGACAAGAAGATTAAAAGAAAATTTTAAAAGGATAGCTGAGTTTGCAGACCCCTCTGCCATGTCTTTGAAAATTTATGCACATATTTTAAAATACCGAAAAAGGTTATTCTCGTATTATTTATTATTATCAACGGCCGCAGAAAGCCAAAATATTTTTTTTATACGACAACGTGTAAAAGACCCGACATAAAGTGAAATTTGCTGTTTTAATTCGATAACTAAACAATTCCGTGGTTTCGAAGGATAGTTTCCGAAGGACACAACGTGGTCGAGGTCTTCACTTTATGGACAAGGAAAATAATATTAAAACACCCGAGTGGTACGTATTATAACTTGTATTATGCAAGTGCAACGTGTCGTATCTGTGGAATTCCAACGACGACAAAGTCCAAACACTGGGATACCATACAGGTGATCTCATATCGAGTTTCACCTGTTCAAACATAACAAATCACAAAACAAAAAGGCAAAAAAAATAAAAAGAGTCGGCGAAGAGGAGAGAAGGGGATAATCGCCATCAAAACAGTCTGCAAGATCAAATAAATAATATAGGCGTCGTAATCCATGTTTATAGCCGGTGAGTAACGAACATCAGAATTCGATTGTTTACACCGGTTTGTTTGAAACACACACACACACACACAAGTAAGTATACCTATGTTTAGAGGGACATGAATGTGACACCAATCAACGTCAAGGCACGCCCTATACTGCCTAATCAGACAGGCAACAGATCCCTATTTCACTCCCTCTTAGTTGTAAGCCATAAGTGTTTTTTTCCCAAGATAGGATCATCACAAGAGATACTAAAATTCATAAAATTAATAAAAAAACATTTAACAGAGAAAGGAATAAACTTGCGTTCAACGACATACCAGCACTCCTCAAACGATTATATGTATATATGGAAACCGTGAAAAATTGACAATAGAGTGAACCATATTGGATTCCCATATCTAACTTCAAAACACGTCCATCAGCTAGGTGCGACTAAACGATCCACATTTTGAACTAAAAAAATAGGTAACAATTCAATTTCGCACGATGACGATGAAAAAAATCAATTTCGAATCGATAGAAGTGACTTACGAAAAAAATAAAATAATACCTAACTACATACACTAAGCACGTTTTCCGTATAAACTACATGCGATTGTTGTATATCTATACTTTTTTTTTCACTCGCCAGTAAGTACATATATGATTCTTATCATTTTCTACGAGTCATCACCGATTGATGGATTTATCGATGATGTTGGAGCACTTCTGAGAAGTTCGAATGATATCCAGAGCAGTTTGTTGAACTTGGGTTGATCCGTGTGATCTATAGGTTTCGAAGAGCACGCTGATTTTTTTTTTATTGTTATACACATCGTGATAGTCATCTGAATTATACGATACTTCTAGAAACGATTTATTGGAAAAAGAAGAACGAGTGCAAAGTACGGAAGGCGAACGAGTTTGCAACAGGAAGATGTAAATCTATCGTTCGTGGAAGGATCGAGGAAAAACAAAAGTCATTATAAACTAGCTATGTATATCTGAAGATCCTGATCGACGTCGAACAATTCTATAATTTGCATAAGATTTTTGATATTCAAATGGTCGAAAAGTGCATATCAATTTTAGATCTTGACGGGTACAAAGTACGAGGGTGTTTGATAAAATATCGCGCAAGATACGATTATCATCAAGCCAATATTATCTACTGCATTTAAGATATGAGATTAAATTTATTATCACGTTGGACTACAAATGTGAAAAACTCTGCGATTCTAAAGCCGGCGAGAATTTCACGTGTTACTTAAATAATAATCGTAACGAGTAATGACCCGAATCGGACGTATGGAATTGCCCGTTCGATTTTTTCAATTTGAAAACAACAAAAAAAAATTGGTATAATTTCATTAATAATGATAACAATAACGGCAAACCGAGTCTCGAGAGCGCGCTGGACGCGTTATTATATATTTTTTTATAACTTTAACGTCCAGACAAGATCGTTAATAGAATAATAGATAAGAGATCACGCGGTTCAATCGATCACATAAAAAGCCAATTTTCCATGTCGATAAAAACAATAAAAATTCTATATAACGCGTGAAACGGAATCTAACAATGCAACAGCATCAATTTTTTGAAGAAAAAAAATCGACCACTAGCATAAAAAATAAAATAAAATATCATACATACATATTTACATATGTACTTCTTTTTCGAGTCAAAGATATATTCGGGAATTTTTAAGTGTATAGTCATTTTGATTGATAAGATTCGTTAACTTCTTAAAATCTTAATAAAACAATAATCAACATTGATAAATAATTTTCAGAATTTCCATATTCCGCGTAAGCTCTTGTTAAGATTTCTTCGAATTGACATATCAACAGAATAATGATTAATGTACAATTTTTTATGCTTTTTGCCTAAAAACAAGAGTGGTAACAAAGGGGATTGGCTACTTCCGGCAAACCGATTAAAAAAGCCCTCAAAATACATACATATCAGTTACAGTTACATAAATAAATTTATCATTGTCGCTTTTAAAAAATCAATTAGCGTCACTTTAAAAATAGAAGATGTTCTCATGATCCATAATACGTAGGAAGACGTATAACTTGGTCGTATTTTGGAAGCTGCGTGGGGACAAACAACGGAAGCAATTGAGCTTCACGTATGTCGATATTGCGCTATTACTGATTATGAAAGACGATGAATATTGCATAGGCTATAGTTAATTATAAATACACATGTAATATCAATGGTAAATAAAGCAAGATGACCTTAGGGCATTTTAACTTGCAAAGTTCCGGGAATGTACAAATTAAATTTTTATCGATCAATCGTGGTCAAGTTGTGATGAGGAGGAGGTCACTGTTAAGTTCAGGGTCGTCTGTCTTCGGGCAAGAATCACTTCAAATTGGCGGACGGCACGCCATCGTCAGATCGCTTCACTCCAGTTATCCAACCAGCACTATTCTTCGTTAAAAAAAAAACATAGGAATGCGTCGAGGCTTTGCGAAGCTAATCTTTTTTCTAATGTGTGAGTTTTGTGCCTTCCATGAAAAATTCTACGTAGCAAAGACCGCGATATGGGTCATAGCATCGTCGGCACTTTCACGCCGTAAGCAAGCTGTGTTCGCCCACTCTTTTACCAGAGGGGGGCCATGAGCTTCCATAAAAGGACAAATCGAGAGTGTGACGAGCTCGATTCGTGCATTCACAGTCGGCCCACTCCACCAGGATGGTCATCTGAGTCACAACGGTCCACGAATGATTAATGGTAGGTGAGAGGTAGACATGGCTCTGTGTAAGGTAAACGACTCTGGGTACCTTCATCGTCATCAGGGAGAGATGCTCCTGACGTTCAAAGTCACGCTGATACATATAGTAAGTGCATTCGGTTGGAAAAACAATCTCATTGTATCAAATCATCAAAATGTAGATGTAGTCGTATATAAATCAACATATATATATTTTCTTTGGTCTAACATGTATATCTTTAATGATTTCCTATTATTTTGTTTGAATTGTAATTTTGAATTTAAGAAACTGCTGAAAAGAAAATTAGTTTTTCCGACATCATACAAATGAGACATCTATGAATGAAAACAAAAATTATATTTACCTAAATTAAATAAAAAGTTAAAAAAAAAAAAAACGGTTTGTATCCTAGATATGTATATTAATTAGTTGTGCGTCACTTTAGTATAGATGTCGCTAAATTTAAAAAAAAAATCGTAAATAATTAAAAAATGTAACTGTCAAAATATACTTTTAATGCCCTCACTCATCGAGAAAAATTAGTTTTGATG
The DNA here is from genome assembly GCA_022651745.1 of Parapsyche elsis. Taxonomy (NCBI): domain Eukaryota; kingdom Metazoa; phylum Arthropoda; class Insecta; order Trichoptera; family Hydropsychidae; genus Parapsyche; species Parapsyche elsis. The sequence goes on from JAGVSN010000006.1 coordinate 567,335, forward strand.
ACAAATAAATTTAAAAAATATCTTTTTCTTTCGCGTCAACATTTTTTGTTTACATTAGTCAAATTTTCTTAAAAACATATAAATTTAATATCAAATCCGATAAACTAACCGCATAAAAGTGCAGACTCATCAACTATTACCTCATTGTTTAACTAAAATGTACAATATCATCGTTGATCATTTACCAGTCGAGTACTTTATCGGGAAAACTTAAAAGAACAAACACACTCAACACCTAAATGTTTAAATCAATCCAATGTGCACAATAGGAAAAGTCTTCACGTGCCGATTAAAATTCTGCACACGGAATATAATTTAAATTTAACGTTATTCGCCATTGACTTACATTAAATTAATAGTGTTGTTTTTTTGTTTTTACTGACGGGCATGTTAAAATTAACCCGATGGCACATACCCAAAATCGTAATTGCACTGTTTATTTATTCGGACAGTGTGTGATATCATATACGTTGTCTAAATAATCGACAGATTTTCACAATGCCATTATTTTTCCCCGAAGCCGACTGAAACGATGATGTCAGCGCAAGTCTATGAAATAAACATTATTCACGCTGTTCGAAAGTGCTTGAAATTCGCAGACAATTAGTGGTCGATTCGTGCCACGCGTCGATAAGTAGTCGGAAAACTGACTTGGCCATTTTGAGCTTTTCCCAAATTCGTACCTTGTCGTGCAACCCTCAACTTTAAATATAAATATTTATACGGTACATTGACCTATAAAATTGGACGATTCGTTCAGCGGAAGTTGTCAAAATAATAAGATGCCTCTGCAAGTGTTAGCTCGGTAAATTTTTGGGTGATTCATCGTTCAGACTGTTGCGTGACCGCTGATTAATGGTTCATCACCACTGGCGCCATAAAAAAAGGTTATTCACTCGCCAATTTCAGGTGATGTCGCCCTCGAGGGAGGGCCGATTTCGACCTACTTAAAGTGGGTCAAAAGTTCGTCGTTATTAACTGGCATTAGCCCTCGAAGACGGCCAATGTCTCGCTTATCAAAAATAAGGTCAAAATCTTTATAAATTTATTATATATATATATACATACATAAATAGATATGTGTTCAATTGAAATGGTACAATTTCCCACGACATGTTAATGAGGATATTCCTCTTTGGATTCACACAATGTTATTATTTGCTCGCGTTTTGCAGCGGACTGGGACAACTATTTTTCCATTGTGCTTCGATGCTCGTTATTCACACTGTATAGGTATGTACTCGTTGAATAAACGCGGCACAGTGTAACTACAAAGTGCGCATACGAGACCAATTAAATATTCAACGGTTCCTTTGAGAGGCATCTAAAGAAAGTCGATGAAAGAAATCTAACGGCGCAAGATTGAATCGTTGCATGCCTAACTTATGGTAAACATTTTAAAGCGGCGCGCCGAGCGCAACAGCGCATTGTGAACTTTGACCGAGATATTACTAAAACAGGTGAAAATTGCTTTATTAGACTAATATGTACATTGTTCATTTATAAACATACTTTATTCGCTTCCAGCTTAATTTAACCAAATTAAATTACATATAATAATATTTTAATGCTGATGCTCGGTGGTGGCTCGTCCATAGGCGCTGCGGTACCCCCAAATAAAATCAGCAAAATACATTAAGTAGTATTAAAAAGCATATTTTCAATGTAATTTTGGAAAAATATCCGTAGAAAAAGTTGTGATTAAATTTTACGTGAATGTAACTGCGTGTTAAATAGTTCCAACTAACAGTGATTATTGACGCTATACGCTTGGGTATTTTACGTGTTTTACGCACATTTTTGCTTAAAAGTGGCAAGAAAGATCTTTATACCAGCATACATTTCGCATTATGTATTGTATGTTTTACAATCCGAATTTGTTTCATTGTAAGCGTTTACTAATCTTATAAGTAATTAATTGTTTTTGCGCTATTTATTAAGTGAGTTAAAAATAGCACATTTAGCTATCAACCAATATATTTTTCGCTATCATCAATCAATCAATCTTAAAACAAGCCGTTGTTTGTTGCTTTTTCATTCGTAATGGATAATCAATTAACCTTATCCAGTAAATTTTTTATCTACATAGAAATGAGATTTGATAAATAAAAAATCTCGCATGCACTGTTGAACGAATTGGAGTGTAGTACAAACTCCTTTATTTTTTCACATGTACGATTTCTTTAAGATAACTCTTGATTATAGATAAATTCTATTTGAAGGGAATTTTAATATACGATCATTTTTTATCACATAATTTTCTACGAAATTGATTTTTTATGAGATGACCATTTATTTCATTTTTTCCATTACATATTTGAATTTTCTCATTATTTAATTCGACAAATATTTCTATTCTTTTGAGACAAAAAACCAAAAAGCTGATTTATTTATGACCTTCTAAGTGTATATTTAATCAAATGACTACTATTTTGAAAAATGACCCTTCTAAATTAATTACTCAAACATTTGATGGTGCTAATTTTATAAGAGGTGAAAAGAGTGGTGTTCAAATTCTTGAATCAAATTTGTTTTACATTTTTCCCTAACTTTATTTTATTATGAATACTTTGCCAAGTTAATATTTGCTATTCTGCAAGTTAATATTTTTTACGTGCCACAGCAAAACCCTCAAAAAGTCACGAGCCGCCAATGCTGATGCTACTACTTTAGCTCATGTTTCGATGCAATCATGCAATGATAGTTTTGCAAATTATTCGCTAATTTTTATTTTGTTTCATTTGTGCCACTATCGCGAGCGATACATTGCTAATTGCATCACACAGTCATAATGTTTATAAACATAAACAATACTGTTTGTTATAATAAATTAAAGTCTAATTGAAAATATAATACACATACGTCAGCGATAGAATGCATATTTTTGCCTTGCGGGTCAGTGGGTTAGGTTAAAACATAATGATTTTAAATGTCGAACGATAAATAAAAAGAAATGTCAAATTGTAAATAAAGCACTAAAACTTTGCGATAACTTAGAAATGAGTACACTCTGAACGAAATATTCAACCACAGCTGTTTTTTCTTACATATTATTGGTCGAATCCATTATGGCCATACGAATAAGCAATAAGGTATAAAGTGGATAAGGTCTAATACGAATTATGTCGAAAGTGGATTTGATCAAATGGTAAAAATATCGAAAAATTACATAAAATACTTCAAACCAGAGAAAATATGTATATTGAGAAAATCGTTGAGAAACTCTGGTCTGGAGTCTTCATATTAGTTTTTAACAATCAACGCAAATGAAAATATAAGATCTCATTCTTCGATTTAAAAGGGTTGAGAATCAACAGTTAAAAGCTTAAAATAAATTATTTTTACCATTAGATGAAATTCACTTTCTACATAATTTATTATTAGTATTTTAAATGCGGATAGGTATGCTAGTATAAAAAAGATGATGATTGAATTAGATTGGTTGAATGTGAATGATACTTTGAGGATTTGTATGTTCGTATTTATATTTAAGTTACATAATAATATGTTACCATCATATTTTAGTAAATTTATTGTGGGAGCAATGGATGTATGTGAATATAATTTAAGGAATAAAAATAATTTAATTATAAAAAAATGTTAAAATAAATAGGAGAAGCATCTTGTACAGGGGTGTTTTGGAGTATAATAGACTGCCGGATGGAATTAGAAGTTCCAAAACTATTGAAAAATTCCTGGCAGTCTTAAAAAAAAACATCTCTGTACAGGTGCTTAGTTGAGGATTATATAATCAGCTTAAGCTACTGTATTATATAAATAAATAAATAATTTGTACTAGACCGCTTTATACCGTATTGCTTATTCGTTCGGCCATAATGGATTCGTTCTTATTGGTTTCGGCCATTTCAACTGTAATCGCGAGCGAGAGGCGAACTATCGCGCATTTTTAGGCGGGCTTGAGACGAGCATGAAAATGCAATAAGTTGTCCTCTCTATCCTTATCCTATGGCTTCAACGAAAAGTGCGAGTGAGACGCAACGGCGCGCGTACGAGTGCGAGTAAGACGACAAGATACCATCGACGCACAGTGGTCTTTCAGCTTAGAACAGATGTGCTTTACTGTATATCGAGCTGTTGATGTCATCGCAGTACCAGAGCTCAACGGCCGGTAACTGGTCGAGCCGGTGCCAGTGGCTGGTCGAGGACGATGACCATGGACCACGACCCTTCTTAGCCAACGCAATTTACGATCCAAAAGCGGAAGCGTACAGACCACACTGGTGAATGCTATCCACCGGCAACGGTTCTCGGCAACCTTACAAGGACAACTAGATTGAACCAAGGAGAATTATTTGCGAAAGCTGCATAGCGGTGAGCTTTGACGTAATGAGCTAAGCTCCGATCGAAAGTCTCGTTTTGCGTCGAAAAATAAGAAACTAGACATTGGATACTCAATCATTCCATATGTGGTTATAAATTTGATTTTTTCAATAATTTAGGTACCCGAAAAACTTACCTCTATGTAGTTAGTAAAGCATTCAACTCACGAATTTATTCATTAAAATTGTTCAAGTTTTATTAGTAGGTGAGGATTAAGGCACTAATGCAATTTAACTATAAATAAATAAAAATTCGGTAAATATGTATGTAGGTATCCTAAGCATCGTGCGGATACGCTGTGGCACCCGATAGGTAATTACATAGAATGCACACATGTTCAACAAAAACTTGCACGAAATTTGTAAAAGTCAAGATTTTTCATAGTTATGTCCTGCTCGTTTCGAGAGCAGGATGCGGATCACATTCTGTGGTCCTACCCGAGCATGTGCTCTCTTTGGAGTTATCAGAGGGTCCCTGATTGGCCTTTGCATAGCAATTTGGTTGCGGATAAGGAGTCTTTTGGGGCCTTCGAGACTTTCGCCCAATCTTTGGTGAAAAAGTTGGGGAGTCCTGTCGTCCAAGCCCATAAGTGGAAAGTCTTTCAAAGATTCCCTTTAAAAAAAATGTCTCTATTTATTTTAGCAGTAATACGCGGTTGTTCCGGCCTTGCTGAACAACCGTCTGTCCCCAACGGAAAGGTCAACAGACTATATTCGTTGGAGGGGTGGTGGCCTCATGTGAGGGTCTTGGGGAGAAAGGGTGTGGAGGTGTTTCTCTTCAAGGCGGCTTATATATTATACCTATGTATACATATGTATATGTATGTATGTACTATACATATATAAAGGGGTCCCAAAATTCACGCAAGAAGTAATTTTGATAGAAGACACAGGTTTTTAATTAAAAATTGTAAATTTTTTTATTGATCCATAAAGAATACAGTATAGGGTTATGTATGGAGTAGCAAAATTAAAATAAAAAACAATTTACACATCCGGAAAATTCACATGTATTCGAAACTTAATCACACGTTCAAATTGTTGCTCTGAATAGTCGAAGGTCTTTCTTTTTTATTCACAAATTATGCTTTGTCGTGACAATGTGCACTAGTGAGTATTTTTGAATGAATCAAATCACCGGAACTTCACCGATACAAGAATACGGTTCAGGACAGTAGCTTACGTTCCACTGTAGAACGCTTTATGTTGGGAATGAACCCCGATATGCTACTCCACACATAACCCTATACTGTATACTTAATGAATCAATAAAAAAAATACAATTTTTAATGAAAAACCTGTGTTTACTATCAAAATTACTTGGGTGAATTTTGGAACACCCTATACATGTATGTATATAGACATTATGGCAATAATTAGCGATAAAATTAGACAAATCATAATTGAATCATCGAGGTGTGCGATAGTCTCAATTTGACTTCTATTTACATATACGTAGAATAACCCAACCTATCACACGTTGCGGTCGGGGCTCGAGTGACCCACAAACGGGAGCATGTGCAATTTGCGGTTTTTGCGGTAAAAAACGAAATACGCGAGCAAGACAACAAAGTAAAAAAAAACGACGTACAAATTACGCACACGCGACTTTATTTTCAGTGAAAAATATTTTCATTTTGCACACATGCTCATAATGTAAACCGGTCGCCGGTAAACATGGGTAAGACCGAAACGGTCCGAAAGCAAACATGGCGCTAAGGTGTCATTTTTCTCTCGAATGAGGACCGAGAGTGGCCGTATCTGGGCAAAGGACCCTGACTAAGGTCCGAGCGAATAGCTTGTGTTTTATGTGTGTGTGGTTTCTTCGCAGCATTTTTTGATTCTTATCATTCGAGGTTGACGCGCGCGTTAACCCTTTCCGTGCGCTGCGAACGCTTGCGCGCTCCGGTCGTTTTTATCGAACCCAATCGCGTTATCCGCGGTCGTTGTCATACGCGACGTAATGCAAAAATCGTGTGTTGGCAACCATTTTCCTCGACTTTTCCTTATCGCATACGCGAGATGCGAACGATAAGGAAAATATACATACATATGTACATACCTATGTACATACATATATGTACGCAAATAACATTTTGATAACGCGGGAGTGGATACCTACTCACTCACCGACGACATGAATTCGTTATTGTACGATCACTATCACTATCAATTATATCATCAAACAATTTCCTTCGCGCCTTACTTTTAAACACTTTCATTATAATCATCGACAAATGTTCATATTATCCTTAATTGAAAGTCTAGTTTTTAGATCCAATATTCCGCTATGCTTAAAAACCAATGCGTACTGCCGGTTACGACGTGTGGATGTGAAACTTGGATGCTAAATTCAAGAATGCTACGTAAGATCACGTGCACACAGAGAAGCATGGAAAGATATACCTATGCTTGGTATAACAAGAAGAGATCGTATGAAATATTGATAATCAAATTGCAGCAGGCTCGTATCACCTCCGTTTGGATCATAGCGTAAGCGATCAATGTCCCGTTCTGCGGTTCTGGTTTTTTAATTATTTACCTAGGCGAGCTTTATCAGCAGACAGACACACAGACATACGGAATGGGGCTATTATATATAATATATGATAGGAATAAGTATTACCTATAATCTATATCATCATCATTTTCAACCGTTCACCATCCACTGCTGGATGAATGCCTCTACAATCCTCTTCCATTCCTGTCTGTCTTGAGCAGTCTGCATCCACTTGACTCCGCACATTCTTCCCAATTCATCAACCCATCGTCCACTCGGTCTACCTTGCTTTCTTTCACATTCTCTCGGATATCATTTCTCGCGTCCATCTGCTATCCATTATTTTCACTATGTGTCCACTTCGACTTTTTCACACGTTCCGCTATATCTGCTACTTTGGTCATGCTTCGTACCCATGTATTCCACTTACGGTCTCTTCTTGTTATAACAAATTGAAAGTAAAGTAATTTAAATTTCTGATTGCAACAGCACAACTAACGCCTTCTCAGGTATTCAGTAACAAGATGAATATTTTTAAAATATGTACACTAGAAGAGAGTTTGAATAGATAGAAAAAAAAAGGAAACATAATGCACATGTTATGTTGCCATAAAAACTAATTATTTTCTAAAACACAAATAATATTTATATATCAAAAGTTGTAAAAGTGTATCCTGACCGTTATAATGTGTAAAATTTCTAGTATGTACATACATATGTAGATATGTGCCCATCACCCTGTCGAAATTGAACCTTTAACGGAGGAATTGCGCAGGGCTTGATCCACTTTTGCGCAAAATCGTTCTTGCGAGGCGACGAGGACACGCCGATGCAATTTAACGCCGATTCCTACCAAATATGGTAACGCGTTGTTGCGATTCGATTCGATGCATTTCGCAATACGGGACACGCGGAAAGTTCGTCGTGAATCGCGATACACTATCCGCACACACTTGTAGTAGATCTATGTGTATGTATGTATGTATGTATGTATATGTATGTATGTATATGTATATGTAAAATAGCGAGAGCACATTTTTGGTTAAATTTGTAGACGATGACCAAGAAGTCGGCGGCAGCAGAGCTCGTGAAATCGTGACGCATCGCGAACCCTGACTTACCACTTGCATTGCACTGCAATACAAGTTTCACAAGATAAATATTTGTGTTGATCGTCGGCCATGTGTCGCCACTGTGTTAAAAAGCTTGCAATAATACACAAAACACCGTTTATATGACATTGCAATGCCCGATACCGTTCCCGTTCCAGATCCCGTTCCCGTTCCCGTTCCTAGTACGTTATCTGACGCGTGAGCAGGCCCGTTCCTGTTCCCGTTCCCGTTTTCTCACGATTCCAGATCCCGGTCCCGTTCCCGATCCTGATCCCGTTCCCGATCCCGTTCCCGTTCCCGTTCCTAGTACGTTATCTGACGCGTGAGCGGCCCGTTCCCGTTCCCGTTTTATCCCGATTTTTTTTCACAGGAACCATCCCCGGCATGATCACAATAAGTCCTGAAAGTTTCATCGCGATCGGTTGAGTGGTTTAGGAGCCTATAAGAGACAGACAGACAGACAGACATTCATTTTTATATATATAGATGGAACGTGTTTGAAACGCAATAATCCATAACAATAACGATCTAACGGTAAATATGTAACTGAAAGATTCAGCTGAATCTCTACAAGGCTTTGGCCATTATAGTTCGTCCTCATTTTATATATTGTGGTTCATTTTTAAATTTAGTAAATAGGGTAATTAAAGATATGTTGGAAAACTACAAAATAGAGCTATGCGGAGTATTTTAAATGTCAATAGATTAACTAGTATAAGATATACGATGAATTAATTGAATTGGATGAATGTAAATGAAACCTTACAAGTGTGCACGTTAGTATATATTTTAAAATTAGATAAGAATTTATTACCATAATATTTAATAAGAGGGTATAATATACATACATAGCCATAATGCAAGGTGTAACAATAAGTTAATAGTTAAGAATATAAAATTAAGTAGATCCAGGAGAAGTATCTTCTACAGGGGTGTTGTTGAATATAATGATCTGCTAGAAGTTTTTAGAAATATAAATAAAATTGATAGATTCCTGGCAGCCTTAAAACAGCACCTCTGTACAAGTGCTAGTACACAATAAGTTAATATTGTAATTTTAGCTTTAGCTTTTTTGTAATAAGCTTTTTAAACTATCTTAAATAAATGAATAAAAATAATACATTTTTAGAAGCGATGAAAGTGGGGCTATACTATTTGCAGTTCAAAATTCATACAGGCAACGCCTGGCACTTGCAGTTAATATTTGCATATGCGTGAGCAACCCCGACGTAGTGGTAAAGGTTAACGATTCATATTTAAATTTTTGCACCGGAATAAACAATATAATGATAAATCTCAACGGGAAAACTTCATATATGGAACTCGAACGACCGGTTTCGTTTTGCAAAAGACAAAATGCGAAATTTTAATAACAGTAAATCAAGCTGATTTACGTATTGACAGCTTCACACTGATATGCTGATAAGCGAGGCGTGGGCCATCAAAAGCAGTCAAACACGAGCATTTTGTTAAAACTAAAAAAAATAAACCAAAGAAAGCCTTCAATTTTTAGATCACGGTCGAGCATACGGACCGAGCCCACGATATGACACACCGTGGATGCGGGTTTAATATTGATTAATTTATTAACGAATTAACTAATTAATTCGCGGTGTTAAAGCGCGACGCCATTTTTTAATTTCGTTAATGAATTGTCGCAGGCGCATTTTCCTGAAAAATTTATACTAAATACCTGTGTATGAGACGTTAATAATTTGTTTTGTTTTTTTCGGTAGTTGGGTTTGCGTGATATGTTTATACATACATACATATGTACATCCACTTGGACAGTTGCATTTGGTGGATTAACAAAAAAAAGGTGTGTCAGCATTCTCCCCCATTTTGTTTCGATCGGAATTAATGAGTTGGCAAGTTAGTATACCATAATATGGATACGAAAACATATAAAAAAATAGGTCTTGCACTTTAGAGTCATGCAGTCAATGAGGGGACTTGGTAAATGTTCAGAAAGCGATTCTAAAAATACGTACATATGTATGTATGTATGTATTATGTTCATTAAGGAATTTCCATTAGAATAGATTTATATGCCTATTCTAGCTAAACTTGATAAATACATAGTATTACATTTTGGAAAAATCTAATTATGAATCACTATATTTGAACCCTTACAATGCAGCATCTTTTAATAATATAAATACAGAAATGAAAACTTCCCCTTTTATACTAATTATAATAACAACGAAGTGGTTTCATATTAGTGAAGAGGATTAGATCCAATTTCCTTCTCTAAGCATTAATATGGGGATACTTTTGGATTTGACGCCCAATATTTTTTCATGTCATAAACTTAAACTGACTTTTGTCTTGAAATATTAATTGTGTAGCTCATTTGTCACGAGTTAGTTTGAAGCGTATTAATATCTGTCACACCATAAATGAATTACATTACAAGGGATTGACATTGCAATCGACAAATATGAAGCGAGTACTGGCTGAAATGTGGGCGAGTTCGTATTGTAAGCATATTGTGTACAACAGCACAGTGTGGGTTCAGCAAAGAATATTTTATACTGACAAGTAGTCAATACCAAGGCAAAATTAATAGAAAAAAATCCAGAATGGGACTTGTCTTCCATTATAATAACTGGGTCAACCAACGCGTAAAGATAGTGAGTTAATGCACACACGCATTAGATTCACGCAATAGCAATATGGGAAACGTACCATCAATTTTTAAAATGAGCTTCAAAAACTTTTCACCCAACGAATTCCAATTAAATAAATTGTATTTTACAGTAGACAATTGAAATAAAATATTGACTTTTAATTCTGTTTAATTAAGATAAGATTCGTTAAGAAAAACTTTGGAACAAAAGAGCGTTCACGGTCGGCGAAACTTCATACATTTCACGCGATACGAGTGCCGTAATCAACAACACAAACAGAAGGTATTTTAATTTTATAAATAATAATAAAACTCATTAAATAACGGCCAAAATTATACCGCATTATCAACCAAAGGCCAAAGTTCGAAATACAAAATAAAAGCATACAAATGAAGCTTTGCACATAAGCGCGCGCTTTAGCGCTGAAAACAGAACACTTGCACAACAGGTCCTATAAACGTGAAAGGAAATAATCTCAAGGAGTGTTTCATACGAAAAGTACAATTTTCACATCGTAAACTATCGCCGTGAACAGTAATATTTTACTTTTGTTGCGGCGCTAAAATTCTGTACCTAATTAGCATAAGTCATTGCCACGGGCGTGAGCGCATACCTAAACGAAACCTGCTTTTGCGAGACACAAACACGCACCTACATATGTATGTACATATATATTGTACAATGCATACCGAATAAATGTGTATAGTATCCTATACACTGCGTAATCTAAAAATAGATAGTGGAGCTTTTAGATATCTTCTGTCGAAGAACAAGCATTCGCCCGAGTGAGTGGGTATGGCAACGCGTTTCCCGAGCAATATCCGAAGGGATACCCGCGGGCCACTCATGCTGATTAACTCGTCTGGGTTAGCCCAGTTTTTCGGCAGTTCAATTATTATCGGAAAACGTCACTTTTTTGCATACGTCGATGATTAATGATTGAAAAGCTTATTGTGTGTGCCGCTTCGCGAGCGCGGTGGCGAGCTTTGAACATGGGCGAACTTTTCAATCAATAAGCTTCAACTAACTATGTACTAACTAGTCAGACGAACTTCTGCTCATTATTATTATACGCGGCCGATATTCGATCGAAGCGAGCTAAAATCTCATTAATTTCAAAAAAGTAATTACCGGAACGGCGTTCCTCAAATCTGAGCGAACGATATATATATGTACATAGGTAAACGCGTTGCGAGAAGAATAAGGAACACTTATTAACAAAAACCGAGTGATTTATCAGCAATTGAAAATTACGACACTAGTTAAAGTTAACTATGTACATACATACATACATACATAGTTTTAACAAGTTCCTTGTTACTAACTAGCTGGTTTGCCCGTCATATGACGGTGGATTCTAACCCCACACCCCAACATTCACCCGTGCGCGCTGGTTTGTTCAATAGCAGTATAGGCCATGACTCTTTTGACAGTATTGTATAGTATACCGTTAATTTAATGAGAGTATGGCAATAAACTTGAACCAGCTTGTTGCCAACACACCGTTAAATAAAATTTGCTTGTTATGTCGGCAATGATAGCGTGACCGCAACTACCCAGGATGGCAAGCAGACGATTACGCTAATATACGTTTATAGTAATAAGACTGTTTATACTTAATTTTATGGCAATATGCTAAAGAGCTAAACAGTTATCCAAGCGTATACGCCTTATAATAGGTCGAATACATTGAAATTGTGCGAGGATCAGAGTACATAGTGAATTAGTGAGGCTACTGTAACACTGATAAAAGCACTTAAGAATAAAAAAACAGTTATATAAAAGAAAATAGTCTATTAAGCACCAACATTTTTATCTGCATTTAATAGGGTGGCAACATTTTTCAAAATGGGTTAAATTTGAATTTTCGCAAAAATTTCAGGCCTTTCGAGGCCACTGACTAATTCTAGGGAGCACAGCTAGTTCTGCTGGAAAAATGTACGTGTGTAATTATGTCAATATTGCATTGGCGTGCCAGTGGAAATTGGACAGGTCACGAAAGCGACAAATTGCACGGCTTCGACTGCTGACCGCGGCAAAAAATCGCAACGAAAACGGCAAAAAAAAAAAAACACGAACAATTTCAGTTTTTTGACAGAATTCGATGACGCAACGGTCGTACTTATACAGGAAATCCACGCAAAAAAATATTGTACACTTACTTTGTCCGAGAAGGCTTCTTTCGGCGTTCTAGCGATGCCGTTCATGTTCTTCCGCCGACGATCGACACTGTTGTCTCGAAAATATTGACGATCACAGTTGAACGGTAACCGTCAACTCCCTGTAACAAACAGACAGTAAAGATTTTATGATGTTACGCGTGTTTGACTAGTGTGGGTACATAGTGCAGGTTCACTTCAAAACGATCACGCGACATCGTATCGTCGTAATTTAATAAATTTGTGTAGGAAGTGTTTCCGGAAACGTAGAAATCCTTAACAAAAGATTGGAAAGTAAGCGAGGAGATTAAACCCTTATTTAACCGTTCTAAAATAGATGATGGTATATGTATGTACATTAAACACACTGCACGACGATATACGAACGAAAATATACAGGTAGTGTAAACTTGAAAGAATTCCTTTTCCGGTGTGGAGATTTTGATTGATTATTTTGAGTGAGTTTATACGATACATATGTACATGTTGTTATGTGACTTTTAAAAACTCGTTTTTAATCATTGTATACTATGTAAAGTTTTTATGTATAGCTGTATATGTACATAGGTACACATTCGATTTGTATAGAAATTAAAGCCTTATAGAGAGCAAACCTATCGATAGATTCGTTTGGAAATAAAATCCTGAATTTATACTCGAATACCCATAGTTATACATACAAATTCTGTATATGTAGTATCTCAATTGATAAAATGATTCATATTGTTTACGTTGTTGAATTGAAGATAATCTTACAATATATACATGCATAGATAGATACATCAAGTTCATGTGTAATTTGATAGTTATGTATTGCAACAGAAACGCGATATCGACAAGGTGAAAAAAATGGTAACACTAGAGCGATAAGAAATCATGACATTTATTACACCTTTTTTTGTAGATTTTTGACCTTTTAAATTCGTAGAAATGGGTCATAGCGCATAGTTCAAGAATGCGTGTCACGGTAAACGCACATCTAAATTGTATTGTATTGACAGTTGGAAAGTGCACGACCTGCTTTACCCGTTTAAAATAATATTATGTACTCTTTCACACTTGGTACGCGCGTTCGATTTCGCGAAGATTTTCGATTTGGCGAATTGTTCGCATACTTCTACGTCAGACTTAAAATTGATCGAATCGGCGTAGTTTTATCGGCGAACTTGCGGCATTCGCGTGTAATTTACGACACATAAAAATTCATCAAATGTGACGTCCTGTTATTACATTATTCGAATGATGACACTTTTATTCATAGAATATAACGACGTAAGTGTACGTGCTAATATTAACAATTGTAACGCTCATTACTCATTAGTAAAAAGAATTTGTGATAGAAATATGTTCTATTCCAGTGCAGTGGCCGGAAATTATCGGTTTCACGGTGTGCGATACTTTTTTTGCGGTGGACAGTGTCGACAAAAATTATTCTACGGCACGTAAACTTTGCTAATTGGTTTTAAAAAAAGCTTGCCCGCACGCTTATTTACACTGCCCGGGCTAAAATGCACACAGCCGCGGTGCGAGGGAGACCGCATATACGGGTGAACATCGGAGCGAGCAAAGCTAGAGCCGGCTGCAACGCCGCTTCTATCTTAGTGTGGGTGCGTAACGACGATCGGCCTCGGAAGCGGCGAACTAAGCCGAACGAAGCCGAACGACTATACGAAAACAGTGTTGCGAAGCCGCCGCAAAGGAACGCACCGCTTCGTATCTCGGAATGCCTTCGAGAAGTCAGCGTCAGTAATCGAAGGTATACAATCAATATGAAATAAATATTATAACAGTAAAGATGCATATCAGCGCCCCCTTCACTCCCTCTCACCCCTTGTTTTCATCGCTGCACGTCACATTGAACTGTCAAATTCAATGTACTTTCGACAACAATCGATGACCTAACCTATAATGCTGTTAAACATCAAAAGAATTTAAAGAATTTACAAGCCAGTTCCGTTCAGGATTTAAGATCAGCTCTTAGATGACACGTCATATTAATTCGAGCATATATCATTTCGAGCCACATCACCACATCGAAGAGTCTACTGCTGGATTGTACGTATAACGGAGGATAACATAACATATAATATGTAGGTACCTAAAATATCACAAATATTTGAATCATGCAGTAAAAATAGTAGTGAAAGAAAATGCTATAAAATAAACAGTTTCATCATTAATGACACACCACCTGGAAATTTCTTTTAGAGCTTTAAAAACCCACTTTTGTTTTTTTTTTCTAAAATAGAATGTAATATTTTAAATGAAAAATTTAAACATGTAAATTATGAACAACATATATACATAAACAATATTTGTAATAAAAACACTCGAGCGCATTTTTTTGTTTTTTTTATTTTATTTTATACAAAATTTTAATTTTACCACAGTAACTTTACAGTTTCCCAAATCGTTACTGTGGCCAAGCAAATACATAATACAAACAGTAATGTTAGAAATGTTAAAATGGTAAATTATTTTTTATTACATTACTTAATTTAATACATTAGAAAAATATTAATTTTTAACAAACAAAAAAAAAACTTTAATTTTTATCAAACACAATTTTACAAAAAACAACATTTAGAAACACTTCAACCAACCAACAATGATAAAATAAAATCGGGATCACCAGACGAACAACTCGATGATTAAAATCACTGAGAGTTATAATACGCCCTTCAGTCAGACTTGCATTATTAGAAACAATTGATTCAAAAAAAAAGATTTATATTAAGCAATTGGAGATCTCGGTAGAAAATAATCAACACAAATAAATAAATAAAAAAAGGTAATTTAGCCAAATACATTCATCAATAATTTGTAATTCCACTAACTAACTAATGTAATATAATAAATAAATAAACAGCACAGCACTAGCAGAATTACATCATAAAAAAATATCAGTTGATACCCAATAATAGCAGAATATGCATCTGAATTAACGCTTTTAAAGGATACTGGTGATTGGCGAACTCGGTTCATGACTGACAACAACAACAACGGAACGGATACCCCTAACAATAATTATTTCAATCCTAACTTATTAATATGCTCTTTCCACATAATGAAAGTTAAATGAAGGCGTCTCTGTGATGAAAATAAGACAGGTTTTGAAATAGGATCGACAAACTTTGTACTCATATTTAAAATTATTATAATTTTAAGACTAGTAAAAGTATATAAATATGACACAATAGGAAACAAAATTTAATACAAATAAAAAAAATTATAATATAAATATGGTGGTAATTATGTAACTAATAAAGTAGTATCAATACGAAATACTTAAATTGTATTAATCATGTCTGTTTATTTTGGGATACATAGAGAACCTTGATATCTCACATACCGCGGATATTAGTACCGGTATAAAAACCCAACAATTACGCATTAATCACATGTACGCATATATTTAAAACAAGAAGATAAATGGAATATAAAACAAAAAAAAATAAGAAAATTATCAATTGAGCGAGATCTTGTGAGATCTATCTATCTACAACATTGTATCTATCTCTACAACATTGAATGCTTTCCATCTCTGTAACACGTTATCTTTGAATATGCGTACAGTAATTTCTGCGTAGTTATTGGTTTGATTTCCGTGTGTAAATTTATCACGATATGCATGAGACCAATCCTCCCTACGAACCCAATATTTTTCAACATGATTAATCCAATTTAAATACTTTGCTGATACTGAATTTTGTTTTAAACGAATAAAAGCTTCTTCAGCTTCGCTTGGAGAACTTGCAATAATAATACTTTTAAATAATTGGTATAAAATTCGTTTATCCTCTTTCAAAACCCCATGTTTATTAATATCCAAGAGCCACCTCCATATTGCTTGTGAAATGTGAAAAGAGCATAATATAAGCTTCGACTTGTTAAAAATATTGCTAAGAGCTTTACGTTCCGCGTCACTGTCATCAGTCATAATGTACCGAGGACTCAAGTTTCCAAATACTTCCTTTAAAAGAGCGAATCCAGACAAATACTTTGCAGTTGATTGCCCTTTCGTGATGATAACCGCTATTGGAACAGCACCAACACCACTTTCCGTTAAAACAAACGTAATTGTGGTGTTTTGTAAATCACACGACGCAGTTGAATCGATAAATATGATATCCTGCGTCGATGATAATCGTTGGGCTCTTTCCATTAACGGAGTCGTCACGATGAGGGCAAATGGATCCTCCCGATATTTAATGATGTGCGCTTCTACTTTCGTAAATGCTTTAATAGCATCATCCAATCTCTGCAAGTAAAAAAAAATTAATTTATTATGTACACAATCTAAATACATATTTATTGTCATAAATAATCTTTACTACCATCATCATCCCAGGACCAGTAGCATCACCCAAATAATTAGATTTCCACTTTGTATACCAGCTCCTGACTGTGGATCTTTTTGGGTTGTGTGTCCCGTTAACGATGAGATGTTCAACCCCCCCGAATTCTGCATCCAAGAATGCAGTATTTACTCGTATCGCTTCCGCCACACCCATTTTCCTATGAAAATATGATTGAAATCTGTCGAATGTGGCGGAAGACGGGACTAATGAAGAGGGCTTCAGCAGTATCGGTATCGTGGGAATGATGGAGGTTGATACATATCAAGGCTGGGAGATTTTCCTAAAATAAAAGCAAAATCGCACTAGTGCTATAACTTTATCTACATATATAAGATGATGATGTATGTTACATATTGTATAGTTTTTTACCTTTATATGTTGGTATTTATACCTAGTAGCAGAATTACATTTTGTACCTTGATGCTGATACTTGCCTCACACTGAAAATTAACCTTTGCAGATTTTTTTTTATTTATTTTGCTGAAGTGGCAAGCATAAACTTTTCTGTTAAAAAAAAAAACATTGAAATTTTTCTCGAAAACATAACTATATTAAAAGGATATTTTGTTTACTTAAATATACATATTGCACATTTATGTAGATCAAAACAGTATCAACTAAAAAAATACGATATTTTAGTTAATCATTTATTCGGATTCTACAAACGAAGTTGCATGAACCAACTAAACAGATTTATCAATATTTTGAGTAATCTCCAAAATATGGCACTTTCAGTACTTTTTGTTGAATGAATGAGCCCATGCCCCCCCCCCCCCCCATCAAAATGGTTGCAATTTGAGTTTCTGCCATGACAATAAGTGGAGTGCGTGTACGTTAGTAGTACAAAACTGTTTTATTTGGACTTGCTACAGTGTTGGTGACTAGATCTTGATCGAATTGACGATTATTAACTGTTGGATTTTGAGTTGCAACAGTTTTGATTACTCGGGTAAGTGGAAATTTTGTTTATTTTGACTTCTTTCGGTTTTGAAGAAAAAATTTTTGACATTTCTAATTACATCAGTTGAGTCGTTCTTTTATTCTCATTATTTCTTAGGAAAGCACAGAAAATGCACTTTGGATTAGGTGTCGTAATGCATTTTTTAGAGTTGAAACAGGTTTTTTGATTACGCCTTAGCAAAATATTGCTAGTTGAGTTTCTAAGTAATTATTTTTGAGTTGGTACACTTTTGATGGTTATTGAGAGTACACTGAGATTTTCTATCGTTTCAGACAAATGAAAAGGTACATTTAATAGTCAATATGGTAATAGAAAAGATCAAGAGAATGTACCATCTCAATATAAAAAATGAATACGAGTATAAAAAATGGCTTGCCTTTTGCTCACGGCATCAACATTTAACACTGTTTCTGAGTTAGCATTGACTTAATACAGACTAAAGTCTGTTTGTTGAAGCTTTCTAAGAAATTTAACTTCTGCATTTTGTACAGGAAGATTTCATACTTAATTAAAACTATATCTCTATGAATCTTTTGTTTTATCATTCGACCCAAATGAAACTACACTTTTTTGAATTGGCAGTTATACTTTTGCCCATTTAAAAGTGACATGAAGTCAAAAAAAAATATCAACAAAACCGTTTCAAGTTCAAAAGATTGAAAAAAAAAATAACTAAAATCTATCATACAAAACTGTAGTAACTCAAAAAAGCCCCATTTACAACATACTTGGACGACTTGTATGAAATGTTTCAATCAGAACTTTCTGTTCCCCACTGACATCCCGGGGATGGGGGAAAACGACCAAAACAGGTCGTGACAACTATATACCCGCCAGGTGCTGACCAGGTATAAACTAGCACACCCGAGATGAGTCCGAACATAATATGCATTGTCCAATTACAAAAAAAAACAGTAAACTCCTAGCACATATAGCGACATGACAATACGTTCTTCGTTATTGCTTGAAGTGTTTTTTTATTTTATTTTTTTAGTTGATACTGTTTAGATCCAGGTGTGCGATATGTAGATGCATTTTAGAAAAAGTAATATATGTCAAAATGGCATAAACGACAATGATATGACAAAATTAATGAGTACCACTGATCTGGTTTATTATATACATTTTAGGAACGTACCGGCAAACATGATTTTTACAGTTATTTCGCGATAGCGAGACAATCCACCGACTGTTTGTCAGTCGGGGAATACGACGAAACCCATCTCTCACAGCCGGCGATATCTTGGATTTCGGCATAAAGCCTGACTGACTCGCCATCGTCCGATACCGAGTCCAACTTGTATCGGAACTCCTCGGGTAAGTTATGGGGCATGATGATGACGATGGTGGCGCAACACAGATTTGGCGCCAAACGCCAATTCGCGAAATTGTCAGCTGAATATAACAGCTCCCAACACCACAGTCGAGAGCAGAGTAGAGCTGACTGACTTTACCCTGAAACAGAGGGGAGAGGGGATGAAGAGGGGGCGCTCAATGCACCTTTACGCTTATAATATTTATTTTATATTGGGATAGGATTGCATACCTCGTATCTGATGAGTGATGATGCTATGCTGGTATAAGCTGACTTCTCGAAGGCTCGGTGGCACCCACTCCAAAAAATCCAAGCGCGAACGCAACGGTCGTATGCGTTTGAGTGGCTTGTTTGAATGACGCACTGTTTTAACGGCCACGAAACGGCTGAGCTCGCCGCGCTGCTTCCCAGCCGTGAGACTGC
This sequence comes from Parapsyche elsis, assembly GCA_022651745.1. NCBI lineage: Eukaryota > Metazoa > Arthropoda > Insecta > Trichoptera > Hydropsychidae > Parapsyche > Parapsyche elsis. The sequence goes on from JAGVSN010000006.1 coordinate 587,136, forward strand.
GAAATGTTTCCAAATAGTCGCAACACTGTTTTCGTATAGCCGTTCGGCTTCGTTCGGCTTAGTTCGCCGCTTCCGAGGCCGATCGTCGTTACGCACCCACACTAAGATAGAAGCGGCGTTGCAGCCGGCTCTAGCTTTCTTGCTCGCTCCGATGTTCACCCGTATATGCGGTCTCCCTCGCACCGCGGCTGTGTGCATTTTAGCCCGGGCAGTGTAAATAAGCTGCCCGCACAAGTACGAAAAAACTATTCTAAAAATGGTTAAAACACGTTCAATTGCAATATGCAAATCGGTCAAGAATGTCAAGGTTGAATTTTTTGCACAATTGCACTAGTACTCTCTCTAGACAAAATATTGATAGTAAAAGCAATGTTTTTAGTACACTGTAGCCTTCTCTTCAATGACAACCTTCTTTCCCAAAAGTCAAATTGACATACTGTTTCAATTTAAAGTTCTAAAATATGCAAGGTCAATTCTACGCACGCTATCGGACATAGTTAGTCGAAGATTACTCAGTTTAATGGTATATTATTATATATGCATATATTACATGTAAGCGTCTGTCTGCTTATCTGGGTCGTTGCGATCACGCTAACATTGCCAATATAACAAACAATTTTTTTAGCAGTGTGTTGCCAACATGCCGCTATCTGTCAAAGCTAGTTCGAGTCAACAACGCAATTTTATTACCATACACCCATTCAATCAACGGTACACTGCACAATTGTCTCACATACCGTCAAATGGGCTAGGGGCGGTACTGTTATTGTACAAAATATGGGTTGGGGTTGGGGTTAGAATCTACCGTCCCATGACGGGTAAACCAGCTAGTTTTACATATTATAGTTCTGTACCAAAAAATTTTTGAAAGTAAGAGTGCAAAGATGCATTATACAACAATCTGCTTATCGCACAAACTCCTTGTGAGAAATACTTCTCAAACTTTAAAATCCCAGATGAAAATCAAACCTCATACACATCCCCGTCTTTTTTTTTTTTGATTCACGGCCACTGTAGTCGATCAACCAATAGCGCGAATCGAAATACGAATCGCGCACAAACACAAACTACATACAAAGTGTCCGATCAATATACATACATATGTATGTATTTACATCCGCATAAATTCGACCGAAACGGACAATTGTACATAAATCACCGGGTATTGACGGGTCAAGTGCGTCATGTCAAACATTGACAGATGACTCGCGCGTGCAACATCCACGGACATTTTCGGACAGAGGAATTCCTCGGAGCGATCGCCAGGATTGGGAGAACTAGCGCCACTACTCAAAGAAACCCACGATGTGTATGTAAATACGTTGAAAATTAACGCGACGACCGGTTTCAACGTTCGCGCCACAACGGCCCAACGACACCGGGCCTTTCACATATATATACACACACACACACACACACCAAAGTATTTAATAATTTACCGGAATAGTCCTGTCGGGGCACTCGAGGAAGATATCACAGACTGGATGCTGTAGTGAGTTTCGCAACTGTTGCGTCTCTGTAATGTCTAATTGATTGAAATACGTCGCGTTTGACGCACGTGGTATGTTGTACCGAGAGCACTAAGGGAGCCCACACACGTTCCGCACCGGCCGCTGGCCCGCCAGCGACTGAACACTTCGATGCAGCACTGAACCGGCCTTGAATGAACCGGCACGATGATAATGCACACATCATAGTCACATACATACATACATACACATTCTCGCAAAAAAAAAGAGCCGATGATGATGTTGATGATGATGGTGGAACCGCAGAAAGGAAAAAAAAGGTTTAAAAAAAAAAAAAACGGTTCTCCGGCGAAGAGTGCGAGTGTGATGTCATTCGTCGAATATTTCGCCGTTTCAATTGAAGCGTTAATTTCAGAGGACTCTACGAGCTTAATATGTACATATGTAGTTCCATTGAAGCGATTGCGTATCGGTGGGTCAAAATTTGGGAAAGAAAATTCGTTTGGATTTTGGCGAAAAATTGGCAGAAAATTGTAGAACTGTCGGAAAATCGGTGGCCCAGTCTAGCCTGTCAAGGCGTGTACACCAGTGGTTCCCAAACTCTTTTAGTACCGCGACCCACTTTTTAGAACGACAAAATTTCACGATCCACCTACCTTTAATGGTTATGAGGGGAGGGGAGGGGGGTATTCAGTTTTATATTTTTTTAATATTGTTCTTTGGTGAATATGACTGGTTGTAAAGAAGAAGAAATAAAACGAAGAATGGAGAGCTTTTGGAAGAATGAACATTGTTTTTAAATCCAACATTCCGCTATGCTTAAAAAATAAGGCATACGACCAATGCGTACTGCCAGTTATGACGTATGGATGTGAAATGTGGATGCTAAATTCAAGAATGTTAGGCAAGATCCAGTGCACACAAAGACAAATGGAAAGATGTATGCTCGGTATAATGAGAAGAGGAATACATGGGTAAGAAGCATGAGCAAGGTGGCAGGCAACGGGCTGGACACATAGCGAGAAGAATGTATGGCAGACGGACGCGAGAAATACTGGAATGGTATCCGAGAGGATGTGAAAGAAAGCGAGGTAAGCCGAGTGGACGATGGACTGATGAATTGAGAAGAATGTGTGGAGTCAACTGGATGCAGATTTCTCAAGACAGACAGGAATGGAAGAGGATTGGAGAGGCCTTCATCCAGCAGTGGATGGTGAACGGCTGAAAATGATGATGATGAATATGTACTGTTTTTATAATTGACAATATCCGGATTTTTATTTATTTGTATACCGGCCGAATTGCCCGGCGTTGCTTGGGTGGGTAAATTCAAATAAACATTTATTCTAAAATTCAAAAAAAAATTGATTAGAATACCATGATATAGTATACCAAATTTGGTGGTTCTAAATAAATTGAAAACTGTAAACTTTATAGTGTAGATATGTATTTTATAATTAACGAAAATAAGCAGCTGGGATAAACTTTGTACATACATCTGTAATGAGAAAAAATTACTAGCACCAACTCTTTTGATCAGCTCATGTTTTGCCCACTGGGATATTTCATCGATTCTGCGTGCAACTGTGTTATTTGAAAGCGAAATTGATTCCACTTATTTCTTGCTCTTATCACCAAACATAACTCTAACCGTGTATTTATGTATGTAATTGCTGGGAGCACTAAAAACTCGCCGATTGTGTACGGCTTACCACTTTGTGCGATTCACAAACTACATAAGTAATTCCCGTATCCTTATGTTGAACCATGCTTTTTCATATCACAAATTCACATATCAAACTTTTCGCGACCCCATAGTTTGGGAGCCGCTGGTGTACACACTTTGCGCGGCAACGTAGTAAGGAAGCCTCGCGAGGCAAAATCGCTGCCTCGCGAAATGTGTACGTACATACACGCCTTTAAAAGAGCGATTGTCAGTTTTTTTTTATTTATTTGTTTTTGTTTAAAGTTTTAAAATTTAAGGTTTTAATTTTGAATTGAATCACTTTTTGACGAACGTTATTACTTTCTGTCATAGTGAAGTATCGAGGGAAAGATACTATTCAATGCAGTAGTTTTCCGTTGCTCTCTGGGTGGGAAATAAAGAAAAGAATGTGTAAAAAGTTTGATTTGTCTTTTATGGTGCAATTTTTTTCATTCAACCGTCTCAATAACTACGTCAGATAAACTAAGTAAATTCTGACCGAATTAAATTATACAATAAAAGGTTTATACAATGTTATCTAAGTAACAATTATATGTACAATGTTATCAAAGTAGCTTAGAATTAAACTATACAAAATGTGTCTTCAGAGTGCATATCGCGTCCTCGCAGCACAAAGCTGACATGTCAAAATAGTAAATTGTTCAGGGCAGCAGTTTTAAAGTTTGCAATAGTCATCATTAATCAGAGGAACTTTGTATAAAAATGATAATTGTACATACTGTATTCTAAATTTTTAGACGCTTTTTCATTGATATTGAATTTACACAAGTAATTTTTTTAAATTTTCATTGGTGACAAGTCCGAACTTGTCACTTGTGTGCTCCAAGAATACTACATATTAGAAAGGACAGAATGGAAGAAAAAAAATTGTGACGTCGTTCAGTTGTTCGCAAAACCTTGGACATGTCACCTTTGTTCTCCGAAGACGCGATATTCGAAAAAAATTCAATTTATAATCGTAAAGTTAAAAGGTGTAGCATTTTATGGATTTTTTGAATGTTTCGCTTTCTTTTTAACATTCTGTACTATAAATAAACAAATTCTTGCGGTTAGTAAAAAAAAGTGTAGTTTATAAAGACACCTGAAGTTGAGGTAAGCAAAGTGCAGCACAAGTAAATTATTTAAATTCCAATAAAAATCTATAAGAGTATACAGTTTTCAAGTTTACATTTAACATCTTTATAAATAATTTATTGACGCAAACGTCTATAATTCTCGAGAAATCTTGAGAGCCATCTTCAACAACGACAGCCTCAAAAAAATCCTTACTATTTAAAAAAAAAAATAGCATTAAAAATTTAATTCAGCTAATAGCCTTCGTTATCGTACAGAATTCACAAACATGCAAATGAGCACCACATTATTTATTAACTATGGGCATTCACGAGAGCCGTGTCTCCCGAAATTTATTAAACAAATTATTTATTCGAACAACCGCTCGAGCCTGCTGTGATACATTTTCCGAAGTGCATTCATGCACATATTATACGACCTTTATTTTACATCATCCTAATCTGGGGGTGCCGCATGAGCGATCATTACATACATTACCCCGTCGGAGTATGTATTATAGTTGAACAATATCTCCACGGTTCATATGGTGCTGAAATCGATAGGCTTCAAAAATGTACAATATGTATTCTCAGGGTACACCATTGCAAGCGAGACGTATTATAAAATTAGGGGATGAGAATGGTATGAAGATGACTATCAAGCCTTTAAAGGCTAGTTAGAGGTTGAGACAAGTGTCTGACACTATTGTCGTGAAATACGAATGTGTGTAGGTATATTTCAGATGAATCTGGAAAGTGGCTTGAGCGTGACTCGTACATTTCAGTGTCTGTGATGAAAGGATGAAAGATCACAGGGTAGAGCACAAGCTGTGCGTCATCCGGCAAGGCAGGGGTCATCAATCAGCTTTCAGCCAACAATTTTGCCGCAAATTCAATGGAAAGTGTCGTAAGCCAACACTATGGTTAATGCTTTCGCGGGTATCCTTTTATCTCATTCCGGGTCTGACTCAATTGCAAATACATAGTACATACATATATACTTATGGATTGAAATGCTCTTATTTTGAATGAAAAATACTATTTTTGCTTCGCTTCCAACTTTGGCGGTTCAAAAGTGGGTCGAATTCAATGTGGTATCTCCAAATGCCAATATCGTATAAGTACATGTAAATTAAATTTTATATAAGTGCGTTTCAACAGATTTCAATGTTCACTGCGAGCTTACAACTGCTGGATTTTGTGATTTGTGGCAATGACCGTAAAATATGAAACCCTACGTTTTAAAACCTATACACTTACATATATTTTAGAAACGAGGCTATTTAAGCATTCATATTGTTCATGGTGTTTTGCACCCCAAAATCTACATACATACATATAAAAGAATATATCTAGATTTGTAGTGGGGATAATTTTGTAAACGGATTCCTAAATGAAAAAGAGATTTTCTATCTCCACTACAAATGATTAATACAAAGCTTGGTTAAGTTAGATTTTGTTAAACCAAAAGTTTTATTGAAGTCTAGCGTTAACAAAGGCTGCATAAACAAGTCTTATTTATGTATGTATATTCTAGCCTAGTTTTAGCTTTGAATTATGCGCTAATTGTAAACTATATTTAAAAGACTATACATACATAGGTATAAATTTTGATGATTTATTATGAGCGTGTCTGTGCGCACGACATATACATATATGTACATATGTATGTATATATATTTTAATTGAAAGATTTAGCGTATAAATTGCACTTTTTCCGTTACTTTCACGGCGCGAAATAATTCATACGTGAATGCTATCATTATGCAGAACATTTGAATTAACGACATAACGGAACTATACTAGAGAATTGTCTTCGAAATTTATCGATATAATTAAAAGTGTAACATCTTTACGATATGATAAACTCTTCGAGTTTACTCTTCTGCCATTGTTCCAAATTAATAATACATACAAAAACAATGAAATTAGTATATACGAAATTGAAAACGAAAATCATGACTTGTAAATTCTCCGTAACAGGTATACTATGTATAATAATTTTAATATGATACGGGATTCACTTAATTTTTGGCGCAAAACGAGCGGTTAATTAATTTTCCACCGTTACAAAATTTGCTCATTAAATTGACAATTTTAGCTTACGTGGTAACTTGAGCTTACGTTTCGTAGAATTTTGCTAACGTTTCATTTAGTGTCATGCAAAAGTAATTAAGATTTTTTTCGTTCGTTTTTCGCACTGCGTCGTGAACGGGTTAATTCTGCTTGATGATGTTGCATACTGAAACTGATATACATAGGTACATACTAAATTAATCGCAGTCCGTGTACGGATAGAAAACAGGACGTTGTTACTACATAATTGGACAACCGAACGACGCGAAAGACATACTCATACTCAGTTAGAATAATAATATACATATGTACATATATGATATATGTATGTATGTACATATATAAAGATCCAATGCGAACACCACCCATTTTTCTAAAAAGTGAATAAGTACACTATCAACACGAAAAAAATTCACCGGGAGGAAAAAAAGGGTCAAAATCTATACCCAAATCACATTGCGTATGTTTTTATGTATCGCGGTCACAAAAAAATTGATGAAATTGTACGTATGGTCATTTCGTATCATACGAAACAGTTCGATCTGGGAGAGTTTCCCCTTTTATGTGCCCTAAAAATAATATATGCAAAAAAAAGAAATCGTACGTCGTGCATGTCTTGAGCTCAGATGCGGTCGTAATTTTTTTTTTTCGTTTCAGCTTTTCAGTGCAATTTTGAGTTGAATGCAACGCGATCGGTTTGCTGCATGCACTCACCAAGATGAGAACAACGTGTGGACACATCTTTATTTCCGAAAGTCGTATAAAGTGCTTATTAAAAAAGGCACCTACAAAAATTAGCTGATATATTATTCATTTTTCATAAAATTAATTTGTGATCTAAAATCACCATATCAAGTCAAAATGTCAAGATATTCAGTTAAAAAATAAAAATTAATGTTACCAAATTGTATGACTGAATCGACCAAAAAATTTAACGTTGGTTCTTTTAGAACTAAACTACGGATGATTTAGCGCTAATATCGACGAATATTGAAACTAACGTAACTGTCTAAAGAATGGCGACCGTTTTTACATAAGTGAAAATCGAAAATTTTCCTGATTGGTCGGGAAACTCTTTGCGAGAAAATCCCCTTGGAATGAATGGTGCAGTTCTTCCTATTTCGTTTGATAGTATGTATGTATTTATTTCCGTAAACCAATAAACTTTTGAATATTTTTTGAATTTATGATACTTAGAGGATTTGTATGTATGTTTGTATGTTTGTATTTATATTTAAGTTAGATAATAATATGTTACCATCATATTTTAGTAAGTTTATTGTGAGAGGAATGGATGTATGTGAATATAATTTAAGGAATAAAAATAATTTAATTATAAAAAATGTTAAAATAAATAGAAATAGGAGAAGCATCTTGTACAGAGGTGTTTTGGAGTATAATAGACTGCCGGATGGAATTTGAAGTTCCAAAACTATTGAAAAATTCCTGGCAGTCTTAAAAAAACATCTCTGTACAGGTGCTTAGTTAAGGATTATAATTAATTAGCTTAAGCTACTATATTATATAAATAAATAAATACATATATTGATTTGATTAAATTTCCATAAGTAATCAATTCATTGTTGTTCGAGGAAATTATTTAAAAAATAAATGTGTTCGCGGAAATCATGCGGATCATAAATTTTCCTGTTATATCGGATGAAGTTGCGAGAAACAGAATACGCTTGATTTTAACGACGTACACTGCTTTATGTTGCGAATAGACTTTCATACTACCGTTAGATATTAATTTTAATTGATTCGAATAAAAGTAGACATGTTCAAATGGGAAATACATAGTTGCACGTTGAATTCGGCACATGCTCGAAGGGTTTTTAGCGGGTCGCTTACTGATGACGTTTTATTGCAATCCTTCAGAATGCGATTCGAGGATGTGTCGTCCGTTCAATCTTTTACGAGCCCTTAAGTCGTAATGAAACTTATTGGAGTTTTCACGTCTGCTTGCTGGAAAAAAAAAGGAAAAGAGACTGAAATAGACGCCCACGAACACTAATAAAACCTGGAAAAAATTGGTGATCGGTCGTATCCAGATTTATTTCTCGCGAAATGTATTTTCATCGAGGCCGGCGTAATTTTATTATCAGTTTCTCGTAAAAATTATACGCACTCGGGTAATGAAATAATACCCATTAAATACGAACAAAAGGAAAAGTATGTAACGTTCATTTTTTGACCGGTTCTTTTTGTCCTCAGACAAATTCGGTATGTATGAATGAATTATGTCGGGTTGTTCAAATCAAATGCGTGACATAACGTTCAAAGAATGGCAGTATAAATTTATCAAAGGTGATGTTTAGAGGTTAAATAAATGTTTGAGAGTATAATTGTGTATGATTTATGTCATAAATTGTTGAGAACAATTCAATGTCAACGTTTGATTAAATTTAATCGCTTTATCCTCTGTGAACTTGCGTCGGGGATACATTTATTTTTTCCATATGTTATTTCTATTAGACTTGAAAATAATTAAAAATCTGCATTATCGTTTCAAAAAGATTGAAAAACATACATTGAACAAAAAACATTATGTACAATTTGCGATTAAATAAAAAATATTCAAATAATCATTTTAGTTAAAGAGACATCTAAGGAAAAGAGTTAAAAGTATTTTATAAGGTTTTAAAGTGCCAGAATATTTTTGAAAGTTTTTCTGTTAACCATTAGATGTCAGTAATAAGATATATGTACTAAAGATGTAAAATTTAATAAATTCAATAATTTTGAATAACATGATAGAAATAATTTTATTTGTCGTTTTGATAACTATGAGCGATTGAATTCACCAGGAGTTTTGAAATGCAAATAATAATTTTAAAAATGTAATATTTTTCAAAATAAAAAAAAGCAAAACACGTACCAAGGATTGTTTCAATGAATTATTTTTTAAAATTTTCAATAAAGGTATTACTTTATATGTAAGTATATATAGTAGCGCAAGAGTATGCCTGGCTGGGTATCCGCAGAACGCTCGCATACACACGATACGTACACACATATTCACTCACACAAACACTCACAGCGCGGCACGTACATATAAGTAAATATAAGTATCACTGAAAATAAAAGCTTATTAAATAATACGGCACATGTAAATCATCATAAAACTGCATATAAAACATAAATGTATCTAATTTCATACATTCACATGAAATTCAGCTCACTATATAAATTAAAAAAAAAATGTTTCTAAAAAAGTTGTCCAGATGTGATAGCATATCCAGGATTGGACCTGGAAAAAACTTTTTAATTATATAGATGAACTAAAATTTAATATGATTTGAATTGTTTACACAACTCCTACTCAAATTCGCAAATTCGGAGTACGAAAATTAAAATTTTACTAGCGCAACGATCGGCTATCCACCTTTTGATCTAAATTGTTTATTAGAACCTTATTATAAAGTGAACTTATGTGTGTGTGTAATAAAGTATTTATCGAACGATTTCGCTTAAAACGGTTCATAAATCACAACGTATTTTATTGCTCTACGTAGGCTTCTCGTTTCAAAAACTAACATAATAAATTCTATTATGGTAAAGCCTTTTATGTTTATTCCTTGATGATTAAAAAAAATGTAGTATATCCGACACACAATTCTCTAAGATGAATTTAAAATCATTGTATTCTCACGTCATTATTATGAAACAGACTATCGATTTCAAAATCATACATAAATAATTTTGATCAAACTTTTACAAGACCAATTTATGCGCATTCCTTTAAGGATTTGTGAGCATACTAACTACTTACGTGCCTTTTGAGGCACGAAAGTCAAAGATGCGACACGTCTGCATCACTTTTGTAATACGAGAACGGTTGCATTCACTCTCGTATTTAATATATGTAATTCGAACAATGGCCAACGTGATATGAGAGCCGCGAGAGCACATTACCTATAAAACATGCGAAACCCGTTTCAAATCAAGCAGAGATTGAAAAATTAGTTCTTGCATGTAATATATTTAATATTTGGTACCTACCTTATAAATCACAGTAAAGAGCAGTTTATGAAATGTATTTAACTTTTATCAAATTGGATATTTAACTTCATAACAATACAGTGCTGGATATTGTTTTGCATTTAAAAGTGTCTATTGACTGTCTGGTGCGATTTCAATAGCTTTCGAAGCAAACTTTCCGACATGCATTTGAATACATAGCTTTTGTTAATTAAAAAAATCCCTAAGGAAATTTTCAGGACGACAACTTCTGGCATCTTCTAAATTTGAAAGACATAAATATTGACCGAAGACAAAGCGAACCGACTTGTCTCGCATCCCAACACACAAACTTTTCCCAGAACGCATACTTCGCGCATTTAGATTGGCCACAATGGGCCACCCTTGCGGAAAAACAAAGACATCGAAACAAAAGTTCGAAGCTTCTTTTTTCACCACTTCACAACAATTGATCAATTCATCAACAGCGATTAAGTGCACGCGCGCCAAAGTTGAGACGCTGAACAAATCGCAGATGCTGATAAATGAATGGTATCCTTTATTCGCGGGCGTGTGATCCCAATCGTTGTGTACTCGAACGGATACTACTGTATGTGCCCTTCTCACAAAATCAATTTAAAAATCGAACCGTCAAGTCAAGTGGCCGGTTTGCAGCTGAACGTCCAGTTAATTGCGGCCATTTATCAAACTGATTAACGCCTTACATGATTGTCGCCGCTGTTTCAACTGGTCGATGATGATGATGATGATCGCGCCGATACAACAACGGCGTCGTGTAACAACATCCATCCATACAATGCTGATAAATCGTGATGATCAACCGGGTCGTTCAAGTTTGACCTGGAACTAATACAAGCTATTTGTCGATTTAATTTATTAATTTGTGTTGTATCTATAATACAGAAAAGCCAAGCGATAACTCGGTGGTTAGAGCGTTAGTCACTTGAACGAACGTTCGGGGTTCGATCCCCGTATGTCGAATGATTTTTTCGACCTTAATTATGGTCATTGCCAAGATCTGTTTAGGTACATTCGTCGTCTCCTTTTGCCAATTTATCTAACTTAGTTGTAAGACTGTTCCATTAAAAATTGGCACCCCCATCCATTATTTCAATATTAACCTGCTATTGGGTCTGGATCCTTGTATTCTTAGACCTGTTGGTTAACTTTTCCGAAAAAAAAACAAAAAACAGATCGACATTTTTCGATTAGGTTTGATATATTTGTTTCCATTCCACTATCTGTGTCTTTTTCTAATTTTATTCAAACTATTTATTTATTGTTCCCCAAAAGGGTCCTTCAAGTGCTTTTCTGTTGTCTTTTCGATGGAAATAAACTGTTGTATGGTGGGTGAGTTTTTACTTATACATAGTGGGTTTTTGCTTATATGTACATATATTGACCACAGTAACGATGTGGGAAACTGTAAGGTGACTGTGGTAAAAATTTGTATAAATAAATATAGCTGAAAGGAATGCGTGCAGTTTTACTATACAATAGTTATGATAGAATATTTTAAAATAAAAACTGCATACAAAATGATATTATTTATCGTGCATCAGTAACGATGAAAAAAAACTAAAATACAATTAAATATAAAATACGACATGTTTAGATAATAATGTGAGCTTTCAAGAAGAATAATTGATCATTTTTTCTTTTTTTTTTTTGGTATGAATATAAATTAAATAAATTACCTTTGACCCGCACCAATGTGGCGTTTAGACAAATCCCCGCACGACAACATCTTAATTTCTTTATAAATGCCACTCGTGAAGATACAATCGAAAGTTCAAGTGTTGTGTCGTGTGTTTCGAGATTTCTTATAAATAATTATTTTCGTATAAGCGGACTTAAATGCAAATGTTTCCAGCGATCCGAAGCGACGCAATAATTTTTTTTAAATAATACCTCAGGTCGCTATTTTTAACGCTAAATCGATAATGGTGTGACGCCATTTATTTCCAATAAATTATAGTTTCATTCAAGCGACATGGTCATTCAGTTGAAAATACATATATATTTTTTATTCTCACAGCGAACATTGTCAAAGGCTTAGGAAAGATCTTGCACAATAGCCGTTCGATAAAGCAATTCATATTTAATGATTTCACATTCGTCATTTCTTTTGTAATAAAATTGAATATTAAAATAAATATAATAGTATTAGATTATGATGAAGAGTGGGAGTTTTGTCTAAGTCTTTATCGAAATTCTATGTAATTTTTATACACATGGTAGCAATAAACATATGACGTATAATAATTTAATGCAGTATAATTACCAATTTGATAGGGGCGATTTCGTCGAAATTTGAAACGAAGACATGCGAAATTAGTTCCCTCACCAAAAAAGCAAATAACACAAATCATTACATGGAAGGTCTGAGCACTGACGTTTTATAAATAAGACAATAAATGCGACGGCGTGACTTTCGGGTCACGTATGCAGTAGAAAACCGCAACGGAATGAACTCGCCAAAAGTGCGGGTGTGGCAAAATAACCAGTGAACTCTAAAATCTAAATGACTTACATTTTAATTGAGAAGCTTTCAATTTAAAACTTAATTCTAATTTTTATAATTAATAATGGGATTAAATGTACAAGTGGAGCTTATACCATTCAAATACAGTCAAAATATCAATTAATACGCTCTTTTCAATATTGCAGTATTCTTAAAAAGGAACACTTTTCATTTTATTTTTAAATTTCGTTCATGAAAGCTTAAAATGGTATGATTAGTATTTGTTTTTTTCGACACATTAAAAGAAATCGTTTATATTCGCCCATTTCTATGCCACACTATTTGTACTGGCGAATGTTCGTTATTTCAATCATATAAGCGAACAATCGACTTCCGAAATGGATCCGAAAAGTGGTTCCCAAACTGCGACATCGAATAACATGTCAAATTTGAAAGTCACGCTCTTTAACGAAGTCGTTCAACAGTGAAAGCTCATAACGCAAAAAAGTTCTAAAGCACATTAGATTCAAGGATGAACACAACAAGCTCGCTTCCTGATGTATCAAACCGAAAAAAAAGTGTTTATTTCGACTCATTACATGGTTTATGTATTTTTTAATGGTCTGCTATGCGGAACTGTACTATCGATATTGTATGTTTGTATATTTTTTCTTCGAGCAATGAATGGCTCGCAAGTTTGCAAATCAAAACGGTTCAAAGCTTTTATCTCAGGAATTTCACTCGACTCGGGGGACTCTTCAAATTTTCGCGCTGACGGAGAAAATATTCTATTTCAATTTGTACATCTACAGATTGCTTGACCTTTGAAATTCTCCTCGACGCTGAACATCTTCAGATCAAAGCGTCAGATTTTCCTTTATTTTATAACTTACCTTGTGTCAATCAGGGTCGAGTTTGAGCTCGATGGCTCCAAAAATTCGCAGAGCATTTTTGTCGATCCCTGACACGAACTACATATTGTACATAAAAGAATTCGAAAATAAATCAGTATTCTATTTGGATCTGATGCGAGTATCGCACCTCTCTTATTCCACGAATTGACAGCTCGCTTCGGGCAGATCGTTGTCTCTGGATTAGTGCCAAACCAGTAAACCAGCACCGATCGCAAATGCAATACGTATCGTCACGCTCTGTTCCCCATATTTTCGGGGCGCGGGACGACCGAGACAAGGTCAAAATTTTCGACGAAACTGAGACCGTTTTCAAGTGGACCTTGCAAAAAATTCAGACACGATTCGCTCCACTCAAAATCCAATTTACATTTGAGAATAGCTGAATGGACGAATAGTCGAACTTCTATTTTTTCCCATCATTTTTATCTTTTAATGTTTGTAGGCCACCCCTTTCTCTTCTCTTCTAGTATACATATATCGCTTCATTCAATAAATTCTTTATCGAGCTAATATTTGAATTTATTCCAAAGATCGCTTATACATACATAATAATTTCGACTCAACTGATACAACATCTGCTCTTTTATATAAACGAAGCGTTTAATGCGAATACATAAACCTTGACTTTTATTAATGTTGCGATCAATGTGTGTAATATTTACACATACATACATATGTACATAGAAGTATTTTTCAGACAAATTAACTATCGTATTACAAAATCGGGACTTGTACTTTCAACGATTTTTTACAATGACATTAAATCGTAACAAATTCCGTATTTTTTTGTATTTATTATTTTACTTTCCAATTTTATATACATATTATATATATAATAGCCGAAATCCGTCTGTCTGTCTGCTGATAACGCTCGCCGACGAAAATAATTTATGAAAACCAGAACGTCGCGCGAGTGGGATTTGAACCCGGTAAAGGTTGGGAGGAATCTTGCTTACACTATCTTCCAAATGGAGGCGATGACGTACGTGCTATAATTGGGCAATATTAAATCTTAAACTGTTCGCGACTTTGCTAAATTGTTATGTGTTGTATTATAAAGCACCATCTATACAACAACTATTAAATTTAATATTATTTTTCAGTACGGGTGATGAGAAACTGCTCCGTTGATATTCAACGGGCTTACACTATTATGTATATAATAGCCGAAATCCGCCTGTCAGTCTGTCCGTTTGTCTGTCTGCTGATAACGCTCGCCGACGAAAGTAATTAAAAGCCAGAACGTCGCGCGAGTGGGATTTAAACCCGGTATCACCAGTTCGATAGAGGGTGCGCTTACGCATTCAACCAAACTAGGTTATAACGGATTGGCTTCAACTTGACTATATATAATATTAATAGGTTCGCGACTTTGCTAAATTGTTACGTGTTGTATTATAACGCGCCATCTATAGAACAACTATAATAACTATTAAATTTTTTTTTTTTTTTTTCAGTACGGATGATGAGAAACCACTCCGTTGATATATGTTCATCGGGCTTACACTAGTTTATAATATTCTACTTAACATTACATGCATTTAACAATCCTAACATCTAATCTAACCTATGTATCCCAATCCAAATGAGCGATACCCTAAATACATTTTTCCAAATTATATACCACCAAATTATATAAAACGTGGATGCCAAAAGTAGGTACTCATGTCAAAGTTTTCAGTACCATTTTTTTATTATTCAAATTACTTTGTTGTCAAAATACAGTTGTTTACATTTGTAATAAAAATCTTGACAGTTTGTTTGTGACAAGCTCAACACTTTCATCAGTTGTTTTCGTTTCAAATTAAAAACTTCACTTTCAAGTGACATTGAAATATTCTCAGTGACATTACAGTGAATTTTTACCGTAATTATCGCAAAGTGTGGGAGAAAACACAGTCCACTGTATTATAATTGACGGTTTGCGAATACATATAGTATGTATGTACATACATACGCACTGTCGAGAGTGTTATTCCTTTTGTTTCGCCTATAATTCTCGAGTTCCGCTGCGAGCTAAAGGAATTCGAAACGGTTTAACTGGAACGCTTCGTCTCGGAATTTCGCGGACAACATGAAAGGAATCGGAATTTAAAGAATTTTCCCATACTTACACGAAAAAATAAAAATCTATCGTCCAATTTCAAAATAGATCGTGCTGAAGAATTCTTCGATTGGTAACGTTTTCTGCTATGTGATAAACACATCACTGTACATAAATACTCGTGTAGTTGATCGACTATGCTAATTTTGATCGTTCGTGAAAAACACCAGAAACGTGTCGTTCGTTAACCTCATATTAGATAGAGTCTATCGACCTAGTGTTAATTGGATCAAATTTGAAAAAAAAATTGTGTTATTTTCAGCTGAAATGTAGGTTTTAGGTTCGCGAACTGTAAAATGTATGATGGATCGTTTACGTCATAACGTGTCGAATCTATCCGACTATACGAGACTAAACATACCCAAATTATCTAATTATATTATTATCCTCGGGTGTGTTTTGCGCTCTTCGCCTCAATTTCGATGAGAAAAAGTGTAACGTAAATATTTCAGCAGGAAATAATCGTAAATTTTTCGACCACCCCCGCGAAATTAAGCCGCTGACTGAAAAATCGTGGCGTGTAAAATTTTCATAAAATCATTTTTTAAAAATACCGAATTCGAATTTATTACGAATTGTTTTTTCAGTCTAAGAATAATAAGTTTGTCATGTTTGTACCATCTTTTGATAATATTTATGTTCGTTAATATCGACGAGTGCTTTCCAATATAAAAATTAAACAAACACTCGAAAAAGCGTTCTCTCATGAAAACACATGCACTGAAATGTTTGTATACTTGAAAAATAAAATTACGCTAGTTGTACATAAAAGCAAATAAATGATTTTAAATTCCGACGTTTACTTTCAACCGTGTTTCAAAGATTCTGGCGCTGCTTCGGATTCCAATATGTACCGGTCAATATGGAATCGGCTATCAAAATTGATATCGAAACATAAAAAATTGAATTACTCAATATGTATGTCGTTCTGGGGAAAATTTCCAAACCTCGTTAATGGGAATGCGGTTGCATAAATTATGCAACAAGATTCGCTCGGCAATAGTTTAGCCACTGCACAATCTATAATTAAACTGTAGTCGAAGGTGATTAAACTCTAATTTAACGAGACGCGTCGTAAAACCTAATTTGAAGCTTTTCACCGTTTGCTTTAAAATTCAGAGGCGAAACAACTTTTTATTTGTTTCGTGTAGATTAAATTAATTTTGTGTGCCTTTATTAGATCCGGTTGTCGAGATGAAATACGAGTAAAATTAATTACTATAAAATTCTATTATTGAATTACAATTTTTATCGATAAAATTTTGCGAAAAAAAAAATTAATAATAAACAAGTTAATTCGTTGAACGATCCATCTACGAATCGTTCTTAATTTATACCATTAGATTGATGAAAAATTTTATTTTATAGAACTATAAATTTTCTCGAACGAATATGGTTACCTGACCTACGGAATTCGTTTCCATTTTGATGGCTTATTTTAGCACTCAAGATTAAAATAACATAAATTAAAGCTTAGATTTTTATATTTGTATTTATATACATATGTATGTACATACATACATATGTATAAGAAATGTACATATTAGCTTAAATTCACATCGCAAATTTAATATTAAACGCTTTATTTATTAAATAGACTTAAGCCTAAAATGAACGATTAGCCAACCTATTCGATGCTTATTTTTGAATTTTTTGTTTTATCAATTGAGTGGGTATGATGAATTGTTCCGACATTGACTTGCACAACGTTTCCTAGTTTAATTTTAAACGTTCTTTTCGCTCCCGGGTAACAAAGAGCTATCAATATTGAGAATAAAATTGAAAAATTTCGTCAGATTCGCCGATTGAGGTTGTGAATATTTACGTTGATGCTTCGTCGCCTCGTATATTTTCAGGTTTATTGGCCTAAGCTGCGATTCGGTTTACGCGCGAATAAAACTGTGAAATTATTTCAATTTCGCCAGACGCGATCTTCTAACCAGATGAACAATTTTATTCATCCGTGTCAATTTCCGATGTTGATGCTATTTTTACCCACGTTTTTTTTTGACATTGGTATATCGTGTTTGATGCAATATTATGGCATAACAATCGCTCAAGCGCAAACCGTAAGCATAGATGTACACATTCACAAAGATATTCAGAAAAAAATTGTTCAATATATATGTACATTCCTACATATAATAAACATATTGAATACATAAAATTTTAGAGCACAATACTTATTTTCGCACAAGGTCACAAAGCAATTGGACACATCCTTCACAAGATACACAGAAAATATGTTATTTCAGTGACAATTTTCCGCATGACATTAACTTGGAAAACCGATGATAATTTTACGCGCTCTATATATATTTTTCTTACTTAAAATAAAGTCAAACAAACATTTGTTTTCTTCAATGTGACTATTGGTACGTGGATATTGCAAAGTTTTTCCGATATTTTCCGAGAAATAGCCGAAATTTCCTCATTCGCTATAAAACTTCAAAGTCGGACAAAAATTTTATATTTTTCTTTGAAGATTAAAAACTAAAAGTTTTTTGATACTAAAATATTATGATTAGCGGATGCATTGAGAATCGTTCTGCTTTAAAATCGAACGGCAAAACCTCAAAGCTTCGAAGCTTACGGCGTCATACTGCAAGCTATTAATTCGCTATAAATCTAGCGATATCGTTTGTAATCGCACACCAACAGTAACTTTTTTCTATTCCATTATATTTATTGCATACGTGCACAATGAATGGCGAGCGGATATTCATTTTTTTATTGGCGCCAAGCCCACTACGTATATTTAAATATTGTGCGAAAAAACTTTAAGTGCAATTTAATGCAAACTTTTGTATGGGTATTGTTTGTATATAAAAATCGAGGTCGACTAGTGTCAAATGTTAAGTTTTTTTTTCCTTTTTTTTTGTACGAAATCACTTTTTTTTTTTGTATTGAAATTTTAAAATACTCGTTTTCGGAGTGTCTCTCTTAGAATGTTTATTTGTACACATTTCTGACGCTTAAAAAAATTGTCTGTCTTCACAATGACATACATACATACATACATGTTCAATGTTGGATTTTGTTCTATTGCTATTGTAGGGGTCGTTAGTTACGCCAATCCTAGTTATCCGATTTAAGGGATTAGACCACCGGAAAAGATACCGCGAAGTCATAAAAGACTTTTATGACCTTTGGCGCAATAGTGCGACCGCTGAATTTTTTGAAGGAAACGAATTCGCCGCATTTATGACTGCGTTGATGCATCCGGCTAACTACAATAAAATGCATCGTTTTACGACATGAGCAAAAATATATAAAATAATTCGAAGGATTCGCTTGTTCAACGCCATTACCTACTAATAAATAAAGGCACACTATTGACTATACATATTGAGCTCTATAATTCAAAATTATTTACTCTGGAAGTCTAGATACGCCTGTAAAATACACATATGTATGTAAATATATTATTCTCATGCTTCATACAATATGTACATCAATGAATTTGATAAACTTTTACCAACATTGCCCAAAGCTAATGTTGCATTAGGTTTCGTCATCTTGTGACTCACACAGTCGAATAGTTATAAAATAAAATAAATGTTCTTGCAGCATCCCTTTGATGTGATGTCACCTGTCCGGACCGATGTCAACTGGGGTTGATGGGTTTTTAACTGACCGACTATTTGCCTCGGGTCAAGGGCTTTTCTCAGCTCGCAATACGTGATACAAATACGAAATTATAATATTTTGAAAGGTGTTGTCAATCATGGCCATGTCATGATGATGATGATCGCTCGCAGACTTTCTCAACGCGTTTGACTCAGCCCAAATTAAACTGTAAGTGCGTGGGTGAGAAAATTTTGCAGCTCGTATTTTTTTTCCATAGCGCATGTCACACGTTGCGGCTTTCGCTGTTGGACTATTATTATTCAAATCTTCAACATTATTTAAAATGTGACGGATTATCAATCACGCGAGATGCTCCACGATAAATCCACCGAATTGATTCCAGAATTATAAAACGAAGCCCTACGGCTATAGCGTCGATTCTGATGCAATAGTGCAACAGTTTATCCACTTTTTTTTTATTTTCCTCTCCTACGGTGGATTAAGTGAGTGTGCACGGTCATAATTTTAATAAATCACATCGGTCTGATCTTGGCCCCGAGTGAAAACGTAAACGTTCACTAGATCGGTCTACTTTTGTTATTACCGTCATTACAGTAATGATGCAATATTATTATAGTGCGAGCGCGACGCACTATAATAAGCGTAATGTGAAAAATAAAAAAAAAAAAAAGTGTCGATACTCTCTATTGTATAATTCGATGCTTCGACGTGTTAATGGAATGTTTTCGATTGGTCATTATGAATATTAAACAAAATAATCGCACTATCTGATCTAATGCTATGATATCACTCTTCTAGACCTTACTCAATTTAAAAAAATATTATACACATATGTACATAGATAATTATCTTAATAGCTAGAATTTGGTTTAGGCAATGTCATGCCTACAAATAGTAAGTAAAGTTGATATTGTGTCAAATTCTCATATGCAATCAACCTTATCATTGTTAGATATTAAACAGTCTTGACTTATCCTTTTGTATTCGTTTTGTTTAGCTTAGCGTCCATATTGATATCGAAAGTTTATCGAATGTTTGTTGTTTATGTGTTAACACAATTCCATTTTTATTACAGGACGTGAATCTTCAGATAACGACAATCCAGTCAAGAGCGAAAGTAAACACATGACCCTTTGACGGCGCAAAGAAGTGAGAAAAATAACCAGAAAAGGTGAGTGAACCGAATAAAAGTGGAACGACTAGATAAACTCAAACATGTAATTGTCAATTATTGTCACATGTGAAACTTGGGTAACGCAAATTTTTTTAATTCATTCGAATGCCTTGCGCAATACGTTGAATGAAGACGCTGACAGATCGGCGACGATCCATTGCGAAATATTATCGATCATCGTTCGATTCACACGCGAATTTGGCAGCTACAGTGCGGCCAAGAAATCACAATGGGCGCCAGAAGAGATTCCGAAAAATTTCGTACACCGCATGTTCATTGTGCTAATTCCGAAAGAGATCACTACTATCTTAGGCCAACGTTTGTATGCGAATGTTGCGAAAGCGACGCCCGATAGGAATCTCGAACATGGGACCGTCACGCGACTTTCTTCGGCTATTTATTTATTTTATATAATATTAGCTAATTAGCTAATTTAACTTACATCTATTACATATTTACACATTATACACTATACTTATACATATCTACTATCCCTCACAGAGGTGTCTCCTCACACTTTACAAAAATGCATCTATGTATGGTCTTAAAAGAACTGACGCACTCAGGGAGGGCATTATACATTGACACACCCCTGTGAAAAACACCACCAGCTGTCTTCGCTTTCCTTACTCTACCTACAACTAAATGGTTCTTATTTCTAGTACAATAACTGTGGATATCACTATTTCTAATGATATAATTCTTAAAATAATTTGGCAACAACCCATGATCTACATAACTTATAAACAAAAGACAATGTGCTTAACTTTAAACAATTTCTAATACTCATACAACCCAATTCATCTAACATACTTCTAATACTTTTTAACCTACCAACATTCAAAATATCTCTCATAGCTCTATTTTGTAATCTTTGCATTTTATCTAAATCTTGGCCACTGAACATATTAAGTACAGTGGCACAATAAACCACACGTGGCAAGACAATTGTATTATAGACTAAAACCTTACTTTTTCTACTTAAAATATTTCTTAACCTCTAAAACACCAACTTTTCTAGCCATTTTTTAAATTATATATTCAGCATGTACCTTAAAGTTCAGTTTAGAGTCTATATAAATTCCCAAATATTTTAAATTCTCAACTATTTCAATAATTGTATCATTAATCCTAACTTCATTCAACACATTTTTACTATTCAACCACATTTTTTTTGTTTTATTGACATTTAGTTTTAATTTATTTTCACACAACCAATCACTTATATAATTTACCAACATCACTACCTATCACATATATTAAAGTATCATCTGCAAAAAGATGAACTTTGCACTTATCAACTACCCTAACAATATCATGTAAATGTAAATATACGAATATGTAAATATTTGTAAACAAAAGTGTGACCTAATTCGTTTATTTTTACTTTATAATGGAGCAGGTTAAAGTAACTCGTCTATAGAGTAATTATTTATTATTATACACTCACAATGAAGTGACGATGTTGTTAAAAATATTTTCGTCGGATAACAGGTGCTATGGTACAACGCATAAATTACAAGATTCCAACATCAAAGGACACCGATGCGATGAATGAAAGAGACGACCTCAATCTCAATATAAAATTGAACTAAGGATCGTTAAAAAACCGCTCGATCGGATTACTCTTAACTAAATCAGACCGTTCGCCAAGATAAACTCCACTTCGAACAGATTTATCACAATAAATAGATGTTGATTCATAACTCATGCTAATAATACATTGTAAGGGTAGATAGAAAAGGTCAACTGGTACAAAAAGTTCAAATGAGCCACTTAAATTACACATGAAATATGTCTATTTTTTCACGCTGAAATGAGAGGATGAGATCACAGCCTATAAAATTTGCCATTGCGCTTTTCAAATTGATGCAAGAGTTAAGTCATCGTAGCGAACGATTCATCACATCGTAAATTATTCTGATCAATGACGAACATCATCAATTCAGCGACTTAAGCACCCGTTTATCGGCTGTATTTTGATGTGAAATTGTAGCGAAGTTTACGTGTTTACTTCACGAGAACACTGGTTTGGTTTTCCACCTGCTTGCAACGCTCCAAGGAAATCCACTGTACGTGATGAAGATTCCGCAGCACGATGAAAAGGTAAGAAGCGTGCAATCATAAGAAGCTCACGTGTTTAATATACCTATACAGCAGCGATTAAAAGTCACGTAGTTATCTGCAACGTCTCAGAACTTGACCGGCATTGAGGTATAATGAGACGGTTGCATATTATGCACGTCTCGAGATAATCTTCAGAATTAATTCAGCGTCGCACTATCGAACGCCGCTGTATAATCTAGGATTGCAGTGGGTGGTCTCGGTTTCAATTCGAGTCTGGTGGGACATCTTTGGTCCGGTTTTTCCTGTTCGTTTTGTATGTACGTGCCCGTGACGGTGATGGTGTTGGCGAAAATTTTTATGTGTGACCTTTGGGGGTCACGGTGTGGCGCGAATTTATTCGCAGCAGTCGTCAAAAAAGCCGCCCCCTTTTAAATCGGTACTTAATTTTATTTTAAAGGTCGCCGTTTGTGAAATATCATGGTATTTAGGAAGCAGGGGTTCAAAGTGTTGGAGGCATATTTACAGTGTTCACAAAGAAGGGAATGATTCCCGTGAAATTTACTATCGTGTGGTATACTCAAAAGTTGTCGTAGTCGTGTGAAAATTTTATCGTTTAAATCAAACACTTATGTGAGCTGAATTACTTAAGTAAATTCATATTGTTATAAATGTGTAATACAAATATTTGTTTATATTCATTTAAGTCAATAGTGCACTTTATTTAATTTTTATTGACTGGGTGAATAGTTGTAGCTCAAATTTACAATTCTCAGTTAAAAAATCAGTTATGTAGAATCTCGATGTCAACCTTTCTCACGACCGCAATATTTTATCATACTACGTATGTACATATGTATGTATGCGAAATTCTTTTTTTTTCGAAAATCAAAATACTTGGGTGTGGGATACTTGCTCCATGGGTATACAAAAGAAACGTTATAATTATTTTTTTGATATTTTAATTATTTATACTGTCCCAAAAGGGTCAAATATTTTGAAAAAATGTTTTTTTAGCTAAAAGTGGAAGGTTCTTGTGAGGTATTAAAACGCAGATAAAATACATTTTTTGTCGTTTATTTGGTTTAAGACAATGCAAATAAGCAACACACACGTTTAAATTACTAATTAAGAGCAAAAAACATAGAAAAAGTCATACCAGAATCCCACAAGAAAAACTTAAAAATAACCTAGATACTAGGGTAATAATTTTTTTTTTGTGTTAAAAATAGGCATTATTTTTCGTGATTAGAGTGTCGTTTTTATGAAACGATCTCACCTTAATGGTCCACAAACAGTAGCACAGACTTCTGTTACTATTTTCACTGTGTGGCTTGAGTGTGGCAAGGAAAAATCTTTATCTGAGGTAAAATGACTATTTATTACTTTTTGATTGGACTGGACACTTTTCTATGTATGTATGTAGTTGTACTAAGTAAATAAGAAATATATAGACACATATTATAGCCTGAAAATTTTATTTCCGGTACATTTTGATTTTTATTTTATTTATGGATTTATCAATACGCATTCGATAACTTTTTTTTGCAGGAAGAGTTAAATAGAACAGAAATGGAATTGAAAGATGAAGACATAAAGTGATCTTATTTCAAATATGTACATATGTACATATAATATTACATATATACATATGTATGTAGATCTATTATTAAAATGGCAAATACAACAAATTTTGAAATTGAAAAACATCATGATTTGGATTATACCTATAATTATTATAATGCTATAAAATAGGGTGTTCGTGTTTTGGGAAATCGTTAACTCAATCCATGACGTGAACGCGGGTACTCGAGTCCAAAATATATGGTGTTCAGTGAAATTGTCACAATTAGGCCTCCAAGAAGTGATGCCAAATACTTTCCCATCGATAATTAACCATCCTCCAGAATCACCAGGACATGTATTCTCCCCTTTCTCTGATTTAGCACAGATCATATTATCAGTTACTCCAAACGTAATATTCGAATTCTTGCGCTTATCTTCATCGAGTATTTTTTTACATTTCTCTAGATTCGTAGTTGAAATCGTCGCCCTCCGAAGAAATTCCCCAGACTTTCTACTCTATTTCACGTTTTAAACAATATTAAACTCAATCAAAATATATCGAAGGATTGTTTTAGTATAAGAGATAATACCTCGTAGGCTAGTCCCCAACCAACAATGATACCTTCAGATTTGTCTTTAATATCAGCTCCTTGCTGTGGAAGTAACACTTTCCCTGTTTTTACGCCATCAAGCTTCAACCCATGTAATAAGAACAATAAAGCAATATCGAAATCGAAAATTACATTGTTGTAGTTGGGATGTATAACCATATGAGACACAGACCTAATTTGTCTACCCGCGGAGAATGTAGATCCTGCACGAACTTTTAAATTTTCAGCATCATAACTAAAAATTTTAAATCTTTTAATTTTCAGAGTTTTTAAAGTTCAAAGTTAAAGTCAAAGTAATTTCAAAGTTGATTAATTTTTTAATAGATAAATATATATTTTATACCAACCCATACGCGCAATGTGCAGCAGTTACTATAGTGTATTCATTTAGTATAGAACCACCGCAAAAATGTTCAATATTATGACTTTTCACGAAATAGAGCAATGACACTATATAGGGAATATCAGCCGACCGACCATTTTGTATCTTCACATGTGAACCCTTTTTTACACTATGGGGATTCACTGAAATAAAAATATGTTATGAAAAATATTTCATCGTTTAAAATAGAAATAGATATATATTATTTATATATGTACATACATATTATGTATAAATATATTTACCATACACAGGAATGCACATAAAAGCGAAAACTATAAAAAGCAACATCGTGTCTAATTTATTTGACTGCACTGCACCACGGTGTTCAAGAGTGTAATAATTATGTTTCATCCATGTAATAAAATCAATTTTTATCAAAAGGATTTATCATTTTAAATTATGGAGAAGTCGTTTTATCAAATTGATAGTATAAAATCACATGAATTTGCGTTTGTAGATCAATTATTATTAATTAAGTATCCACATCGCGATCAAGTAAACTGTATCAAGTATGATACGTACATTTGTTGTAAACACTGATGAATAATGTAAATTTCAAATATAGGTACTTTATAATCAATTCTCCTAATAAGAGCAATATTTCACTGAGCAACCACACCAGCACCAGATTTTTTTTGGCGGTGGCGAGCATCTTATTACATTGCACCACTTTTCACTCACCAAGCTACCTGCTCATCTCATAATCTTTATACAAAAAAAAATAGGTCTAGGAAGGTATACGAAAACTAGGTACTTACTCTATGTAGACGTAGAAAATATATAAAATTCAACCTCTCATATTTCTTTCTGAATTTCATTGTCTTCGAAACAATTGCGTTGACGTTGCGTTGCGTTGACAATTGAGTACGACGATGCAAAAAAAGGTCAGAAAAGGGTTTTTGGTGAAGGTTATTTTCGTCGAACATTGACTTCCAAGAAATTTTTATGCAACTGAGAATCGCATCATGTAGTACGTAGCATTCGAACATTCGTCGAGGTTCAAAAAAAATCTGGTGTTCCGTTTGGTTGCTCAGTGTAATATCACCCTAAGAGCGATATTACATTGAGCAACAACACCAGCACCAGATTTTTTTTGGCGGTGGTGAGCATCTTATTACATTGCACCACTTTTCACTCACCAAGCTACCTGCTCATCTCATAATCTTCATACAAAAAAAAATACTATACGAAACTAGGTACTCTATGTAGACGTAGAAAATATATAAAATTCAACCTCTCGTATTTCTTTCTGAATTTCATTGTTTTCGAAACAATTGCGTTGACGTTGCGTTGCGTTGACAATTGAGTACGACGATGCAAAAAAAAGGTCAGAAAAGGGTGTTTGGTGAAGGTTTTTTTCGTCGAACATTGACTTTCAAGAAATTTTCATGCAACTCCGAATCGCATAATGTAATACGCAGCATCTGAACCTGTATATCTATCTGGTCGTCGAGGTTCAAAAAAAACCTGGTGTTGGTGTTGTTGCTCAGCGTAATATCAGCCTTAGACATTATAACGTGTCAAATTGAAGAACTTCGAGAAAATAAAATTAATCTTTATCTTTAATATAAAGATTTAATGTTGATTCCGTGTATTTTGATCAACCAATGTAAAGTCCAGCTAGAAATACGTTCGCATTAAAATCCACTTGTTGTGACTTTAGCTTGTTGACTAGATTCTTATGAAAGCATCTTCGCGTTTCTAAAGGCAATTGGATTGTCAATTCAACACCACCGCATACCGTTCAATTGCAACACTTACATAGATCACGGGCGCTTCAACCGATACATTTTCATTGATTAAGTCATCGAGTGCAGTTTGCACGTGACGTCACTTGCACACCGATGACATCATCAGGTGGGCACGGCCTGTCCCGATGCGCTCAACAGACAATCGAGTGTACCACGTTAATTGCTCGTCTGCCCTCCCATACTGCTAACTAACTAACCGTGTCACGGACCATTGTCGACCTCTTCAATCATCGCACCCATTTTGTTAAATATTTTTATTTTTCGGTACACACATACACACAGTGGCGCACTGTGGAAAAAAATGCACCGAGTCATCTTGCGCAACCGCGCTCGGTGCAACAGATGTTAATTGCACCGAGCTTTCCGGTTCATTAGCGATGCAGACCACCGCGAAAACCGTGAGCACCAGATAAACGCGACCGCATTTGCGTCTAATTGCAAGTGCTAGGAAATGCGCGCATCAGCCGATCGATCTTTCAGAAATGTGGCGTATCCGTCAGACGGTAGTGTGTTAATGGTGGCCATTCACGATCCGTTTTCCCCGATGTGTCGACGGACGTGTTCGTACGGAGGTATAAACGACCCCACTAACGAGCGGTGTGAACCAACTGTATGTATGTTCACCATTTTTCGCTAAATACATACATACATAGCAACCAGAAGAACCATTATTGATCTCTGCTTCTTGTACAAACTGCTGAACAACCTAGTCCAAGGGTACTTTTTGTATTTTAATTTGCATGGCAATCGACTTCCATAAAAGAATTTAGAGGAGGTCCGGATATAATATACATACTAAAGAAAAAATTTTACAAAATTTCAGCAGGACAGCGTGCAAGTAAATTCAACTAAACGAACATTTTCTTAAAACAAATATATATAATAATTAATTGAGAGACATTATGCATCATTGGCTATTTTCAAATAACTTGGTTTAAAATTATATACTTGTAGCAAAACGCAAACAGTGATCAAGGTGATCATACTGATCATCAGTCAAAAGTGTCCGAATTTCTCATAATAGCACATGTTTTGTATTAGCGATTTCAAGGAAAGTCCTCTTGACTTATTAGTGAATTGACTTGACTTATTAGCTAGTGTACCTGATGACCAATGATTAAACAAATTAATACCATGAAAAAATAACGGTCTTCCCTTTGACCATTGTTCGTTTTCGTCAACAGATAAGCACGAGCCCAGGAAGACCGTTTTTCGTTTTCGTCAACAGATAAGCACGAGCCCAGGAAGACCGTTTTGGTAAACAAAAATGAACCACTGTAAATTTTAAAAACGGAAAGCAATATTTATTTTAAAATTCACAAAGTAAAATCGTATTCGGGATCGACTAAATTTTGCTTCGCGATCGACTGGTTGAACACCTATGACCTAGTCCAGGGGGGGTCCCCAACCTTTTTGGGAAATGGGCCGGTTCAGAATTTTGAAATGTATAGAGGGCCGGCGGAAAAACAAATCTTATTGGAATCCAATTCAAACCAATTTGCATATATTTTTTATATATGTACATACATGTATGTATGTAATGTATGAAAAAAAAAACCAATTTGCATGTATTTTTTTACATACATATGTATGTATACCTATATATGTACATATGTAAAAAAAATTCCATATTTTTGGATTTAATATACATACATATTTAATTTTGGAAAACGTCTGTTCGCATAATGTATGTGCTACGAAAAATTGATACAATTTTTTTAGAAAATGCTTTTATTTTTGGATAAAATCAGACTCCTCCAATATATGTAGCATAAAATTTAATTAACACTTCATTTTTAAATATTGACTTCAAACCATCATTCGCTTGAAGATCGATTAATTCTAATTGAAAATCTTCTTCAATATCGTTGATATCGATATCAAATGGATTTTGGAAAAATTGAACCACTTTTAAATTACTCTTAAAATCTATAAATCGATCTTCAAACGCAATCTGTAATAATTTTGTACTATCAAATGAATACTTTGTACTATCTAACTATCTGTAATGAATACTGTTTTCGATTGGAAAATTCTGAATAGGTATGTATATATTTAGACAAATTATCATTGGGAAAATGAGTAAAATTATTTTGCACAAGGTGATTTTTAAATAACTCCAGTTTTGTTTCAAACGATTTAACATGATACTAAAAGTCGTTAACAAGTTCAGCTCGCCCCTGTAGCTACTTATTTAATACATTGAGATGTTCACAGATATCAGTTAAAAAGACGATATAACCACTCGATATTTCTGGCACAGGTAAAACAGGTAAACCGGCAGGTATCCGCGGTTTCGACTTTTTTCACAAATATCGACGAAAAAATGCGTCAATCGGAAGCTGAATTCAAGCTATCCTGTACCCAACCTAACTTCGCTAAAAGGAGACTTTTTTGCATATATCGACGAAAAAATGCGTAAATTGAAAACTGAATTAAAGCCCTGATGTACTCAACCTAATATCGCTAAAAATAGACTTTTTTCACAAATATCGACGAAAAAATGCGTAAATTGAAAACTGAATTAAAGCCCTGATGTACTCAACCTAATATCGCTAAAAGAAGACTTTTTTCAGAAATATCGACAAAAAAATGTGTCAATCGTAAACTGAATTCAAGCCATGCTGTACCCAACCCAACTTCGCTAAAAGTAGACTGTTTTCAGAAATATCGACGAAAAAATGCGTCAATCGGAAACTGAATTAAAGCCATCCTGTACCCAACCCAACTTCGCTAAAAATAGACTTTTTTCACAAATATCGACAAAAAAATGTGTCAATCGTAAACTGAATTCAAGCCATGCTGTACCCAACCCAACTTCGCTAAAAATAGACTTTTTTTACAAATATCGACGAAAAAATGCGTAAATTGAAAACTGAATTTAAGCCATGCTGTACCCAACCCAACTTCGCTAAAAGTAGACTGTTTACAGAAATATCGACGAAAAAATGCGCCAATAGAAAACTGAATTTAAGCCATGCTGTACCCAACCCAACTTCGCTAAAAGTAGACTGTTTACAGAAATATCGACGAAAAAATGCGTCAATGGAAAACTGAAATCACGCCATCCTGTACCCAACCTAACTTCGCTAAAAATAGACTTTTTTCACAAATATCGACGAAAAAATGCGTAAATTGAAAACTGAATTAAAGCCCTGATGTACTCAACCTAATATCGCTAAAAGAAGACTTTTTTCACAAATATCGACAAAAAAATGCGTAAAATTGTAAACTGAATTAAAGCCATGATGTACTCAACCTAATATCGCTAAAGTAGACTGTTTACAGAAATATCGACGAAAAATGCGCCAATAGAAACTGAATTTAAGCCATCCTGTACCCAACCTAACTTCGCTAAAATAGACTTTTTTTTTACATATATCGACGAAAAAATGCGTAAATTGAAAACTGAATTATTTCTGATATATATTTCTAGATATATTTCTGATAGATATTTCTGAAAAAAGTCTTCTTTTAGCGATATCGGGTGAGTACATCAGGGCTTTAATTCAGTTTTCAATTTACGCATTTTTCGTCGATATTTGTGAAAAAAAAAAAGTCTATTTTAGCGAAGTTGGGTTGGGTACAATGGCTTGAATTCAGTTTACGATTGACACATTTTTTGTCGATATTTACAAAAAAAGTCTATTTTAGCGAAAAAATAGGATGGCTTAAATTCAGTTTCCGATTGACGCATTTTTCGTCGATATTTCTGTAAACAGTCTACTTTTAGCGAAGTTGGGTTGGGTACAGCATGGCTTGAATTCAGTTTACGATTGACACATTTTTTTGTCGATATTTCGACGAAAAGTCTTCTTTTAGCGATATTAGGTTGAGTACATCAGGGCTTTAATTCAGTTTTCAATTTACGCATTTTTTCGTCGATAAAAAAAGTCTATTTTTAGCGAAGTTAGGTTCGGTACAGGATGGCGTGATTTCAGTTTTCCATTGGCGCATTTTTTCGTCGATATTTCTGTAAACAGTCTACTTTTAGCGAAGTTGGGTTGGGTACAGCATGGCTTAAATTCAGTTTTCTACCGGCGCATTTTTTCGTCGATATTTCTGTAAACAGTCTACTTTTAGCGATATTAGGTTGAGTACATCAGGGCTTTAATTCAGTTTTCAATTTACGCATTTTTTCGTCGATATTTGTGAAAAAAGTCTATTTTTAGCGAAGTTGGGTTGGGTACAGCATGGCTTGAATTCAGTTTACGATTGACGCATTTTTTTGTCGATATTTGTGAAAAAAGTCTATTTTTAGCGAAATTGGGTTGGGTACAGGATGGCTTAAATTCAGTTTCCGATTGACGCATTTTTTCGTCGATATTTCTGTAAACAGTCTACTTTTAGCGAAGTTGGGTTGGGTACAGCATGGCTTAAATTCAGTTTTCTATTGACGCATTTTTTCGTCGATATATGTGAACAAAGTCTACTTTTAGCGAAGTTAGGTTGGGTACAGGATGGCTTAAATTCAGTTTCCGATTGACGCATTTTTTCGTCGATATTTCTGTAAACAGTCTATTTTTAGCGAAGTTGGGTTGGGTACAGGATGGCTTAAATTCAGTTTCCGATTGACGCATTTTTTCGTCGATATTTCTGTAAACAGTCTACTTTTAGCGAAGTTGGGTTGGGTACAGCATGGCTTGAATTCAGTTTACGATTGACACATTTTTTTGTCGATATTTCTGAAAAAAGTCTACTTTTAGCGAAGTTGGGTTGGGTACAGCATGGCTTGAATTCAGTTTACGATTGACACATTTTTTTGTCGATATTTCTGAAAAAAGTCTTGTTTTAGCGATATTAGGTTGAGTACATCAGGGCTTTAATTCAGTTTTCAATTTACGCATTTTTTCGTCGATATATGCAAAAAAGTCTCCTTTTAGCGAAGTTAGGTTGGGTACAGGATAGCTTGAATTCAGCTTCTGATTGACGCATTTTTTCGTCGATATTTGTGAAAAAAGTCGAAACCGCGGATACCTGCCGGTTTACCTGTTTTACCTGTGCCAGAAATATCGAGTGGTTATATCGTCTTTTTAACTGATATCTGTGAACATCTCAATGTATTAAATATAGTAGCTACAGGGGCGAGCTGAACTTGTTAACGACTTTTAGTATCATGTTAAATCGTTTGAAACAAAACTGGAGTTATTTAAAAATCACCTTGTGCAAAATAATTTTACTCATTTTCCCAATGATAATTTGTCTAAATATATACATACCTATTCAGAATTTTCCAATCGAAAACAGTATTCATTACAGATAGTTAGATAGTACAAAGTATTCATTTGATAGTACAAAATTATTACAGATTGCGTTTGAAGATCGATTTATAGATTTAAAGAGTAATTTAAAAGTGGTTCAATTTTTCCAAAATCCATTTGATATCGATATCAACGATATTGAAGAAGATTTTCAATTAGAATTAATCGATCTTCAAGCGAATGATGGTTTGAAGTCAATATTTAAAAATGAAGTGTTAATTAAATTTTATGCTACATATATTGGAGGAGTCTGATTTTATCCAAAACGAAAAGCATTTTCTAAAAAAATTGTATCAATTTTTCGTAGCACATATGTAGGTACATATGCGAACAGACGTTTTCCAAAATTAAATATGTATATGAAATCAAAAAATATGGAATTTTTTTTACTATAAAATTTTTTTTAATTTAAAAAATATATGCAAATTGTTTTGAATTGTATTCCAATAAGATTTTTTTTTCATCCGGCCCTCTATAAATTTCAAAATTCTGAACCGGCCCATTTCCCAAAAAAAAGGTTGGGGACCCCTGGACTTTCGTTCAATGTGAAATCTCTTCTCCTAATACGGCATTCACGAATGCCGATTACACTTCGGTTTCATCCGAGCGTAATTTGTGCTCGATCACAATAAGTTCAGGTATTTATATGACCGGGTGTCTTTCGTGACTCTTCTGAAATGTTGGTCTTTGTCGGCGTATCTAAGTACGCTTAATTGTGAAATATTCGGCTGCTGCAATTTGTTTTGTTTTCGAAATCAGTACTGAGCCTTACTATCGTTCATTATTGCCTGTCTGAAACATCGACATTGCTTACGACAAGATATTTTCAGTGTATCGAGTGTCCCAGACACATTAACATATTATGTTACAACTTCGGAAAAATTCCATCTTGATTACGTCTCAATTGCTCGTGCTCAATATAATAATTATATTGTGGTGAATTTGTTTGATACATTTTTGAGCACCAGTGCTCGAATTCTGCGGGAGCGGCAGGGAGCGGGCGTTCCTTTTCGTGAAATTTGAAACGTAGCGTACCCTTTCGTGAAATCTGTAAATTTAGCGCTCCCTTTCGTAAAAAACCAAAATTTCCGTGCTCTTTCAATAATTATTGCCGAAAAAATGTTAGAAGGTAAATTTTTTTTACATTTATGACTCCTAAATCACAATCTTTGACTGAAAGTTAAATTCTTTACATTTCAATTCCGACAAAGGCATCTTACCTGTAGCCAAAAACCATTTAAAATATTATTATGTTTTGAAAAAGCTGGATGCATTTTGAAGATAATATTTAGAATTCGAGGGTTTTTATGCGCAAAAAGTTTTATTGCGTTATGGTCGGCACTGTCCGTCACACTATGATCGAACTGCAACGGGTCCCTCTTGGGGCATCGGTCATTTCGATAATTTACGATATCTTTCTTTGAATTGTCGGCTTTCTTATTTTAACAAAATTTCTAAAGCAGCTGTACCGCTCCCATTATACTAAAGGAACCAAAATTTCAAAATACTTCAGTCTTGCCTGTCCCTCTGATTTACCGAACGTATTTTTTATTTATATTTTATCACTAACAAACACTTTTCTAGCAACATTTTTTAAGTTGTCTGAATTATAATTACTGGACGTGACTAACTAAATAGTGATATTAACAATTATTCAAATTTTAAAAAAAATTAACCGTGTAAAATTCTATAATAATAATACTAATAACTATAGATACGTGATTATCGCGTTTTGCGATAAGTGCGATATATATGCGATAAAACCGATAATCGCGATATAGATGCGAAAACAGTAAAATATGCGAATAGATGCGAAAAATGAAAAATATCACAAATATCTTCAATGTATGTTTTTTAGCTACTTTTTTTAATTAAAAATTGACCGTGTAACTTAAAATCTAACTTATCATCCAATATTATACCTTTAAATTATACTTTATAAAATATTAAATTATATTTAATAAAATATTAAATTATATTTAATAAAATATTAAATTATATTTAATAAAATATTAAATTATATTTAATAAAATATTAAATTATATTTAATAAAATATTAAATTATATTTAATAAAATATATACAATTTAATAAAAAAATATATATATACATACCTATATGTATATAAATAAATTTTACTCACTTGCAGGCTGTAGAGATATTACTTAACGTTACACAATTCAGCCCTAAAAATAAATATTTTGTCTGAAAACGGATTTTAATGTTATTTTTAAAAGCTAATGCGTCTTTTGAACTTGTACATTTTCGGAAAATTTACATAAATTCGGAACGTATTTAGTGTTCTTCAATTGCATCAGTGCATTAAAACTTGATTGATTACGGTACGAATTTTTCACAAATTTCATCGAATAAAAAAATTGTTCACAATTGTATGTGGAACCAAAAAGCATCAAGAGAGCAAATGCAAACTTCCTGACGTTCGAATAATTGGCTGGAAATGATTGCCAACATTTGAATATAATACCACTTGCCGTGCTCTATTTGGTGGTTAAATTTATTTCCACTTGTCTAAACATTTCCGTTAGTTTTTCAGTTCAAATACTTCTATGTATTTTTAATTTCTATAAAACGCGAGTAAATTTAGGGTAAAAAAAAACTAATTTACATTTTTTTTATTTTATTCTACGAAAAGTGTTGGATTATAAACGGAGCCACCAATTTTTGCGCCTGGAGCCGCATGCGGCTCCGGAGCCGCCGGTTCCCGACCACTGTCCTAGATTAAAACAGTCATCTATAGAAACATGTTCTATGCTGAGTTTTAATAAATTTTAATCATATTTTATTTTTGTATCCATGTTTTGTTTTGTTTCTCTATTAATTCTATTTAAATTGGACTTGTTAACTTCAAATTTGTGAACAATAAATAAACGCTAAATATATGCGAAAATTTGTTATATTATTTGCTCCAAAACCCGAAATTGAAGAGTCAAAACGCGAAATTTTATAAAAATAGATGCGAAAATCACGTATCTCTACTAATAACCTAATATATACAACCATAAATTCATTTATATTGGTGTACATATGTTACGAAAGTGTTTTGGTGTTATAATATATGTATGTATGTATATAAATGTACGTACATTTTCTATACATATAGTTATAAAAAAAAGGTCGTTTGATATTTTTTGAAAATTATCGAGCGCTCCCATTCGTGAAAATTTCCATTTCGAGCACTGTTGAGCACACATTTTGCACTGTAGTAGTTAAAGTTTAACCTCAATTCAAATTTCGCGCGACATAATATACGCTTCAATTAATAATAATTACTTTTTTATGCATCCTGCATTGAAGCCACTTTTATTATTATGGAGTTATATTTACATATGGAAATGAGTACTTTTTTTGTCGATGTTGTTGTCGTCGAAATCGAAAGTTTCGTTGTCGCAACAAGTCGGCCAAAAAAAAAAAAGCAATAAGTCAAATGTCAAAAGATTTATTAAACGCGAAGAACAATCTGGTTCTAAGCTTATATGGATTTGACACTTGAGGCGATAGCGACAACCTTGTAAAATTTATACGGCTGATTTACACGATGGAACTGAAAGGGTTAACGTCGTACACTTTCCATAGGTAATCGCTAGATGTCGAAGAAATAAAAAAATTTAAACATATTGACCTAGTATTGAAATTAATAACATAATAAATTAATATTCGCTCGGAACGTTCGGTGTTAAATCGATTCGATACATTTCGCACGAATTGATTGGAATTAATCCACGGTGACATTCACAAAACGGTGTCTTGAAATAATAACAAAAAAATGTAACATGGTGAATTTGCAATTTTTTTCACACGGACCTCCCATTAGATCAATTTACAACGCCGCATGGCGGCTTTACCATGTCTTGTTCTAATTTTTGGCATAACATATTACTGAGGTGCTTGTAAATAACATTCATACAGTATTTTTATATGTTATAGTATTGTACACATTAAATAATACTATTCCAAAATTCATAGCGACTTTTAAGGGTTTCGCCTCGTCTGAAGCCGCATCTGAAAGGTATACGATAGATCAAGCTCAATACTCCGGAAGTTGGAATATTTTCATATCGTTCGTATAAATAAATGCCAGGTGTTGAGTCATGTTTTTATTTATATTTTTCATTCATGATTTCTATTTTACGTTTTGTTATTTTTCCGTTGAAACGTATCGTCGATGACTTTTTTTTTCTTTCAGCCAGTCAGTCAATATAGTTAATGGAAAACTACGGTTATTTCCGTCTATCGAACGTGTAATGGATACACTGATTTATTTAAAGAATTCCATATCGTCTCAGCTATTTTCGCATAACTATAAATCCTTGATATGAGCCTCTCACATCGACATTCTTCGCATCAATTAAAACAGCGACATAAACATAAATAAGCACAATATGATATCAAATGGCAAACGCAATCGATCAAATATGCATTCGATTCGATAAGATTTCGATTTGTTCGATTCGAACGATCCATCACAGATACATGACAGTTTAAAAATTCATAATTTTCTATTTTTTACATACTGTCTATTTCATTATATGATATACGATTCGATATACATTCACATATTGCATCCTATTTTTATATTATACAATTTTACAGTGTACTGATATAATAGCCGCTTAATATCTACCGACACTTTTGAAGGCTAAATAAATCACAATTTCTTTCGAAGACGCCTGTGCCATTTTTTTGATCCATTTCTGTATCGTCGATCGTTAATTTTGAAGTCAATATGAACGTTTGACATCTTTGTCTGAGATGAATTTCAGTCGTCGAAAAGGTCAATGGCAATACGTATCGACTGGGGAATTTGCATATACGCTTCAATTGTTTTCCACGCTCATCAATTCTTCGTACAGTTAATTCGTGAGTAAATGTCATTGATCAATAACAATAGCGTTTATTTATAATATTTTGTTACCGCATCAATTTAATTTAAGTAAATTGCATTCAATTGGCTCTAGCGAATAGCACGCGCCATATTACGACATTAATTCGCCACATGATACGTTTGTAAAGACTGACCGTTCATTCAAACATGAACGAACAAATCCTAGTAGACGTGTGGATTTTCCATTTGGAAAATATCCTCGCTAGATTTCCCGACCAGGTGTTAAAAATCTCTCAAAGCGTATTTACTGTACTAATGGCAGTAAAACACCGACGAACGAAAATCGCAATAACGACAGCAGATTATCGATGTATTATTCAATTTAACAACATGTTTGGATTGTTTGTGTGACTGAATTTAAAAATCTAACGATGTTCCGGAACAATTATAGGTTTTAAATTATTGCGATCGAATTTAGCGCCAATTGCGCGAGTCGAGGGGCGATCGCTTTGCACGTTTAATTTTATCATTGTTGGAGCATAAATAAACATAAAAAAATTCTGCAAAATTAAGCTAAATATTAATTAATTTGTGTATGCATGTAAAATCCTTTTAAATATAATCAAAGACTCAACAAATTCTAATAATATTCTATCGAGCGAATTTTAAAAACTAAGCTTGAAATATTAAAATGTTTTGTTTTGTATTTATGTGTTATCACTTTATCAGACTCCACCGGCTCTAAAATAAGCTGAGATTGTCTTTTAAATTCGTAAAGCGCCGCGAGTTTGTATGCCTTATCACATAACGTCGTAACCTGTCCCGTCCCGTATATATGTACATTTTTATTTTTATTATTTTCAACAGCAAATTTTGAACCTTTTCAACTCCCCACAATAGGCACTATGTATGCATATTCAGTCTTTGAAGTTTATAATTGAATATCATCGATTTGAATAAACACATCTTTTGCAACGTATAAGTTTACAGAGTTGATTCATACTATCGCTGTCTGGTGTAATTCGATCCACATTGAATTCATTGGTTCTCAAAGACTTCACTGTTAAAAAACAACTTGACATTCATCATAAATTCATATAATTATAAAGCGAGAGGTATTTACATATGTATGCATTCACCTGTATGTGAGTAAGTGCGATAAAACGGCAATAAACTGCATTTATCAATGACAAATAAAGGCGTGAACTGATAAGGACATAATAAGCTACCTGAAGTGTAGGAGTAAACAATCTATAAAGGATATTATCTTATTACATTTTAATGTTAACAGTAGGTACAGTATAATTGTTTTTAAAAACACTGTCATATTTTACACTGTGAAATAAACAATATTAAATTTAGCTATCTAAGGCAACCTACCTACTTAATAGTTCGTTTATTTATTTACATAAATCGGATATTACGTTCGACCCAATTACAGTGTTGATTTAATCGAACGCTACTACTAAAAAAAATTGTAGAGTTGATTAATTTTTAATTATAGTGAAACACCCACTCGTCGACTGCTGTTAATTTTCTTACACAGTTTTAGATTGTTTTACATCACCTTTACGAATGAAAGTACTTTCAGCGCTACGGCATGTCTGTAGACACGAGACCGTTACGAATTATGGGGGTATTTTTGCTGGGATTTTGCCGTACAAAATCCGTTGGAATAAGCAATGGAATCCTGTGGAATCCGCTTATCGCGCTCGCCCACAATTCCGAGAACAAAAAGCTCAACTGCACAGCACAGCTTGCTTTACTGATTACAGAGTTTACTTTAGCCACAAGTGATGCACTATAACGAATATGTCTTTAGCTAGATGCAAACACAGGTTTTCCTTCTACGAATTGTCACAAATTGGTGGGATTCAATCCCACCTCTGCCACCAATTGTTTAGTGCTACGATCTGTGTGTGGTGCAAGAATAGTCGTTGTCGCTATCATCAGTTTGCAACGTGAAGTTTTTGATATTTTAAGATTGTACATATTATGTACAAAGATGTTTCTCCACTTCCACCATATTATTGATTGATGGAAATAGCCCCCCGAAATTAATAGCTGATTTTACTTTTAATATTTTTATATTTATTGACTTGATAAAAAATATGGTATAACGGAACCTGATAATACAACTCGAGGTTGACTACTATTAATTACATATATAATTAATTATTTTAGCATTGCTAAAATAATTTTTCACATAACTATTCAAGCTGCAAAACAATTATGATGCATTGCTTTTATTTTATAATTTTTCCATATAATTATTATTATTATATATGTACATATGTATATATGTCTGTCTGTATGCTGATAACGCTCACCGACGTAAATAATTAAAAAACCAGAACGTCGCGGGAGTGGGATTTGAACCAGGTATCACTAATTCGGAACAGAGCGCGTACGCGGTGAGCCAAACCAAACCAGATTATTTATATGTATATAAAAAAATAGGCTCGCGACTTTGCTAAATTTTTAATGCGCCATCTATGAAACATCTATAAAAACTATTAAATTTAATTTAATATTTATTAAATTTAATATTAAACTGCTCCGTTGATATTCAACGGGCTTACACTAGTTTAATATACCTATCAACAATTAGATCCATATTAGAGTACTAATTCTGTACCAAAGGCATTTCTGTCTGTCTGTAAGTTGCAATACAAATGCGGAATAAGTTTTGTATCTGACTTCTATTACTCAATGTATGTATTTAGCACAATAAAAGGATAATTTATCCTTAAAACGTGATTTCAAAAGATTTAAATGAATAACAGAACGCATCACCGACTGTAACTAGTAACTAGGATCACTGACTGTAGTGTTTGAAAATTGACGGAGTCAGTCGGTTCTTTGAAGTTCTTCTATGTATATTCTAACTTCCAATTGGAGAAAGTGAAAAATGGTCACATCTTCTAAATTAAAAATTGAGGCCCCAGGTCCACTCTAGACAAACATCGTATCTCATTTGTCGTGAATTATGTTTATATTCGTTGAATAATTTAGATTGCGTGCCGTTTCACGGGCATGAAAGTGGTATGGAGCACGCATGGCCACAAACCCCAAGATAGACCTATCAAGTCCCTGTCCCATTGTGGTCTCATTAATAGAAACAGATGATGTACTAATGGACGGTGTGCGTGAGCTCGTCTTTCAGTAGCTATCGTACCGAAATCGTCTAGCAAAAGCTTCAACAATTAGTATAATACCACTCGTCAACCTACCTCTAGGTTCTGTCTTCCACTTGAGTCGAAATTCAATATTTTGACAAAAAAAAAACCGACAAAACAATCACCATTCTACATATTGTATCATCATCGCAAACGTTTACGGGTTAAATTGATCGTACGGATAATTGCGCGCAACGGACGTTTATTGCAAGTATGAAAAAAGGCTATTTTCGATGTTTCCATTAAATAGCGGTAATTACACGCTCGACTCCGATGAAACTTGATTAACGTTACGTTAATTATTTTCACGTGGATATCCTGTGTATAGAGTTTTTAATTGTTTAGTTTTCAATTTCCTCTATTTTCGTAGACAGTGCTTATTAGCTATATGTATAATTAAAGGTATTAGCTTCTTGGTGATAAAAAAAATGGCTTTATAAGAACCTGTTCGCGCTGCTGAATGTTCTTAATTTGAGCGTAAAATGAAATTCGTGTAAATTTATCAAATTGGTATACATAGGTATAGCAGTGTATATGTGGAGTTTGACTTATTCCATAATATTTTAGTGAAGTCATAGAAATGATGTATTCTTCGGCTTAAAAAATACAATCGAGTGTGATCTGATTATGTGTATTCGACTGGAATCTGTGGTGGGTTTGAGGCACGCGCCACACATGTTGAGAGCACCTGCCATACTAGCAGTACGACTTGGACACCTTTGCACCATTCAGTCTCAGTACGACTCTCGCGCCGGTCACAGCCTCCCTGGGCAGTTGCGAATTAACATTAAATATTACCGGTACATAAAAAACATAAAATAATTTTTGCATATTAGATACAACAGTTTATTTTACCTTATAAATTTGTTAAATTTCATTTTTTCATCCATTTTGACATGTAAAGAGTAATTTGAATATGAATTGCAAATAATGAACACACATTGCATGTTTGAAAATATTGAAAGATACATTAAAATATTTTGTATCATTCGAACGCGTTTGTTTATTTTAGTAATGAATATGTGCAAACAAACACGTGGTTGCCTATCATTCATCAATTTTTCTACGATCAAACGATTTTTATGAATGAAAATGTATCGAACTCCAATAAAATTTGTATTGAATATATAAGGATAGACTATTTACTAAATAATATTGCGAAAATCTTATAAAATAAAATAAAATGTTGTAAAATTTTTGTTGAAGTTTGTGCACCGAGTGTCACGTTTGTATATTTTTTGTTAATCACATACAAATGTATTATATTATATTAAATGCAGCTTTACTATTATAATGATCGTTTAAAAATCAAAAAGCATCCGTGTTGGAAGTTCGCTCAATTCGAATTATAAGCGTTGTGTGCGTTTCGTTTTGTAATTCAGTCCGCTCTCGCCGCAATATTGGATCGTTTATATTTTCGTACGTGGAAAATTTACGTTATTAGATCCATTTCACGATCTGCGATTTTCCTCGGAGCTTTTCTTCCATCCGGAAAATTTTTTGTACCCAATTTACCGGCACAAAGTCGACGTTTGTGCGAACGTCGTACGCCTGTCTGTCAAATTATTCGCGATATTTTGTATTCGATTCGACGCGCGTCTCTCACTCATCCGGCTTAATTTTTTTCCCGTTGAAAAGTGTGTAGAATTCATTCTAATTTGTAAAAATGCGTGTGACAAAATTTCACCGTAATTGTGATTAATATTATTTTCGTCGAAAAAGAATCTTCTCGTCGTATTTTTGTGCGTATTAAATTCTAATTTCGCGTGGTTAAAATGGCATTTTTATTTGTGGTTTCTCTTAAATTACGAATGTATAAATCACTCTTTGAAATTCACGACATATTTTTCCAATTAAAATATGTCCTTAGTGGCAATTTTTAGTTAGGGTTAAAAACACAGTTCAAATCTTACATACGCTGAGGATAATTGAGGCGCACTGAATAGCTCAATTAATGAATTCCTTCAATTATTTATAGGTACAATCACAAAATTTTCGAATACGAATGTCGCTCACAAAGTGAACTTTTGATAATACCATTAATTATGGAGTTTTCCCTCGGCAATTTTCCAGAGATTTTCCGCCGTAATTTGAACTCGCAATTAGCCGACATTTTCTTCGGCACAATCTCTCTCGTTCTAGCTCGTTGAATATACAAATAAATTAGGAAATTTCAACTTTTTCATTTCAGACAAATAATTAACGCCCGTCTTAAAAGTGTCAAGTTTAATATGTAACAAAGTGACAAGACGAAAACGGGACATAAATTCTGAATTTGTAATTGTTTTTCGCATAAAAGTACCAAAGTGCTTTCTGGAAAGGTCGCAAAACGAGAACAACTTTAAACAACGAGTGAATTTTACTTTTATTCTCTTTTTATAAATATGAAGAGTCGTTCAGTTTTTTCATCTTGTAAAATGAACTTTCAGTCCATGTGAAACAAACATGTTTTTGTAAATCATCGAAGACCACGAAATTCGACATGCATTGTACAAGATGGCATTGAATGCACTTTAAAGATCGAGTTACCCTTTGTGCGTTGACGATTGCATGTTTTCAGAGGCTTTAAATATTTTATTTAATCTCATTTATAATATGTATGGGTATTCATTATTCATCCATATATGTACATATGTACAATGTAATACGTTCAACATTTTGTTAATACAACATATGGTTATATTGAACCCGTATACGATTCA
This sequence comes from Parapsyche elsis, assembly GCA_022651745.1. Taxonomy (NCBI): domain Eukaryota; kingdom Metazoa; phylum Arthropoda; class Insecta; order Trichoptera; family Hydropsychidae; genus Parapsyche; species Parapsyche elsis. The sequence goes on from JAGVSN010000006.1 coordinate 630,048, forward strand.
AAACGATTCTAGACACAAAATTTCCCGACAATATTTATAGATAACATCAATGTAATGAATTGATTGAAGACATCATAGGGGATCTTTAATCCTTGTAATCCTTTATTGGACATGAAAGGGTTGAACGGTGTTAATCCGATATAATTCGAACTCGTTCCGTATGTCCGACACGAAGACTTGATCTTACGAATTATAAAGCTATTCTCGACATCAAATCTAGAACGTGCATAAATAAATAACATGAACAAGTCGATGATTTAGGACAGTATAATTAATTTGGGCCATGGTCCCGTGAACTCGGGTTTTTCGGCATGTTTATTTAACTGATGATATCACTAGTTGGCCGACTCCAGATAGAGGTTTACGACAACCAATAAAGCTCAAACATTGCCGAATTTAATTGCGACTTTTATGTACCAATTGACATTTTAACCGTACCGACTTTATATCAAATACTTAAAAATCATCACGAGAACTGCATATATCTTTATCTAAATAGAACGCATCGAGTATCTTAAGAGATACGTATGTACATAAATTCGATAGGAAACAATTTGACCAACGTTCAGAGCCGCAGATAAACCAAGCTCACACTATCATCATCGTTATAAACATTACAATTTATAATCCAAGCACATCGTTTACGCTTCGCAAACATCTGGGTTACGAATTGATTCGCGTTAAGGCAGACGCACACACTGTTTAGTATAGATATGTATTGAATGTATGACAAATATTCGATGTTATTGTTATCCATCACAATATCATCTGAGCTAGAATATATGACATTGTAATAGAATGTAGGTCCATCGAGGGTGTGTTTATCCCCCAAGGTGCGTCATAATGTTGAATGAACAGATAAAAGACTAACACATATTCAAAAATGTTCTTAGAAATTATAGCATAAATAAATAGGTGTCAATTGACAATAGTTTTTTTTGTCTGGTCTCTGGTTACTGTTGCTGTTGCTTTGTCACTTTTATTCGCAATACAATAGTAATACAATATCTTAATGGTACCATTTTTAAAGCCGTATCTGAGTTAAATAATATATTTCATCGAGTACACCTCTGTTTCGCGAGTTTGTTGAGTATTTTTTTCCATAAAAATTACCATACAAATAGGTTTTTTTTCTCGAAAGCTTTTATGTCGCATTCGTGCTTTTGGCCTTTCAGAGATATTCAGAATAATACACGCGGAAAAAAAAAAAAACGATGATAAATTATAAAGTTTAAGAGCGTCTATGTACTATACGAGAATACAGAGTGGCCTAATTTTTCCGACGAATTTGAAAAATTAATTCACCGTAGAAACTCGCGACCAATTATTTATTCGCGATGCAATAATTCAAATTGAAACGGGTGAAAACCGGTAAATTGGGCTTAACCATATTGGCTCATTTGTATGCATAGAACGTATAAGGAGTTGAATAGATTCACTAGGATTCACTTTATTAGACCGCGTGAAACGAGATGGGATACGACATACATACTTTACTGTGTTGCGCGGATGTGCGGTAAATTTACAAAGCTTAGTTAAATTTAATTCTGCGATAGCACTGTTAAGATTAGCATAATGCATGTGGAGAAGAGTACATCTCGTAGTAGAAACGTCTACGTATAAGTTAGACCTCGATATAAAATATAAATTGATTAGATGGGTAGATTATATGCATAGATGCGTTTGTATTTGAATTAACATGCAAATATGTACATTATTGACGACCGGTTTTCAAACAAAAAGCGCTATGTAGAACCGACGATTATCAATTATACAGACGAGATCGATTTTACGGTTGAAATGCGTATGAAATCGACCCCACCGGTAGTGTTTTGATGGTCTTAATTGGACGTACATACCTATTATTCGTAATTAAATTTCAATCGTAATTGCCGTGAAATATTCTATTATTAACTATTTATATACAGAAAAATTCGTGAGGAGTGTCGCTCATCTCGAATATCAGAATTTTTATCGTAGATAAAACGGAATTATAAACAGTTTATAAATATATTTCAAATGAGATAATTTACATTCTGGAAGTTTAGAGGCTTAAAATATTGTTTTGTACAAAAATATATTTATTGCATTCAATGCCCAATTAAAAAAAAATCATCACACGCATTATTATCAATTCATTTAATTTGTAAATTATTTATTATTTATTTAAAATCATATGCATTTTGCATCATCTATTTTTAGTCTCGACGAAATTTCAATGTTAATTTTTTGCAATAATCCTTAAATGGTAGCCGCATTCGTTTGATTTTTTTATAAAATATGATAAAAATGCAATTCCTATCAAAGAAACGCTAAAGACCGGTTTCAACCGCTAATTTATACATTAACACTTAATCGCTTATAAATTAGCTACTTAACCGTATAATAACATAAATTAAATTTATCAATTCGATTGCGATTAAATAATAAATCAAATCATACCAATATATGTACATAGTTTATTGTCCAAATTTGATTTAAACTATCTTTTTATTACAGTGTCGGAGATGTTTTATCATGTTGAATTCTATCGTAACCGATGCACTTTTTTACGGTTCTTAATCTGGATTACGTGCACTCTTGGAACGAGATATACGAGCTAATTAAGCGTTAACCCGTTTTGACCGCACAGCTTCCGTTACATTGATTGCGTGAACTTTAACCGTGAACTATCAATGCATAAATCACTACTTCTACTACATTTTATAAATAAACTGTTAAATTAATGTTAAAAGTTCTCACTTTAAGCTAGGGAGGGGAATAGATGTTTTAAATTATAACGTGATGTGATACAACTTTTAATTATTATAATAAATCTTAATCAACACTTAACAGTACGCGTAAAATTACGCACTCGGTAAATTGTGCAATTTTTTTGTGAAACGTACGAGCTTGGTCAGGGGTTAATTAATCTTCTAAGATTGATCGTTGAATTTTCAATATTTCGATTAATTATTGTGCAATGTTTTAAATATTTTGACCTTAATTTGCCATATTAGTGAAAAATCGTTCAATCATTTAGAATCGTTAACTAATTACGATTGGTTCACAACAAATTTTTATCAACGATCCCTTATTTCACACCAACTGAATTTTTATAAAAAATCTCAAAATTAGGTCGCAATTTCCGATTTATATACCACTGATATGTATCGTACGTACCAATATGTACAATGTCAATACTCTTGTGTGACTGGAAGACATTTACTATAATTATTGTCCAACAACTTCATTGGACAATGACGTAATCATGCTTTTAATACACTGGCAATCATTGTTGTTGTACAGACTGATCAATCGACCAATTGACTTAACTGATTGATTTATCGATCGATTTTCGAAGGCCGAGAGTGAAAGCCGTGCAGTTTATTTTTATAAAAATTTTAATGAATGCCCACATTTTAAGGGGAAAATCTTTCTTCACCCGACGTTCATTAATACACTTTTTTTTTTTTTTGAGAAAGCTATGTTGTTGAAAGGTCGTTATTGATGGTTATGTGTTGAAAATAATCTTACGTTCTTTTTCGTGGTAATTTAAACATCACCTTTATGTAAAATATCAATATATTTGCTTGTCTTTTTTAGCAATGAAGGATTTGAAACTAGGTTAAGTAGTAGCAGTCAATAAACGATTCAAATTGGGTCGAAGCTCGCACTTTACAAAAGCGCGAAATTGGACGTAGCCGGTTTCTGTTATAAAGTGCCACGGGGTTAATCGAATATCAGACACACCTCGTTCTCAAATGTCAACCGCGTCATGTTCAATAATTGTCTAGTATTTGACAAGTGGTGGCACGCGAAAAATCGTGACTTTTTTCATAATAAGTTGAATTGGGTATGTTTCCGTGCGTTCCGGCAACGCGTAATACACAATTGTCTCGCTCTTGCGTTAAAAACACGATTTAGATATCGAAAAAAATATTTACAATTTAAATTCGAATCGTTTCCTTTACGCTTTTAATGGATCGGATATCTTATGTACGTCCTCTTGTGGAACACGTAGGAATTGATTATCTTGTTTTTGAATAATCAATTTCCTTTTACATTAAAAAAATGTACATGTGTGTATTTTGTTACACCGAAATTCTCATTAAATATTTATTTTTTCAGAAGACAAATTGTCAACATTTTCCAAAGGTGAAGCTAGGATATTTTACGCTCTTGAATAAGGTTAGTAATTAAACTACATATGTATATTTTAAAGTTTATTTATATTTTATGCGATAGGTATTTATCATATTATTTATTAATTATAATATGTCTAGTTGAAAATTTGCTGTTGAAGCGATAACATGTCAAAATATCCGCGAATATAAAAGATATAAATCAAAGCAAAATTACACATTTATTTGTAAGGTCGTTTCTCAAACTTCATAGTTCTTTAGAAAGAGTTGGTAATAATGTTGTTTCTAAACGATGTAGTAATGTGTATAAATTTTATAAAATTATTTTTTTATTGCTGTTTTATAGGAGTGCTCATGTTTTCTACCATTTAGCTAATTAGCATTTAATTTTTGTGTTCAAAAAACATTACTCCTATAAAAACTTCCAAATATATGTACAAATGGATGACTATCGTTTATTTATTGACATATTATTGATGACCTTTTAAATATCTGCAAGATTTACATATGTAATTGTACCTCTGTACAAAATTAATACAGAACAGATAAGATTTTAATAATAATAATTTGTTTTAAGATTGATACATTATTTATTATAACTTTTATAAATGTATAAATTACTTATAATAAGAAAGGAAGTTTTTTTTTTCTTTTCGTGAATCAAATTATTATCATAAATTACTATCTCATAATTTGCAATCTAAAATTAATGTAAGATTTTTATTTAATTATTGAAAATTATAGATACTTGACCAGTACCAATTTGCTAATCTCTATTATTTACCACGCATAGATATGTATAATATTTTTTGCCTTTAGCGATTTTGATTTAAATTTATTGCCCCGTTGTCAAACATGGTTATTTATAAAATCCGCTAAAACAAAACGATGTTTTGATGCATTGGCCTTGAGTGAAAAAAATTATCGCAAACTAGCTAGCAATGAGATTTCACCGGAAGAAAAAAAGTTGAATTTGAGCCAATTCTAGATCAGGACGTTGCGCGAAAATATTTTCAGTGGGTTTGTGGGTAAATGGGTCGATTTGCACTGTCGCAAATAGTTTTTATGACTTTTCACTCTAGTAAATATTGTACAATTTATCGAAGCATGTGTTTTAACTGAGGTGACGGTATTTTAATCTTCATTTCCCTGATATTCAATATTATCCTCACCAACAAGACGGGGAATACTTTCATACGTGTACATTCTTTCACTACCGATTTATTGAAGTTTGGCAACTTCTGTCCACTTCGATATCGTAAATACATACATACATATATGTACATATGTATGTATATGATGAAATAAAAATGCGTATAATCCCATGTATCCGCTTTACGGGTCCGATCGCGCCTAATCTCACACTACAGCGAACACAAATATTATTTTTGTAAAGTGATATGGGATCGGCTTAATGGTTTTCCCCATGTGTGTGTTCATTGCTTTTGATCGGTAATAATGTAGCTAAATTTTTGGAACAGTTTTCATGCAGTTTCTCTTATAATTTTAGTTTAAACTTACTTATGTACATAGTTACTAGAGGTACGTTTATGTATATACATATGTACCATAGTAACGTTTTGACGAGGTTAGCGGTTAAGACTCAAGCCGTTAAACGCAAGTGTCCGATCTCACACCGCTATCACATCCCTACGATGAGTAACCGATTCTAGATTGTTCAAGCCAAGAATGTAGCGTAATCTCCAACGGAAAAATCTTTTAATTGACACTGTTTAAACACAATGTTTGCATGGGTGTATTGCCGCACTCTCTCGCGCAACCCGCATACAAAAAAAAAACGACGTGTCAAAAAATACGCACAGGTGATGTCATCCGTTGTTTCACTCACAACTATGTACTCTGCATATGACAAAGGTTAATAACGTAAAAAAAAAACCGCTTAGCTATTACATATTATAAAATAAAGTTAGTTGCGAAAGAAAGCGAACGCTGTGTTACTTTGGTTCGACACTGCAGTACCCGTGGGTGATTTTTAATTGACACGATATGATGGCTTCTCAAACTTTTCCGCTCAACTAAATTTTCTGCCTAATATGTTTTAAGTTGTTTTAACCAATCTAAACAGTATCGCGCTTTTGGGGCATTGTTTTTGCAGTGGTTATCTCGCGTGCCGATTTAGCCGTAACCGAACACTTCACGACCGTAAACGGTATGTTCTCTTTGCGTCACCGTTTTAAATTCAAATTTTGGACACGTCTGTGACTCATCGTTGTCCAAATATGTACATATAGGTACACACGCACACGTAATAATAAATAGCGCGATTTAAATCGTTCAGTTTTTGAGCGGGTCAAGATGGTGTACTGTGACAGACAACGCGACGTACGAAATTCCTTATGAATACTCAAAGCGCAAATATGTACTCTGTAGACGTGCTAAAAATGAATTTAATAACGATGATTGCACGTCCGGTTTTCGTGTTTGAATTTCATTTAAAGTATTCTCGTTAATGTGGCGTATGTTTCCCGTAGTTTTGCTGTTTATGGATTAAATAAATAAAGCACTTCTTGCGGTGAGTTTTTCGTATCGAATGAATTTTGATTTTCGCGGCTTTAATTATGTAATACTTTCCTATGTATATACATAAAACTAGGAAATTCACATCAACTACGCACGATTTGCTTAATTAAAATTACCTAATAATTAACTTGCTTAATTGACGTTTAAAAGTATTCATAACTATATGTAATAATATAATAATATAGGTAATATCAATAAACTCTAATACAATAAAGACTGGTGTAAATTTAATAAAGTATTTCTTAATCCTGCTAAATGTTATTCTATTACTTTCAAAAGAATCTCAATTCCGTTCATACTTATTCAATCGACGGAATAAACTTACATGTGTCTTCAAAATAAAGGATTTGGGTGTAATTTTTCAAGAGTACCTTACTTTTGTAGAGCATATTAATCATATATGTATATATGTATCTGAGGATGAAAACAGATTACTCTACTTCATTGTCAGCGTTTTCACAATCTTAATACTTTTAAATTATTATTATTCTGTTCGCTAGTTAGAAGTTAACTAGAATATAATTCTGTAGTTTGGTCACCTCATTTTTCCATTCATTCGTATTCTATTGAAAAAATACAATATACATATTTTTAATAAACCTACTGAATATTAATGTTATGATTCTCTTCTTTCAAAATTATAAATGATAAAATTAAGTAATAGAAGAATCATATTTGATAGATTCTTATACATTCGAATCTGCTTAAAAGTTCCGGTACGTTTTACCCGTTCTCGATTTTTATTAAATTATGAAACTACATACATACTATGTATGTATGTATGTATGTATTCCGCCAAATAATTATTATCTTCATTCTCCCATCCCCAAAACGATTAAATATTATGATTTTATTGCCTTATGCAACGACTTATTATTTATTTTATCAACTCTACATAATTTATCAATTAGTTTTTTTCTTTATTAGTTTTTTCTCTAATATTATATTTTATGTATTTTTTATGTAAAAGCCCTAACAGGCGTATAATAGGTAAATAAATACATAAACAAATAACTATGCGTCGAAATGCGTTGATCTCTCCCACTTACAAGCTAAGGACTTTCGTCCTCCTACGGATAGCATTTTCAGCCCACTAATAACCGAATTCACTTAGCCGTACAATAAACTGAAATAAGCAAAATCGCGTGGTGATTACACCGCAGTATTTTTATCATTGTTAATTTTATTGCACGTCAAATTGAGGCCAATTAGTTCCATACGAGGAGCCGTTTGGTCGCTGACAAGTTCCGCGGGTGCGGTCAATTGAATTTCGGTGTTATAATTGATCGGAGGTCATTGTATGCAAATCAGTCATAAAAATAATCATCGATTGTGAATGACCGGTGCACACGTAAATGCCGTTTTTCGGTAATTGAAAAAGAAATCATTGTGACCCCTCATCAATAGTATTCTTTATGTTGTTTTGTGTGGTTTTTTGTACGGGACATTCATTCCCACAGTGTTAAAAGACGTGCTGAATTTAATCGGTAGGTATCTACATACATACATATGTGTGTATCGTGCCCGTTGTATGTCACAGACGTATTTATTATGCCCGTTTCTTTTTCTAATCCCTCGCCAACCGAACATCTTGAACTTCTAATTCTGATCTGCATTCTTGAAGTTCAATGTTCCATTCTGACTTACTACTGCGTAACGGACGGCTCTCTACAAATATTGCCCGGCTAAAATGGCGAGCCAGATATCGTGGACACTGTTCACGTAATTTTCGAACAGAAAGGCCATTATTTTGCATACGATGGTCTACTGTTAAAAACAATTAACGAAAATCGCATTTGTGTGGTGCGACAACAAAGTGACATTAGTGTCATGTCTAAATGTGTTAATGCGTTCGGTAATCAATGTATTGAACAAAAATATTATAATTGTGACTAACCAACAGACTCGACCGTTGTAGCACGCGCTTTTAGCAAATAAAATAACTTTTACATATTTCAATATAATGCATATTGGCATTTTGCTGTGTGTATAATAGATATACATACATACATACATACATATATGTAGACACTTAACACACATAACAGAATTGAAATTCAAAACCGCGGTTTTGGGTGACGTACATTGACGTAAACTGTTTTGACGTAGGACTATCAAAATGGATATTTCATTACATCTCAAAATACATACATATGTATTAAAAAAATAATTTTGTGTTTAAACTTAAATGTTGTACTATTGTTACATGTTTATACAAAAGTCAATACACATAGTTAAGATACTATTGGAAGTAAGCGGCTTAACACCGATATCAAAGTAGGCTTTAACTTTCAGTAGGTAGGTACACGCATAGTACGTACATACATAGCTGTGTCACTTTGGAGGCTTAAGGGGGGGGATTAAAGTTTATCATACAATCGATTCATAAAAATATTAATAAACAAGTGTATTTTTACCGCGTTAAATATGTTGGACAGTTTCGTACTCCAAATGAAATAAAATATCGTCTATCAAACTATAAATATTTACGCAAAATTTACTCTCGGGATAAGCTTGTACCGTCCGCGTTGAAAACGTTGCCATACTTGTATCGTTCGATTTTATTATTATTGTAGGCCGAAAACGTAATTCGATTATCCCGCAAACAATAATTCTTTCTGTCCGCTTCTGAAATTCTATTATGATTTATTGACGATATGGAAAAGTGGATTTTATTCCCCCGCGTCACTCGAAAAACAATGTAGGTACAGTGGGGGTCGAACTCACCCCACATTTTTGCAACATCCCTCTCGGCATACGAACGATGTCGATACATTCAGATGAATTCGATTACGAAACGCGGCAGTTCTCTTCGATATTCCAAATTTATTCTATTTTCCGGCGACCGATAAATGTATTGTGGGTAGTTGGGTACATGTACTCGTACGTACATACATAGGTATTATATATCAGTATTCCATTACGCGGATAAATTCCAAATATCGAATTTCTTTATTTAAATATACTGTTAGGGGGTTATTGAATTGACGAAATGCCCCGAAAGGATCCGTTCATTTATTGTACAAAGATATCCTGTTGAAATGTTATCGACGTTCAAATCGTATCGAATTATATCAACAATTGTGAAACAGGACGAAGAAATGAAATTATACACATTTCTTTGTGCTAGACAAAAAAACAAAACCTTTCCGTTAATTCTAGCTTTTTACATTGCTCCAAAGTACAAAGTAATCTATGTATGTATGTATATGTTACATAGAAAGTGTCAAAGTTCATAAAAGTATAAAATAAATGAATTTTGTTGTTCAAATCATTTTTCATCTCACCAATCCGATCAGTTGATCCTGAAGAACATTTCAAATCAGCTTCTGTCGTGCTATCTTTCTCAAACTATAGTGCTATTTCAATTTATGAAGCGTAGTACTTTTGGGCCCATTTTGGGCAATGTTTTTAAATTTAGTAAAGATAGGTTGCAAAAATTGCAAAATAGAGCTATGTGGAGTATTTCAAATGTAAATAGATAAGTATAAGAAATATGTTGAATTAATAAATTGAATTTGACGAATGTAAAGAAACCTTAAAATTGTGCATGTTAGTATAAATTTTATAGTTAGATAAGAATTTATTACCAAGATATTTCAATATGTATTTAATATATATAATATACATAGTCATAATACTAGAGGTAAGAATAAGTTAATAGTTAAGAATTTAAAATTAAGTAGATTAGGAGAAGTATCTTGTACGGGGATGTTGTTGAATACAGTGGACCGCCAGAAGATCTCAGATATATAAACAAAATTGATAGATTCCTGGCAGCCTTAAAACAGCACCTCTGTATACATAAGTGCTAATGGAAAATTAAATTTATTTTGTAATTTTAACTTTTAGTTAGTTTGTAATTAGCTTCTTAAGCTATTTTAATTAAATAAATAAATAAAATGTATAAAGGTTACAGACACACTTTTTAACATATACTTTACACACGCATTGAGGATAAAACCATACCCACATAGATAATATTACATACATACCTACGGGTTAAAGACGGCAGATGGGCGGACAGAAGGTTAAAAGGTCATCCAATGAACGGGAATCGAGTAAATATAGACGATGAGCATAGTTTGCAACAATGCGAAGGTTGATTGAGGAACAATTGATTTTATGGTGTGGTCGTGATTGACTTCAGCCTCATCAAACGTTGATGTCACATGGCAGAACTCACAGTGGAACTCGTCCACGTGGCGACGACAGATTAAACTGTGACAAAACGCAGCACAAATCACCTGTACCTACGAAACGTAGACATTTTTAGTGCTGCGATAACCCACATTCCCCTCGCATACCACAACAATGGACAGTTTCACCGATGCATCTTTCCATTTTGAACTTTCGCCTGACGATGACACCTGCAGTGGAGCATTTGTATCGACGAGAGTGAATCTCGACAAACATTTGTTGCTGACATTAGCCTTCTCGAGTGTCTCGTTAGTTAGGACATGAAGCATGACCTGCAGAGGCACTAGTTACGCCATCGCTTCAGCCGTATTGTAAAACCAGTCATTCGCTATATAAATAAATACCTAGCGTATTTGCTTGCACGTCCAAAAAAAAAAAAACAATAAAAGCCCACAGTAAATAAACTTTGCGAGTTTCCCAACTTTTCTCAATTTTCTTCATTATTTTCTCACGGTTAATTTAATTTGAAAATTACCAAAACGGTCGTCCTCTTCCTAGAATAGATTCGAACGTTCTTTCATATATCTGTTCAAAAGAAGGTTTTTATTTCTCACCATACAATTTCAGTGTAATGCTAATGGAATTTTTGCTTATGTGCCGAGCTAAGAACATACGCTAGAGAAGTTCGTGTTTATTGTGTGAAAATAAGACGTGTGCGTGTGTGTGTGTGTTCATTTTCTATTATGAGCGTAAAATGTTTGTCACTTCTGCTCCATTTACGTAATGTTCTCAAATATTTACGGAGATTACACGTGCGGAGAGCGCAGGTAACACACACGCACGCACGCAATAATACACAACTATGGAAGTTTGTTCTGCAAAACTATTATACAATGTTTGTATTGGACTCATCGGCATCGTGCGCATACGATATTGGTCCATATAACCCCATTGACCTACATTTATAATCATTTTTCAGTTGCATCGATATCGATGGAAAGATTTAACGTTTAAGCTATTTTTTTTTCAAATGAAATTTGATGCAGTTTTGAAAGTCTTGATCACTTTTACGTTTCAGTCATAAACATAATCGCATATAAGGTATAGTGCACAATCTGGTCTAGATTGCCAACTCTGGTACGTTGGCCTGAAACCAGTTTCCGGTGAACAGCTTCTGCCGCTTATGTATGTACATACATAGAACAGTGTGCCATTTCCTTATCACTTATTGATATCTCTTCCCCCCCATTGATAAACATCTTAATTACCGCAATATGGTACTTACATGGAAGCGTTGATCGTTTAAGTTTTTTTTCTTTTCGTCAAGACGTCTTGCATAACTCCAATTATGGCTTTATCGCATTGATTATAAATGTCTCAATTAACGCATACCCTATATTTTTCATCGTTGATTTATCCGAATCAGATGTTGTTGAAGAGCGTGTGAATATAATATTTACATATAGAGACGATTGTATTTGGAAAATTATTCATTTAATGACGCATACGTATACTATTTCCTCGTATTGTGATATTTTCAGATTTCTAAAAAGTTTAAATATACATACATACATACATAGCTGGATTTGATGAATGAAACCGAAACAAACGAGTCGAGCGATTCTTGTCTTTACTGCAGAACGTTTCATTCATTATAAAATCAGTAATTATCAAACTTTTCCTTTCAATCTTTCCATTATATGCTTATATACTAAATTATTATTAGTGTATGACAGAAAGATTATCTATATATTATAATGCGTACAGAGGCGGATTTACCATTTTGCCGCCTATAGGCTATAAGATTATTGTGGTATTATATTTTCGTGGTATGCATTAATTTGCATTTATTTATGCAAAACGCGTGTTCTTATGAGAGGCTATATTTAAACGACTGCATTCAGCAATGTGGACACGTTTGACTGATGATCACCTTGATGACCGTTTGCGTTCTGACACAAGTCATTATAAACCTATTTAAATTATTAAAGCCTATTTTTATCGATTGCTTTAAAAAATAAAAATAATTTACGAGAAATTTTGTAAAATTCTTATACATATTCTTATTAGTATACTAGCCGAATTGCCCGGCGTTGCTCGGGCGGGTGAATTATGAATATGAATATTATGAATTATGAAAACAAATGAATATCGAAATAAATGTTTATTCTCCAATAGGTACAAACTAAAATTTAATATGGGGGCCCCTTGAACCCGGGCTCCGACCCCTTCCAAAAACCATCTACGGTCTAAGTTAGAGTATCATGACTCATGAATTAGTATACCAAATTTGGTGGCTTTAAATTGAAAACTGTAGATTTGAATAGCAGACAAACAAACAAACATTCAATTTTATGTAATAGATCATATCCGGACCTTCCCCCATATTCTTCCATGGAAGTCTATCGCCATGCAAATTAAAGAAAAAAGTAGATCCCAAGCTGACAAAGGTTGAGCACTCTTGCCTTATATCCCATTCGTCTATGTATTTTTAAAATTTATTTATAAAAATTGTAGTAATTTATGACAGGCATTTATTGAGTCGCCCTTGTCAAAACTGACACACGATTTAATTCGAAATTTTATGACGCGTATACGTCAGTGTAGTGATTGATATTATTGCCGTTATTACACGCAAATATTTCATATTTTTATCGTACAATATTGACAACGCCCGTCATTTTTTCGTATCATCGAACAAAATTATTGAACTCGATTATTTTCGTACACCTGACGGCCATTGTCAATTTTGAGCCATAATCGCGCACAACAATCGCTCGAAAAAATAAACATAATATTTAACCGGCGTAATTCAGAGCTTAAAATTAATGTAATTGCAAAAGCAACGACTGTCAAAGCGTGATTGAGGTTAACCGTGCCGTTGACAGGCGTCCGGTCGATAAAACAGCGCTCTACTTACATTCGGCGTTTGAATTACGCACGAACGCCTGCTTAATTTATCGTTTCTTAAATCCACAGCGATATATTCTCAGCGAAGGGACGAGTTACGAATCGTACGATATCGCAAAACTGTCCGCGCCCCGAGTGCTTGTGTAATTTATGTATGATTCTTCAACGAGTCGGTAACGCGTGACGAGGACGCCATTTTGAAAATTTGACGCGCGCATGAAAGTTTTCATACAAGCTCATTGTCAGCAATTTCAAGCGTAATATTACGCCCGTTCAATTATGTATAACGACGGTGTGATGTCACCGGCGACAAATGTCGCTCTTTTAACGCGAAACGTACACATTTCGCTTTAGATAAAATCGCAGGGATAAATCGTAGAACAAACACGGTTGTTCAAACAGTTCGTTTGTACCCACGGTCTAATTCGTTTGGCAAACTTATTTTCTCTGGCTACGAATTTGTTCGTATGATTCAGATAAAGGCAGGACACACATCGGACATACACATTTGAGAGAAACTCAAAAACAAACAACACACCTAAAGATAGGCTTACCATACGTCCCGATTTGACCGGGATTTTCCCGGTTTTAAAGCGCGTCCCGACATCCCGGTCGGTTTATCATTTTGTCCCGGTTTGTCATTTTTTTTTTATCCCGGTTTATCATTTCGTACGCGACTATCGTTTCATTCTTTGGAAAATCGACGGATGACGTCACGAGGCATGAGTTGTGCGCATGCATTCGTATTATTTATGCTTTTTGTTGATCACGTAGTGCATAACAGTCAATAGAGGTTATGGAGAGTCTCTTGTTTCGTTTGTGACAGATTAGATATGGCTAAAAGAAACTGTGCATTTTCCGGATGCTTTGAAGAAAGAATATACCTTTCTGAAAATTGTATATGGCTACGTTGATCACGTAAAATGTGAACAATATTCATTTGAGTTGTCAGTGCTTCAGGGTGGGCGTTCCGATATAAAAGTTTTTTTATGAAATTCAAATAATTTAGATGCAGAATGTTCTTATGAAAAAAAAATTTTTGATTAGAAAACTACGTAATTTTATAAAAATTATACAAAATAAACGTAAAATCTTAAAGTGTCCCGGTTTAAGAGAAAAATAATGTGGCAAGTCTACCTAAAGGTATTTTTGTATCGAATTAGAGGTTTCATGTGAAAATGTATCCTAAAATAATACATATAACGAGCAAAACACCATTTAAATTCTAAATATGTAGGACTAAATTGAACTGCACAATTTTGTAATAGCTAATCTTTACGATGAATCGTGTTTAAAAAGTGACATTGCACGTTAGAAAGTAGAATAGTGAATATATACAGTCGGATACGTTTGCGTTTCCCAAAATGGATAAAGCCAGGTGAAATGTCCGTCAATTCTAAACGAGACAGATTACCATTCACCGTTTCTCAACATGTCGTATCAATAAGTAAGCATTGACGCGCTAAAATTGAATCGATCAACCTTTAAAAACGGATTGTGTAGGTATACTCGTATGTGTTTATTCCATTCGTTCGTCGATACTCGATTGTGATTCCTCGTGTGTTTTGTTGTTTCACGTACGCATAGAAGAAGTATACACGAGTTCGATGTGACATTCGGTTTGTTGTTTGTCGATGTCTGTTTCGGTAGATCGGTATCGAGACCGAGACCAAGACCAGACACGTTCCAAATGTGGTCTGTGTCGGATGGAAACTGGTATTTTGTCCGTTTCGATAAACGGTTGCAGTTGCACGCGTCGGCGTCCAATAACCGTTACGTCTTGATTAATCTGCGCCAAAATTCTGCATCAAATTCAAAGGTCGCGCTCTTTTTGGCAAGGTCGCGTGTGGTCGTTGATTGGCGTTTTTAATGTCTACTGCGCCTTTTCAAACGACTAAATTGAAATGTTGTGTTCCTGTGTTCATTGTAAGTGCAACAATAAAAAACAAAAAAATTGAAGAAACCTATGACCATGTATTAGCAGAAGAACTAATGAATAATTAATATGAAGGTTGAAGTACCAATGTGTAGAATAATCGCTACAGTGAAATTTTAATTGTATTCTGATGAATTGTTGGCTATTCCTTTAGTATTTTTTGCTTTGAATTATTACGTTTTTTGCATAATTTTGTATTTCGTATAGGTACGAAATTCAATCTTTTTTGATTTTCTTTTGTTGTTGAAACTTCACGTGTTATCCATAGCGGTTTGTTTTTTTGTGTTTCTTCTAAAAAGTGACCACAAACGAGAGCCGCGTCTTTTCCATTTAACGGTATTCAAACCCATTATTACAACAACAACGTAACACATTAATTATTCAACGACAAAAAAACCATATTTCGCATTCTTAGATGTTTCCTCAAAATTTACATACATATTTTAGGCAAATGTCGTAAGTCAATCCCACACTTATCAGCAATAATAATAAAAATCATTTTTATTTGTATCAAATTTTAGCCGTGGATTTAATTATTATTAAATATTGGGGGAAAAAAGCGCTTTCGTCAATGATTTATTATTCAAAACCATAATATAAACAGTGACGTGCACAACTTATTTTGAATGACAGACTGGAGAATTGTACAATCGCACGTACACAAATAAATTAACATAAATATTGACTAGTGACAGTAAAATTTGTTTATGCATTCGTAATAATATTACTTGCATACAAACTGTTTTTTAGAGCTTATGTAAATTGTAAAACTATTTTAGTTTTTATCGGCAGTAAAATTTAATAAAAAAAAACAACATTTTATATAGTATATAATAGTTGAGTGTTAAAATCCCATTTTGAAGTTTTTAAATCAATTCCACATTTTATTGTGCGGATTTTAATTATATTGACACTAACGATTCAGTACATTGAAATTTGTCGAATATTAAAAAAAACTGTCAAATGTTAATCAATTTCAAATTTAACCTGAGTTTGAGAATCATCGCATGGAGTAGGTATCGCATGTTGGCGATACAATTTTGTTAAAAACAGTTAACCGTTAAGAATCGTGATACGATTCGCATACATTTTACTTAACCGTACCAAAATTGCAGTTTTGTACGATTTCACATCGTCGATCACGAATTTACATAAAGACGATACCGTTCGTGAATTGTCATCGATGATACGAAAACTCACAAATTTCACAAAAGAATCCATCGATATTCTTACTCTTCACTTTGAAATATCTCTGCATAAGTACATGGACTGTATTCGTAATACACCACAGGGCACAAAATAAATCCGGAAAAGTGACCAACCTTGATTTTCAAACCATGTTTCAATAAATCGTCATACACACCGATGAAAACATAATTCATACTCGCGAAAGAGTATTATTATTAAAAAATATATATCATTTTCAATTTAAGTTGTACCTTGAATTAAACGAAAATCGCCGTAAATCAATATGAACGAGAACGTAAATAACGTTTAATTGACTTCACAGCAATCTCGAAAATCGACCTCACAATTGCCGACGTACAAATGAACCATAGTTATCTTGTCCGCATGACGTTTTGACCATTCGTTAACGATCGTTTTTTTTTTTTTTAAGAAAATGCGCTATAAAATTTTCGTATTGAAATTCAAAGCAACTAGCCAATGATTGATGCGTATTTCACATTTAATTATTTCGAATTTCGATAATATGCACTTTGATTTACGATTTTACACGTCGATATGCTAATGCTGTTTACTGATTTTTCGTCGCCGATCGATAGAAACGTTCGATCGATCCCACGCAATAAGGAGAGTCGCACAACGCAACACGTTCTCATGACTCTCATGAGATTTATGTTATTCATAAATGCTTAAAATTCACGCGTCGATAACATTCAATGCAGAAAGCGTCGACAGATGTTCGGCGAACAATGAAATCCAATTTCGCCGCATACGTCCATTGTTCAAGTAGTTAAAAGGTGGACGATCGCTGGCCTCAATGTACAAAGTGCACCCCCCGCATATTTGCACTACATATGCGCTAATGGCCTATCGATACTAGAGTCGTCAACTGCATTAATCTCACGATTAATAGGGTACTAAACTATAGCATGTAGCGTTGCCAGCGATAGTCAAAATGTATGTATAAAAGGGAATATAATTAATTGGCTAATTTCTATGTTTCAGAATTTGAATTTTGCAACCGATACTGAAGACATGTAGAGGATAAGGACGACGATCGCGCGCTGTGACATGAGATAGGACGAAATACAAAATAGGAGGTGATGGTGTAATTACAAGATTGCCATTTTTTTCCCACAACTACTAATACATCACACGAACGTCAAGATGAATCCGAAATCTAATAGTAAACCACTCAAATGGATTACAATAGGAATTACGTTGACCATAGCCATGTTTCCTCATACGAATGCGCAAGGTAAATATTATTTTGTTTTAGTGTACAATTAGTTTTATCTAATTTTTAAATGTGTATTGATTAAATATTTGACTTGCAGTTTCTACAGAGTCTGCAGAGGCTCACTCTCATTCCATGTACTACGTTTGTCCACCTGAATTCATACGTCTGGGTTCGGGTTGCTACTACTTTTCAAAAAAACCCGAAACTTGGCAAAATGCACATTTTTCTTGCAAGGTAAGCTAAACTTTAAACGCTCAGTACCTATGTATGTACATATGTACAACGTACAGATTTTCATTCATACTTTGTACATCTATGTACAGTTTTTGCATAAAAACTCAAAATAGATTTTGCATTACCACATATTACTATAGGCTATACATATATTAGTGTAATCGTCTGCCTGCCTGCCTACCTAGGTCGTTGCGGTCATGCTAGTATTGCCAACATAGCTAACATTTTTTTTATTGCGGCTTCAACAAGCCGCTATCTGTCAAAGCTGGTTCGAGTTGACAACGTGATTGTATAGCCATACACCTATTCAATCAACGGTATACTATCGGGCTATATACAGAATTATGTAGACTGTACTGTTATTTTACAAACAATCGCGCATAGGTGGGGTTAGAGTCCACCGTCATATGACTGGCAAACCGGCTAGTTACATATGTATGTGCATAGACAGTTTGGTTATTTCGTGCGTAAAATTTCGATTGCGTATTGTTTGTATTTTGCGTCACATTTTGCAAAGAATGTGGTATAATTTTACTGTTTCTTACTTGGGGTATTGTTTGAATGGCAAACAAACGAAACGGCAATAAAACTTTACCTTGCCCAGACTCGTATCTTTGCCGTGTTATCAGCGAGGGTTACATCTCCGCATTAACGAATAAACGCCGAACGTGGGTGATAATGAACGTATTGAAACTTTCCAAGTTTGTAAATTGGCGCAATTAGCCGACTTTCTTTTGAATTATGTCTCATTTGTTGTTTTGACAATATTGCTCGGTTGCCTACCCAAGCGACATATAATTGAAACTCTAAATATGGACTGTTGTATGTATAGGTACATACATACAGTGTGTACTACTATAATCTTAAATGAAAGTAGGAACTCATTGAAAGCTCTAGAAAGTGCAACGTGTGTATAAAAAATTGTAAGTAGAAAATCAGTCAATGCATATGAAACCACAGTTCGTATCCATCACATGGTACATGAATATTATTTTAAATACAATGTATGTATATTGCAATGGCCTAGTGGCGTTACTTTCAAGTGGAGCTTGCAGGGGTTAAGGCCTGAGCACACCAAAGCGAAATCGCGTATGAAAACCTAGCGAATTTCGCTATGAAAATCTAGAAAATTTTGCTCGTCTTTCAATCTGTATCGCACACACAGGCCCGATTAATGCATGCCACACACGCATATCTCAAATTTTTATTGCGAATTTGTTTCAATTTTATTAATAATCAATTGTTTTTGCACTACGTTACGTATATAATCGCCCCCGCCACCCGTTTCAAGGGAAACTAAAGTTTTCACCACGTGGCTATGCCCGAATATTTAACGGTTAAGGCCGACTTTGCTGTCATGCGCTTAAGTGCTCATTCCCTAGCGAAATTCGCTAGGTTTTCATACGCGATTTCGCTTTGGTGTGCTCAGGCCTTTAAGTCAGTATGCAAATATGTACTCGGCTAGAATTAAATTTAAATGGCTGTGTGCACGATCATATTTCGACTCGACCCTTCGGGCCAAAGTGACCGATAATTTCCAATAAATGCAAGCAGCGACCATCTCGCTGCTTTGGACGCGATTCAATTGGTCAAGACCAATTTGCCAAGAAGACGAGAGAGCAATAAAACAGATTCGAAACGTCGCCGTTGCGATCTTGAACCCGACCGATGAAAAATGCGGACGACAATAGAGTTCGTTTAACTTTCAGCGACTTTCTTCGCGTTGTTTTTATGAAGCGATAAAACGCAACTAGAGTCTGCCCGAGGTTAAATGCAACTGTGCAATTTGATTTTACGATCACACCACTGAACTTTCCCACACTGCACTACTGTAGCGAGACGGTCAAATATGCAATAAAATGCAATTTCACTAATACGCACTGTCGAGCGTGCGACGAGTGGGAAAATTCGTTTCTTTCAGTATGCGTACCACCTTTTACTGTCTCGGATACGGTGAAGTTCACGAACCGTAACGCTTTTGTCGACCAATATGAATGGGGATCACTTTGTTCGGTGTCCTGTAAAGGATGAGAAATCGCTTCTAATTAATAGTCCATGACGCAAATGTCGTTTGGCAAACCAACACGTTGGATATGTTGGTCAACTCATGACCAGCCATAAATCAAATTTAACCGAGGAATTTGCAAATATGCACCCAGAAGTAAACTGGTCAAAGTCGACATTCGCACTCCCCGGAACGGATCCTTTATTTCCGAGAAACGGAAACGGTAATTCAACGTCATATTATTAATTGAATGGAATAAATCGTACCGTGGATGTTTTTTCTCTCCTCGTATATTTTCTTCTACAAAATCAATAAGAATCCTAGAGTCGTAGACGTATTCCATTATTCATCAGATCGAACGAGTTATACCGGACGACCTTTCTACAAAAACGCGATGCATCAATGGAACATTGCCTACTATCGCTCGGCCATCTCTGTTTTGTCTTTCAATACCGGATTTGCGTAGGTTTTATCCGAGAGCTCGACAATCGCGAAAGATGAATGAGGTGGTCAACAAATCCGTATTATTTATCACATTCAAATTGCGACATGTCGCCCCTACGCTCATGGGATCTTCCCGTTTGACATAAATTTCAGATGAAGAATTATATCAACAAAGAGTCATTTCATCCGTCGAGATAATTATAATTACTTCATTCAATTGTACGGTGTAATGTTTTAATGTAAAAAGCTCTCAAGAAGACGTGTTTTTTTTTTTAAATTAGGCATCACGATCCCCATTAATGCATACGTCTAATGCTTCTGTTAATAATATGTATTGATAATCCTACATATGAAACATTAAAAAAATATTTTTTAAAGTTCAGAACATTGCTGAAAATAAATATTAAGCTATGTGTACACAACATGTCTGGTTGGTTTTCTTGTTCTTTTTACCATTTGAGGTTTGTTTATAGTCGACAGCTAAATGTGTCAGGTGCCATAGACCGCAGCCAAGCTGATGCTTAGCATTGTTAGAATGCCTATTAAGATTTATCAAGGATTAAAACGTCCAGGGTTGTCACTTGCGTGTGATTTGTCATCCTGCAAGTCAATTACATGCAAGTGTTACATTTGAAATTAATGTAATATTTTTGTTTCTTTATGATAATTTCAGGATCGCGAAAGTCACTTAACTGCTCCTGAACGATGGGAAGATAAACACTTACGGGAATATCTCAATGGACCTGAAATTGGTTAGTAGTATTGAAATGATCAAATGATATTGCAATGTCTAATAAAATAATGATGATGTTTACTGTTTTTTTCTCATGTTTTCAGAAAAGCATAATCGTTGGATCGGTGGCACATATGATTGGAATGCTCGTTCGTGGAAATGGGGTGGGGAAATGCGTGAAATGAAATATCAGTCGTTTTCCCGTTTGAGACATCTTCGGCCAGAAGAACTTCAGTGGCATTGTATTGCAATGGATCCTAGTATTGAGTACAGGTATGAAAATCTATCTAAAAAAAAAAAAAAAACAAAATATCAATCAAGATAGTCTTCTTGCAAAAAAATCATCCAAAACGTTAATAAATTATTTATTAAGTAATTATTTTGAGTTAGATGGATTAGATTTTGACTTCATAATAACTTCACAATATTTTCTATATAATTTTGTAATAGCATCTTATTTTAAGTCATTGTTTTCATTTGTGTCATTATTTTATTTTAGGTGGAGTCCAATCAATTGTATTAAAGAAAATTATTTCATATGTCAAGCGAAGTTACGCAAAGTGCGCAAAACGGAGCGTAATCGTCTACGACAAAAATGGAATGCTGGTGGCAATGGCCATAAACCTAATGAAATTCAAGCTCCCAATTTAACTATATATGTCAATGTTTATGATAAACAAGAGAATAATGAACTACTTCCCGATTTACATAATAATGTAGACACTAACAACATCGACGTGCACCATCAAAACAATAAGCATAGAAAAAATAATATCAACAACAATAATATCGCAAGTCGACCATATGTTAATAATAACCCAAAATCGTACATAGTTGGAAATCTGAGAAGACCAAATGCTACCGACAGCGCCTTTGCTTTCTCACAACGCAGAAGAAATTCTACTCGGGGCAATTCGAGAAAGAAGAAGCCTTTTCCAGGATATAGAGAAAATAAAGAAAACCCAGACTTGGCTTACATTCATAATGTAAAAGCGCTGAAATCTGGAAGGACGGGATTGTCCAACGAGCAGATTGAAAAACACTTGAAACGTTTGGAACGCATGAGGAAAAAGGAAATTAATATTGAGAAAAGGAAAGAAAGGATGCGCGACAGACAAAACAGAGAGCGAAGCATAGTCAATGATGTCGAAAATCAGGATATCCTTCAAGATAGGATAAATAATATAAAGCATCGAAATTTGATCGACGTCGAAAATCCAAAAAATAAGACGAAGAACTCGAAATCAAAATCAAAAGAGAAGAAAAACAAAAAATCGTCACATTCCATAGAAAATGTCACACAAAAAACTTATACAATGAACAATCAATTAAGTGCTCTACATCCGAAAACAATTGTTGAAGTTCATGACTTTTCTACCGAATAATTTTTATACACTATAATGAATAATCAATTTGTGTCAAAATATATATTAATTAAATTTGTCATGTTGAGCACAATTTTCAAATATACTAATTCAAATACTTCTAATGTCAAAATTTATATGATTTTCAATGTAAAGCAACTGATTTTGCATTAAAATTATGTTTCATAAATCTTAATAATAGTCGTATGTATAATGTGAAACATATTTTAAAATTGTGTATTTGTAACTTCTTTTTTCATATTTTTTCACGTAAATTTTCATTCAAATGAATTTATCAAATGTATGTACGTAGCATGTAAGAACTTTTCTGAAATTTACCTTTTTTCACTAGTCCTCTAAGAAATTATTAACTATCACAAAAATTTATATTTATTCCTAGCTATAAATGTAATAAATTATTTGAAAAATTATTAACTACTTTTTTTCTTAATTTAATTGTACATTATATTATATATTTATGCACATTCTCATTTTTGTAAATAAAAAAGGTACTTTTTAGCATCATGTTCATTATTTAATAGTAAAAAATCTTTTTTTATAGATTACAAATAAATGTTAATATTAACAACAGTTCTACAACTGTTGAATTAGATTGGTAATGAATTACATCGCAAAATGATGTTGAGTGTGATTCCTAAAAGGTTATTTAGTCATTGTCCAAATAGTAATAATGATGCTGCCATGATTTAAGTGTTGAATTAAAATAATAATACATAGTTATATTTTTTACATACAATTGCATTTGTAGATACATAGTATTATTATTTTTTTAATTTATTCAAAATTCAAAATTATTTATAATATCATTTTATTACCTGGTTTTATATCCCAAAAGCATTATATACTCCTAGCTGCCAGATATGACTAAAATATTGACACGAAGACGGTGCATGTTCAACCAATATATAAATGTTTATATAAATATTCGTATTTTAAGAAAGATTACATTATGGCGTAAACTTTGCATTTATTTGCTTAAAGACAAAAATAAAATATAAATAAAAATCAAATTATTTGTTTTAATTTTTATAAATAATCCTAAAACACTATTTTTTAGGTCAATCTGATGAATCAAACTAAAAGTACATAATTCATATATCTACCTATTGAGGAGGCTACACTTTTAGACCATTTTATATGTATGTATATGTATATGTATTATGTAGACCATATGTATATGTATGTATATGTATGTATGTGTATGTATGTGTAGACCATATGTATGTATATGTATATGTATGTACATATATGTATATGTAGACACCAGACAAGTTTATATGTATAAGTATGTACATACACATATATTTTGATAAATTTATATATTTTTTGTATTAAAAAATAAACGCCATAAATAATATGGCTTACATAGATTCGTAGAACATACATATGTACATACCTATGACCATGAAAATTTTCATACTTTATAAAAAAAATAGCATTTATTTCTTCTGTCCTATTGAACTGGCATGTTCGAATGTTCGTGAACGGTCAACTATCGATTAAATGGATTGCATGTTCATCACTCTGACATTTGTGCTACAGGATAACGATCACTTTAATTGCAACTGCAATAACGACAGCGGAGAGAATTGTGTAGATCAATTTCTGAGATAAAAATACACATATCTATTCCCAGCGGGGCCATTATATTTCAATCTACAATCATTACAATTTTGAATTGACTATAAAGTTTAGTATTTAGATTTGTTTGTTTATTGTATTTGTGCAGTTAAATACATTTAAATCTTTATCACAATATGAATATGAAATTTTTAAAGCTTGAAACATGCATTGCAGTTTATTTTTTATACTACATATCTATATTATTATATGTTAGGGGAAATCGGAATGAGAATGATTTTGTTCGTGTCTTTTTATATTTTGATGAAAAGCTATTCCAATTTAACAGAGAATGATATTTTAATACTGACCTACCTATTGAAATTCGTGGGAATTTTTTATCAAGAAACCACATACTTTTAATCTTATCGTAAAAGAAATAATTTCACATAATAAAATCTGATAAGAGTTAATTTTAGAAAAATTAAAATCATATTCAGTAGTTAGTGTTGACGTTCAAAATAATTTTATGTGATCATAAAAAACTTCTGTTTCCCTTGTACAAAAAATCTTAAGTGCTATTATTTTTTTCAATACGGTCACTCGAGTGTGTGAATAGTGTTATCATGGCACAATGACTTTTCCAACGTCTGTTTCGCGTTTCGCGCGCTTTATCTACCGAGAAAATCTAGAACGAACATTTTCTTGTATCGATCCACACCCCAATTTAAATGAAAACGAAAATTGTAATTAAATAACAACCCGGGGGGGTGTGATTAATTCGGAACGTATTATCGTTCCCAAAAGAACGACTGATAATAATACGATAGAGGCGATCCACATCATAGTGAATCAAGTCTATTTAAGAAGATTTCTCTAATTCGATTATTTCTCATGAAAATAAATGATACGTTCATTTTTTAACAAAAGAAACACAAACACCGAAATTTCACATTTTTATTCATACTATATAAATATATTGTATTTTTATAACCTTTTATTCTAGAGGTACATTGTCACTAGATATATTTGAATCAATGCTATTGATTTTGCTTTTTATTAAAAGTAAACTTGATTCACTTTAGAATAGAAACAAATTTGTCGTATCATTCGAATGATTCCCTAGATACGAATAAAACAATCAATTAATATAAGGTTATTTTTATTTGACGAAAATTAATAAGCATGTTTTTGAATATTCGTCACATAAAAACGCAAATTTATTCGCAGCGGAAAAATAAGAACATGCGAATTTTTTCAACAGTTAAGTTATCGCATATTAATTATTCATCAGTCGTTTTGAACATTTTTCCCGAAAGCTCCCATAGATATAGAAATTATTGACCAATTAATTTAGCTTGTTGGAACTTTCTATACTGAGACGAAAAACAATCGAACACAGTTACGATGTAAGGTTAAAAAAAATAGCTTCAAATGTGTAATTTAATATTTTACATTGAAACCTGATAATTAGAAAGAAGAAACCGATTTTTTTATTCAGATGAAATTTGGGGTAATTCGTTCACGTCGTTCCGATCTCAATTTAGGCGCGTGATCAAATTTGACCCACTTGAGTGTCAAACACTTGACCGCCACCCCTAGATTATTCTAATTCTCAATAGAAGTAGGCTAAGTTAACCCACCTCTGAAATAAAGGGTTAAATTCATCGGCTTACAAACTATGTGACTATGCGAATCGATACGAAATACAATTCACTAGCAATTGTTCGCAGTAAAAAGGTGAATACGTATTACACTTAAATTTTAATTGTTGACATGTTTCAAACAGCGATCATAGTATGAACTTTTAAAATCTGTAATATCTCTAATAGATTATTTCGTACTGAAAATACATCGTAATAGCGAAAATAGCAAGTGAAAGAAAATTGATTTTCCCTTATAGAAATCGCGTTTCTTAATGATCCCCGTTAAATCGAAAGCGCTTTATTATGAAAAGAAAGTAATTTTCTCGAACAGTGTATAAGCTATAAAAAGAAAAAAAATTGACGTAATGTATTGCGTGGTTCTATGTCTTTGATTTGAAATGCCATAGAAAACTTTGACGAACGACAATATTTCAGAGGGTGATTTTCTACGGGAAAAATCACTATGGAACACTGGTTTACGACGAAATAGCAACCGATAATCATTAATCATACATTCACCTGGGGAAATTCGCGATTAATACGCAACCAAATCATTATCGGCTAAATCTACGTGAATTAATTCGAAAAATATACATATTCTTTGCGGTAAAATGACTCACGATTGAAAAAACACGTCAGTTCCGAGTGTAATTTTTTTTCACTCTAAAAGTAAGAGTAGTATACATATGTATGTAGATCTATTCTTGGTAATTTTTCAGACTGTAACTTAAGGTCAACCTTGACTTTAGAAAGGGCTAAAAACGTTATTCGACTTCTGATATAGCCGTGTGCAAGTCTACCAAAAACACTTTTAATGTAAAAATATAAAATAAAATATTTTCGGTATAAAAATTTTTTAGTCATATCAATTTAATCTTTAAAATATAAAAATTCAGTCACAAAGCATTATTTTCACACAAACTACGTCATTAGATTCACCATCAAATACAAGATAAGCTTTCGCGTGCCAATTTCAACCATATACATAAGTAGAGTTTGTGTTTTTTCAATTTTTATACCAATACTACTATAGAATTTGCGTCATTGCATTGGTGAATAATTACTTTTATCCGTTTAAAATATGACGCACAATTTTGTGAAAGGAAAGTGAACCTATATTAACGATCTTTCGAAAGGAAAAGTCAAAATTTCCACTGAGGAAAATCAGGCATAAATGACGTCATTGCAGACCACCCTCGAAGTCATTAAAGGTTACTCACGAAAGTTGGCTATCGAAAAGCGTAAAGGTATTTCAATGTCACGTGCAATCACGTCATTCGCATGAATATATAAAATATTTAATGTATCGTGGATTACACTCGACTTTTTATTATAATTATATATTATTAAGCTTGTTACATTCATTACTAATTCATGTCTCTATTCTTACTTTATATGTATGTTCTATGTTTGGTCATTATATGTGTACCAAAATTTTTATCCTAGTTTCAAATTTTACGAATTTGTATGATTATAATTATTAAATTTCTTATTTTGACAATATTTTCAACAACAAAAAAAATGGAACAATATAATAAAAAAAAAATATTGTTTATTGGTATATTTTGCCACTGTTTGTTATCTTTTAATTAGATTACCCAAAATAAACCTAAAAGAACGCTTGCGATTTTCATCTGTTTTTCAAAATATTTATTAAGAAAATTGTAGTGTGTGTGTGTGTCTAATGTAAGAATTAAGAAGTATAGCATTCTGCGTTAGAATTGCTCAAGTGGACCGTCACGCGATCCTCTATTAGTACATTTAACACTTGCTGTTTTACAATTCGGCTAAATATTCATTTAATTCGAAAAAATACTACAGCTATTTACTGTATCATAAAATAAAAAGTATTAAAAGTATGTTAGATGAATTGGTATGGGTGAGTATTAAATTGTTTAAAGTTAAGCACATTGTCTTTTGTTGTAGATCGTACATAAGTTATTGCCAAATTATATCATTAGAAATAGTTATTGTATTTACTAGAAATAAGAACCATTTAGTTGTAGGTAGAGAAAACGAAGACAGCTGGTGGTTTTTTTCAAAGGGTATGTTAATGTATAATGCCCTCTCTGAGTGCGTCAGGTCTTCTAAGACCATAGATGCATTCTTGCAAAGTGTGAGACAAGTGTGAGGGATAGTAGATATGTATAAGTATAGTGTATAATGTGTACTACTACATAGATTTATCTAGTTGTTATAAATATGTAATAGATGTAAGTTAAATTATCTTATTAGCTAATATTATATTAAATAAATAAATTAAAATTAAAATGTACAAATATATACTATTGAAAATATCAGAGATATGTTTTCAATGTAAATAAGATAAAATATGTATAGCAATTGATTGAAATCAAATTAGGCTTATGATTCAATTGTAAAACTACATAGTTGGTAATTTAATAATTTTTGTTTATATGATTCCAAAGCCTTCGATATATTGATGATTCACAAAGCACAATGATGGAAAAATGATGAAAAATTGACCTTGAGTTCGTTATAATTTGCCAACGTGACGTGTTTGCCGCAAGTGTACAATTTGTGGCCAGTTTTCGTGTATGCAAAGCGAAGAAAATCCAATGTGGGGGTCTTGGGGTCTTGGGGGATGGGAAGTCTTAAGCTGTTGACCCCTTAGCAGTGGTCAAGCATAACCCCTTTCCACCCACGCGAACGCACGAATCGAATATGCATACGCGGTGAGAAAGCAAATTGCGCTATCGCAAAAAAAAAGGTTGTTAACCCCTGCCTAAAACATGAACAATGGTTTAGTCCAACACTACCCCTCCACTTCCCAACGCATAAATTACAGAAAAACGTATGCAAAACGATTGAAAATTAATTGGTTCAAATTAAAAAAAGACATCATGAAGCCTAGTCTCAAAAGTGATGACTGAATATTTCAAATAGAAGACGCATGTACATATTTAATACCCATCACAGTACATACGAAGTAATGATTAATAATTTACAATGTGAAAGATCACATGTCAATTTTGCCTGTAAATTTATTATACAAGCTCTCATAACTAATAAAAGCTCAACACCATTTTACTCAACGATTTTCATTAAAATTAAGGTGATTCTGCTGTACTTTCAAAACCTTTGTTAGCTTATAGTGAGCAAAGAACAATTTTACAAGTATAGAAAGGTATGTCACTGTCATTAGCATTTCCGTTGAAATTATTGGATTGAAAATGATCAGAACTGCTGCAATTGCGTATATGTAGATTCGTATGAAAAAGTATGTATTGGTTGAACCCTGCGCGTGAGGTGTGCGGTTGACCAATGTCCACTTTTTCAGACTTTTTTCAGTCAGTCGTTGGACGCGTAGCGAAGTGGTAAAATGTCGCTGGCCGCAGAGCTGGACATACCCGGTTCGTGACCGATTTTCCCCCGGATATTATCAACTTGATAAATATTTACCGAACCGTGTGAGCGATCGCAGTTTTCCCGGAAAAACTGTCGCTTTTCCATCTGCGAAGCTCCGCTGAGGGAATATTAAATTATTCCGCGCGGTGTATTATAGCTGTAATCGATTTATTCCCAATTTAGTGATACAATTCTTTGTGTACTTACGATGCATATCGGTTACGGTGGCTAATGTTGTTTCTGTGTACATAAATTACCATTGTTAATCCATCTAAAGTAATGCGAAACTATGTTTTGTTTTAAGTAAAGTTTTTGGCTTGAATCCGTTGTTCATTGTATGAACATATATATGTATGTATGTATGTAGTTCAACATTAAAAAATTTGAATCGTGGTAAGTTAGAAATATTGGCTCAAACTGATTTTTTATTAGCTCGCTGGTGTATTTTTACCTTAAGCGTACTTGTGAGTTTTTAAAAATTTTTATTTTTTTCCCGCCTATTAATTAATTCGATGTAAAAAAATAAACAAAAGAAAGTTTAAATTTTACTTTGATATAATATTGACACCATTTTTGTCAAGCAATTTACTACCCTACCAACCTCGTGCATAAGGAAGAAAGTTGCTTAAACGGAGGAAAACTTTGACGAACAGACGATTACATACTTCCAATTTTATACACCTAGTATATATGTAATAGATATTAAAAGTGGGACCAAAACGATTGATTTTATAAATATTTGTTACTATTGATTTATCTTGGAAAAATAATTAAAAAATGTATGAAAATTTCTTGGAATGAAATACTTTTTTAAAATAATAACATTACTACATATATGTATATGTACATATATAGTTATGCTGGCCGGTTAGCTGCGGAACGCTCGCATACACTTATGGCACGTACACATACTCACTCATTTTTCAACTGCCTACTATATTTTTTACACCTTTTGAACTACTATATATACTATATGTACATAAATGGTAACCACCCGATGACACTGACAACGGGCATTGACTAGTTGTTCATAAGAACTCAAATTTTTTGTCTAACATATTCAAACAAAAACAAGTATCGGAATTTTTTTCGCAATTTAAAAATTATAACGAAATATACCTATAGTATGGATTTTATAACATGGATATTTTCTTCAATATAAAATTTATTCCACCACATACATATATGCAATAAAAAAAATGCATATTCTGAAGTATCATATTTTATCTAGAAATATTCGTCGATGAAACATCAAAGCTTTTGATTGATCTTTTTACAAAAAATTACTACATTATAATAAATACACTTTAAAAATTGAAGTTGTAATAAATTACACGTTGCATCTGGTGAATTATTAACAGTGATATAAATTTTTAGATTCGGGAGCCGTGTTCACATTCGGAAAGTCACACTTTGCCGACAATGAGCCGAGTCACTTCTTCATTAAAAACGATCCCGTCGTAGAAGTAGCATGTGGGGACGATCACACGGCTGTTATATGCGGTAATTACTGTAACTATTGCAAATTTTTTGAGTTTGTACGTTTACTATGCAGACTGATTCGATTTACACTTCAGAGCAGGGACGTGTGTTTGCATTCGGCTCGAACAATCACGGACAACTGGGTTTGGGTCATACGGATAACATCCAAAGGCCGGCATGTCTCAAATGGCTGAAACCCCGGAAAGCTCGTCAGGTCGCTTGCGGACGATCCCACTCCATCATCTTGACCGGTAAGATTGTAGTATTTAAATTTCTTATGTAACATCACCGGAAAGACTCACAATCCAAACAATATACTATAGGTAGACAGCAATCATAATCGAATTTCAAATGTAAATGTTTACACTGAACTTGAATTTTAATTTAATAAGTGTTAATTTGTACATTTGATACCGTAACCTAGTTTTACCGTCGACGTAAATTATTAAGTGTTTTAACACCTTACTCCATTACAGAGAATAATCAATTGTATGCATGCGGTGACAATTCTGAGGGTCAGCTCGGTATAGGTTGCACAGAATCTCAGTGTGTGCCTCAATATGTAGAAATTGAAGGCGAGGAAGGTGTTCCGATACAGCAAATAGCTACCGGAGCTGAACATTCCGTTGTACTTCTCGGTGAGTTACTTTCAGCCCTTAACAATATCAACATTGAAATAAAAATTAAATATTATTGACAAATTTAAGAGAATGGACACGCTTATTCGTGTGGATCAAACAGTGAAGGCCAACTCGGCTTGGGAGAGGGCGATAAAAATTCTCCATCGTTCACTAAAATACCATTGGACAAAGGAATCAATTATATAGCGTGTGGTTATTATCACACAGTTCTAATTACAGGTACATTAATAATGCAAAATAATAATTGAATTTTATATGATTTAAAAATAAAATAAAATTGTACATTGTACCTATAGTAGAAGGAGATGCTTACATTTTTGGCGACAATGAAAATCAACGTCTCGGTGTCCCAGATCCAACTAAACACATTCACATACCGAAATTGGTAACTATACCCGATCCAATAGAGTCCGTCCACTGTGGAAACTATCACACTTTCTTCAAGGCGCAAAATGGAACAATATACGCAGTCGGATCCAACGAACTAGGCCAACTGGGTTTACCTAGATCTGTGATTGAAGTGAACAACCCCACCGAGATAAGCACGGATAAACTTTTCGAAGGGCATTCGATCAAAAGGATTGCGTGTGGAGCATCCCATACAGCTTTCATTACAGGTAAACTTTAATTCAACTATGAAAATAAAATTAACTACAGAGTTAACTGTACAATATAAAAGAATTCATATGTATGTTGTTCAGATAATGGATACTTGTATACGTGCGGAGACTCGACTCATCAAAAGTTATGTTTGGAAGAGGATTCAGATCTCAGCAATAACAATTTAAGCATAACAACCTCGTCCTTGAACCAATATCTACCGAGGCGTGTCAACATATTGGAAGGCTTCATCGTGAACAAAGTAGCATGCGGAGGATGTCATACAATATTAACAGCAACGAAGGATAGCACGCTCAACAATAATTTGGATATTCGAAGTACAACCATTCTAGCCGAATTACCGCCACTTCAAAAAGTACCAGGTTTCATCATGACTCGGCCGACGTTTCAGTCAAATGAAGAGGAAAAGCCACCAGAACCACCTGAAGAAACATCAGAGACAATCACACCAATCGTCGATCATTCAAACGATGAGAATGGAAACAAAGCAGATGAAGACAAAAGGTCGATTGACTCCTTAGAACCAAACGTTTCCGGGTCGCATATTCTGGAAATAAACGATTTGACGACAGTCTCTTTACCAGATTTGGCAAATGAAAATGATGTTTCAAATGACCAAATTTTAATTGTAGAACAAGTGGCAGAGAGTACAGAAACAATCAAAACAATTATCAAACAAGATACAGTAATAGAAACTATAGAAAGTACGATTGCTACAAAAACCGGTGGTGGTGAAATAAAGGTAGAACGCAATATTACCACTATTACTAATCATGTTACAAATTCTGCCGATGAAGTTGTAAGCCCCATCAAGAATATGCTTTTGGTTCCGGAAGGTGCTCAACATAGTCCCGACATCAGTACCAAGAGTGAAATAAGTCAAAAAACTATTAAGTCGAGTAACGGCAGTCAGGATTCTGAAAATGAAACAATAATATGTAATTCTGAAAAATCATCACCACAAGCTACAAAAGCTTTACAAAAGACACAAGCCGTTATACCAATACAGCGAAGTGATGAAACAGTTTCGGCAGTAGAAAACAAGCTCACAGAGGAGAACGATGTGATCCATTCAAAACTAATCAAAAATGGTGAAAGTGAAGGAAAAATAAGCAAGTTCTTCAGCGGGCTACGTAACGAATCGTGTATGGGAAAAAGCAGAGTTATATCAAGTGTCGACATCAAAGGTGGGTTTAATAAATAAAACTAATGGTTTTATTAATATATTACAAGATTAAATTTATTTTATATTTCAGAACAAGTGACTGCGGAAAATACAACATCAGTTGTTGCAGATCACACAAATTCACGAGCGTGCATTATAATTTAACATAATTTAGATGCGTATAAAATGAGATGTAATTTTAGAAAAATAGTTTATCTGTCATTGTAATATCTTATTTATTATATTAACAAAAAATTCAAAATTCAGCTAATGATACTTTAATTTGTAATACTTATTTGACCAAATCCGTAACATAAATTGAAGTCGGCTACATATTAGATTTGAAACTTACAGTTAATCAACACAAGGCATATATGTAAACTTGATTCACATTACAGGCAATCAATCATTCAAAACTAAAAAAATGCAATCCAATTTTGTGCTAGTGGTTACAGATATTTCGATTTCATTAAAAATTGTTGTATTGACAGTGTGTAAGTAAATAATTATTGCATCAAACGCATATTTTAGGACAAGGAATATAGTTTCCAGATGGAAGATAAATAAAATACAAAATTACAAATATTTAATATATTTTACTTTTAAAAAGTATTATTTTTCTTCAATCATATACACAATAAAATACACACCATGTAAGGGTTAACTTATGATAATGGTGAAGTTGACAGTTTAGTTTACAATTGAACTTTGTTAACCATAGAATCAAAAGCATTAAACAACCTGAATAATCAAATTTCAATTAATAGCGATACACCTATCAAATCATAAACAAAATCATATCAGTGTATTTAGAAAAATATTCAGATTGAAATGAAAATAAATAAATACAAAACCAAACTCTAGATTTTGCTTTTCTGCTAAGTAAATTTAAAAATAAACAGATAAGAATATAAAAATTAATATTACTTGACATCAAACGTTATATAACTTTACACTTACGTAAAAAATCCCATTTTATCCTATGTTACCTTTTAGTACATATGTAAGTATAATAAATTATACGAAAACGATAAATATGATGATAAATTATCATAAACATGCAAATCGATTAAAGTAAACTTAAAGCATATAAATATTTTATGCATGTTTTTGTAAAAATGGGAGGAAACAATGAAAAAAAATCACCATCTTAATTTCAACAGCATCATAAATATTGATATTCAACATCTGAACAGATATGAAATCACATTAATAAAATAAAATAATTAATTTAACAATCTGTAAATTACGCATAAGAAAGTACTACACTTTCAAATGGTGCATAGCGTTTTCGTCGTAGAACCAGATTTCTTTTGATCTTTGTGAGTTATATATTGGATTTGAAATCTTCCTATATGAAGTTTTTCTTTAAAATCCTTGCCTATATCCATAAGATTTGATGATTTTGTACAATCAAGAGTCCATAAACCTAAAACAATATAACAAGAAAATAATAAAATTTCACTGCATTTTAAAATAAAAGTACAAATAAAACCAAGTTTATTCGAAATAACTGGGACCACAAACTATTCAGACACCGTATCAAACATTTGCAAGACATTATCTGGGGTGTGGGGGTTCGTGTAGTATAATAGTTGGTTGATTACCAAGAAAGAGAATACAAAGTAGCAAAACTATACCATTTTTTATAATGGTCTCTAGGTTACTTTGTTGTTGAATAAATAAATAAGTTGGTCCAGTGATTTTTGACAAACTTTTGGAAGGTCTTGAAATTTTGGTATTATAAGAGGCATTCAAAAATTAAAGGCAGGTGGTAGTCTTTCTTTCTGATTTTTTTTCCGACAATGACCAATGTCCTTTTTTTATCTAGCAAGTTCTGTAGAAAGGCAACTTGGTTTGGTCAGAATTTTAGCAAAAAAAAGTGGTCTTATGCTTTTAAATTTGTAGAAAGTTTTACGGAATATACATACTTAGCTTATCTTGCTTCCCTCTTATATTTACAACTGAACCGCATATTTCATCGGCATGCTTGAACACTTCACCAATGAGACATAAGCACTGAAAGCAGATGTAAAGATTTGGTATTAATAAAAAATTGAGGTGATCAATAATAATGATACAATAAGAAAATTATTACTTACAACATCTAACCAAAACTTATCAATAACATCAGCCGGTCGATGGTGTCTTTTTTCTAGAGTTAAAAGCCATCTACCACCATTTTCATTCTGGGGATCTTCCCACATAGGGCTAATTCCTTGTTTAAATAAAGAATAGTCACAACCAACTTTGAGTTCTGAGGATAATTTAATATGATTGTAGACACTGAAAGAAAAACCCAGATTAAATTTCTATCAACAGTACAAATGTATATAAAAATCAATTATGTGACTCTATTTCTACCTCCAAAAATCTTCTACGGTATCTATCGAAGTTATCTCTTTTTGCCCCTCTCCCCAGTCGGTCCCCTTGATATGCTCGAAGAACCATAAGGTCCATACATTTTGCAAGGGGTGTTTAATGAGAAATTCGGGGGCTACGATTGTGCCTTCGTTTTCTTTGTTAGCTGCATCTTCCACTGGAAGCTGTAAATAAACAATTTCCATGGTTTTATAATCTCTAAAGGACACAGTCAAATCTTATCAACACTATTGAAATAAACTAAAATTAATATTTGAAAATATATATGTATAATCTGTAAAAATTGACAGGTTAAGTAGTACCCTGCTTGGGCACATGATGGCCAAGTGGATGTCCAAGTAAGACTGCCGATGCCAAGTAGCAGCAACGCGTGTGTCTCCTTTGAAAATTGACTCGGGCACTACTAATCCTTGCCGTATTTGTATTTACATATATTGCTCTACGCTACATTACACACACTGAAGCCAAATATTTACATGTATAAATTTCACATTTTTAATTAAGTTTACATTCTCATATTCAAACGCTTCCCCTATTTCAACTGCTCAATTAATTATTAATTATTTTCAGATGAATATCGTTTGCTCTCTGTGTGCAAATTACTAACACAGAATGTTATGAAATTATTAGGAAAGCGGTTCACATGAGTTTTATTTTCCATTATGTAACACAAATATAATAAGGAGACACATTTCGATTCAATTGAATCGAAAGTGGTCTTTCAGTTGAAACATGCAAATGATAAACTTTCAATAGAATCGTGAAAGAACGTTGAAGTATGGTTTTGTTTTTAATTGCATTTTCAATGTTTATCATTTCGCAGGCTGGGGATCATCATATTCTATGTCCAATTTTTATCAAAAATGAGTCATGAATGCCAAATTATTCCACTTCAAAAAATCTTCCTGTCTGCAATTTTATTCCATTTTAGTATTTTTTTTTTTTAATTTTTAATATTTTTTTTTTTAATTTTTAATATTTGTAGTTTGTAATTTAAAGAATTAAGTTTAAAAAAATAAAATAGACCTCCTTCGATTCAACTTATTCTATGTCCGTCAACCAATCAGGATCTGGCATTTTTGGACATAGAATACAGCGATTCGCATCAACTACGATCAGCATTATACAGTTACATAAGGAAACTTAATTAAATTAAAATAACTTGAGACTTATTAAAAACGTTGAAATGATTTTATCATTTAAAAGATACAAGCTCTAAAATATTAGAATGGCTATGGTGTAAAATTTGAAAAAGTGGACACAAGATGATCCTCGGCCCGTGATTTGTCTTCAAACCAAATTCCTTCGAAACAAAAAAACTTCAGACATACAGCACAATAATTTCCCACTCCCGAAAACACCAGAGAAAATAAAATAAAAATAGGCGATGCAATTCCAAATCCAAAATGACTAATTAACTACGTCGCCACTGATGGGCAAATTTACAAAACTAGCAATGTTTCAACACGTTTCAAACTAAAAACCTACCCGTTCGCACAGACGTCATCAATTCAACTTGACAAAATCGTTGCCATGCATAATGCAAAACGAATATTCAGCATAGTTTATCATGTCAGACTTTACGTTACAAATTAACAAAAATTGAAGTCTCGTGCAAGACTTTGGTGATGTGCAATAAGCCTACCTATATTAGACAGTTACATACTATAGAATTGATCAAAATGCATTCACTTAATCCAATGCAAATCACACGACGAAAAATGAGTATGGGTTGCTATAACAAACTAGCATTGCAGCTCATACAAATCAACTTTTTATCGAACGATTTTGATGAGACTTCAGGGCTCACACAAACTATAAAACCATAAACGTCCCCGGGAGAAGCATTTCAATGAAAGTACACGTACATACAAAAGACAAACATTAACCTAGCTAAGGTTAATGCCATTGCCTTAAACAAAATGAGCGGTCACGGTCACTTTCACTTTTTAAGATTGTTTTCGAAGAAAATTTTAACATTTGACCCATTTATAAAGGAAAAATTCCACTAACTATATCCCAGCATTTTTCAAACTTTCTTATTACGACCCAATGCAAGAACTGCATTTTGTATTGCGATCGAGTATGCCTATATAATAATATATCAAACAAACCCTGTCCATCATATTCTTTTATTTACTATTGACACATGACACAAAGTGGAAATTCTCCTTTAACCTTAATCCAAAATGATGAAATTTAATTGCTGAAAATAATTCTTCAGTGTAAATGAACTAATAAATAGCGTGCAGAAATTCAACCTCGTCTTCAGGATGAAAGTTTAACTCAATTATTGATTCAGGGCTTTCAAAATCAAATGGATTTTTTTAGCCAAAGGCTTTTCTTTACTGTTTCAAATCTCTGCACTGGAAAATAGTTGTCAAAGCTTTCGGATGGAGAAGTGAAATGTGACAATATCTTGAATTTTAATTCTTTTAAAATATCTTCATTGACAATGTTAAACAATGACAGAGGAACTGACCATTCCAGTGTCATGCGAACGGGGCCCTTGCATAAATTCTATGAAATCATATAATTTAGTTTCATTCTCAATATTTGCAACGTTTGACGAAACCAATTTTTTTTGGGATTTATTCCATCCGTCGCGACCCATTATATTAATTTTGCGACCCACAGTTTGAAAAACCCCACTCTATCCAACATAAGAAACACACTACTCGGAATACTCTATCTGATTGTTTCGGCCTCGCTGGACAACCGTCCGTCCCCCAACGGAAAGGTCAACGGACTAAATTCGACGGGGGGCCTCATGTGAGGGCCACCGAGGACAAAACCGTTGGAGGTGTTTCTCGTTAAGGTGGCTTTTACATATTATATACCACGTCCGACTCGAGAACCACCCTAGAATCGATCTGCGCCAACTATACGGGTACGAGCCGATGGAGACTCCTCGCAATACACATCGACGACAATCAACCTAAACCTAATCGGAACTAGGGAGAGCGCGCTTCGAAACGCGAGCCAAGCTAGCGTGAGACGACTCGGGTCCCTTGAAAGGCTCGGTTTCCCGCACGCCGGGAAAGCGGGAAACCGAGCCTTCATTGCCACCAATTCAGAAGCGAAAACAAAAATCAAGCGTGTTGTACATAACAGTTATACATATTGGAGGGGAGAGGAGGGGAAGGGGAGGAATGGTGACGTATGAATGTAATGTGGATGAATGAGTATGGAAGCATGGACGATTTGGCCATAACAGATGTGGCTTGGGGTGTTGCATGTGGCGAGAGGGGCGAGGTGGGGTGGGGAAGGGGGAAGTTTCGCGAGATGAGACCTGATCGTCCTGAGGAGTTTCGTCGACAGCCGACGCGGGCGGTTCGTTGTTGAGGGGCTGCTGGGCGGCCGACGGCGCTGTCGCTACTTCCATTCTATCCGATCTGTGCGAAGAGAAGTTATGGCGAAAGCGAACGAGTCCACGCGGCCACACCGGCCACTGGGGAACGACAAGGGCTGCCAACCGTCAACACCGCGCCTGCCAGGCTTACCAACAGCCACTCTAGCGATCTGCGTCCACGGTCTATCGGAGCGATTTTACGCGTCCGTTTGTTTTGTCGTCGATTTTGGGCCGTTTAAAAATTGCGTCCGCGGCGATGGACGCTGGTGTCCCGTCTGCGTACACCAAACACCAGACTCTAGGGATGCATTTACTTAATTGGGGTTTTGGTTTATTATGCCTTGGTTTTGCGCTTGGTCATTGCGCGCAACGACCGTCTGTCGAATTTTTTTTTATGTTATCTTCCAAGTCGTATGCCCCATTGCTGAGGTTTGTGATCGTGATTTATATCCGGCTGCCTAGTGAATCCGCGATTGTTCCGGCCTTGCTGGAACAACCGACTAGATTCGTTAGGGGTGTGGTGGCCTCATGTGTAGGTCTTGGGGAGAAAAGATGTGGAGGTGTTTCTCCTCAAGGCGGCTTATATATAGTGAGTCCTCTTCGGTTGTCTCTGGGCTCAGCAGCACGAAGAGCGACCGCTATCTGAGCCCATATGCTCTGCATACTATTTGCACCGCGGTCGCTTGGTTTCGCAACTGACCGACTTGGCTGTTGTGGCTGTTGCCGCTTTCCAGGCATCTGTCAAATTCTATTAAAAAAAAAACCAAACGTCTTTGCAGTTGTGGCCGTCTTAGCCGACGCCAAACGAGGTAGACCGTCTGAGAGGGGTGTGGGGAGATTGCGAAGGTGGCCACAACGACCAACGCCCGTGTTTTTTATTTATATAGAATTTGACAAATGGATGGAAAGCGGCCGCGGTCACAACATCCATAGCATCCAAGTCGGCCACTTGCGAAAGCAAGCCTTTAAAGTGCAGCCTGTCGCGACACGGATCTTGTTCCCTCCACACCGTCAACCACTACGAGCCGCACCAGACTGTCCTCCTCCTTCCGCGCGACGTGTCCCAGAACCGGAAAATGCATCTCTGGAAGACAGTAGACAGTTTATCCTCGATCCTCGGCACCTCAATGATGGGGGCTATTTTATAGAATTTCACAAATTGATTGCTAGACGTGCGACGGTCATTTCGATTAGAGGGGGTGTGATAAAAGTTGGAAATTGTTCGAACAGTATTGCTGTGTCGCCAATGAAAGATTATTACACCCGAACGCCGTCGAAGCTTGGAACAATCGTGCTGTCGCGGCGTGCAACGAGTGTTGGCAACCGCCATCGAGTTACGACAAGCGGGCAAGACAACCGAGCGCGAAACGAAGGCATAGAAAGATTTATTTATCGACATACATGATAAGATTATATCAATCTTCAGGAAATTTCTCGTGACGCGGCAGATCGAGAGAAATCGTAGTGGATGTTCGTATGACGTTGTTGTTTTCTTCTGTGACGGCGACCGCTCTGTTAGAAACCAAACAAACAACTGAACGACGCAATTAGATCTGAAATTGGCAACGTTTCTTGGCCACGGCGTCATAGCCAAGGCTGAAACATACGCTCTACCAATTACACACTTCAAATTTAAACACGTGCTAATAAAGCATAAATAGATACAAATGCGTATGATTATCACGAATAAGTATCTCGAGGGCAAAAATGAATATTGAACGAATTCAAACCATACCCCTTCTTCCCTTTTGGTTCCATTCATCCGTCAATGTTATACAAAAACACCATGAGGTTGGCAATGGCCAGGCCGACGCACTCGCGAAACCAAACCTTAAAATCGACGCCCGTTCGAATTTTGGCATCTTGCAACGTAACTAGCCACCATAAAAATTGAAAACTATTTTTCCTATCATTGCATGCTATTTAAACGTTTTAATAATGCTTAAAAACTATGATAATTTAAGCATATTAAAAATAATAAAAAAAATCTATAATGTGTGCGAGTATGGTCATAAAAATGGTTATTAGGTGATGCGTCAGTGCGCAGGGCGCGAGCGAGTATCGACCGATAAAAGAGGTTGCGTTTTGCAGTCAATAGGAAAAGACCAGCAAAGATCTTCAAAAGAAGCATGTCGGTGCAGACGGTTTTGCTGGACTTCTCGGTGGAGGCTGGACGCGCCGAGGACGAGTTAGGACAAAAGGCTTTGTTGAGCAGCTTGGAGCCTTTGTTGCGCCGACATTTACCCGGCTTGTCAACCGCCGCCAGACTTCAGGTTCCTCAAGCCGGTGGTTCTCTTCTACTGCTTCTGGCCGATCGTGGAGCTTCCGTATCTGTGCGAGTCTTCCCCCAAGGACTCATAACCATTAACATTGAGTACTACAAGGCCGACGGGGACAAACCGTTGCTGGACTTCGAGGTGAGCATCGCACCTTTAACCTAACCTCAACTCGCTCTTGTGTCACCGCTGACTCGCTCAAAGCGGTACATTCCAATGATTTTACTCGTGTTGCACAATTTTGTGAAAATTTTCATTCGAAAGTCTATAATTTACATATCTATGACCAAATTTTGTTCGTCGTTATGTAATCAAAGTTCGAAGATTATTGCCCCTATTTGTTTGTTTGATCCTTCAGTGTGTGTTTCTTTCACTGAATTTTCCTTTATAGATGTTGCTCTCACTATGAACACAATAGTACACTGTATTGTATCAGTGAATCTGATTTGAAAAAAAATGTTCCCTTTTTATTGTTGGTGATGTGGGTATTTACAATTTCCTGAATGTTTCTATTTTATTTCATATACATATTATGTTTTCCATACAAAATTTTTCTTTTTAGTGAAACAATCACATTATACAAATTTCATTCCTTTCTATTCTTATAAAATATATTTCATAAAAGAGCTTTCATTGTCTTGTGTAAAATTACAGTTAGAGTAATAAAATATGGTAAGTACGTATAATATTATGTCATTTTTTCATTATTATATCGCACTCATTTTCTTATTATACATAGTAATTCATTCATTGTTCACTATCTTTTCCTAAACATTTAATAATTCAACTTCTTTAAGTTAACCATGATATGTGAGCATTTTATAATTTGATTAGGTAATTTAATTTAACGTTTGCGCTTCTAAAGCCATTTGCAATTTAGTCAAAATAGTTTTACTTTAATAAGCCTGATCTCACTTAACAGAGTTTATTTCCATGATATTGATTTTTTTCCTATTTATTAAAAAAATAATATTTTAGTAGAAATAAACTCACAAATTCGATAAAAACACTATTAAATTGGTTTCAGACATATTTATACATACAATGCGATGAATGAGAGTTTATTATACACCTACATAGTGTTTGGGGTGAAATATGAAATCTTACCAAATTTGTAAAATAATTTTGGTTAGTAAACAATTAGTTTTATATATCGAACTTACATAAGTCCCAACAGTCTCTCGTTTCTTATATTATTTTACCTCAAACACTGTAGATACCAGTTACGACTAGCGAAGCATATTGTACACTTTGACCAGTATGAGCCTTAAAATATTATTTGACCACTGTTTTTAATAAACAAAAAATACAAAGTAATTATTTAATAATATTTTAAGCTCTACCATTGCTACTATACACTCATACCAATTTCCATCGAAACAATCAATCGAAAAGTTTCATGTTGAAATTTCTATTTTATTTTCTAAGAAAATTTGAATCTCGCTTGACTGTTAAATCAATGTTAAGATATTTGTTTTGAATTGGAATATCTGTTTTAGTCGTCAAAGCTACTGGAAAATTTGATAAGGGTGACGCTGGAATGTGACCGAGCAAAATTATTCCCGACGATAAAAAGAGGATACAAATACGATGTTTATCTCACTAGTTCAGGTCAGGATATGTTTTTATCCTGTTACAATATTTATACATATTTTTTTTTTAATTTCTAGTTTGTTGTTGATCGTCCTATCTGAATTTATTCACATTTGCATTTCGTTTTATTGTTTTTACCATTTTCCTAATTTTTTATATCCGATTAGTAACAAGTCATGCATTCCAACTGTAAATAAAAAAGCAGGATTTCAATGCACTTTTTGCAAAGTTTATGCTATTACAAAACATATTATAAATCATACATTACAAATACTTTTTGCTGATAAAGAACATGTCAAACTATTTATATAGATGACGTTTGTATGTGTGTAAATATGATTTTTTCTCCCGTTTATCGCATGGTTTGGCATGTTTCGATTTATATGTTAGACTACCTTCCTAACTACATATAATACTAATTGCTTGGGTCTCCAGCATCATACTTTTACTGGATCTGTTGGTATATGGGTGTGTACTTAGTTTACAATAACATTTGGTT
Organism: Parapsyche elsis; assembly: GCA_022651745.1. Taxonomy (NCBI): domain Eukaryota; kingdom Metazoa; phylum Arthropoda; class Insecta; order Trichoptera; family Hydropsychidae; genus Parapsyche; species Parapsyche elsis. The sequence goes on from JAGVSN010000006.1 coordinate 673,511, forward strand.
TCAAGTTTACTAACTCCTTCACTTATATTAACATTGATTTTTCAATCATTATAATATTCAATCATCCACATGTTAATATCTTGCACAGAAACATGTAAAAATTTAACAATACAACCATAGCTTGTTGTTCAAAGCAATGTTCCAAATTGCATCAATAAAATATATATTTCCAATTTATAATTTAATATTATTCAATGTTTCGGAAAATAAAAACGCGACTTTATTTATTTATTTGTTCAACTGTTACAAATATTATTTTATTATAATTTGCACTTAGCATTCAGGAAATTCGAAATACAAATATCACTGAAGTACATATATTGTTTTTTAAACAATCTATCAATTCCGCATGTTTATTGTTAATACATTATTTTACCATACCTTGAGATATATCCTGATTAAATATGGTTGGATGTTGCCATCTCTTTCATTTATCCCAATGGATATTTTGAATCTAGTTCTTATTTGCACCAATTACATATTTCATAGGTGTTAGGTTATATGCAATGTTTGAAATGCAATAGTTTTACTTGCAATTTGAATTTGAATTCATTATTGTCAAAAGCTAGTTGATTATAAAACTATGAATAAAAAACACTTGTAAAACTATTGCTATTTTCATGTAAAAGGTGTTTGTCATGTTTAGACCTGGTGTGTTGTCTGTTTGGGATAATTGTGTTAATATTTTATTGATATGTACATATTTATGTATAGAGTAGAATTAAAAGTTTCTATTGATACTTTTCCACATGCTCGTGTAGAAATTTTAGGATATTTTTTCTTTGCCATGTTCTAAGGAAACAATACAATATGTAGTTTAATAAATAAGATCTTCCTAAAATTCTATAGTCTCGATACAGAGTATTATGATACCTGGTTAATCTGTATAATAACTAACAATAATAATTATGTTAGATATTGTTATGAAAATATTATTTTTTTTTTTAAAAAAAATGGTGCATGAATATTATATTTTTTTATTTAACACGGTTATTGTTTAAAAAAACTTGTGGTATATTATTTTTAAACTCAATTTGAAAGCAAAAAGTGAATTGAAATACCTGTAAATTTGATGATAACAATTAGAGTTTTTTTATATTTAATCTTTACGGCTTTTGTGAACACTCATATTTTTAAACAAAAATTTTCCGCTTTTAATTAACGTACGTCATATAAATTCGTATATACATACAATGCAATTTGTTTATACGATATACATATATATATATATTTTGCATTTTTGCATGGTTATTTTTTTATAACATTTCCCCCTTCAATTTTTGGTTTGTTTTTTTTTTTTGTTTCATTTATACCGTAGTCAGCACGTGCGTTGGAGGCAGTGTTGCGTAAGCAGCTTAACTGCTCCAAAGGGCAGGCTTATCCGCCTATCAAGAGAACCTTATTTGGAAGGTATTTTCCCAGCGCTGGTAAGTCCATTTTAAAAATTAATCATTCATGTGTTATAATATACATATCTGTATCCACATAGTAATCATTTTATATTAATATAGTACTGCACATACATACATACATATCAATTTTTATTTACATAAAAAATTGCATCCTCTTCTGAGATTATTTTTCATATTATTATAATTTCGATTCTTGTAGTTAAATTTTAACCGAATTGCACTTCATTGCACACGCCCATCTTTGCACATTCTCTATTAATAAAATGTAATTTAAGCTTTTCTATTTCTCTGTTGAAAATTACCAATTATATTTATTTAAATAAAATTCACAGCAATAAATATTTAATAACAAGTGTTTGAAGTTGTGCTAATATTATATGTAGTAAATAAATTGTTTAAAAAATGCACCTTTTTTGACTAATATAAAATTTGATTAACGTATTAGATGTGCCATTGTGTGCATGTTCATCATCCAAAAATGTAATTACTCTTTTTGCGTGTGCTCTACAGTCTATTACACAAAACTGTAAATCTATTTTAGATGAAAGACTGTTGGAATATGATATTGATTCTGTGATACACGAGAAAACTTCCCCATTTCAAAAGATACAAATTGTACATTCAAAGAGTCTTGGAAATATGCTAGTCTTGGACGAATTGCAGAGTGAGTATAATTCGCTTGATACATTTTAGTTTTGTAAATTATCGTGACATTAACTATTTTTCAATATATTAGATATCGCCGAGGCTGATCTTGTTTATACTGAAACTTTAATGCAAAGAGGTAAAGAAAACTATGAAGGTGCAGAAATAGTAATTTTAGGTATACATGCTTATAATACACCATCAAATGAATTTATAATTCTAAGACTGCATTATAATTATATTTTTTGCTTTTAGGCGGTGGAGACGGTGCTTTACTTTATGAACTATTGAAGGAAAAGCCGAAATTTGTGTGGATGCTTGAAATAGACGAAGACGTGATGACAGCTTGTAATAAGCACATGAAATCCATATGCGGAGATGTGCTAGAAAGGAGGAAGTGTGATGAATATGAAGTGAGTAATTTTTTCAAATCTTGAATCTTACGATACATACTTATGTTGATATTTATTTCAATGTGGTTAATTTTACTTTCTCTTATAGATTGTTGTGGATGATTGTATGGTGACATTGAATAAGTTCCTGTCTCAAGGTAAAAAAGTAGATTACGTATTTGGAGATCTCACCGATGTGCCAATATCTGATACGCCCAGTGGAGAAATATGGGATTTCATTATGCTCATATTAGAGACTTCCTTTAAAATTCTCAAACCTAACGGAAAATTTATGACTCATGTAAAGAACTATCGTTATTTAATGTCAATTTTACCATTATTATTATTTAATATAATTATTTATTTATATATTTAGGCAAATGGAGCAAGTTGTCCTGAAGCTCTGAAAATGTACGAACAACAGTTAGTTAAACTTGATCCTCCAGTCGATTTTGCAAAGAGCAGTGCGTTTATACCATCGTTTCTCGAAGACTGGATATTTTATCAGATATCTTTCAAAACCGAGAAGAACGGAACTGCTTAACACCCGCCTAGCAATCTCATAAAGTATTTTGAAATATATTTACCAATAACTATTATAGGGTCTTACGCGCGAAGACATCATTGTGATTCTATTCTACCTAGTTGGATGCGGCATACTACTTACCAATCCTCCATCCAGTATTTTAGTCAAGCATGTGTTTATATTGTAAATTTTCATTTGATATATATATATGTTATAAGAGTATTATGTTACCATGATGTTATAGCTTTAGATGTGACCATGTTTGTTCTTTTTTTCGACGAAAATAAAATATCGAAAGATAAAAGCAAGTGTTTCGTATACTTTTTCATTAGTATTCAGTTATGGGATAAAATATATGGAAAATGAAATAACAAAAGATAATTTTAAACAACATTTATTACATACGTACTACATAAAATGTTACCAACTTTGACTAAGATAGCAAATTTTGAACTTAAATAGTCTTGATTATGCCGAAATAATAACTCGTGCATTAAAACAAGAGGTAAACAAACAGCACTGTAAATATTTTTCCTTTCTTGAAGTCCTCGTCTGACACACTCGATAAATGGTTTGAGATTCGTTTAACTTACAAAAATACCACAGTACAATATTTTCATCAAAGGCACATACTTTTATCAAATCTTTTGATCAATTCCAATTAGTAAATTTAAATAACATTTTTCTAAAATTAATTATACTGCATTCGTTTTGAGATTATAATATGTATATGCACTCAATAAGAATGCGTATTCATAAAAATATGTATATATATATATGTAATTCTGATTGTAAATATATTTTAAAAATTCACACATTAACCTTTCCGAAAGGACATTAGAAACCCATAATTTAATAAGTGGTTATTTAAGGTTATTTTTATTATTTAACAAGGGCTTCCTTGTCAAGTGTATACGATTAGATTGGAGTACATGTGAACTCCGATCAAATTATTTTAAACACCAGCGAATAGGTTAAAGTTTGATATTTACAAAAACAAAATTAAGGCCAAATATTGGTCACGATTCGTTCTCATCTGCCGTAAAATTGTTGTCAACAAGATTTTCATACGCATGTGTAAATTGAATTTTAGGCAGGAGGACAAGTCAGCCGCAAGGGCACATTTGTTTAACAAATAAAAAAATTCTTAAAAACGATAAGGCTTTCCCATACCAAGAAACCAAATTAAAAATACTAAATAACTAATTATTTTGACAAATAATAAATACAATATAATGACACATTTCGTGACAATTTTGAAATTGATAAAAAGCATTAGTCCAATAATGGATTTGTGTAAAAATAAAAGTTTAATTAAGCATTGTGTTTTCAAACGGGCATAATCGCCCATTTTCAAATTAGTCTTGTAAATGAGAACCATTTTTATTATACTCGTAATAAATCAAAAACGTGTATATGTAGATCTATAATATTTAAACAAAGAGCAACAATCTTATAAACTAAGAAAAAAACGCAAGCAAAGGTTAATTTTTTAAAACTAATATTTCCTTTATCGCTGATTGTGTTAGATCTTAATTATATGTGATAACGAAACTACTTGCAAATTGATAAATCGGCCTTTGAATTATTCTAATAATATATCGACCTTTATAGTGCAATGCTAATTAATACTAATAATAAATGGCCAACTTTTAAATGCACGATTATTTTTTTTAACGACCGCCACATTCGCGGAACACACGGTTTCCGAGCGGGAGAGGTGGACGGTAGTTGCTCTCTTGATCAGCACCATCGCATGGCCGATCTTCGTCAGATCCATAAGTGCGTAGTTCGCGGAACTTAGCCAGCTGAAATGAAAACAAAAAAAAAATTAGTATATACATGTGAATATAATTTACATGCAACACTTTCATGTTATGTAGAATGAATGTTAAAAATTACCTGCTCGGCAGAGATTTCTATCGGTTCTTTGAAGAGTATCCAAGTAACGGACTCGTTGCATGGCGGAGTGGTTAGCGAGCCTGGATAAGTCCAATAGGCCGTCTTTTCGGGAAGCAATTTAGACGGATCTGGTGAATCGTTCATGGTGATCTTGTCGCCTTTGTGCATGATGAACGGAAGCAAACGAGCTATTTTCTCAAATTCGGTATGAGCTTCGCCAACCTGCAATGCAAAAAAAAACCAATAAGTTTCATCTTGAGTGAAAGTTTACTGAACTTGAAATTTGCTACACCAGACTTATTTGACCATGGCCGATGGAATACAATGGAAATTCAAACCAATTTTCAAGAACCTTGGTGTATAATTAGGCTCGTACACATCGAGGTTGAGGACTTGTAGTTTTTATTTATTTATCAATAATTCATAGTTATTTTTACTTTTAACAACAACATTTAGTAAATATAGTTTTCAAATTGTATACTCGATTAGTGTTATTTTGATAATAAAAATTGTTTTATTTAATTAACAAGACTTTTCTAATTCTAAATATAGAGAGCAAAGCCCATTAAGTCATTTGTAGAGTCAATAACAATTACATAATCAGTAGTGCGGGTTGAGAAAATGATTTAATAATCCTGTTAAGATTGGCGCTTACCGGTGATGCTAAATATGTAGCTTGGTTTTCACCTTATGGCTTCCTGTATCTACAGGAACTTTCCATATTTAACACCCTATCTATATGTATTTCTAAACATTAAAGTTATTTGTGTTATTAGGATATTCAAATATATTTGACATTGATTTACAATAATTTTCTGCAAATTTGATTAGTCACAAATTGTCGGAAGTGTGTTAAAAGTATGGAATTTCACACTACATAGAGATAATACGACAATTTGTTTAATGGTTTCCCAGTTCTGTACATGGCATACTTGTAATTATGTAATAATTATTCTAATTTCACGCCTAAAACGGATGCCAAAAATTCACTAACATGCTTAACAGCGATGATTAATTGTGCAATTGAACGATAAGAATGATTGATAGTCGGCTTATAAGTCTGTAGATTTGAGAGCTACAATCATACATTGACACATTCTGATGATTTACTCTTTCGTTCATACAGACATAATTAACATATTTATATTAATAAAAAAAAGTATAATAATTATTTTTCATACATGACGCACATGAGTGCCTATGCACATACATACATACATATATGTGTATAATGATTGTTAGTTTCGAAAGTCACGGCTTTCGCACCCGGCGTGCAATCACCATTAAAATTGCGATCATCACGATCTCGAATAGATTTTTTTTCGTTTAAAATTACCCCGAGGCTACGTGCTTCGAGAGTCAAAAGGAAATAAAAACTGTTAGTTCGATGTGTGTGCATTATCGGTAAGACTCACCTTCAAGAAGATGCCGAAGACGGCAAGACCATCATGTTGTCCAAAAGCCTCCTGCAAAGTTTTGTACTTGGTGCAGTTCCAATGAACCAGATGTAACTCGGCTGAGTAGGAGTTTCCATCGACCGTGTGCTCGGAGCCAGTGCAGTCGGTGCCTCCCCAGTGAGCATGGAATTGCACCAGTCTGTATGTATCTTTGCCCAGTGGTCCTCCACTAATTTCTAAAAACAAAATTAACAATGAATAACTGCTAAATATCAAATTATAGCACATGCAAAAAAAAACAATATATTATTCTTAAGTTGGCATTGCAGAGTCGACGACTTTACAAAACTGGGTATTGGACCCAGTATTCCAGTGATCACTTAAAATGCATACATTATATAATGATTCTAGTTGAATGCTTATATAGGTATATACAATTAATTATTGAAAGTTATTTTACTATACGGTGGACAAAAAAAAACCGTCCCTGTTTTCAAAAGTTTATAAGCAATGAATTTATTTGATCCATGACCGTGTTGAATGATTAATCACTTCAGTAAACAAAGTAATTTATGAACTTCTATTAATCCAAGTGCAATTGTAATTACATTGAGATAAAAACATTAGAGAAAATATACTGTGACATCCTTAATTGAGTCACTATTTATTGATTAAGAACCAACATCATTTTAAAATTTATTGTTGTGTTTATACATTTACACAGTTGTTCTGTACCTAAATACCAAATAGGATGTTGTATATTAATTGATACACCTCAGTAATTACTTTCTAGCACATTATGATAACTAGTTTCATCCGGCTTATACAGGCTTTAAATTGCGATAAGTAAAATAAATTCACGTACAAAAGTTTAAACGATAGAAAAGCAACGAAGAGAAAATTTTCCCACTACATTATTAACATTGAGATATCTTTTATATCAATTTATTTTCACGGATAAGTATTACCATACCTTAGTATGTACCAAAGTTGACATTTATATGATTATTGGTAAATATTATATGAATATATTTTCATAAACATATCATTATAATTTTAGTACATCCAGTTATGTAAGATTTGAAAGGTTAGCCAGTTTACATACATACAATCATATAAATTAATAGAATTTAGAGGTGATAAAAGTAAATACGATATTTCTTTCCAGGACTCGTTCGACCGAAATAGCGCCACTTTTCAACTTGTCAAGATCCCGTTGCCGGGACGATAACCGGTCAGATTATTTAAATACCAAAAACTTTTGCATTTTCGATTAAATTTTATTCTGGAATCATCGGTATGCGCGAAAATTAGCATCAGATTCGATGCGATGGGGTGCATATCTCCGAGAACCGGTTAATACCACCTTTATTTATCACATCCGATAAATAAAATTACAAACGATTTAAATAATCACACGATAGTATAGAAATCACCATCGGAGGATGTGTATGTATGTAGTATTAATGCACCGACACTTACATACATAAGTGTGAGATTTTCCCCGCAACTTAACGCAGTGTATAATGCTATAAATAAACTGCGAGTTAAATTTAATATTCAAACGTAATATCTGAAACCCGGCAAGTTGACGGGTTTTAAATAACCGATTACATACTATATGAACTTCAAAAGAAACCATAAAATCTAACGTAACCTTGAACTGACCGAGTAAACTCATCGCCTTTTTTAACTTGTTTATTTTTATTTTACTTTGGTATACTTGTGTTCTTTCTTCGTTGGTAATATAAGACAACTTGTTTTATTATTGAGCTCTATATATGTACACTGAATGAGCTTTATAAAAGCCAAGTCGACTAATTGCAAAATACTAAAAGTGCCGATTTTCTAAAGAAACTATAATTTTGTATCAACATATAGGTACATACATATGTATGTACCTATAGTTTTTTATTTATTATTTCAGATATTGAATTAACCGAAATCTGTTAAAGAAAATAGCAATTAAGTCAATTAGTCACATTAGTTTATGAAAGTCTCGTGGTAGTTACCATTTCCCTCCATTAATTTTTTTATTCTCATTGTCGTTTAGTATCTACGATGACTTACCAGAATCCTTGCCATTTTCTTCAACCTTCCAGCAGTATCCAGGATTGACCAACGACCTGGTGTGGCTGTGGGAGTACCTCCATGTTAATGGTTGCAATCTAGCCCCAGAATTGATGGCAGAAGTAGTTATATCCACTGGACTTTGACGTTCGCCACGAGCCGCTGGAAATTTGTCGATCCACGTTGATGGACCTGAAAAAAACCGCAATCAATTATTATTGGATGCCATTTATCATTCTTTCACCTCGGAAGTAAAAACACACATGTGATGATGATGATGATGCAGCAATATTGACGTTGCGATCGGTGAAACCGACTGCCGTTTTTTTTGCACAGTAAAACCAATTCATGTTTGCACCTTGAATCGCAACGAAACTCTTTTCTAATACATAGAATGAAAGTATTATTATTATATTAATAAATGTTATTATTGCAGTATACATAGTTGGTTGCCTGATTCCCTTTACAAAACAAATTATAAATATAGAAAACATTGGAATTTAAATTAAAGCATATATTATGTGTACATTGCGATGTATTCGAATGGCTACAGCCGACGCAAAAACTACTCTGACATTCTATCTATGTATATTAAAATTATTTACTATCCGGAAAAGGAAACCTCGTCAAGGATATCAAGATTTTTAACATTTTCCTAAAATTAATTGATATTGTTTACATTCAAATTTATCCCAATTTTATTACAAATTGTAAACGGTGACGTCACGGAAATGGAAGAGGGAAAAAAATCTTCAAAGCTTCCGAAAATGTGCGGTCAATTGATCAATTGATGAACGTAATGACATCGGTCACGAAATGCACGCAAGCCAGAGATTAACAACGATATGGACGAAGAATGGATTTCGTAAATCTTATAAAATTGTATAATAATTGTATAAACTGCCAAAATTAATAGTAATAAAAATTATTATTAATTTTTTTAAAACACCTATAGTATTTATCGTGTTTCTATTTTAGCAATAGAAACATAATATTCGTAAATAAATATAATATTGTATAACATTTCAAAGCACTACCAATACGCATGTGTCATGTTGACCTTAAAAAGCTTTAATACATGTATGACAATCAATGTGTTTACTTAACGTACTTTACTTAATAAAATTGGAACGACACTTCGAGGCTTTATTATTCAACGTCTTTTCAATGAAACAATTACTTGAAAATTTACAAAACATTTGTTCAATAAAAGGTTTTGTGTCAATGGAAAAAAATCCTAAGTATGTACATACATACGTGTACAAAAGCGTGAAGACATTTAGCATCGTTTGAACAAAATATGCCTTTTAAAGTAATCACTTATTTTAACGACTTTAAATATCGCAATAACAAAAAACATATTAATTTTTATTATACATATGTATATGTACATATGTATGTACATACGTGCATAGATAATATTAATTATAAAAAATTAATTCGCACTTATCTGAAATAAATGTAAATTTTTATTAAATTATATATTTTTATTATCCATAAATTATTTATTATTCTCGCAATTTTCATAAAGTTAATGGATCAAAATTTTCCTCCGAGCAGTTAATACCTAATAAAGAGTCATAAGTGACTAGGTTTGAAATTCGCCGAAATATAAAAAAATATATACATATATATATTATTTAACAAAATAAGAAGTTGTATAAAATAACACTTAAATTAAAAACGGGTTTCAATCTTATCCCCTAGTTGAAGTCTCTCAAAACCAAACTATGCGAGCTTTCAAGCATTTCTCTGAAAACTTGTCTTGTAATTAATTTGAACTGAAAATAATTGATTTTAATTCACCTAAATTGTTTTAATTCAAAAAAAAAATCAATCAGCGCACAACGAAAGATTGCCATTTGAGACCGACATACGCAGAGGATGTACCCATTTACTAGGGTGTCTAAGCCCGATGATTACGACGCCGATGATGACGTTGATAAGCTCCGGTCACATGACTTCACATCATACAAATTGTCCCCCCAACGTTCGTCAGTCACATGACTCGTCAGTTTGATGGCGAAGCGCTTCTCAAACTGTAACGCGACACAGATTCAATGGCCAACGTTGGATATTTGACATCGTACACGCGCCACAGTTTGACGATACGAGCGAATGATTTAACCCTACTTCAAAATAACTATTTGATATTTGAGATACAGTATCGAATAGGAACACACAGGCGTGACAATCGGTCATGGTCACATTGTATGTACATACCTACACGTTGAATAAATAAATAACAATAAAAATAATATTTAATAAATTAAACATAAAACCTGCTTGTTTTTATCGAAAAAAAAAACATAGTTGTGCAAGTTAACGTGGAAAATTATCGGAAAGCAATGGAAAAATATAATATGCTAATTTTCAACCGGTACGAAATAAATTATCAATAGAAGTGGTCAAAAGTAATATAAAAAAAAGAACAAAATAAATTATCCCACACAATATTATTTATTATAATAGTCGTCGCATAATATTAAACTACGCCTTTTTAGCCGAAAAGGATTAATTTAATACTGCCAATATCAAACCGGTTGTATGGAAATTCTCTTTGCCTTTTTTTTTGTTGTTGTTAAGTGCTGTGAGCATTCTTCGATGTTTATATTCGACTTAAAAAGTTGTGTGTACACCTATGCTGTACATATGTACGAATACAAAACTAGTTTATAAGGAATTAATAGTTTTATACATATAGATAACTCGTTTTAAAAAACAAAACCATTAATTTTAATTACGACTTTGCAAAAGATACATTTATAATGTAATCGATTACGCGCGTTACACGGGTTTAACATTTTGTTCGATATCGATTGACAAAAATGTGCTGTGACCGTCACGAGTTCAATTTAACATAACATGTAAATACGTGTTTCATTAAAAATCCTTGCGACTATAAAATTTACATCCTCCTCAATTCACTTAAGCAATGAAACTTGACGTACCTACGACAATTGAATTTCATGTTCATTTGCGTAAACTAAGGTTATTACGTAAATACGCTGAAATTGTTCAGTTTACTACAGTTAAACGATACTAATATTAATACAATATAAAAGTACATATGTAAATGGCAAGTCACACTACCGTATTACGCGCTGGCATCAAACGCTAGACACAATTTAAATTTGAAGGTCTCTAGAGGTGGTTTACACCTCGACCTCAATGAGGTCCCCACGAGCTGATAGCTCCTGCTTCCTGCATCAGCTGGACATCCTTGAAGGAGATGTGACAAAAACAATCGTCCATTAAACTAGCCCACATTAGCGAACGGTCTTCCGCGACGTGTGATTTTTCCGCAGAATTTTCTCACACGCCTGCAGCTTTTCCGAGGCGATCGTTATGTCGATAACGAGATATGTACATACATATATACATACATAGTAATAAAAAAAAGCACATTTGAAAGTATCATCACACCAGTGCAGTGCAGTGAGCTCGGTTGAAAAGCTACTTGTCGCGAGCAATATAATTGACATGTTTACATCCGAATCGTATTATCCAATGCGACAGTTGAGCCACTAGCTCGCCCACGCTTACTAAATTGTGCACTTTTACTATTCAAGTTTTGTGATGCTTGTTACCTTCGTTTTCGTCCGTATTATCATATGTCGGTTGGTTAAATGTGAGCTCAAACTTCTATTGAATTGATACTCGAATAACCTTTTCTTAATTGCAAATTAATAAAATGAAAATATTCCAAGCAATATTTTTTGAAGAGCTAAATCGATTGTAATGTTCTTATAAAAATAAGATTTATAACTTGTTTCTTGTTTTTCTTTTTTTTTTTTTTCACTAGTTGCCAATTAAAAGGTGAGTTTTATAATAGGAAGATCCGATGCAAAATCAAGGTTGATTTTCTACCATTAATTACATCTCGATTAAGAGTTTTTGTCGACAGCAACTCGGCGTGCTAAGCAATCATATTATATTAATTGTCAAAGGCTCGATAGAGTAATAAGAGTACATAACTACACGAATCGTTGAGCGATTCGAATCATATGTACATACCCGAAAGGGTCAAGACCTCGAAGACTCGAATGATTTTTAAATTGGATATATTTTTATGTAATTTTTGATGATGAGTAAACTTGACATTTACACAGATAAACACCCAGAGTTTTGTTTTTTACTTGCAAGTTGATTATCATTTTGATTCAATGCAATGAAATCGACCATCAAAAGGTTCATTATATTAAAAAAATGTGATCGAGGGACGATACCTGATACAAATCGGTCAAAATCTCGAGGTCGAATTTTCGCACGATCACAATACTTTATCCGATATGGATAAACTAAAAAACATGCTTATAGCCAATGGACTATTTTTAAAGATACTTAAACACGTATTGTCGCCGTAAATCAAATATATTCATACTGTCGAGTATTGAGCAATTGCGAGTGAAATATATGTATATTAAAAATACCACAAGATAACACTAATCCCCTTCATTCTGAAACAATGACAAGTTTGCCACGTACAGTGCACTATCGCAATGATACGCTGCGATACACGCTGGTTATTGCTTTTTTCAACACAGACGATTCCGTACTAAAAACACACATATACATAGTACATCGCTGTCAGTCCAATGTTCAAGTAAAATAATCACCTGCGAAAATCCGTAATCAACGAAATCGTTTCCGAAATTAATGCAGATAAAATCAACGACGATAGTAACTTCTAATCATATGTAAGAAAGAGCGTAGGTATCGCAGTTTTCGATCGTTACAGAATAGAGGAGAATTGTAAACCAATGACGCGTGTATACGTACGACAGGTCAAAGTTTAAAATACAATTAGTTATTTCAAACAGGTAAATCGGTAAAACGCACATTCAATAGTGCTATGTATTTTAAATTGAACAATGAGAAGCGAGCGCGCATCGGAACGAGACCAGCATAATTATGCAATACATAATATGTATTTATCTTCCTTGTATCCTAGTTATGTACTAATGTAATGAGTATCACACTTTTGGTGACATATTTAAGGTATTTTTAAACATTTTTAAGGCTTCCATGATTAATGACTCGCTCGCCGCAAACACAGATAATAATGGTTGACGTCACCTGTCAAATTTCTATGTACGCTCGAGCACAAACTAAAGTCGTTCAATTACGTAATAAAAGTATTTTTTTTTCGAATTGAAATGCTTTCAGTCGTCAGGTCGCTAATAAAATTTTCATATGTATTTCCATCGGCTAAGTGGAAAAGGTTTTGATGTAGGCCATTGTTGTTTTTTTCGTAGCTAGTCTAAGCCAATTCTAAAATTTACGATAATGGATTTGTTTTCAAATTCACCTCAACTAGGTCTCAAACTGTATAAATAATATATTTTGCACGTCACGAATTGACCGCAGTCGGTTGCATACAATAGTGAATTTTTTTGCGTTGCACTGAAACCTATGGGTAACATATACATATGTACATATGTATGTAGTAATAATTGTGAAGACTCGGCTGATCGATCGTTTAATTAATCCAATGGAATTTTAATCGAAAGCGATGAGAACAATAGTCTTGATCATAATTGATACTATGACTCGGTTTAAAATGGAATATAAAATAAACAAATCACAAAGTTCAAAATATCAGTACGTAAAATTTGAATATAATGTATTATACAATCGTATACATATATGTAGAAGATATCGTTAATTAAAATGCTACTAGTAATCTCATTTATACTTTATCACTTCATTAAAAATATTGAATTGTATAAACGAATTGATACCATTATTTAAAATTCAATCGTGTGTATTTATTTATAATACAAAAATAAAATTCAAAACATGTTATTTTCATAATTAACGAAAATTTTCGTGGTGTCGAAAGTATTGTGAAACTCTAACGTGGGTAGTATAAGATAATAATCGATCAGATCAAATATTTTATATTTTCGAATATTAATTAAGAGTTATTGATAGGACCTTTCATAATTGCACAAATATTTAGAATAAAGTTTAAAATCATAATACATAATAATTCAAATTACAGAAATTGAAAGAGCACTTGACTTACAAATGCACAATGCACAATCGATAAATATAGTGAGACTGTGTCGTTAAAGAGCTTTTGATAATCGCATAGTATGAATTTCATAAAAAAATATCTGCACACGATAAGATATTAAATTACTATCACAATAAATACTTGAAAAAAAAATGAATGAAACGCACTACAAAATGTATATTATAAAGCGGTTTTGCACATTTTTGTCAACGAGCATTGTAAGATGCGATAAAGTTAAACAAATATTTCAGTAACGATTACATTATCATTGTCGTGAGAGAAAAACAACATGAGTACCTATGTACAATGTATGTACATATATGCTCATTGTCAGACAGATACAGACGCTGATTTTAACGCACTTTCTTTATCTTATCAAAAAATTTACAAGCCCTATAAAATATATATATTGTTCAGCCTTAACTTAAATTAATCAACAACGAGGCCACAATTTTTCAAGATTTTCTTCTAAGATACAACATGAGATCGCACCGTGTGATTTCAAAGGGTTATTGATAGTATCTCGTTGAAGATTTGGCCGATATTCAGTAAATAATCAAAATAACACGTCATTACCATCCGTGTTTTTCCAACGGGGTTTATATTCGTTTCGGATCTGTTTATAATCCAAATGCGAAATTGCGAAGGCGACGAAATGTTTATTTGCGGCGATTTTCAGAACGATTTCATACGCGTGCAATACCTGCGTCGCATTATGCGCAGTGGTGCATGTTGCATTAGTTTAATCGCATCTAAATGCACTTCATTGTTTTCAAAATTGAGAATATCCGCCGCGTTCCAGTGCATTATCGTGTCGTTTTTGAAATGCACAATGAGATAGATAAGTGTCGCATTATGATAACGAAAGAAAATCTGCATACTAGACGCGCACACGCCGTATTTCCACTTTAGAATATCAAAATGTACACATTACAAATGTGAAAAGAAGCTCGCTTTGGTTACGCGCGTAATTGAGCCGCATCCTCAGTGTTGTTGTGTTTGTAAAAAGGAAATGGATACCAAGTGTGAAAATCGCACGGTTGTGAATCCTTTGAAGTTGAATTGAGACTTCCGTAATGAACTTCCATGTCATTTGTAACCCAATTCATGTGGATTCTGAAAGTGGATAATTGTCGTCACACAGACAAATTTAACCAATTTAAAAAAAAAGTGTTATCCGCCCATAATTCATCAAAACGACAGTCGATTCTGTAACGCAATTTAAATTACAGCATATTTTTCTTTATAATTTTCATTAACACTTCCATAGATTTTCCTTGGCACTGAATTTTTAACTAAGCAAACTACAGAAACATTTTTACTTTATCCTAATCGGATTAAGTACATATGTATGTATGTATTGTGATCGTGCGAAAATTCGACCTCGAGATTTTGACTGATTTGTATCAGGTATCATCCTCTGATCACGTTTTCATGATTTCTGAAAAATGTATTTACATATGTATTATGTATGCTGTGTGTCGGTGTGTCGGTGTACTTTTTAACTTTAACTTTTTCTCCGAAACTATCAAATACATCGAGCTGAAATTTCATATCTATTATTTTCACGTAAGGTGTTAGAGATATTATGATTTTGGTCAATATTCGCTAACCGGAAGTGGCAGTTTACTCTTGAACGAGATTTCGTTTTTTTTTTTTTTCGGCTTTTTAAATATTTCGTATCTTCATAATATTGTAATATTATAATCATTATGCTGACTACAATCTGTGAAAAAAAATCATCAAAATCGCTCAACCGGAAGTGGGATTTTTTTCTCGTAAAAAAGTAAAAAATCCTGTTATTTTTCTTTGTACACGGTTCTTTGACTTTTTCAGTCTTTGGTTACTCTTCATATTCCTCAAATATATGGATAAAGTCATGGGTTGGCCACACCCGAATTTTTTATTTTCACACGAAGAAGAGATTTGCTTATTTTTCGTTCCAATCGCTTCGTTCCAATCGCAATCGTTCCTTCGCTTACAATCATTAATTTAACTATCGGGCTAAATGTTGATGCAAAAACGAGTAATTTTGTATACCTATTTATTTTTTGTTCAACAACATTTACAGTTATTTATACTTACTATTTTTTTTTGTGCCACATTATTTCGAAACTAAATCCATACACACTATAATTTTGCATATTGTATAATTATGTCTTTTTTACAATCCGTGCAAAGGTGGGTGCAATTAGCACTGTAGTCAAAATTACACAGAAGTGACATTTTGCAAAAATTCATCACACATAATAACAGTTAATAAAAATTTTATCACTGACAGTTTCGTAATGACGCTTTCATAGCGCGCACGTCATTAAGTCGAACGAAAAAAAAACTTTGTACAAACTTGAAATTGGGATTCGCAGAATTGAATTTTTGCGGTCTTTGTATCCACGGACCGGTTACGGCGAAATCAGACACGTGACCATGAGTCACGTGGTCACATTCGTAAATGGCCTCTGATGTAAAAGCTTTCATTAGAGATTTTACGATGTTGGAGACGTTGACTTCACTCAAACCAACAATTAAAGCCAATTTTATGGATGCGGCAGAGAAACGGGCAATTGCAAATAAATAAAGCACGCAATCAAGATTGGTTCACTTTTGCGATCAAGTTGAAGGATGTCTGCGGAATTGTTGCATTTGAACTGATTGCATTTTGTGAGATGTTCACAAGGTGAATTATGCACTCGCCTTGACTGCATCATCACGCAACATAACTGAGTAAATATAATTATGTGTAATATAATATATAATATGATCTATTTATAACATGAATAAAATAAAAACTTAAAATATGCACAAGTAATTCATTGATAAACGTTTGTGCACTCATCCATTTTGTCACAATTAAGATAATTTAGTGCATTTGCGATAAATCCGGAAATTTGATATGACGACCACACATCGACCTTGTCCTGTTATATTATATACGATTATATGAATATATCTACTACAAATCTAGATCAAACGATATGAAATTTATTGTAAAAAACAAATAAAAACCGTTGGCATTGATATTATAGTATGTATGTACAATTGTAATACTCAAACGATGCAACAGAGAAACACACGATTTTATCGTTGATTTGTAAAACTTTATACGATTTTTTATTACTAATGAAACATGATTTCAGAAAATTAAGAATCTTATTTAACTCTTTGAACTCGTATGTCGAGGATAGCTCGACATTTACTTTGACTTCATTTTTGAGATGAAAACTGACTGAAACCACTATTTTTTTTTGCCAATCCAATTAGCATTTCTTGGAAGGGAGCTGGTCCAGTTTTGGAATTTTTGTTTCACGCCAGTGATTCTCAAACATTAGATTTCCAAAAGTGTAATTTTTTTAAAGTAAAAATACCTCTGTAGGTTAAAAAAATTGATTTTTGTATTATAGATTTCCAAACATTCTCTTTATTTTATAAAGCCTCTAAAATATCCCTGATGCAATTTTTCATCTCCAAATTTCATCAAAAGTGAAAATATATTATTTGAAAAAAGTTTTGGAACCACTGGGAAAAAAATTTGAGAATGGCTGGTTATTTTGGAAACAGTGTGGGGAAGATTTTGTAAAATAAAGATATGTAAAATCATTATTTATTGAGAAAATAATTTTTTTGTCGAACGTTTTGAAATTTTATGAAGAAAGGTAATCATGATATTCAAATCAAGTTTAACCCATGTTCAGATTTTGTCTCGTAAAGTTGCTTACCTTGGTCGGACGGTCCAAATTCTCAAATAATTTATTCAAGAAACAAATTTAAAAAAAAATCAAAATCCCCGAAATTATGGTATTTTCAAGTTAGTAGAGATGAATGGATATGTTTCTGTAAAAAAATTTGAGAAGCACTGGTTCGAAAGATGGTCATCTAATGGTTTTTCATCTTATACAAATGCCCAGGATATGTGTTTCACGGATTTATAGTTATTTTTTGTCCCAAGAGGCTAAAAATATTTTATTTTTGTAATTGACTTTCATCCTTTGGAAATTGAAAATTTTCAAAATTATGTAATTCCGAGTACAAAGAGTTTTAACATTAAGAAATTGAGACATTTTTTATACATGTCGAATAAAAGCTATTTTATTTTTTATTCTGCTAATATTTACTAAAATATAGCACGTATAAAAAAAGTAAATGATGTTTTAAAATCACACGGTCATCTGATGTACACGTATTTTATTCATTATTACCCTTAATTTGGAGTAATTTTATTTCATTTATTTTTTTGCTTTAACAAAGTGTTAACGAGAAAACGTGAGCATATCGAATGAATTGAATACACTACATATGTACACTACAAGACATCATACAGAAGATAATTTTTTTACTCTCGAAAAGATATTATTAAAAACGAGATATGTAATCACAATCATTAAAATCAAATCCGGTTTATAAAAAAACTTATCGATTTGAAAATATGTAAGTATGTCGAGAACCTTCTCAAGGCTTTGTATGAAAAACTATACAAAATTATTATTATCAGCTGTCACTAGGCTTATCTTTATAATTTGCGAAATTGAAGACTTCTGCATAAGTGCAATTCACAGACACACACACACACTTGACGACGCGCATTTCCGGCGGAAGTACACCAATTAAATAAGACAAGAAACAATGCGATCGACCCGTGGAAATTGTACTTTGAAGCGTATCGGCTCAATGTCGCCCTTAAAATTGTTACGCGCTTAGAGGTCGACTAGTGTGTTTAATCGCTAATTTATTGGCGGTTTATCACTCAAATTCCGGATATTTACAACAATCCGCCGGGCTTAAAAACTTTATTGTTTTGTTGGGCAAAGTGAATGGGATTTCGTTCGATGCCAAATCGCTCAAGGGTCATCAAAGACAAAACGAGCGAATCGAGTATGTATCGGCGAAATTTATTATTATTGCACAATAAAACCGTATTATAAAGAGAGTGGGCTTACGATTGTAATTTTTCTTGCGAATATCAACTCTACATATGTATGTATGTATGTATATTACGCGACCTAAATAATATATATTATATTATGAGGAAAATTCGTATAAAATAGAATATGTGCATCGCACTACAATGGACAAGTAACTCGTAGTTAATTCAATTTTTTATCCTTATATCATTTAATTTTCGTATTTCAAGTATAGCACGACTGAACGATTTAATATAATCACTTTGTACACGCATGATGCCGGACACGTGTTCGATATCATCTTTTTTAATCGCTTTTGTAATTTCGAACCAAACGGTCAATTATTACATACATATGTACTATGCTATTAAAAATGTTGCAAATCTTAGTTCGCAATACTATCCGTGCGCTAAAATCTCCCATATAAGAATTTTCCAAAGCTTATTGAATACATTTTTTCAAAAATAATTAAAATAAGTATATGTACTTAAACAATTCGCGAAATTGAAATAGAATGTAGAAAAAGTCGTTTGTTGTGTGTACGAAATTTCTTATACGTGTTTGGAAAATCAAGAGCACTTCAGCGCTGAAAAGATTCAATCAAGACCGCAAATTACAGGCTGGAATAAAATCTAGCCGAAGACACACTGGCAATTTGTCACAAAATCCTTCTTTTTTCGAATTTTACAGAATCCGATCGCCATGTTCGCGTTATGTGTAAACGTACAAATATACATATTTATGTATGTATCTAGAAGCGTCGAAACGTTTTGGTTAATTTTCATAATGCGGCCATCTTTTCAGCGCGACTCATGCTAATTTCGCGCGGTTTCGTTGTTTGCTGAATTAAGACGAACGTTTTGGACATGTGTGTGCGATGGCGAATGCACCAGACATATTATTCATTTTGACAAACACTGTTTGTCAAACATTATCGTCTTTGACGTTTTGGCGTTTCGCTTTTCGAAATTATTTCAAGCGAACGGAAAATATTGCTCGCTTTATCAATTGTCGAATGTTTACTGTCAATGTCCATCAAAAACCAGTGTTCGACGAACTTCAACATGATAAAGCGTCACTTTTCATATTTCACGCGTCAGTGCGACATTGAATTTTCGGAAAATTCAATTAAGGAATTCCAGATAAGATATTCACATGGAATACTACGAAATTTCTGATGATGTTTTGCAATATTTTACGATCCCATAATGTTACAACGACACTGTAAATGTTCGTCGATTCCCTTCAGACAATTAAGAGAAAGTAACCGTCGGGAAAATCGTCTGAAGACCATCACTGAAAATTAACGAGCCAAAGGTGTTTATAGACGTCAAAGCACTAACTATCCAAATCACTGATTCTCAACTCGTGTCTCAAACGTTCGACATTGACGTCACGGTTCAAATCAAAACTAATAAAATTTTATACGATTTACAAGGATCATTTACATTACCATTGCTGTCTGTAAACTAATTATCCGTCCGAGCAAATCGAGCGCATCGGTACACTTTAGCAAAAATACGAAAATAAATAAGATAAACGAAGCGTTGCAATCTAAATCCTTGACAGCAATTGTACGACGTCATACAAAAAAATAAATTTAACTTATCTACCTGGTCCGCTATCTTACTTCTTACCTGAATGTTTATGCCAAATTTAAATTTAAGTTCGTTTTTGCGTTGTCAACCTTTACTTGCGCTGAAATACAAGGACGACCGCGCGCGCAAACAGACCGAAAAAAAAACTGTATTTAATAATAAATACATTTCCTTTCGATTGTAGCATTTATCTTAAGTTGCATGTAAAAAATTACCGTCTTCAGACTTGATTAAAAGGGTATATCTACCTGCAAAATG
Source organism: Parapsyche elsis (assembly GCA_022651745.1). NCBI lineage: Eukaryota > Metazoa > Arthropoda > Insecta > Trichoptera > Hydropsychidae > Parapsyche > Parapsyche elsis. Next base: position 694,631 of record JAGVSN010000006.1, read on the forward strand.
AGTATGCAAATTCAAAGACCTAAAAATTACTTTACTTCGACATGCATTGTAAAACGTTGTTTAAAAATCAATGTGTATGTAAGCGACATTGTGTTATATGTATATATTTTGTAAACAATGATTATGCAAAACTTTGGCGAGCTTCAAAATAAAAACTCAAAAGAACAAAACCTGATCAGCATCGTTAATATAAATTACCCATTGAACAGGGAACGAACGACTGAAAATACAATAGTTTAAATGGAAGTAACAGTATAAATTGTTTCAATGATTCTATTGAGGTTTGAATGATCATATTTCATAGCTGATTTTGCTAACATGTAAACGCAATATTAAATCGGAAAAGACATACTAAATAAGCAAAATGTCGGATTAACCTCGATCCAGAGACCATTGAGACACGTCTCTGACTGAAATGAGTCATGCAACAGGTAAAGGGTCAGAAGAGTCGCAAAATAAAGCAACATTGAATTTGGCGGCCGATTGTCGGCAATCTGACGATCAGCACACTAACAGTCAGTGACCTCAATGATCGCCTCTAGTGTGAAAATAATGACAAGAGGACTAGAACGACTCTATTCATCGATTCACGTGACCGATGTCCGGTTTTTTCAGGTACAGATTATCGCGGAAGCCTTTCAAACCATACATGTACCACATTTCTGTGTTTAATTGAGATGTAAAACAGTGCCAGTCAATTAAAAAAAAATATCTCATTCGTACAATGTGCGATAAGCAAAGGGTTAAACGCCGATACGTCACATTTTATCTAAAAGCATTCACAATTATTATTTATGTATTTTTCTCGGATTATGTTCCCTTAATAGTTGTTTTGGAAAACTTTTATTGTCCATTTATTTTTATTTGTTTTTTAATGCAATATTGGCATTGTTTTGCATTGAACGATTTTTTCGCCGTCAGTTTCAGCCGCTCCGTCGTAAATCAAATTAATAGTTATTGCAATTTTATCGGTATTTTTGAATTCAATAAAAATGAACATCGATAAAATATTGTAAATTATGAATCTATTACTTAAAATTTTAGGTGGAGAATTCTTAATATCCATCTACAGTGGGTACATTTCATTTCAGTATCACAATTAAATACATACATACATACAACCGATTTTATTACAGAGATAAAATCATCAACGTTTAATTTTTCTTCTGAATATTTTCTTGCTAATAAAATTAATTACACTTGACCGGTTCGTTAAATGGAGAACTTATCACATTGGCTCATTGTTTTCCCCATTTTCTTTTCATTAGCACACGTCTACGACGTAAATCGCCACTTCCTCGTTAATTATTCGTAACAAAATTGTCAGATAGAATCTTCTCAGTGCGTTTTTCGCTGCAGAATGGCACGTGATTGGAGATTGAAGAAAAAAAAAGCGTTTTATAAAGACGTGAGCTCGCAGTCGAGTTTGCATCTATAGGTAGACTCTTAAAACGTTAACCGGTTCTGCAAAACTCAAATCAATTGATTCGCAATGTTAAAAAAAACTGTGACGTAAATAAGCAACAAATATGAATCGCCAACTGTTTATAGGATGATTGAAAAATGATAGCGCTAGTTTTGGTACTTGGTTCCAAAACCTTTTTAAAAGCAAATTTTATACGCCAATTTTTGTACGAGTCCTTGCCATTTGCGAGGGCGTTGATGACGTCATCGAAAATCACAGACAACATTTCCAAAATGACAAGAATGACAGGAAAATTAAATTTACCTTTGTACATAGTGTCATTCCGAACTGTGTGTCAACCTGCAGAGTGTTAATTGAATTGCACTTTTAACACTTCAACTGTGGCATGTCTCGCATGATGATAAAATGTTTTGAATAATTTACATATCAATGAACGAATTTAAAACGCACACTTGTTTGTCACAAGCGTCAAAATTAATTTATGTACCTATATCAATCCCTAATCGTTCAATCGCTGAGCGATAGCTAATTTTGCAAACGTTTACGTTGTGGTCAATATTTTGTAATTACGATAGAGCAAATTGAAATCGATATCGCTTTAGCTTTAACAATTTACATTAAATTGCACCGTATGTATTTTTTTGCGATAAGCCGCCTAAAGAGGCATTTATTCGATAGTGCTAGAGTGCCTACGAGGGATGTTCAAATTTGATTTACGCTGTATTAATATAATGTATGCATGGTTTGTGCGTTATCGTAATCGGGTCATGTGTACAGGTCGTTGAATTAACACATATTATAATGATATTTCTATCCAAAAACGAGGTGAAAGATTAGCGATAGGTTTTAGCAACGACCGGTAGATTTCGTCAGAATTATAATGGTATTTTTTTTTATTGGAGATAATTTTTTTTTTTTAATATACATACATACATATGTAGGTAGGTACATATCTTGAAAAACGAATATCATTAATAAAGTCAACAATAATAAGTTAATAATATGAAAACTATAAAATTGGGGTACGTTACACCAAGCATGCTAATGACATAAATTACATACAATAAAATTCATATATGTAGTGTTTTGTTGAATGTCCTTCAATTATTTATTTGCTTTGTCAAAAAAACTTCCTTTACATATTGCATACCATTGTAGATACGTTCCGCAAAAAAATATTCGTTTATTGTTTACAATGCAGCAATGTAATGAAAATCCAATACATACGCGGTATAACCTTATAATTTAGGATATAATTTAATTCAATACAAAATTTGTATCTTTCTACCTTCAAATTTCCTAATAGATGTGTGTTACGTATATAGATACATACATATGTACATATGTAGGTGCATTATAATTTTTGCGAATTTGCAATAAGTTCAGTCGGATTTTACTAAATACCTCAATACCCAAAAATACCGCAGTGATTGTAAAAGCAAATATTTTATTCGACAATAAATTATAGCTTCGAAATCATCTCTCTCAATTTTTAATTATTATTAAGGCATTTGAAAAATAATATTTCAATTACATCATAATGAATCCTTGAAATTTTTCATTTCTACTATCAATAATATTTATCACGCTACTTTTATCACTCAAATTGTGCATAAACCTTACAAAAAATATTAATATTATATTTCTTATATACATTTTTTTAATTTCAAAGTGCATAAAAGTACCAAGAATATTTTTTTGCAATGTGTACCTTTTTTGTATACTATATTTTTTTAATAATAATTTATGATAAAAATATTTAATTGAGCGATATTTTGTATAGTGTATTTATTATGTGCGTGCATAGCTACAGTTGTCGCACATCAGATAAATAGTTGTAAATAAAGATAAAATGATAAACATAGTTTTAATTAAGATCAAATTCATATGAATATGTAATATAATAATCAATTTAGAAATTTCGATGGAATTTCTATTATTATATTATGTAGGTTGAATTTACAAACCAAAATTTTTAATTATACATCAGAGATGGCTCACCATTTTCAGGAGTGTATCCCCATTCAGCGCTCATCTTGATTTGAAACAATAATACTTATTATCAAGTTTATTTGGACAGGAGCGGCCTTCGGCTTGAGGAAGGTTCAGTCACTTGTTTCTTTTCCTTAAGTCGCGTTTAACACGAGTCGTGTAAGCTTTCAAGCACCAACGTGTGTGACCACTGAGGCGATACTGAAGCCATGGACTGTTAACAAGTCACTCTGTATCGTGAACAACTCCCTCCTCCATCTCTGGTACTATTACACAGAGGCGAATTGGAACTACCATCGACGCCAAAATTTTAAATTCGCATGTAAATTAGAAAACACTATTGTGCGATTTTGACAATGGTTATTATATTTTTCATCGAATAAAAATTTTAAAACGTTTATAATTTTAAATCGTTGTTGAAAAACCGCGTGGCGCCATTGAAATCGCCCTTGTGATCGTTACGTTCGAGCTAGTCAAGCAAACTCTCATTATCTCGCTTTAACTCAATGTGTAGACTACACGTGAGAAAGAGATAACTACATGTATTGATGTTGTAGTGCACTCGTGTAAAAGTCAGAGTCCGCGTGACATTGTTTACAATTTTTTTCTTCCAGTTACGATAGTGACGCATCACAATGACAGGAGTCACAATTTTCAACCTATACATTAAATTTCTCCATTGATGATAATTTACTTATTATTAAATTAAAGTAAATTTCTTTCGCAAAGAAAAGGTCGTCTGAAGCTGAAACCTTCTAAGAATCTAAGAAAATGAAAATAGTTTTAAAATGTGACTATTAGTCATTGCTGAATATGACTATTATTATTCATCAGTTTAAAAATTATATATGCGATAGATAAATCGCGGAATTTTATGAAATAGAAGTTTTTCATTTGAACATTTGAGCATATGTACATGAATAAAATTTCGTATTCATTAAAATCGTTTAGAACGAGTGTTTTAACACTCGTGTTTAAATCGTTTACGATTTACAAATTAAAACGATCGATACAAATTAATTGGAAACTATTGAAATGTAAGTATGCAATTTATAATTTGCAATTTTTTTTTTTGTAATCCCACTACAGGTGCTATTTGTAGATATGTACGTATAGTGTAAAATGTCCTTTAGCATGCATATTTTAAAATCATTCCAAGTAAAATATTATGTATGAAACATATTACGCATGTGTTCTAATTCCATAAATTAAATATTATTATATAAGTATACATACATACATGTCTAAACGTTAGAACTTATTCGATACGGAATCAATGTGCAAACAATGTAATATTAGTTAAATTGGATGCAAAATTATTTACAATTATTGTCAAAATTTGAACAGCGATCTAAAATTTACTATGTAGCTAGAAATTCTCAAACAAGCATATTTCAATGGAAATTTTAATTTGATTTAGTCACAAATTATTTAAATATTTTGAATTTTATTTATATCCTGTTATGTTTATATATACATACATATACGCTTTCGAACTTCTTCATCGTAATTAATTACGATTTTACTACATACCATTGCAAACTCTATAGTGAACAGTGAAGTAACTATGAAACCCTTGCAAAATTAAGAAAGCATACACATAAAATACATGTTTACGCATATCGCATTATGAGGTTCACTAATAAAAATTCTCATATTATGAAGTCATTCTGATGGAACTAATAAATGGAAACAATGGTTTTCAAGCTTAATCGTTAAGCCATAACGAATGTGAGATAGTAGGTACATGTGTGTTTGTCTGACGGGTAAACACTTGGGTTTCAACCGGAACCGGACATATGTACATATCGTCTTTTGCACACACACACATTTCTACTACACATATGTAGCTACTAACTTGATTATTAAATAAGCCCATTATAGGCTTTCAAAAATTGCCTTAGCGGACGGTATTTCACGTCCTCATGGCGGGGTATTGGTAAAAGTTTTCAACTAGCAATAATCGCACCTCGGATTAACCTCATTGGTTACGATATCGCCGCTGCGCAAAGTTAACAATTGCACATTTATGTTGGGTTTATGAAAGCAACGCTGATATCTCTGTGTGTTTAAATTTAAGCGCTGTAGTGACATCTATTGTGCAATACTTAAAATATTTTTTAACTATTTGCAATATGTATTATAGTATAATTGATGTAAGTTTTACAGATATAGAATAAAACATTCGTTCATTCAAAATTTAAATATGTATTAGCCAAAAATTTTTTTAGTATTATTTTAATTTTTTTAAATAATATACAATTCTTAGTTTTTTTTTTTTTATATATAGATGTCGTTGTGAAGATTGAGCATTTCATTACATGTTTATACATATTATGCAAAGAAAACAAGGTAGACCGAGTGGAAGATGGGCTGATGAATTGAGAAGAATGTGTGGAGTCAAGTGGATGCAGATTGCTAAAGACAGACAGGAATGGAAGAAGATTGGGGAGGCCTTCATTCAGCAGTGGATGGTGAACGGCTGACAATGATGATAATGATGATGACATATTACGCATAAATAATATAAACATATTTTATTATAATAAAACAAGCTTTCTTGAGAAATTTATTAAAATAAAACAATTAGTATTTTAAGGCAATTTTTTGTGAAAATTTTATTGTATTAAATATCAAAAATAGCTTTATATGTTATATGTATGTATGTAGTTGTTTCAAATAAATACAACTAATACTGTATTGCAAAGTATTAATCTTAACTAAACAATGTATTTTTAAATTATTTATGTTCTTTCCGGAATAGTGATCCATTCCAAGTGAAGAAAATAGTGAAAATTATTTATTTTTATTTCAAATATAAAAAAACCTTATAAAATACTTTTGTACTTACACTAAACTTTTTTTAAATTAAAATATCAAGCAATTAAACCGTTTCTGTAGTATTCAATTGGTATATTCTTTGACTAGCATGTGTAAAATGGCAATATATGTATGTACTTTCTAATCTTAAAATTCTGATTATTTCAATCATAAATAATATTAAATAGCTTTAATAGCCGACCTAAACTTATCTATCTAGAAAAATAGAAAATCACATTTCTACACAACAATCAGTTATCACATTCTTGACTATCTAATTCACATTCAACGGCAGAGGGCAATTCTACGTAGTCGTGATTAGACCAGTCGTCATCGGTGGGATGTAAATTTTGATCAGGGTCCAAGGATGTAAGTAGAGGTTTACCGTTAGGACCCAAAGACAAATACTTTTGAATCACTGGTGGTAGCGGTGCAGTGTGCGGACGAGCATTTCCTGGCAACGGGATGTCTTCTCCCAATGTTCCCCACAATTTTGAGAATTTGAAACTCTAACGGGATAGAAACTAGTCAAAATCAATGATTTTTATGAGAATAAAAAATGAATTAATTAAAAACTTACCTCGGGAAGACAATGATGTTGCAAACAGAAGAAGTTTTCTTTTCCGTCATTGTGGCACCATGTTCCATCTGGAAAGTATGGATCTACGCCCAAATCATTGAGATCGAATCGAGGTGTATAATAACTTCCAGTATCAGTTCTTTTACAAAATATAGCACATGCCATCCACAAACGTGCTAAAAATTATTTTTTTTATTAAAAAAGTTTATGTTTTAGATTTGTTTACTCCAAACATTGTACACATACAATCTTCATGGGGTGCTTGCAGTCCAGATCCTTTGGGCTCAAGCTCTGCCAATCGAGTGCTAAATTCAGTGCACTTCTGAGATGCATAATCGTTTACAAACACACGTTTTCTTTTGCCGCACACCTAAACCAAAGAACTTTCATATAAATACATGTAAATATATTTGTATATATTTAAAAATCGCATAATATAATAAAATACCTTATCATCTTTACATAAATTGACTTCAAACGAATTTCCTTCACAGCCGTCATCCGTATTAACGGGTTTAGGACTATTGCACGTTCGCCGCTTGGTCATGAATCCTTTGCCTTTCACAATACAACCTGAATTACATTGTCCTGTCTTCCACTTACCCCATCCTCCTTGTACTACACTTGGCTTCTTTTTATCCATCTTAACACAATCTCCACCATGACACCACTGCATAAAATATTAAATTATACACATTATTAAGTCATTAACTAATTGTGACTAAAACGTTTTATTAATTAATCACCAAGCCAGTTCCACAATCAGTTCCTTCGAGAGCTGGACCAGCAAAGTAATACCCACTACGATGTGGTGTTCTACATTGAAGTTGCTGACATATGCCAGACAGCGACCCTCCTACAATACTGACATGTGCATCTCTATCTCTTAGCAAAATTTCACATTGTTTCTTTGCACCCCATGACTGGCCCGGTGTATCTTCATAGCGATTATGGTTACGATCAGGTGGAACAGTGTCTGGCTTATCCATCAAGCACTTGTACGTTCTACAAACACATTTGTTAAGAATATTTTATTTATACTATTACATACGTATATGTATGTATTAATTTGATATTAAAATTTTACCCAATATTTGCAATAACATTTGCACTGCACGATGACCAGATAGTTTCTCCATTTGTTCCTCTAGACGGGGACATAATATAGCCTTCTTTGGGACATGAATTTCCACTGCTGTCGTGATGCATACCCAAGCTATGAAGTGTTGATGAAAATGTATGTAATATAAGAATTTTTTTCATAATTTTTAGTATATTTTTAAGATGTCAATACTTGTGTCCAATTTCGTGTGCCAAAATATAAACCGAAGTGAAACCTGCTGATGGATAAGGTTTTCCAAAGACGTTAGTTGTTCCGAGCTCGGCAATAACACATGCATATTGATCAATACATACACCTCCTACCGTAGCTAGTCCCATGGTTACACCACTTTTTCTTCCATTTTCAATGGCATAGAAGTCCAATCTGCCATTAATGTTAAAATTATGATAAATATTTATAATATAATGACCATTATAGCACAGTCATTCTATTTATTTATTTATTTAAGGTAGCTTAAAAAGCTAAATACAAACAAACATTACTTAAAGCTAAAATTACACAATAAACTACAGAGGTGCTGTTTTAAGGCTGCCAGGAATCTATCAATTTTATTTATATTCTCAGAAATCATAAATTTTCGAGAACTTCTGGCAGGCCATTATATTCAACAACAACCCTGTACAAGATACTTCTCCTGTATCTACTTAATTTTAAATTCTCAACTATTAACTTATTCTTACCCACTGTGTCTATTCTATCAGAATTTTACTGGATTTCTCAAATTAATTAGCCTTAATCTCTATTTTAAATTATATTGTAAAAGTATTATGAATGTGTGAAACATAATACATCAAGTTTACAAGAGTAGACATATGTATGTCTCTGCACCTCACACTCAAGATGAAGATTATTTTTATCCTTTTAGTCGAGATACCAGCGTGAAATAAAAGAAGCTACGCATCCGTTTTAGTCTCAAATGCTTCAAATAATTTCAGTGTATAAATACATAGACGAGCTTTAACAAAGGACTTATGGGAATTTATATTTCACTCACCCCGATATATACAGACCCATGTCCCAATGGTCTGGATTGGAATCGCCTGGAGGATTTATTTTCTTTTGATAATCGCAAAAAGAGTCTAGAAGTTTAGACCTTTCACCATCGTAATGTGGCATATTTGCCGGTTGTTTCTTGAACAAATCCAAACGCACCAGAGTTAGCTCAACAGATGTACCCAAGCTGGGATGATGGTAGAGAGCTTGTACCTAAACATTATATTAAACAAATATTATTCAGAAAGCATTTCAATTAACAATTGACATAACTCGGTGTCCGTCGTACATCCGAGACGTCCACAGTTCAATTTGCGCGGATGTGACTCATATCAATCATTTGGGTAGATCATGATTCAATCGTCGACCCAGACATAATTGTGTTTTGGAACTAAATTGAACCCAAGTATCATATTGTGCTAAAATACGAATGTATATAATATTACAGGAACCCGCATTCGTCCCAAAAATATGTATATGTATAGATAGTATTTAATTTGAATGTTTACACTAGAATTAACACCTATCAAAATTTAACTTGATTAGTGTTGCATTGAGTGACTAATTTCAAACATTGTCGAAAACTGTTTTTCTGTTTTTTATGACAATAATCAATTCAAATTTGTCTATTATACAAAACATGCTCAAAACGATTAGTACAATCGAATTCCTTTTACAAAAAGAACCAAACATTGGGATAGTCCAATAGGATTCCTTATGGAAATAGTTGGTTAAGAATATGTTACTTACCCCATTCATGTAAGCTAGCAGCATATCGCGCATTTCTTGTTCATTGTTATTCATATACGGAGCAAATATCTTATATCCGGCCTCGTCGAAGAACATGGCTACTTCTATCGTGTAAGTAGTAGATCTTTCCTGGCGCTTTACACGAAATAGGGAATAGTCTTCTTCTGACAATGAAGAATCTCCATCGTTTAAAATTTCATAAGAATCAAAATTCTTAGCAAATGGTAGAAAATCATCTTCAAATTGTGCGATATTGGTAGTCGCTCTTCTCACAATATGTGGAACACCTCGGATCTCATCTTCTGAACTGTTGTCTTCCAAAGCTTCTTGCAGCTTCACGAATGATTTCAGACGTTGCGTTAGCGGTCTTATTTCAAATGTTGCATTGTCCAAAAATACTAAGCCGTGCTGAAAAATACATGATATTAATGATGACGAAATTCATAGCACTTCCTATGATTGAGCATTGGCTTACTATGATCTGATTTTGACACATCGATATGGCGGCTACTGATTCGCCTTGCCTGTGCAGATAGTGACAGTCCAAGCCACCTTCGAAATCTAACACTTCCGGTTCACCATCTTCGAAATTTCTGCGATGCACTTTGAAATTTGGCGCGACTAAATTCTTATTTGGCTTTAGAAGTAGATCGATTTTCCTAAAAAAAATTATATTACATTGTTTATTTTAGCTATTTTCTGCTTCATTAATTATAATCTCGTAATTTTACCTTCCAAAAGCATTAAAACCATAACTAATAGGATCTTCTTCGTAGAAGTCACCTTCTATGGTTTTTTGGGCTGATCTAGGCATCAACACAGGCATATACACAATTTGATAGTCTGGTACGTCATAATGATCGGAAGATCCGAAGTAGAAACCCAACTCAGGAGCTGTCATGAATTTGTGAATTCCCTAAAAAAACATTAAATTAAATTTTAGCAAACTATGTACATATGTACATACGTTACATTGGATACAATTAGTTGGTACAATACGTACTTGAGACTTTGACGTAAATCCTTCCAATCTTCCGATCGAACACACGACCAACAAAACTTTCAACGCAATGATCATTATTTTAAGGTTCTCAAAACTTTCTTTCGAAAAATTTGCACATCTGTCCTCAGCCAGAGGCGGTATGAGCTCTTACTCGAATGTTTGTAAGGAAACTGTCACACAGAAAGTGTTGCCTTTTGTTTTTATACTTGCGACAACAACGAAGTATAAATAATATATACATACATAAGCACTTCTTGAATGCTAATACGATAAGAGTTATGCAGGTTATTAAAATATTTTACAGTTTGGCGATGAGTGGTTTTGCAAAGGGGTTATTAAACGCGCAATACCTAAATGACTCGCGATTTTTAACACCCGGCTTCATCGAAAATTTCATTTTAATAATACATATTAAGCTTTTGCCAGTTTGAAGTGAGCTTTGACTGCTCAAATAAAGAGCGTGCTAACTGCGTTTGAAAGTTTTTGAATTTTCTTATCGTTGTCACTCCGGAAAAGGAGCAATAACGACCCACATGTCTCGCGTGAAAAGTCACTAAATTAAGATTCACACACACATGTGTCAAGTTTATTACGAAAAGTTATCATTTTCTATGCAATATGTAAATATTGCAAATGTAAACTCTGAGTGCTACAGACATGTGTTAGCAAAAACTTCAGGGAAAATAACCACTATAATAAAAAGTTTAACTGTTATAAGACTTTTCGAAAAAATATCATATGTGACATATCTGATATTTTTCAATTTAAATGACTATATTTTGTAAAATTTTGTATCACTTCAAAAAAGAATGCGACACAAACGAACGAAAGCATCTCACGCCGCGTGTGTTAGGGTCTTTCTCTTGAATTTATCATCGTGAGAAATGTGCCTTGAAATATAAACATGGTCACAAAAAAGCACAAGAGCATAGACGCCTTGCTTAACGTATTCAACATGCGAAGACACCACAGACACGAACGCTTTATATTAGGAAGCATGTGATTCGATACGCTACTCATCTCTACATATGTATGTATGTATGTATATGCATCCATACATTACTTTTTCAACTACTGAGTAAACAAATCGTTCTATTTATACAGGTGGAACATATTGTGAACTTTGAATGCGGAGATATACCTACCTACACATAAAAAAGTACCTGCACGCTGTCTCATTAGAACAGTTATTCATAACCCCGCTCTGATACTTTTAATGCTCTTGCACAATGCGCTAATAAAGAATTGCATCGAATTTCACAAATTATTTTAGGGTTATTGGAAGTTACTGTCAAATTTGAAACGTTCACTTACGACTTAATGAGAATCCAGGTCATCCTCTCGCGTCGTCAACAATGGCCATTGTGTTTTCTTTGTGGCGTACAAACAAAACGTTCTCGTTCTTTTAAAAAAAGAAAATAATACACTTTTCCTTTTTGTGCTAAATTGTGTTAAAGAAATTCGTGTAACAAAAGGTCTAACTCGTGATGAATCGAACGATCCGTAATTAGAATTGAATCTAAAATTTCTCTACTAGGCACTCTTTGTACTAGGAAAGTCAAAAATATGTCCTCTTCTTATGCTTACATAAGAAGAGGACATATTATATACCTTTGAAAACATATTTTAAAATATAAAGATATAACGTTTGACCTTTCACACCTGCCTTATATAGATATTGCATTTACTTTCCCTTCTTCAACAAGTGAATTCCACGACATTGGAAATAAACAACCTATGTATTCCGTAACGTTCGATTCAACGATGGATCATAATATAATATCATAATGTTCGCCGTTCATAAAATGTTCCTAAAGATTTACAATCCCATATTCAAATAGCATAAACGACACAACTTATCAAAATTTGATAATTTTTATTTTAAATATTCAAAGGTCCCTTGCCAGTGATTAAGTTATTACTAGTACGAATGCATTATAGATTACTCATTCTGACCACGACTAAATGACAGTTGACCACACCAACAATGGTCAATTATAATACGACGAAATAAACGATGTCGTTCATTGAAACTTCACTTCCATGCCCTTTAGAATATTAATAAGCAAATGCGTAAGAAACACAAATTGCGATATGAGAATCTGTATGAATTCAGAAACTGATATTGCATTTAAAATTCCTCGACAATAATATAAACAAAGCTATGGATATATAATTATGAATATAACGGATCAATCAAATTGTTAACATTTATTAATGCCAAAATCATACACACCATTGTTATAATTCATTCCGAGAAATATTTTCCCTAAAAGGATTTGGTGCCCGTTATTTGTCATTTTTAAGACATGTACCTATTCGTCAAACGAAACGATAATGGCGGTAAATTCAAACGAATTCTTATCACTTTTTTCAAATATGAGAATCGTTTTAAAATATCGAATAGTGTGGTGCATGGGTCTAACATATTTTTTAAATTACACTACACTACCAATACAACAATCTAAGGTGCTAAAAGTACAAAATCTTGCATCTTTCTGACGGTGTCCATTGGTGTGTGTAACGTTATTCTATCGAGTTGCATTGGCTCTCGAGGTTTCCTTTCACCTATTTGTCTCACTTTCACGTTTTAGATCTCGAAAATAGCATGTACCTGTATACACACTATTCAGTTTGGCACACTGTTATGTCCACGTCGATTAAATATGGATATTGCATTTTTTTTACGATGAACAAGTTTCTTGTGCGTTGCTTCATGATACCCGTATGAAAGCAAACGAAAATACAATAAATAAAAAACGTGTCGCCATATTTTATATATGGCGTTGAAGGCAATGACTTCCAATTTTAAAATATTCAACCTTTTACCTTACATTTTTTTACCAAACACACTTCATGAGGGGCTATATTTATGTACACTGAAAACATAAAAATAAAAACGAGTATGTTCAACACTGCGCATATATGTATGTACATAATATAATCGCAAATTCATGTATCGAATCATACACAGAATTTGTTGTGCCTCGTATTGCCTCATTCTATACAGTATACACCACTTAACGGCTCGTGCTTCACTGAATTTTTCAATTAAGAAGCAATCTTCACTCTTATGAAGTTCGCAAACGAAAAACATTTGATTAATTGCCACAGTGTTGAACAGCATCCGTGCTAGAGTTTTTCTCTTAAAAAAAGTCTTGTTTTTAAGTCTCAAGCTCCCAAACAAAATAGTAAAATTCCATAGCAGTTCATCATCAACACCACAAAATAACATTACCCTATTATTTTATTAAGTTATCTTAGGTACAAAGAAAAATAAACTATACGTTATATGTTGGACACATTTTTGGGACAAACAGTTGAACGAATGAGCATATACATACATATGTACATAAAAAGGAATATATGAACTATGTACATACATATGTACATATATGTAAGTAATATGTACAAAAAAATTTGTGGAGTAATTATTGCAAAGCTTTCCCCACATGGTCATTGATCATATTTAACAATCAAACTATGTATGTATCAGTACGCAAAGCACCACCTAATGGTGTAGACTTGTAGAGTGTAGAAGGACCTATGTTTTGATTTTTTACGCTTATTGACACGTTGAGTGTTCCCCTTGCTTCTTATAAGAGGAAGGGTGATTCACATAGCATAAAAGCAAAAAAAAAGGATAAAGTCATTTGTGTATGTCGCAGATGCGATCTCTTGCTTGTGAGAGACACATATGTACATATGTATGTATGTATGTACAATGTACCAAGTCTGAGGAGGGAAAGAGGACCTCTAGACGAGTGGAGAGGGTCTCCCATTCAACGTCAGTTCCTCGTTTTCATCACAACAAGCTGGTCGTCGACCGACTATGACTCGCCAGGTCAACGCCACTCGACCCATAACAGACGATGTCTCCTTCGATGAATTCCTGCACAACTTCAACAGCAGTAACCACCGTGATCTAATGGATGTTTTTGGACTGGGGATGGACGTAGTCCTCAGACCCGAGTATCCTATAATACCCACGTGGGCGCTGATGGTCTACCTGATCGTCGTTAATGGATCCGGTGTGCTGTTGAACTTACTAATTTGCATTGGATATCTCGTGCAAAAGCATAAGATAGGTACTTATGTGAAAATATAGTGGGTGTTTAATATGCCAATGATTCGCATGTTTTAACAATCAATTGAACAATTTCAGGAGTATTTACGCTAGTGCTTCATATGGCGATATCGGACTTGTTGACCCTGACATTGGTGTCCATTCCTGAGATGTGGTCACACCACATAGGCAATTGGACCTTTGGAAGAGGACTATGTCTTGCTTATTTGGGATGTGAAGTCTTCGTCGGCACTTCATGCATATACTTTTTAGTAGCGATGAACTTACACGCCCTTGCTTCTGCAAACTTGACCAAACGCTCTACCAGCAAAGATTCAGAAGCTCAACTCCTCGAAGAAGTCACCGAGATGAGGTCTTCTCAACACAGTTTGGTTTGCAGGAGTGAAACTTCAACGCCGACGCGAACTACTACAATGGAAAACAAAAGTGGAAGATCTTCAGTACCAGTCATGCTGCCTGTAATCTTCATTTGGATACTTTCAGCGTCTTTGAGCATTCCTGAATTTCCTTTATCCACCGTGATAGATTCTAGGTCTGGAATATCCGCTTGCACATTTATAGGTGGTTACCATTTGACTAGTATGAGAATTCTACTATCAGTATTTCAACTTCTCATACCGTTCATCATTCTTTCTACAACGTCTACTATGATCACGTACAAACTATGCGCGACGAAGGAAATATGTGATTCAGATCGTACGCTAAAATTAGCTTTGTTTTTATGTGCTCTTTTCTTAGTATTCAGTGCTCCTCGTTTCTCCCTTGCGACATTTTACAACCTCTGGTCCAACGACGAAGAAAAAGTCGTCGGTTTAGACAGGTTTAGATCACCTCCCCTTCATTATCCAATCACACCTGTCACTGTTCCGTTCGTTCTGAGTTTCTTACATTTCTTAACGCCAGTGATCAAGCCGTTCGCGTACGTTTATTTCCTTTTGCAAAAAAAGAAAACTTCCGTAACCAGAAGAAGACAACTTCACGATACTGAAACATCTTAATTCTTTAAACGTTACAAAACTAAAGTTACCGAACGATTATAATAAACATGACCCGCATTAGTCGTCCTTTTCAGGTTCAACGCAAGTTTAGTCGATTATTTCTCGCATTTTAATTTTGAATGCCAAATTATAATTATTATAATTTTTATTGTTCACGACCATATTAACGAAACAATAAAGTCAATAAGGCGTATTTTTACTTTATCCATATACGTAGAATAGATAAAAGTATTTTTTATGTATTCAATTCGTAATTTTATTAACATAATAGTGAAATATGTACATAAGTTCCTAGTCATTTTTTATGATGTATGTATATATTAAGAAATATAAAAATAAAATGAAACTATTTTTTTCGATTTTTTTATTATGTAGATATTGTAAATATGTATGTATATTTAAAAAAGTATTAATTTATATATTTTTATCAAAAATTATCACTTTATGTCGATTTTCTTTTTTTATTTTTCCAATGGTTTGCTTGATAAATTTTCCAACGTACGCAAGATATCAAGACATGAATAATAGTAAATTTTAATAGTTCTCATCGTAGAACGGATCGTACTACTCTAATCCCCGCCCATTTTCAATATGTACATTCTACCGATACACGACACGCACCTCGAACTGTAAAGGCTCAAAAAAACATACCACATGCTACGCCACACATGTCTTCTGACCAAATCCTAAACGCATGAATGTCTATGGTTTCGTATGGCGTAGATACACACATGCAACACCCCACCCCACGTCACAATTCATAGCAAGGGCTATGAATGTTACGTAATCACATCACGTGTGGTGTGGTAAGTGTGTGTGAGCCTTAAAGCCTTGTACACACGTTGCGAGGTAGCCTTCCTCGACGTGCCTTGCATTGTGTATACCATTTTGCCCCGTGAGACTTCCTCACTACGTTGCCTCGCAACATGTGTACAAGACTTAAGACTCAAGCTAGCGTGAGGTGACTATAGTTCTTGCTGCTACCGCAGCACGCATTTGACAAAATATTTTCCCATTTCCTATATTCATCCGTTTCAGCCGTTCACCATCCCTGCTGGATAAAGGCCTCTCCAATCCTCTTCCATTCCTCTCTGTCTTGAGCAATCTGTATCCACTTGACTCGCACACATTCTTCTCAATTCATCAGCCCATCGTCCACTCGGTCTACCTTACTTTCTTTCACATCCTCTCGGATACCATTCCAGTATTTCTTGCGTCCATCTGCCATCCATTCTTCTCGCTATGTGTCCACTTCAACTTTTTTACACGTTCCGCTATATCTGCCACTTTGGTCATACTTCTTACCCATGTATTCCTCTTACGATCTCTTCTCGTTATACCGAGCATGCATCTTTCTATGCTTCTCTGTGTACACTGGATCTTACGTAACATTATTGAATTTGTCTTCCACGTTTCACATCCAACATCATAACTGGCAATACGCATTGGTCGTATGCCTTTTTTTTTAAGCATAGCCGAATGTTGGATTTAAAATCTATGTTAATTCTTCCAAAAGCGCTCCATCCTAGTTTCGTTTCTTCTTCTTAACATTCAGTCATGTTCACTAATTGTACTAGGTATAAATAACTATCAACTATCTCTACGTTTCCTATATAATTCTACTGAAAATCTCTTGACAGTGAGGTTGGTGACCCTGCTAATATAATTATATTTGTGATACGCTCAAGGGTAAAATACCTTAATAAATTATCTACTGTAAAGATGAGCAAGTGAATGTAGCTTTTACTATTTTTGTGGCCTATTTTGGCTTTAAAATATACAAAATTTTAAGCGTCATCTATTGATAATAGTATAAATAAATAAATAATGAATCGAATGTTCTATGGTTTAATAGGTTGGCAACAGTGGCTGTCAGTTCGTTGGTTGGTTGGCGATTGTGTCTAGTGACAGCTCGCTTTCATCGAGTCTTCCTTGTTCAATAAGCTTCATCACTGATTGTCAAGTCATTTGACTACCCCTTATTGGATTAGTATCCACTAACTTCAAAATATTCCAATAAGCGGGTCATCAAGCAGTCAAAATGGTGAGATGCGCAAATCCTAATCTCACTATCCCTTGTATCTCGACATTAATTCCCCTTATCAGTTGATCCACATTGTAATCGTTATTTTGTCTCGTTAGAGTTATCAAGATGAACCTAACGGTGGTTTTGATGTTGGCTCCTTCCCCAAAGACTTCGGTTACGGAGCATTCGACCAAGATGGAGATTCACAATCCAACTCTATGCAATCGGAACAAAAGCCACGAATTCTTCTAATGGGTCTCAGAAGGTATTGTTAATTTTATTAAAAATTTAAAAATAGTAACGTCGACGAACCATTAAATGCAATTCCTTATAAATGCTAACAGATCGGGGAAATCGTCAATACAAAAAGTCGTATTCCATAAGATGTCTCCGAATGAAACGCTCTTTCTTGATTCTACAAATAAAATAGTAAAAGACGATATCAACAATAGCAGTTATGTACAGTTTCAAATATGGGATTTTCCTGGACAGATTGACTTTTTCGATCCGGCATTCGATTCAGATGTTATATTCGGAGGATGTGGCGCTTTAGTTTTTGTTATTGATGCTCAGGTATGTACTTTTCAATTGTATTTGATACGAATACGATTACGTTGTCGCTAACAATTACACAATAAAATGGAATTTGATATGAGCATACAAATGTTGTAATAATATTAACTTTCTAATGTTTACAGGATGATTACATGGAAGCGTTAGGAAAATTGAACATGACTGTTACTAAGGCATACAAAGTAAATCAATCAATAAAATTCGAAGTTTTTATTCACAAAGTACGTCGCATTTGTGCTTTTTGAGTTTATGTTCGATTTCTACCATCACATTATATCATAATTTTGCATTACATTTTGTAGGTGGACGGCTTAAGTGATGATTATAAAATGGAATCGCAACGTGATATTCATCAAAGAGCTACCGATGACCTGAACGATTCCGAAGCCGATCAGATACATTTGAGTTTTCATTTGACATCCATCTACGATCACTCTATATTTGAAGCATTTTCAAAAGTTGTACAAAAATTAATCCCACAATTGCCAGCATTAGAGAATCTTTTAAATTTAATAATATCAGTAGGTTTAGTTGTACATTTACACTAAAAAACATCATTATTATCCATAGTTTAAATTGCAATAATTTATATTTTTAGAATTCAGCAATAGAAAAAGCATTCCTGTTTGACGTTGTATCAAAAATATATATAGCAACAGATAGTACTCCTGTTGACATGCAAAGTTACGAATTATGTTGTGATATGATTGATGTTGTAATCGACGTTTCTTGTATTTATGGGTATGATATACATAATACATTAAATATATCAATATAAATAATTAAATGGACATGCTGCTACAGCATTACAAGTTTCTTTTTTTATACTTTTAGATTAATTGATGATGCCGAAACAGCCGCTTTTAATAGTCAAAGTTTCAGTTTAATCAAGCTCAACAATGGTACAATACTTTATTTACGGGAAGTAAATAAATTTCTTGCTTTAGTTTGTATTTTACGTGAAGATAATTTTGATAAGCAAGGTAATCATATTTTTGTTCTGTGTAATTATTGTAACTAAATATTCACAAGGTCGATAATTTTTTTTTTTTTTGTTATTTCAGGTGTTATCGATTATAACTTTTTGTGTTTCCGTGAGGCCATAACTCGAGTGTTTGAATTAAGAAGTAAAAGTCAGGGAATGGCTAGCTCTACAGCCACTGAAAGTGCTGTCGCAATCCAAAATCCTTCTCCGCCAATGCTAATGAATGGAACTGCAAATTCTGGTGAAAGTGTATCGAGTAGAACAAATAATCCACCTATAACCACTTGAAAAGTCAATCCATGAAACTAATTTTTATTTCACATTCATTAAAAATTCTCATTATTTTTTATATTTTCTAATGTCTAACATATCTGAATTATAATTTTAACACATGCAAAGGCAATAAATTTTATCTATATTTATATACATATATTTAAATATTAATGTAGTATATTAATTTTTTGATGTAAATTTTTGATTTATCACTTTTACTTGTAATTATTACGTATTTTGTTATTTTGAATAAATATTTTTAAAACTTTTTCGTCTTTCACATATGGGACCGACGAAGGTAGTTATATAATAAAATGTACCTTACAAAATTGATAATATACATATATGTAAATAATACCTATATAATAAATATTTACTATTACTAAACATTTCTTATTACTTCCTATAGATTTCATTTAAAAATTCGTGTACTTTTTATATTATATAACCATTACATTTATGCCCCTAACGCCCAAATCATCAAAATATAATAATAATAATTGCTTGTTGGTGGAAAATGGGTGTGAAGTAACTTTGAGTCGCCAATTTCTAACATCTTGTTTTATAAAGCTTAAACTACATCAGTTCGAAATGTATTTAATATTAAGACAAAAATAAATCTAAATCAAATGTAGCTGAAACAAGGCTATAATCTATAATGAAATCAAATAAACATATGTATGTATGTACATATATGCATATCTATGCTTCCAGAGGGTGCTATTGTAAAATGTGTAAATCGTATTGTGTCGTTCATTATTGACGACTTTTAGATTGTTTAGTTTAACAGTTTTACCAAATTAATATATGAGTCGCCTAGTTCCAAATACCGATAAGTCCACAATATATAAAAAACGAGGATAAAATATTTTCTGGTTCTAAGAATGTTTTCAAACGATGCCTTATTTTTGAATTATTCCAAATACCGTCAAGTGCGCCGTAAAAAAAAATATTGAAAATCATTGTTAGTTCCAAAACTGACAATTGCACTATGATAAAAGCTGATAATTTTTTTTATTTAGAAACAAACAACGATAAGTCCATTTTTTCTAATCTCAATTTTTTTGTTTAATATCAACAAAATTAAGTTTAAATGAGTTTAAACGCCATCAAGCAAATAAGTCTGTAGCAGAAAAACCGCGTTTGCGAACAAGTTTTTATGGACTTATCGGGATTTGGAACTAGGCGACTCATATATATGTATTTAAGAAGAAACCTGTGTGCGCGACGATGAGACCCACTCTGAGTTTAGAGATGTTGCACAATGTTGTCATTTGAATAATGCGAGAGGAACGGATTCCTACAAATGTGAATCGAAATTTAAATGAATTACTAAAAACAAGCTTTTATCTCGGAAACAGTCACATTTCCCTATTGACAAATAAATAATTACCGAAATGATACATTCAACATTAATTTGATAAATTTAAATTTATTTAACGAATGATAAATTATTTTGTCAATACATCTTGATTTTGAACTTTGATTTCAAAAATTGTGCAATTCGTCAATGGTCATGAAAAGTGGTTCTTAAGCCACTAGCGCTTGGCTGGCTGTCAGTGGCCAGCTTATCTGCTGGTGTTGAATGGTGGCGATAGGTTCTACGCTATTCTTCTCTATTTTACTGAAATCCAACAACTTTTACGCATTTGATTAACTGAAATGTAAGTATTCATCTATTTACCTTGTACATTCTGTTAAAAATGATCGCTGTATAGTGAATTTTTTGCGTATTTTCGCAATTCACTGCCCAATCGATACTTCAGTCTGGCGCACATATGAGATATCAAATTGTTAACCGAAAATTTCAATCAAACTTGAAAATTTTAATCAATTTTATTTTTCAATTGTGCTTAATTTTGACATATTTTTTTACTCTGTACCCGAGGTTATATCAAACTTCTTTTTTTTTTTTGATTTTTTTTTTTTTTGGATGAATTTTTTTTGGATTTTTTTTTTTTGGATTTTTTTTTTTTTTTTTTTGGATTTTTTTTTGGAACTTTTTTTGAATTTTTTTTTTGGATTTTTTTTTTTTTTTTGGAATTTTTTTTTTTTTTTTTTGATTTTTTCAACTTTTTTTTTTTTGATTTTTGGACTTTTTTTTGAATTTTTTTTTGGATTTTTCAACTTTTTTTTGGGACTTTTTTTGAATTTTTTTTTTTTTTGATTTTTTTCAACTTTTTTGAATATATTTTGAATTTTTTTGAATGAATTTTTTTTTTTTTCGGCACCTTTTGGATTTTCTAACTTTTTTTTTGGATTTTTTCACCACCCTTTTTTTGAATTTTTTTTTTTTGATTTTTTTCACCTTTTTCTACCCCTGAAAAGCCATTCCGGCCCCTCACCACCCACAGACCCCCCTACCCCTACGGCACCTTTTCAGCACTCCCGAAAAGCTATGCCGACCCCTCACCACCCAGACCCCTCCCTGCCCCTACGGCACCTTTTCTGCACTCCGAAAAGCTATGCCGGCCCCTCACCACCCACAGACCCCCCTATCCCTACGGCACCTTTTCAGCACTCCCAAAAGCTATGCCGGCCCCTCACCACCCCACAGACCCCCTCACCCCTACGGCACCTTTTTCAGCACTCCCGAAAAAAGCTATGCCGGCCCCTCCCACCCAAACCCTTCCCCTGCCCCTACGGCACCATTTCTGCACTCCCGAAAAGCTATGCCGGCCCTCACCACCCCCAGACCCTCCACTGCCCCTACGGCACCTTTTCTGCACTCCCGAAAAGCTATGCCGGCCCCTCACCACCCCAGACCACCCCTACCCCCCTACGGCACCTTTTTTTTGCACTCCCGAAAAGCTATGCCGGCCCTTTACCACCCCCCAGATCCAAAAATCAAAACCATTAAAAATTCAGCGGGCGTTGATTATCAACGGGCAATAAGCTAGTTATATTAATAAAGAGCTTAATGTGTGTGTGTCTGTGTGTGTGTCTGTGTGTGTGTGTGTGTGTGTGTGTGTCTGTCCCGTAACGCTATGACGTCACTATAGGATTTTTCGAGTTTTTTCTATGAATATATTTTTGAAAATTTTTTTTTTTCGGTTTTTTTGGATTTTTTCAACTTTTTTTTTGGATTTTTTTTTGGAACTTTTTTTGAATTTTTTTTGGATTTTTCAACTTTTTTTTTTTGGATTTTTTTTGGAACTTTTTTGAATTTTTTTTTTTTTTTGGATTTTTTCAACTTTTTTTTTTTGATTTTTTTTTTGGAACTTTTTTTGAATTTTTTTTTTTTTTTGGATTTTTTCAACTTTTTTTTTTTTGGGACATTTTTGAATTTTTTTTTTGATTTTTTCAACTTTTGATACCCCCTAAAGCCATTCCGGCCCCTTACCACCCCACAGACCCCCCCTACCCCTACGGCACCTTTTCAGCACTCCCGAAAAGCTATGCCGACCCCTCACCACCCCCCAGACCCCTCCCCTGCCCCTACGGCACCTTTTCTGCACTCCCGAAAAGCTATGCCGGCCCCTCACCACCCCACAGACCCCCCTATCCCTACGGCACCTTTTCAGCACTCCCGAAAAGCTATATCGGACCCTCACCACCCTTTTTTTGACTCACTTAAAGCCATGCCGGCCCATCACCACTCCAGAGCCGCCTTCTACCCCTACGGCACCTTTTCAGCACTCCCGAAAGCTATGCCGGCCCCTCACCACCCCACAGACCCCCCCCCCTACCCCTACGGCACCTTTTCAGCACTCCCGAAAAGCTATGCCGGCCCTCGCCACCCCCCAGACCCCTCCACTGCCCCTACGGAATCTTTTCTGCGCTCCCGAAAAGCTATGCCGGCCCTTTACCACCCGCCAGACCCCCTACCCCGGCGGTCCCTTTTGGACTCCCAAAAACTATGCCGGCCCCTTACCACCCTTTTTTTGACTCACTAAAAGCCATGCCGGACCATCACCACCCCAGAGCCGCCTTCTACCCCTGCGGCAACTTTTCAGCACTCCCTGAAAAGCTATGCCGGCCCCTCACCACCCCACAGACCCCCTACCCTACGGCACCTTTTCAGCATTCCCAAAAGCTATGCCGGCCCCTCATTACCCCACAGACCCCCCCCCTACCCCTACGGCACCTTTTTTTTTTTTGCACTCCCGAAAAGCTATGCCGGCCCCCACCACCCCCAGACCCCCCTCACTGCCCCCTACGGCACCTTTTCTGCACTCCCGAAAAGGTATGCCGACCCCCCACCACCCCAGACCACCCCCTACCCCTACGCACCTTTTTTGCACTCCCGAAAGCTATGCCGGCCCTTTACCACCCCCCAGATCCAAAATCAAAACCATTAAAATTCAGCGGGCGTTGATTATCAACGGGCAATAAGCTAGTAATCTATAATGAAATCAAATAAACATATGTATGTATGTACATATATGCATAACTATGCTTCCAGAGGGTGCTATTGTAAAATGTGTAAATCGTATTGTGTCGTTCATTATTGACGACTTTTAGATTGTTTAGTTTAACAGTTTTACCAAATTAATATATGAGTCGCCTAGTTCCAAATACCGATAAGTCCACAATATATAAAAAACGAGGATAAAATATTTTCTGGTTCTAAGAATGTTTTCAAACGATGCCTTATACTTGAATTATTCCAAATACCGTCAAGTGCGCCGTAAAAAAATATTGAAAATCATTGTTAGTTCCAAAAACTGACAATTGCACTATGATAAAAGCTGATAAAAGCCTTATTTAGAAACAAACAACGATAAGTCCATGTTTCTAATCTCAATATTTTGTTTAATATCAACAAAATTAAGTTTAAATGAGTTTAAACGCCATCAAGCAAATAAGTCTGTAGCAGAAAAACCGCGTTTGCGAACAAGTGAGTTTTATGGACTTATCGGGATTTGGAACTAGGCGACTCATATATATGTATTTAAGAAGAAACCTGTGTGCGCGACGATGAGACCCACTCTGAGTTTAGAGATGTTGCACAATGTTGTCATTCTGAATAATGCGAGAGGAACGGATTCCTACAAATGTGAATCGAAATTGAAGTAAATGAATTACTAAAAACAAGCTTTTATCTCGGAAACAGTCACATTTCCCTATTGACAAATAAATAATTACCGAAATGATACATTCAACATTAATTTGATAAATTTAAATTTATTTAACGAATGATAAATTATTTTGTTAATACATCTTGATTTTGAACTTTGATTTCAAAAAATTGTGCAATTCGTCAATGGTCATGAAAAGTGGTTCTTAAGCCACTAGCGCTTGGCTGGCTGTCAGTGGCCAGCTGTATCTGCTGGTGTTGAATGGTGGCGATAGGTTCTACGCTATTCTTCTCTATTTTACTGAAATCCAACAACTTTTACGCATTTGATTAACTGAAATGTAAGTATTCATCTATTTACTTGTACATTCTGTTAAAAAATGATCGCTGTATAGTGAATTTGTTGCGTATTTTCGCAATTCACTGCCCAATCGATACTTCAGTCTGGCGCACATATGAGATATCAAATTGTTAACCGAAAATTTCAATCAAACTACTGAAAATTTTAATCAATTTACACAACAAGTATCAATATTTCAATTGTGCTATTAATTATTGACATATTTTTTTATTTTTTACTCTGTACCCGAGGTTATATCAAACTTCTCAGTTGCGTGCAAATTGACACATTCTCCAATTGATGACAGTTGACATATTTTTATTTAAATCGCGAGATATCCGCGCCTCGTGTAATTTCGTAAGATTTATCGATTCAATTAATTCTTGTAACAATTATGTTCAATTTCATACAAATATTTGCGAAAAAAATCCAATATAAATTTTTACCACCATACTCGTACGAATTATCAATTAAAAGTCTGTATTGATGATATATGTTACAGTATAAAATATTTCATCGATTTTTTTCAATTGATCCTTACAAATATTATTTTTCTTATCTACAGTTGCATAGCATAAGTATTGTGCGATAACGCTATTATTCACCTAAATAGAAATACATAAATTATTCTCGGAAACCAATTATTGCAATATTTTTCAATTTTGTAAACGACCTAGTATTGCCCATCTATTCGTCTTTAATTTCCACTTTAACTACCAATAAATTAATTTTCTTTTGATGACATATTAACAACATTATTGGTCCAGTTCAAGGACAATTTTACACAAAAAATTAAATTGCGCAATTTCATTTCATAATCTAACCTTGAGATTATTTCGTGAGTAATTATTTCATCATAATTTTTTTTTTAATACTACTAATAATACTACTTAAATAAAGAACGTTTTATTTTATTTTCATAAGCATGTACTTGTTTTTACGTGTCTTTTTTTTTGGCTTGCACCCATTCTTCCGTACCGGTTGTCCCCAAACAAACAATGCAATTATTTGCACCAACAATTTGCGGCAATCGCACTATCGCCAAACAAAACAACATATCATTTGCACTATCGCGAAATAAACGGTAAACACAATCAAAAATAGCGTCGACTGTTATTGTCGGACCACTAACTATTGTTGCGGTTTGTTTTGACCAGTGTGTTGTTTTTCCACAACTCGCATTCTTAAGTGTTTTACAGCCGACTTACACAACACTCTGCTTATTCAACTTAATGCGATTATCAAAAAATAACACTATTTTTCATTACCGCAATAACTTACCACTTTAAATGCCGTAATAACTTAAATATACTTATTTTATTCGATTAAAAAATACGCTATACGGTTTTAAATAGCAGCCAAGATAAAATTAATGCTTAAAGCTCACAACAGATCAATTGCGTAAGAATTGCACAATGACTGAGCAATTATTGTACGCTTGTGCAGCGACTTCCAAACTGTTTTCCATTTATAAAATACGTCAATTTTGAATTACTATCACCGGCAGTACACCATTTCAATACTCAACGCAATGTTTACAATGCACATTTTCCATTAATTAAACTATGTAAAACAAGGTCATTTGAGCCGTATGAAAATCTCATTTTGGGACGAGGAAAATTTTCCCTGAAGAGTCATTGCTGAATTTTCGGCGGAGAAAATTTATTCATTTATTTGGTAAGAGGGATTTTAGGGGGAATTTCCCTTAAAAATTAAGTCAAATTGTAGAAATTTCCCGAATTTTTTTTTAATGGCGGAAAAGCAAGGTCGTTAAAATGTTTTTTTTTAAGGATCAACTTACAGGGGGTTTCGAAAATTAAAAGTGGCCCCGGCCTTTCTCATCCGTTTGAGATGGTTCTAAAGGTTTTATCTAAGGATCGCCCGTGCAATTTCCGAGAAGGAAATCAGCGCGAGATCTTTCGCAAAAGCGTCGATGATTTTCACACAGACGCAGCGTGTGATTGAACTGGTCGAGCTTATCGAATGCTACGTCAGTATTCGATGACCCAGAGGTTGTCCTCCACGTGTGTGCGAGACCACGACTATGTCAGATGGTGAAAACCGGAACAGGTTATGACGTCACAAAGAATGGCGTGAGGTGGCGAGACCGAACACACCAGCGACGCCATTGGACAATCAGTATTGGACAAAGATAAAAATCATGCCACCATCACCCCACCATCACCTTCTTTCAGGTCGACGATCGACATCGTCAAGCTCAGGGAATCGCACCGTTGCGTCATACTGCATTCGTGTACACGTGATCCACTCTACGTGCAACCCTACGTTTAGTGAGCAAACCACACCCCACGATGCCGTCATGCGATCCACTTGTCATGCAAAAATCTACCCCATAACGGAAAATTCAATACTTGTACCTCCACCCGACGAGTTCAATAATTTATAGTGGTAGCCTCTTCGTAAGAGTTGCCAAGTGTGTAGCAGTGCATGGTTACTGTGAAAAAATACACATAGGAAACCTTTATTCTATGTATATCAGCGGTCGGAAACCAGAGCCGCGTGCTGCTCTTTATATGAAAACCTGCGGCTCTCACTGTCATCCAACATGTTGAGTGAAACACAATTTACACAAAATTAAAATGAATCATATGGCTATAAACGACCGTTTAAAAAGTTTTATAAAATCGTTTTTCAGACTAAACTATATAATACATTTTAGTGAGAAACATCATGAACATAACTTATTTCATAAATGAGTAATATTTAATTTCATTTTCGGCCGTTCATCATCCACTGCTGGGTGAATACCTCTCCAATCCTCTTCCATTCCTGCGTGTCTTGGGCGATCTGCATCCACTTGACTCCGCACATTCTTCTCAATTCATCAACCCATCGTCCACTCGCGTATTTATCGCCTTTGTCTGCCATCTATTCTTCTCGCTATGTGTTCCAGGCACGTTTTTCACACGTTCCGCCATATCTGCCACTTTCGTCATGCTTCTTACCCATGTATTCCTCTTACGATCGCCTCTTGTTATATGTACATGCTTCTCTGTATGCACTGGATCTTGCGTAACATTCTCGAATTCAACATCCACGTTTTACATCCATACATCCATTGGTCGTGTGCCTCTTTTTTTAAGCATAGCCGGATGTTGGATTTCAAAACTATGTTCATTCTTCCAAAAGCGCTCCATCCTAGTTTCACGTCTTCTTCTTTACGTCCAGTAATATTCACCATTTTGAATATATGTATAATCCGAAAATAATATCGCTCATGCGCTACAATAGTGTGACAACTCAAAAAATCACTTGTTTAGATAAATGGGTTTAAAGTTTCCGTTATTATTGAAACACTACGATTTAATGGAATAAAGATTAGGCATTATCTAATGACTGACGGTTCAATATTGAATTAACAAGGTGTTCCCTGATTTAGCTCCTAGCTCGAAAATGGTTCCCGATCACTGTTCTATATGTACAAAAATTGTACGTACAATGTATTCAGCAGAAGAAAATTATTACACTGTACACACTTCAAAATGTTCTTGCTAGGGAACAAAACAAACTTTTGGTTAATTGAAACGAAATGACAGTCAGGGTAGTGTAATTAATCGATGTCGCTAATTTACCTGTAATTATTTTCAATTGGTCATTGTCGTAGATTTTGTTGATTTGATTCTTTAACGATTTCAATTTTCGTGCTTTTCAGCATTTAAATATATGTATTATTCGTAAATGTCTGCTCCAACGTATCCACGAGCTCGTTTGCACAATGTCGGATATATTTATAGGTATATGTCTTGTTTACTATCACCTAATGTAGTTGTGAGATCAAGGTAGATTCTCTATTCATACGTTATCAACGTGCATTTTTAAATTATTTGAAACTAGGTATACCATCGTTTGAAATTTATACATATGTACGTATGTACCCATATAATATGTACATATGTACATACAACATACATGCAATAAGAAAAAAACTGTTCAATTTGAAGTACAATATATCAATGTTAAGCTTTTTCTCAAGTTCAATATGCAAGGAAACAAATTTGCTAAGAATGTGTAGAAATTTTATTATACCTACATACATACATACATATTACAAATATGTAATTTTAGCACTATCTCACCTCATAAAATAGTAAAATACCATATCAACAAATTTAACGACTCAGTGACGTTTTTGTGTACAAGTTACGGAACAAAATGCGATATATGTACATATGTACACAGGTTGTTAAACAATAAATTTTTATTATTTATATTTTTCCATTAAAGATTTTAATATTTTTCAAAAAAAATCGTATGTTTTTTAATATTTTTTAGTGAAATTGACGTATTTTATAAAATTAATCATTGTTTTTGCTGTCATTTAACCGATTTCACAGTGCGAATGCGTCATTTTTAATCAGCCGGAAGTTTTATACATATATTCGCAGTAGGTACGTTTAGAAATTATGAAATTTGACACTGAAAATGTGTAATATATTCTATAATTTTTTTAAAACCTTTGATACATTGCAAGTATGCAAAGAAGAATTTAACCTCTTAAGACTTCTTACATATGTACATATGTATATACAGATAAACAACATGTGCTATTTTCTGTATTCATAATATTTCTTCATGCAACATAATTACCATATCTTTATCTATAATACAGATAATAAGTTACTGGATATAACTACATACTGCATTATATTAATGAGACCAATCCAAAAATATTCTAGTTGAAGTGCACGCGTTCAATAATACGTATAGATTTTCCGGCAAATGTTTAATATGATAGCATTTTCCCAGTCACCCTTTCAACCAACAACCCCTCTTATATTTTATTTATAAAGATTTAAACTCGTCGCTTCGTGTCTATTGCTACTTTTTTCACTCTACGTTGTCGTAGGGTGTGTTCGAACTAAGCATTTTTACACAAAATCGATACATACTAAAATACATGTACATATACTCATTCCTAAAATGCATACGTACGAGTATGTACATATTAACGTGTGTTGAAATTTCACTCACAAAGCGAGCAAAACGTATACACATCTAATCCCTTTTACTACACTAACTGTTATATTTCTGTATTTTTCGTTCACTTCTTCGAGTAATTAGTGTTTCTAGTTTCCTAATAAATTACTTACTTTTTGTAAATTCGGTCTGTGCGTGCAAAAATAATCATCAAATTATACAAAAATCGCGTGTTCGTCGAACGATAGTCCACTGGGCAAGACAACTCAATCCACGGTCACATTCTTGGATGTAACATAAATTTCGCTATTTCTGCTTGTATATTCAACGCATCGAATGATTGAATGATTACATACGACTTCGTAACGAATTGGCCCTCTGACTATATTTACTCTTTTAACACGGAAGAGAAACTGATTTTAATTCGTATAACTATAGTGTGATACGCGCTTTTTGTTCATAGCTAAATCTGATAACAGCACTCTTCATAGAATACGCCAGCCTCAGTATGCTTATCAATTATCACTATCATATCTGTACATACACTTCCATTGAATTCATGCGAGATCTCGTTTCAATTGAACGAGATTATCTGCACGTAGCGTGGGTGTGACTTTTAAATTTTGCAGGAAAATAGACACTCACATTCAAACGCCTTTATAAAGGCTTAATTAGCGTCAACGTGTGAACGTCGATTCTTCGATTACCAAACATATAAATAAATAAATTAACGCATATTTGTATTCGTGTTTCGTTAAATTTTGAAATCCTTCACTTGTCTTTTCTTTTTATCGAATATTTTCGATTTTTGTATGCGTATCACTCTCAAGGCTCAACTGCGAAGGTTTCACTTGTGTGCAATTTTTAATCAAATTTAAGACTTTTCTTTTAATCCATTAACATATATGTACAATTACGAAAAACATCCTTGAAAACGATTGTTTGACTTGCAACTGCTTTATGTAATATTTTTAATCTTTTTCTGAAGTTTTATATATTTTTTGTGGCGAAATACATACATACATAGATACTGTCTATATTTACCCCCATCTGAAGTGAACGTATCGATTTTCGTCAACGCGCATATTGTGGGTAAATTATAACGCAAATGCTTTTATTATTTGTTTAATATTATCTACGATAAAATTCACACAATGCTCCGAGTTCCTGCTTTATAACAATACCATAATCATAATAAACAGAATACGATATACGAGTCCTCTGAACCCGTGACTAATCGTTTCGTTTATATTAACAATACGTTTTCCAAATTGAATCGTTTTTAATGCGAAATCGTACGCATCACAAACCGCTTCGCGTTTTCATTGTCAATGTGAAAATGTAATAATACATATTGGCAGTAAGTTTAACAGTTGCACAAAAAGAGCAAACGAATCCGTATTCGATCCGGTATGCAGCATGTGAGTCACTCGGTTCGGCCGCTCGATTTTCCCGATGCCACGGGATTTTCCTCGACTTTCCCGACACGCCCCATTCGCCACGACGCAATTTCCCCGCTTTTCGCATCGTTCGCTTGTTTTTCAGCGTCGGTGTTTGCCCGACGTCAAGGCCGATGTCGTCGTTTATCGCACACCAAAATAAAAGCGTCACAAAACCGCATCAACGCAACGCGAAAAACATCTTATCTATCCGTACATATGTATGTATGTATACGCACATGCTACGATTGATTCTTGTTTATCTTTCTGTTATTTGATTTATGACGGGAAATAAAAATAATACCTCGTGAAAATCCCGAAATGTGACTATGTATGTATATATAATTCACCGTTTGTTTACTCGGGTGTTAAATTACACGTCGTAGAACAATCAAGTTTAGATTGCAATCCAATACATAAAACTATAAGGGAAAGTGTGAGTAGTTTTTTTTTATTACGTTTGATCTAAAACTTTCCAGTACAGTCAACGGTAGGCAATTTAACTATTTAATATGTGTATTGTTGTTGATTCGAATGCACTTTTGAGATGATCGTGTTTGTTGTTGTCATTAGTGTGTACGCATTGTACAATGTATGTACCTACACAATATGCTTATTGCGTTTACTCAAAATGATTTTGGCCTTCGTTCAATTTGCACCTATGCTCATTGTCGCGGAAGTACAGTGTGTAATATGTAACGATGATACTACTATCATTATAGGTGATATGTGTAATACACCGATGTTCACTTACATTTTATTATTATTCAGGCAGAAATAAAGGTACGCGCGTGAAGTGTACGATAAAGTTTGATCGATGGAACGAGACGCACTCATTTTCCATTAAAAATAATCGGTTATTGGAGAAAATATTACGTCATTTCGCAGAAATTGAATGAGAACAATGTGTTTTTCTGAACAATAAGATTGTATTGAAATGAGGCGCCTTTTTTTATTGATCATGCGAACAATTTGTATACGTAATGTATGTAGTACAATTTTTCCTTGAAATTGTGCATAAAACATCATCATCATCATTTTCAGCCGTTCACCATCCACTGCTGGATGAATCTCCAATCCTCTTCCATTCCTGTCTGTCTTGAGCAATCTGCATCCACTTGACTACACACATTCTTCTCAATTCGTCAGCACGTCATCTTCAGTTTCTTAGCTTTCTTCCACATATTTCTCGCGTCCATCTGCCGCTTTGGTCATACTTCTTACCCATGTATTCCACTACGATATCTTCTTGTTATACTAAGCATACATCTTTCCATGTTTCTCTGTGTGCACTGAATCTTGCGTAGCATTCTTGAATTTACCATGCACGTTTCGCACCCATACATCGTGACCAGCAGTACCATTGGTACGCATTGGTCGTATGCCTTCTTTTTACTTTATCCATATCGGATAAAGTACTGTGATCGTGCCAAAATTCGACCTCGAGATTTTGACTGATCCCCTGATCAGGTTTTCATGAATTTTGGAAAATGTCTATATGTTTTGTGTGACTGTGTGTTAGGCGGATGTGTGTAGAATCGATATTATTCAAAAGCCGTTTATCTTATTACACTGAAACATCATATTTATAGGTTTTTTGCCGGCCATTACAATCTGTAAGACTTTCAAAAATTTTCTTCAACCGGAAGTGGTACTTCCCTTGGAAAGTCACCTAATTTTTTAAGCTTAAAATATATTTAAAAAACTGGAAGATCTGGTTAACTGAAGCTAACACACACACAAACAACTAAGCGACGTACAACCTTCGATCAATGTCGTACGCAATTTATTGTACAATTGATATTATCATTCAGTAAATCACAAATGAATCCATTTACCGCTCGGTAATTTAACTTGAAATATCTTTAAAATTCATTGTATGGTTTTGGTTAACAATAGAATAACTTTAATTTTGATTTTTTACTTTTTTCCACGGTCTAATTTCAAAACTGCGCAGTGTCATTCTTTTATATATGTACATATGTAGGTAGTATAGGTATAATGTACTGGAATTGTTTCCGTCTACATTTCCATTGATCCAAATAAGCCGTTTACGCAAATTGCATGTATTTACGTTTTCTGTGCAAGTGTGCACACGCGCAAATATAATTTTCCACTTGTTCCAAGAAAGTCAACCAGCTGTTTTGCCAGTCAGTCAGTCTGTGACCAGTCGTCAACTTGATCAGTCGTCGCTGTTTCGCACATTGCTTTGCCGATAAACGCGTTTACTTTGCCACAAACGTGACATAAAAACAAGTAAGATTAATATTTTTGAATCGGAGCCCTCTTTCCAAAGTGATTTTACTATTGTTTTATTGTTATTGATGGTGTTTCGTGGATGTAATTGTGGTTAATCGTTCGCGCAATTTCACTCTCAGAGAGTAAGATTTTACCGCACCGTTGATTACATTCTATTTTTTTTAATTATCCATTATTGTATTTTAATTCGCAAAAACTTTTAATATGGCCAATTAGATTCGAATAAACGGTTCCATGTTTGAGCCGCGTCTGAACGAACATCTTTGAAAGATGAACATTGGACAATTTTTATTTTCATTCAGTAATTAAAAATGAACGTGTATCATTGTGTGCATCGTGAATTTTAAATGCAGTGTTTTTGTTTTTGAGTTTTACTTGACCTACCACAAAATAATCTGTAGATCAATAAACGGAATTCCAGTTTTTACCGTAAGATCCATAAAAAGCTTGTTGTTATCGAATCGTTGCTGTGTTTCGTTTAAGATCACAACTTTTGTGCAATTCTAATAACACGGTGGCGTAATTGGATCGTAATATGTAATTACACCACCGTTTTGCACCTTGCTGGAGATTCGTGCAAAATTTCCCGGTTGACTTTTGACCGTAACCCAAATAACCCACATGGCATACGAAAATCGTAGACTATGCACGTATTTCGCACATTATTTGCCAAAACACACGGAACACATTGCGATTCGCGAAAATAGACGGTCTCTTGTAGTTCGTACCATCGACGCGCGTATCAAAGTCCAATTGGTTGCGCTTCGTTTTAGTCATCATGTCTGACGAGATTATGCCATTCAGAATACGTACATATGTACGTATTCTTTATCTGTTCTGTTGCCAGGTTATTTAGCTGCCACATTTTTTTTAGCACAATCTTCGCGTTGCACGTGAACACATACGCTTGTTGCATTTGGACTACAAGACTCTATTTGGAATTCATACGAGTTTATGTCGAATTGTTATTTGGTTTTTCAATATTGCCTGTTAGGTCGGTTGGATTTTAATTTGAATCGTTTGGCCTCGTTGACTATCCTTTGTGTAGTAATGTTTGTTATACGTCTCCAAGGTTTATTATTTCAATCGTTTCAATCTACATTTTCGTCATATAAATTAATTAAAAAATATATCCATTTGACTTTCAGCTTGAGAAACTAGAAGTATCGGTTTACAATTACACACAAGACAGCAATGATTCGATAAAATATATATGTACATAGGTAGTACTGGATTTCAAACGATATTTTATTACACTTGGAATACTTCTGGAGCTTATCCTACATTTTAAACGTTAATCAATACTTTTTAGCCTGCAAGACGTTGCTTCTCTTTGACTAGTAAACGTAACTAATCACAGAAAAGTACTAGTTTTTCTTTTCAGGCATAGCACGCCCATTGGGGCAAATTTTGTATCCTAATCTACTTACTAAATCGAACCCGTCCGACAGCTGTAATTCAATTCAGCAAGCACCACGAAATATAATAATGTTTCCACTGAAATATTATATTTATCTCAGTTGAGCTGTAAATCATCTCAATCCGTCGATATCAATTAAATTTTCAACGAAAATAATCATCCGGTGCGATCTAACAATCTATCCAAAGGTGCGCAGTTCCTCATTTGTATTTGCGATTATGAATTGTTAAGTATTCTAAAACAACTTACGTTGTTTCGAATACAAACACGTTTTTTTTTAAGAATCAAACCACGTGTGTGTGGTGCAATCGTAAGATGAAACCCTACGATATCGATACTTACATGTATTTACATACGGTCGTGGTCTGCGTGCGAATGAATAACCACTCTGTTTACTTCGGATCCAAAAGTCTCGGATTACCTTCGAACTGATAATAATGTGATTTTTGCTGTAAATCACAGGTCAATTTATCGCGCATTCTTTGGGTTTGCCGAAGTCCAAACTACAACAATCCGTTATTGATAAGATTTTTTTTTTTTTAAATAAGCATTGTACAATAAATTTGTATAAACAATAGATCTATTTATGTACGCCTCGCATAGTGACGTGTGGTTCAATGAACCATTTGAGTCAGTTGATTTTTTTAACACCAATACCAAATTACCCAATGAAGCCATACGTGTCCTAACGCGAATCAAAGAAGCATATAATATGCACTTACTATCAGTGTTATAAACAGATTTGGAATCATTCAAAGGAGGAAGTTTTTCTTCACGTTGAATACGTTTTTGTATCAACATCCTCTATTCGTAGCATCGTAACGCCTAGCCATACTCTGGAAACGTATGAATCATTGGACCACCGGCGTGCAAATATTATGCATATTAGTATGCTTGTTATAAAATTTCTCGCGTTTTAAACTCCTCGATTGAAATCAAAACAATATGATGCAAATTTGTCATGGGTACGCAAATTAAGTTTAGCCAGCCAGCCGTGACCGTGCACTTGAACCTGGCTGCGAACCACTTCTACCTTTGTACCGTGAGCCGCGTTGTACGATTTGCCAGTCTACTTCTCGCTTCCATTGTGCCGTGTGGTTTATACTCTTTTCATTTTCATTTTATTGTCAACAATGACAGTTAATAAGTCTTCTTAGGGTACCAGTGCGTTGACACACGACCGCTGTTCCGTTCTAGGCCAAACGTCCAATCTCAAAATGCCCTTGGACGTCTATGAATAGATGTCTGGGTCGCATCACACTCGGACAACGTGTTTTTCATTATTGGAAAGTAAAGTGGTCAACCCCAGCTCCAGAAAATGAAGCATTGTCTAATTTTAACGACTCCCAGTGGTCTCGATATAGTATCGAAATCGATCAACAAACGTACAACTCCATACTCATAGATTCCAATAGTGAATAGGGATAGGTAATCGACTTAAATAATCATCAAAGTGATAAAAATATATACATTGAATGTCTTATTCTATTATTTAACAAACATTTTAGAAAAACCTCGTGTTTATACAATCTAGTGTTCTTCGTGCCGTAAGAGCATTCTTTGCTAGGATTCCAATAGGGTCATTGCGTATCAGGTTTTCTCTAATTCTGTGCCTTTCAAACCTTCCAAATCGTAAGTTTTGTACGTCTTGTCGTAGTGTACAAAACTAATGAAGCGTTCCAAAACTTCATACAGTTGGTGTTCCATGACCTGGGTTGGCTTTAACCGACGTTGAATGTCAAATTAGTCATTTTCAGCTGATATTTATACAATTTCATAGATTGCTAATTCGACACGCGTTAATGATAATAGTGACCTTTTACTTGCTTATCGATATCCACACTTAATTAACTCAAAATTGTCTGTCTGCTCTGAACATCGTTATCTGAACGTTATCCTTGTGATTGATACTTACTGTTTGAAAGCTTTACGTATTTCAAACACCATTCGTATGTATGTACAATGAAAATTAGTTGATGTATAATGGATCAATGTTGAATGTCACATGCGCATTGGTTAAGTTGAGCTGTTCTTTCTTTCGCCTTTGGTTTTTGCACAAGTGCGTGTGCACCGCAAAACCAAGTGCAATTAGTTGTTATTTTTGGACATTCGTCGATTCGACACGAATCTGGGTCAAATTTTGCAAACAGCTTAGCAACGCCATCGCTTTGTAATTTTCCACTGCCATCAGTGTAAAAAATTCGTGTCACAACTAATCAACGCGTCTGCGGTTATTCTTAATCCACCTGTTTGACCGATTCGAGCCGATTGCAAAAAATGTTATTTTACATTATAGCAAGTCGTTTTATTTTTCTCTTCGTCGTCGTTTTGGCAACAATCGCACGGGAACGGTCATCAACACTTTGGCACCTGTCTCGACTGTACTTATTTTACGTGGAAAACTACCAAATTTTCCGCATGCTCTCGCTTCGTGATCGCTCATACGTTTCATCTAATTATCTAAAAAAAATACGCATACATTACTTGGTTATGCTTAGTATGTACATAATATGGGCACTCTTTTTGTAACTTTCGCGTTTGCTTCACATATTGATCAATGTGCACTGATATACACACATTTTTTTACAAAATTAGTACAACCAGTGTAATCGTACCACGTGCTCCTACTGTGTGTATAAAAAATTGTGAAATTTTCTATTTTCACTTTTTTTTAATTATTGCATGTAACGCGTTCCGTTTACAATTGTAACTTATTGTGTATGTCATAGTCGTCGTTCTCGTTTGACTGTTTTGTTTGCCTTTAACTTTACACTCACTTTGCTCTTAATTTATTATTTAAATGAGACGTGTTTATTATTTGACGAGAACGTGTTATATCTTCATCAATGAGATGTAAAAGAGACACGACGTTCATAGCGTGTCCTTTGTTTATTTTTTTCGTGATACCCGTGACCCCAGATGAACTAACCTGCCCACCGAGAAAAGGCACCGTACCGTTCGTACAAAGCCAGTTTTTTCTCAGTGCAAAGTCTACTTTCAGAGTGAAATGAACTTTGACGTTCTTTTTATAGATGCACACATCATTCAATCTGGACCACGTGCAAGATACCGATTGCACCACTCACTGTGGCTCCATATTCCGCGTTCATTATTATTAGCTGAATTTGTATTGCATCAGCGTGCTTGCGATCACGGCTTCTCCGTGACGTTACTGCAACCAAGATCGTCTGATGACAGCGGACGTTGAACTGGACCTTGTTCGGCTTCCATCTTAAACTGGTACTCATCTTGTATCTTGGATTTTGGTAGATGCTCCGGAAAAAATTTCCAGAATTTCCCTCCTTTTTCGTTTGACGTGTGTTTTTTGTACGAGTTTTGCTGCTATTCTTGAATACGCATATCGATATACATATCTACACATTTTTATGACATAAATTTAATAACTATGTAAATATTTTAAACAGTTATTCGTCTTATACGCTTTATCTATCTATATTATATAACAGGAACCTCCTGTATTGACTTCCTGTACAAGGCCGGAAAATTCTGTTTCACAAATACACATTCAAATTAATAAACATAAAATAAATTCGTTTGATATTTAATGCAATCTATATTTATTTATTTATTATACGCATGTTAGGGCTTTTACATAGATATAATGGGTGAGTTAGCGCTAACGCATTCACCCAACACCGGTGATGGGAGGCCTCCTATAATTTGAAAATATTAATCCTTAGTAGGTTCGCGACTTTGTTAAATTGTTACGTAATCAACATGTCCGTTGATATTCAACGGTCTTACACTAGTACATTATATTAGAGAAAACATAAAGAAAAAAAAAACTAATAAATAAATTATGTTCAGTTGATAGAATGAAGAAATGACAGATTAAAAGTCTTAAAAATCGATTTTTTAAAGTATTTATTACCATATCTTGTCATTCTGAGGATGGGGGAATAAAGATAATAATTGTTACGTGAAATACTTACATAATCTGATAAAAACCTAGAACGGGTAACAAGTACCGGTGCTTTTAAGCGAAGAGTCAAATGAATAAGAATGGGACTATCTACATATTATTAC
Source organism: Parapsyche elsis (assembly GCA_022651745.1). Classification (NCBI taxonomy): domain Eukaryota; kingdom Metazoa; phylum Arthropoda; class Insecta; order Trichoptera; family Hydropsychidae; genus Parapsyche; species Parapsyche elsis. The sequence goes on from JAGVSN010000006.1 coordinate 733,723, forward strand.
GGAGTTTAATATTTCATATTAAAAAAATACACGGAATATGATTCTACTATTACTTAATTTTTATCATTTTTAATTTTGGTACAAGGGAATCATAACATAAATATTCAATGGGTTGATTAAAAATAAAATTGATGTTTCTCAAAAATTTATATTGTATTTTTTCAATAGAATACGAATGAATGGCAAAATGAGGTGACCAAACTATAAAATTATATTGTAGTTTACAAGATTGTGAAAACGCTTGACAATTCTGATAATGAAAGTATGAAAGTATGAGAGTAACCTCTGATAGATACATACATGCAGAAATAGTAAACTTAAAAGCAACTATTTATTAAGATTTACGTTATGTATTTGGGTATCGTATATCTGAGACTGAGACACTACGTATGCGTCAAACATTTCATCGATATACTATGTATGTATGTATGGCTTTGATCCTACAAAATTATGTATGTACATGCACGTAGTTTGCATACGTGGGTGCTGCAGTTATCAGTACCTTGCCAAGTGTTCAATTAAAATTTTGGCAAGTGATTCTGCATCAGAAGCAAAATAAGAAGGCACCGAAAGGAAGTTAGATCACGTGTGTAGATTGGCGGTCAAGGTTAGCGTGAAAAACATGTGAAAATCCCTGAAACTGGCTCATTATGATTCTTCAAACTGGGTTATCTTTATCTACCTTGCCTTTTTTTACTTTGTTTATTTTGTCTTCCTCACATATTCGATAACAACAAACGCAGCGTAAACAACTCTTCGGTGACCGTGACTCGTATTATGTATAAACACTGCTAGCTGTAAACAAGTGACGTATCCTCGTACTACGTAAATGATTTGGAAAACATGCAAGTGATACGTATCCAAAGAAGGTGTGTACCGGTTGTTATTGATTTGATTCGACGTTGTTTTCCTGCACAAGAAAAAAATCCTTTGCGACTACGCGAGAGCGTAGTCGCAAAGGATTTTCATTAAACCCTTTGTGCTCGAATTTGTAGCAGTGTTTAGGGGACGTTGATCTCGGACTTCGTCTTTTGTCCGAATCCGATGTACGTATTGTATTATAACCGGAAGCCACTCTTTTATTGGACTCAATCTATATAATAAATAAACCAGTCTTTAGATGCGGCATTTTAGTGGTAAGTTCGACACGAATGGGTGCCTTTACCTTAAATTGCCGAAGAAACTGTGTCGAAAGACGACGAACTTCAATTATTTATTGTAGAAGAAAATTATTAAATTACAGTCTCTGCTTTTTGCAATTGAGAAAGTGGAACGACGCAGTTTGTGTGCGTACTCACTTGTAAAGCAGTTGTCGCCAACTAGTTTACATGTGTACATCTCGAGTATGTGGATTGCGAAAGGCCTTTGTTCCTTTGTCTACAAAAAGAAAATATACAATGATTCATCAATAAATCGCTGTATTTGGAGTATTTCTTTCTTACGTTGAATAACCAGGATTCAATTTTTAGCCGTAACGTCTGGCAGTGACAGGCTAGATTCGCGCCAAAATAAACCGGAAACTAAATCACACCGGCCAATTTGTCAAAAAAAGTCGATTATAAAATACATACATTACAAACTTACTGTGTAATAGTATTCCGACTACGTAATTTATTTAAACAAAATTATTTTCTCTCGAACGATTTCCGTACTTTTTTCTCTATTTCGAGTAATCTTGAAATGTTTCAAAATCGTTTGGTATCCTGGCAAAAATATGGATAAGGTGAAAAATCATACACAATTCCAAACATTCCATTTCCTATTTTACGCTCTCATCTCTCCCATTTTGTAATATTTTATGTGCTAGTTGTACAGTTTGTATACTACGAGCTAGTACGCGTGGGTTCATTTGTGGCTGGCGTATGGAAAAAAAGCAACATAAATTTAAATAAAAAATACTATCGAACTTTTAATTTTTGCTAGTAAACTTTTTTAAATGACTTTCGCAGTCTTTTATGACCTTGCCATTTGCACTTGCGAACGTTATTAACTCGTCTGATCTCGTTTCCTCGGTTAAATTTTCGATTTCCTTGAACGATTTCTATTTCATAATAAGTGTGTTCGAAAACAACCATTTCGTGTGAAAACGTGTAAATACGTTATCGATCACCTTCACAAATTTTATTGTCTTGTCATGTTTACGTTAAATTTTGCTTGACTTCAAATGTTTCCATTTTCACGGAAAGGACTATTACATTGATATGTAAAATTTTCTAAGAGTATTCAATGAATTAAAGGAAAATTTTTCATAAAATTATAGTTTAAATGATTTATTCAACTTCATTTTTATCGAATGGTTTACGAGGAATTTATTGTTGCGTAGAGTCGTTCAACGTTGACTAACTAACTAGATTCGTTTTACATGTCCTACAATTCTTCCTTATTGACTCATTTGTGTGTGTTTTTGTCATTTGTGTCATTACCAAACAAACAAAATACAAATGATTATACGTTATAAAAACATTTTTTAAAAGACTTTTGTATCTCCCACCCCTTAAGTGATGAGTATTTTCCTATTTTGATCTGTTGGTCATTATTTGGCTTCTTGGCAGGTATGCAATTCCTTACAAATTTTTTGTTCACATCAGTTATATAATAAATTATTTATATTGTAAACAACTAGAATGAGGATCTCAAACTGAAAATTTGTACTATTATTGTTATTACACTTTGTATAATTAGGCGGCATAGCCTTGATGTTGAATGAAAACTTGTTGAAAATATGTTTATCACATACATATATGTATGTACAATATATGTATTGAATAAATATTTTTTCACTTTCAAACGTTAAAGCAAACTGAAAGTGACGTCGGCGACAGGGGCTCTTAGCCTTTTCGCTGTTATGACATAATATTGAATGTAATATCTTGCAGACGACCTTGAAATCGAATTCCAAGACTTCTATCGAAATGAATAATTTTTTTAAATTAAATAAACCGACTAGTTGTGAACATTCATACTGAGAAAAGTCACGTTTGTTCTTGAAAACAAGAACTAAGGACTGCCAATTTTCAATGCATATCTGCCAAGTTTCCCTGCCAAATTTTTTCCCTTGCGAAGTTTTTACACTCAAAAATTTCTTAATTGACAATTTTTTCATTGTTTGTTTCAGTTTTTATCGCGAAGGAAAGTAAAAAGTTGCTAACATAGTATAGTGCGTGCGACAAAATGGATATAGTGTAGATGCGCTGAACGATTAATATTTTGAAAAGACAAGTGTGAAGTGTTTAAATCAATAAAGTGGACAAACTCATAAGCTATCCAACATGTATTCCATGAACTATTTGGGTCGCGTGTTCAACAACGTCAAAGAGTTTTACAACGAGATCAACGGTGCCACTTTGACCGGTGCCATAGATGTTGTCGTCGTAGAACAACCAAATGGATCATTCACGTGTTCTCCGTTTCATGTCAGATTCGGGAAGTTGGGAGTCCTCAGGAGCCGTTACAAAGTGGTAAGTGTCATCGATGACTACATGATAAATTGATGTATAGCTTATTCAATATTTACAATGAGAATCACCAATTTACGTATGTATATTTGGACAGCTTTCAAGAACACTTGTTGATATATGATGCACAGTGACCTTGTTTCCGAATCAGATTTTCCTTTTAAAATTGCATTTTAATTTGAGTTTTTTTTTTTTTGTCAATTCCTGTTCTACCAGTTCAACGACCGAATTTGCAAGATTACATGTTCGATTGAATAACTCGAACGGTGGTCACCTTTCTCTATTTTCATCTCTCGATATGATAAACGCACTGTAACGTAATAGACGGGAATGATGTGTTACTTGTTAAGCTCAGTAACCGTCGCTGACTTGTTACACAATCGACCACCGGTTTTAACATTCAACTGTTTTTAGTAGGGCAGTAAAGCCACGAAAAACTTTCACCTTAGCTTTACACAAAGAGATGCGTCAAAATTTGCAATTTTTATTGCTATGTATTGAGAACGAGTAATAATACGGTCTATGTTTATATTATTGCCTTAGGTGGAATTGGAATTGAATGGGGAGCCATTAAATATACAAATGAAACTCGGTGAATCTGGAGAAGCATTCTTCGTGGAAGAGGTTCCTGAAGATGAAGTAGAATCTTCTGCTCATTTAGCAACGTCTCCAATACCCGACAGTGGCTTTACTTTATATCAAGAGCAAAGTTTGCCAGCAAGACGAAATTCTGCTGATTTTTCTCTCGATAAATATCAAAATCAGATTTCCGATTTTACACAAAGACGGTAAGTTCATTGATAAACTTTTTTTTTTACATCAACCTATAATTAGTATAATTTAATTTAATATTTAATTTATTTCTTACTTTAGATACACAGATGGTCATGGTAAACAAAAAAGTGTTGCTGTGCAAAAGCGCGAGTATAAAATAGCAAAAGATAAAAATAACGAGAATAATCCTGTTCGATCTAGTCAAGAACAGGACTTGTTCATTATGGATGATGTGCATGACTTGTCTAATGAAAAGAAAGTCGAAGATGGAAAAATCGGTGCCATGACTGTTAAAATGTTCCGCGCCGAAGAAGTCAACGATAAAGAAAGTCGCGCCAAAGATGTTGTAAGAAAAATTAGTATTAATAATGATTTCAAGTCCATTGCCAATGATGACACTTTGCAGCAAGACGTAAATGAAGTTAAAATTGGGGTTGAAGAACCCCCACTTCAAATTCATGTCGATGAAGCTCAAAAACCTTTAAATAACGGAAATAACAAAAAGAAGAAGAAAACAAAAAAATCTGGATCTAAGAAGAAGAATGCTCAGCGAAAATCTTCTACTAGTTCAAATGGCTATTCAAGCCAATCAGAAACAGTGGGAACTGAAGTTGTGGAAGCTGAAAAGCTAAGTGATAAACATCTTGCTGATGCAATTTGTGATAAAGAATTAATCGCAAACAGTTCTTTTGCAATGAAAAATTTAATGCAAGATGTTCACTTCTTTAGCGATACAGATATTATAAGTTCAGATCAACGGTAATTTTTTTTTTATATACATTTTAGTAACAACTACATATATCATAAATATGAAACGTTTTAATTTCATTTCTCGTTTTTACATCAGAAGAGGTAAAGGTTCACGTTCTGGAACTCCTGTTCAGTCAGATTCAGAGCTAGAATTAGCTCGAGGATCTGGTGTTGAGGGCAGCTGTGAACCTGGACAATCATGGCGATGGGGAGAGCTACCGTCGCCATTACCAATGACTAAATCAGCTGTGTCATTAAGTCACCCACCTGTTTCTGAATCTGTAAGCTCAGACGATGAAAATGTTAAAACTATCAAAGCTACCAAACCTTGTAAGTATTGTCTTTCTTTTTTTTTGTATTCAGACATATTCAGCTTTTAGTTATTACTTATAGTTTTAATATAACTTACAGATGACACACCTTCCACTAATGTGGCACAATCGGGTAGCTCGTCGATGTTGAGCGGGATGTTCAATTTCATTAAACATCCTCGTGGTGGAACACAACCAATTGGCGGCGTTACTGGAGAAGGAGTGTATTTAGCCGAATTAGAAGCTGGTGCTATTGAACCTGAAGTCGCTGCTCTCTATTTCCCCTCACATGCTCAAGGAAATCCACAGAATCTACAGCAAAGTGGTCAGCATTCAAATTTATATCTTCGATGTATTTGTAATTGCATATTTATTTTTATTCAAATTATGTTGGTCCATAGTTCCAAGATCATTACCTGTCGATATTTCAAATACAATAGCCACTGAAGAAGATTATGAATCTGGGAATGGTCCATCATTGCCACTGTCGCCATCTTCAGTCGAGGGAATCAAAGGTGTTGATTCGGATGAAGACGACATAAAAATATTTTGCAAGTATGTTACGTGCTATATATTTTGTCTGATTGTTGTTATATTTTGTACTAAATTCACGTGTATTTTAGGGGCTATGTAGGACTTTCATTGTGTGGCCCAAGTTGCCTCGATCAATCAGCAGCTGCCGTGTCTGAAAGTTTTGAACAGGATGCTGTAAGGTTTGAGGCACTGTGTACTGATCCTTCTTTACTTCAAAATCCTCTTTTAGTTGTTCGTATCGGAGATAAATATATGCCATGGGCAGCAGCGGCACCCGCATTACTCTCATTGATTGTTTATCATAGACCTTTACCAAAGGTGAATTTCATCATTGTTTCTGTAAAACTTGTTTTATATTGTGTAGTATTTTGTTATTTTAACCCTGCAATCTTTGTGTCTAGAACGCTCTTAAAAATCTAGTCGAATCGGATGGACCTCGTGATGGGAAGACTGATGAAAATGCTCAAGGAGTTGATAGTAAGGCTCAACAGTGGTCCGGTGGATTTACGTGGTGGAATTGGCGTCGTTCTGCTGATAAGCAAACTTTGAATGAAGCATCCAAGTAAGAATCGTTAAAAATTCATTTCAACTGTCATTTTATTTAACTTCAATAACTTATGTAATATATCATTTCAGCAAGCCGGGTATAGACTCTATTGATGGAAAGGAGCTAGATGCTAATCAAGAAATTCCAACTATTGATATTGAAACTGAGACTGAAGAAATTACTGCAATAGAACAATCAGGTCAAATTAAACATATTCTTCTAATATAAGGTATTTCTGTAAAATGAATAATTAATTACTCATAATCTTTTTCTTTTGCAACCTTAGATTTGAACGAACCAAAAACACAAGAAATTGATATAACACGGGATAGTATAGCTGTGAGTACACAAACTTCATTCCCTTCGTTGACCGGTGCTACTGGTGAGGGTTATAGTGGCTCTCAAAGTTCTGAAGAATCAGATGAAGGTATCGCGGATAAAGGTGCAGGAATCATCGATACAACTTCTCAGGGGAAAGCCCATTCATTTAAACACTCTGATCGATTCAGAAAAACTCTTCGATTGTCCTCAGATCTAATTGTAAGCAGATACTCGCATTAAATTTTATTTATCTTTCATATTTATTTTACAATACAATATTTTATTTTTTAGGCTAATTTGAATTTACGCGAAGGTATGAATGAAATGGTGTTTAGCGTAACCACCGCTTATCAAGGCACATCCCGATGCAAGTGTCACGTGTTCCGATGGCGCTACGATGATAAAATTGTCATATCTGACATTGATGGCACAATAACGAAGTATTAATCATCTCACTAGGATCATAAGTAAATCTATAACGCACGTATGGTATTTTAAAAATGTGTGATTATTTTTAGATCTGACGTGTTGGGACATATCTTCCCGTTAGTTGGAAAAGATTGGGCACAGAGTGGAGTAGCTCAATTATTCACTAAAATCAAGAACAATGGATACAAATTACTTTATTTGTCTGCTCGTGCGATTGGTCAAGCTAAGGTAACACATTTATTTTTATTCATTTCTATTTATTCAATAATAATTGGGGTTAATTTGAACCTTCTAATTAATAGGTAACGAGGGAATACTTGCGATCTATCAAACAAGGGGATTTATCTTTGCCGGATGGTCCTCTGTTGCTCAATCCCACTTCTCTATTGAGAGCTTTCCACAGGGAAGTGATTGAAAAGAAACCTGAAGAATTCAAAATACAATGTCTATCTGATATTATGGCACTGTTCCCAGAAGAATCAAAACCTTTCTATGCAGGCTATGGAAATAGAGTTAATGTAAGATATTAACAAAATTTAAACGATTTTTTTGCAAAAACTTATTTACGTATTTATAAAATAAACGTATTTACTTCTGTATTTTTATAGGATGTTTGTGCTTATCAAACTGTTGGCATTCCAATCGTCAGAATTTTCACCATCAATTATAAAGGAGAGTTAAAACACGAATTAACACAGACATTCCAATCTTCGTAAGTTTTTAAATTTAAAATATATGGTATTCTGATACACTATCAATTTTTATATTTTTGCACGTTGAAAAACACTTTTTGTTGTCATAATTATTATTTACTGCATGATCTCACTGTTGCACGTTTATACGGCAATTCTTCACCATTTACAACTATTTGGGATGTTTTTTATTAACATTCTAACATTGTAATTACTAACGTTATTTGTTGCTTTTTTACTAACTTTGTGGGCGGTAAAAAAGGTAGAAATTTATTTCTCATTTTTTTTTGGTATTCAAAACTCTGTGAAAATCAGTTTGCAAGAATTTTACAAATGTACATATAGGCATAATCAAAAAATTGACAGTTTTTTCATTCATGTTCATATACATACATATGTATACATACATACATACATAGGTAGAACAAGTTTGATGATAAATTTTAATGCTTTTTTAGAACTAAATTTTACTGTAATTATAAATACCAAAACAATTATTGAAATTGAATAGTGTGTATATATTTGGATTATTGTTCCAACGTTTCCACGAATATACTTTATTTAGTTGAAAACGATTTTTAGAAATATAATGACCAAAAATCATAAAAAAAAGATTATATTTGCGATTTATTCCGAATTTGCATGCAATGACTTGTTTTCCATACTAAACGTGTTAAAATAATAATAAGATGTACAAAGGACAAATACTATTATGCTACATCATTTTACTTTGAAAAAAACTTACGCATAACATTTTTATTTATTGCCAATACAGAATACAAAATTAGTGAAATAATAAATTCTATATTATTGTATTTTTTTTAATTAGTCTCTTAGTTTTTATTTTTTTTCTTATTTTACAGCTATACTGGGCAGAGTGGCATGGTGAATGACTTATTTCCACCAGTTGAATGTCGTGTTGCTTATAGAATTTAGGGAGTTTTTTTACTACTACATATTAAAAATTTACTATAAATACATAGGTTGCAATTGTGATTTTATGAATAGGAAACCCAGAGTCTATTTTGAATGTGATATTTTATTTTTATAAATGTGCTATATTTAGATAATAAGGGATTATAATATGTAATCAAAGAAGCTGTTTATTATTGATGTGCAGTGCCAATTATGCAGACATTTTGCTATGGTAAGCTTACTAGTCGTCACAAGCAATCAATTCATCTTCGCTTAACGCATCTCACCACTCTGCCTTGCATTTACGTTTTTAATATATATCAATAACATATCAATACATATCAATAACATACTAAACCCTTTAGTAGTTGCTTTCATACTTTGTATTTGTTTGCAAATTAATTAATTAAATATATATTATTTCTAACAAAAAGTAAGTACAAGTTACGTAAAATGTTATGGTTAAAGATGGGACATGAATATTGAAGTACATATTTCATGGAAAAAAAAAATTTATTTGCATGAATACCAAACATTGACAATTTTCTTTTCTTCATATTTTATGATAAAAAAATATGCTTATAAATACATATCATGAATTCCAATAATAAGGTTGTTTCTATCATTTATTCATCACTCCATTGTGAACATAATGGTGAATATCAAACAATATTTTTAATTTACGTGTGATTTATTTTATTACAGGTATTCTAACATGAGTTATATCGTAGATCACTTGTTCCCACCTGTCCGAGCTGATGTCTGTGAAGATTTCTCTCAATTTGTGTATTGGCGGCAACCAATCGCTGATCTCAACGAATTACTACCACCGCCTATATCTCAACACAGTTTACCTTCAATACCAGAAGGTACTTCTGATTAAACTCATAAGCTTCGCAAATGAAAGATGCTAATAAATATTTATAATCCAATCTATTAAATGTAATGCAATTTCATAGAACTTATCTATATTTTAACGCTAGTGCAAAATTAAATAAAGAAAAAAGACGCCAATTTATTTTAGATATTTTATAGGTATATAGTAAAAACTATGATATGTATGTATTCACTTTTCCACCGCTAGTTATAAGAATTATTGATTCACTAGCATTCCTTTTTCTATAATTTTATATACATAATATACTATCGCTGCTTCAAATATTTTATACTGATGTGTCTCTATTTCAGTAGAAATTAATGAATTTAGATATATGAAAGTGCTAGATGCAGATTTATTTTTCAAATTCTGTATTTATTGTAATGTTTAGTTTTACGTAAGTGGCATTGTATGCGATTGATGCAATCAGTTGACAAACTGAGATTATAACTTTTTGACCTTGTCACTTAATATTATTCATGATACTCATAATTACGTAGAACTATGAAAATTTTATTTATTTGTGTGCTGCATACGTGTATCAAAAAGTAATAAATTTTAATTTTAACTAAGTTTTTATAAATTAACATGTCAAAAAACATAAGCAAATAGCTTTATTTATTTATTTTGTATGTATAGTGAAGGATATGTTTGCATTTGTATTTTTTTTTTTTAACTTCCAATAGTTGGAAAATATGATTTACATATTACCTAATCTCGGATTGAAAATATCAATAATAATCATTTCATGTAACAAAAACTAATACTTTCGCTCCTTTTTGAACAATTTAAATTACCAAATAAGTATTTGTCTTACAATAGTACATACATACAATACATAAATATAAACACGTAGAGCGCAGAAAAGCCCGAAAATTTGCTTTTAATATGTATCTTCCCCATTAAATTCATTCAAATTAAGTATTTGTTATAAAATTACTACTTTATGACAACTATTAATTTTATAGTTAGCAGCTTATAATGCTCTCTTACTCATCTGGTGCATACTTATTAACTTTAACTATCTATTTTATTATTGTGGGTGAAACGTGACAAAACCTCTTTTATACAAGTAATTTCTATGGTGATATGAACAGTACCTTAATTTTTTTAACATATTTTTATGGCTCTTATATTTTAAGTAAAAATGTGATATTATTTTTTATGATTGAGTTCCATATTTTGTTTAAATTGTGTGTTTATTCTTAATGAAAGGTAGCAAAATATGTAAGATTTATAATGTAAATGTTGCAGAATGTTGAATGCAAGGTTTTTTTTTTTTTTTATTTAATTTATTATCTTTTTGTTACCATTAATATAACGCCAAATAAAGGCTTAAGATGTTTTGTAGTAAATAAAAAAAAGTTTTTCCTCAAAAATAGTGTATTAGGCTTGTAACATTATAATATTGTGTTACCAAACATGAATGTTAAATGAAATAAATCCTATAAAATAATTGTTGTGCTTATCCTTTTACTATGTTTCATCTTCCACTTGCATTTCCAAATCTTCCTCATCGATGTCGTTCTCATTTTCGTTTTCATTTACGTCTAGTTTTTCAAATCCGCCTTCTTTTGTCCAGTAGCATTTAATGGTTAATTTGAAAACAGCCATCTGTTTATTGAGTAATTTTAATATTCTAGCTTGCTCCGGAGTTAAAGGTTGACCTTTTTTGCACACTTCGTGTGATTTTACCAATGTTACAATACCGCGTTGAAGGCTAGTCGGAAGACCTAACTGTCGTAAATGAGGTTCTATAGAATGAGGGAAATCCTCTAATGGTCCTTCAGGTAACGATACATCCTCTGTCGCAACAAACCCAGACTTGGCGTAATCGTCCTCGGCAAAACTTTCAAACCAATTTACAGCTTCTTTGATTGGACGATTAGTAAATAGTAAACCACACTGACCTACGAGCCTCTTGGATAACTGAAAATACAAAACAATTAATTCAAAATCATATCGAATACATTCTACAAAATTAATTGTATAGCAAATTAGCTCACGTGATGAAGTTTTTCGTGAGCTTCGTCGCTCGCTGTTTTGCCCAGTCCGAGAGCCATTACTTTATTTTTGCCAAAAAAGAATCTGGAATCTTTCCATTGGGATCGCAGATCTTTAAGTTTAGCGTTGCGCATGTTGTGTACAGTAAATAATAGAATACCACTATACTTTTCGACAGATTTACGTACGTCATCTATAATGTGTTGTTTCAACAATAATCCCTTTTTGATGGTTTTGGTGAGGGATACTGAAAACATTGAAATAATCGAGGTTAATTCAATCAAAAATTAATAATCCAAGCAAAATTTCACACATGCAACTAACCTTTTTTATCCCTTTTTGATCTAGGCATTCTGGAAGATTATTCAATGAAAATTTGGTGAAGTATTAATATACACTATTTATCAGAATAGTATTGGTGATCGTATGCGTCGTCTACGATAAGAACACTAGACGACAAATACTGAATTTCGATCACGGTGATTGTTGATCGAGGTTATACGAATGACACGTGCGAATGTTTCTTAAACAACATGGACGCGGCCTAAACCGCATTAAACACGACCAAAGTGCTATACTTATCTCCAAATATTGATAATATTATTACGAGCTAAATTTATGTGTGAGACCAGTACCACAGATTTATATCCATCCTACACGTCCTACACTTCCTGCATTATAGATTATATCTCAGTATTTCAAATACTGCTATATTCTTTTAATTTCCACAACTCGGTAGATACTTTATTTACGTTTATAAAATACAGAGTAATAAATGCACACGCAAAACGCATATTATTTAAGTTATAAATAGTATTCCGAGTAGGTTGTTACCCATTTAGTTAACTTGCTTTCATTATTTCATTGGAAATTGCTCACGATCGGAAAAATTTTTATTATTCACTTAAAACATCCTCGGCATCTATTAAACGAGGGTAATAAATATATATAGGATTGGTTTCCCGCGTGATGCAGAAGACTGCAGCCTACTGACAATCTGTTAACGCCACAATTGACAATAAGAGTGTGATAAATTATAAACGGTGGAAAAAATTGAATAAATTTACATTTTCAATAATACACGTGGAAGAGGATCGCTTAGTTTTAAAATCACAGTGGTTTTCCATACATCTGTTAAATTCTACCTATATAATAATAAAAAAAAACCAAACGTCTTGACCGTTTGTTTCATCGTACTCCTCCCAGGCGGTTTACCTCGTGTGACGTCGGCCACAACAGGTTGGTAGTCCCGATAACCGCTAATATGTATCAACCTCGCCTGCAGAAGCTCATTTCGCTCTATCGTATTAGCGACATGTGCTTCTCCCTCGCATCTATAGCGTGCACCGTAGCAGGCTGCAGCACGCTCGAAACCAAATTCGTCATAATTTTTTATTCATCAAAATTGCAATCTGGTAAAATTGCGATAGAAAATTGACGAATATGGAGAGAGAGTCCCATCAGAATTTCAACAATCGACCGCTCGCTCACCAGAGGACGCTAAATTGTACACTGACACAATAATTAAGAGCATCATTGAAAAGACGAATGAGCCTATAAAAATCGTGAAATCATTGGTTAATAAAACAATCGCAATCTAGTACGGATTTTGTCCAGTTTCGAGGGCGGGAAATTGACCATTTAGAAACAATTCAACACGAGAGCGAAACATTCCACTCGAAGAACGTGCGTGCGTCCACCGTGGAGAAATCTCAATCAGTCGAAACTGCAAACGTGTGACTTTGAAAAATATATAGTAATGTATGATAATTGATTTTGGTAGAATAAAGTTTAACATTAAAATAAATAATTAAAAACTGTATGTACAACTTGTATCAGATCGCTGGGCTCCATCGGCTGTGCCGCCCGCCCGTGCATTTTAAATAAATAAATTCCAATTTTTCCACGTAAATTATTCACCGCGCTAAATTCGAGCGCAACGATTGCGATACGTTAAAGGGCATCAATTCCGCGGTGGTAAAAATCAAACCGGCGCAAAAAACCCCACCGAAAGGCACAAAATTGTAGAAAAGCGCAAACGGCGCGAAGATTCAAACGGCAAAGTGCGCAGCGGCGGTGTCGAGTTCCGGTCGCCCGCCCTGCGCTGACCGCGTGAGCCCCTTTCCGGTGCCCCCACCACTCGCTCGAGCCGTTAGTCGAGTTCGAGTGTCTGCGAGCGGCGCCGCCGACGGCTCTTCCGCTGCGCCAACCGGGAAAGACGCACGCCCATTCAACATCCACCATCAAACGGCCAACAGCCAACAGCCAACAGCCACCAGCCACTTCTCGACCGCTCCACAGCCACTACCGGTCGCCAGAACCACCACTGAACGCTCGCGCACCCAACAGGTCAGAACGATCGGCGCGACAACCCAACCCTCGTCCGCCCATTCTAGGCGCTTCCGACTCTATCTCTCATACACTCGCCACTCGCCACTCGCGCGCTACTCACTATCCCGTGCTAGTCACTCGCATGCTAACGTTTGACGTTTGTCAACCGGCCCCGCCCAGACCTTCCCCTCCGCAACCTCCCACACCTCCCCGTCCCTCGTTGCCGAGCAAAAGTCGACAACGTGTGAGTGACGCGTCGGGGGAAGGGAAGGTGGGCAGGCGGGGGGGAAGAATTTCGACCGCGTGACTCATCGCTGATTCACGCGCCATAGCTCACATTGAGGTTATGTCACTCGACTAAACCCCCCCCTCCCCTCTTCTCAACTTTCACCCCGTTCGTATGTTTGTGTCTCGCACAAACGTCACGCGAGATAGGTGGTGTGTTTTTTTTTTTTTTTTTTTTTTTTTCGTTCAATGTCATCTAAAAATCAATAGTACGTATTCGTGTCCTCGATTTGGTATGTTTGTATCGTGTCGATTCCGGTCGTTGTTTTGTTTCATTTCAGCGTATTCGGTTGCATTGCTCTATTGGCCTGAGTCGGTGGGTCCCCCAAAGTCCCGGGTGTGAGATTTTGGTCGCCTCTACGACCAAGATTGCTCTTCTGAATTGGTATCCTCGTGTTTGTGTGTACGGTTGGACTTGTGATTTTGAGCCCGTCGAAAGGAAGTAATAAAGTAATCCGTCGGTCTAATCGGTGGGTGATCTGGAAATTCGCTAAATTGTGTCGTGTTTTTGATAAAAAAAATCTCGCCTGTGGCGCATTTTTATAAATTTTGTACGATTTGGTGATTTTCTTGATGAAATTAATATAATTAGAGATATTTCGCTCATAAGATGTAATTTTTAAAAATTCTATAAAGTAAGCATATTTTTCCACCAGTAAAATTCTAGTGTCTCGATTTGAGAAGAAAATAATATGGCAGGCCCACTGATAAATGTTAAAATAAAGTCGTTAATGCAGAGTCTTTGTGGTTAATGATTGTTATTTTATATTATATAATTATT
The DNA here is from genome assembly GCA_022651745.1 of Parapsyche elsis. Taxonomy (NCBI): domain Eukaryota; kingdom Metazoa; phylum Arthropoda; class Insecta; order Trichoptera; family Hydropsychidae; genus Parapsyche; species Parapsyche elsis. Next base: position 748,729 of record JAGVSN010000006.1, read on the forward strand.
ATTGAATATGAATAAATGAATTAATGAGTATTGAAATTTAAGGAGCAGCATTGTATTGATTAAAATTGACATAATTTTCATCCACTCGATAATTGCCGGTGAAAAGTTACATCTGCGTAGAAAACAATTTTAAAGCTTTTCTACACCGTCTGTCTGCGGCTGTCCAAGATTTACGGCAACACAACCCAAACAAAAATGGGGACTTTGTAGTTATAAACTTACACTTTTGATAGTAATCTACGAAAGCTTTAGAAATAGCCTGTCGGATGGCGTATACTTGGGATATGTGACCACGACTCTGATTGATTATCGTTAATGTTTATTCCAAGAAGCTATACACCCATGAAGGTTAAAGGCATGAGTGATGTTTTAAATTTCCTATAAATTGATGTGATGTTGTAAAAACATTGTTTAACGAGTTACAGGCTCCCGACTACCATTAATATGATGAACCAATCGTAGGTAGACTTTGGTAAGAGATAAAGTAGCCGTTGTGTGCACTTCCAAATGATACATTTCATTTATTATAAATCTCAGCTTTGCATCGTTTAAAAATTCATTAAATCACTATTTATAAACTCGTCTGTTTCATAATGTTCTAAAATATGCATCCAATCCACTGACGATGAATATATTTGTTGTTAAATTGTAAATTTTAACATATTTTTCATTATCAACATTCAATTTTAATAACTTATGTGCATAGGTTGAATTTTCAATTTATATATTAGTATTATGATGTTCTTGGGTTGCCAAAAAATCATTAAACGTAAATATATTTGCATGCATTTAACATGATTTACCTTGAAAATAGTGATTCATGTAGATTTGTCATACTGCAAAGAACTTTCCATTTTTTTCAATGCAGTTTCCATAAACCATTTCCTCGAGTTCTTTTTCAATATTGTGAGTCGACATTGAAATAAAATAACTTCTGAGTTTTATATTCTTATATGGGTTTCGAGGTCCCAAGTCATTTGTTGAATTTGTGTCAATGATTCATTGCATAATTTATTAACGTATCACTAAGGTTGTACTGCAGCATGTTTTAATACTATCATTTTAAAGGTTTAAATGCAGATGTGAGAGATGATGTTTATTTGGAAATGTTTGCGTTCAACATATCATAATCCTGCTTTTATCTATTGTTAGTTGGATGTTCAAAGAGAAAATTAACTTTCTTTCGATTTTCATAAAAACGAATTGTAAAATAAAGTGGAATTACTGTTTCAATTATGGATTAATCAAATTACACTTACCATGTGTGATACATTGAAATTATGAACGTGTTATTTAAAATGGTCTTCTTTTTTAGTTTCTCTGCCCTCATTCAATCAATATTACAAATGACAATGCACTTTGTGACTTTCTTTGCATCATTTTTCTTTTAGTTTGCAAAAAAAAAGCACCCAACCTGCTTTAGATACTTTTTTGTAAAACTAGTTTCTTTGTTTTTGAATTTCATTTATCGCGTCTTCCTGTCACATTCATTTTTCACAAAAGGTAAAATGCGTATCTCCTTTCTTTTCACCTCATTGTTGTATTGTAATGTGAAAATGTTTTTCTTTCATTCATTCATTGACTGGCTGTCGGGTGTGTGAGCACGTATGGAATTACATATTTGTGTAGTCTACTCTTATTTGATTTCATTTAATACCCAGAAATTTTTTTAAACAGTGGTAATTGGGTCATTTTAAACTTGTATACTCTAATAATAATGAGGTTTTATTACATCATATACGGAGATATTTGAAATAATTTCAATTATTACACATTGGGTGAAGTATTTGTTTCACAATAGTTGGGAAATATTTCAGAAAATTTATCAGTGTGGGGTGAACTTTGATTTACATATTTCAACGTGCATATTGTTACTTTCTTTGACATTTTTGAAAATAATATGAATATAGAAAGTGTATTATGATATTGGTGAATAGAAAGTTGAATAAATTATCGCATCACTTGTAAACCTTTGAATGTTTGTAGGGTTTTCGTATACATACATGTTTGGATTTTAAGAATATGATGCTACAATATTTGTGCACACGTTTTCAACCGTAGAAATTTCGTTTCATATTGTAATTTGATACAATTACTTTGAACAATGAAGCATGAGGCCAGCTTTCTTTCGCATATTTTAACATTATCCGTAGAATTGTAGATATCAAAACTAGTACACTGCACCTCTGTTGAATCGTCGCACCCATCGTCGGGGGGGGGGGAAAGGGTGGGGTCAATAAATAAAACGCACCAAGCTACAGTGCGGCGAGTACGTCAGTCGATCAGAATAGGGATGTCGAGTTGCGCGCGCGCATTGCAAGGTCATTAACTGCAAAGACCCTTACGTAAGCAGCGGTCAAGCGATTGACCGCATTGCATCGAAACTGCAACGGCAACAGGTGGACGGGACACACCCAGTCGCCGCATTCGTCACATCTCGCGATCTTTCTCGTGCCATTATCGGTATAATATGCGAAACGGCTCGCATATATTACACGGATGTGTATCGTCACTGGGTCGCCCACAGCGCGTTTTGAGACCCGCGAATGACATTGAACTACTTGTCGGCCCGAACGATCGGAACGTAACGCAACGCACACCTCAATCTTGGGAATGCACGCGATTAAACATACACGACTATTTTTACGTTTTTTTTTTTTATTGAATTTGCTAACGTTCGACGGCCGACTCCCTTTCCAGACGGTATTGACGTATACGTTTTTTTTTTCTAACGCGCAATTCGGTCCCAAATATGAAATGCCATATAAGGCCCGTAACGCACTTTGCTGCCTGGCTGCGGCAGCCAGAACGATGTTAGAAAATGTATGTGGCTGCCTGTTTGATAACGCTCTATGCAGCCAGGAAACTCTGACTGTGCAGCCACTACGTTACGGGCCTTAGTCGCATTTTTCATTCTTTAGATTTGCCTAGACTCGGTCGCTATGCCCTTTTCTAACGCGATGGCGGATCCACCCGTCGACGGGTGGCTGATTGCGGATTCTATTTCCGACGATGACGGCATCCACTCGCGGGGAATTTCGACGAGTCTGATTCCGGTCCGAAACTCCTCGCAGAGTGCGTAAGGCCGTAAGATCCACCTTGACCCAGTTGCGTGCGATATTATTTGATATCGATCTGGCGCCCATCGCGGGTGGCGGTCATCGGCGCATCGCATCGGCTGCAGCCGCCCACCTTTTCTCCGCCCCCTGCCTTTTGCCTTCTGCCTTCTCCCTTCTCCTTTCTCCTTTTCTGTCCCCTGGCAACCCTCCCGATGTACGGCCCTGCGTCAGGGCGGATGCGCGCGCAATAAATCGATAGGCGACGAACGCCCCTCGCCCCAAAAGAGTCCACGAACGCGGCGACATTGCGCGAACGGCCGCCGCCCCCGCATCACCAGGTACTCGCACTAGTCCATGCCATCACTAGACTAGCCGACTAGTTAGTTAGTTAGTTATTCCCACACATGATGATGACACTAGGCTGCTAGTAGTCCCTCGTTAGCGGGACTGTGAAGCATCCAACGATTAGTCTTTCTGAGCGACGTTCGAGGTGTGACGCTCGCGCCACCCTACCCTCCACACTCGTTCTAAAGTAGTGGGTGGTCGTGTTGTATTTGCAGGAGGTGTCTTATAGCCTCTCAGCCGCCCCCCGGCCCCTTACACCATGTCCGTCGACAAGGAGGAGCTGGTGCAGCGCGCCAAGCTCGCCGAGCAGGCCGAGCGGTATGACGACATGGCTTCGGCGATGAAAGCCGTCACGGAGACGGGAGTGGAGCTCTCCAACGAGGAGCGCAACCTCCTGTCGGTCGCCTACAAGAACGTGGTGGGCGCGAGGCGCTCCTCCTGGCGGGTCATCTCCTCCATCGAACAGAAGACCGAGAGCTCCGAGCGGAAACAACAGATGGCCAAGGAGTACAGAGAGAAGGTCGAGAAGGAGCTCAGGGAGATTTGCTATGACGTTTTGGTAAGTTCCGCGCGCGCACGTGGTCACGCACTTTTTACGCACCCGCATCGTATCGAAATTCGTTCCTTTTTTTTTTCGTCGTTGGGTAACGCGTGCGGTTCGTGTGCGTAAAATGTGCTTTTTTTTTCCCCGTTAAAATATTGATTTTAAAATTGCGTGTGCATTTCCGGTTACGTATTGTATTCGTGTGTTTTGTTTCAGAACCTATTGGATAAATATCTCATTCCCAAGGCTAGTAATGCCGAAAGTAAAGTTTTCTATTTAAAAATGAAAGGAGATTATTACAGATATCTAGCCGAAGTCGCCACCGGCGAAACCAGAAACGGTAATGTCTCAACTTTTTTTCTCTAGTTATTTCCATTTTCACACGTGCGCGTGTGTGTGCGTTTGCATAATAAATTTAGTGATAATAGTCGAAAAATTAGCTTTCTCATCCTACATGTCGAAACGGCACACACGCGTACTTTGAAAATATTTTATTTCTTTCTTTGTGAAATTTTTACGACTCGATTGTCTATCTCACTATTCACACTGTAAATTTAGTCTCAAAAATTTGATTTAAAAAAATAATTTATTTAAATTTAAAATATTTCATTTTTAGTACTCAATTACTCGGCAAAATGTGACTTTCGTCATTGTAAAAATTTCTTTTAAGTAAAATTTTAAGATTAATTTAGCAATGTTGACCTCTATACTGTATTATGTAAAATGTTTTATTTTATTCTTAGTGTTAATTTTTATAAAAAATGTACTGTAAGTGAAACGCTCTGCAGTTTTTTTGGAAATTGACCCGAAAGGTGAGATCGAACGGGATTTTTTTTTTTTTATTAGCAGGGTTTATATTTAAATTATGTAATTACAGCGGTCGTAGAAGATTCACAGAAAGCTTATCAGGACGCCTTTGAAATAAGCAAGACAAAGATGCAGCCCACACATCCCATAAGACTCGGCCTGGCGCTCAACTTCTCAGTCTTTTATTATGAGATTTTAAATTCACCAGATAAAGCGTGTCAACTAGCTAAACAGGTCATTTTTAGACTACTTTTAGGAGGAACGCTGTAAAACTCTTAAAGGAAACATCCCAATTTTTTGTCACTGTGCTGGTTGGTGCCGATAACATTATGTATTAATATTGTCTCTCAATGTTAGCGGTGGTGGACGACTCGCAGAAAGCTTATCAAGAAGCTTTCGATATTGCCAAGGCAAAAATGCAACCCACTCATCCTATCCGGCTGGGGCTCGCACTCAACTTCTCCGTCTTTTATTACGAGATTATCAATTCCCCTGCACGGGCTTGTCACCTGGCTAAACAGGTTTCATAGAATTTGTATCTGCATCCCTTTGGATTAATGTAAAAAAAAACCATTCCTTTAAATACTTTCATATCCTTTTGTGTGTTAATGTACTAACTGATGTTTCAAATCCAACCAGCACTTTCTGTTTTACAATTTAATTTTATTAACCCTACCAAATAACATATAGGACGTATATTTTAAATTATTCAGCATGTTTAATTTTGTGACTGACTCAAGTTTCCTTTTTGAGTTGTACATGATAGCAATATTAAAATAAGTAAAATATTTTGCATGCAATTTTTAATGTTTCATTAAACATTCTGATTTTATGTTTAATGAACTCGAGTTGCTTCGTAATTAACTACAACATAATGATGAGCATTTCCTATTTCATTGTGATCTTTGAAATTTTAACTTTTTTTTCTTTCTGGATAGGCTTAGGAATTATTGTGAAGTTCTTTCTGATGCATATTGTTTTGGCTTTTAGTGTTTTAATTATTACTACATTATAACGAGAAAAATTACATGCTTGAATTTATTTTGCTTTACATTGCAAAAATCCAAAATTATATACACAAATGTGGTGTGTACTTGACGTACGCATTGCAATTTGACTTTTTTTTACTAGTTTTTTCATTTTAATTTAGATTTCTCAGTTAAAATTTATTTAATTTAAAAATTCGATTACGTAATCATTGTGTTGTATAATATTTTAATGTCGGCTTTTGAATTTTTATTTATACTGAGACAGCAGTTGGAAGAATCATTAATAATTATTGTTTGTTTCATTTAGGCTTTCGATGATGCAATTGCAGAATTAGACACATTGAATGAGGATTCCTATAAAGACTCGACACTTATAATGCAGTTGCTCAGGGATAACTTGACACTCTGGACGTCTGACACGCAAGGGGATGGTGAAGAACCACAAGAAACTGGAGACAATTAGTCTCACCTTCATTCATTAACAACATCTTTTTCATTGTCATCATACTTCTACTCGTTTAGTCCACACCTTTTATTCCTGTTATTTGGTAACTTTTCCATTTTATGTCCCGATTATGTTGTCTTTACAACAGGCATTTTAGCTTTCAACAGCAAAATTTCAGGTTTTCTCTGGCAGTATTTGCCGGTCAACCTATGCACTGTTTTAAGTGTCATCTTGAATCCTCTTGCATTCTTGATGTTTTCAAGTTAATTGCTGATCGGTTTTACCGTATTGTCGTTGATGTCAAATATTTTACCGTTATACAGTTTAATCGACGTTAAATGTGGAATATATGTGTATATTCTAAATCTGAATGGTTAAAAATAAATGGAAGTCACATAAATTCCTTTGTGTAATTTTACCTATATGAAAGGATGACTGATATTATTGCTTATTTTTTTATATTTGTAATGATTGTATGTCCAATCAGAAAAGATGGATCAGAGAATGCAAGACAAAGACATAAACGTAGTAAAAATTCCAGAATTACCAACCACTTCTTTTGGACAGAATTGTGTGGCATTTATTTTTTATATCCACACAAGCTTACATACTTTTTTTATATCTGGTTTACAGCAAGCTACCGTTCCAGTGAAGTGTAATATATATCTTTTGTATTTTGAAAAAATATATAAATATATATCTTGTCATCTTTTTTCATAAGTAATTTGGTTGTAAAAGTGTTTAATGTCAGTGTAACAATTCCCACACCTTACATGCAAAAATTATCTACATGTTGTATGTATAACCTTTTGACCAAGTCTTATATTCTATAACTCTGTATTTACACTGATTTCTAATTTTGAGCTGACCTGATGGATATAAATATATATGGAATTAAGTTATTAAAATTAAAATTTCTTATGTTACTTTTGTTTTCATACCTTTAAATACATTTATTTTATGGAAAGTATTTTCTGCTGAGATATACAGATTTTTATTATAACACAGCACAGTAATATGATGGCAATTCAATACATTTTTCATTATAGCATTTGTCAATTTTTTTTTTACTGGTTTGAGTGTATGAATTAGACTAGACTTCCAGTAAGTAAAAATTTTCTACAGATAAAAAATATTTTACCATTACATTATATATGGAACAAAATGCATTTAGCTAAATTGATATTTATTAAAATACATATAAGCTTATCACCAATTTTGGGTTCCAATTAAGGCAACTAAATTTTTATCACAAAGTTTATTGCTCATTCAGTGACTTAAAACTCAAGGTGATTGGTGATAGAAGAAATTTCGACATTCTAGTTTTGCACAATAAACGTAAAATTAAGTATAACCGTAAAAATTTTTATACTTATTGAGCTTATATATATATATATATATATTGAAATTTAATATAAACAGGAATGTATTTCATAAGATGTTTTAGGAAAACGTTCTCAAGATAACAAGACAACAGTATTTTAATTTTATAAATTATTATTTGTCAACGTCAACATGTAGTCATTCGTGTTTATGTGGAATAAAACAGAAACTATCTTGTATCCGAGACATTTCATTCATAAATTTGCTAAAAATGTATAAATGTGTATAAACAAAATTTAATTGATTGTATCTGAACTAATGAGCCAAAAATGTACAGAATAACAGAATTTTTTTTATAATTTTTGTACTTAATAACTACCATTGTTTCACACTTATCTTAAATATTTAATATTAACTAAATGATACATGTTCATTCTTGGAATCGACTTGAATATCCAAATCAAGGGGCTAACTTAGTAATGGTTCTTCGTAATATCCTGAATTTTATATTAATGTTGAACAGCAGAATCTCATAATTTCTTTACAAAGTTCATGTGCCTTTTTTGCGAATGCAAATGTGGCAATGGTAAAACATCAAAAATAAGTACATACGTGCGTCGACTCTTGATTAGACATTTCACATTCATGCACACTTCATTTGAAAATAGGAATTTTATTAAATTAAGAGCAGATGCATGACGATCGCCAAACCTAGTAACGATTTTTATGTTAATAAGAAAGGTAAGACTGGTCAAAGAAAGGGTGGAGTTAATACTTGATGACTGAAGAAAGATATGTAAGTATAGAACTGGATTTTGAAAATAATAAATCAAGATGATTCTGTAGAGTTACATCCTATCTAGAACTAACCTCATGCTACTTAACTGAAAATTCGGTAGAATAGTCTACATGACATGAAGAGTACATATAGCGCTAAATACGCCTTTTCCTGAAAAATCAATGGAATGATTATGTACATGGATATTCTTGGTTTCCTGACGCGTCCTATATGCCGCGCCCCTCCCCTTCTGGCCGCGGCCAGCTTTCCTTCCATATGCCTAAACAAAAAAAAACCCACGGGATTGGCGTCGGCCAGACCGACACTCGCGAAACCAAGCCTTTATTAAGTGTAGAGCGGATCATCGTTCTCTTCGCCTTACCCAGGCTATCTACTTATGTATATGAGCGGACACTCGCGAAGAAAACGTAAACGTACCTTTAAAATGTTATTAAATTATTTTCCAAAGTTAAAATACAAGTCTATGTGAAAAGATAAAAAAAAAGACACCGTGTATATATTTTAATGGATTTTAACGATTTAGATAAGTCAACTAGAACTAGAACTTCCGTTTGGATAACAATGTGCAACAAACAAAAAAAACTACCGGAGTGGAGCCTAGTCAATCTTTACTAAGTTTGACCCACCGAATGAAATGAAATTTGTTGGTTAGCTCTCGCTTTGAGATATGAGCGTTTAAAAAAATGAACATTCCATTTTTTTACTTTTACGGTATGTAACTCAAAATTTAGTGCTGTGTACAAAATGAATTTTGGAAGTAATATTCGGATGTTTTTGCTATCAATTGTGATATTTGAAGGCTTGAAATACTTATACATAATCGTCTAGCAAATTTTAAATGTCAAAAATATTTTATTTTTTCCCGGTATTATTGATTGTTAGTGATTTTTTGTTGCACAGTGTAATCAAAAGAACGCACCTACTTTGTTGTGCGTTTACAAAAAAACATACTGAGCAAAAGCATTTTTTTACTGTGTGAAAAAAAAAATAATTTAGTATGTGTGGTGTTCGTGAATATGCGTACGACGTTAGCGTGTTGGCGAACGCACTAAGGTCACCTTGACAGTTCACCTTGGCGGCTGTCAAATTCAAAAGTTGCATTCTTCACTAGAGCACAGTTCGCTCCATGAAGTTCGTGCACTCGCTGTGAACAAATTTTCAAACCAGTCTGAAAGGAGTGAAGAGTTTTACGAACCTTATCATCATCATTTACAACACCAACAACCATGGACTCAGCCGGGTCACAAAAATTCATCGAAAGGGGTGCCCATAAGGGAAAAGGGCTCGCAGTTTTCACTAGCGGTGGCGATTCCCAGGGTATGAATGGTGCTGTACGAGCCGTCGTTCGCATGGGACTTTATCTTGGCTGCAAGGTGCACTTCATCAGGGAAGGCTACCAAGGTATGGTCGATGGGGGAGAAAACATACAAGAGGCCAATTGGTCTTCAGTGAGTTCCATCATCCACAAAGGTGGTACTGTCATCGGTTCAGCACGCTGTGCTGCTTTCAGGTTCGACATTTGTGCAAATAATAACAAATTGTGCAATTTACTATACGTTTATTCTGAACATTCTAATATTTTTTCAGAGAGCGTCCCGGTCGCCTACAAGCAGCTAATAATTTGATAGCTCGCGGAATTACTAATCTCGTTGTGATCGGAGGAGACGGTTCTTTGACCGGTGCCGATTTGTTCAGGCAAGAGTGGTCCAGTCTTTTGGATGAACTGTTGGCAAACAATAAGATAACGCAAGATCAACGTGAAAAAAACAAGTTTTTACACATCGCCGGAATGGTGAATATATATTTTTAAATTAGTTGTAAACTGTCACTGTAGTAGCGTAGGAATCTGCTTGCCTAGGTCGCGCGCAGCGCTCGCGCTATATAACCTCACTAACAGATAGTCGAGGAACGATTGTGTACAACGGCACGGCACATATACCATACTGTCAACGGGCAGTAACTAGTGTATGTATACTGCCGTCCGCTTAATGTAACCGACGAAATTTGTGAAAATGTTACGAAGATGTGTTTTGGGGGTGTATTTTTGCGATATTTCATATCAAAATTAATGTATCTTCATCCAAAGGTGACTTTTTTAAGCTATTCATTTTAGCGTATCTTCATTATGCAGAGAAAAATTACTTTTAACACTTGGCGAAAATAACGTATCTAACATTTACATAGCAAATTAAACGCATCTGTGTACGGATGCTGTTTTTCAGCTAAGGAATTGCAACTAATTTAGTTTAGTTAAAAGGAACTATGCAAGTCGAAAAAAACAGTCAAAATCTCAAGGTCGAATTTTTCCAAGATTGCAGTACTTTATCCAATCGCAATTATTATTAACGCAATTTAAAAAATAATAAGTTCCTTGGAATTTTTTTGTTTGAAAGGAAAAAGTAATAATAATAATAATGTAGAGTTCTAAGTTAAAAATAATGATTTTTTTATCAAAATTTAGAAGATATCCTAAGCAGATTTATCGTATGCCGTATCTTAAAAAAAAGTTTAAATAAATCAGTTAAATATGAAGAAAAACACAAATGTAGAGTAAAACTCAAGTCCATTTATCTCGATACTATTGTTTTGTCAGTTTTGTGTTAAGCGGGCTTAGGACGGTAGTATATTCGTCCTGATTATCACGTGATTTTTTTCTCGTTTCAGGTTGGTTCTATTGATAATGATTTTTGCGGTACTGATATGACCATCGGTACGGATTCTGCTTTGCACAGAATTATTGAAGCCATCGATGCTATTGTCAGCACGGCGTATTCTCATCAAAGGACGTTCATTATGGAAGTTATGGGAAGACATTGCGGGTGAGGAACTTTATCTATTTGCAAAACTTTCGTTACCGTTATTTTTTATGGTTTAGTTTTAAAAAGTGATTGAGAAGAAAAACAATTTTGAAGATTTAGCTATCCAAATTTATTAGGTACCTAGCACTTGTGACAGCCTTGTCGTCAGAAGCAGACTTTGTTTTTATTCCTGAATCACCACCACAAGCTGATTGGCCTGCTAAACTTTGCGATAAACTTCTCCAGGCAAGGAAATACACGAACGCACTATATACATACTATACGGACATACAAACGACCATGTTACAGTTGTCTTTTTTTTTTTATTCAATTGCATTTAAAGAAATCATACATCATTGCACTCTTAATCAGATTTTTTGTGTTTCCTCTCTAAATGTGCTCATACTATCGCTTGTATCTTAGTAGTCTTAATATCTGCTAGTGTGCTACCCCATGTTGGTGAGTAACTTAGTGAGTTAATTACCCTGTGCATAGCATTTATTGCATGTATATGTGTCAGATTCCTCGCAGTGAATGCCGCCATATGCACAGAAGCTACATTCCAGTTTATTCCTGAAGATCCTGCACCTGCAGACTGGCCAGATATACTGTGTCTCAAACTCAAACAGGCAAGAGGTTTCCATTATGCGGGAGGGGAGCTAGTGTTACTTATGTTCATGCATTTATTTGCTTTAGTGAAAATTGTTAATTTTTACCATAAGGGCCAATCATTTATTTGAGATTATTTTGTCACATAATTTTCTTATTACTTTGCATTTATCGAATTTACTTTTATTAAAAATTTAGTTGGGCAGCCAGTATGTATGCATAATAATTGGTTTATTTTTTCAAAATTTTTTATTTAGCATTTTTTATTACTTCATATAAAATGTGTTTTGTAAAAGCGATAAATAATATTCATAAAACTACACTCAAAAGAACACCTCTACAGGACATTTCAGATACATTATACGCTTTGAAGGCGGGGAGTGATTTAAAGTGCAAACTTCAAATACATATCATCAACTAAATTAGCTTCCCAGGATCCCGTACTAAATTCCAAACAATTCCACTTCAATTTTTCCATATCCACGCACTGCTTAAAGTTTGATTTTATTAACCTTGTAATGTGTGTGTTAATGGATATAAATTTATGTATGCACCCTCGGTATTGAAAATTTAAATGGCTTAAAACTATTAACTGATAGAGATTACCGAAAAATACGCATATTTTGTGAATTTTTCTGTACGTGTATTCAATATACATAACTGAATTTAATTTAGATATTTTTTTGCTATGGTGATATCAAACTAATTAAATAGCATGCTAGAAAAACTGGTTAATACTAATATCGTAAATATATGGGAGAATTTTTGATTTTATAATAAATGACCATTGGTTGTATTGCACTTATACCACCGTGTTGTTCTTAAGTGATGTTTGAAGTCGAAAGTGGTTGTTGCAGCTATCTGGCTCTCGTAGCTGCCTTGTCAAGCGAAGCAGATTTTGTCTTCATACCGGAGGATCCCGTGCCCAATAATTGGGATCAGAAACTTTGCAAAAAACTTACACAGGTAGGACTACCTGTGTAAATTGCTTTAAATGTGTGCATTTATTTGCACATTGTTCAACAGCTTCGGGTACCGGCGTATCAAACACACACTTAAAAAATTTAGAAATATCATTTCATCCAATTCATGACATTTTTGCATGGCTTTCAATTTTCATTTTACTCAATGCATACATACATTTTGTATATATTACATACATATTGTTCTAAAATGTAAATATTTTTATAGTTTAATAAAAATCAATTTTGAATTAAGTTTATATGTACCAATAAAATTTTAAATGAAATATGTTTCAATTTTTAAATTGCATTCAATCAATAAATTATTCTATATATTATAAACAGTTTGCTATAAAATTTTAGATTGTTTAAACCATTTTATGCGAAATTAAGCATCGTATAATTTTATTAACTTTGGGCTTTGATATGATTTATTTAAATAGGTTTTTCTTCGTAATTCATTGTTTTCGTATTACATCATTTTAACTGTCGTAAGTTCTATTGAATTTTTTTTTGGGAAGTAAACATTATGGGCATAAGGTTTTATTATAAAAGTGCTGTATGGTGAATGTAGTATTTAGGCTATTACTTTATTTTATTTGTAGCTGATTCCTTAGTTTTTATTTCATAAACATGTTGGTTGATAGAGTTTTATTAAATTTATATATTACAATATTTATTATGTGTATTTATAGGAGCGTGCTGCTGGTCAACGTTTAAATATTATCATCGTTGCTGAAGGAGCAATAGATCGTGAAGGACAGCCTATAACTGCTGAGGCTGTACGTCAAGTTGTCGTAGCCCAACTAAACCAAGACACTCGTATTACGGTTCTCGGTCATGTACAACGTGGCGGCTCTCCATCAGCTTTTGATAGATTACTGGTAAACAAAATTCCATTTTAATACAACGATCATTGTTAATTTCAATCAATTCATTAAATTTTGTGTACCAGGGTTGCCGTATGGGAGCAGAGGCAGTAATGGCACTCATGGAAGCAGCTCCTGATGCTGAACCATGTGTCATAACTCTTGATGGCAATCAAGCTATCCGTCTTCCGCTAATGGAATGTGTACGTCGGACCAAAGCTGTTGCACAGGTATTTAATTTTTTTATTACTACATCTAATTATTATATCATCACATTAAAATATTTAGTATTGTATAATACTTTATAGGCAATGGCTGAGAAAAAGTGGGAACTTGCCGTTCAATTGAGAGGTCGTAGCTTTGTTCGTAATTTGGAAACTTACAAAATGCTTACGAGATTGAAACCACCAGTTTGCCCCAGAGATACAGTAATTTCATTGTACTTTCACTTTCGCATATGTTTTTAATTGAGGGATAGAACTAATTTTTTTTTTTTTTTTTGTAAAGCCATGCTACACTTTAGCTGTAATTCATATCGGTGCTCCAGCTTGTGGAATGAACGCTGCCGTTCGTTCGTTCGTCCGTAATAGTATATATCGTGGTGACAGAGTACTGGCTATTCATGATGGTATTGAAGGACTATTAGCAGGAAACGTCCATTCCATCGATTGGTACGTTATATAAATTAACGAATATTGTAATTTAAGTAAGTTATGTTGTATTGAAGGTCTGTGTTTATTTAGGGCTGACGTGACTGGATGGGTAGCTCAAGGAGGAGCATTTTTAGGAACGAAGCGTACTCTGCTCGGTAACAAAGTTGGAGAAATTGCTGCTCGTCTGAAAGAGTTCAAAATCCAGGGATTGTTAATTATTGGTGGCTTTGAGGTACATACAGGGTCATATGTAAACTTTGCTTGTATTCAGTATTTTTAATCTAATATATGAATATTTTATAGGCATATCAAGCCGGCTTGGAAATGAATGAAGCCAGGCAAAAGTTTCCAGAGTTTTGTATCCCAATTGTTATGATTCCGTCGACAATCAGTAATAATGTTCCCGGAACTGAGTTTTCTCTTGGGGCTGATACTGCTCTCAATGAAATTACTGAAATTTGCGATCGCATTCGTCAGTCTGCTCAGGTTAATTTTATAAAAACAATTATTTCCATGATTTGGTTTATAAAAATATATTTGTTGCTAATTTTTTATTCATTTTAGGGCACAAAACGTCGAGTTTTCGTTATTGAAACTATGGGTGGATATTGTGGTTATTTAGCCACCGTAGCAGGTACTGTAAATTGGAGAACAGTATAATGTATCAATATTTCTTATTTTTTGATTGTCATGCTAAATTTTTGTAGGTCTCGCCGGAGGTGCTGATGCTGCTTATATATACGAAGAGAAATTCTCCATCAAAGACTTACAACAAGATGTGTACCACATGGCTGCTAAAATGGCAGAAGGCGTTCAAAGAGGTCTCATTCTCCGTAACGAAAAGGCATCCGACAATTACAACACTGAATTCATTTACAGATTATACTCGGAAGAAGGCAAAGGATTATTTTCTGCGAGAATGAATGTTTTAGGTCACTTTTTTTATTTATTTTACAATTTTAATGATCTAACTTGCTGGCGTTTTTTAAATATTTATTGTTTTAACGTGACAGGTCATATGCAGCAAGGTGGATCACCAACTCCTTTTGATCGTAATATGGGAACAAAAATGGCTGCAAAATCTGTACAGTGGCTTACATCTACAATTGAAAAATGTACTGGCCCAAATGGAGAGATTAATGCTACAGGTCCTGATACTTGTTGTCTGTTGGGAGTTGTTCGTCGCCAATATAAATTTACTCCCATGGAAGAATTGAAATCTCAGACTAACTTCGAGTTAGTGATGGTCATTTATTTGTATTTAGTTATTGAACTACATATTGTCACTCTTCAATATTTGTATTTTTGTTTTAGTCAACGTATACCGAAACATCAATGGTGGCTTAAAATGCGTCCACTCCTTCGTATCCTCGCTAAACATGATTCTACTTATGAAGAGGAAGGAATGTACATGACTGTTGAACAAGGTGTTCTGGAAGGTGGAGAATTAGTTTAAATTTGTATTCAATGTAGCAGTCTTTTTATTAAGTCTGAAATTCGATGCATATGTAACTTTTATATTGTGAAAATTGGACTAGCATTTCACTATTTTTGCTACTTTTGTAAAAAAATTACAAATACAAAGTGGCTTACGTTGAATAGATTTAACATTAATGTTACAATTATTTATTTTACATACATGAAATATTACATGTATTTTAATTTTTTTTTTAACAAACGAAAATGTTGAATACCAAATATTAGCATTATTGTAAATTTTTCTCTCACACAATTATAATTTATTGAGAAAATGTGTTTGGTACAACATTCATTTGAAATGAAGTTATTTGTAATTTAATTCATTACTCAGTTGTAAACGGTACGTAAAAATTGTGAACATTCACAGACTGACTATTGGTAATTTATAAATTTAGTATTAATGATGTACTACATTTTTTAAATGATTTTAGATTGCAACGTTTATAGAGATTCATCTGTATGAAGCTTATTTCTTTTGATTTATTATTAATATTATTATATTAGTTTAATTATTTATTACTTGATTGTTGTGCTATTTAATGACATAAAACATATTCTTATGAAAATCAAATTTATTTTTTCTTTAAAATGGCACTGCTTTTGATATTTATTCATTGCCAAGTCGAGAAATATATATTTTTTGATGCTCTTATATTTTAGTTTTTTCAATTTAGTTTTGCATAATTATTATGTATTTAGCGATGGATTAGTGCAGAAATATTACAACTACTTTTTTCCAATACTACCTATTATAATTATTTCAATGAAAAGCAATTACAAACTAGCTCCCAAACATATCCGAGTCTTAGGCTCGTTTATATTATAGTTAATTTTTTATATAATTAATTTTTTTTTTTTGTATACAAGGGCATTATTTTTATATAATTGTTGGCAAACAAAACAAGCTATATTTTTGATTTTTTGTTGATTCATATATATTTACTTTATCCCTATCGGATAAAGTATTGTGTTATGCTATTATTGAGATTAAACAAGAAATATATCTTGTTAGAAATATATCTTAGAGCCATTTTGCTATGTGATAATAATCTCGATGAGATTTATTTATAAACGTTCACCAGTGAGAATTGATCTTCTTATGCATAGTTTAATTTGCACTACTTTTATTGTGATTTTTAACTAATTCAGTATTTAATTTTAATTGTTTAAAATTGTGACATAATAAATAATGTATTTCAAATACGTTACATTAACTATTAGCATGTATTTAGTCAAATTTAAATAAATTATAACCGTTATAAATGCTCTTTTTAGAAACTCTTATTCTACTTGACTTGCTTCATATTTATATGCCAGGAAATCCTGGTGGCCACTTATCTTATGAGTGCTTCATACATAAGTACATTGATATAAACTGGCTGCAAGATGAGAACAACAGGAAATGAATTTCTCATCCATCTCTCCGGCTTTTTACGGTTGAATTTTAATCACGTACCCAGTAAAAACCGAAAATATTTAATCAACCAATAAGTTATTCTAACGGTGCGGTCCATTGATTGATCTATTTTAAAGGATACATACTCGGTTTCTTGTGGGGACAATTAGCAAAATACTTTAAATATACTAAATTATCGTATTTTCTTCTTTTTTAGTGCATGTTCTCACGGTTGGCGACTTTTTAAAATTTATCCCTCATTCTGGTTTGTTTAATGAATGTGGATGCATCATTTATATTTAATCAATGCGCTGGGCTCTGCAGCTAAGAAAGTCTACTGATGCCTCTTTTGTACATACATATATTCTTGTACAATTAATTATTGTCCGAAATAAGTAGGCAAACCATACGTCCTGGCTTGGCACCTACTTTTGGATTTTGTGCAAAATCTATTGATTTCCTTTTGAAATTTTAAATATTTCACTGATAGCGCATTCTTGTCCTAAGAGAGTCGCAATTTTTTTATTTGGTACAAGAAACACACCAGAAAAGAAATCTTTTCGAGTAAAATTTGATTTGAGAGAAAATAATATGGTAGCAGAGTACACCGGCCGATATAATCACGGGGGCGGAGCTTAAAAAGGGAGAGATGAATTGTTTATTACTCTAATTCCTAGAGCTGAGACTCCGAAAGCTAAGCCCCACCTCTAAGAATTCATGGTTACGGGTGTCCAGATTCTAACCAATAGCCATACCCCTAGAAATTTATGGTTACTGTACTGCCTAACAATACATATTTTGTCGCGTGTATGATGAATTGCTAGCGTTGAATTAGACTTGATTTTTAAGTTTATTTGCGTCTTTTATTTTTAACAACTTGATAATAAACGATAGATTTGCCCTGATATTCGTCGAGGGCTGTTGTAGCAGCAGGTGATGGTGCTGGTCCTCCATGGAGATGGTTCGAGAGACCGGAGAGAACTGATGATGTTAGAATGATCGTCGTGATTTATATTACGTAAATGCCCTTTTCTCCACTGAAGACGACCACTACGCGACTCCAGCTATCAACCCTCTGGAGCTGGACTCACAACGGGCTCCCTCGGAGAACCGCAGCCCTTCGGCACACCAGTTTCGCACTAGACGAGACATACGCTCGCCAGTCAAACTCACGCTGCCCAAACAAACATACTCGTCGTAGCACACCTCTACGCACGGATCCTCATTCGAAGCGCGCATCACGTCGCTGCATTATCAAGATGTACTTACGGACACAGTACTCTGGACGATTCGTCGCACGCATCTACGTAGACACTTAACTTCTGTGTACATAGTAAAAGTGCGAGGGGAAAGGTTGAAGAAGACACGCAGCGGACGTTTTGTTTGTGTTTATTGGGGCATCAATATTATCACGCGATCCATATTGATGGTACTTACAGTATCGTGATAATATTGAGGCGAATCCGGATGTTTTGAAATTGACAATACTAGAATCACGATTCGTATTGATAGTGTAATATCCCCCATTGTGAGTGTGACACTCGGTCACCGGTACTAGGGTTGCCAACCGTCGGGAAGACAGTGATGCCAACCCCAGCCCTTTGGTTCACCGAATACCCACACATGTAATTTGCTGTACATCGAAAAATAAATTATAATACAAAACTCTATCTTGTATGAAAATAGAGTTACACACACACACACACACACACACACCAGAACCAGCGTTCCTATAATTGGTGACAACATCGTTCCTACACCTTTAAAGCGGGCTCTACACTCGCGCGCGAACTGGCGCCGCGAATCAATGAGTGTGGAGGGACATCTTTTCGCGCAGAATTTCGCGATTTAGTTCGCGCGAAGCTGCGCAGTTTAGTTTGCGCGCTCAACGGAGATGGACGTCGATGTAGCTGCTGCTGCTTCTGTGACGCTGTGCGCTATAGACGCTATACGACCACTCGCCACTCGCCACTGCGAATACAAATAAATTATACAAATGTGAATACTTTATATCCCTTTTTGCGTCCATTGCACAAAACGATTCGCACAAAGCATTTGACTCAATTCAAAAGACAAACTACACCGACGACATCGCGACACCCAGAGCGCGCGTAAAAATAAAACAACACGGCGAGACAACGGAGACAAGTAAAAGAGATGAAATCAAAAATCGGCAATGGCCGTATAAATGCAGCTGTTGAGATGCGTGCGTCGGCGTGGCGTGTCGTGTCGGCGTGTCACAGTTGACGGGGCAGTCAACGAGTGAACTCGTGGGTTGCGGCCAGTCGCCAGTCGCCCGTCGCTTGTCACATCGGCTGGTCGTTCGAGTGTCAAATCCCACACACCACACTGTCGCTCACCGCCCAGCAATGGTGATGAAGCCGGGAATGGGGCGGAAAGCCTCGGCCAAGAACCCGCCAATCCTCAGCCACGAGTTCGTGCTGCAGAATCATGCCGACATCGTCTCCTGTCTCGCTATGCTCTTCCTCATCGGTCTTATGGTGCAGGTGAGACGAACAACCCCACCCCTTCATCCACCCCCCTCAACCAAACACCAACGTGGTTTTATGTCATGTCTGCGGTTTTCTTCGAGCGAAAGTTGGCCCGAACGAGAGGACGTGTCTGCCATATGTAAACACGTTCCTCCATTTCTGTCCGCTCGATTGCATACAATATTGTGAATGCCTTTCCCTCTCGGCGAGACGATACCTCGTATCTCGACATTTTACCGACGAGCTATCGGTTCGCGTCTTCACGAGTGTCAAAGAGTTTCATACAAAAGTTTCACTATGCGCGGTTTACTTTCTGTGTAAATTGATCGATGTTCAATTTTTCATATTGATATTTTAATTTTGGTTCCGTCGAATCGTTTACACTGTGTGGCGATCGGGTGAAAGGACTTATGTCACAATGAGTTCAAAAGTGAATGATGTGCGTCAAGGCCGTCAATGTGCTGAAAACTTTAAATAAATGTCATCTGAAATGTTTTTTTTTATACATAATGGTTTCTTTTAAGATTCCAGTAAGAATTATTTAAAGTATCGCCCGTTGAAAATTATCGACGTATGGGTGAACTGTGTAATAATATGGCTTACAAAACTTTTTTTAAAAAAAAGTGTGCCTAGTGTTTATACTCGATACAAAATTTCAATACAATCGATGTGAAGTCGACCATTTTATTAAAAAAAGTCTACTTTCTTTCTTGTGACGATGAATATATGTAGTACTGAAATAAAACGGTTAATTACTGTACGTAATAGCGCAAGTGTCTTAACGGCTCATTAGCCGCGGAGCGCTCGCACATTTTTCAACTACCAGAAGTACATATGTATGTAGTGAGGAGGCTCGCAACGCGATCGAAATTGTAAATATATGGAAAAATGAATATTCCACCAGGAGCATGTGTGTCGTTTGCGTTATAATCACCCGATGACACTGTCAACGGGTAGTGACTAGTACAATAATAAAACTCCAAACCACATTAAAGTATATTATCATATTCATCGTTACAATGAAGAGACCGGGTGTATTTGGCGATTAAACCGCCTATGTCGGGTGGTTTTGATGTAAATGTACTAAATACAAATAAATATTATGTAAATTTTTGTAAAACGAGAACATTGGTATATTGTGTTTTTATGGTGTTTTTCAGGCTACCAGTCCGATAGCTAGTCTTTTCATCACACTGCATCACAACGTAAGCGGGGCAGATCCGAGCAAGGAAAATCCACAAGGAGAGACTTATTTGTACGAAGCCGGCTGGAAGGATGCGTGTGCCGTCTTTTTCTATTCATTAGTGTGCATCGTAATGCACGCCATAGCTCAAGAATATTTCTTGGATGTATGTGCATATTTTATTTTCGATAAAATTACAACTATGCGTTTTCATTTTATTTTTAAAATTCATATTCGTTAATGTGCCTTGTGTTCTTTTGCAGAAAATTTCAAAACGTTTCCATTTGTCAAAATCAAGATTGAACTCCCTCAACGAGTCGGGTCAACTTATAATATTTTATTTGATGACTGTTATTTGGGGATGTGATGCTATTTTGAGGGAAGGATTCCTGTTCAATTTCACACTTTTGTGGGATGGTAAGAAATTATTTTATACATTGGCAGTTTTATATGAAGCATAAGAAATGCTGTTCTAAGCAAATAAACGCGAAAATCATCACTTGCATGTTAATCATAACCGCTATGTAATCAATTTCACAGTTCAGCACACAACTAGAATTAGTATAAAAATTGTTAATGTGTGCGCTCTGCCATAAAAATGACTTGGACAAACTAGAGCAGGATGCATGGTGTGGTACTTTCTTGATATTAATGTTGTAATGTATTTTTCAGGTTACCCCAATCATCCAATGAGTTTCCTACTGAAATTATGGTGGGTGGTGCAAGCGTCGTACTGGTTCCACGCAATTCCAGAGCTTTACTTCCAAAGAATCAAACGCGAAGATTGGCCACCACGTATACAACAGGCCGTCGCTGGCTTCTCTTTAACCCTTGCCGCATACGCGTTCAGGTTGACTTTATATAACAATTCATATACATATTGAAATTAAGTATCATTGTGTGAAATTTACATGATTATTATTTGTGCAGCTTCCAACGCGTCGGAGTTTGCTTAGTTGTATTGCACGGTGTTGGTGAATTGTTCGTTCACTTGACAAAATTAGATGGTATCATCAGAGCTGATCGCGAAGATAAAGTTGCCAAACGTTAGTGTTATCTCTCTTTTTTTTAATTTGTGAATTAAATCAATAAAATTATTAATCCATTATATCATTTCTTGATGCAGTTCTCAGATACGGTAACATGATAGTGTTCGTGTTCGTAAGGTTGTGTACGATGGTTGTTGCCGTACTCACTTTCTGGTATGGGCTCGCGCAAGAAGGCGCCGTTCAACCTGCAATTAGATTCGGAGCCTTGCTTACAGTCGGTGCTCTACAGGTTTGCTTAGACTGCATTATAAACTTTGTCTTCCTTATTTGTAAATGCTTTAATTTATTTTTGTTAATTTTTTTAGATTTATTTAATGTATAACTTCATAACCCAACAAATTGCTGTGGTTAAAGAAATGCGTGCCCAAGAAGTAGCGCTGCTAGCTAAAGTTAAACCTGTCAAAAAAGATAAATTGAAGAAGGATAAAGGTATAACTTATACAAAATAAAATAAAAATATAATAGGTATAATGTATTGTGCAAAATATGATTATGAATTTTTTGCAGTTTCTAAGCGTGCTAGCGTAGAAGAGTCTGATTTACCCGAAGTGGATCAAAATACTAACAAGAATCTAAGAGCGAGGTCTTCAAATCAGGCCAAAGCCAAATAACATCAGCTGCGAAAATATCGAATGTGTAATTTCCATTCTTGCTCAACACCAGCACAATTGTGTTTTCTTACGAGATAAATTTATTTTCCAATAATTTTGTTTTCAGTTTATTTATTTTAAAAATTCAGCTGTCTCCAACTTATGCTTTTAAATATTATTTCTTTTACTATCGACTCGGTTTTACTTTTTTTTTTAAATAAAAATAACTTAATGTTGCAATGTACTTTTTTTTATTTAATTTTAAAAGTTCAACATACTAATGTAAAAGGATCAGAAATGATTGCTGTATTTTATTGCGATATATGTTATTATTACTGTCTTAATAAAAAATATATATTTTTGAATGTGTAATAAGGAATTAAGGAAGAATGTTATTTTTTTAAAGTGTATTAATTTGTGTTTTAAATTGATGATAAATGTTAATAATTGAAATGGATGATAAACGAGTACACAATGTATGATCTGATCTGACTGTGCATATATTTTGCAAAAATGAGTAATATTGTAATCTTCCGTAATCGTATTATTATATATTATATAAATATTCTAAAAATTGATTGTATTAATATTGAGATTATTTGATTAAGCTTAGTATTATTGCTTAGCTTTCTTTTTTTTTTTTGTTCAATTGTACAAATTTTATTCATTGTATAAATTAGTTTGAGTCAACTTGAGTATTAAAAACGATTTACTGTGTATTTGGAATATAATGAAACATGAAAATGCATCTATCGGCTATTGTAAACTCGTGTATGAGATATTGTGAATCAATTTCATAGCACTTTATGAAAATTAAGATATATTTTTTTATGTGGTATGTATTAAATACTGAACAGAACATGTGAGTAATTTTACTTTCCACTATTTTTTTATTATATTTTTATTTTACTTTGATCGTTAAATGAAATAAATTTTTTCTTTCGTATAATGTCAATATTATTTTTGAATTGTAAATATATAAAGTGCATGAGGGGAAATCTTATTTGGCATGCGTATTTTGTTCATATCAAATTAAATGTTGAAACTATGAGATGGTGTCAGACACGTTAAAGTTATTTTCAATGTCTTCATGTTATAAGCGACGCTCATGATTCAAAATGTCTGCGGTGGTTGTATGTAATGTTGAATGTCAATTTTAACTGAAATATATTTCTATTTGAATATTTTTTTTATACAATGGAGTTTTCAATTTCCTTTCCTTACCTCGAAATCCTTCAAATTCACAAGACATTAAAAAAAACATTCATATTATAGTCACATACAAAGTAGATAAAAATAGATCAAGCAATCAGTGTCTAGTTCAGTTTTATTTTTCAATGTTCTGGAATCCAATCAGAATACAGTTAACTGCGAAGTAATTTGTTACAAAATCTAAATCTGTATCGAATCTATTCAGAATGGGAAATCAATACGGTATTGCCAGAGGTATTCAATTCGTGCACCTGCTTTTGAACCGATCAAAATAATTGAGAATTTTTGGTAATGAATTTTTCTCACTCGTAAATTGACTATTTATTTTGTGTAAAATTCACACGGTGTAAACGTTTTTTTAATGTAATTATTGATAATATTATTGTTTGATTTGGCTACATCTGAATTCCATTGCCCGAAGCGCTTCGCCCATATAAAAACAGTTTTCGTTGCGGTGAACAAACTGATGAAAACCGAACAATAAACGCAGTTCCACTTAACGAGAAATATTACAGATCGCGGTTGATACTCGTTTTTGCAGTGATGAACACCATGTCCCAAATAGTTAAACTGACTGTATCAATCAAATCGGAGAATAGTAACATGTAAAATGTGCCCAATATACATACATATAAACCTTAACCCAATTCCTTAAAATAAATTATAAAGGTATTCGATCTAACGGAATTGAACTTCATTGTGCATTTACGTCTCGTACTTACTAAGACAGAGCATGCTTTGAATCGATTACTTTCTTATAGGATTCCCATTTGCATAGTGTCTTATCCGAAAACTTAATTTCACGACTTCTGACGTAACGGTGACGCTAAAAACTCACTACATCATCTTGCCAACGGAAACCTTCCACACTGAATTAGTATAAAGAGTAAATTACGAATTTTCACGCGTATTTTTCCGCCGGAAAATCGGCGAAAGCGTATTACCTTTGTCGCGTGTCTTTTCGTCGAATTTCAAAAGGACCGCGACGGATTCGCATCTTTGCGCAATCTCACAAGAATTTTCGCGAAAATAGCGAACGTACGTACATCGGTACATACATATGTCATCTGCGTGAGCAATCGATTTTTTTCGCTTTTTTATCATTTATTTCTTTGTATGGCATCTACGTACGTATGGGACAAGGGTACTCAACCTTTTTTCAAATTGGGAGCTACTTTTTTTATTATTTGCATGGCGATCGACATCCATACAATAATTTAGGTGGAGGTCCGGATATACATAATATGCTAATTTGAATCTCATAAGAACTTGTTAACTTTTTTTTAGCTTTTCAAAGCTATCGCTAAAAATATGCAAAATACTATTATTTTTATATTTTTATTATCTGTCTAGGAGAGGGGAGCAGGACACGCTGTGAGGAAATTCAATAAAACGAAAAATTTCATTAAAAGGTATAGAACGACATAGTGAGATATTTAACAATGTGCATTGACTATTTTCAAATAATTAGGTATGTACCTATGTATATCATTACTTCTAGAAAAACGCAAGGTTTGATCAGGTCAATTGATCATCGGTCAAACTCGTCTGTATTGCTGAATGCAGTCGTTTAAAGATACTTTTTCATGTGTTTTGGATTATCAATTTCAAAGAAAGTGTGCGGTATTGTAATAGAGCAGATGTTAAAATTTGCAAGAAGTTCTCTTGACCTCTTTTGACAAATTATCTAGTGTGCCTGAGAACCAAATGCATACTTTCTTTGACCATTAATCCTTTTCGGCATTTGCCGGGGCTTAGTAAACAAAATTGAACCATTGTAGTAGATTCGAAAAACGGAAAGCAATATTCATTTAAAAATTCACAAAGAAAAATCATATAACGGATCGAAGATTTGCATGCTTCGCGATCGACCGGTTGAGCACCCATGGCTATAGGACGTCCCGAGACGCTTCACTTTGCTGAAAAATTGTTTTGTCCTTCACACATTTCTGCGAATCGCGAAAACGCTTCTATATACGAGATTGTGGCGAGCATTCGCGCCGAAAAGCGTGTAACGATTGATTTGGCATGCTGGCATCGTATTGACAACTATCCGCTATTTGCCGCGATTTGTTTACCTAAAATATAACCGTTGCGCCACTGTCTTGTAACCGTTAAATATTGCCGAGAAGCCCAATGTCAACTTGAAAAAGTAATGTATTTTTCTTATATCCACATTTGCTTAAAACCCACATTCAACTGTTAGAAATTTGATACAATTTGTTTGCATTTTCTTTTCGGTGGTTAAAATCGACGATCTCTTGAATACATTGATATAAAATGTTCAACATTGACATCTCTAAAAGATCCGACTGTATCTACTTGTATTCGTCCATCTCCAGAAGTACAACGGTGACGATGAGTGGTGATGGAGCGTGACCACAAGAGGTGAGGCTGTTACATACACACCTGTACATATATATAAAGAAGACTCTGATGGACCGGTCGCCAGTTCACCATGGCGCGTCTTCACCTGGTGTTGTTGCCGTTGGTATTCGCCATAGCATTTGCAGGTGGGTGTCTCAAATTAACTTCTAGCTAATATGTAAACTGCCTAGGTTGCTTAGCGATCAAATCAAAGTTTCAACCACTGTTTGTATGTAAATGTAAAATTTCAAAAATTTGTAACAATTGCGTAAGGTGAGTCTATTTTATCGACATTGACACTGGTTCATTGCCAATCGTACAATTATGTATAATGTAATATGTACAAATTTTTTTCTAAATATGTGACTCGTTGAAAAATATTTCCACTCGATTGTACTTCCTTTATTAATTAGCATTATTATTTCTGAGACGCATTTTTTTGTGTATTTTAATTTATTAGGTATTGAAAAATGTTTTACGAATATGTATGCATGTGTGAGGAGTTCCGCGATGTCATCACTTTTGCAATATTTGGACTTTGATAAAACTTGAATACATACAGACATACTATTGGCAAAATTTTCCGAAAAAACAGTTTTTAGTTGATGAAAGCCGAAGAAAATGCCTGAAGATATTCATTTTCCTTGAATAAAGGTTGTCGTTCAAATTTTTTGAAAGCAAAAAAATAATAGTCTAAAATAAATATTGATCTAATATTAAAAAATTAGTCAATGCTCGTTGACAGTGTCATCGGGTGGTTATAGTTTATGAAAACCTATTATGTATAAACCTAAATACAGGTAGTTGAAAAATGCGAGTGCTTCGCGCTACCAGTGCCATAAGTGTACACTGCAGTTACGCGGCTACCCAGCCAGCCAGGCAGACCCTCGCGCTATAATATATGTACATACATATAAAAATAATTCACGATCACATAAATAAGGTATGTGGACATTTTCCAAGATCAAGAAATTGACCAAGAAATCTGATTGTAACAATGAGGTCACGAAAAGAAATATTGAGCGAAATATTTGGAAAAAGGCTCGCAAACAAGGATCTATTCTTTAATTACAGAAAAAGAAAAATACATTCTCCGATTGACAAAGCTTATGAATATTGTTATTGGGTACACATTTAGTCATATGAATTAAATTATTAAATAAATAAACCTACCTACTAAAAACAATATTTGTTCGACAAACATTTACATTGGTTGAAGAAATCTGAGAATTCGCATTAAAAAAAACAAAACAACGATTTTGATAAATAAAAAAAGTTGCGGTTATTTGTTCATTTTCTTCCGACTAATAAGAGGACAAGTTTACGCATTATCTATAATTGATACATGAATATTTAAATATATTATTCAATTTTGAAAGCCTTAGAAAATGTGTCACATACATATCACCAATTAAAAAGTTTCTTTGTTTATACAAATTTGAACTCTTCGTAATATTTATTATCTAATTTTCAAATGTCAACTGTAATAGGACAAGGATTTTAATGTCACAGTTGATGACCACAATTAAAGAAACAACGTCAAATTCATTTAAGTGCCTAGTATTTTCCTTATTTTTCCATCACTTACGATGTTTTTAATAATAAAAAAATGACGTCATACTAACTCTGATGTTATACGTCGTTTGAAAATCACGATTTACCCTTCGTGAATAATATTTGAATGGGTCTCATTGAGTGTGACGGTCATCAGCGTAGGTAACATCGCTCGAGACAGACAAATAAACAATTTGAAGCATTCGCATGCTAATCAGATGATAATATGTATGTAAATATAAAGTTTTGCTTTCTAGATACGCTGTAAAATGTAATATATGTATAGAGATATTGTTTTTATGTGCCATGCCCATTGGAATCGATGTGTGAAATTTGCAAATCGCTTTCTACACGTTGACATCTTTACTGTTTATTAATTCGATGGCAAAACTACAATATAATACTATTTTTTCACAATAAGTAGCTCATTCACCCCGATGAACTTAACGTTCAGAGCATTACCCAAGTTTGCTGTTGCACAAATGTTCATTTACTATACGATTAAGTGCCTGCCTACTAATTTGTATGCGTTCAAAGAGGTTCGTTCTGAATACTGATCGACAAACATAACGAATGGACGTGTTTACTTCTTGATGACCGTTTGTTGCTACGAACCGCATATGCTAATATGGGGAATTCCTCAAAAGCGACGATAAATAATTAAATACAAAGCACGAACGGCTGCCTCGGAAAAATCGCCGGGTATTTCCCACGTTCGACTTAAACCAATTTAATTTATCAATAGTTTAAAAGTAAAAATGTAAAACGAACTTGAATCTAATTTGTACTGCTTTACGTTTTCAGATGTAGCTTACTACGTGCCTAAAGCGTTCTACACTATTGACAAATTCGGACACGAATCTGCTCCAGTACTTCTGCTGGGTGGTCTTCGGGCCAAACGTAGTCCTTTCAGCACTGCGAGCTCATCGTCTTCCAGCTCTTCCAGCTCCAATGGAAATGGATATGGACAAACGCAGACTTTTTCAGTCAGTAGTAACAGTGGTTAGTAAATTTTATTCGTTTTACTTTACATAAAATGTTATGTAACGGTTACATATTCAATGAAATTATTATCATGTTTCAGTACCGGGCTATGATCCTTACTTAGCTCAAGCCGTTCCTGTCTACCAGGACACATATTCTCAATCACCTGGAACATTTCAAGCTACTCCTGTGTACGTATTTTCAATTGAGCATTCTGTTTTATAGCACTATATTAATTAATGATAGCCTGCTCGGTGTTGTTATCATTGTATCGTATACATAATATTATATCTCAAGCATTTATAATATTATATGTACATACATACATACATAGATACGAATATATTATCAATAGTATTAAAAGACTTATCTTACTTTTTTGTCGATTGTCAAAAAAGACATGTTAATAATGCACGAATCTTTCTAGGAAAGAGTGAGTTCATTTGAGATGATATTGAAAAATCGTGATGCACAAATCGTGACAAACATATGTACATAGGCTCTTATAGCGGTTTTTTTTCTTTCATCATTAAAAATAGACATGCAGTAAATAATTTTTTTTTTTTGTTTTTAATGAAAAACATTTTCATTTCAACGGTCATCGATAAAATGTGTTTGCATTTCCTACTAAATCGCAAATACTATTGAAATCGAAAAAAAAAATCAATACACCGAAATTGTGGCTTAAGATTCGTGCAAACTTAAAACATATATTAGTACAAATTTATTCATCCTCAAGATTTAATCATTATAATACAATTGAAGGTTTCTAAAGACGATACAATTTCAGAGGAAGCAACTCGACTACTCAAAGTCTATCGTCTCGCGGTTTATTCAAGGCTATCTAGTTTTTATAAATCGCGTAAGTTCAAACCGTAATTTACTGAATTTCTCGATCATTAAATCGTTTACCGACCGGTTTTATTTATTTATTTTTTATTTCGTCAAATTCTCGTTAAATCGTAGAAATTGTCAAAACGGAAACGAATCGGTTTTTCGCGGTCGGTGTTGTGCAACCGAGCGTGTTCATCAGATGGAATCTTCCGGCCCAAAATTACAAAAGCTTGGATCACAAAAGAATGAAAATAAAAATAAATAAATGAAAAACGTAATAATGTATCGAATAGGCAGTAGGTAGAGAGCAAAAACAGCAGAAGAACTCTGAAACTGATTTTTGGAATAGAATCAAATAACAATGATGATTCGTCGTTTTCGGCAACATCTCTAATTTCCGAGCATAGAAAACACATCGCATATAAATTGCTTACAAAGCAGTGTCAATTATACATATCTATGTAAGTATATTTAAAATACTGAAGTTACATACCATCTGTATGACTAATCAGCATTAAATTGATAATATTAAGTGAAAGATAATATTATCTGTTTCACTTCGTAGATATTAAAATATTAAATGCGTCACTTTCACCAGCCGATATTACCTTAAAATTATAATATTTTAATATATGTATAATATGATTCAATCACATAAAATAGGCAATAAACATTTCATAACCGGAAGTAAATGATGAATACAATATAATATTGTATTCATTTGACGTCCCTATGTAAATATGTTCATAGGAATACACCAATGTGTAAATTGGATATACAATATTGATAAAAATAATGATAAGATACCTACTACAACCGCCAAGGCTAAATTTAACTAGATAATTGTGAAATTATTCAATTTGTACAAAAAAAATATGCTTATTTTTTTCAGAATTTATAACCGATTTGGGGATGATGGTAGTGGCGTTTCCGGCGTTGGAATCACCGGAACTTCCTCAGGAGGAAACGGCGTTTTCTCCAGCTCTTCTTCCGTAGTAAACTCTGATGGCCAAGTCCATTATACGGCACAAACTGGAAAATTTTAAATAATATAAAATGGAAAAAAAAACGTATAAAATAAATTAAAAATAAACTCACAATATAAATGTAATGTATAAATTTGACGCTAGTGTGTATATAGTGTAAAACTATTGTGAATTGCTGCAGCGATTCCGATTATCGTTTAGTTTTTATGCGGGGATTTTTCGGATGATGGTACATTTATTTAATTTAAAAAAAAGTGATAATGTTTGATTGTAACGAACCAAATGTAGTAATAATCTGTATGCTTAATAAACTATTACAGCGAATGAAATTTGTATTTTCACCTTTCAATAGATATTTTTTTACATTTCTTGTTTAATTTCCACCGACCACATACTAAACTAAACGGTCTTATTTTATATTATATCATTTTTATATATGTATTATATCAAAAATAATCTTTCAAAAGTTTAGTTTAAGTTGGAATATTTTTACAAGAAATATATTTTCCCTTTTTCTGACACCAAAAATATTCAAAGAAATTTTATTTATTTGTTAAAAAATTATTTCCTTGTATAGCATATGAGGAGAACGATTACATAGATATATCATTAATACAAAGAAATATAAAAAAAAACAACAACTATACTTCAAAATACTTCCATTACCATCATATTTATTTTCAAAACGTACCGTGGTGACCTAACAGGTCACTCCAATAATCACCGCGGTCAGATATATTAATATAATATATTATTATAATATAATCACCTATTTCATATATGGAGAAAGCAAGATAATACAAGGATACAAATTCAAATAAGGACGACGTGCGATATAAATTACGAGGAGTTAAGTTAACCTTCATCGTGACCGGTCGTATGACATTTGACCGGTTATTCCATTGTTCCAATATCATACGTGGGCCGATGGCGACCTCTAAGCTCCGAATCCGGCTCTGAGGCTGGGTGTGGCCACCAGGCGAGTTTTGCTTAATTTATATTGGTGATGCAACGTGAGACAGACAGGTGTGAAATTTTTAAATCTGCACACCGAGACATTAACTGTTTGCTGCGAGCACACATGACAACATGACAACAGAACACTCAAAACTGTGGAAATGATTATCCAATAAGTGACTTGTTCAAAATGTCAAGAGCTCTTCTATGTTTATAGTTCATTTACGCTACTTGTTTTAACTAAAATGTATGCAATTTGTATAATTACAAATCAAACAGAAATAGATGGAAATGAAAATTTTACATATTTGCAATTTTGGTTTAATTTCCATTTAGTATAATATATCTAAGTATGTCAATTTACATAGTTATGTACTAGTGTATAGACTCATGAAAAAATATGTTACAGTAAATAAATGAAAAAATCATATTTTAGTTTACAAATCAATTTTATTTCTAATAAAATTTACAATTTTTTTTCTTGTTATATTAATAATACTTTTGAATGTTTACTGACCTGATTGTTTTGTAGTTGCCTGTCTATTATCAAGCGATTTTTACAATAATCAGTAATTTAATATTATTTTTTCTATGGATTTACCGGAAGTGCTCTGAATTGCATTCCATCGGGTAGTTCAAAAGGTGGTTTTTGTTCGTTCGGATTGGGATAGTCATATCCGCTGCCTCCTCGTCCACTGTCTCCGATGCTGTTGAGACCCTGATTTTCTGACGTCGTAGTAATCAAGTTCGAAGCGGATTCGATTCGTTGACCATTGTAGTTGTTATTGAAACCGGGGAAGAGCGATCCCAGAAACGAGAATTTGTGGGGAGTGTTTCCGTTGGGGAAACCCACGCTATTGGAACCGGGATATTGATTCGAAGGCGGTCCATACTTATTTGTGAAAGGCCAGAATATCTTTTCAGATGCACCGCTTGCTTGGCCTGTTGGTTGGACTCTTTCGGCAGAGTAAGGATTTGGATAGTTGTAGCCATTACCAGGGTTGGTGATTTCCGGCTCTGGATATATCGGTCTGGGTTGAGGATAATCTGGTTGCGGGTACAAAGGTCCAGGTTGAGGATATGATGGCTGAGGTTGTGGATAAGAAGGAAGCGGTTGAGGATACGATGGTTGTGGATAAGAAGGAAGTGGTTGAGGATTAGATGGTTGAGGATATAATGGCTGTGGATACGAAGGAAGTGGCTGAGGTCTAGGTGGTAGATATACCGGCTTAGGTTCGGGTTGGATCACTTGTGGTGGAGGTCCATACTCAGGTCTTGGTTGCACTACGCTCGGTTCTGGGTATATTGGTCTCGGTTGAGGTGCAGGCTTTGGGTACGCATAGCCCTCGTGCAAATCCTCTTGGGGTGGTCTGTAATTAGGTCTGGTTTGGATGTTGGGACTCGAATACAATTCGGAAACGTCCCTTGCATGTCTTCCACCCAAGCATTGAGCTATAATAAAGGAGGACATAATATTAGGGGGAACAAGTTCATCGAAAGAAAGACTGTCCTTCTGAATGGAGTACATAAAGTTACCTTATATGTATAAGAAAAATGAGAACAACTTATACCAGTAATTACAATATTAATCACTGGTTTAAGTATCCAAATAAGGAATTAAACAATTTTACTAACCTGAAGCGACAAAAAGCACTAAGGCAAGTGCGACTTTCATGGCGAAATGGTGAGCTTTCTCTGTACGAGCACACTAGCTCGACTAACTCAGGTGTGAATGTCGGTTCGTCATATAAATAGTGTTGAACCTTTGTTTGTTTTCGCGGAAGAAATCCTTGAGGTGGTGACCCACTATTTGTACAAACGCCGATTGACAAATTCACTTTTTGGCCTGGGCTGGGTGATATGTTTGCTTCTCTTCCAGTACATAGTATATGTATGTATATGTAGATAACGTGCGTGCGGAAATCAAACAAAAATGAAAATTACTGGCGCGAGGCACTCGTTGCCCAATTTGGACAAACATCACAGTTAATTAATTCTAATATGGAAATTGTCGATAGTTTTGTAACGTTTTCTTCCGCCAGACGAAATGCTTTCTTTCAGTCGAAAAAACTTCCAACGAGAGAGAGTCGTATAAGTAATATATGTACATATGTAGGTAATTTAAAAAATCCGCATTTTTCCTCCAAATACAAATTTGCCATTGGCTTCAGTTGCGTATCTAAGCTGTATGTGTGAATTAGTTAATATGTCATATGCAATTCATTGATTTACTGTAAAGTGTACATACATATATGAGAATATCTAACTTGAAACAGTTTTTTACTGTTTGAGAAACCCTAAATTCATTATAATACATTGCAGAAATTCATGACTCATTACTGCACCAATCGTTTTGAATGCATTAAGACTTAAATGGACAATGTTGTGACTCACCATGATCCAAGAAATACTTGCATGATTTTATTTCAATTAATTTTAGAATCAGAATTTGCATTAAAGTTAAATCATTCTTTGAAATTCTTATTAAATATGTACTAGTAAAATTAAAAAAACAGTATTTTATATATGTAATATGATTTTATTTTTAGTAGAAAAAACATTCATATAATTAAAATAATTATATAATTTTATACGTTTAAAAATACACCATGCATTCTTCTTAAAATATATATCACAATTTATTTTCTATTTTTTAATAAACATCCTCAGTTGCCAAATATCAAACCGTGTGATCTGTAGTGTTTTCCATACCCTGAAAAAAATACAACAATATTTTGATCAAATTTTTATTCATTGATGAAAAAATTTGGAAATTGAAAGGCAAATGTTACCTGAGCCGGAGCTTGAGGATGCGTGAGCTGAAGAACTAGCGCTAGCATGAGCACTGGCAACGGCACCTCCGTAGCCAAGAGATCCTGACAATCCTCCGATACTACCACCAAGGAGTCCTCCCAATGGTGAACCGGATCCTTTGATTCCATGAGAACCACCCGAATGATAGGAACCATCCTGCGATGTTGAGCCACTGTGTGAAGTAGCTCCGCTGAATGAAGATGCTCCACTAAGAGAAGCTGCACCACCATATGATCCTAGTCCACCGTGAGTACCTGAACCACCATATGATCCTACTCCACTATTAGCAGCTGAACCACCAGATGATCCCACTCCGCTATTAGTAGCTGAACCACCATATGATCCTACTCCACTATTAGCAGCTGAACCACCATACGATCCTACTCCACTATTAGCAGCTGAACCACCAGATGATCCCACTCCGCTATTAGTACCTGAACCACCATATGATCCTACTCCACTATTAGCAGCTGAACCACCAGATGATCCCACTCCGCTATTAGTAGCTGAACCACCATATGATCCTACTCCACTATTAGCAGCTGAACCACCATACGATCCTACTCCACTATTAGCAGCTGAACCACCAGATGATCTCACTCCGCTATTAGTAGCTGAACCACCATATGATCCTACTCCATTATTAGTAACTGAATCACCAAATGATCCTACTGCACTATTAGCAGCTGAACCACCATACGATCCTACTCCACTGTTAGCGGCTGAACCACCGTAAGAACCTGATCCACCATGAGAACCCACTCCTGTAAGAATACCAATGCCAGCACCAACCACATCCGAGCCATATGTAGATCCCGGTTTATCTATATATAATCCATTTCCAGATCCGTAAGGTCCACCCACGTCAACTCCTACTGGATGGGTTTGTTTGTCATTAGACCCACTGCATTTTGTGCATCCATGATCAACTCCAGTTGTTGCCGATTGACTGCCTGAGCTAGCGAGACTGCCTGAACTAGCGAGACTGCCTGAACTAGCGATGCTGCCTGAAAAGGAGGTCTTTGGATAATTGGGTGCTGGACCAGTAGCTGTAACAACGCCTGGTGCTCCTCCAAAAGATCCACTATAATATCCAGGTTTTTCTTTGTAATATGTAGTATCAACGGGCTTGGAATGTTCTACTCCGCCTATGGTACCGGCTAAGCTTGTAGATCCCGCTGCAGCTGCTGCATTACTAGCTGAACTATCAATATATAAACCTGTTCCTACTGGTTTAGTATTACTTCCGTGCAAGATAATTCCAGCTGTTGTCGAACCATGATTTGACGCTGGACCGGTGGCTGAAACTATTCCAGGTGCCCCTCCAAATGAACCATCATAATGTCCCGGCTTTTGATCATATGCACCACTTGATGGTTTAGAATGACTGCCTGAATCACCATAAACACCAGTAAATGCTCCTGATCCTGCCATAGTTGGTCCGTGGCTTGACGTTGGACCAGTAGCTGAAATTACAGCAGGTTTACCACCAAATGCTGGATAAGAATGACTTCCGGATTCACCGATAGTAGTAGTCGATGTGATGACTCCATGGTTTGGTGCAGGTCCAGTAGCAGAAATTACTCCAGGTGCACCGCCAAATGCTGGTTTAACATAGCTTCCGGAGCCACCAATACCAGTAGTTGATGTAAATGGTGCATGGCTTGATCCTGGTCCATGGTTTGATGCTGGTCCAGTTGCAGAAATTACACCAGGTGCACCGCCGAATGCTGGTTTGACATAGCTTCCGGAGCCACCAATACCAGTAGTTGGTGTAATTGGTCCATGGTTTGATGCTGGTCCAGTTGCAGAAATTACACCAGGTGCACCACCAAATCCTGGATAAGAATGACTTCCAGATTCACCAATAGTAGTAGTCGATGTGATGACTCCATGGTTTGATGCAGGTCCAGTAGCAGAAATTACTCCAGGTGCACCGCCAAATGCTGGTTTAACATAGCTTCCGGAGCCACCAATACCAGTAGTTGATGTAATTGGTCCATGGCTTGATGCTGGTACAGTTGCAGAAATTACACCAGGTGCGCCGCCGAATGCTGGCTTAGATTGACTTCCCGAGCTAATAGCACCAGGTGCATAGCTCGAACCGAAAGTTGTACCAGTTGAACCACCATAAGAACCACCATAATATCCAGTATTTTCAGGAACTACGTTGACATTTAAACCACTACCAACAGGTTGTACAAAACTTGGAGAATTACTTATACTACCAGCAGATGCTGAAGATCCTGCCGTTGCTGAGCCATGAACACCACCCAGTATACTGTCCTGATGTGCGGGCGTATGACCGATTATTTGAGGACTTCCAGGTACATGTATCAAAGTATCTGAAGGCTTTTGATAACTTCCGGGGCTGCCAAAAGTTGAAGTTGTTGTTCCAGTTGTTGGGGCATGGGCTGAACCTGTATCGGAAATGATTCCAGGCGCACCACCAAACGATCCTTGATATTGTCCAGGCTTTTGAGTATCCAAAGGTTTATATGAGCCCCCGAAGTCAAAAGAACCACCACCTCCTGTATTCGTTGAAGTATGACTGGCTGTCGAAGTATGGCCAACATTTGTTGGATATGTTCCTGCCGAGGTATCTTTATTTCCAGTAACACCATAACCTGGATTTTGACCACCCAAAACTCCAGGAGATCCTCCGAATCCCCCAGAATAATGTCCTGAATCGGTTCCTGTAGATCCTGTAAGGGAGATACCCAAAGTATTTTGATCTTTGATAACGGTTGTTTCAAATCCTGTCGTTGGAGTATCTTTGTGAATTTCTACCACCGGCTTTTGCGCGCTCGGTATAGATGGAAACCCTTCAGTATAATGTCCAGGTGTGCCAGAAACACCACCCGATGATGCGTGAGCTCCTGCACCTGCAGTGGCTCCAGAGCTTCCAAATGTACTACTAGAAGGGGCTTTATTCACAGGAGCTTGGTCAACAGGTGAACCCAAATATAGTCCAGATCCTGAAGATCCAGAAATCGATGACGAACTTCCTCCATTTGCACCACTATTAAAGGGGTAATCATTATAAGAATTAGTTTGCTGGCTGAAATCATCTGGCTTTTGATTGATTCCCCCAATTCCCGTAGGATTTTGGTAAACTTGACCATTCGAATGTGATCCGCCAATACTTCCAGAGCCAGCAAAAGCTCCAGATCCAGCTGATGCACCAGATCCTGCTGATGCTCCAGAAAGGCTGCCCGGTCCCTTATCTTTTTCTTGGTTTGGGTAATAACCTCCATTATCTCCAACTGTATTTGTGTTTGTGCCTAAATGACCTGCTCCTATAGCACCATTTCCATGTGTGGATCCACCATATGATCCAATTGTACTTGAATGTTGACCACCTGCTCCTGTTGCGGTTCCGGCAAATGCTCCACTCGTAGCTCCGGATGTACCGTAACCGTTATTAGATGATCCATAGTGTCCAGAATTTCCAGATGAACCAATTTCTCCTGCTACTCCGAAAGCGGGAACAAGAGCACCACCCAAAGCTCCAGCTACTGCAGAAGCCCCAGCTACCGCAGTAGCTCCAGCTACAGCTCCACCAGACGCACCAGGAATTCCCACATAATCTGCACCCGATCCACCAAAGCTGAAGCTTCCTGAATTGGCAGAAGCGTAGCTTCCAGAACTGGATTGAGCATAGCTTCCCGATCCGCCAAATCCGCCAGCTTTTCCTCCACTCACAGAAGCGTCATCAAACACTATGGCACCGTCGTCACCTGCAATAACAATACATGTATTTACATATTTAATGGAATGTAAATTTCGACACTCGATTTCATTATAAAAAATCGAATTAATCCAATGAAAAATATCAATGCCATCTTAAAGTTGCATGATGATTTTATAAATAAGTCGTTCTAATTTAATTAATAATGTAGTGCGTGTACATATATTTCATAGTGGTAAAAGCCGGTCGAATTGAAGTTTAAGAGGGGTCAAGCACTATAGCAATACTACATTCCAATCTATTATTTACAAAGCACGATATAAATAAATCATTGTTGTTTTTTTTCGTACCTAGTAAATACATCTTGGTATTTCCAACTCGAAGTGTGTACAAAAACTACTATGCACATTATTCTAATGCTTATTAGTAAATTATCCAGTTCCTTTAAAATGCCATTATTAAAACATGTTTATATCATTTATATTGTGGTTGTTGTATTTTTTTTAACAAATTAAAATGCATTTAGTACTTTTTCCTTAATATAAAATAGTAACATAAATGTCGGATTTATAATTATATTCATTATGTAAATATGCAAACATTGTATGTATATAACAATGTACGACGAAGAAGACGCTAATTTAAACAATAGAATGTTTAATAAAGGGCAAAGATTTATTCTTTAGAATGTTTATCGTACTAAAATAAATGGAACTGTCCACGTAAAAATGTAGCTAATAATTTATTCTGTCTCCGGATTTTGACTTTAAGCAAAATTAATCTTAATTAAATTATGTAAAAACAAATGAATTTTTTTAAATATATTAATTGTCTTCAAATATTTCATATGAGAATCGAACATCTGCGTGTACGATATCACTATCATATCATTACAGACGACACAGAGAATGATAGAATAGATATCTCGTGCAAAACTTACAAAATTAACTTCTTTAAAAACAGACATTTTGGAACCGATTCTATGTATGTACATATGTATCTACAGTGATATCTTGTAGGTTGTAGGTAACCATTTCCCTCGCAATTAAGACATGTTTAACAATGAAATATACATACATACATAGTTTAAATAGGTTTGCCAATTGTTTAAAACGAACACATAATATAATGAAAACTCATCACCTTTATTGTTTTTAAATGTTTGCATTAGAATACACGCTATGTATACAAATGATAACATTATCGACCGCAAAAAGCTCATTAAGATTTCGTAAATTTTGAATCACTTAACATACGACGATAAGTGCATGCATTTGATAGCAAATTGTTTTGTATATAATATATGTATATATATGTGGGTATATATTTTTACTTGTCACTAACCAGTATATCCTCCTTTTTTGATGAGACCGTGATGTCCGTGATGTCCATGACTGTGATAGCCGTGAGATAGGCAATCACCAATGGTCAGGACCAAGACGAGGATGGTCTGATACACTGGTTTCATCTTGGTGTCTCCGGATGTAATGATCGGCGATCAGTGGAACTCCATGGCTTTATACCCTCGTTCACTATTCAAGGTCTGATCATTGTAAGCCCAGTTCGCAAAACTTTCATGGAGTAACGGACCGCAATAACATGACGTTATTCATAGCAAAAATTACCCAGGGGAAATTTATTATAGATGCTTACATTGCACAGTCGCATTTCAAAGATTTACAAAATGATTAAAAAATAAACTATTCCTCTATCAATACAAATTCAAAGCGCTTCAACTAAATCCAAATAGTGCTACAGTATTATAAAAGTCATAAATTTACTATTGGGGATTATTACACTGTAGAATATTTTTGTGTTTTCTTTTATTTGTATTATATAAATAGATATTTTTCAATTGAATCGCTCGGAAATTCAGAATTTTTTCCCTCGGTTTATCATAAATCATAATAAATAACATATTTATAAAAATGTGAATATATAAAACCAGTTTATTGTAATTATAATGGTGATAGTATACATCAGTGTTTATTTTTACTTTTCAATTAAATTATTTTATTTTTACTATTTAAATTGTTGATAAAAAAAAACGACATTCAATCTTCATAAATATATGTACGTAGATGACGTTTTTAGGAGACTTTCATAACCTTCGAGAATCTTTTGAGATTCTTTGGTATAAACGATAGACAAAAAAATCAGCTAATTTATGACTATCCAGGCTATTTTTATGAAGTTCGCTGTTTCGTTCTGTTTCGTTCTGCGAAATATTAATTATTTATCAAAACAAGTTCAAACCCAAAGTGGTTTACAAAGAAACTTGTAGTTCCCGTTCACATAATGAATCACTCGAGAAATTGTTCAGTTCTCAAATATTGTGATTTTAATTTCCTTGTTTTATTGTGAGATAAAAAAAAACTAATTCGCATTAAATCCAACTATGTATGTACCTATTTTGCAACTGCTTCTTTTTTTGCGTGGGTGAGTGGCTATTTTACCGGACATCGATTCTGTGTTTTCCACTGTTATCTTTAGTGGAGTTTTATTATATGTACTACCTATTCCTATAGTACATATATGACGACAGATAATTTCAACCGGTTTCGCAATTCTAAAATTAGTACATACTCTGCCATTGAAAACTAAAGCCCATGGAACTATCGCCAACGTTTGTCGATCAATATAAGTATCATGTGCGATAATTTGTTGATCGATTATAAAATGAAATTGACAAGATGTAAAACAAAATAGCATCATGTCATTGATGAAGAAGAGTCGCGTGCAAATTACGATGCAAATAATCGTGGTATGTTTCATGCCAATTACGTTAATGTAATAAAACTCTTTACGTACCTGTGTAAACAATGTGTTTGTTGTAATCAATTCGCTTCCTCAATGGGGAATTCTATGACCGATTGTATAAAAATGTACTTGAATGAATAGT
This sequence comes from Parapsyche elsis, assembly GCA_022651745.1. Taxonomy (NCBI): domain Eukaryota; kingdom Metazoa; phylum Arthropoda; class Insecta; order Trichoptera; family Hydropsychidae; genus Parapsyche; species Parapsyche elsis. The sequence goes on from JAGVSN010000006.1 coordinate 789,421, forward strand.
GAACACATACATCAGATTTTTTTTCTCGAAATTGACGTGTTAAAAAAATTTTATTTGTGCCTGGTAGCGGTAGGCCACTAAATCCCATTTTATTAAAAATGCAGAAAAGTCACGTGTAACTGAGTTTTTGTCAAATTATATGGAAAACCTTGAGATTGATGTAATTATTTCAAACATTCATGGAAATATCTATAGGTACATAAAAAATACAGATTTGATTTCTCAGAAGGTTTAACTCGAAATAATTAATTGAAGATGCCTGTCTATGTGTCTACTCCACACGCTGTATTATACATTTATTTTAGATATTTTTTGCTACATAAAAAATTGCTGCTAGTATAAATATATATATATCTATATATATATATATATATATATATATATATATATATATATATGTATATGTATATGTATATATACATACATATGTATATGATTTATATGGTTACATTTAACAATCGTTTTTTTTTCAAACTGTATGAAAAATCTCTTTAGTCTGTATCGATTATAATAAATATATTACAAGCAAGGAAGACCACTATTAAAACTTAACTAGAATTGCATAAATTCGTGAGAAAATTCATTGTTGCGGTTTTTACTTGGACAAATCCAAGAATTATGCATCCCGACATTTACAAGATCGATATTGTTTTATGTTAATTTTGCATCGATTGAAAGTCAAGTGTCATGTTTGTAATTAACAAGGAAAAGCCCTTGATTAGTGCGTTGAAATCGTCGAAATCACGAAATTGACCATGTACAAATATCGACTTCCGGTAACGCGATTGTTCCATTTGATCTATAGTTATCTCGGATTTACCCTCCCGCACGTTAGCTAAGATGAATTAATAAATTACCTTTAAGACCAGGTAATAAATTTTGTGCTGTGATGAACGATCGTCGTTTGACATTTGAGTGTTTCAATATTATATGGAATCAATGCACATCGTGACACATCGTCATTTTATAATAGCACCGTATCACATTTTTTGCCGGCATTATTTAAATAAATTAGCAAGAGAACGAGATGTATTAAATAAAAAATAAAAATACCACAACGAATAGTGGAAAACACTATAAAATTATCGTTTTATTATTAATTATTTATATATAATTTGTATACGATAAATTTTTATACTTACGTGATTTATAAAAATTCCATATCAATTGTACTCATTTATACTATTATATAGTAGATATAATAGTATTAAATTCATACTAAGGAAACACCGATTGATCGATCCAAACAGGTTAAATATATATCAGTATTCAAAAAAATCAAAACAGTTATCGTTTGATGATCGCCCTGCCCATTGTACACCCACTAACATTCGAACGAAGATCATTGTTATTTTTTTGCCAGATGACAATGAAAAAAATATGTATTTTTCGATGCTAGGTAATGGGTATTGTTCTAGATAAGCCCAACCTCGGGATTTGTCTATGGGATTCGATCGTGACTAGTCTTCGAAAAAAATAAAACAAATTTGATCGTGCTTCACAGCGAGATGTTATCGTATTGGCTTTTTCTCGCTATTCGCATAATAACGTTTTAAATAAATCGCAAACTGTTCGCAAAAAGGTGAAAGATTGTGATTTTGACACGTAAAATTCATGAAAAGATGTTGCATCTAGTGAGTTAGTAACACTTCAATTTTAAATACAATATAGTGCATATTTGGACTATACATACATATACAAACAATATATGTATGTAGTGCAAATTGTGTTGTTACAGTCATAGCGGGAACTGAGAGTTTATACTCAAACCTAAACGTGAAAATTCGTTTGTACATGGTCAATGACGCACATTCACTGAAATGTTGATTTTGAAAGTATGTTCGTATGTATGTAGGCGAAAAACTATAATATATTTATTAACGAACATTGACTCGCTATATTTCTGAGAAAACCTTCAAAAGGATGTAATCATTGCATTGCCATTGTGCTCTTTTACCTTTCTCTTGAGCTTCATATTTTTCCTTGAACTGAAACATTTTGTTACGAAAATCTTGTGACATTTTCGTCGTATGTGTAATTTTACATTAATAAAATAGGTAATATGGATTATCCCCAAATCACCAAAAAGTATGGATTATCGTAATAATTTTTTTTGTTTTCATAAAAAATTAAATGAAAATGGTTTATCGTGGAATTTCAGAAAGTTACCCAAGTCAGTTCTTTCGCAGAATAAAGTAAAGATGGAAAAAAAATGCTTGAAGGTACATCTGTATATCTACAGCAAAGGAGTTCACAAACTTTTTCGTCAAAGGGACAATTTTGAAATCAAAAATATTTGGCGGGCCACCTTTTCTTTTACATAAAAATAAACATAAGCAAAAAAAAAAAAATATATTTCGTTGTTTAAACTTATATTTTTAACAAATATATTTTTTTTTTTTTCACCATGTGATTTATGCAATTGTTTGTTTGTAACTAAATTCTGCAATCTATGTACATATGTATGTAGGCTTAAATGTTGTAGTGTGAATACGCAAAACAGATGCGATATGGCTGTCTGTTAATTTCGATCTTAAGTTTGATTTATTAATATCTACTAATTGCAGAAAATGTTTTTTCACAAATATATGTATGTACATAGGTACTTCTAAATAAAGAAGCCATTTGATGAGCATGTTTAACTATATTTGGATATATGTATGTACCTCAAGTGAAAGTCCTTTGTACAATTCAATTAAATTCTTATCATGATAAGATGCTTTTGCTTCCAGGTTCTATTAATTCCAAATCTATTAATTCGAACTGCATATTTACGGGAACAGCGTCCGGGTTACACGAAAAGGGATCTTGAAATAAATTAAAATTTATTTGATGTTTTTTTAAATCTAAGAAGCGCTTAGAAAATTCATCTAACAAACATTGAATGATCCTGGAGTATTTTCCTGATCGCAGAATACTGGAAGCCTCGGTATATTTATTCAAAAGAGTCTTACATGCTTCCAAATGACAAAAATTTCCAACTTCGAATTGTTGTTGAATAAGTTGAATCTTTCGCTCTGAAGCCTTCACATAATTAATTAAAGAGATCGGAAATAAACGCATTATTTCCTTGGAGTTTTATATGCATCTCATTGAGAATTCCAGTAATGTCAACCAAGAATGCCAGGTCACAAAACCAATTAACTCAAGGAGATCATTATGCTTTTGACATAGAAATTCTGCCACTTCTTTCCTCATATCGAAAAAGCGTTTACGACAGTCCTCGTCTACTATGAAAAGCCGGACTGACTTATGCGCGATTCTCTTTTTCATATGGAATATTAAAAATTTTAAAGAGATGAAGAAAAAAAATAATACAGATTTAACATAACACTCGCGGTACACACTTGTGAACCCCTGATCTACAGTGATGACATTTCAAAATTGTAGTATTAACTATTAAGTATAAGACATTATACATTGGAAAAGGTAGAACTTTCACAGGACGGACGTATAAAAAGCTAGACTATCCTGCTAAGGACTTGGTTTCGAGAGTGGCCGTGGCCTGGCCGACTTGGTCGACGTGGCTGTTGTGGCCGCGGCCGCTTTCCACCCATCTGTCAAATTCTATTCTATACCTCGCCCACACGAGGTAGGCCGTCTAGGAGGGCTGTGGGGAAACGAGATTTGGTTTTTTTGTATAGAATTTGACAGATAGATGGAAAGCGGTCGCGGCCACAACAGCCACAACGGCCAGTTGGCCAAGTCGACCAGGCCGCGGCCACTTGCGAAACCAAGCCTAAATGGATTATATCTGATCACAGTGTCAGTGATCACTCTAGACTTGTCAAACAATGGCAATGAATGAATTTTATTAACTGTCAAAAAAACTTTTTTAAATTTGCATAGTTACGTCTAGAATTTTTTAAATATTTTATTCACATTTAGAAAGGTAGGTATTATATTTAAACACCTTTTATTTTAGAATATTAAGGTAAAAGTACATAACAATTTTTACGGTTGGTAGTAGTGAGAATAGAGTCGGCCACATAATTATGTTGGCACTCCCGTTAACCTGATCGGCTCATTTGCGTGCGAGCGAACGGCGTACGCTCGGTGAGTTCATCTTCCTCCACAATCGCACGTTTTTCGCCATGGCGGATTCCGATGATGAATACGATCGCAAACGGCGTGATAAGTTTCGTGGAGAACGATCCAGTGGAGGATTGGGATCCCGGGACGAACGCTCCAGACGAGATGATTGGGGTGACAGGTTAGTGTTGACTGACACCGCACCTCCATGAATATATAACCTCAATTTCCCAATTTTCATAAAAATTACCCAGTTTCTTCTATGAAACGATATATCAGGTAATTTCCTTTGTCCCTGGCAGGTTTGGAGTATTATTATTGTCAACGCTGCAGATTTAGCCCCAGTCAAAGCATCGGTGTCAAATGTCACTATCGGTTTTATCAACGTCAGCGAGTACATCGATCTTATTACACAATGCTAAAAGCGAAATGATGACATGTCATATATCATGGAATGCAATGCAACATTGCAATAATAGTCAGCATTAAACAGTACAATCACCGAGTACAAAACAAACATAAAACAGTTAATACTCACTGTAATGATATTACAAATCTCTCAGGATCACTTTTCAGCTGGTACGATATTTATCGTTACGAGGAAGTAACCTGGATATTTTGCAACTGAAATGGCCGATTTCAAAGAATATCAAATACGAAATGCTGTGTAGTTGAAGCAAAACTGACGAAGTCAAATTTCCAAGTAGAATCTAAGATAATGACACCTAGCTTTTTTTGTCCTAACGAAGCAATCAAACTTGTGGACTTGGTCAATTTTATAGTATACTGACGATGTACATATTATTTGTTTTCCGGGAAAATTTCGCAATATACAGTCTGAGAAACTACGGTGTATACCGATTGCTATGTAATTTCGAATGTTGACTTAATTTCAGATCCAGAAGATCAGAGTATCGAGACTACCGAGGTGGTCCTGGCCTCGGTGGAGGGTCTCGCTATTCACCGGCTCGTGATCCTCCGTCTAAACGTATTCGCTCTGATTGGGGTGGTGGTGGTGGTGGCGGCGGCGGCGGTGGTGGTGGTGGTGGAGGTGGTGGTGGTGGTGGTGGCGGTGGGGGGGAGGAGGAGGTGGATTAGAAGATCGTCGTTACGGAGTTCCCCACGATAGCTATGGTAGTTACGGTTGGGCACATGATAGCTACGGACATCATCCCCCACACCAAAGCTATTCTGTTCATCCACAGTCGTCTTCCAGGTTATTCAGTCGCCTTTCGTTCGCAGTACATGTACAGTCAGTCGTGTTTTTGCTTAATGATTTATTTTTAAATATAGGGAAGGAGGTCCCGGTGGCGGATCCACTGGTGAAACTCAGCCCGCTATGATGTCCTTTAAAGCATTCTTGTCCACTCAAGATGACTCGATTACCGATGAAGAAGCTATTAGAAAGTACAATGATTATAAGTTAGAATTCCGAAGACAGCAGCTTAACGAGTTCTTCATTGCACACAAAGACGAAGAATGGTAAGATCTTGCTATAATCTCAAGTTTGTCTTTTCTAAAACCTTAAGACAAATTTGATTTTAAAGAATGTTAATACTATGATGTACATTTTATACTTAAATTCTTTCATTCATAATCAAAAATTTACCGTAAGTATTGGATTGTGTTATTTTTTTTATATATAATTTTTCAGTGAAGAAAATGTTTGATTCATGTGTATCGCGGTTTTGTTGTATAATGACATTGTTAAAATCTACATGAGACGTATTTTTAGTTAAAGATGGTAAATCTTGTACTTTTCATTTTGTAACAATTTTATTTTCATAGTATTTATGAAGATACTTACTTGAATAATTTCAGAGAATACTGAGATTTAAGTGGCTTTTATGTTTTGATGCACGAAATAATACAAATATTATAATTGCCGTAAGCCACTTGAATCTCTCTTATTGTTCTGAATCTTAATATGTGACCATTTGTCCCACAGTCTACATTGTCCAGCATACTTCACGCTGTTCTTCATTTGCGCATCAATATTTTTTTACCGCGAATATATTTTATCTCGATTAGGGTATGCGTTTAATTGCTTGGGGCGCGCAATGCCTCAGGTATCGCGAGTTAGGTCAGGGTAAATAGGTACCAACATTAAATGGCCACAGGTGAGATTGAAGAAGAATATTTTACTATCTCATATTTATTATGTAAACTTGTAATAACAACTATATAAATAACACCACCGTTTTGATTTTATCACATTTCTGTGAATGATTGTACTTTGTTTACACTCTTTGTGTGTTTTGATGAATTATACAATGTCAATTTTGACCAATTTATAAAACAATATGACTGAAAGTTATTATACGTCGCTAACCGATGTCTTCTTTCTTTCTAAAAATAAATGTTTTTATTTAAAGGTTCAAGATAAAATACCATCCAGAAGATTCGCTTAAACGGAAAGAAGAACAACAAGCTTCTCTCATGGTAAAAATAATCATCATCGCAAATTTTCGCAAAGTACAGATATAAAACGTTCTTTCCGTCTTTTCCTTTTAGAACCGTTTGAATGTGTTCATTGAAATTTTGAAAAATACTGGTTTTGACAAAATCACAATTGACGTGGAACAAACTGAACAACTGATACGATTGCTTGACACAGTAGTTATTAAGTTAGAAGGTGGTACTGATGAAGACCTCAAGGTATTGGATGAACAACCCGATCCTCCTACTACTACTACTACTACTACTACAACAACCGATAATGGTAATTTTTATTATAAATCAAACCGTACTTCATAAATTTTTCAGGTTCAATTTTAAATATGCACAGAAAGTTACCTCTTAATTTAATTGCAGATAAGCCAATTGAAATTTTGGACGATAAGATTGAAAATATTAAGAAAGAAAAAAATGAATCGGAAGACGAAGACAAGAAGCAAAAAGATATTCCTGAAGAGAAAGAAAATATAGATGATAAAAAAGATTCTACTCTCAACATGGATATTGATCCTCTTCATAAAGATCTTCAAGAGAAAGCTAAACAATTTTCCAAAGTTAATAGTACTGATGATCCAAACGCACCAAACACAGCTGCTGAACGTAATAAATTTTTTTCATTGCAAAATTTTGATCACTAATTCCAAATTTTGTAACAACCCAATTTTTTTTAATTATAGGAAAAGTGTTCTCATCGGGCAATGGTGTTAAACGTAAAAAAACTCGTAATTCAGGAGAATCTTCTGGCAGTTCTAGTGGTTCTTCTTCGTCGTCTTCCTCTTCGTCAGATTCCAGTGACAGTGAAGGAGAAAATGGAACTAAACGTAAAGGTACTGATGATAAGGAACTCAGGCCTCCTGGAGAAAATGATGAACCCGAAGAAGATAAACAAGTAATTCTAATTTTAATAATTGTACAATATTGGTTTTTTTTTCATCTGATAAGTTCCATTGCTATATTGTTTATTTAGAAACCAATGGAGCTATTGGATACTATATATGACAACATAGATGATGATCAAAATGAAAAAATGGATGCCAAGTCGAGTGATGAACAGCAAAAACAAAATGATGCCGATTCGAACAAGGAAAAGAAAGACGATGAGGTATCGAAAAAAAATGATGAAGCTGAGAAAAAAGAAGTCAGAGCAGCAATGCACAAAACTACATCAATCTTTTTGAGAAATCTTTCTCCCACAATCACTAAAGCCGAAGTTGAAGCTGTCAGTATTGAATGCATAATATAAAAATTATGCTTTTTTTTTTTTTTATACTTAAAGGTGGTTGTTATTACAGATGTGCAGACGTTATGGTGGATTTTTACGTGTGGCCCTTGCTGATCCTCTTCCCGACCGTCGCTGGTTTCGCCGAGGTTGGGTTTCTTTCAAACGTGAAGTTAACATTAAAGATATATGTTGGAATTTGAATAATATCAGGGTATGCATATTTAGTTTTTTTTTTTTTTTAAGCAAATTTATTGTTAATATGATTGCAAACTTTTTTTTTAATATGCTGTAGTTGAAAGATTGTGAACTCGGAGCAATTGTAAACCGTGATTTATCCAGACGTATAAGACCCGTAAATGGAATCACTTTGCATAAACAAATCGTTCGTATTGATGCTCGTCTTGCAGCAAAATTATGTTATCATTTGGACGCTAAAGCAGGCTTATGGAGTACTAAAGCCATTAACCCTCAAAGTGACTCTTTCAATCAGGTGAAATTTTATCAACGTTATTTTTCAGCCGTACTTGAATATATTTATACTTATATCTGATTCGTTCTCATAGTTTGATTTACAATCTTCCAATCCCGTGCTTCATAACATCACCGAATACCTAATTGAAGAAGCGTCGGCTGAAGAGGAAGAACTCTTGGGACTAAACACCAACAATGAGAATGGCGAAGGCGGCACTGGTGTTGACGGAGCTGAAAATGCATCTGCTGCAGATACCGTTGAGCGTGATCCTCAACTGACTCAAGTTTTAGATAGACTAATTCTGTACCTTAGAATCGTGCATTCTTTAGATTACTACAATCATTGTGAATATCCCTATGAAGATGAAATGCCAAATCGTTGTGGGATTATGCATGCAAGGGGACCACCTCCTTCCAACAAGGTTTTTTTATGATACATAATTGTTTTTTATGACATATTTCATATTTATTTTATTGTTGATTTTTTTTGTTATTAGGTTTCTCCAAATGATATAAATGAATATGTTCGAAGCTTTGAGGGAAAAATAACATCATTTTTACAAGAAACACAACCAATTGACGAAGAAGAACTTGTCAAGTTAGGTACTAAAGATTCTCAAGGTGAAGTTGAAAAGTTTATCCAAGCCAACACGCAAGAGTTAGCAAAGGATAAGTGGCTTTGTCCTCTCAGTGGTAAAAAGTTCAAAGGACCTGATTTTATAAGAAAACACATCTTCAATAAACATGGTGAAAAGGTAAATAAAAACTTTTCATTGTGTTATTTCAACATGAACCATATTTTGTATTACCCATTACTAATTGCTAAATAAAACTTCCAGGTTGATGAAGTGAAAAAAGAAGTTGAATACTTCAACAACTATTTGAAAGATGTCAAAAGGCCGCAACTTCAGGAGCATCCTGGTTCTTCTGGACGCCGTGCTGAATCATCACAACCGCCACCATATCCATCGAGGTCTTTATAAGGATTCAATATAATTTTTAATTCTGAAGTCCATGAATGAAATATGCATAGTATAATATATTTTCTGTATCTAATTTTAGTCGTGGTTCATACAGCGGCTTTCATCCACCCTACGGTTATCCACCACCAGCTTATGCTCCAGCTCCATATTCGTCGTCGAGACATATGCGTTCATTCAATCGTGGAAGGTATACAAACTTCATCATTTATGTTTTTCTCTTCGAGCACTTTTTAATAACACTAAATTATAACACGTATGAATGTACTTCAATTAGTTTTGCTTACCTGCTTCATAGAATATTGTTGCATTGAAATTAAAAAAAAAAATTAATATCTTCCACATTCTTTTTATTAATATGACAGAAGCGTATTTCAGGGATGAATATCCAGATCGTCCCAGAGCAGTGATAGCTTACCATGACCTAGACCTCCCAGAGACTGGTGACTTATTCTGATTCAATAATTCTCATTCAATTTAAAAATTTTAACTGAACAACGTTCATACTTTTGAAATGATCCATTTAATATTAAAAAGGCTTCATGATGTGAACTTAATTTCCTTTTACAATCTTAACTAACCTGAGACCTTATTCCTTTCATTATCTCTGGGAGGAGATATTGAATTGTCATAAGTTGTTGTTTAATATTACTGTTACTGCCATGCACTATTATTAATTTGTTCTTTTCGTTACATGTTCTTATCCAATTTGAAAAATGTGAAAAATAAAACTAATAAATATTCTCACTGTTGTTAAAGGGGGCCTTCATCAGACTTTCGCCCCGTGATACACTACAGAGATCTTGACGCACCGAGGGAACCAGAAGACTTCATTTAATTTTATATTGTGACAAATATGGCTTCCATTTGAATTTATGTGCTCAATTTTTTAGCGTTGAAATTAAATCTGAAATCATTTTTTACCACGCATGCACTATTCGGAATTTTTTTTGTAGTGTAATTACATTTTCGAATGTAAAGGAAATTAATTCTCTTTACACTCGTCGTTAAATTAAGTAAAAAAATTGAATGCTAACTACCCATACGCCATTTTAATTTAAGCGATTACTTTTACCAATGTATATTTACAGAACTTCAAAGTTTTTAAAAAACATTATTTCTCTATTTTGAACATTTCACTTTCATGACTAGATTATTTTAGTAAATATTTGTTACAATTACATACTTTATTCATGAATGGTATGGTTTTTACAAAAATAAATACTACAAAGTTATTCCGTACTTTTCATACCTCAAATTTCTTATACACAAGTCCAAATTAATCTCGCAAGATCTATAAACGATAAAATATTATATTCTATTAATATTTATTGTCCACGATTTGCACCTTAGAAATTACAAAATTATAAAAAAAAAATATATTTTTCACAAAAAATAGACTAGAAAAAATTTATCTACATACATATTGGCATCAAAGTATTTTATTACATTTTGTTAAAGATATTCTATCATAAGTTATTTTTGCCCACTCATTTTAATTTGATTAACACCTAATATTTATCAAATATTGATTAGTCAAGTATGTATAAAAGTACGTAAACTTAACATCAAGATGATGTTTTAACATGTGGACAATCAAGTTCATCCGACATATCACCACAATTATCAGTTCCATTGCACACTCTCCATTTTGGTATACACCTAGTGTTTGTACATTTGAATTCATGCTTTTTACACTTGCCTTCACAACCGACAGGCTCGTCACTTCTATCCCCACAATCCGGTAAACCATCGCAGAATAATGAACCCAACACACATTCACCACTGTTGCACGTGAACTGACTTTCTGGGCAAGCTAAAATTAATATTCACGTAAAAATATTATATTTAAATACACACATTTATTTTTATCCTGAAAACGAACTTACCAATGGTACAATTGACCTCGTCTGATGCATCCCAACAGTCTAAAACTCCGTTACACTTTTTTGAGTTGTCCAAACATGATGTTTTATTTCCGCAATGAAAATTTTGTGTAAGATCACAACCTGAAATAATGACATGTTAAAGAATGAAACGAAAAGAACTATAAAATTTTGAGCTGTTAAAACTGCTAAATTTCACTTACTGTCGCATTCCACTTCATCAGAACGATCGTAGCAATTAATTTCACCATCGCAATGTTTATTTTTTGCAATACATAAGTAATTTCTACATTTCCATTCTTCTGCTGTACATTTCTGATATGTTTCTAACGGTGTACAGGTGTATATAGAATGTTTGTGATCTAAAAGATGACAAGCCTCGATTTCCAAAGCACACAAACCACCGCAACCTAAAAATGAAACGACTTTAGACTTGGCTCATACAATTACATATTTTTGTAATAGAATTTGTTTTGAATTAACCTGTTGGATCTCCTACGTCGATTGCTGATTGACACGTCGGTATTCCACTCTCTGCTGATGCAATGCAAACATCCAATGATTTTCTACATTCTCTGCATGTATTTGTGAATTGGTTGTTAGATAATTCAATACTATTATTTTTCAAACTAGTCTTGTTCAATTGGTTAATAGCGCTGTCAGTCTTATACTCGTTTAGCTTAATCGTGCCTGTCTGATTTGCAGAAACAAATATAGTCGATGAAAGGGTTGTTAAACGGGTGCTTATTTTGTGATAGACGGTAGTCGATATGTCTTGTTCAGTCGTGGTTGTCGCATTAAGTCTATTTAATAAATTATCATTTAATACATCGCTGTCTATCAATTCATATTTTGGCGATACGTTAGAATAATTATTGAACGTAACTAAATGATAGGGCAAAAAATATTTAGAAAAGCAACCCAAAAGGGCGGCAAACGTTACAAATATCACTAAAATCAAAAGAGTCCATCCTATTTGAGTACGATAGATTTTTCCAATACTGTTATCTTTCAATGCGAGTCTGAATATCCAACTAACTCCACGTATTCCCCTCCTTTTTATAATCTTTCCTTCTGTGCACAGTGTGGATGATGTATGCAAAGTTTGATCACTATCCATCTCCACTTTTTTAGATATAGTAGGAACATTTGAAAAGGTACGCAGCTTATAAAGCTCGTAGTCGTTTGTATGTAAATTTGAATTGTGCTGAGGTAGAAAAGCATTTTGTATGGAAGAATTTTCAATGGAATTTCTTTTTTTTATCTTCGAGAAGGTTTTCTTAGAGCCGTGGCAGTTATAAATTGGAGTCGAGTGAACGTCTGGTGCGAATACATTTTGAATGTAAGAACTTCTTTGTACGTCGGGTATATTCAAAGTCGTATTCTGTGAAGGTATGTATCTTATGATGTCGGCCTGCTGTCTTATACTGTTATTGTTGATGTTGTTTCGTTTTAATTTATACGGAAGAGTGTTTGTGGAAAATGTTGCCTTGTTGGATTTTTGTCTTTGGCTATTTGAACGTTTGTGTTGCAATATTCTTGGCGAACTAGACAGAGCGATATTGCTAGCATTACTTAAATAGTTAGATGTATCGCAGTGAGAAATATTAACATTTGCCATTTCAGATTGTCGGATTTGACAAAATGTCATAAAAGTATTGTTTCCATGTTAATTTTAAGACCTAAAACAATAAATAAATAAAGTTGCGATAATTGTGTTTAATGCAGTGTGTCCTGATATTGTGTTACGAATAATTAGGTGATGGCGTACAAATAACCATTGCTCAATGGTGTGGAAAATAGTGTAATGGATATTGCTTCAGCATATACTACCAAAAGGAAAAGTCCTTTTTTTATATAAAATAAAATAATCTATCAATAGTCTCCTACTTTTGTGAAAAATTACATTCGATTTAGACCCACCCCTAAGCTTAGAATAACGACCCCCATTTAAATAGGAATAAAAATCGCTTAATTGCATTGGAGGGTGCAAGCAGGTGTTGAATTGAACTTGCTTAAAAACCGAACAATTTTAACGACTCTAAATAATGTGAGTTTTGTTAACCATAGTGAGAGTGCAAAATGTAATGTGTTGCAGGTTGAACATATGTCATAATCGGAAATGGAAACAGCTGCTGGTTCACACCCCTTGAACACGATAATTTGAATTCTACCCTGCGTGGCCTATGGCTGGTACATTTCTCCATTGCTTGATGACAGTTTTCCGTTGGAACATCGAAAGCCAGGTGTAACGTGAATAATTCATGACTTTCCTCCACCCCAGCGAAAAACTTTGGCAAATTCGATATTTAGGTATTAAACATTGCAACATTGCAAGTTCGTGACAAAAATATGACCAAATATGTACATATTCTTTAGATGTTTATAGAAAGTGCTTAATTAATAAGCATTTTCTTTATTAAAGGTCTCCGAGGGTCAAAAATAATTAAGTTCAATCTTTGACAAAGTCATCGAACTCGCGATTTTAAGTTAACTATGTAGTTAGTCATACCCTATGACTATGGTGAACTTGGTGAATCTGAACCGGGTTTGAAAGACCTTATCTTAAAAAATATTTAAGAACCACTACGACAGGGTCAAACTGTCAAGTGTGAGATGCAACCAATTGGATGAATAAAGAGGTCGCGACCTGAAAAAATTCGCACGTCTCCAGAATAATTAACGAACGTTAATTGAATCATTGCACCTTTTTAAATGCAACAAAAGTGACGGCTTTAAAACAATTTATACAAAAACTACGAGTATAATTTCTGCCGATACACAGATCGTTGATTTTTCTTTGAAGTTAATTTTAATACAATCGTATTATACGAAAACATTTTATACATATTGAGTAGTCGATAAAACAGTACATAGAGTGGATGGTAATAAATTACGTTTCATGCAAATCAAATCCAAACAACGGTTAATCATGCGAGGAAATCCCCATGATTTTCTTTCGAATTTTAGTTCGCATCGTTTATTTATTTATTTTATATTCAATGCAATTCACAATATAAATTATGTTAATCAAACTCGTTTATCGTAAATGTTGTGTATAAAAATTCGTGATCTTTAACATTAATTATCATGTAGGTCGAGAATTATTATTTAGTTTTCTTATCAATACACATATAATGGCCCGAGCATAAAATGTATTATTATATGTCTGCGATTCTAAAAGCAATAATAATATACTTAAATAAGAACATACAGAATATTGATGAAGATTCCAATATTTTAAATATGAATGGCGGGCTATTCTCACAACGCACATAAAAAAAATCTCAAATTTGAAATAAAATAGTATATCCTCAACTAACGAATTTTTGATTTTCAGGATTGTTTTGTTTGGAGTGTTTGTAAAATAATTGGAACAAGCACAATCACCCTCTATTATGTGTAGATTAAAAAAAAAACCCGACACTTTAAACAAAAGCTATAATTGTGCTCTAAATAAAATTAACGAATGCACCATGTGAAATAACAGCTATCGTATCGGTGTAATTTTTAATTGAACAACCTCTATGATTAATGTGAATTTAAATACACACGAGACATTGAATTTCGCGAGAAACACGACGCGTTTGATTTAAACATAAACAAATCCACTGTAATATTGTTTCACGTGTTTAAGGGTTAGAAATCTTGTGGTGTTCTCGTTACTATAGATACAATGTGACGCAATGACAAACGCAAGTACCAGATCTCAACACGGTGATAAACACACAGAAAACATTAAAATCAATTTGAACTATATGTAATAACTTGATAATGTACAAAAATCGAAAATTCCACGGATAGTAATTAACTAATACCGACATGTGTGGGTTTGAAGTAATGCTGTGCTTACAGGTGGCTGAATTTTCAGATTATTAATATTAATTTGGTATTTATTTTAAACTTTTACAAATTGTTCAATTTACCAGTTCCACTGTGAATTTTTACGTGGAGAAAATTGGATGAACGTCTAACTGCTTCGATAGAACTTATCAGACTGATTTACCGCCGCTCTAACTCAGGGTGGTACCAAGTTGCACATGAGCTGCACGCACTAGGGTAGAATAGGGTGACCCTTATTTCAAAATTCAAAATTGGATATTCGTTCAAAAAATATTCATTCACTATCAGTATGAAGTTATACACATAGTTCACAATCGTCGCATGCGTGCTGTTTATTTGTATTTTCAGCTTTTTCAGGGTGTTTCTAAAGGTGTGTCATTTTGAATGTTACATTTACATTTTATCGTATTTTATTCGTAATCTTATGGCTTCTTAAAATTATTACAATTCTTCAATTATGGAGAAAATGAGATTCAATGATGAAACAATGGTCACCTCAAGGTAAAATATAGTTTGTTTAACTGTGTGTGTCATTCGATGTTTATGAGTAATTATCTAGCATTAGCCAAAGGTGAACATTGGCTATTTACGAGCTTTTGAAGAGCTTATTCATCAGCTAACTCTTGAATTTTTCCGTAAAAATGTACATCGCGTACCCACTTATTGTAATTTGTTATGTATTTAAGTTTGAATTTCGACTGTAACTGTGGATCACTCTCTGAAATTATAACTTAACGTTATATATTAGGTAGAGTCGGTGGAGAAAGCTATTAAAAATTAAAATTACAATTTTCTTCATTCGCATATGAAACGTTGTAATAAACTTTTGGCATTTAAATACAAACGCTATGTTCCTAGCATGTCTGTTTTTTGAGGTGCGAAAGTACTAAGTCCATTGTGGAAAAGGTAAATCAACAAATTATTGGTACATTTTTCTAGTGTATCTCGGCCACAGGGATTCTATTGGCGCTTTCAATGGAGTAGGCTTTTCGCACTTTTGCACTCTCAATTTTGTCCCTTTTTAATACACGCAACGTGAAGAAACAGATAGCTTTCACACTCTCTCGTTTCGAAAAATAGACTATGGGCACATCTTATGATAGCCATTTACGATCCGTTTTCCCCAAGGTACAGAACGGCGTGGCGTCTCATTAAGGCAGACTTGGCTGTTGTTGCCACTTGACCGCTTTCCTGCCATCTTACAAATTCTATACAATCGTCTTGACCGTTGGAGCCATCTTGGCTTATGTCGCCGACTCCATACGAGGTAGGCCGTCTAGGAAGGGTGCTGGGAAACGGCCACAACGGCCAACCCCTTTGGTTTTTTTCTGTATAAAATTTGACACGATGGATGGAAAGCGGTTGCGGCCATAACAGCCAAGTCGGCCAGGCCGCGGCCACTTGCGAGATCAAGCCTTTAAGGCTTGGTTTGGCGCTTGAAGCAGATTATTGTAGCACGAGCCGGTACACGCTTCCACTACAAGGGAGAAGCGCATCTCGCTTGAACATGTACTGCAGATTGTAACAGCACTCGTTAAACACACCCCATAAACCCTACACCACGAACGGGAGAGCATTCTGTAACAAACCAGTCACATCTAAACCACCTTATACATTGTACTGTAGGAATCACAAACTCTCGTCAATACACATTCATGTATAAATATGCGTCGCAAACGTTTTAGAGCAAACACATAAAAAATGCGTGTCTTAAAACGGGAGATCTAAAAACAATTCTGGTTCAAACGCGCAATAAAGGGATATAAAAAGCCTCACGTCCAGCCACATACACACACAGTACTCCCAACGCTCTCACCACACCAACAACGCCCGGGGTACCTCAACATGACATACCACTACACACGGATCCCGACCTAGGCACTCAAAGCATGTCATCACACCGACAGTTCTCACACCATCTGAACCATCTCCATCGAGGACTAACACCGTTACCTGCTGCTACAACAGCCCTCGACGACGAGCGCCAACGCATCGCCGAGTCGTCGAGAAGTACCTATTGCAGCGATACTCTGGACCACACGTAGTTGACTTGCCGCACGCAATTACGTAGCCACTTCTAAATACATAACTTGTAGCTTGCTGTATATCGAAAAATAAACATAAACACAAAACTCTACTTTGTAAGAAATATGAACGTTACACATACACATAAATCAGGGTTCCTAATTACTAGTGACCACAACGTTCGCATAGTACGCATGTGAAATACGACTATAGCTTTCTACAAAATCATTTTCTTTACATAATTCGAATTATGGAGTTTATATCCAGTTTTTGACAGAGATTTATATTCACGTGTGGCAACTATATTGTTGTTGAATGTTGCCACAGCTGTGGTTGTTTAGCTACCGCGTCTTGCATCGCTGAAGATGCTTCCTCGTCTCGACAACTGCTGATCTTCACCTGGTTCCAGGATGTGTCGTCTTCTACCCATTTTGATCTTCTTCTTAACCGGTTAACAAAATCACACGACTTTTTTTTTTACCTGTTTCGTACAACAACCTGTGGAATGTCATCCCATTTCCTATTAAATCACCCGCATTGCACGTGGCGGAACATTGACCTTTCCATCAATTAAAACAAATTTCACCAATACCAAAATTGTGATCTTACAACATACATCTATTATTAAATTGTAGCGTCGACGATAGCTGAAGCACTATTAGGAAGTAGAGGTGGAGGAAAAGGTGCTTACAATTATGCTGGAAGTAAGACTGCATCTACCACACGAGTGGGTGACAAAAGTCCGATAGTTTCCGAAACCGAAGAAGTTAACTGTTTGTTTTATCTATGAAAGTCTTTAACATACTCCATGCTAATGCTAAATGTATAATTTGTTTCAAATTTGTTGTTTCAGTGAATGGAGACAAGCCCAAGTCGAGACCTGGAATATCAGCGTGGGGAATAATCGCTCTAATAATAAGTTTTATACTCCTATGTATGGGAACATATTACTCCGTGTTATTCTACCCACTGTTGTGCACCAAAGAGAGAAAATATGACATTATCGATTTATCGCCTGTTTGATCTGTTCACATTTAAATTGTGACAAAAATAATACTCAGTGTCTCACGATGCCATTAACTACACATATACACACATTCATCGCATGCATGTATTACTATTGTAATCGCACTATGATGTTGTTTAATCGGTCTAGATTTAAAATTTTAAAAGTGAATTTACTTTTATAGCTTTTATAAACGCACTTCAGTGATTAGTTTATAAATATAATACATTTAACTGATTGATGTAATGATGAATTTTTTAATTATTTTAGATTCAAGTATTGTTTAAATAGTAATAAAATGAATATAGACTGAATAATCTACAAAAGATGCAGTATTAAATTATCAATAACGCATCACATCACTCAAATATTGTATTATTTTTTTATGTGTTTTATTAATTTAGTGTTTTTAGTCATAATTGTCGGCTCAAATTATCATAAACAAAATTTGTGTATAAAAAGTCTTCGGATTTATTACCTTTGTTCACGTTCTTGATATACGCCATAAGACTGCTATTCATTAGATAAATTGAATCTATGTATGTATTAATCGTATTCTAAATTTTTAAAACCTCTTTTGGGTTGTTATCGAATAAAAATAAATTATAACCACTTGTAAGACTATCAATATTTGACTGTTCCGTTCATTGCCTTCGTTTGACAAATACATATGTAGGTTGAAAATGTAAAAATTTGTATTGATTTTAAAAATAGATTTTATTGATATTATTGACATGACAATTGTAGGATGAATAATAAATTCAGACAAATACAACATTCAACATGCAATATGGAATTAATTACAAAAGTATGGTTCACATTGGAATGATAAATGTCCGAATGAAGAATTACTTTATAATTTTTTTGGAAGTACGTACTTATATAACCATTATCCTAGTATTGTTATCAGTTCTGAGAGAATATTACCAATATTGATATTTAAAACATTATCAACATTTTTAAATCTCTTTACGTTGATATAGATCTTATAATTACATTCATTTAACGTACTTATTGTAGAATATTTTAAGTATTAAAAAAATCACACACATTTATTTAAAAAACAACTCACTGATCATTTAAACCTATAATTCATCTTTATCCAAATCGATATCTGATAAGTCTATGTCTTCTTCTTGCGGTAGCTCACCGTCCTTGCCATCCCAGGGATCACACCTGTATACTTTCGGCATTTCGGCTCCTTTAACCGGAGCTGTTTGTCCTCGGCCAAAGGACAAGTCCCTAAAAATACATTTAAAACGCATAAAGAAAACAAACATACAAAAAATTGAAATTGGTTCGACATCAAAAGACAAAAATACCTCAAGAATTCATTTATTCCATTTTCTGAGAATGATCCTCGAAGCAAGGAATATTTCATTTTTTTGACGTTAACCACTGCCATAGCTGGATATCCGAAACCTCCAATTTCTAATGCTTCTTCGACTGACGGCTGTTGTCCAGCTTCGGCCCACACCCATCTATTATACAAAAAAGTCATTATAATACATCCATTATAGAGAAACACTTCACGAGAGATCAAACCGTACATACCCCCACATTTTCTTCTTATATTTGTCACCCATAGCCGTCAATATTTTGAAATATGCATTTCTGCAAGCAGCATCACAGTCTAAGATATGAGGCAAAATTGACACAACACACAGCGGCTTTTCGGAACAAGCATCTTTCATTGCCTTTTCATTTACAATCTATACAAAAAATACATGATTTAAAACAAATATAATTACTAATTATACAAACACAAACAAGAAAGTACCGCACTTGGATCAACTCCGGTGCTGGCATGTTTTCTGACAGTTTATCCAAAGCCCAGTTAACAATATCTTTCGCCGTTCTTCCTCCATCGTACTCTGCGACTGAATCCGAATCTTTCTTTCCCATGCCAAACATTTTAATAGTGGGATATCCTTGCACACCATATTGACCGGCTTTAAGTTGGTTCACCGTTGCATCCAAAGCACCTAATTTCACCTAAAAGTAAACAATAATTTATACATTATAGGCCATTTATTTTTCAAAACAGGTCAAGATTAACCGAAGGCACTTGAGCCACCTAAGATTCGCTGACAACTATAATTACAGTTGCATGCGACTCAGTAGATTTACAAAATAGATGAACACAATTAAGCAACGTAAGTATGAGAGTAGGTTTAAGAATAGTTTCTAAATCCAACATCCCATTATGCTTAAAAAAGACGGCATACAACCAATGCTTACTGCCGGTTATGACGTATGGATGTGAAACGTGGATGCTGAATTCAAGAATGCTACGTAAGATCCAGTGCACACAGAAGCATGGAAAGATGTACGCTCGGTATAACAAGAAGAGATCGTAAGAGGAATACATGGGTAAGAAGAATGACCAAAGTGGCAGACGTAGTGAAACGTGCTTGGGACACATAGTGAGAAGAATGGATGGCAGATGGACGCAAGAAATGCTGAAATGGTATCTGAGAGAATGTGAAAGGAAGCAAGGTAGAACGAGTGAAGGATGGGCTGATGAATTGAGAAGAATATATGGATTGCTCAAGACAGACAGGAATGGAAGAGGATTGGAGAGGCCTTCATCCAATGGATGGTGAACGTCTGAAAATGATGATGAGGCTATTTTATCCACAAATGACAAACTGAGCTGATAAATTTACAAACCTTTCCTTTCAGTTCAGTAGCGGCTTTAGCCCAATGTGGTTCCAAACTCTTACAATGACCGCACCACGGAGCGAAGAACTCGACCAGCCAAAGATCATCGCTTTGCATTACGAGTTTATCGAAATTGGAGTCGGTCAATTCGATGACATCATTCGAATCGGGCTGTAATAAAATACAAAATAGTCAGACATCTCATCTCAAAATAGTCCGACACCTGAGTTATTTGAGTTTATTCGTATGAGTTTACCTTAGATCCACCACTTGACTGTTTTCCACCGAATTGAGCGTCAACTTTAGCTCTTGCTGCCTTCATCACTGCATCGATCATCTCGCTAGCTGATCGTCCCCCATTGTAAGCTTCGGGTTTGTCTTTATCGAGACCGAAGATCTTGATGGATGGGAAACCAGATACGGCATACTCTCGCGCCAACGACTGATGTTCGTCGGCATTAACTGCTCCAACTTTTACAACACCCTTAAAATTACAATGTGTAATTTGAATTGAGTTATTGATTCGGTTCACCATGGCAGCTGAATTGTTACAGCTTATGTAATAATGGATTTTTCGTGAATCATAAAATGAGTAGTTAAAACGTATACGATGCATGAAAAAAATTGATTACAACTTACTTTTAAGGCTTTCGCTGTTTTGGAATATTCAGGTACTAATTGTTTGCAATGTCCACACCACGGTGCGTAAAATTCGACTAGCCAAATAGCATCGCTCTGTTTTACCATTCTATCGAAATTGGCCGGAGTCAGGTCAAATACATCACCGCTCGACGGATACATAGCTTGAGTATGCTGAATACATATTAGAAGAAAACCTGAAAAAAAAAAACGTTTTAACAATATAATATTTCATTCGAAACTAGTTTCGTAGATGGGAATTTGATCAAAACCTGTTTTATGAATACTAATTTCCAAAGAAGGCAATGACCTTAGATACATAGATAAAACGAAAATCTAACCAGGGCTATTTTCGAGTATTTTTATGGTCTAGAATTTATTTTAAGACATTCAAATTTGGTTATTTCAACCACCTAGTAAAGTATTAGTAAAACAATTAGTGCTCATAATAAAATATTTGTATTGAAACGAAATGCATTTTACTAGTTCATATATTTACTTCTTTGTTTGTTAGCTATAAATGGGTGTGACTCTATTTGTAAAATATTTAAAAAAAAAGTAATTTTCAGTTGAACAAAGCAAAAATCAAAATATTATGTGAAGTTGGTACATTTTATATATGAAAGTTATCGAAATTTATTTATATTGTAGAATATTGCCCGTTGACAATCAAATGGACTTTATTATTGACATATGAATGTGCTAAAAAATATCAGTTAAAGAGAAAAAATTAAATATAAAAAATGATAATTGAAATTTTCAATGAAAAGTGTGTCGAGCGTTCCTAACGGACAGACAGACAGACGAACTCATTTTACATTAATCGTTGGCATACAACGAAAATCCATTAACTACATGGAACCATTATTTTGAGTAAATTGTGACCATTCACTTTAAATACTGACCATTTATATAAATTTACTTACTTAACTACTGACCATTTAATATATTTACCGATCACTCAAGTACTGACCCTTTAATAAAATTACTCACCATTCGGTTAAAATAACTGACTGAAAATCAGAAAAGCTTCTGACCCAGAAATTATTTTTCCCGGTTCTTCTAATAAAATTCTCAATAATACATCATTCGAATACCAGTCACATTAAAAATAGGAATATTTCAACCAACCCACGCAAATATCGTATATTGTACAATCTAACATCTGAAAATTGCGTTGGCGAATTACATATACACATTACCATAACACAAAGAGACGCGCGAAAAAGTCCCATTAAAAGGAAATATTCGCCAAGAACTCGACAATAAAATTCACCACGTACATAATCCGAGCACCAAGTAAACGCTCCGATAAGAAACCGGCCGGCTACAAAACAACATCAGAAAATCGAAACGGAAAAAGCAAACATTTCGAAAAACGTAAAGTAGATACACTACGTGGAATCAAAACGAGATGCACTGAAAAGCAATTTGGCCGGGTGGATATAGCACTCACCTGTCAGACAGGAATACGCGAGACGAGCCATGGCGATTGACATCAACTGACACCCCAAATCTCCAACAGACACTGATTCTGACTCTGAACCGAGGTGGGGCCAAGCTATTGGACCAACACACTGTCATCTGCCGTCTCGCTCTATCTCATCGTACTGCCGTATCGTTTGTCTCATGTTTTTCCACGCATGCGCGCCTTAAACGTTCGGCGCGAATGACAGTTCTAGAAAATTAAATATATTAAAATAGTATTATTAAATGTTCATTTGAGTGTTATGTGAATTTTAAGTCGTCGAGAAGAGTTTCTTGATTTTATTGACGGATAATTAGGGTAATGGAAGTCTCAGTAATACGTAATACGTAATTTTTTAAGTGTCAGAATTTTCCTCTCCAGCTCCCACATTATTCACAACTAGTGTAAGCCCGTTGAATATCAACGGATGTTTGCGTGGATTAGTATATGTATGTGTATTTAATAGTTTTTATAGTTGTTGCATAGATGGCGCGTTATAATACAACATCGTAACAATTTAGCAAAGTCGCTAGCCTATTGACAATTAATATTTGTGTTTTTTAATCATATACCTCGGCAAGCGTTATCAGCAGACAGACAGACATACGGATTTCGGCTATTATATATTTAATCCCTACACGCTCGTGCTTAGTTCAAGGGTGGTGCGTAGGTGATAAACTTAATAAGTACTAAAATTGTATTTACACAGTAGATTCGACCGGCTTGGGGTTGCCACCCCTGCGTGGGTTGGTAGCCCCGCTGCCGGTAACGAGACACAAGTGTAATTTCCGTCCCGGTCACCGACGGTTAAGCATGCCGACCCAATATCGGAGTTTGCCCCTAAAAGGCAATAGAAATCTTATGTGCGCAGACTTAGTATGTACTAACAGGTTTGCGCAGCAGCTACAAGGGAGAAGCACGTCTCGTTCGAACGTTATACGATAGAACAAGATGAATAGGAATTCAGGAGGTTTCGCGCGTGATGCAACTTGTTGCAGTACACTGCAGCTAAAAGGAGAAGCGCATCTCGCTCTATTGTTTTATTAACCTGCAGCACACGCGAAACCATGCCTTTACTGGGCTTTCATCATTTAATACTTGAAATTAATTGGAAATGCTGAACATTTAGTATTTTTTTACTGAGCAAAAATATAATATGTAGATAGATATCTATAGTAGGTACTAAGCTAACTCCAAAGGCTTGGTTTCGTGCGTACTGCAGCAGGCTGCAAGGCTGCAGGCTTTAATTTAATATTGGATATATAATTTGAAAATTATATGTTGCGGCTTTCAAACTTAACCAATCTTGCAAGGTTTTCGCTAATTTGGCTCTTAGCTCGAAAAAGGCTCCCGACCACTGCTGTAAACAACCAACAAAGTAGGAAAGTCGCCGTGCATTTCTATTTTCCTCACAAATATATATTTTTTAATTCTTCCTAATCTTTAATTGATTAGACGTATGTAGATGTGCTACTAGAAGAACACGTGGAAAAATTAAATTTCAATTCTAACTAGCGTGTTATAATTCTAACAATATTGTTACCACTCTGTAGTCTGTACAAATGCTTTGCATGAACGTACTGAATCAAACGATTGAAACGTTATCTCATTAATTGCAAAATGCAACACGAGTACGCACTTCGTGCGAAAAACAAGAAGAAAAGCTTACATTTTCATTCTAACGAACATTTTTAATGCCCTTATACATACTTGTATGTAGATATATGTATGTATATGTAAACTTATACACATATATGCGAAGGATCTACTGCGCATGCATTGTTGTGTATGACACTGTCAGTTCAAGGCAACGCACGTGTTCCATCGAATTACACATTGGCAATCAAATCACCATAGTTGATCATTAACCTCAGCTAGAGCATGAAAGGTTCATTCTTGATTTCTATTCTTATTATAATTCCCCTTCCCTAATTCATACGGCGTGTTTGTGCTCGGTATGTTTCCTGTACTGCCAGCTTGGCGCCAACTGTCATTCTATCGCCACGCGAGCTGGACATCGTTTCCGGTTCAGCTATCGTCTCCACGTTTGATTTTAACCAATCCTAAACTGAAGATCGATACTCTGTTTCGTCTCAGTACAAGTAAAACCATTCACGCGATTCGACAAGGTAATAATCGCCAATCTTAACCTTAAGCTTGGCTACTGTAGAACTGTCATTTTTCCCGCCAAATTCCACCATGGGAAGCCAGAGCCCTATTTCACTTCAGTTAAGCCCAATCAACATGGAATCCATAATTTTTATACAGATTCAGAATGTCGGTAACCTCGAGTTTAATCGTTTTGAACATATACTGATTGCCCTACTTAAGAACATATCACCATAGTTTATTTATAACCGATTACTGATTGAAATTTTTTTTTTATTATTATTTTAAGATTTTTATAGGATATACCCGATTCTCTTCTTGCGCGGTCCAGGAAAACGGACCAATTTTTTTTTTACACTGATTTTTTTTGTCTAAACAGAGTTACAAAAAATTAAACGGTACGTTTATTGTCAAGTAGCGACACTGAATGAATATATTTTTTTATATTAAATTAAATTTAAATCGAAATCCATGTCAATTTATTACTTCGCAACGTATGAAAATATTTTTATGTGTAAATAAAAAATAAATTCGATTTATTTTTGAGTTTGAGAATTTTTTATCTTTTTTTACACGGTAGTATTAGAAAGAGAATCGGGTGTATTATGTTTTAATATTTCCTCTGATGTCATTAGTATGTATAAGCTTTTTTTTACACGGGAAAGAGAATCGGGTGTATTATGTTTTAATATTTCCTCTGATGTCATTAGTATGTATAAGCTTTCACCAATTCCGTACAATAATAGAATATCGATTAAGATCCCTACAAACTTTTTAACAGTTATTTTCATTTTACTGTAAAAAATTGTCGTAGTTTTGTATAACATATATTAATATATTGTGTGTTTGCAGGTCTTCCGTTGAAAAAAATGGCACATAATCTCATGTCGACAACGAGAAGCAGACCGTTTACAGTCTTAGTGGAAGGTAATATAGGAAGTGGTAAAACGACATATCTTGAACATTTTCGACAGTTTGAAGATATTACTTTGTTGACGGAACCTGTCGAAGCGTGGAGAAACCTCTCGGGATGGAATCTATTAGTATGTCCAACGCACAAATAATAAACTTTCACGTCATTTGTACAATTGAAGTCAGTCATAATAGTTTTGGAAGTAATATCAGTGATTTTTATGAATGTTCTAGTTGATTTCAATGTCCTTTTTTTCAAAACTACTTAATGTCACTATGACTGAGTTCTTTTGTATTCTAAACTAAACTTAATTTAGTTATTGAGACGTATTCAACTATTTTAGGATCTCATGTATAAGAATCCTGAGAAATGGTCAATGCCATTTCAATCCTACGTATCACTTACGATGCTTCTAATGCATACAAAAGAAGTGCCGACAAAAATTAAGCTAATGGAAAGGTCCATCTTCAGTGCAAGATACTGTTTTGTAGAAAATATGATCCAAAATAAAACTATGCATCCAGCTATGTCTTCAGTTTTGGATCAGTGGTTTGACTATATTTTAAAGGTCACAGATATACCAGTTGACTTGATTGGTAATACACATTTTGAATTTATTACAAAATCAAGTTTTTACTCTGAAATTTACCGATTCTCTTATTTTTAGTATATTTAAAGACAACTCCTTCAATTGTTCACGAGAGGATCAGAAAAAGAGCCAGATCTGAAGAACAGTGTGTTCCCCTTGGATATATCGAACAGTTACATGAATTGCACGAAGACTGGCTAGTACGTGGGAAAAGTTTTCGACGGCCTGCCCCAGTACGACATTTCCTGTTTTACAATAATCGTATTTATCTACTTGTGTAGAACATGAATATAAAATTGTTTGAATATTTACAGGTTTTAATATTAGACGCTGATCTTGATCTTGCGCAGATAAGCGAAGAATATAAAAAGTCAGAGCATCAGATATTGCAAAATGCAGTAGAAGTTGTTATCAATTCACCTACAAAGAGTCCAAAACGTTCTAACGCTTCTACAATATCAACTCCTACGAATTCCACCAAAGTTAAATATAGTTTGTAAAGAGTAATTTTATAGAAAATGTATTTAATATATCGTATTTGGTAATTTTATATTATAACACGAGATACCTAAGAGAGAATCATTCATATTTAAATAATTGACGGGTAATTCTAGGACAAGCGAATACATAAGGTTTTTGCTTTTGCTCATCAAATGAAATGTCCATTTGCCCCAGAATTGCCTTATTTTTAAGTTAAATTAAGTCAACCAAATTTTATACCCGATAGTGTTGTTCACACTGCCTTCTATATTTAACTATAATTTTTAGACTTGCATTTAAAATTATTTTCAGATATAATTTAAAAAATGTATTATACAATGCATTTATTATGTTTGAGAGTAGTTTTCATTGTAAATTTTTTATTATTAGCGAGTACGAGTTATTTTTTAAGAAACATAAAACATTCTTTATTTGATTGATTTTTTTTTACATTTAACATAATTTAAGATCTGCGACTTATTAAACCAATTGATGATTGTCAAAAATAATTATTATTTTAAGGAAATCAAATTGAATCCATATTACTAATGGGTCGGTTTAGTATATGTAATACAGTTATTTTTGTATACAATATGTGACAAATAAAGATTTACTATGTAATGAAATGCCTTAATATTTTATGGCCTGTATTAATTAGGTCAGTAAATTCTATAAAGGGTCAGTACTTAAAAGCGTTTTAAGTGGTAAAATTTATCTTGAGTTAGCGAATATTTCTTTTTAATGTAACCTTTTCGTATGCCTCTTTGTCTTGTGGCAATGTGTATACATAATATCTAGGAATAATTCACCAACGCAATTTTCAAATATTAGATTGTACAATATTCGATATTATTTGTAGATTGGTTGAAATATTCCTATTTTGAATGTGACTTTAATATTCGAATGATGTATTATTGAAAATTTTATTAGAAGAACTGGTTACAGAAAAATAATAATTTTATTTTGAAAGTCAGTTTTAAGGACGATTTAAAAGACAATTGCTTATAAATATTTTAAAGCTTTCAAATATCACAATTGATATCAAAAACATCTGATTACTGCTTCCAATACTCATTTTGATCACAGAAGCACTAAATTTTGAGTTACAAACCGCAAAAGTCAAAAAAATGTAAAAATTTTGCATTTTTTTAAACGCTCATATCTCAAACAAGAGATATAAGCGATCAGTGATTAACACTAAACGGTAAGTAAATTTATAGAAACGGTCTGTATTTATGTAAAGTGAATGTTCACAATAGTCAGTTTTTACTTTGACCGTTTTAAAAAAAGTTACCAAAATTATAATTTTTTAAAAATTTATTTATTTAAATAATTATATTACGTTTATTGATTTAAATTCGGACCGATTAATTAGCTAATTTTGTGTTTAAAAAATTAGTAATTGTCTGATAATAAAAATAATTTAACAATGGCAACACCAAACCGAGCTGTCAAAATCATTTTTGACAGAAATAGTCCAGTCATATGATTTTAGTGTTTTTCCTATTTTAAATTATATAACAGTTATTCCCACAATGTTATGCTTGAAAATACTACGGGGAAGTTTATCCAGAATAAACAAAAATGAGTTATTGGAAAGCAGCGCAATTCGCAAAGAAAAAATACTATATTACTCACAATCCCAACCGGATTTTCCAACACAATCTCGCGTTGTGATAGCTGGAGCCGGCATTGTCGCTAATTCAGTAGCTTATCACTTAACCAAGTATGGGCTGAAGGATATTGTAGTACTAGAGCAGAACAAGATCGGTAGCGGCACGTCAGATTTTGACGCCGGCGTAATAGGCGTATTTAAACCGATCATTATGAGAAACATCATCCTGTATAGCATAGAACTATATAAACAATTGGATTCTATGGGCTTCGATATTGAATTGAAGCAACCCGGTTGTCTATATTTGGCGCAAACAAGAGACAGAATCATTGCGCTTAAAAGAAGAATGGCTTATAATATACCAAACGGTCAACGATGCGAGTATATTACTCCGGGTGAGGTTAAAAATATGCATCCATATCTTCGTACGAATGATTTGGAAGGTGCTGTATGGGTGCCTGATGATGCCGTTGCAAGCCCTAGAGCAATATGTTTTGCACTCGCCGAACTTGCCAAGAATGAGGGTGTGCAATATATTGAAAATTGTTCCATTAAAGAAGTGTGCACCAAGAATGGTCATGTCTACGGTGTCAAATCTGAAAAAGGATTTGTCAATTGTGAGATATTTGTGAATTGCACCGGAATGTGGGCCCGAGATTTAGGCCTTCGTTGTAATCCTCAAGTATTGTAATATTGTATTAAATTTTAACGTACTTTATGCTTTACTTATATATCTAACATATTTTGAGTTAGTTTCTATTTTAGCAAATACATGATGTTGTTTTGGTTGAAAATTTTATTATAGCATGCATATTTGATATTAAAAAAGGGCCTGTATTTATTGGGTCAGTCACTTTTCCGATTTTTGGTCGGTTCTTTTAACCGAATGGTGAGTAATTTTAACAAGTGGTCAGTAAGTTTTGTAAAGGTGGGTGATGTGCGATCAGACCGACTTACGTGATCGGTAAATAAATTAAATGGTCAGTAGTTAATACTTAACGGTAAATAAATTTGTATAAGCGCCCCATTTCGTTTATGCTTTATTCATACTATCGAAAGACTCTCTTGGATAAATTTCCTCTTAATTTCAACCTGGTAAAAAAATTGCCCCAATTTTACTCACTTGCTTCTTAAACCCGTATTTTTTATTTTGATTTTCCGCTTTCAATTGTATCATCGGCTAAATTGTATCGTGTAAATGGTCAATTTTTACTGACCATTTCTGAAAAAGTTACTAGATATATTTTTTACTGACCATTTTCTAAATATAATACTGATCATTTTCTTGAAAAGTTACTGACCGTTTGTTGATTTAAATACTGACCGATTAATTAGTTGCCTTTGTAAAATATTATAACCTATTTATAACATTGCTGCTTTATGCCGTTTTTTTTTTTTACTAATTTTATGTTTCAAAATCTTAAACAATTTATATACTTGATTCGACAGTAAAAATCTTATTAATAGGATGGTGTGTTTTAGGTAAGGATACCGGCATATCCTGCTGAGCATTTTTGCGCATCTACCGATCAAATAGTCAGTGAAAACCTACCATATGTAAAGGATTATGACGGTCACACTTACGCCATTGAATGGAAACGGAGATTAAGAATTGGTTGGTTCGAAAAAGAAGCAAAACCTGCATTTGGAAATGTACGGGTGCCCAGAGACTGGAGAAAACATTTGCAAGACGACTTTAAGCATCTTAGTTAGTATTGAAATTTTTATAAAGACAATTTCCGTTTATTAACCATCATCATTTTAAGCGTTCACCATCCACTGCTGGATAAAGGCCTCTCCAATCCTTATCCAATTGATTCCACACATTCTTCTCAATTCATCAGCCCATCGTCCACTCGGTCTACCTTGCGTTTTCTTTCACATCCTCTCGGATACCATTCAAGTATTTCTCGCCATCCATCACTGTGTCCATCTCAACTTTTTTACACTTTCCGCTATATCTGCCACTTTGGTCATACTTCTTACCCATGTATTCCTATTACGATCTCTTGTCATACCAAGCGTACATCTTTCCATGCTTCTCTGTGTGCAGTGGATCTTACGTAACATTTTTGAATTCAGCATCCACGTTTCACATCCATACGTCATAAATGGCAGTACGCATTGGTCGTATGCCTTCTTTTTTAAGCATTGCGGGATGTTGGAATTAAAAACTATGTTCATTCTTCCAAAATTGCTCCATTCTAGTTTCATTCTTCTTCTTTACATCCAGTCATGATCACCAATTGTCCTAAGGTATAAATAATTATCATCCATCTCTACAATATGTTTATCTACCTTGCCTGAGTTTTGCGTGCAAAATTCATTAAACACAATTTTAATTTTATTAAAGTCAATTCTTAAACCTATTTTCATACTTACGTATATAACAAGATTATTATTTCAGGACCGTTGTGGGAGAAAGCTATACACCGAATACCGATGTTAAAAGACGCTTCGTATACAAATGTTACGAACACCGTTGACAATTTTACTCCGGATGGCCGTTGGATTCTTGGAGAGTCACCAGAGGTTAAGAATTATTTTGTCGCATGCGGCATGAATGGAAATTCACTTCAAGGAAGTGGAGGAATCGGGAAAACTATAGCTGAATGGATAATAGACGGTCAACCGACTACTGATCTTATTCCGTTCAATATCGCCAGATTTCTAGATCTTCACAACAACAGACAATACTTACACCAGAGAACCAAAGAAGTCGTCGGAAGGTCGTTTAATAACTGTGATTAGATCTTGATTTAAACGATCAAACAAATTTGGAAAGAATTAACATATTAAATTATTTTTATTTCAGACATTATTCAATATTATATCCCCATCAATGCGAATACAGGTATGCTAGAAAATTACGCTGCTCACCTCTTTATAGTGTTTTGGAAAAGAGAGGAGCCGTATTTGGAATCAAAATGGGCTATGAGAGAGCGTTATATTTCGATACCACTAATATTAGTATGTATCGTATTTTAAATTATACTTTACAACATACTTTATATAAATGTATATGTTGATTATATTTTTCGCAGGTGATAAAAAACCGCGCCAAATGCCCGCAGGAAGTTTTTTCAAACCAAAATTTTTCAAATTCATGTTGAAAGAATATCACGCATGTCGTTTTAACGTTGGAATCATTGATATGTCATCATTTTCCAAAGTCATAATCTCGGTAAGTTTACAAAGTTGTACTACTGAAGTACTTACAGACAAATTTTTATGGTAACATTTAATTTTTAGTCGGTCGGCAATGAAGCTACTGAATATTTGCAAAATTTATGTTCAAACGACATTGATATCCCCGTGGGAGGATTAGTGCATTCAGGAATGCAAAACGAAAAGGGCGGTTATGAAAATGATTGCATGCTAGTCAGATTGGAGACAAATTGTTATTTTATGGTATCTCCGACTAGCCAACAAACTAGGATATACCACTGGATGTCGCGAAATCTTCCCAATGACCGTTCTATCATGTTGAAAGACGTTACATCAATGTACACGGTGATAAACGTAGTCGGACCGAAGTCCCACGATTTGATATCAGAACTGTCTGGCTCCGATGTCAAGATATCTCAATTTACTTACAAACTATTGGATATCGGATACGCGTCGGATATAATGGTTATGGGTTTCACGCACACTGGCGAACCAGGATACTGTTTATATGTACCTTCGGAATATGCATTACACGTACACGATAGACTGATGACGGTGAGTTTTGTGTATTTTTGAGAAAAATTAACTTGTACAGTTTCTTTTAAGTTAAATACTGCTTCAGTTTGGTCGAGAGTATGGAGCTTGCGATGTTGGAACGTTGACTCAAAGGTTTATGAGGATTGAAAGATTCATACCATTCTGGGCAGAGGAATTGTCCAGCGAGGTGACACCTTTGAATCTGGAAATGGATTCAGAGTTAAATTGAATGTAAGTAGTGGCATTCAATTAATGCTTCATTAAACAATGCGTTTTTATTTATTAATTAACAACTTTCAGAAAGGAAACTTTATTGGCAAAAGTGCTCTTCAGTTGCAAAAAGAAAGAGGAGTAACTAAAAAGTTAGTTATGTTCCATTTGGTAGATTTTGATTCAAACTGTGAAATTTGGCCATGGGGTGGTGAACCTATATATAGAAATAATGAATACGTGGGTTCCGTCACATCCACAGGGTAAGTTTTTCTTTAGAATTATTATTATTGTATATATAGTAGCGCAGGAATCTGTCTGGCTGGCTGGTCTAGCCGCGGAACACTCGCAAACCCGGTACAGAAACGTCATCGGTTGCGCGCAGCGGTTACACTACATAACCTCATAAACACACCACGCGTTGCACACACAGGGCAATTGCTCTAATATTATTTTAATTTGACCATTTTCAGTTTTGGATTTACAACCAATAATACAGTATGCTTGGGTTTTATAAGAAGACCGCATAATGGAATCGATCAGATTATAACTGAAGAATTTGTCGTGGACAAGAATGCGAATTATGAAATTGATATTGCAGGACAAAGGTTCCCAATTACGCCCTACTTACATCCACCTTATTTCCCAGCCGAACTTCAGGATAGGGCAGCAGCTAATACGCCTTCCTCTATCAATATTTTGAAAAGAGTTAATTCATAGTTTGTCCTAGTTTTTTAAATTAATTTACGCATATACACAATATATTGCATTGTCGTGTATTCCAATAAAGATCTGAAACTTTTTAATTGCTTAAACATATATTTTTTGAGGTTTTTTTTGTTCTCGCTGTGCCAAATGTGAAACATTATGAATTTTTACTGATAAGTATGTTAACGATTTGTTGATTCTGAATATATTTTTTATATAATTTGCATTGTTTATTATTCTACGTTCAATTCCACATTAACCTTTTTCATTTAATCGAAAAATCTCAAAACTTACAGACCAACCTAATATTTTTAATAATTAGGTCCTTAGCCACCTCTTCCAAATTCTTGAGTAATCAGTTGAATTGGCTTTAAATAAATATTTATTTATTTATTCCTCTGATAAAACCCCAACAATATAAAAACTTTAGAATATTCCTTTTATCAGACACTTTGTGATTATATTTAGGTGTAGAGGCACAAAAAATTTTGATTTTTTTGGGATTTAGGTATTTTCTTATAGAATATAAACTTTGATTTGATTTCATTCTTACCAAAATATTCTTTACAAGTGGATTCAAATGCCAATATATCTTATGAAGTTGGCTATTTTGTTAACAATTTAGAGAAAATTATATAGCGACTAATTGGGGATTTGATGGAACAAAAAAATACTATTGAGGTTTCATATTTTTATATATCAATCATTATAGATACGTTTTAACAAATCACTTCTTCTTTTTATCTTTAGGTACTTTAGGTGCCTTTGTCGCTTTGTTAAGATCATCGGCATTCTCAGCAGCTTCCTTTAGCTTCTTAGCCCGAATTCCGACAGTTTCAGCCTCAATACGTGCCTGTAAAACGAACAATTGTTTAACATCAAATAAGTCAAATAAAAGTTTACAATGAATACGAAAGTCTTACCCTCTTGATGAATGCGTAAGCTTGGAATTTCTTTTCTTGTTCAGAAATTTCTCTAATCTTCTGGCTGGTCTGCGGTTGAGTTACAGGCATAACTGTGCCCTTCAATTGGGTGGCAAGTTTGCATTCATCCTTGGTGGCTTCACCCTTGCGTACCTTCTTGCTACCTCTTGGGAATAGAATCTGTCGACTGCGGTATTCCTTGAGTCGCTGGACGTTGACCTGTCTCGATTCAACAGATTTGTTACGACGACGGGGGTCAACTGCGATGCCGATAGCTCTGGCGAATGCGGGATACATACTAGCGGACTGAAGCGGGAGAACACGGTCAGTACAAAACTATATCAACATAATTGAAAATGTAACCGAGTGGGACTAACTTTGATCTCATCCAAAGTGAAACCTCGTCCGGCACGAACTTTCTTGTGGTATTTCACAGAAGGGCACCTTACGATGGGCCTCAAGGGTCCGGCAGCTGGTCGGGGGAACACGGCACGGGCCTTCTTGATTCTGTTCTGCTTCCTTCTATGTTTGCGGGCAGGTTGGTTGAACCACGTTTTCACAAAGCGTTGCCAATCTTTGTGAAAGTGCCCATTCGGGATCATATTATTTCCCTTCCCCATTTTGAACTGAAAACATACAAGAGACAAATTAGTTCTACGACACCATACACAATCGAAAGTTTCAATCACTTTTTACAACATGTCGATTAAAGCACTGTGTATCCCTCTTTATATGGAAGCCAATTGCATAGTTTTGTCGTACCACTCAAAATTGGCGAAAAATCATATACCCATACACAAAACAAAAAACTGGATGAACGTTGTACAGCAGAAAACCTTCGGACTCATTATTCATCCACAACAGTGTATACTCGGTCGAAAGTATCGTCGGATACTGATAAGGGAATCTGTTTTGAGATTTTCCGATTCCAAATTCAACTTATACAACATTTAGAGGACGCACCTATTCTACAAGTTGAGGAATTGGCGCACATTCAATTCAAAATTGGTTAATGAGGGATACACATTGCAGTTTTGAAAATAGTAATGATTGTTTTGTTGTTCATTGAAGACAGGTTGACAAGTGTGTTGAGATGAAATATAATCGAAGATTATATTGCAGATTTAGTGATACAGTAAAACAGAGGTAAAGGACGATGGTTATAGGAATATGTAAGGAATTTGTTATGAAGGGAAGACGGGAGTGTGGGTAGAGGTTGGGAAACGTGAGTGGTGGTGAGGGTACGGAAGGGTTGAGGGTTCAAAGGGCAAATCGAGGGTTAGAAAGGGGTTTCAGAGGGCGGATTCTCACTTGATGGCTTGATAGCCTGACGACTCCAAGTAGATGTCAACGGATTCACGAGGACACGGCAGCGCCGGCAGACATTCGTCACCGAAAGGCGGCTGCACTGATCACTGCTGCCAACCTATACATTAAAACAACACTTTGCTCACGTTAGCTGTCATCCTACTTCTATTCTCTTCAAAAGCGATATAAACTAAACTAGAATGAATAAGAAGTATTAAAAAAATTTCAAAAATCACAAATGTCACAGGGCTGCTGTGTGCATTCGATGGATAGTTCAATCTGTGACCTCAAGTTGTTGCCTAATTTGAGGGGGCTCTGTGTCAAAGGCGAATTAATGCGAGTTGCATTATTTCGATACAACATAAAAATTCTGGCTGCGTCACTCTAACGAAGTAGGTTAACGTAAGACATCTAGTAGATAGAGCGATAAAGGCGTAGTTTCACGAATGCGTCACGGCCGACGCCAACCCCGTGATTTTTTTTGTATAGCTGTCCGAGCCCCTCTTTCCCTTGTGGCAGGCGGCGCTTATTCACAATTGCTAAACGCTACAGCCACCGACTCGCCGTGTCGTCAACAGTAATAAATTATCTGGGTTTTTTTTAATTATTATTTATTGTTATTATGTGTCTTTTGATGATTTATTCCACGGTAATAAATAAATAAAATAAATAATACCCCGTTGTTAATAATTACGCTAGCGCAGCGTCGGTCGTACTTGTCACTGTAGCTTTGGTCTGCGGCACTGCAAATTATTATCAATTCATCATCATCATCATCATCATTTTCAGCCGTTCACCGTCCACTGCTGGATGAAGGCCTCTCCAATCCTCTTCCATTCCTATCTGTCTTTTATCAATTATTATATTTAATTAATTAATTAATCATCAAGAGATACATCATCATTTTCCAACCGTTCCCCATCCACTGCTGGATGAAAGCCTCTCCAATCCTCTTCCATTCCTGTCTGTCTTGAGCAATCCACACATTCTTCTCAATTCATCAGCCCATCGTTCACTCGTTCTACCTTGCTTTCTTTCACATCCTTTCGGATACCATTCCAGTATTTTTCGCGTCCATCTGCCATCCATTCTTTTCCCTATGTGTGCAGCCCATTGCCACTTCATCTTTTTCACACGTTCCGCTATATCTGTCACATTGGTCATGAACAATAAATAATAATGAAAAAAAAAACAGGTAATTTATTATTGTTAACGACACGGCGGGTTGGTGACTAGCGTTTGGCAATTGTCAATAAGCTATCAATATCATAAACTATCAATTATATACATCCACAGCATTCGAACATGGAGATTTATATAATTATGATTTATCAAACCAAACGACCAGACTTAAGGAAATAATATTTTTTTGATAAACTTAAGCAACCGTGATCCAGATACTTTTACTTTAGCATTGAAAACACGCTTGGAAGTAATAGAAATCGATGTTTGAAAAATAGAAAAGAGCGCGGACCATGGCCGGGGAACGGCGCGTTTAGACACACGGCATGATGATCGAGCAGTTGGTGGGTGTGCAAGTGTCAGAGTCGGCCGTCACAGTCAGTTGGGGCGATCAGCTATCAGTCATTAGCAATTAGTAACAGTGATGCTGGAATCGCCGGTAGAAGCGGAAGCCGGTGTGGCCGAAGCTGAAGCTGAAGCGGAAGCGGAAGCGGTCGTCGCACCCACCAAACCCCTCAAGAAACGAAACAAGAACCGCAAAAAGGGACAAACACTAGCACAACCGCAACACCAAATCGGCACGCTCTCCCCCACCGACTCCACAGTCTCTTTGGCTAACGCGTCAAACGGCACACCCAACGCCAACACCAGTGCTGCAGACCATCTCAACATCAGCAAACTCCTAAACTTCGACCTGCGCATGGCCATGGAGGTGCTCAACTTCCAGCAGAAAAATGTAAAGAAGGACAGTATTACGGCCAGTGGGAAATGCTACCAGTTCTGGTCAACCCAACCCGTTCCCAGAATGGACGAGCAGATCAGTGTTAGCGAAGCCATAGAGCCGGAAAAGACCGTGGGTGAAATTCGAGCCGAGCCCTACAGCTTACCGGAAGGGTTTCACTGGGAAACGCTAGAACTGGAACGGCCGGAGGTACTCCGCGAACTATACACTCTACTAAACGAAAACTATGTAGAGGACGACGATTGCATGTTCCGGTTCGACTACCAGCCGGCTTTTCTAGAGTGGGCTCTTCGTCCGCCCGGCTGGAGACGAGTCTGGCACTGCGGCGTGAGAGTCACCAAGTCTAACCGGCTCGTCGGATTCATATCGGCGGTTCCGGCCGATTTGCGAATCTACGAACAGGTCCAAAAGGTCGTCGAGATCAACTTCCTATGCGTGCATAAGAAGTTGCGTTCGAAACGGGTCGCTCCGGTGCTCATCCGAGAAATAACCCGTCGGGTCAATCTCACCGGTGTCTTCCAGGGGGTTTACACGGCCGGGAAGGTGTTGCCGAAGCCGATCGCAACCTGTCGTTACTGGCATCGTTCATTGAATCCCAAAAAACTCATCGAGATCGAATTCTCGCGCTTGTCTAAAAACATGACCATGCAGCGCACGCTCAAACTGTACAAATTGCCCGAGGC
Source organism: Parapsyche elsis (assembly GCA_022651745.1). Taxonomy (NCBI): domain Eukaryota; kingdom Metazoa; phylum Arthropoda; class Insecta; order Trichoptera; family Hydropsychidae; genus Parapsyche; species Parapsyche elsis. Next base: position 827,281 of record JAGVSN010000006.1, read on the forward strand.
TCCGAAGACGGCAGGCTTTCGTCCGATGGTGTCCGCCGACGCCAAGGAGGTCGTCCAGCTGCTCAACGACTATTTGAAGAAGTTCGATTTGGCGCCCGTGTTCTCCGAGCACGAGTTCCAGCACTGGTTCGTCCCCAAGTTGGGTATCATCGATAGTTTCGTCGTCGCCGACGAGGGCGGCGCCATCACCGATTTCATCAGTTACTATTCGCTGCCGTCTACCATCATGAATCATCCCGTGCACAAGACGTTGAGGGCCGCATACTCGTTCTACAACGTCTCGACCAAAACGCCGTGGATCAACTTGATGACGGACGCGTTGATATCGGCGAAGAACGCCGGCTTCGACGTGTTCAACGCTTTAGACTTGATGGACAATCAAGAATTTTTGAGTTCGCTTAAGTTCGGTATCGGCGACGGTGATTTGCAATACTATTTGTACAATTGGAGATGTCCGAATATCGAGCCGGGTAAGATTGGGCTGGTATTGCAATAGTAAAACGGGCTCGTCTCCGCGCCACCCTCCCACCACCGATTCCTCACTAAGTTTAATGAAAAACGCTGCAAGCGAGATGCTAAATTTGTAATAAAAATATAATATTTTAATAAAAAATTATTTTTTTTATATTATCTATCAAGAAGATTTGCATAATTTAAAAAAATATTTATGATGTATAAAAAAAAAAGCTGTTTTGTTGAATATCTTCTTTTTATTTTGATATTGTTGTAATTATAGAGGTCTAGTCGTGATAATTTTGCACATTTGTAAGGTTGCCTTATTGTAGACTGTTAGGGCAAAATAATTTGAATATATACAATATGTATATGTATTTGTATTACTAGTTCTTTATTGCGATGAATCTTTAATGAGTAGACAAACTCAAATTCAAAAGTATTGTGTATATAATAAAATTTTATATAAACTGTCTCATATGTGGGCGCAGTCCAAATCAATAATCTTCAAAGTTTCAATAGAATATTGTAAATTTAGACTATATATGTATGTATATATACTCGAAACTAATATTTATCATCTTGTCAAACTCGGTTATAGTGATAACCATGGGATTGCTGTACTGTAATAATTATCTGCTAATGAAATAGCTGAACTCCAAACTTATCAAATTACAACGATTAACAATTAAAATTACATTTCTACAGTGAAATGTGTATATAATGATATCAAATATTGCCATTGATATTGTATCATGTGAAACTTTTCAATTTGTATTTTTGATATAAAACTGTTTAAAACAAAAACAAAGCTTTCTTCCACGTTTATACTATCACGATAATTTTAAACTATGGTATTTATCCCTTCGAACAAATATCGTAATAACTGAGTTTGGCTGTTCAATTTTGTCGTCTTTTAATAATTGAAGTTGCAAATTCACTTTGTTATTGATCATATTGATAATTTCAAATGCAATTAGGCTAACACAAGTTACGTAGGAGATGCTTGATATACATCGGCGCTATCGATTTAGAAAACACGACGAATATGTAGTTACATAATTAAATTGTATGTACGACAAACTAAATATATCCCGTAAAAGACAAAAGTTTATTCATTTCCAATGTATATCGAGGATCACCTGTACAAATGAAAGCTTTTTCGGCAACTAATTTTTTACATTAGTGTGTAAATGCGTATTTGTAACATTTGAAGGGACGTACGACTGAACTAAATCAAAAGCTTTAACTCTCTCCTGGCCAAATCTTTTATACACTTTAACATATTTGAAAATAATGCATCAACTCGTTTGATGTGGAATACTGTAAATTATCGTGTATATAATTTGGAGCTGTACAAACCTATTAACGTGATAAATGTTTTAATTTACTAATGATGTAATTATGTTGACTTCAAATTTCACGCCAAATACTAAAGTTTAACTTGAATGAAAAAAAATTACATCAAATCAAATCTGGAAGTGTTCAGTTAAGTGTAAAAATATTCAACAAATTAATTAACTTATTTGTAAATATAACAGTTTTTCTTTTATATTACTAAGTGTAAGAATGTTATTTTAGTAGTTGATGACTAATTCTAAATTGCTTGTTTAGCCAATGTAAAATCAATGTTGAGCTGGGGGAGGGTTTATTAAGTAATTGTTGAATTGATTTTGGACGTGCATTACCCATGAGTATAACGTGCCACCTTTTTATATAATGTGATACACCATTGAAACATAGCGTGGTATTATTTTTCGAAAAATATGAACTAAAATAGTGATGGTGGGCAGGTCACAAGATTGATTAGCAATAATTGAACTCGAAACATGTTGTAATATTATATGAATGTTGGACATTGTGTGTAATCTGTTACTGAACACAACTTTTTTCCACTTTCCTTTTTTTGTATCTTTTCTCACGCGCTTGTGGTTTTTCAATTTTACCTGGTGAAACTTTTGTCGTCTCTGTGAAAGATTGGGAAGGTTTCTCTATGAACTATTGAATTTTTTTAATGTATTCCTACGTATATTCCTTAATCGATATTTCTTATATGAGGTGATGTTTCAAATTTTACTTGTTTAATAATCGTTTGATTATGACCCTCGACGTTACTGGTTTAGCGTTGATGGTCGGTGTACCATGAACTAAAATAAATGATTTTAAACTTGTCAATTACGTATGTATTTTATTCGTATGCATTCTAATTATATTGAATCCTATGCATATAAATAAATTGACGCTCATCAATTCATATATTGAAACTATATATTTCAGATAAAGTACATATGTCTAAATCATTACGTATGACAAATAGAAAGTTAACGGACTTTAGAAGTTTGAACCCTGAGCCGGTTTTATTATTGACCCAATTTCGATTATGTCATGAATCTAAAATGATGTGAGTTTTCGCCAAAACCTAATTGATATTCAAGAACGCTTTATTATGCTTGTCTTTGCATTAAAATACGCAAATTTTACACGGAATATTCCTAGGTATCTAAAAAAGTTTAAGGTTCGAAATTTGTCTTCTTAGACTAGTGTCAAAATAGTATTGACTGATGGGGTTTGAGGTTAGGTTAAGTGCATTGTAAAATGCAGTCGACACGCCCCGTTGCGCGGGGCCTTTATAAATGGGTATCATTACTTTTTTCCCCCTGAAATGATAATTCCGTCTTGTTATTTCAATAGCCTTTATGATACTTGAAATAACTTTTTTTTCCTACAACGTCAGTCCTAGTAAGAGACAGCAATTTTTGTATGAAAATGATCATGTCCATTTATTTTGATTGTTTTTTATCCGTAGGTACGTAATGTGAGCGGTATAGTAATGAAACCGCTTAAAAATGTTTTGTGTTTGTTCTTTTCAGGGAGAGAAGCTGAATGCCGAAACGAAGATAAATATAGAACGCTACTGGAAGGATTATGTAATAAATGCTAATAAGATTTCAGTTCCAAATGAGAACAAATGCTACATTTTGTCCATGTTTCCGTATCCTTCTGGTCAACTGCACATGGGACACGTCAGAGTGTATGCGATATCTGATAGTGTAGCCCGATTTAAGAGAATGATCGGTATGAATGTTATACATCCCATGGGCTGGGATGCGTTTGGACTACCGGCTGAAAATGCTGCCATCGAAAGGGAAGTTCAACCGTGCGATTGGACAAAGCAAAATATTACCAAAATGAAAGAGCAACTGTTGAGTCTCGGTTGCGATTTTGATTGGGATAGGGAAATCAACACATCCGATGTTTCCTATTACAAATGGACGCAATATTTATTTTTGGAGCTATTAAAAGCTGGTCTAGCGTATAAAAAAGAAGTTTGTACACAGTTTTGATATCTCAAAATATTCTTGTTTTTATGCATGTATGTAAAGGTATATTGACTTTTAGGCTTTTGTTAATTGGGATCCAGTGGACCATACAGTTCTAGCTGAAGAGCAGGTTGATTCTAAGGGACATTCGTGGCGTTCTGGTGCAAAGGTCGAAAAGAAACTTTTAAATCAGTGGTTTATAAAACCACTCACTTTGCCAAGCAATTGTATGACGGTCTCGATGATCCTGGATTATTGGGGTGGAAAGATATTATTCTGTTACAAAAGCATTGGATCGGAGAATGTAACGGAATTTCTATTGATTTTTCATTGTGTTACGATAAACAACCATCGCAGTATATCAAGATATTGACTAGTTGGACAAACAAGCCTGAATCTCTCTTATGTGCAAAATTTATAGCTGTACGACCGAAAAGTTTTTTGGATAAGAGTGATTTAATATCTCAGGAAGATGATAATTTTAAAAGGTTGTGGGTTACCGCAACCAATCCAATAACCAATGAAAAGCTTCCTATTTTTGTAACGAATCAAATAACATTTGCCGATGGTTGTGATGCGCACATTGGCTGTCCAGAACTAAGTGAGACTGATGAGAATTTTGCATCTATCTCTTCCTTGCCGATTAGTGATGATTCTTCTTTTAGTAAAATGTCTGAAAATGAACTCAAAGCTGTACAACAAAAAAAGTATGTGAAATAGCTCAATCAAAAAAAAGTCGGTGGTTATTTGGTAAGTTCAAAGTTAAAAGATTGGTTGATATCTAGACAAAGATATTGGGGTACACCGATACCGATTGTATACTGCAAATCGTGTGGACCCAGACCTGTCCCCGTTGAAGATCTTCCTGTGAAATTACCCTATATAAAATTTGCCGAGTCGCTCAAGAAGGGTGATGAATGGCTCAGTACTAATTGTCCAGATTGTGGTAAATATGCAATTAGAGAAACTGACACTATGGATACATTTGTCGATTCGTCGTGGTATTATTTAAGATTTTTAGATTCTAAAAATACGTCGGTTCCGTTTTGTAACGAACTTGCTTGGAAAAATATGCCTGTGGATTTGTATATTGGGGGGAAAGAACATGCTGTACTACATCTTTATTATGCCCGTTTTATGAGCCACTTTTTACATTCAATTGGAAAAATTCCAGAAAGGGAACCGTTTCGAAGACTTTTAGTTCAAGGAATGGTAAAAGGAAAATCGTATAAAATTCAACACAGTCAGAAATATATTTCTGGAAGTGAAGTTAAAATAATTGATAAAAAAAAGGGTCTTGCTGTGACTATAGATGATAACCTCCCAGTAGACATCGATTGGGAAAAAATGAGCAAATCTAAATACAATGGAGTCGACCCGTCTGATATGTTCAATGAATATGGCTGTGATACTACTCGGCTCCTGATGTTGGCTGATGTTGCCCCAACTTCACACAGAAACTGGTCAACTCAAAGTATACTTTATTGTTCATGGCATATGTTCATCTCAATTTTACCATTACGCTGAAATCTCAATATTGTTTTGTATTTTTTAGCATTTCCTGGGATACTAAACTGGCAAAATAAACTTTGGCAAATGATGAACGATTTAATTGCATCGCGTAAAATTTGCAACGATGGCAAAGATAGTGATACAATATTGAGCTCGCAAGAATTTAAAAATAGTGAAGCTGCATTGTGGGAACAGAGAAATTTCCTAGTCGCAGATACAACATTTAACTATAATTATACGAACCAATTAAGTGTAGCAATAACTAGAATGCAAACATTAACAAATAGAATAAAAGTAAAGTGTTTTATTTTGTAATGCTATATTTTCCTTGATGAATGTTTTAATAATCTATATGTTTGTATTTTAGAAGGTGAAAAGCATTTTCATAGGACTGAGTAGTGAATATGAACTAGCTCTCGCTTCCCAATTTTTAATGTTAGCTCCAATTGCTCCTCACTTTGCTTGTGAATTGTGGGCTGGTTTCATTAGTGCGGAAAATAGAATTAACGAAGCATCGCATTTAATTAATTGGGAAAAGAACATTCTCGATCAGAAATGGCCAGTAGTTGATCCGAATTATCCACTTCATTTGTTAATAACGGTTATAATTATGTAATTATGTATATTTGTGATATTTTAAGACTTCCTTTTATTAAAAAAATACTTGTCAATTTCAGGTCGATGGAAATAATGTTGCAAAATTAAAAATTTTGCGTGATGAATTTAACAATTTAACAGAAGAAAAATCTTTGGAACTTGCATTGAAAGATAATGTTGTAAAAAAGGCGATTGAAAAGGAACACGTTGGCAGAACTATGTTTCACCTGTATGCCAATTGTAGAGCAATTTTGAGAATCAATACTACGGAAGAAACTAATATTTTGAAAGGAAGTGTGGAAAGTTTAATGTAGTTGAATAACTTCTAAAAAGATCACAAAATATTTAAATTTTCACATATACATATATGTACATCAGTTTTTGGTTTGTGGGTTCTTTCGAAATGATTATATATTATGTACTTACAAATTTTGAAGAATAATGTTTTCTATTTGTCTATATTCCACATACTTAATGAATAAACAGATTGTAAATTATTTACTTAACAAAGCGACCATGATTATCTTTGCTTAAGTACATATTATGCTGACTGTTTTGAAACAATTCAACCTTAAGTATGTACATATGTATAGTTTTGTATTCTCTGATATGTAGATGATTTTTTCATTCAATAAAAAAAAAACACAATTTTGTTGTATCATTGAAATATTTTTTTGAATAATGATAATTGTAATAAAGAAGCTATGCATGCTCGAAATCACTGTACATATAGTTAATATTTGATTTGGAAAAGAAAATAGAACTTCGATAGTCGATTTACTTAAATAAATAGGGTACGTTCTCTATCTAGTAGTACAGAGTACAAAGGTACCAATACAATTACTCAACCGAAAATGTTCAAATCGGACGCATTTTACGAAATTCTAAATACCACCGCTTATCTTATCGGATATTTGCAATTTATGCCGATATTTTTCAGTACTTTAACCAAAGTATTGGTCGAAATTTGAACGATTTGTGCCGTTTACGTTGGGTCATTTCCGAATTGCTCACATGTGTGATGAAAACAAACAAAATTATAAGCGCTTTTAGCGCTAAAAAAAATGGCGACGACTATTAAAAAATATATAACGATTTTTAACCACGCAAAGAAGTAAATTTATGCAATTTTAAAAAAATTCGCATAACGGATTCGAAAATTTAATAACGTTTTTTAAATTGTAAAAAAGTCGAAAATATGCTTTAATTTAAGTGATGAACGTTGGCGGATTTGAATCGATAAATGTTTTAATTTTCGTTTGATATATTTGGATGGAACGAATTTTGCAAATGTTGATGGTTGTAAAAAATGATTCAATTAAAATAAACGTATCCTCGTTAGGGTTGCCAACTATTTTTGAGATAATTCCGGGATTTGAAATTTTCTGCCCATATTTTGTCATCTGTTTGCTGTTTATTTAGAGCCAACACCAGTCAAAGCTGCGAAAATTCGTTATGCACATCAAACAATCTTGATTTGATTGTGAATATCAGACACTTGTTCCATGTCAATTCTATTTTTTATTTTTTATTTGAGGAAAAACATTCGTTTTATTTAAAATGTTGCTATCGTTATATTCATTGTTTTCCTTTGAGTACGTGATGCATCTCGTAATGAAATAATTGGTATCGAATATAAACTTGTTCTTATTTTCCTCGGGCAATTTTCGTATAGAATGGATTATACATTACTGCAAAACAACCCATTTGCCAATCGAAATTCAAATTGATTTAACAATGTATGCCCATCCAAACGTAGCACCGCCGTTTCCGAACTGGTACCCCATACCGGTCCGCGTATAGACGTATTCACGTCAAAAGATGTTTAGAAAACTTGTGTGTATTTGAGTTGATATAATATGTAATCGGCGTGGGTTGGCAGCAATGGCGGTAAAAGTGAACGTGCCGAGTGCGAGTGGCAGAGAAGCGAATTCGACTCGGGCGTGTTCCGGCGTATATAAGGCTAGCGCGCCGCCATTCCGCGCCTCTGCCTGGCATGCGTCAGGTCCGCACGCGTGGGGTTGTGTCTCCTCATGAAGTAGGTCACACAATCCTTCACGATTCCGTGAAATAATCTTTAAAAATACAAAAAAAATAATAAAATATAATAAAAAACCCCCAAAAAAATAGTAAAACCGTAAAAACGTACGGAAAACAGTACATCGCGCGCGACACAACGTGGGCCGAACATCAGCGGCCATCTTGTGCAGCGGTCGACTCGCCAACTTGAGTGCCTGAGTGCACCGCTTCTCTGAGTGCCTTCTCTGAGCAGCAATTTTCACCCAACGTCTCTTTTGCAAGTCATGAACCCGGCCCCCCCTAATTATCCAATGGCGTCCCTTTACGTTGGTGATTTGCACTATGACATTAACGAAGCAATGCTCTTCGACAAGTTCTCCACGGCCGGTCCCGTGCTCTCTATTCGCGTGTGTCGTGACGTCACAAGCCGTCGCTCCCTAGGATATGCCTACGTCAACTTCCAGCAGCCAGCTGACGGTAAGCCTCATTTCATTTTCTATAACCATTCTCGTGTCCATATGCTACCACGTGCTCTCATTACACACACACACTCGCTCACTCATACCACACCCACATGTCACAATTTCTACCGTCCGATGAAAATGCGCGTATATTGGTCGTGCCACGTGTGCTCGTCGCTGATTGGTCCGTTTTGAAATCTCGCCGACCAATCGGCGACGAGGAACCGATGAAAAATTCGAATTCACTTTCAAATGCGATAAATCGACAAGAGAACGCGTCGCTCGATCGCTGATTGGTCGAGCGATTACGTTATGCGCTTTAGTTATAAAAATTAGTTACATTTTCAAGGACGTATCGCCATTTTGTTTCAACTATTTCGTCACTATCGTTGTTATGGTGTTCCCTAAATCGACTTGGTTAATGGTCGCTGGGAGTGTTCCATGTAAAATGGATTTCGAATGTCATTATCTTTGCGTCGATTTACTTATCAGCAGTCGGCACTCATCTGCAGTTACACAATGGCCGTAGATTACGCGTTGGTTTTTTTTTTCCCCTCTGTTTTGTCGCTTGTACTGATTTGCTTGTTTTCCTGTTTTCAGCTGAGCGTGCTTTGGATACGATGAATTTTGACATGATGAAAGGACGTCCCATTCGTATTATGTGGTCTCAACGCGACCCGTCGTTACGAAGATCGGGCGTAGGAAATGTTTTTATAAAGAATCTAGACAAAAACATTGACAATAAAGCCATGTACGATACGTTCTCGGCTTTCGGTAACATTTTAAGTTGTAAGGTAGCTCAAGACGAAACGAGCGCGTCCAAAGGGTACGGCTTCGTACACTTCGAAACTGAGGAAGCCGCCAACAAGTCAATAGAGAAAGTCAACGGAATGTTGTTAAACGGAAAGAAAGTGTACGTAGGTAAATTCATTCCGCGCAAGGAGCGCGAAAAGGAATTGGGCGAGCGGGCTAAGCTCTTCACGAACGTGTACGTCAAGAATTTCGGCGAAGACGTTACCGATGAAATGTTGCGTGAGATGTTTGAAAAATACGGAAGAATTACTAGCCACAAAGTTATGAGCAATGGAACTGGCACATCTTTAGGATTTGGATTTGTGGCTTTTGAAGATCCCGACGCTGCCGGTCTAGCTGTATCAGAACTCAACGGGAAAGAGATAGTTGAGGGAAAACCTATGTATGTAGGTCGCGCTCAGAAAAAGACTGAGCGTCAAAAGGAATTGACTCGCAAATTTGAGCAACTTAAAATCGAACGTCTTAGTAGATATCAAGGAGTTAATTTGTATGTTAAAAATCTTGACGACACCATTGACGATGAGCGTCTTCGTAAGGAGTTTATGAGTTTCGGCACCATCACCTCTGTCAAGGTATTATTTGCTTTAGGTTTCATTGCTTAAATCCCTTGTTACAATGTACTGACAAAGTCAATTGTGGTGAATGTTGGCAATCGTATTAAAGCTCTTTTATTTATTTTTTCAGGTCATGATGGAGGATGGACGCAGCAAGGGATTCGGTTTCGTTTGTTTCAATTCACCCGAAGAGGCAACTAAAGCGGTTACTGAAATGAATGGACGTATTATGGGAAGCAAACCGTTATGCGTAGCATTGGCTCAACGCAAGGAAGAACGAAAGGCTCACTTGGCGTCGCAATACATCCAGCGTATGTCTAATGTCCGTGTGCAACAAATGAGTATGGGTCAAATCTACCAAGCTGGCGGTGGAGGAGGTTATTTCGTTCCAACAATTCCTCCGGCTCAACGATTCTACGGACCGGCTCAAATGACACCCATGCGTGCATCTCCACGTTGGCAAGCGCAGCCGCAAGTCCGTCCTAACGCTCAGGCAGCGGCACCAGCATACTCCAACATGCAAGGCACTTTCCGACCCACACCTCGTGCTCCTAATCAAGCGGCACTCCGTAATTCTTTGGCTGCTAGACCGATTACTGGACAACAAGGGGCTGTTGCAGGAATTAGGGCGCCAATGTCTGTTGCGACTGGAAGACCTGCGAGCTATAAATATACTGCAAATATGCGTAATCCTCCTGCTCCTCAACAGGCAGTACACATCCAAGGCCAGGAGCCTTTGACTGCTTCTATGTTGGCTTCCGCACCTTTACAGGAACAAAAGCAAATGTTGGGAGAGCGTCTATTCCCTCTCATCCAAAGAATGCACGCAGAATTGGCGGGTAAAATCACCGGAATGCTTTTGGAAATCGATAATTCTGAGTTGTTGCACATGTTGGAACATGGTGAGTCTCTCAAAGCCAAAGTTGAAGAGGCCATTGCTGTGTTGCAGGCTCACCAGGCTAAACAACAAGCAACAAAAAAAGAGTAAATATCATATGCTAACTTTTCGATTTTCAACAGTGGTTTTTAAAATCAAAATTTCGTATCCTAAACATTAAACTGTTAACTGTATGCAAAAAATTGTAAAACTTAAAAAAAATTCAAAATATCCCACATGTCACGCGCGTGGGAGACATTTTAGGTTTATGCGTATTAATGAGCAATTTCAATAGGCTCAGTCAAGAGTTCATCGATCCTTGGATCTTTATCGAAGTTGAGTATTTTGGCCTACTCATTGAAACGTATTTACCTCATTTTCAACAAAAAAAGGAAACATCAAATATTTTAATATGACATACTAGTTTTTTATCTGAATTTTGAAATACTTCAAAAGCTTATGTTATAAAGATAATTTTTTTACACATTGAAACCTTCAAAAGAAAACATTCAAAAAATGTTTTACTTCATTTGTTACTCATAAAACATATTTTTCTGGACCACTTTGAAAATTTTATACCATTATCTGTGTATTATCTTTTTTTCTCCATATTGTTTTATCATCTTGTATTATGTATGGACACTTGCAAGCAGTTAATAAATATTGGTTTAAAATTACACATTTTTTAATTTTTGTAATCAATTTGATCCTTCCACATTCTTGAGATGTCAGCAAGATAAATAAGATAATTAAGTATTTGTATCGATTATCGAATACCTACATATAATTGAAATGACAAATTTGGTTAAAAAGTTAAATCAGATAAAATGAAAGATATTTTCAACACGACATGACACCTTTAATGGATATGGGCCGTTGTATCAATATCTAAATCTACTCAAATTCTGCATTCAATATAATAGATATAATAAAACTATTTTAATAATTAAATTGATATCCGATCCATGATCTAGTTCAGGGGTGTCCAACTGATCAATTGCAGAGCCATTTTTATATTGTATATGCAATTTTCATTCAAAAACAAAAATGAAAATAAAACTGCTATTAAAGATTCACAATATCGTTTGAGTTGAAAGTACCCTTTAGCTAGTATGAATTAAAACAGATGGAGCAAAATCTGATTACATGATTTAATTTATACATAGCTGTGTCAAAAAGATGATAAATTTCTTGATTTATTGATCAGCATGTTTCTAGAGAATACAAAAGAGATCATTAATATATATAGCATTTAAATCTCTCCAAAGATGTGTTTTCCGATCTAAAATCGACAAAGGACAAGCGAAAGGTTGGCTCTGATCTGTTAACAGATTTTACTGATAAATAATTTAAGCGTTTTGAATTTAGAACTGCAAGAAAGAAATCAGACCATAAGCATAAGTGAGATAATTAGTAAATAAGAAGCAATAATGCTTATAAAAATCAATTTCCAATGTTGATCAAAGATATCCAACAACAAAACTTAGTTCACTTTCCAAATATGAGTATGAATAAGTATCGGCTGTACTTTAGACTTGATTTTCTAAATTTGTGTGAATGGAATTATTGTGTACTTAAAGATTATTTCCTTATCATTTGTGATATTTTTCTGATTCACAGAATTTGACAAGGTATTGCCTGTTCTTTGCCCTCAAATTAGATATTACATATATCATTCATTTCCCTCAAATAAAATTTAGACTCAAAATAATATTGAAGAACGTGTGTAATATATAATTATTTACGCTGACGCAAAGAATTATGAAATACTAATGCAAAAATAAAATAGGAAATGATTACACAGGTATGTGCAAAGTAAATAAACAATTATTCACAAACAAACAATGCTAATGATTCATTTTTATCACATTCGTGAATGTGATAAAATGATATCATAATGTAGATACATATGTATATTTAATTTGTGCAAGATTGTACATATGTATGTATGTATGTACGTTCAAAAAAATGTACAAGTATCAATCAATCAATTATTTTACTGTTATATATATATCGTTTTACATTCCACCAGCAAAAAATGTTTATGTACTTAAATATATATTGAAAGTTAATCTGAAAATATAATTTTTTTTCATGCATTTAAAAGTCTTCTTTAAAATGTCAAAGAAACGTTAATAAACTCAGCAAACATTTTGTACGAAACCTTTCTTTGTACATTCAAAAGATCATAATATAATTAAAAATCATTGAATAAAACTCCTTCGGTTCAACTTATTCTATGTCCGTTTAACCAGCATTTTTGGGTATAGAATATAGTGATTCGCATCAACTAAGATCAGCATTATGGTTATATAGGACAATTTTTAATTAAATATCTTATGACTTATTTAAAAATGTTGAAATGATTTTTTATTATCATTTTTTAAATTATACATTATTATAAATATTATAATGGCTGGTGTAAAATTTGAAAAAAATGGACAGAATAAGATGATTCTCGGCCTACGATATATTCATTTTAAATCAAGCAAATAGGATTTAAAGTATTCTGAATATAAAATATAACTAGGCTTACCATGCACTTTAGGAATTTTAGTGGAGGAAAATTTTTTTTTAGGAAAACCGATTTTGTACAATTTTTTAAAATAATTTTTTGCATTGAAATTATTTTGAATTTCATAAGAAAACGACTAGATTTTATACATACATAACTTGAAGAAAATGCGCTGCAGGGGAGATTTTTTCCAAAACACAGCATATTGTTTGTAAAATTGACCGAATTTAATAAAAAAAATTCGGGTGTGGTCAACTCATAACTTCATCCATATATTTGAGGAATATGAAGAGTAACCTAACACTGAAAAAAGCAAAAAAAACGTGTATAAAAAAAAATAACAGGATTTTTTACTTTTTTGCAAGAAAAAAATACCACTTCCGGTTGAGCGATTTTGATGATTTTTTTCACAGATTTTAATTAGCATAATGATTATAGTATTACAATATTATGAAGATTCTAAATATTTAAAAGGCCGAAAAAAATAACAAACGAAAAATCGTTCAAGAGCAAACTGCCACTTCCGGACGGCGGATGTTAACCAAAATCATAATATCTCTTACACCTTTCGTGAAAATAATACATATGAAATTTCAGCTTGACAGACTTGATAGTTTCAGAGAAAAAGTTAAAATTAAAAAGTACACCGACCCACCGACATACAGACATTTTCCAGAAATCATGAAAACGTGATCTGCGGATGTACCCGATACAAATAAGTCAAAATCTCAATGTCGAATTTTCGCACGATCACAATACTTTATCCGATTAGGATAAAGTAAAAACAAGACAAGAAACTTTGCAAATAGCAACAGCAACTCACGCCCCGTGAAGCCATTTTTGTCAATTATCCAAAGAATGAAAGTGTAGGAATTACCGCACTCACAAACGATGTAGAGTGAACACACAACAAACGCGTGTCTAAAAAAGTCCCCCAATTCAAACCACAGAGAAATCATACATAAAAAGCGCGTGCCGCCAAATAAACCAGCTTAAAAATAGTCTATTTATAAATATGTCGAACCGTCCGCCAATCAGCGAGCTCCAACATGACGTCATATCCGTTGCATTAGACCACCCATACTTTGTCGACAGGCCGCGGTGTAAGATGTTTCACATCAAAATCATATATAATGAAATTGTATGGGGAAGCGATTATTTTGACAATAAAAAGATAAGTACATGGTCGGCAATATGGCCGTTATGAGTAGTGTGGTAGTTGCATGTTGTCATCTGTAAATGTACCCTCCCGCGCTCCGCTCTCCGCTCTCCCCTCTCCCCTCACTTCTTTTTGGCGCTTATCCGCTCGGCCGCTCAACCTCATCCGTCATGTGCTGTCAGTGAGGCGGCTGAAGGGCAAAAGCGGAAGACGACCCTTTCACGGCTTTCGGTTTACATCGAGTACGTATCATCCTCGTCACAGGTTGCCATTTCATTTCAATTTGCAACAACGGCTTCTTCCACCCCCCGTTCAAAAAAGGGCGCACTTTCATCTAGCGTCATCTAGCTTTTTGGCGAGAGATTGTGCGACATTTCTGATTATCTGTTGCTTGTCATCGATTCGAGTGGTTCGATTGACGCGTGGCGCTCCACATTTGGCGCGCCCCACTTTCTGCCTACTTTGTGTTGTGGTAGAGGGGGTAGGTTCGGACACTTTTTAAAAATCCTCTATTTGTGTCATTTATGAGGATTTTTTCTGTATATTTTGTAATTCGTTGAGTTTGATGGTTTATCTTTAATATGCCATAAAAAAAATCAAAGGTTTCTTGGTCCGAATTTGACCCCATGGTGGGATAGTTTCCGACCCGTACAGTACATAGAAACAAACACAGGTTTGTATGAAAACTTTGAAATAGTCCTACATTATCTGAGGGTGTTGCGAAGTCTTCAGGAAGATTTTTCGAATGAAATTGGTTCGACGCAACATCTCTGCAATTAATTAACGATATATCTCCATTATTTGTATGTTCTATAAAGTATGAAATATTGTGTGAATTATGTTTATAAAATACAGTTTGTTTTATATTATGAGCAGTCACTGCCCGTTGACAGTGTCATCAGGTGGTTGTTATTTATGTATACAGTGGAACCCCTATGCATCGTTTTTCAAGGGACCGTAAAAAAAAAAAACGATGTATGCAGAAAAACGACTTATACGATAAGTCTCAAACCTATAAAAAAAACGTGTTTTGAAAATTAAAAAAAAACTTAAAAATACATAAACACATTATATTTACATAATACATAATTATAAATAAAATAAAAAGTGTTTTGTAAAATTAAAAAAAAAAATAATAAAATCATCAGAAATAATCAATAATTACATGTATGTACATAATAATCATCAGAACATTTTTTTTTTTTTTTTTACAAAGAAGTCTTTCATAGTGAGTTGCCTCTTTGCAGTCTTGCATTTTAATTCAAGCAATGACCTCTCAAATTCGCTTACTTTTTTCACAACAGATTCGTCTATCTAATATGAATACAAAAATGATTTCACTTTATCGAATGCTATCAACGCTTCTGCGAATGTCGGAAAAGATTCATTATCTTCATCGTCTTCTTTGCTGGTCTCATTGGCTGCATTACATAATGACTCGATTGTCCTCGAGAAAACCATAAAAATGTTTGTGATCATCTATGCCTTCTTGTTGGCGTCGTATTTTACGTTATGTGTTTGAATGTTCTTAAAACATCAAGGTACAAATTCGGAAACAGTAGAGTAAACAAAAAAAAGGTACTTGTACCGTTTTTTTCTTGGAATGTCAGGCACAACTACATACCTGCTTCCACCACTTTGGTGTAGATTGCAAACTACAGTGTAATTGTTTAGAAATTTCGAGAAAAAATGGGGTGCTGCCGACTTTGGTCAAGACTGGGTTCTCGCACTTGTAACAAAGAATAAAAAAACGATCTATCATGGTAAAATTTGTGATGGGACCGTAATACTTAGACGATTGATACAGAATAACGATATATAGGAGAACGATGCAAGCGAGATTATTTAACACTGTTCTTATGGGTGTTTGGCCGGGACTAAAAAAAAATAGCGATGTATGCGAAAAAACAATGCATGCGAGAACGATATAAAGGGGTTCCACTGTATACCTATAGTTAGGCTTTGAAGGCGCGTCCTTTTGGTAGAGATGGTAGGCTGCTAACAATAATTGTTGACCAGGTAGTGTATAACAGTCGACAGGTTATTGAGTTTTTTGTCTTATTTTTACTAAATTGGCTAAATTTAACAAACAATATGCTGTTTTGGAAAAAATTTTGCCTGCGGCGCATTTTTTAAGATGTTTTGTACAAAATCAAATGATTTTTTTACGAAATTCAAAATGATTTAGATACTAAATGTTTTTATGCAAGAGAATATTTCACCTGCATTTTTGCTCTTAAATAATTTTTAAAAAATTATACAAATTAAATATATTTTTCTGAAAAAAAAATTTCCTCCAGTAAAATCCTAAAGTCTCCTGGTTTGAGAAAAAAATAATACGGTAAGCCTACCTATAGTGTATTTACATAGATCTACATATGTATGTGTGAGTGAGTGTATGCGAGCGATCTGTGGTTACCCAGCCGGTCAGGCAGGCAGGCAGGCAGACCCGTACGCTACTATTTGCAGTATTAAAAATGGTTTACTTAAACGATATTGACGTGGTGGCGTATTTTCTTTTAATGCTGCATACTATAATCATAATAAAATGGCTAATAATGAAAAAAAATGTACCGTTACAAACCTGTTTGGTTTGCTTTGCTGTAATTGAAAATTAAGTAAAAATCTTGTTAATTTGCTAAGGAAACACATTAAAATTAAAATGCTCCAAAACGTTACATGTTACGTTGGGTTAGGTTTTATTTTGTATTATTTATTTTTTATTATTATGAGGTTTAATTGTTATTAATTGTTTAATATCTATTGTATTATAGAAATCATTTCAATAATGGCCGAAAAAGAAGAGGTTATTGCAACACTAAAAGCGACACTAATATCATGTCAGGGTTTTATTTCGTTAAAGCAATGTGACCGTAAGTATGCAATATTTTCAGTTAAACAACATTTTTTAAAAGGAAAAATTTACAATGAAGATATTTTCATAGGTGATTACAGAGAAGTGCAGGGCTCGGGGATTCCATTCCAAAAGTTAGGCTACAGATCCATGAAGGAATTTTTTTTGTCAATTCCTGGATTTCGCCTATCGGAGGGGCCAAACGGAGAGTGTTTGGTGAATGTGCTTCCGTCAGAAGCATCGAAAAATATTGCCGATCTGATTGCGAGACAAAAGTCAACCAAAAAACGATCCAACCGCTTCTCTCAGCCACCGGTATTTCATTTGATCCGAAGATGCTTTGAATATTTTAAATTGTAAAAGATTATGAATTCTGATATTGCATATATGTATTTCAGAGACGTGTGAAAAATGATAGCTGGAAACCCAGCGTGTCTTCAAATTTATGGAAATATTCTAATTCGCAAGGAAAAGTGAGTCAGGCATATTTTAAACCCCAGTCGAGTTCACCAAAAAGGGTCCCAAAACCACCTGTTGCTCCGTTTGTTAAATCAAATAATATATGTCAACCTATTAAATCAATTGTAATATTTTATGTTGTTTTCAAATGTTGCTTACTTTAGAAGAGTCCACGAATTAATATAGTGTGATTTTTAGGTGAAGACTACCACTGAAATTAAAACTCAAAATGCTTTACCTAAAAAGGTTGTAGTACCGATTTCTTTTACACCATCGTCATCACTCAGTGGCCTAAGGCCTGGGGATATATTAGCCAAAGCATCAACGAATGTAAGCTACAATATAATCCACTTGCTAATATATTCAATTTTGTGAATGTTGACATTAAATTTTAATTTTATTAATTATAGAATTTTAAAAACATGGGTCCAGCGAAATCTGCCATTCGAATTACTGCAGCTGATAGAATGAGTGCTCTAAAAGTACAATTACAATATGAAGCAGTAAGTAGATTAAAAGATTATGGTGAAAAAACTGAGCTTAATTTTTTTAAATGATGTAAATATGCATTAATAAATCAAAAATATGCATTTTGATTTAATTTTTAAAATGTGTGCAAGTTGGGCACACATGCTGCTGTTTCACTATACATGTATTAAAATTTATTTTTGGTCAAAATTATAGTGTGCAATGTAATAAAAATTTATTTATATTTAAGGATACTGTTCCTGACTTAAAGGAAACTGTTCCCGAAAAGTCACCGATGGACGAATTAAAAGAAGAGCTAACGAGATTACGAATTGATAGTAATTATAAAGAAAATAAATCTCGATTAACACAGTTATGCAAATTATTGAAATTGCCAGATCCTGTGATTAAAACGCATGAAAATCAAAACAAAATAGAACTCCATCAACTTTCGACTGCAGTGTGAAGGTAATGCTATTTTTACTTGAAAGATTTTGGCTTTATGAGCAGTGTTTCTGTAGCTTTGCTTAATTTTATTTTTCTTTATCACAGGTCGGCACAAAGTATTCCTTCTCAACATATCCAGAGTCACTGAGCACATGTGAACTCGCAATTGAAACAGCTGCTAGTAAAGTTTTAGAAATGCTTCATGCTGTTGCGTTGGAAAATAGCACTGCTAAACCATCCACTATGCCATCAATTGCTGTTGAACGGATGGTGAAAATCGTTGTTGAACATCCAAATGGCTTTTGGGCTAATCGCTTGCCCGATATGTATCTGTAAGAATATTTATGTTGTACAAGCGTTGTTTCTAAAGCGTCTACATATCTATCTGTATATAATTACGTGAAATTTTAATTTTATTCTATTATAATTAGGTTTGATAGTAAGTATTCTTATTTTTGTGTAGAGAAAAATTCCAAGAGAATTTACCCTCCAACTGGCTATCTATGGCTGAATCTTCTCTCCAAATTCAATCGGAAAAAGCAGTCAATGGTATGCTTATGCTTCTACCAGCGTCCGAAAAGGTTAAATCACTTTGTATTAAACAGATTATATTATAGTATAGTATTTATTTATATGATGTTTATATTGTTTGAATTTCTATTTTAGACTCTACTTTCATCGTCTTCGACACCGAGTACAAGTGATGATGATTATGGATTACTTGAAACCATTGAAAGTCTTCAATACCCCGAAGATTCTCAGTGGAAAGTCTTCATAATGTCAGCAAATTCTACAGTTGAAATTTGGCTTAGAATTATTGGCGAACAATATAGTGTATGATAGTTATATTTACTTTTATAAATGTATTTTCAAGTGCATAAATATGTACATTTATTTGATAAAAGTATTTTTTGTAGGACGCTTATGAAGCACTAAGTAGTGAGATGGAACTATATTTTGAAGATTATGTTAAACCAAGTAGTAACATAGTTAAAGGAGGGTGGTATGCTATAAAATGTGATGATAGCTGGTTCCGTACACGAGTTTTGGAAACTGATTTCAAATATTCTAACGCTGTGTGCTTTTTGGTTGACACTGGTGATGAAGAAAATCATAAATTTGGTAACCTTTATGATTTGCCTCAACAGTTTCTGTCACTAGCCCCACAAGTACATATATAATTTATTTATTATTCTTAAGTTGTATTTTTAATTTATGTTATTATGATGTATTTTATTTTCATTATTTTAGGCTATTCTTTGTCGTTTAGCTGGTCTTGAAGAATTTTCTGTCATGGGAATAATCGAAAAATACAATCTAAGCGAAAAACTAGTAGGTAAAAGTTTGATTGCCGATGTGCTACAAGCGCCTGAGGATTTAACGAGTGGCGACGATCCCACAATTACTGTCGTATTATACGATACGAGCTCGAAAGATGATGTAAATTTAAACAAGGAACTGCTTTTTGAATTAACACAAAAAGCCAAATCTCCACATCTTTCACAAGTAAAAATATTGCGCTCAAAAATATGCACGGTTTTTTCACTTTACTTAGTTTTAAACAGTATTTTGATTCCAATTATATGATATTTTCAGGGCATCGTAGATATTTATGTGTGCGAAGTTACTTCACGTGGAACAGTGTTTGCTCAAATTCACGATGAAAATTGGAAATTGTTACAAAAGATGTTAAGACAAGTTGTCAATGGCCCTTTTCCGAAAGAAGCTTTGCAAGCTTCATCCAATCACTTGCTTAAAACAAATGCAAAATATCTTGCTATGTCTTCATCCGGAGAATGGTGATTATCATTTTTTTTTTTAAATCATTGAATGGTTCATTCCACTTTCACTTTTCTGTTTTGTTTACAGGAAAAGAGCTGTTTTGTATGGTAATTCAATTTATTCTCCTGCTGATGATTCATTTGTAAATGTTAGATACATTGACTATGGAACTGCTGATAAAGTATCAGTTAAGAATTTATTGCTCTTGGAGCGTTTGTCGGTTGCATTGAACTGTTATCCCATTCAGGTATTTGTATATGAAAAAATACACGATAATCGAACATGATTTCCATAATACTGGTTATTCATATACAATTATTGTTTTATATCTATAGGTTCTAGAGTTGAAATTGCACAATGTGTCGAATTTAAACACTGCTAATTTGAAACGATTGAACGAACTTTTACCTCGAGACGTTCCCGTTGTTTGCAAGGCAATTGGTGATTCTGTCGAATTATTTGTTAGGACTCAACCACATGATCCTCTGTGTTGCGTTAATAAAGCAATTGATGTTGAGATTGAGATGGCTAAAAAGTATGTATGGTTTATATGTATTAAATATCAATACATACAAGATATTTCAATGTTTTGGTCTGATAATTTTTTTCTGCAAAGGCTTAATATAGAGGTTCCTGATTCCGATCTCTTGATTGAGCTGTCGAAGAAAAAAGAAAGGATATTCCCCAACTTTCAACTCAATCAGAGCAATAGAGAAGTACTGTCTACTAAAGTTACTAATATTCCGAAATTTCAACTCCCCAAAAAAGGGTCACAATTTAATGTCTACGTTTCCCTGGCAGTGAATCCTTCAAATTTCACGGTTTGTAAGATATTGGCACTTTATGGTAATTGAATATTTTCTTTGACTTTGTGTATGTGTAGGTTCAACCATTGCCAGTTAACGAGGAATTACGAAAAATGATGCTGGAGCTACAATCTGTTGGTGATTCTCCAAAACTCACAGCCACACCTAAAATTGGATCTGCTTATGCTGCTTATTACGAAAAAGATGTTTATTGGTATAGGTAAGTCATCCATGGATGTTCTTAATTATTGTTTGTTATGAAAGTTTGTAGTCATTTTAAAAATGTAATTTTCGTGTAGGGTGTTTGTGCAAGGAATCGTATCGAGCGAAATGGCTTCTATCTACTTTTGCGATTATGGAGATCTTCAAATGGTCGAAATCAGCAAACTTAGAGAGCTTCCTCCTAATTTAAAGATGTTACCAGCTCAAGCTCTAAAAGCTCGACTTCATGGTTCGTGTAATTCCCCTTCCAATATTATTAATATATTACATAAATATGAGATACATGATTTTTTTTTGATATACAGGAGTGTCGCCGATAAATAGGGATTGGTCTGTTGATGACTGTATCCGGTTTCAAAAATTAGTTGTCGACAAAAACTTTGTGTCAATTATAGAGAATATTGAGCGCGACCCATTGCACACTAACGAGTCTTTGTTGACACTAAATCTCATCGATACATCTACAAATGAAGATATATATATAAATAAAGTCCTATGTAACGAGCACCGTGCAAAGCTCATGTAAGATACTATTATATAATTATTTATTGTGTGATATTCATAGAGTTATCATGTATTTCAGTATATCTTTGACTATATTTATGTTTTTAAATTTAATTAAATTATTTCAATTTTTATTTTCAGATAAATCTTGGACTTCATATGATTAAGAGAACTTAATCAATTTATGAATGTTTATTATTGATTTTATTGGAAGGTATATAGTATGTCTTTGGATAAATACCCTGCTGCATACATACATTATGTAGTAAATCCATTGCAGCGTTTATCTATCTATACATATGTATGTATTTAACCATTTGTACATGGACAAATTAACAATTTTTATTTACGGCTAAGGAGTTTTAATGTGCTCTTTTTTTTTTCCAATTTACCTATGTATGTATAACATTTTATTTGTGTTAAAACCTCTGGTTATATCCAAATCATGAATTAGTAATAAAATAATACAATTTACCCATTGAAATGTGCCCACACTATTAATAGTATATGAAAATTCGGTTCTACATGAATATATGTATGTATGTGAAAATCTTGTGAGGGATTATAAGTTTTTGGTTAATAGCGTTTGACAATTGTATATCTCCTTGCATGATAAGTGATAATTTATATTCCTTGTTGTAATTTAAATATTATAACTTTTACTCTAATATTTTGATTAATTGTATAAGATTTACAGCAAATTTTCACTTGACTTCATTTAACAGAAACAGAGCAGAAAGAAAAAAGAAAAAAAAAGAACATTGCTTGAAATAAACTTTTTGTTAGTGTAATTTCATTGTTTGTGCTCAAATCAAATAATGTTGGACACATGACATAACATTGATGTTATATATTTTTTTATTTTATTATTTCAACTCTTCAGTTGTCAAAATACAATTTTTCGCAATTAATAAAAAGGGTGAGTTTTAAAGGGTGAAAGGTGCTTGCAATTCGAAAAAGACATTATTATGCCCCACTGTTAATGTTTAATGTTGGCAAAGAGCATTCTTCTAGTTTATTATTGTTATTGGATTTAAATATTTTGTGAAAAATTAAGCTATCAATTCGATTGCAATTTTTACTGAAAATGGCAATGGCTTATGAACTTTCCGTTTTTTTTAACGCTATGTAAATTTTTGTCAACATGATTTTGTTTTGAAAATCGAACTTTTATAAAATTGAAACTTTTACGAGTAGGTTAAAGTTGTCGTATAGTCGTTAAAACTTTAAAATTAAGAAATTCGACTGAGAATTGAGCATCATATATGTTAGTTTTATAACATATGTATGTATGTATGTATGTGGCGGGCAGGTTAATTTTTTTTATTAACAATTAAAATTTATTTGTTCAATACTGGTTTAATTACACTGTTTTGTTGAATGATCAACAAATTTAGCCATATGCACATTAAGCATTTATGATTAATTTTAACTTTTCAAAATTAAAATGTTTGAAAATTTTTTCTGTTTATTTTATATTTTCTGTAGAATTATTCCGCCCCTTAGAATTTCAATTGGATTATAATTTTATATTTCGCGTTCTCGGAGTACGAAGGTGACATGTCCATGATTTTGCGAGAATGAGTGCGTGCAACTTATTCTTCTTTGATTATTCCATCAGGGCAGTCAAATGGCACATCTGAACAACATCACAAAAGTTCTACTAATATTCTAATTAGTTGCACCACAAGTGACAAGTCTGGATTTTTTGCATGCAATTATAAAAATTTTATCTTAAAATTTTGAATAAATACCAGTTTTATGTAAAGTCCCCTGATTTATGACAACCAGTTTCAAACTCTAAAACTAAAAAAAAATAATTGACTATTTTGGACATATCACCTTTGTGCTCTGAGAACGCGATTGGTTTCGTTGCGATTATGTTGAAAAAAAAATTTTTGTTTTATTTTCACAACACTTAAAAAATGTATCATGTATATTAAATTTCGTTATCAGAAATTAGTTTTTAACATCGGATCGCCCATTATTATTGTGCATGTATGTAGTCTTACCAAATATATTCTTTAAAATAAGTTTAAGTGAAAGAGTTAATATTAACTGATTCAAATTTTATAAACATTATTGTTTGATTAATAAATATTTATTTTTTTTAACCCATTAGTTTATTTAACATTCTTTGATAAAAGACACAAAATTAATAATTATTATATACATGAATGTTGTATTTACAATTACATACGTATTTAAATTAAGGACAGCGCAAATATGTGAATTTAAAGATGTATCTTATTTTTAAATTATTTCACACTTGCTTTCATGTAATCATAGCCTGTTGCTGGTGACATTATGTTTCCACGATTGCGTAAAGTTTGCACTGTCCCACCTTTGTCAGAAAGTGCCCAAGTCCCGTCCTATCTGCCGCTCTTTCGCACTGCGTTTCAGGAGTACGACGCATACCACGAGAAGTGCAACTAACGCCACCACCAATCCTAATAGTGTGTACATGGCGTGACGGATTGTGTCATTACCGTCTGTAAAACGAATTCATACTGTTCAACATCCATAAATAAATATGCAATTCCATGTATAGAAATTTTTAGTACCGTATCCTATCTGTGTGTCCTGTAAAGTGCTACGGCCCTCTCTATCTGAAGTGAGATTCACCAATCGCGGCAGAAATGTATTCCAATAAGCGGCTGGACGTCTGCATAAATCAACGTTGATACCTTCGCCGATTTGCTGAATGTGAGGATCTCGTTCTGTGTATACCCGCCATGCGTCATATTGCCTCTCAGGCATCGGATATCTATACATATTTTTTATCTATTAATCGAAATTCATACAAATTTTTGTATTTTATACCGTTAGACTCACCCGAATTTGACAAACTCTGACCACATGATTCTCATACGTTTACTGAGACGTTCTTCTTGTTGTGTAAAGCGTCTCCTAGTTAACTGTTGAAACAGGGTTGGTCCAAACAAGTACGGTAGATCGGAACCGTGCGCAGCTCCTAAACGAAAATAGCGTTGAATTATTTTTATACATTATTGTTTTTATCATCGTACATGTATATAACCTGATGAATTTGACTTTTTCCCATATAGATTAATCCCTCCAGCTTGGTTATATCTATAAATGTACAACGGTTGTTGAGATTTTCCGAGATAAGTTATTAATTTAGCATAAGGCGAATCGTATTGAGCTTCCGAAAACAGTAGTTGCAACTGTTGGAGCAATTCCCAAGCGTCACCCTCTTTGGCTTTGTCGATGTATTCCCATTTGATTATTTCTTTAATATAATGTGAATTATATCCGACGTTTAATTTGTAGAATGCCATTATGTTCGGTATGGCTGTGTAGTCGACGTAGTGACGAAGCTGGTGGTATCCTTGTCGGGCCAATTCTTCCCAATGTTCTAGAATTTACATTACACTTTACAGTTTGAAATGTTCATTGGTTCAGACAAAGGATGAAATTTGATTACCTTTGGAATCGGCCGCTTCTAAACTAGCAAGACCTGTCAACAAAGGAATTTGGTGAAAGTTACCAGTCGATAGTGCCTCCTTTGGACTTAGCGGGAGGTATTGGTCGTTCTGTTCTAGAAATTTATCCACTACGGGCACCATAGTGTCCGACCAATTACCGCTCTATACAAAACAGTGTGTATGAGTTGAAGTGTTAATTGTATTATTTATGGATGAAAATTTTGACTATTTTTATAAATCTGGAGTGACATGTTTATAAAAATAGTAGTGGTGCAGGTTTAAAAGCGGAATAAGTGCAACATGTAATTGTATTTGTGCTAGCATTTCAAAACCTATAGTCTGTTTTTTGAAACGAGAGTACTAAATCTGCCGTGGAAAAGGTAACCCAACATTTAATTGATGATTTTTAAAAATATATGTCGGCTTTAATTCTACTTATGCTTCTAGCAGAGTAGGCGTCGCCGCCACTCGAATTTTCGTCCATTTTTAAATACGTGGTTAAAGAAACGGCTCCATGTTCTCTTGTTTTAAAAAAACCGGGTATGGTTTCAATGTTTGAGAATATTTATATTGATAGAAAATCTTACTTGATATTGAGTTTTGAATGCTTTGAGTATGTCGTCGGTATTCCTTTCACGCAAACATTGTACAATTTCTTTAGGAATATCAGAAAAACAACCTAAAATAGAAGCAATCAATTTGGAAGAGCGTCCCACATTCTTTTCTGTCCACACTGGTACTAAGCTTCCAGACATCATAATAGCTCTTGTAAATAAAGCTAAATAAATGTAAATTAAATTAAAACTTTCTATAAAAATAATGTATCAATATATTGCATTAAAGTTACATTTAGTTCTCGGTGAAACCATGTGATATAGCACACTGGTAGCTCCAGCCGAATGACCCAAAAGGGTTACTGAGCTCGGATCTCCTCCGAATTTTCCAATATTTTCCTTGATCCACAGCATGGCAAAGTACTGATCGAGTATGCCGAGGTTGCCTCTAGCGTCAGGGGCATCCAAACAGAAGAATCCGAAGATGTTGAGACGATAGTTGGCACTGACGACGACCAATCCTTCAGCGGCCAGATCCTCCCCAGACAATTGCAGAGGAGAGTCTTCACTGAACGATTCACTGTGCAGCACCAACACCACTGGCAACTTACCGAAACGTTGCGAGTTCTACGAAATAAAACTTGTAGCATAAAATTCTCGTTTAGCATTGAACATGTGTAGACGTGGTGTTAAGCTTACTTCGGGAACCCATATGTTTAAATAGAGACAATCTTCGCTTCTATGTTTGCCCACGGATCGTTGTACGCTTCCCAGTTGAAGACAGGGTGGTCCGAATTCTTGAGCGTACAGCGTGCGTTTCCATCCCTTGTGCTTTTCAGGTGCCTGAAAAATGATTGTTTTTCGTATTCCGCATATTTATAGGCCATCGTTTTGTTAAGCTAGTTTATTTACTGAAAATCTTAATCGGCCGACTGGTGGTGCCGCATAAGGTATTCCGAGAAATGCATTGATGGATACTCTTGAAGACTCAGGAAATATTTTCACCTATAATTTAAATATTGTAAATTGTGAATATCATTGAATTTACAGTGACAACTTTCAATTAACTTTCACTGAAATATTCAGGGGAACTTGGAAGAGTTTTAATAACACTGCAACAAAATATCACGTTTTTGAGTTATTCGAGCGGAGACCCAAAAATTATTACCAATTCTGACCCACTGAATCCGAATATGATAATGAAATTTGTTGGTTAGCTGTCGTTTATATAAGCGTTTAAAAAAATAGACAATTTTACATTGCGTTTAGACAAATTAGTTTTAATTTGTACGTTTAGAGAAAAAAAAAAAAATACTGATGAACACCGGGAAAAAAACTGAAAGAAAAAAATACAACACAGAAGCACTAAATTTTGAGTTACAGACCGCAAACGTTAAAAGAATGCTAAAATTGTACATTTATTTAAACGCTCATATCTCACAAACTAGAGCTAACCAAAAAATTTCATTATCATATTCGGATTCGGTGGGTCAGAAGTAGTAATAATTTTTGTGTCTCCACTCTGACCAAACCTGATTTTTTGTTGCACAGTGTCATTAGCTTAAATACCGCCTGTTTATCGGTCAGGAACGTTTGAATTTTGTCATTGAAAATCCAAATTATTATTTTTTATATTTATTTCTTTCCATAGTCCATAGCTACTGCCATTGTAAGCTCACTTTAATATCAATAATAAACGCCCGTTGATCGTCGACGGGCAATACATACTCGACAAATGTATTATAATTTATTACACGAATAATAAAGATACACTCACCCCAACAATGGTGCCCTGGTTGAGTATCACAGTAGGTTCTTGCGCACACGTCTTTTTAACAATTAAAATTAAATACACGGCGTAATATATACGATTCATTTTTCTGAAATGGTATATTTTCAACCGATATAGTAAGCACAATTCAGTTAATTAATTTTACATCACTCCGAAATAATTACCGAATTTCAACGAACTTTTACTGAAAAGCGACATAGCTTCGCAAGGTACGTCCTCGGCACCTTTCTCACCATTCGAAATACCTCGCCACGAAATGGTGCATCTACAAACAAGTGTATTGTTTTTGAATTAACGATTTTTATTTGTCGTTGCGACGATACGTGTATGTGGCTTCGTGTCTCGCGCAGGAGTAATGGCGCGCACTAGTCCACTTCCTGTCGCTTCCATTGTCGTCCACTTCCGGTCCGGTGTGTTCAGGGACGCCACGACCACCACAGCGTTACTCTCTCGGTTACGCGCAATTACCGACACCTAAAAGTGTTCGAAAGCCATTAAAAATCAAGTAACAAACGATCCGAACGAAGAACATCACGATTTAATCCAAAATTGCGTCCAGCAGTATTATTGCTCTGGCGTTTCCATTCATCCAGATTGTCTCAATCCGATCCGGATGTCAACATCGGTGATATTAGTGTTATGGGCATCGTTTTGTATAGGTAGAAAAAAAAAAAAAACGGAAATGTTAATTTGCTTCGGTAATGTGAATATACATATTTGAATTGATCCGTACGAATCAATGAGTGCGTACCTTTGACGATATGAATTTGTTTCATTCCAATTGATATGTTTGCGCCATAGATGTAGTATAGCATTTTAATTTCAAGCAATAGAATTTTATATCTATGGTTTGCGCAAATGTTTAAATTTTATATAATTTTCAGCCGTTCACAATCCACTGCTGGATGAAGGGCTCTCCAATCCTCCTCCATTCCTTTCTGTCTTGAGCAATCTGACTCCACACATTCTTCTTAAATTCATCAGCTCATCGTCCACTCGGTCTACCTTGCTTTCTTTCACATCCTCTCGGATACCATTCCAGTATTTCTCGCGTCCATCTGCCATCCATTCTTCTCATCATTCGTCTCCAGCCCATTGCCATTTCAACTTTTGCACACGTTCCGCTATATCTGCCACCTTGGTCATGCTTCTTACCTATGCATTCCTCTTGCGATCTCTTCTCGTTATACCAAGCATGTATCTTTCCATGCTTCTCTGTGTGCACTGGATCTTACGTAACATTCTCTAATTCAGCATCCACGTTTCATATCCATGTCTTAGTCATAACTGGCAGTACGCATTGGTCGTACGCCTTATTTAAGCATAGCGGTATGTTGGATTTAAAAACTACATATGTTCATTTTCTAAATTTTATATGTATACAAAAAGGAAATAGCAATATTTCAAAACTAGAATATTGCCCGTTGACTGTGTATTAAGTTTATTTTTGTCATACGATTGATATGAGTGACCGGAAAATAGCAGTAACTCCGAATTACACCTGAAACCCGATGTCAAAGATTCTTTACGAAATTTTAGCATAGTACGTATTTATATTACATACGGATACGAGAAAACTTAAATTCGTAAAAATGAAATAACATACATATGTACCTATAAATACACATGTGATGTTTGATGTGCACGGTAATTGGTCAGTTACAATAATTGCAAGTCACAAATCGAGCTAACTTTTACTAAGATTACGTACAATTTACAAATGTACTTTGATCTGAAATGAAAATGTATTTTGCAGTTTCGTACATATGTACATATGTACATACATACATACACAGAGTAAAAAAAGAACGATTTCGAATAATTCTGCAAAAGACTTTCCAATGTTTTCTAAATGCATTTTTTTATATTATTCTAAATGCATTATATTCGAATCATTCGCAACAAAGCAGCGTGTTTTTTTGTTTGTTGATTGATTACATACTAAACGCCATTATGACAATATATGACCAGCATGTTTGTTGTCAATATACCGCTATATCAGGCATGCCGGTGATGTTTATTGTAATGATTCGTTGTTTCCGCTATCTGTGTGCGAGTTTTAGCAATGTCACTTTCACTGGAATTTGCTAATGTGCTAATAATAGTAATAAAATAAAACACATATGTATGTAGGTACCTACAGTGAAAATGTTTCAATGAAATACATTATGTATGAAAAACACGAACGAGCGGTCAAATTGTAAACCCTCGTAAAATAAAATATTTATTATTTTTAAATACATAGATTTAAATACATATATTACGTATATGTATACTTATTATGTATTTCTAACCATGGTTATGTCACACTTTATGGACATCGTGCGGGGTTCAATAACATTCGGTCAAATTTGGTCCATCCTCGTTGTGCCGTTTCAACTTCCAGGATGACTCTTTCGATTGTTTTAAAAAGGAAGCCTCATTGTTGTTCCAGTTCCACCGGTTTATCTGTAAGAATCTCTTTGTAAAGTTATTGTCGATCAGAGCAACGCAAATTTTGGTCAAGGCTGTGGCGAATCAGTGTTCAATTGCTCATATGTTTACCCACAAAATAATACACACACGGATTGAATTTCTAAGAAACTAAGGATAATTCATATACATATTGATATTAATAAAACACTGGAAATTATTAGTAATATTTAGAAAGCCAAAAAATGGTCTTATTCTACATATTTGGATCAGTAGAAAAAGCTTTTTCGAAAAGCTCGGGTTTTGTCAGTACATATGTATACGAATTGGTCGCTTCATCAGTAAAATATGTAATCGGTTTATTTAAATTTCGCACACCCTTCCTAAATTACTTTTATCTATCTCCAAATATTTATTTATTATTGTCCATACATAAAAGAAAAAGTAGTAATGTTTAGTTATAAATAGATGTCTCTTTTCGTTTATAAAGCATTTTCATTGAAGATTCAAACCATATTATGTGTTTTGTTTTTTTTTCTTCAAATAATTTTTTTGTGTTGCCGACAATAATAATAATTTTACCAATAATGTAAAAAATAAAGTACCATAAAAAAATAAATTATTAAAAAATAAGTGAGGTTCATTTAATTTCATTTCCTTGTTAGCGTTTTGGTTTTAAACTAAGTAATATTGATAAATAAATTTAATTGCATTTGCAACATAAAATTGTTGATTTTCAGAGAATAATTTTAGAATTTCTATCACAGATAATCTAAGCCTAAAGTTATATTTTAAATATTCGTTTTAGCTACTGTAGTTCAGTAGAATTTTCACGCTTGTCTCATTACAAATGGACGTCGCAAGACGTTTTGAGTAGGCAACACGTTAGAATAATGTATTTCACTTTGTAAGGCTGTAGCCACAAGGTGGAAATTTATTAAACGGGCTTAAATCTTTATAGGTATGTTACTCGTATTGTATTTAGAATAAATTTTGATACTTTTTTTTATCACAACAATAAGTAGGTACATTATATAGGAAAAAATGACACGCTTTTCGAGCCATATTTGCCGAGTTGCTATTTTATTATGATAAAATAGTCATTTCTATGCACGCCACTGAAATATATTCAGGATAGGGATATTGCCAAAGGGGATTTGTTGCTTAAGCGGAAGACGAACGGTATGAGATGAATGACGTTCAATTTCGCTTCGATTACAATAACGGAATAACTGACCAGTTCAAATGAACTCGCATACAAATTTGAACGACGTTCGTGAACCAGCAAACACTAGATTCGATTTAATATCGAACTCTCAAATTTGAATCTTTGGTTTTTGTTACCGAGTGAATATTTGAAACAATTTACGATCTACAAAAGTGTACGACCTTTTCAAATCCGCGGAAAGGCAGTTGAAATAAGCCCGTGGGGGGGATCAATGGGCAAATAAGCCACTTTCGTATATATGTATGTATGTAGCAGCCGCTCCAGCAAATATAGTGGGACGCCGTTATCCAGATTTATTCGCTGACTATGAAAAAAGAATCCGGCTCGTCTGGCATCCAATTCCGGACAAATATCGTCGTCGTCACACCCACCCCCTTCCCCTCTCCACCCTCACTTCCGGTCGGGGGAATAATCTAAAAAAGCCGACGTGCAAATTGCGCGCCGCTCTTCCGGGAAAAGCGTCGGGAAAACTTGCGCGCGTCCCGAATAAGGAAAACAAATTCGTTCCCTCCATCCTCCTTGCCCCTTTTCCATCCATTCGCTTTCCACACGTCCGAGCTGGCTCGATTCGCACTCTCCTCGTGGAAAACCCCATGGGGATGCGAGCGACCTCCGCTCGAGTTTTCCCTATTAATATAAACAAAGACGCGCGAAAAGGTTTCAAAAGCTTGAATGGAAAGTGAAGCGTGCTACGTTTTGCGATTAATAAGTTTATTTGTATTCAACAGTCATCCGGAAACATGTCCGAAATGCAGCGTTAAAATAAACTATCGTGACACTATATGTATAGCCTTGATCCCAGGAGATTCGCCTCCACCACACACCCCTTCTCCTTTGCAGTGCCCAAAAGAAGTAACTCTAATGCCGCCACTTCACCATCGCGCGAATGTTCGTGAAATATTGGCATTAGCGTTGTGGTCAGCTGCCGCTGCTCGTCCGCCCTGAGCGCTACGATCGTATCGCTAGTGGCGCCACTCTGGTGTCAACTAGCAGGCGGCAGCGAACGAAGTGTCGCGTCACTGCCTACAGAAATATCAAGCGTTCAAGACATCGCAGTAATCTATGCGACCACCTTGTGTGCAGTAAGCACATACAATTACTATCTGACAGTATGCAATGCCTGGAAGGTAAAAAAACGGTTACTGAATTTGTCCACATGTATATGTGCGCACAGTAAACTCACAGACAACACTGAATGTGGAGGGGGAAGGGTTCGTCACATTGATATTGTACAATGGTTCGACACCTTGCTTTTTTCGCTTGTTTTTTTACTCGTCCAATATGAAGAGCCGTCATAACGGAGAAGGCTCTTGCAAGTAATTATTTTTTAACGTGCACGAGGTTCATGCGTCTCAATCACTCGTGATGGCTGAACGTTAGCAAAAAAAAAAAAGTTAATGAGGCTACCCGGAGGGACATTCAGAGTGGAGGCCCCCCAGTCACGGGTTATTAGAATATGTATATGTATAGGTATATAGCGTCTAACTATACTTATAGGTATATAGCGATTTAATTATGGTGTAATCTTTGTGCGTCATTGTGTTGCGCAACCGGAAGAATTATAAAGTGACGACAAAAATGCGAGCCTTTGAAATGCAAAATTTTCATATTCCGGAAAGAAAGCTTTGCGCGAAAATTGAAATCGCACAGGGAGAAAATCCTTCAAATGTTAATTTAATATCTTAATGAATTTTTAAAACCAGAATATGAATTTCCAGAAACGCTTATGTAAAAAAGAGGCGAAAATCAAAATTCAATTAGATACCAAAACTCATTGTCCTTGACCGTGAATGTGGCCTAATTCTGGATCTAAATTGTACTATAATTTAACTACATTGAAATAAAATGAAATTTTTTTTTGAAAATACGTATTTTTTGTACATACATAGATATATGTATGTATGTATGTATGTATAAAATCTTCCTTGCTAAAAAATCGAAACATGACACTACTAAGAGCAGAAGGAAATTCGACTTTTTTTTTTGTACAGGAAAACTGAATTTAAAATTTTTTTTGTGCGGAGGGGGGAATGCGGTATTCTCATCACGGTTTTTCCGGCTCCTTTTCCGGAGGCTTTGCCGTCGCGTAGTCTTCATTGCAGAATTTTCCAGAAGGAGAGCGCCATGTGCTACCGCAGCACACTCTCCTGTATAAATTTCAATAGGATACCACTAACAGAATTTTCATTTTTTCCATACACATTTCCATATAGCAAAAAAGCGAAACAACCCAACAATGTTTGTTCATATGTCACAGTGTACATACCTACATACATACATACATTTGCAATACGACGTGCTCTTGGTGCAAAGTTCGCGCTCGAGCAAATGAGGATTGCACCTTGAGTGCCTCTTCTCGAATTTAATTAGAGGAAAGCTCGTCCGAATCATACATACTTCGAGTCCGTGCAGACCCCAAAGTTGGTATAATCGATTGGATAACACCACAGATTAGTAACAAAGCGAAACGGACGTACGTACGTCTGGGAATGCAGATTTAATTACATACAAACACAATGCACTCGAGGGCGAGCATCAACCGGGGTAAACATAAGTGCGAATATTTTCCTTTATGCATTTAGTGTGCATTCGTGGCTTGATGCAATTTATTCCGTGCAGCTGCTGAAGTGTCGGGAGCTTTCTCATTCGGAGCAAGCCCGTTGTTTTCGTAGGGTTGCATAATGCATTACCACATTGTTTCACTTCAGTTGTACATAAATGGTTCTGGATTTAAATGGAGGGCTTGCGTAAGCCTAGTGCGCATATTCCTCAGTTATCGAAGGCGAAAAATATATAAAGTGGAAATTAATGTTAGGGAGTAGGTATGCAATGAATGTTAAACAGTGTGAAGTGTTTAAAAAGCTCGAAATGAATTCAAGAATATTTAAACTTGAAAGTTTCGCAGCAAAAAAAGCGCGTTTCGGAAAAACTTTCCCTCGACAAACGTTGTTGAAGTTTTTATCATACTCTTTTTTTTTTTTTTTTTTTTGCTCAAGTTTCAAGTTTTTATTAGGTTTATTGTTGACATCTGGCGTTTTAATAATTGTTCAACTTGCTAAGTTATGAATACATATTTCAACGACTTTCGAACACGCCTTCAAGACATACCATGCCTCTCTTTTGTATTACCAAAAAAAAGTAGAAATATTCACACATTGATTTGATCATCGCGCTATTACAGCTATGTATGTATGTATGTATGTATGTATGTATATGCGTCTACATCCAAATAATGAACATACACATACTCGTACATAATTTTAACCAATTCCGAAATATATTTCGTTAATAAATTCCGATCGAGTGAAACTGCGAACAATTGTCGAATACTTCAATTATTATCGCATCGTTTGGTTCGGTGTTGCGTCACGGAGAAGAAATCCAGTCGAAATTATTCGCTGCCAACTAAAAGCGAATATTTTATGTCGCGACGAGGGGTAATTATTAAGCAGCAAAATTGGACAGAAGGGAGGGATGCTGGAGGACGAGAGCGAGGGATGGGGTGTGTGACGACGCGAAATTGGCTTTTCACTCGAATCGCCAAATCAGCAAAATACGAGCCCTCTCCCCCTTCCCCTTTTCATCCCATTCTCACCCCCGTTTGTAAAATGTACAGCTTTAAAATTGGACTGGAAAATTCGAGAAAGTCGTGGATACCGAACGGTTGTTTGCCGCAATCAAGGCGAAAGCGTAATTGAACGCGAAAACGTAATAATTACGTAAGTCATAATTTGTCTCCAAATCTATCAATTCGGTGGACCGACACGCGATTTTTTCCACAGTGTAAATTTGTACAACAAAATCAAAAGTAAGTAATATAGATTTTTAAATTTAACAATTGGTATATTTATTGGAAACGATTCAACTGTTGCTGACTGGATTTGTTGATTTTATGGACTCTCTTTTAGATATGGTTTCTGACAAAATTGGTAGCTGATTCATAACACTGAGCAACAAATAAAAACCCAGAGCGGAGATTGGTCAATCTTTTCTAAGTTTGGTCCACTAAATTCGAATCCGATAATGATTTTTGTTGATATGCTCTCGTTTATGAGATATTCGCGATTTAAAAAATGTAATAAATATCCATTTTTTTGGCTTTTGCGGTCTATAACTCAAAATATAATATTGCTGTGCTCAAAGTTAGTATTGAAATCAATAGTCAGATATTTTTCCTATTGATTGTAATTTCTATTGCTTTGAAATACTTATAATTAATTATATAGCGAATTTTTAAAGTCAAAAATATTTTTTTTTTAACACATGTTTTTCCCCGTGCGTTTATTTGACCGGTTTTTTTATTTCACCACGTTTATAAGGATTGGTTTTGTATCTCAATATTTTATTTTATCTAAACGTACCAATTCAAGCCAGCTGGCCAAAATTAATTATAATTAATATTACTTATACCTGTCCGAGAGGTAATTTTACTATTATATAGGTAGAATGTAAAAAGATTCAACAAAGGGGAGAGATGTCGTTAGTAGGTACAGCACGTATTTTCGGTATACATACATACATGCTTTCACACGAGACTTCAAAGCTGTAAGTTGCAGGTGGATTGAAACACGAGTGTAATTACTCTGTGACGCCGGAGCGGTGGGTATATATTTCGCGGCGTAGATTAGACGCCGCGCAGTTTAGGGGTTCGGGCCGTAAGGGTTTTCTTAATAAATCTAATTAGTGGCGCAAACTTGCCCCGTCTACCCGGCGCTTCGGATCAACACGAGCATGTAATTAAGCGAATAATCTCCTTGTTTGGTGGATGTATGCATGTATTTGAGGACGAATTGTATGTACATATGTAGGTAGACGGTAGCTATGAAAACTTCGTTTTTCGATACCGTTGCACTTCCGGCTCTCGAGATCGCTTCCGGTCACAATCAAAATAGCCGATGTTCGTTAGGTGCACTCTACAGTTCGTCATAGTCGTCCGTATTGATTGTTTGGTGCTGCACTGATGAAAATATTCGTATTTAATCTGCAAGATCGTGGATTTGAATTCGTTTTAGGGTTTTGCGGTTTCTCTGGTCACTTAACTCGTGAAATTAATTCTGTCGGCTTCGCGGCTTACATGCATAATGCACTTTACGGCTCAGCGCGTAGCGCTCCAGCTTTAAATCGGTTTATGAAGGTCCATTCTGTACAAACACGCGTCGAAATGTGCATTCTACAAAATCAGGATTCAGCTTTAAATTTCGCTCGAATCTGCTGGACTAAATTGAATGAATTGGGACGATATTATACGGCGCCTTAAAAAACTACATTGATGTGATGTATGTATATCAATGTTAAACGGCCATAAAAAATACATCGACAAACATGAATATACATATATGTAAGCTTAAAAAAATTTGTATTAATTAAAAAAATTGTATTAATTACGAGTCGCATAATGAAAAAGCAGTTAATTTTGAAAAAAAAATAAAACTTCATATATTAGATTATGTATACCGTAGAGTTCTTTTACACGCTCTGTAGAGATGGGATATAGAGACGCTTGTGTAACATCGAAAAGCGATTTTAATCAGTAAGTGTACCCTAGAGGGTGACAGTTTTTTCCACTCAGTCGAACATCCATTGCAGCGCACTTTTCAAATTACCATACCGTAGATTTACGAAATGGATAGCGCCCGAGGACAAGTGCGAATTCCCACGGACATCTGGTCGAAATGTGTAAAAAATAAAAATAAATCCGCCTCTAAAAAATAAAATAAACTCTCTACCGGAGAGATATCCATCAGGGCGAGAGAGATTTTAATTTACCAATTATGAACATTCGTTCCGATTCGAAAGAATTTCATCGATGAAAATTGGCAGTTGTTATTCAGTCCGTTTGATATATTATAGTATGTAGATGTAGATTCTTTGGGTTTAGGAAAAAACAATCATTTGTAATCAGAATAATACGAAGCCATCACTTTAAAAAGAAGTAGAACAATATAAGAGACAGTAGCGATTTTTTGTATGATGGTAGTGGCACTACCGCGTCGTCTGCTATTGAAATTCATGCGATAACCCTTTCGACTCGCTTTGAAAATAAAGTTACAGTCGAGTTGCCGGTTGCGGTGGCTTCAGTTCAGGTGGGTGGTGGCTGGATAAGGACAGGCTTCTCAATTTCCCGTTGGCGTTTTCGAACTCAAAACAAAGAGAAAAGAGAAATGGAAGTCGCTGTGGAACACTTGCGAACTAAATCCCATATCGTAGTCGCGAGCGGCAACCGCCATGGGAAATGCACAAGACGAGGTTTACGCGTACCACCATTATGCATAATATACCTATGTACATACATATGTATGTATATAAAACACATAACAAACTCGGTACCGAACAATACTTAAACGATATTCAATATCTTTGCATAATGTTCCTAGTATAGGTTACACAAGTGCGGAGTGTGTATCGCCATCTTCAGCTGCTCTATATTCATGTAGCACATATCAGACACAAATGTTTCTTTCGTTCAGAATATAGCTCCGATTCCCAGTTATAATCCTACCCCAATAGAAACTAGAAGAACCTTTGTTTTTGTATAAACTCCTAAATAATTTGGGTGACGGTCTTTCCATAAAATTTCCATCAATTGTCCTTCCAGAAAATTCTGCAATCCTAATATGATCCATCTAGAGTTCTCAACTTTAAATTTCTCTCACAATTCATTCATTCATGTAATGCCTGTAACGAAATTCCAAGCCCCATTGATAAATTCTCTTCTAATCTTTCAACATTTAAAATCTCTTTATACAAACACCTTTCCAATTCCTAATTCCATTCACACCTAGAATTTCCTCTGCCCTTATATTATTATTTTATATTTACTACTGACGTGTCATAGAAACTATTCTACCTATAGTTTCAACCATAATTTGTCTTTTCTTATATTTTGTTTTTTTATACTGTAGGTATGTTTCTTTCTCATAAATAAATAAATAAACAAATAACACATAAAACTGATAGAAAATAAGATGGACCGCATTATTCATATGCTAAGCTTTTCTTAAAAAATTCATATGTGTGTGTGTTACCCGCTTTACATATACATACATACATTTAGAAGTGAAGCAAGAACGACCCCATCTAAACACATGAATTTTTCAAGAAAAGTTCAACATATTAAAAATGTATTTGATTTTAGTTTAAATGTTAATGCGCGATTTTTATTCGTTATTCTTTAGGGCAGCGGTCGCCAACCAGTGGTCCGCGAGAGAATTTTGATGGTCCGCAGAGTAATTTGAATATATTTGAAATATTTTTGTGTTTATTAAAATGTTTCAGTATATTCTGATTTTACATTTTTTGTAATTTTTCTATCATTGTATCATTATTGATGTGCAAAAACAAGCGTAATTACTATTTCATATTTAGAATGTTACTATTTTTGAAAAAAATCATTGTAGTGGTCCGCAGGATTTGAGTTTAGAGGTCCGAAAGGTTGGTGACCGCTGCTTTAGGCATTAAAAATAATCATCGTTTATTTATGTTGAATAAAAAACCATTGGACACGGACGAAAACATCGAAGCGATCGGTGCTACATATTAGCGCAATCAATTCGTATAAAATTCTCATGCATCGTCGCGTTTTAACAAAATTCTCGTAAACAAAGTAAATTCCGTTTGAAGTGTAATAAAATAATCAATGTTTTAATTTAATTAATTAATCATTTTCGATTATTTTTATGCTGCACTCGTTGCTTATGGAGAGACATTTGACAATGTACGACTTTAAACACGACGAAGAAGTTGTATATACATATGTATGTATGTATGTATGTAAAGCTGAAACTTTCGGTATGTACAAATTGTTTTTTTATGACATGTGTGCAATTTGTAGGCGGGGAAAAACTTCGTGCCGCGAAAAAACCGTTGGTGTTGTTAGGGCGAGGGTCATTGTCTACCGTGAAAACTCTACAGGGAAAAACTGAAGCTGAGCCTTTGTGTCTCGGCGGCAAGCCCTTTAACACTACATAAAGAACCCTCTTCAAATTTAATACGATGCAGTAAAGGCCGCTCTCGTACAATACAAATTTGTTGTTTCGTTCACGTGTCGTTTTCGTTGATAAGTAAAATAACATATTCAGCTTATCGATGCTAGGTGAATAGCTACAATTTTTTAAAGCAATTTAACTGAACTGCAAACGGTTGTAGGTTGCTTATGCTGAAAGCGTTCTCTGTTTATCTATGCTAGTGTGTGCTAGGGAGCACTTCTGACGTTTTTCTTTGTTCGTTTAAAAGAAAAAAAACAGTAGTATACACGCGTATGTGAGAGGAAAGGTGGAGCCGGAACAAAATGAAGCGTGAAAACCCAGGATGTCGGAGTAGAAAACGGAATCGGGATGGATGATAAAGTAGACGGAAAATTGTTCACATTGCTGCAACCTTTTGAAAATGTTCCCTTTCTCGAAAGAAGAATGCTCGAGATATAAAACGCAGTGGCGCTAGTTCGCTTCATTTCAAATTCAACAGAGCGAGTTGAATATGCTGAAAACATTGTGATAAAATCTGTGATACGCTTGTTCCTCCATATAAAGCTACATTTCTTGACTGCAAATGCAGTTGCTTTCTTTGCGAAAAAAAATGCATCTGATGTACGCCATTCGCTAGATGTCTCGATGTTAATTTGTTTCATTTTTATTTAAAGTGAATTCCAGGAGATTTTTAAATGAACCTTGGTTAATGGAATTGTTTAAAAATATTTATCGACTAAAATTTAATATGTGTTTGTTTGTCCGCTGTGCAAATCTATAGTTTTCAATTTAGAACCACCAAATTAGGTATACTATCTCATGGTACTCTAACTCAGACGGTTTTTGGAAGGGGTCGGAGTACTGAGGTCTTAATCAAGTTTTGTTTGTACTGGAGAATAAATGTTTATTTATTTGTTTTCTTATTTGAATTGACCCGTTCGAGGAACGCCGGGCAATTCGGTTAGTAGCTTAATAAAATCGATAATATTTTTTTTTAATAAAAAAAAAAAAAAAAAAATAGAATTTGAACAAAGCTTTTTTAGTCATATTAATTGAGTTAAATATTAAAAATGTACTTTTAAAAAAAGTATATACAATGTAGGTAGGTATATGTGAACATTTTCCACGATAAAAGTAGTTCTATGATGTGGGATCGTTAAAATATTAATAGGTTTACAATATATGTAGGTGGAAAAGACCTGTTGAATTATAGATAGTCGAAGAAACAACGCACAACGGCCTTGATTCGTTCATAAATAATTGATGGAGCAGTCAAACTCGTCTTTAACGACTGTTTTTCACGGATGAAATTTGACGATTGATCTTTCAGGTTTTCAAGCAGGCCACCGTCTGAATTATTTATTTTCTGCGAAACGGCGGAAAAGCCGCTGTCGACACTTTCGAAAGATTCGTAGCTTCTCGACAGTGCGCCCATCTGAAAGTAGACAAATAGACAACTGAATAAGAGCGAAATAACATTTTCGTTGCGGCCTTTTTGACACGGTGCGCCGCACGCGAGCTTTCGGGCTAATGAAGTATTTATACACTTACTTTGGCGCGGGGAGGGCTTTGGCCAGATTTAGCGGCGAACCAGGGGAGGAAACAATAATGCGCAGATTATTTACGGTCCATTTATGGGTATGGAGGCTTAGCGGGTAATTTGCCAGCCACCGAATCGCGTGATGGCGTATGGAGGATGCCTACCCTATCAACTTTCATCCCAAGTATAAAAAATTTATGAAGCGTGGGAATGCGAAAGTCTGCGGTCTCAACTTGGTCGTATATCACCACTGACATTATCCAATATTAAAAGTTTCGACCGATAAATTCGACGAAGAGACTTTTTTTTATTTCGTAACTTTCGTTAAAAACGTCTCTCCTTTCGTTCAACAGGACAGGATGTATTATATAACCGAAATTATATGTAAGATACTAACCGCACTAATAATAATAGCTAGACGGCGGAGAGATGGATGCTTTTGATAACGTGCGACCTTTGGACCCTGAATGCTTCTTAGAACATTTCGTTACCCACCCGAACTCATTTGTACTACTACTCTAACATTCACACTATTTTTTTTCTTCTAATATTCCTACCAATTACGAAATATGACAAATTTTGCGAAATGCTGGCTGTCTGAGATATGAGGGTTTTTCCTTGAACATTGTATATACATATGTCATTTATTTTATACATACATGCGTAAAACATATGTACATATAAAATTTAATAAATAATATTCATTAAACTAATTAATCTACATACACAATTTTACAATTATTGCTCATTTTTTACTATAGAAATCAATTTGATACTCGTGAATTTTACTTTTTCCTTTATACTTCATATTTCTTCCATACTTGTTCTTTATATATTATTTTCTTTTCTTTACTTTTCTGTTTATCTTTGTTCTCATTTGCGAAAAATTTTAATTCGCATTGTCATTTCTCTTGTTATTTTTCTATCTTCGTACATCGCTGTTAATTTTCCAATAAACTAAAATAAAAATTATCCCGAACGAAAATTCGGGCGGGCCACGGCAACACCCACGTATACCTGCGGTAAAAAGTTCGAAAATCCTAAAATCCGAGGTCTATTAATAACTAGGTATTTATTTATTTATTTAATAAAGCTAATTACATAATCCTTAACTATGTAAGCACCTATACAGAGATGTTTTTTTTAAGACTGCCAAGAATTTATCAATAGTTTTGGAACTTTCCATCCGGCAGTCTATTATACTCCAAAACACCTCTGTACAAGATGCTTCTCCTATTTCTATTTATTCTAATTTTTTTTTATAATTAAATTATTTTTATTCCTTAAATTATATTCACATACATACATATCTATGTACATTCCTCTCACAATATTTTTACTAAAATATGATGGTAACATATTTTTATCTAACTTAAATATAAATACCAACATACAAATGCGAATAATGCACAAATGAAATGCATCCATTTTGAGTACATTCATGTTTCACCAAAAGTATAAGCGCAACTGATTTTTGATATAATTGATTTAAAAGTTTAAATTTTGCGAACAAAGCTTCAATTTAAGAGCTTTACAACAAAGCTACAGCTGCCGCTGGGCTATATAGGGCTATAAGGGTGCGGCCAAACGGTGGATTAGGCGTGTTCGAAATTTGCTGCGGTTTTGCCCACGAAGCTGCATTAATATTGAACGCGACGGCTTATTATTGCGCCGGATCGAAGTGCATTAGGATCGGGACAGTGGAGGCCAAGCTGGGGACCACACAATGGTACAATTTTGGACCAGGAACCGCATCGACTGAGACCCTGGCCTCGTGTAAATTTTGCGGTCCATGCTTGCACTTGTGCATATGGAATGCATCGGATGTTGCACGCCTAACGATGCAGCGGTGCATACGCCGCATAAATTAAACGCCAATCAATGACGCACGCTTCGGAAATATCTTCGTCGTATCGACTGGCCAGTTTAAAATGATAGAACTTATTGCTAGTGGACATGTGGTCAATAACCTTTCGTGTAACCATTTGTATTGGTTATTTATCACGCTGACATCACAACCGAGTTGGAAACTCGCTCTATACATACATTAGCCCTTTTCCGTAGTTTTCCCTATTTCATTAACTATTTGTCACGATGCGTTTCCCTACTTCGTATGTAAATTAAATCGCGTTTGGTAATATTTTTCTGTTTAATTTTAATTATATTCAACAGTGTCACGTTCACGCTAGCGATATTATCATCGGATAAAACGTTCGTAAAGAATGTATGTATGTATGTACTCTCACGTTCAGTTCGGACTCGTGTATCACGTATAAAAATACAATTTTATTACGTCAATATTTTGCGAGGGGTTTCGTAAAAAAAAAAATGTTAAACGCCATCACTCGTTTTATTGTCCATCGTTATACGTTTTATGTCTCGGGGAGGAGAACAAAGGATATTTGCATTCGATTACGAGTAATACGTGGTTGAAAAATGTCACGTTTAGATGACCTCATCGTGCATTGATTTTAATAATGAGACGCAGACGGTCATCGCATGTTGTAGCTCTACGGTGGTTAAAAGGTTAACTCGTTTGAATGTCAAGCGACTGCAATGACGCATTCCGACGAATCATCATTACTCGCTCGTTTCATCGTATATGTACGTTGCGTATTATTTTAAAAGCGCCCATAGTTAAAACGGATGTATGTAATCATGTAAATCGCAAATTAATCTAATCGATGCGACCGACGGGGTAACGTTAAAATAGCGAAATATGGAAACGGTACGTGGCGCTTGTAAATAAATATATCTGCGCTTTCAATTAAATGATTCGCCGTGCGTTTCGATTTGTATGTAAATTAGCCTATAATGCAACTGCATAGTCAGTGCAACGACATTTATTACGCTCGACCACTTCCGGTCTGCGATCACCGTCGATCGGTTCGTGGTATTGTTGTGGTCACGGGGTATGTTTAGTTTTACATACATACATATGTACATACATCGTTAACGTGATTTTTTACTTTTTACTTTATCCTAATCGGATAAAGTGTTGTGATCGTGCGAAAATTCAACATTGAGATTTTGCCTAATTATTATCAGGTATCATCCCCTGATCACGTTTTCTGATTTTGATTATAATTTCTGGAAAATGCATGTCGGTGTCTGTGTACTTTTTAACTTTAACTTTTTCTCCAAAACTATCAAGTCTATCAAGCTGAAATTTCATATCTATTATTTTCATGTAAGGTGTAAGAGATAATATGATTTTGGTCAACATCCG
The DNA here is from genome assembly GCA_022651745.1 of Parapsyche elsis. Taxonomy (NCBI): domain Eukaryota; kingdom Metazoa; phylum Arthropoda; class Insecta; order Trichoptera; family Hydropsychidae; genus Parapsyche; species Parapsyche elsis. Next base: position 871,271 of record JAGVSN010000006.1, read on the forward strand.
CCAACCGCAAGCGGCAGTTTACTCTTGAATGATATCTTGTTATTTATTTTTTTCATCCTTTTAAATTTTGGGTATCTTCATACTATTGTAATATTATAATCCTTGAAGCAATACCATTAAAGTCAGTCAACCGAAAGTTGGTTTTTACTTTATTACTATATCCTAATCGGATAAAGTATTGTGATCGTGCGAAAATTCGACCTTGAGATTTTGACTGATTTGTATCAGGTATCATCCCCTAATCACGTTTTCATGATTTATGGAAAATGTCATTATTGTAATTATCATTATGCCAATAATTACAATCTGTGAAAAAAATTCATCAAAATCGCTCAACCGGAAGTGGGATTTTTTTCTTGTAAAAAAAAAAAAATCCTGCTATTTTTTTTTGTGCACGGTTTTTTGACATTTGCAGTATTTGGTTACTCTTCATATTCCTCAAATACATACATATATGAATAAAGTCATGAGTTGGCCATACTCGAATTTTTACTGAATCCTAATCGGATAAAGTATTGTAATCGTGCGAAAAATCGACCTTGAGATTTTGAATGATTTGTATCAGGTATCATCCCCTGATCACGTTTTCATGATTTCTGGAAAATGTCTGTATGGCTGTGTGCCTGTGTATCTATAAACTGTATACCTGTGTGTGTACACTCAATTCAGTAATTTCATGATATGTATGTATGTTGGTTGGTGTGGTGGTGTGCATGCGTTTTATTTACTTATGTACTTGAAAAAATTAATTTCGTTACTCTTTGTATTCCTCAAATATATGGATAAAGTCATGGGTTGGCCACACCCGAATTTTTTTCATTGGATTTTAAGTTAGTTATGATATTACAGTAGTTTGATCCAATATCTATTTAAGGCTAGTTTCAAAATTTTACAGACAATGGTTATTCTAGTAATTTCTGCAACTGTTGGTGCAGAAGTTGCGTTTAAAGTTCCACAACGGCGTGTTATCTGTCAATGGTGAAATTGTCGCGTTAGACAAAAGGTCGCGCAACGCAGGGTCAAGTGTCCCTTTTAAGGGTTGGGGAGGCAGGGGGATGATGAGGAGGAGGACAACGTCTCCGCTATGTCCCTGCGCCTCCTACCTCCCTCTCACCATAATTATGTGGTTTGTGTGTCTCTCTTTGAGGCACGTTTGAATGTAATTGCGTGCTTTGTGTCGGCCTTCCCTTATCACCGGCGGCCAATCTGCACCCTGGGAACAAAGCGCCATATTGCCGGGCGGCCATTTATCCCGCCCGCTACGTCCGTTATCAATCATGCTCGGCCCGTATGCTCCCATAATCCTCACTAGGATGATAACAAATTGTATACATACTTTTATTTTAATATTTTTTCAACGCCCCCTTCCCTCAATATTCAAATCTTTCTTAACCTCATCAAAATAAAATAAAAATTGAGCTTGATAGATAGCTCGATAGTTTCGGAGAAAAAGTTAAAAACTCTAAAGACCAACAGTAAAAGTACTACTTCCGGTTGGAAAAAAAAAAAATTATATTATTTCGAAGGTCGTTACATATATATACTGCCGTCCTAAGCCCACTTAACGTAACTGACAAAAATTACGAAAATGAGTTAGATGTGTTTTAGGGGTTATGGGAGTGTATTCTTGCGATTTTTCATATCAAAATTAATGTTTCTTCATCCAAAAGTGACTTTTTTAAGCTATTAAATCTAACGTATCTGCATGCGCAGAGAAATAGTATCACCAATACTTATCCAATATTTACTTCGGTCACTACCTTATCATGAAAGATTCAAAAGACTGAATCTCTCCACATTGGAGACGAGGAGATTAAGAGGTGATTTAATTGAAGTATTCAAAATAATAAATAATCATTATTCATGTGAAATGACCAACCTCATTATGTTCAATGAGAACCCTCATCTAAGAGGTCATATTCTTAGACTCCAAAAAGAAAAATCAAATAAGATTGTTAGAGATTCATTCTTTTCAAATAGAGTGGTTGAAGTTTGGAATAGTCATATGTATACATTAATAATGAATAATGAAGTGACGTAACTACTAAAGTATTCATTTTTTTTTTAATTTTTCCTTAGAATTATCAAAACACAATAGAAAATAACCCCATGCACTAAAAAAAAGTTTTAATAAATCAGTAATATATGAAGAATAAAGTAAAAACACAAATTTAGAATAAAACTTTCAAGTCCATTTATCTCGATATTGTTGTTTTGTCAGTTACGTTAAGTGGGTTAAGTTAATATGTAGGATAGTTTTGCTGGAAAATCCTTCCAAAGATTACACAAAAATTAGGTGGTTTTCCAAAGGAAAGTACCACTTCCGGTTGATGAAAAATTTTGAAAGCCTAATGGATTGTAATGGCCGGTAAAAAAATATAAATATGAAGTTTCAGTTTAATAGGATAAACGGTTTTTGAGTTATTAGCGATTTTACAGGCATACAGACATTTTCCAGAAATCATGAAAACGTGATCGGTGGACGATCCGTGATACAAATCAGTCAAAATCCCGAGGTCGAATTTTCGCACGATTACAATACTTTACTTACTTTACAATACTTTATCCGATTAGAATAAAGTAAAAATAAAACTAGATTGACAGAGTTGGCTGCATAGTAGGTAAAATCATAGCATAAAACCCGGTGATACAGAATTAACAATACTTCGAAAGTGAATTCAAGGTTATGTATGCGAATAAAATCTATGTACTCGTATGATTTATGGAAAGGCAATAATGATTTATGGATATTGAACGGCAGTAATAAAACCATATATTCAGAAGTTTCGTAATAAAGCCATACATCAAGCGGAAGTTGTGCCGTATCTTTTCGTGCACAGTAACCAAGTGGTTTGAGTCGAAAGCGCCCGAGGATTAAAAAAAAAAAAACAATATTAAATTGTCTTCGAGGCAAAAGGGGGGGAGCTTTCGTGAGAGTCGCGCTTTTAATTAAAACCTCGTATGAGTAATAGTCCCGTGCGATAAACAACGCTATTAATTTGAAAGTGGAACAATGAATGGGTCACCTGTTTATACGGACGAGGAGCAACCGGCAAAAAACACGTTTATTAACGTCCGCTAGGGCGAAATAAACCCCGAAACGCCACTAAACGCCGTACTAATTTCACACCGTGCATTCTAATTAAAACGGAATTCTGGAGTTGGTACCGGCTTAATGCTGGAGTGTCGGACGCATTTTTCTACGGTGGTCGACATTCCCGAACAGTCGTTAATTTCTGGAGCGGGGTGTATTTAACCCCGTGTTGGTTAAATGTGGCGAAAATTCACTCGGCTTAACTGCTAGCATTAGTTGTCTTCACCTAGTTTTGTAGCGCTAAATAGGCGAAGAAGTGCATTTAGGACTTTTTTTATTAAAACATGAGAATGTTGTGTTGCTTCGTATTAAATAGATAGAATATCGTACACGCGCCGAGTTTCTGGAAAATATGAATTTTTATCATATTTTCATATTACTTTTTAAATTAACACATTGCAGGTATGCGGCGGAAGACTTAATATAATCTCGGAGCATCACTCGTTATTTGAAAATATGCGTTTGTGTATTTAGCAACGTGAAATGTTATTAAAATTTAAAGTAGACGGTAATAGCTGTATGCAAGATGTACGGTGTTAAGTTTAATCTGCAAAATAAGCTAAACGGGAACGTGTTTAGATATATTACAATATAGCAGTACGACCGTGTAACTTGAAATTTCCATAATGAAATAACTTTTAAGATAAACTACTGGGAAGCGTCGCGCGACGGCAATAAGAACTCTTCACCAGACGAGAAACACCAAAAAGATACTCGAGAAACCGAACTTAAATTTCTCATTACTCGCTGCTCGGGGAAAATCTTTCAAAAAACAATCATATCAGTACGTATGTATGTATTCAATGTATGTATGTATGTATGTAGGTGAAGATGTACATTAAAAACATTTAAAGAATATATATCGCGTACGTGGAGAGATTTATAGACTTTTAGCGAAACGTCGAAAAGAGTCGGGCTAGCTGTAAGGTTCGGCGCGGTAAGCAGGATTCGGAAATATTTAAAGGGACTTCTGCAGCCCTTCGAGATTATTCGAACGAGAACGAAGATAAATAGTGGAAAAAGCTAGTAAAGTATTGATTTTCGTTAGTGTCTTTGAGTCGGAAGAGCCTTTTGTTCAAAGCAATTTCGCTACATTTTACGGGGTGTGCGTAGTTATTGTACAATGTACCTACGCTACGGTCTGTACACATATACTGTCACTCTATGTACAAGGTTTTTTTAGGGGAAGATTTATCTCATGGTTTAGTATATTTATTTCAGATTTTTAGCAATAAAACAAAACAATCCATAGTTTCACTTCAATTAGGTTTCAATTGATTTGATAAATACATAACATATAAACCCGTACAATTGTCTGAATAATCAAAATATTTCAGAAACCAAAATAAATTATAAAAATTTCAAGCAGCTTTTCATTGCGCATAAATGTTTTTTATTGTGAAATGTAAACTCACTAATAAACATTGCAAAAATGATAGTGTAAATTTTGTTGAGGTGGTATTGATCATTACTTGTTACTACATAGTCATATGAGGATAGATTTTCACCGGACCGTCTCATTAACCCCAAATACCACCGGTGCGCGCTGGTTTGTAAGCAACTTTCTTCCTTATGTACTAGGTAGGAACGTAGTAAATTGCTTGATGAAAACGGTGTCAATATTATATCAATCGTGCTTTTGTTTATTTTTTTATATTGAATATGTATGTATATTAATTGCGCAACGCTTATTGGCAGAGTTCTAATTTTTATGACCTGCAATATACCAAAAAAATTATTCTATAAAATTATCATTTCATAAATATTTTTTTCAGATTTGTTAAAAAGTGTAACTTGTGTAAATTTATTTATTTTAATAAATTTATTCAACCGCTGATTTTTCAACGGGCGTATACTCGTTTATATTAAAAGGAGAAACATATCGGCAGAAGAATAGGAGAGGAATGTTAAGAATAGAAAATTTGAACCGGGTGAACCATGTTGTCAAAAAAAAAAAGCATTTTTTTTAAGAGAACTCGCAATGAATATAATATTATAAGATAACATGGTAAAAATAATAATAATATGTCCAATTAAAAGTTTCCATATATATGTAAATACAATGAAAAGAAGAATAACTGAAGACGAAAGGATTCACTTGGATGTGAACATTTTTTACGTATTTATTTTATTGGACTGTGGACGTTGCCGTCCACATTAAGGAGATTTACATTACATGCATCAGTTTGCTAATGAGTACCCGTCTTACGAAGCGTTTAGGGTCCAAAGGTCGAACGTCAATGAAAGCATCCATCTTTCCTCCGTCTAATGATAACACTTCTCTTTTAACATCTTACCCGCGGTCTGCGGGTGCGATCTGAGTCGTGTGTGTGTGTGTGCGTGAAGCAATGCAAACCAAAAAAGAGGACATTATATTTCAATGTAAAAAGGAGGACCTGGATCATCATTTTCAGCCGTTCACTATCCACTGCTTCATGAAAGTACAGGATGACTTGATTTCAGTTTTCAATTGACGCATTTTTTCGTCGATATTTGTGAAAAAAGTCTACTTTTAGCCAAGTTAGGTTGGGTCCAGGATGGCTTGATTTCAGTTTTCAATTGACGCATTTTTTCGTCGATATTCGTGAAAAAAGTCTACTTTTAGCCAAGTTAGGTTTGGTTCAGCATGGCTTAAATTCAGTTTTCGATAGACGCATGTTTTCGTCGATATATGTGAAAATAGTCTACTTTTAGCCAAGTTAGGTTGGGTCCGGGATGGCTTGATTTCAGTTTTCAATTGACCCATTTTTTCGTCGATATTTCTGAAAAAAGTCTACTTTTCGCGAAGTTAGGTTGGGTACAGGATGGCTTGATTTCAGTTTTCAATTGACCCATTTTTTCGTCGATATTTCTGAAAAAAGTCTACTTTTAGCCAAGTTAGGTTTCCAGGGTTCAGCATGGTCTTGAAAAAATTCAGTTTTCGATAGACGCATGTTTTCGTCGATATATGTGAAAATAGTCTACTTTTAGCCAAGTTAGGTTGGGTCCGGGATGGCTTGATTTCAGTTTTCAATTGACCCATTTTTTTTTCGTCGATATTTCTGAAAAAAAGTCTACTTTTCGCGAAGTTAGGTTGGGTCGGGATGGCTTGATTTCAGTTTTCAATTGACCCATTTTTCGTCGATATTTCTGAAAAAAGTCTACTTTTCGCGAAGTTAGGTTGGGTACAGGATGGCTTGATTTCAGTTTTCAATTGACGCATTTTTTCGTCGATATTTGTGAAAAAAGTCTACTTTTAGCCAAGTTAGGTTGGGTCCAGGATGGCTTGATTTCAGTTTTCAATTGACGCATTTTTTCGTCGATATTTGTGAAAAAAGTCTACTTTTAGCCAAGTTAGGTTGGGTCCAGGATGGCTTGATTTCAGTTTTCAATTGACGCATTTTTTCGTCGATATTCGTGAAAAAAGTCTACTTTTAGCCAAGTTAGGTTTGGTTCAGCATGGCTTAAATTCAGTTTTCGATAGACGCATGTTTTCGTCGATATATGTGAAAATAGTCTACTTTTAGCCAAGTTAGGTTGGGTCCGGGATGGCTTGATTTCAGTTTTCAATTGACCCATTTTTTCGTCGATATTTCTGAAAAAAGTCTACTTTTCGCGAAGTTAGGTTGGGTACAGGATGGCTTGATTTCAGTTTTCAATTGACCCATTTTTTCGTCGATATTTCTGAAAAAAGTCTACTTTTAGCCAAGTTAGGTTTGGTTCAGCATGGCTTAAATTCAGTTTTCGATAGACGCATGTTTTCGTTGATATATGTGAAAATAGTCTACTTTTAGCCAAGTTAGGTTGGGTACAGGATGGCTTGATTTCAGTTTTCAATTGAGGCATGTTTTCGTCGATATATGTGAAAATAGTCTACTTTTAGCCAAGTTAGGTTGGGTCCGGGATGGCTTGATTTCAGTTTTCAATTGACCCATTTTTTCGTCGATATTTCTAAAAAAAGTCTACTTTTCGCGAAGTTAGGTTGGGTCCGGGATGGCTTGATTTCAGTTTTCAATTGACCCATTTTTTCGTCGATATTTCTGAAAAAAGTCTACTTTTCGCGAAGTTAGGTTGGGTACAGGATGGCTTGATTTAAATTTTCAATTGACGCATTTTTTCGTCGATATATGTGAAAAAAGATTACTTTTAGCCAAGTTAGGTTGGGTCCAGGATGGCTTGATTTCAGTTTTCTATTGACGAATTTTTTCGTCGATATTTGTGAAAAAAGTCTACTTTTAGCCAAGTTAGGTTTGGTTCAGCATGGCTTAAATTCAGTTTTCGATAGACGCATGTTTTCGTCGATATATGTGAAAATAGTCTACTTTTAGCCAAGTTAGGTTGGGTCCGGGATGGCTTGATTTCAGTTTTCAATTGAGGGATGTTTTCGTCGATATATGTGAAAAAAGTCTACTTTTAGCCAAGTTAGGTTGGGTACAGGATGGCTTGATTTCAGTTTTCAATTGACGCATTTTTTCGTCGATATTTGTGAAAAAAGTCAACTTTTAGCCAAGTTAGGTTTGGTTCAGCATGGCTTAAATTCAGTTTTCGATAGACGCATGTTTTCGTCGATATATGTGAAAATAGTCTACTTTTAGCCAAGTTAGGTTGGGTCCGGGATGGCTTGATTTCAGTTTTCAATTGAGGGATGTTTTCGTCGATATATGTGAAAAAAGTCTACTTTTAGCCAAGTTAGGTTGGGTACAGGATGGCTTGATTTCAGTTTTCAATTGACGCATTTTTTCGTCGATATATGTGAAAAAAGTCTACTTTTAGCCAAGTTAGGTTGGGTCCGGGATGGCTTGATTTCAGTTTTCAATTAACCTTTTTTTCGTCGATATTTCTGAAAAAAGTCTACTTTTCGCGAAGTTAGGTTGGGTACAGGATGGCTTGATTTAAATTTTCAATTGACGCATTTTTTCGTCGATATATGTGAAAAAAGTTTACTTTTAGCCAAGTTAGGTTGGGTCCAGGATGGCTTGATTTCAGTTTTCTATTGACGAATTTTTTCGTCGATATTTGTGAAAAAAGTCTACTTTTAGCCAAGTTAGGTTTGGTTCAGCATGGCTTAAATTCAGTTTTCGATAGACGCATGTTTTCGTCGATATATGTGAAAATAGTCTACTTTTAGCCAAGTTAGGTTGGGTCCGGGATGGCTTGATTTCTTTTTTCAATTGAGGGATGTTTTCGTCGATATATGTGAAAAAAGTCTACTTTTAGCCAAGTTAGGTTGGGTACAGGATGGCTTGATTTCAGTTTTCAATTGACGCATTTTTTCGTCGATATTTGTGAAAAAAGTCTACTTTTAGCCAATTTAGGTTGGGTCCGGGAAGACTTGATTTCAGTTTTCAATTGACGCATTTTTTCGTCGATATATGTGAAAAAAGTCTACTTTTAGCCAAGTTAGGTTGGGTACAGGATGGCTTGATTTCAGTTTTCAATTGACGCATTTTTTCGTCGATATTTGTGAAAAAAGTCTACTATTAGCCAAGTTAGGTTAGGTACAGCATGGCTTGAATTCGGTTTTCGATTGACACATTTTTTCGTCGATATTTGTAAAAAAAGTCTACTTTTAGCCAATTTAGGTTGGGTCCGGGAAGACTTGATTTCAGTTTTCAATTGACGCATGTTTTCGTCGATATTTGTGAAAAAAGTCTACTTTTAGCCAAGTTAGGTTTGGTTCAGCGTGGCTTAAATTCAGTTTTTGATAGACGCATGTTTTCGTCGATATATGTGATAATAGTCTACTTTTAGCCAAGTTAGGTTGGGTCCGGGATGGCTTGATTTCAGTTTTCAATTGACGCATTTTTTCGTCGATATTTGTGAAAAAAGTCTACTATTAGCCAAGTTAGGTTAGGTACAGCATGGCTTGAATTCGGTTTTCGATTGACACATTTTTTCGTCGATATTTGTGAAAAAAGTCTACTTTTAGCCAATTTAGGTTGGGTCCGGGAAGACTTGATTTCAGTTTTCAATTGACGCATGTTTTCGTCGATATATGTGAAAAAAGTCTACTTTTAGCCAAGTTAGGTTGGGTACAGGATGGCTAGAATTCAGTTTTCAATTGACGCATTTTTTCGTCGATATTTGTGAAATTTTTGTGATATTTGTGAAATTCGCGAGTGAATTTTTGATTAATCTGGCGCGTTTACGCATCTCTAGAATTTGGAGAAACCGCGGATACTTGCCGGTTTACCTGTTACCTGTGCCAGAAATATCGAGTGGTCATACTCTCTTTTTAATTGATATTTGTGAATATCTCAATGTTTTAAATAAGTAGTTACAGGGGCTTAACGACTTCTAGTATCAAGTTAAATCGTTTGAAACAAAACCGGAGTTATTTAAAAATCACCTTGTGCAAAATAATTTTGCAAATTTATTTTATTTTTCATGATGTTTTTCAACGCCTTCAAAATAATATAATTTTTAAACATTCTTTTCCCAACCGGAGGTACTTTTACTGTTGGTTTTTGGTGTTTTTAACTTTTTTTCGAAACTATCAAGTCTATCATGGTGAAATTTCATATCTATTATTTTCACGAAAGTTGTAAGAACTGTAAGAGATAATAGAACGAGATTTCGTTTTATTTTATTTTTTTCGGCCTTTTACATATTTGGTATCTTCATAATATTGTAATATTACAATCCTTAAAGCAATACCTAGTTACGAAAAAATAAATCATTAAAATCAGTCAACCGGAAGTTGGTTTTTTTTCTTGTAGAAAAGTCAAAAATCCTGTTACCACGCAATATTTCCGAAACTACTTAGCCGATCAAGTTGAAATTTCATATCAGTTTTCACATGAGGCGTAAGAAAGAGTTGATAAGGTTTTGATCAAAATCCACCCACCGCAAGTGATAGTTTACTTTTGCATGATTTTTTTGTTTTTATATATTTTGAATCTTCATAATATTATAAAATTAGAATTCTTATTGCAATGGTGAGTTAAAAAAAAACTCATCAAAATCGGTAAAATAGAAGTGACCGTTTATCGGTTTGTTTCATATTACGATACTATCGTTCGTTGCTCATTACGTTCGAGGCAATATTCTTCGGCTCGAGCAAAATTTGATTTTTGACTTTTCAAGCTTCAAAAATTTTTTCGTTACTCTTTGTATTCCCCATATATTTGGATAATGTCATGGGTTGGCCACACCCGAATTTTTTAACTTGTTTTGTTTCTCTCTTATTTTTCAACCTACATATTTGCAACTCGTTTTATTTTATTTAACGAAATAATCAAAGTGTTTGTCAATGCGAAGTCGAGAAGAGAAAAAAATTCTACGTAAAAAAGGTATGTCAAATTATTTTTAAAGGATACTTTGCTGTAAGGAAATAATATATATATGGGGGGGGGGCGCCTGGAATTCACGCTACGCCACTGAGTCTAAAAGTATGACCTCTTAGATGAGGGTTCTCATTGAACATAATGAGGTTGGTCATTTCATATGAATAATGATTATTTATTATTTTGAATATTTCAATTAAATCATCTCAATCTCCTCGTCTCAATGTACACCAATATAAATGAATTTATGGTTGTATGTATATATTAGGTTATTTAGCATTATTATTATAGAAACTGTATTACATACATACATGCACAATTTACACGGTTAATTTTTTTTAAATTTGAATAATTGTTAATATCACTATTTAGTTAGTCACGTCCAGTAATTATAATTCAGACATCTTAAAAAATGTTGCTAGAAAAGTGTTTGTTAGTGATGAAGTGCAGTAATAAAATATAAATAAAAAAAATAATCAAGCGATTCCAGATGATAGATTGAAATTGCAAATACGTTCGGTAAATTCAAGTTCTCTCATCAGAGGGACAGGCAAGACTGAAGTATTTTGAAATTTTGGTTCCTTTAGTATAATGGTAGCGGTACAGCTGCTTTAGAAATTTTGTTAAAATAAGAAAGCCGACAATTCAAAGAAAGATATCGTAAATTATCGAAATGACCGATGCCCCGAGAGGGACCCGTTGCAGTTCGACCATAGTGCCAACCATAAAGCAATAAAACTTTTTGCGCATAAAAACCCTCGAATTCTAAATGTTATCTTCAAGTAACATAAGTGCATCCAGCTTTTTCAAAACATAATAATATTTTAAATGGCTTTTGGCTACAGATAAGATGCCTTTGTCGGAATTGAAATGTAAAGAATTTAACTTTCAGTCAAAGATTGTGATTTAGGAGTCATAAATGTAAAAAAAATTACACGGAAATGTTGGTTTTTTTACGAAAGGGAGCGCTAAATTTACAGATTTCACGAAAGGGTACGCTACGTTTCAAATTTCACGAAAGGGAACGCCCGCTCCCGCTGAATTCGAGCACTGGTCTATTCAATCTTTCATGATAAGGTAGTGAACGAAGTAAATATTGGATACCTAAAAGATCATTTTTGGATGAAGATACGTTAATTTTGCTTAAAAAAAAATACTTTTGATATGAAAAATCGTAAGAATACACTCCCATAACCCCTAAAACACATGTAACTCATTTTAGGTAATTGTTGTCAGTTACGTTAAGTCGGCTTAGGACGGCAGTATAATAGACGTAACATTTGATCTATTATTTTGTCGCCCGCAATCGACACCCGTAGAGTTCGTTCGCCGAAAGAGAAAAATTGCTCGAGTGTTGGTAACTACCGGTTGACTGCAAGGTATGCGTTACGCATATATACAATTAATTTTTTAAAGTTTTTCTCAAAAATGAAACAAAAGTACAAATGCAAATACAAAAATATATTAAAAAATAAAAAAATACAAAAACAAATATAAAAAAAAAAAAATACAAATATAAAAAAATTAAAAACACAAAAGACATTTTAAAAATTAGTTATTATAAATTATTCCGTATCCGACCCATCACTGTCTGAATCGAAGTTCGAGGAATCCGGTGTATCGTTGACAGTAAAATGCAACGAATCGTCGTCAACCATTTTGTCCATTACATGATCACATTTCATATATTGATCTTCTACTTTTATTACGTGTTCAAACACATTTCTCCACTTGGAGAAGATAGACATGGGTTCTCTTTATTTTCATTGATAATTTTCCTTAATGAAGATTTGGAAACTTTTAGGGCTTCTGCAGCTACATATATCAATGACGGGAATCGTCGAAGAATTGGATGTTTGCGTAAGTGCACACACCACACGTAAACATTTAATATTAATTGTTTTGTTTGGCTATTTTTATTTTATTTTATTTATTTTAGGAAGACCAACAGCTATGTTACAACAGAAAAAAGTAAGAAACTTATAAATACAGAAAGCCAATAACAGGTCTCCACAAATAGTAACAATGTAAGAAAGAAAAGAAAATCAAAATCAATAATAAAAAAAACAGAGTAAAAGAACACAAAACAACAACCAATATAGTACAAAAGTAAATTAAAGTAAGGTAACAATAGTATAGTAAGAAAACATATAGTATAGAATAATAGAATAGAATAACAACAACTAGTAAAATGCACAGGTGGTATAGTAAATAAAATAAAGTAACAGAAAAATAAAATAACAGTAACTAATTACGCATAACAGTATAGAGTATGTATGTATAATAAAATAAAATAACAGAGCCAGAATAATGCAAACATTCCATAATTGTCACAAAAACTACTAAGGGGATCAATGAAGCTTTTAGACAACTCCTTAAAATTTTTGCTTGCCCGCCAAAGAAACGCATTTTGTCTGCAGTTTGTACAAGCCGATGGGAGATACAATAATTGATTGGACCGGAGTAACTTTACTGGTGCGAAAAAAGAAATTCGGGATAATAGCTGGGGGCAGGTCAATGGAACCAGAAGCAATTTTTAGAAGGAATGTTGAGTCAGCAACCTCACGTCTTACTTCTAAGGGAAGTAGATGATGAATCATATAGCATGTCATCATTACGATAACATAAATAGCGGATAAATTTTTTTTGGATGTTCTCGATACGCAAAATGTACGTATCGTATCTGGGATTCCAGATTTGGGTGGCATACTCCAGATTGCTACGGACAAGTGAGCAATATAAAATTTTGAGTGTTTTGATACGATCAAATTCCTTAGAGCAACGCTTTATGAACCCGAGGGCCCCATAGGCCTTGGCTACAATGTTATCTATGTGTGAATCGAAAATCAATTTAGAGTCACGATACACTCCCTTCGTAATATGTGACCTTTTAGTGTATAGTCTGAAAGCGTGAGGTTACGTTTACGACTATATGTAACTAAGCTACATTTAGATGGGTTGCGGCTAAATGATTTTGATTTTGAGGCTATTGAAAGCTTTGCCTGTTCCGACTTTGGATGGTGTTTTTAAAAAAGCATTCCTCGTGAGCTTTCGCGAACTTTTCAAAGGTTGCGCGCGCCGCCGGCGCACTCTATCGGCGCTCTTGGCAACCGCTCGCTTCTGTCGGCTCATTCAGTGCGCAGAAGCGCGTCACCATAGCGACGCTTGTGGGCGAAAGGCGAAGTGGGAGAAACGCCTCACGTCACTTGCGTCACTTTAGCGTTCAGTCGTTCGGTGGCGGCGCGGCGGCGCGGCGAGCGCCCGGCGCCGCCAAACAATATCCCAATACGATACGAAACACGCGAATACGATGCAGGCCAAGAAGCGCTATCTGCTTCTGGTGGCTTCGTGCGCGTTTCTCGCCTACGCCTACTTTGGCGGCTATCGAGTGCGAGGATGGAGTCGAATCGAGGAAAACGGATCGCCGAGCGGGAAATCGACCCGAACTGACGGCGGCGGCGCCACGACGCGTTCCTTTTGCCCACCACTAGACGGACGACCGACCAGAAGACGCCCCTCTCCACGTTCCCCCTCACCCCCCACCTGCCGCATGGACACGTGCTTCGAAGCCTCCAGGTGTCGGGGAGAGCTCACCGTCTACGTCTATCCGCCGGAAGGACCGGCATCGCCCTCCTACCGAAAAGTCCTATCTGCGTTGCGGCAATCCCGCTACGCCACCGACGACCCAGCGAAAGCTTGCCTCTTCGTCCTCGGCATAGACACGCTGGACAGGGATCCGCTATCGTCCGATTTCGTACACAACGTACCCCAACGTCTGCAACGACTTCCGTACTGGAACGGCGGCAGGAACCACGTCGTGTTCAACCTATACTCGGGCACGTGGCCCGAGTACGCCGAGGACGGACTCGGTTTCGATCCGGGACATGCGATCTTAGCTCGCGCCAGCGCTTCCGTATCGCGATTTCGTCCCCAATTCGACATCAGCCTACCGCTGTTTCATAAACAGCATCCGGAGAAGGGCGGCGAACCGGGCGCCGCCGTCAACAATAACTTCCCCGCCGACAAGAGGTATCTGTTGGCGTTTAAGGGGAAGCGGTACGTGCACGGTATCGGCAGCGAGACGCGCAATTCGCTGTGGCATTTGCACAACGAACGGGATTTGGTGTTGGTGACCACGTGCCGGCACGGCAAGTCCTGGCGCAACATGAAGGACGAACGGTGCGACGAGGACAATCGCGAATACGACAGGTGAGAGAGCGCTTTATTCGGTTTTGACGTTAGGCCCCCCGCGCGACTGTCACTTTGACGTTTGGCGTTCGGCGATCGCGGCGCCGCCTACCGGCCGCCGGACGAAGCTTTCGACTTTCGTTCGCGTGCGGCGCGCGCGTTTTGTGGTTTATTTTCACTGTATCCACTCTTGTAGTCGCATCGAGGTGAAATTTCGCATCTGTTATTTTCACGTAAGGTGTAAAAAAAAAAGAACCTGGAAGTGGCAGTTTACTCTTCGGCGAAATTTCGGGGTTTTTTTTTTTTCGGCCTTAAATATTTTTAAATTTGAATTTTCGTCAGAATTCTTATAGCAATGGTGAGTTAAAAAAAAAAAAATGCATCAAAATCGATACATTAGAAGTTTATCGCGCTTCAGTATGCGTTATTCAGTATTCCTCAAATATACGCAACTTTGGAATTCCATTAGATATTCATATGGTTGAGATAGTTTATAATGTATACCTAGGACAATAAATTGGTGAATATGACTGGATGTAATGAAGAAGGAATGCAACTAGGATGGAGCGCTTTTGGAAGAATGTACATCCATTCGTCGAGAATCTTCGACATTGGGTTTCGGGTGTAATTCAGAGTTACCGCTATTTTCAGCTCACTCAATATCAGTCGTGTGACGAAAATAAACAAAATACATACACAGGTCAACGGTTTTTAAATAAATGTAATGGACACCTATTCAAAATATAAAATTTAGAAAATGAACATAGTTTTTAAATCCAACATTCCGCTATGCTTCAAAAATAAGGCATACGTGTGGATGTTAAATTCGAGAATGTTATGTAAGATCCAGTGATCACACAAAGAAGCATGGAAACATGTATGTTCGGTATAGGAGAAATACGCGGGTAAGAAGCATGACCAAAGTTGCAGATATAGCGGAACGTGTGAAAATGTTGGAAGTTGACCCATAGCGAGAAGAATGGATGGCAAATGGACGCGAGAAATACTGGAATGCTATCCCAGAGACTGTGAAAGAAAGACAGGTAGACCGAGTGGACGATGGGCTGATGAATTGAGAAGAATGTCTGGAGTCAACTGGATGTAGATTGCTCAAAATAAACTGGAATGGAAGAGGATTTGAGAGACCTTCATCCGGCAGCCGAGCATACATACATCTTTCCATGCTTCTCTGTGTGCACTGGATCTTGCGTGACATTCTAGAATTCCGCATCCAAAAAGATTATTTAAAAAAAGCATAGTAAATTTTTCAATCTCAACATAATTGGCACTAAAGATGTCAATATGATGTGCCATTGTGTTGATAAGATCGATTGCTTTCGATAGAGGCGAGAGTTCATGAGTATATTGGTTCTGGCCTATACGGGTAGGAAAAGAGTTCGCGACCGCAATTCCCAGTTCCGTTCAGGAAGCCAAAACTTAAACTCCTCCAGAAATGAAGGATTGCGGATTTCGCTCTTCAAAATCTTCGTGTAGTGTTTTTCAAGCTGACGCATCTTCGACATGCCAGAGGATTAAAACCCAATAAACCCAACCCAAAGGCACTAGGATATAAATATGGTTTATGAACCGTATGTATATCCTGTTATATAAAAACAATAAGAAAATTATACAGGCAACATAAAAAAAGGCAGACATTTATTTTTATTTTTATTTATTTAACGAAGAGACATACAGTATTTGTAGTACAATATATGTACCTATATAGTAAAAGAAAATGTGACCAAAATTGTTTCTATCATTAATGGTGTATCTTAATAAAAATAGGATGGTGGAGAGGGAAGGTTGGATGGAAGATGAATTTAAGGATTTTGTAGGTGCTTCAGGACAGAAATTTTGAATGTTGAAAGATTAGAGGAAAAAATATCAATTCAATTAGAAATATTGTTAAAGTTATAAGTTGATCGGTAAATACATATGTAATTGAGTTTTGGGAGAAATATGTACCTACATAAATGAGATTTTGAGATGGAATAGTTTGGGATTTCGGTGCGATCTAGAATTCTAGACTCTAGAGCAGTGGTCGGCGACATTTTTGGAATCCGGAGCCAAATCAGCGAAAAATCAAAAAAAATGGCAAGTTTTCGGAGCCGCCACATATTATTTAATAAAAAAAAAAAAAATATATATATATATGTATATACACACATGTATGTATATAAATAAATTTTACTCACTTACCGGCTGTAGAGTTGCATACAATTGTATGCAACAGTCGCCTGCACTGTATTATTTGACGTTACACAATTCAGCACTAAAAATAAATATTTTGTCTGAAAACGGATTTTAATGTTATTTTTAAAAGCTAATGCGACTTTTGAACTTGTACATTTTCGGACAATTTACATAAATTCGGAACGTATTTAGTGTTCTTCAATTGCATCAGTGCATTAAAACTTTCGTCACTTAATTGATTACGGTACGAATTCGAAGAAAAAAATTTTTCATGATTGTACATACATAGGTACATATGTGGAACCAAAAAGCGTCAAGACAGCAAATGCAAGCTTCTTGACGTTCGAATAATCGGCTGGAAATGATTGCCAACATTTAAATATGATATCACTTGCCCTGGTCTCATTGGTGGTTAGATTTAAATTCCTCTTTTCCTAACCATGTCCGTTAGTTTTTCAGTCAAAATACTTGTAAATATCAATTCAAGTTCTAGAATAGATATAACAGGAAACGCATTTAAATTCATTAGTTTTAAATTACATTTCAATGGATGGAGTATGAATTTTATTGTGTCCTGATTATTCTGAATATCTTAAAATCACGCAACACTGTAAAATGTCCATTACATTTTTAGATATCAACAGCGAGAGATCAGCAGCATTAATATCGGTAACTTGCATGTTGAGACATCTGAAGCAATTGTTATAACTCTTTCTTTAACAGTTTTGGCAGAAAGAGGTAAATCTTTGATTTTTTCGAGTATATCATTTTTCATAAAACAACTTTGTCCATTACAGCTTCTTTTCTGATATCACCATCGGGGTACTTCTCACCGAAGTCGGAATGTCTTCGCTGGAAATGTCTCTCAATATTACTGGATTTGTTGTTCAATCTTTGCTAGAAAAAGGTTTCCAATTTTTTTAGAATCAAGTGAACTATAAAAATGCGTATACCGCAGCGGTATAATTCTCTTAAATCAGGATTGCACTGCAAATCATCATCTCAAGTTGGAAGTTCACTTAGTGTCAACTGAAAGGCGAACTGTCAACAAACTTTTGTCAATTATGTTTAACCGCAATTGGTCGCGCAATTTGAAATATTTATAGGATTTCATTCATATGACCGTGAATGGCCACCTTCAGTTCTCGCATTCAATAAAATGGCTAGAAATTTTATACAATGTCTAAAATGGCCAAGCAAAGTGCAAAATGTAAAACGCGCCATCCATTGAAATAGAAATACATATGTATGTATGTAGTGTACGTTTGAGAAGGACTGGACGATTAAAGTTGTTCAAATTGTTGTCAGTTTGAAATCAGTTTTGAAATCAGTTTGTCAGATTGGTGAGATAAAAAATGATTTATTTCATACATTGACCAAAACGCTCAGGCGTTGTTCAATTTTGATCATTTATTATGTACGCCTAAAAAAATAATATAAATTGTACAAAGAAAGTATTTATTTGCTACAGTAACTTTTCATTAATTTCGTCAATTAGGAAAGTGCTTTTTGTACTTTGATTTTATCCTTTTCAAGTAATTGGTTTTAGAAATGTACTCGAATGTATTTGTAATTTGATAAAGAGCAAAGTAAATTTTATTGCTGCAATGTTCCCTTTAAAATGTAATCATTGCATGAAATTACAATAAATTTATCACGTGTTTCACTAATAACGTATTCCCAGAATTAGAGAGAATTCTATGAAAATCATTAATACATTTCAGATGTAAGTATTTTTAATTGTTAATTAATAGGATCGTTTATAATACTAGTTCATTCCACTGCAAACACTACGGTTAGCTGGTCGATCAACTCTGCGTTGATCAAATGTTTACATAACATAACGGTTTTGAGTCGACCTACTATTTATGTATCTACATATGTATACATAGGTATATTCTCGGACAAATAATGTCACGGCTACAATGATGCATTCCATTTTAAACGTTTGTTGCAAAAATTCAAACATAGCATGATTCTTGTACCTACATGGTTTTATTTGTATCATTATGTTTCTATTCGGACTTCAAAGTAGTGGATCGTTTAGCGGAAAAGCGCTTTCCACTGTTTGAAAAATTGAAAGAATTTCGTAGATACTTTCTCGAGGCTTTTCTTCAGAAGCTGCAAGGATTTTCCTATCTCTTTTAGACAGGCCGTCTACAGTGTGGCCAGAGGCGATTACCCTCTCGATGTACGAGCTCTCGTCTTCATCCACGTACACATAGGTTAGTACGTACATAGTTTCTTTTGCCGATCGCGTCCTTTGTGCCACACTCCGAAGGGAGAGATCCTTTTGTGTGAATTGGCTCCTGGCCAAGGATTCTCATTTTTATTTATTTTTTTTTTGTACTGCGAATCGATTTCCCGAAAGAATGATCCGTAAACTGTTATCATTGAATTTTGTCAGAGGTGCGAAATACGCGCGTCGAATATAATGAACGCGCCCCACGCAGAAAAATATCGTCGAATTTTCTCGGTCTTTCGAGACAACCACTCAACCCGATTCGGTGATAAGCTCGAGTGGCTCCACTCGAATTTTCAGATGTCATCTTTGCGAATTTGCGCATATCTCAATTCTAATTTTACGTCGACGCTCAAAATTAATCGAAATTTTGCATCTATATCTATTATCTTTAATATCGATATTTCATCATTTTACGGACATAGTACATATATTCGTTAGCGTCTATAAATATTTTATTACCTATTAAATTGATATCGTAGTTATCCTAGCGAACTGTATTATGCGTAGGTGATTTAATTCCAGATTTCGCAGCAAATAAACGAAATTGAATATGACATACATACATATTGAGAAGGTTGGTTATTTCTTGTTTATTTGACAAAGGCCATGTTCGTCTTTGACCCTCGGGGTTCAGCGCGGCTCTAAGCTCATATATGAAGGGTAGATATTCCACTCATGTTTAATCACCCTTCCTCTAGAATTCTCTTTTCCTTTTCTGTCGTAACGAGAAATGTCTGGCAGGAGACGGTATATGTAATATGTTCACGTTTGCTCTTTTTGTTTCTATTGGTAATATGTTGATCGAATATTGAATTACTGTGCTTTCGCAAATTTCATAAAAATTAAAACGTACCGTGTATTATTAAAACGTACCCCGGTCTGTATAATGTATTTTTTGTACGTTTACATTCAAATTCATATATTTTCCACGCTGAAATAATATGCACTATATTTTTTTCATTTCAGTATGGTACATACATACATATGTAGGTATTTTTTAACGTTATAACGTTTCGGGCGATTGTTTTTAATTGTAAGCTTAGTTTTCGTACAATTTATGTATCTATTGATGAGAGCGTTCCAGACCTACTGTACGTATATTTTTTGTTTTTTTTTTATAGTGCAATTTGAAATAACTTTCAAAGTTCACGTCAAAAGCATGCGTGCGTCTGTGTCGTGTTCATTTCGCGCAGCATTTGTTTTACGTGTGCAAAAATAGGTCTGATTACTTTACAGCAGCACTTGCTTCACCGTCGGTACACACATTTATTTTGCGTGCAAGTGCTTGCGTTGTCGTCTCGTCAAAAATGCCGAGTTTTCCACCCTCGCCATCCACATCTCCTTCTCACACTTTTTTTTTTTTCAAAAGAGAATTTATTATTTGCGGCCGCAGAACTCAGGTCGTCTCTGCTTCGCTTCTAGTGATTTTTACGACGCGGATGACAAATGCCCTTTGTATATTTTGGCGACGTTTTAGTGAATTTATGGTGACGTTTCTGATTCGGTTATCCAGTCAAATATCGCTAAGTGGAGACGGTTGCGCGCCCACGATACGTACGAGTTTTGCGTAAGCTTACCCACGAGCGAATCTGTCATCCTCGCCTATTTTCATCTCTAAAATGTGTAAAGAGAAACAAAAGGAAATAATTTTCCACTCACAACGGTGTGACTTGACGACGGATCTAATATTGCATTTATTTTTAGATTACAATGTATGGAAACCTAAGATTTAGAAATTACTGTGTTTGTAAGAAACCACTGTTTTCAGGTGACTTTGTTAACTAATATCTTGAAAGCTAAATTTTAAATCTACTTTGTTTCATCTTAAAATCACATGGAATTATTCAGCGATTGACTAAACGAATTGCAATAAATGCACAAAACAATAACGTTGAGGTGTCAATTATCACGCGCATTAGTTGTCTGAAACATTTTGTTTGTTATTTTAGTAAAACGTTTACATTTGTATATCATACATAGGGTGCGGTCGCAGATTTATTTTTATTATTTATTTTGGCTTCAGTGAATAATCGCTTTTTCCTCTCATTGAACGGACAATTATAACTTTTCGCAAAAAAAAATATGTTTAACTGACTCGTTGCATTCTCGCAGCTATTTTGAGAATGAAGGTGTCACCTTTTCATGTTCTACGGAGAATTTTCGCGCTGCCGCCCGTGATAAACGATGTAATCTAAGTACACATTATATTGTTTTTGAAAATTGCAAGAATGCGTAGTATACCTACTCGTAAAGGAAGTAACTCCTATGCTTAGACATTCGATATGGTTGTCGATGGAGTGAATAGCCTACTACGCACAAAATATTGTATTAAATTATGCCTTGCACGTGTCGGTTACATATTGAAATTTAATTCCAGGGTTGATACAGCGCATTGTTCGCTAGGGCGTGTGTGTAATAAATACACATTTCGTGTTTCGTCGCACGAGACAGGTGATTTACGTCGGATAATAAATAGGTAATCTTTTGTAATGTCTCTCCGCGGTAATATATCTCCCGGTATTGTTGCGGCGTTTGCCATTTTCCCGGAAAATTTTGAACCATCTTTCATTAAGCGAACGAGACGGGTCAAGGACCACTGAAAGGAGGAGGGGGAGAGTAAAAAAAAAACCTTTATTTATTTTTTTATTTTTCGTCGCTCTTGACTCAGTAGGCGATAAGGATAAACTGCCATGCGTTGTTGAAGCTTAATTTGTACTCGGTTGCGTGTCCAACGTATTAAGGCGTCTCATACACATACACACTTTAGTGTTGTGGAAGCTTCTGGCCATTGTTAATGTCGTATATTACTTAAAAAGCCACCTTCCCTCCTTGCCCCCTTCCACTGTTCATACTCTCGAATAGACCGCTTTCATTTACACGAGTGTTTTTAGATGAGCAACGAATTTTCACCACTACTCATAACTACAGCAGGCACCTAACATACATTCATACATATGTACATTAGGTGGAGCGACGATGTATGGAACTTTTTTTTTGGGATATTCGTTTTGAAATAGTTCTAAAAAGTTGCCTCTACATCATATACCTCTTGTGTCCAAAAAAATCTGCTTAATTAAAAAAGTTTTTCTGGTCTCTACCAGCACTTTTATCTTAACACTTTTACTTGTATGAAAATTTCCAATTGATTTTTTCCAATCTCTATAAATAGCAATTTTAATTGGAAAATTAGTATTTATTTTTACTATACATATGTACATATGTACATACATACTTAATTTACTCGTATTTATGTATGTACTTATATTTACTCGTATGCCTCCCTCCACCGCGCTCACAAATTCACACTTATTTGAATAATTCAAGGAACACGTAAATAAATTAAATTTTTACAAAAAGTACTTATAATATTCCCATAAAGTTAGGGTAATTTTATGAGCATATTATCTAAAATTTTGTATTCTGTGTTCAGATTTCGAAATTAATAGGCTAATTTTCATTTTTCGCCTCAGGTAGAGACCTGAAGATTCACATATTTTTTTCAATATTTTTAAGAGAGTACGGATGATACAACGAAACTTTTGGTAGGTATTACAATGCCGATTTAAAATGTTTGGAATATCGTTCCACCCTAATGTACATTTGTATGTAC
This sequence comes from Parapsyche elsis, assembly GCA_022651745.1. Classification (NCBI taxonomy): domain Eukaryota; kingdom Metazoa; phylum Arthropoda; class Insecta; order Trichoptera; family Hydropsychidae; genus Parapsyche; species Parapsyche elsis. The sequence continues at coordinate 893,866 of JAGVSN010000006.1, forward strand.
ATGTACATGATACATACATACATATATGGCTTATCCTCAATTTTAATCTACATATGTATGTATACATATATACATTTTCCGACACTTCTTTAATAATCAATTTGTATAAATGGACTGATATGAATTTCGGTGAAAATTTAATTTTCCGATACTGGTTTCAGTCCTGTGTATCGTCGAAAGGACTTCCGGTAGTGTTATATTTTACAATTCTTTCGAGATTACTGTAATAAATTTAAATGGGAGGTGAAACGGTGGGAGGGGTGTTGGAAGTAGCCTGTTGCCGTTAAGTTCTTCTAAGCCATCTTCGACGAAGCTCTAGCGATTTTCATGTAGCCTTTAATTTATGTAATGGTCCTCGTAAAAATACAAATTAGGCCGGAGGCTGCCTGTTAACAGGATCTCCTCTCTCTCCTACCGCCCGTATCCTGATTTGTCAGGTGGATGGGTGGACAAGCTACAGCTCGTTTATCTCGAACGAACAACCCCCTCCCGCCTGCCATCCCTCCCACTGTGCCGAATTAATGTATTCCCGTCATGGAAATACTTCGTTTCGGCAATAATTAATTTGTACCGAGAAAATATCCATCAGGGGAGGCTTGTTAAGGTGTGTTTACCCTTATATTCGCGTTCGGCACGTCGAACCCCCGGTGAAAATATACATATTTTATCATAAAATCCCCTTGAAAAATTATGCAAAATAAAAATTTACACGTACGTGAGTTTGTACCTATGTACACTTTTTTTCAGCCACGGCGTTTCCTAGTTTTGAACGTATGGAACCATAGATTGAAATTCGTATTTTCATAAGTTTACTTGTCCTACTTTGAGATTTGGATGTTGTAGTCGGTATTAATCCTAACCACCGACACTTATGCTATTATAATACAACTAGTGTAAGCCCGTTGAATATCAACGGAGCGTTCTCATCACCCGTACTAAAAAATAATATTAAATTTAATAGTTTTTATAGTTGTCGCCTATGCAACAATATGTTGCGCCGTCTATGACGCGTTATAATAACAACGTAACAATTTAGCAAAGTCGCGAGCCTATTGAGAATTTATATTGTCAAATTGCAGCAGGCTCGTCATCGCCTCCGTTGGATGAAAGTGTTAGCACGACATCATTCCAACCTGGTGATCACGGGTTCAAATCCCACTCGCGCGCGGACGGTTTGTGTCTTTTAATCATTTACCTGGGCGAGCGTTGGCAGCAGACAGACAGATTTCGGCTATTATTATGTACTTATTGCCCGTTGATAATCAACGCCCGCTGAATTTTTTAATGGTTTTTTGATTTTGGATCTGGGGGGGGGGGGTGGTAAGGGGCCGGCATAGCTTTCGTGAGTGCAGAAAAGGTGCCGTAGGGGCAGGGGAGGGTTCTGTGGGGTGGTGAGGGGCCGGCATAGCTTTTCGGGAGTGCTGAAAAGGTGCCGTAGGGGTAGAGGGGGTCTGTGGGGTGGTGGGGGCCGGCATAGCTTTTCGGGAGTGCAGAAAAGGTGCCGTAGGGGCAATTTGGGGTGCAAAGCATCTTTTCGGGAGTGCTGAAAAGGTGCCGTGGGGAATTTGGGGGGTCTGTGGGGTGGTGAGGGGCCGGCATTGCTTTCGGGAGTCCATAAAAGGGGCCAAGGCGGCTCTGGGGTGGTGATGGGCCGGCAGCTTTTCGGGAGTGCAGAAAAAAGGTGCCGTAGGGGCAGGGGAGGGTCTGGGGGGGCTGAGGGGCCGGCGCTTTTCGGGAGTGCTGAAAAGGTGCCGTAGGGGTAGGGGGGGGGTCTGTGGGGTGGTGAGGGGCCGGCATTGCTTTTCGGGAGTCCATAAAAGGGGCCGCCGGGGTAGAAGGCGGCTCTGGGGTGGTGATTAGCTTTTCGGGAGTGCAGAAAAGGTGGTAGGGGGGGGTCTGTGGGGTGGTGAGGGGCCGGCAGCTTTTCGGGAGTGCAGAAAAGGTGCCGTAGGGGCAGGGGAGGGTCTGGGGGGGGGTGGTTCGGGAGTGCAAAAAAAGGTGCCGTAGGGGTAGGGGGGGTCTGGGGGGGGGGTGGTGAGGGGCTGGCATAGCTTTTCGGGGGGGTACAAAAAAAGGTGCCGTAGGGGGGGGGGTCTGTGGGGTCGGCTTTTCGGGAGTGCTGAAAAGGTGCCGTAGGGGGGGGGGTCTGTGGGGTGGTAAGGGGCCGGAATGGCTTTAGGGGGTATCAAAAGTTGAAAAAATCCAAAAAAAAAAAATTCAAAAAAAGTTCCAAAAAAAAAAAATCCAAAAAAAAAAGTTAGAAAAATCCAAACAAACCGAAAAAAAAAAAAATTCATTCAAAATTCAAAATATATTCATAAAAAAAAAAGTTGAAAAAATCAAAAAAAAAAAATTCAAAAAAGTTCCAAAAAAAAAAAAAAAAAAAAAAAGTTGAAAAAAAAAAAAAAAATTCAAAAAAAAAGTTCCAAAAAAAAAATCCAAAAAAAAAGTTGAAAAAAATCCAAAAAAAAAAAAAATTCAAAAAAAAGTTCCAAAAAAAAAAGTTGGAAATATCCAAAAAAAACCGAAAAAAAAAAAATTTTCAAAAATATATTCATAGAAAAAAACTCGAAAAAATCCTATAGTGACGTCATAGCGTTACGGGACAGACACACAGACACACACACAGACACACAGACACACAGACACACACACATTAAGCTCTTTATTAATATAATATATAATAATAGCCGAAATCCGTCAGTCTGTCTATCTGCTGATAACGCTCGCTGAGGAAAAAATAAAAAAAAACCACCAGCACGACTGGGGTTCGAACCCACGACCTCAGGCTCGGGAAGAACGTCGTTAGACCAATGTGCTAAAACCAGTTGTCGGTCGGATCCTTTTTTTTTTAAACATATCGTAACATGGATTTACCTACAAAATGGATCGTGATTCTGCTAATAATACATAGATGACACTATAGAAACTATTATTTTTTTTTGTTTTTTGATTTTTACAAAATCACTTAGAAAATTATAATTATTATATATATAATAATTAATAATTATTATATAAATAGTAAAGTAAAAAAAATATATTTTTTTGAGTGGGTACCGATACCATTCAATTAGTGAGGATTGCTATAATACATGGATGGCGCGATAAAAACTATTTTTTTTTGTTTTTTCGATCAATTAGTGGGGATCTCTATTAAAAAAGCGCTTTACGATATTTAAAATTCAGCGGGCGTTGATATTCAACGGGCTTACACTAGTATATATAATAATAATAATTCCTTTTCAGCAAAGATGATTGAAGGTCTTCAGGCTTTACATTTCTTCGACGTGTTTGCTGCTTCTTTCAATTTATACCTATGTACATACATGCGATGTATATTTTTTAATAACTCATTGTCAGTTATATATTTGAGAAGGGGGACGCATCCGTACACTGTGATGTAAATAGGAGTTGGGAGCAATTATTTTCGGCGACAATCGCAGCAGTTTGTCAGGCGGCGTCGTCTTGGCGGTGACGTTTTAACCCTTTCGCACCCTCCTACTATGCGGTCGCCAGCCTAACGACACGTGCGGCTGACGTGTCCCCATATCGTTGGGCGAACACGCTTTTCAACAGCTCGTGAAATATCGCACGCAATTATCACTCGACATCGTCAAAATCCATCTGCTTTACTAATTCGACTAGGCTGAGCTATATTTTTCATCGTGCAATGTGACAAAGATGATTCCGTTCTATCGCTCACGTATACATACTATTAATTATTATCATCTCAACGTGATCCTCTTTGTATAATATTCTTCACGCTCGTGTTTGGTGTGGCTTAGGTGTTACGCCATTGTCGACAATGAGCCGAGCACGTCAAGACAATGTGTCGTCGAGATTTTCGCGAGGTCGCGGTTAGGGGCGATAATTAAAACTTTGCTTGCAGCACGCCCCATCTACTAATTACGTTATTAAAACTACGTCCTCGTAGAAAACTTTCGTGCGAATGGATGCGAAAAACTGCGGCCAAACACTCGAACTTCGAACGTAAATGTTAATTTTTAAGGAGAAGCTTTGTGCGAGATTAGTACAACCTCGCGTTTCACCTTTATCGCGTCGAGTTTTGTCCATATCCACTATGCTCTGCGACGTGTTCCACGTTCTCAAACTGTACCATTCAAAAGAATAGGTTTATCTACCTATGTATGTACGTGCTAGGGGAGTTTTTTGGTGTGGAGTTTAATCCTTTGAGTCGTGGCAATCACACGCGAGCTTTCGTTCGGTGTGTTTTCGTTTTGATCTTTTGTACGCTCTAATAAATAATTTTTTGTATGTGAAAATCGGCCTAAACTAAAATCGATTTTTGGAAGATTAAACAAGACAAATAGTAAAAAATGTTCGTATAAAAAAAACGTTTTTTTTTTAAATCGTAAAACCGCCGACGTTATTAATTGACGATTTGACGAGTTTTCTTTTCGCATACAAAGTTCGGAAAATTTCGCTCCGCCTCGAAACACTATACAAACAATGCGAAACAATTTATGCGGCATAATAGCTCGAAATGGATTTTCCGCGTAACGGATAACCAGAGTCTATACCGGCGCGCGTATATATAATTGTTTTCACATTATCCTAAGCTTTTCCTGCCATTTTTCAATAGTTAAAATCCAACTGAGTTTGACGCGCGCTCTAAATAAAAGGAAATTTGTTTTTTTTTTTTACTATAACGATGCGCACTATTGGCATGCGCGTTTGTAACTACGTTTAACGAGCTTGTTAGTAAATTCCTCCTCGTAATTTAACGTGGGTCGGTTTATTACTTATTTTATTTGGGATCATTACTTATGGGGGGGGATTGCCACTCGTTAAAAAGCCAATAAATGCATGGGACACCATCACCACGCCTTCGCGTAAAATTCGTGCGAAAATTCTCATATTATTATTATTATTTAAAATGGGGGGGCCGAAAGGGGAGGGGGTTGGAATTCTTGTATTGACGATTTTCGGACGTTGGGGGGTAAAAACGGCGCACACTTTGTTTTATGGCGTTTTTATGCCGATTTTACGAGGCGTAACCGCACCGAATGTATTTTGGGCTTTTAACGATCCTCACCCCATACTCGTAATTGTACTTGCTGTATATGTTTCAGTTGAAAATGTAGATTGGATATTAACGCTGAAGCTGTCTGAAGTGCCTCGTTCTTTTCTAACGCTAGTCGCAGTCGGGTTCATTCGAACAAAATCTTAATTTTACTTCGAATGAGGTCGAATAAAAAGAGGATTACATTACTACACTAAGATGTAAAAATGAAATTTTAAAATTTATCCGTCGTTTATGTGCGAGCTGTGGGATAGGGTTTGCGCGTGTTGTGCTTTGATATTTTTACGATTCACATAACTGAAATCTTGTTGAATAAACCATCGTTTCGTTCGATGAAAAATCCCAAATGTGTATGTGTAGGTTATATGGCGCGGATCGCCGTTTGAATACATTCGGTTTTTTTTTTTCTCGTCGGCGATTTTTTTCTCGTACACGAATGAAAAGCGTTCATTACTTGGCGCGTGGTCGTTGTTGGAAATTGTCTCGTTGTGTTGTAGTCGGAAAATTTCGTGAAAATTGTCGCGTGGGTGTGGTCTGACATTCCACACATTGCGAAAATATGACCATCACTAAATGCGATCACAAACGAGCTGTTTTTCATACAATGTATTGTACGTAATACCGATCCAATCGAACGCGAACTTCATGTGTGTATTTAAGCTGACGCAAAATGTATTTATATACGGATTGTATTATACATTCAACACGTCAAATGTTAATAAATTTTAAAAGGTGAAATAAAATATATGATAACACTCTTTGAATGCGTGGACGTCTCGGATGATTGGTGAGTTTGCATATTGTACACATAGAGCTATGATTTGATTGCGCTTTGTATGCTGCATACACACGTCATCGGTCAATTAGGCAGATATTAAAAATAAATAATAAATAACGAGCGTATTCTTCGTATGCATAGTCGGATCACGTACATCGTTTGATAATGCAGTTCAGCGGTAAACTGCTATGCAAATGCTTGCGACACAGGTGAAACAAAAGCTATTCGCTTTGCGCGTGTACATACTATGTATTTCGCGAGTCCATGTTTGCGCTGCACTTCGTTCGGATTGCGTTTCAATCTCGTCTTTGTCCGGTACGATGATACTTGGGTATCTTCATCGTTGTCGAGGGATAGTGATGATTGAAGTCGGTTTATTTTTTGTGGGGCTGGTGTTATTTCACGCGTTTCCGTATCTGAAACGAGGATATGCGGCCGGTCGTAATTTTGTTTTCGTCTTTGCTACGAAATCGCGTCTCGTTCGTATCGTTTTTTCGTCGCCATTATCGTTCGCATAAAACTTATGAAATACGGTTATTGTGCGAGCGATACGTACGCGATGGGTTAAACCTTTTTTTTCTCCTTCTTCACGTCTTCTCAAATATTACGCGAAAGCTGGCAGCGCGATAAGAAACCCGCCCCCGAATCTCGTAACAACTTTGATCCCTTAATCTAATTTGAGCGGCTAACAACTTTTAATCTGTAGTACTGAAAACTTCCAGAACAATACTCGAACGCAAACAATCCGCGTTCGATGCTCGCTTACGTATTCTTACAATTATATTTTGTGGCTTTTTGCGCGTTCGCCTTGGGTATTATTGCTTTTTCGATAATACCGTCGGCGTGAACTATATTTCACCCCCCCTTAATAGGGGTTGACAAGTAGTTTTTATTATTACGAATCGCTGGGATAAGGAAACTTTGATAACGATAAGGATGATTGATGGTGTCATCCCATCATTTGTCCAGGACGTGGAAAATGGGCAAAAGGTAGCAGTAGGCGAACGAAATGTACAATTCACCGTCATAAAATAGTATTTCTAGATTTTTTTCTTGGTTATTACTTACTAGCTTATTGCCCGTTGATAATCAACGCCCGCTGAATTTTAATGGTTTTGATTTTTGGATCTGGGGTGGTAAGGGGCCGGCATAGCTTTTCGGGAGTGCAAAAAAAAAGGTGCCGTAGGGGTAGGGGTGGTCTGGGGTGGTGAGGGGCCGGCATACCTGTTCGGCAGTGCAGAAAAGGTGCCGTAGGGGCAGTGGAGGGGGGGGGGGTGGTGAGGGGTCGGCATAGCTTTCCGGGAGTGCAAAAAAAAGGTGCCGTAGGGGTAGGGGGGTCTGTGGGGTAATGAGGGGCCGGCATAGCTTTTCGGGAGTGCTGAAAAGGTGCCGCAGGGGTAGGGGAGGTCTGTGGGGTGGTGATGGTCCGGCATGGCTTTTAGGGAGTCAAAAAGTGCCGCAGGGGTGGTAAAGGGGCCGGCATAGTTTTTTCGGGAGTGCTGAAAAAAAGGTGCCGCATGGGGTAGGGGGGGGGTCTGTGGGGTGGTGAGGGGCCGGCATAGCTTTTCGGGAGTGCAAAAAGTTGCCGCAGGGGTAGGGAGGTCTGTGGGGTGGTGATGGTCCGGCATGGCTTTTAGTGAGTCAAAAAAAAAGGGTAGGGGTAAAAAGGGCCGGCATAGTTTTTCGGGAGTGCTGAAAAGGTGCCGTAGGGGTAGGGGGGGTCTGTGGGGTGGTGAGGGGCCGGCATAGCTTTCCGGGAGTGCAAAAAAGGGTGCCGTAGGGGTAGGGGGTCTGTGGGGTGGTGAGGGGCCGGCATAGCTTTCCGGGAGTGCAAAAAAGGGTGCCGTAGGGGTAGGGAGGGTCTGTGGGGTGGTAAGGGGCCGGCATAGCTTTTCGGGAGTGCTGAAAAGGTGCGGTGGGGGGGGGGTCTGTGGGTGGTGAGGGGCCGGCATAGCTTTTCAGGAGTGCAGAAAAGGTTCCGTAGGGGCAGTGGAGGGGTCTGGGGGGGGTGGTGGAGGGGCCGGCATAGCTTTCGGGAGTGCTGAAAAAGGTGCCGTAGGGTTAGGGGGTCTGTGGGGTGGAAAAAGGGGCCGGAATGGCTTTTCGGGGGTATCAAAAAAAACTGAAAAAATCCAAAAAAAAAATTCAAAAAAAAAAAAAAAAAAAATCAAAAAAAAAGTTCAAAAAAAAAAAAAAAAAGAAAAAAAATCCAAAACCGAAAAAAATTTTTCCAAAAAAATATATACATTCAAAAAGTTCAAAAAAAATCCAAAAAAAAAAAAAAAAAAGTCAAAAAAAAAAGTTCCAAAAAAAAAATGAAAAAAAAAAAGTTCAAAAAAAGGGGTCAAAAAAAAAAAATTCAAAAAAAAAAGTTCAAAAAAAAAAAATCAAAAAAAAAGTCTGAAAAAATCCAAAAAAAAAAAAATTCAAAAAAAAAGTTCAAAAAAAAAAAAAATCAAAAAAAAAAAAAAGTTGGAAAAATCCAAAAAAACCAAAAAAAAAAAAAAAAAATTTTCAAAAAATATATTCATAGAAAAAAAACTCGAAAAAATCCTATAGTGACGTCATAGCGTTACCGGACACACACACACACACACACACACACAGACGGACACACATTAAGCTCTTTATTAAATATAACTAGCTTATTGCCCGTTGATAATCAACGCCCGCTGAATTTTTAATGGTTTTGATTTTGGATCTGGGTGGTAAGGCCGGCATAGGCCGGGCCGTAGGCTTTGGTGAGGGGCGGGAGTGCAAAAAAAGGTGCCGTAGGGGGGTAGCTTTTCGGGGGGTGCCGTAGGGGTCTGGGGTGGTGAGGGGCCGGCATAGCTTTTCGGGGAGTGCAGAAAAGGTGCCGTAGGGGCAGTGGGGGTCTGGGGGTGGTGGAGGGGCCGGCATAGCTTTTCGGGAGTGCTGAAAAGGTGCCGTAGGGTTGGGGGGGGGTCTGTGGGGGGTGGCAAGGGGCCGGAATGGCTCCAAAGGGGTAAAAACTGAAAAAAAAAAAAAAAAAGGGGGGTCTGGGGGTTCAAAAAAAGTTCCAAAAAAAAAAAAAAAGTTCCAAAAAAAAATTCCAAAAAAAAAAGTTGGAAAAATCCAAAAAAAAAAAAAAAAAGTTCAAAAAAAAAAAAAATCCAAAAAAACATTCAAAAAAGTTCCAAAAAAAAAAATCAAAAAAAAAAAATTCAAAAAAAAAGTTCAAAAAAAATTCAAAAAAAAAAAATCCAAAAAAAAAAAAATCCAAAAAAAAAAATTCAAAAAAAAGTTCCAAAAAAAAATCCAAAAAAAAAAAAAAAAAAAATCCAAAAAAAAAATTCAAAAAAGTTCAAAAAAAAAAAATTAAAAAAAAAAAAAGTTGGAAATATCAAAAAACCGAAAAAAAAAAAATTTTCAAAAAATATATTCATAGAAAAAAAAACTCGAAAAAATCCTATAGTGACGTCATAGCGTTACGGGGACACACACACACAAAACACACAGAACACACACACACAGACACATTACACACATTAAGCTCTTTATTAATAGTAACTAGCTTATTGCCCGTTGATAATCAACGCCCGCTGAATTTTTAATGGTTTTGATTTTTGGATCTGGGGGTGGTAAGGGGCCGGCATAGCTTTCGGGAGTGCAAAAAAATGGTGCCGTAGGGGTAGGGGAGGGGTGTGGGGTGGTGAGGGCCGGCATAGCCTTTTCGGGAGTGCAGAAATGGTGCCGTAGGGGCAGGTGGGGTCAGTGTTTCGGGAGGGGGTGGTGAGGGGTCGGCATAGCATTTTCGGGAGTGCTGAAAAGGTGCCGTAGGGGGGGGGGTCTGTGGGGTAATGAGGGGCCGGCATAGCTTTTCGGGAGTGCTGAAAAAAGGTGCCGTAGGGTAGAAGGCGGCTCTGGGGTGGTGATGGGCCGGCATGGCTTTTAAGTGAGTCAAAAAAAAGGGGTGGTGAGGGTCCGATATAGCTTTTCGGGAGTGCTGAAAAGGTGCCGTAGGGATAGGGGTCTGTGGGTGGTGAGGGGCCGGCATAGCTTTCGGGAGTGCAGAAAAGGTGCCGTAGGGGCAGGGGAGGGGTCTGGGGTGGTGGAGGGGTCGGCATAGCTTTCGGGAGTGCTGAAAAGGTGCCGTAGGGGTAGGGGGGGTCTGGGGGTGGTTTTAAAGGGGGCCGGCATAGCTTTTCGGGAGTGCTGAAAAGGTGCCGTAGGGGTAGGGGGGTCTGGGGGTGGTGAGGGGCCGGCATAGCTTTTCGGGAGTGCAAAAAAGGTGCCGTAGGGGCAGGGGAGGGTCTGGGGGTGGTGAGGGGTCGGCATAGCTTTTCGGGAGTGCTGAAAAGGTGCCGTAGGGGTAGGGGGGTCTGTGGGGTGGTGAGGGGGCCGGAATGGCTTTTAGAAAATCAAAAGTTGAAAAATCAAAAAAAAAAATTCAAAAAACAAAAAAAAAAATCCAAAAAAAAAAAGTTGAAAAAAAATCCAAAAAAAAAAAAAATTGAAAAAAAAGTTCCAAAAAAAAAATCACAAAAAAAGTTGAAAAATCCAAAAAAAAAAAAAAAAAAAAGTTCCAAAAAAAAAATCCAAAAAAAAAAAAAAGTTGAAAAAAAAAAAAAAAAAAAAATTCAAAAAAAAGTTCCAAAAAAAAAAAAAATCAAAAAAAAAAAAAAAAAAAAAATCCAAAAAAAAAAAAAAAAAAAAAAAAGTTCCAAAAAAAAATCCAAAAAAAAAAAAAAATCAAAAAAAAAATTGAAAAAAAAAGTTTTCAAAAAAAAAAAAAAAAAAAAAAAAGTTGAAAAATCCAAAAAACCGAAAAAAAAAAAAAAAAAAAATATATTCATAGAAAAAAGTTGAAAAAATCCAAAAAAAAAAAAAAAAAAAAAAAAGTTCAAAAAAAGTTCAAAAAAGTTCAAAAAAAAAAAAAACCGAAAAAAAAAAAATTCCAAAAAAAATATTCATAAAAAAAGTTGAAAAAATCAAAAAAAAAATTCAAAAAAAAAGTTCAAAAAAAAAAAAAATCCAAAAAAAAAGTTGAAAAAAATCAAAAAAAAAATTCAAAAAAGTTCCAAAAAAAAAAAAAATCCAAAAAAAAAGTTGAAAAATCCAAAAAAAAAAAAAAATTCAAAAAAAGTTCAAAAAAAAAAATTCAAAAAAAGTTCCAAAAAAAAAAATCCAAAAAAAAAAAAGTTGGAAATATCCAAAAAAAACCGAAAAAAAAATTTTCAAAAAATATATTCATAGAAAAAAACTCGAAAAAAATCCTATAGTGACGTCATAGCGTTACGGGACAGACACACAGACACACACAGACACACACACAGACACACACACACACAACACACACAGACACACACACATTAAGCTCTTTATTAATATAATTATTAATATAATAATTACATTTTTTTTTTTTTTTTTTAATTTTGTCTATAAAACTGCGGGTGCTATGTATTAGTTTTTACAACAATCTGTTGAAGCGTATGTATGTATGTATGTATGTTATCATTTTGATTCTTGTATTTTATGCGGGACTCTTTTATGTGTATTATTCAGTATAAAGAAGAAGAGAAGGTACATCGAAATCACCCTGCGGGCCCATAAAGCCTTAGACATAAAAGCGAATGTATACAATCTCAAAAAAAAGTAAAAAATGCGAATTTCGATCCGTTCACAATCAATTTGTTTTAACGCTTGACATAATATCCTTTTTACGTGTCGTTAATGGCGCGTCTGCGTTTCTCCATCTATATTCTTCGACCCGCGTTCGCGTCTAGGCATTCCGCTATTTATTTGTGGCTTTTATCCCCTTTTCAGCGGTCGTTTGATCTTGTAGGCGTTGCGCGCTCTGTTCTTTGCAATTTGGAGTTTTCGCCGGTACTTTCACCCTAGTTTTCCCGAGCAATTAACGGGTCGCGCGAGCGCGTTCGTCTTTAACTGCGCGAATTGTTGAAAGGCAAATTATATTTTGTACGAGGAAGTTGTTGCGGTCGCGACGCTCCTCTCTTCCCCATGAGGACGCCGAGGGGTGGAATCATCCCTCAGAAATTATGCTGAATTATATATATTATATGTATATGTTGAAGCGGCGGAGTCTTCAGTCACTCGTAAAAGATACGACTCATACAAGGTCGGCTGTTAGGCACACCAACAGAGCGAAAGTTTTGAATTTAATTAAAATAACAATATAAGCAGCCACACCCCCTCATCAACAGCGTGAGATGGGGTGTGGTAAATAGATCGGAAGTAGTGTTTCAAAAACATCAAGTCAAAAACTTCTCGGCAAAAGGTCAAGTAGCGTTCATCGAAAATGATCATTTTTCCTACCTATGGTATGTACATATGTATGTACATACGCAATAAAGCTTAGAATGCCAATAAAACCATTTCTAAAATCACATTCTACAATATTATATTTTAACTTTTCATTACTAGTATTTAAATAAATTATAGCTGTATTTAATGCGGTCCGTTTCATTTATTTTTTTACAATTTGATTTAATAATTTTCTTGAAAATAAACGAATTATGTTTTCAACTCTTGTATTTATAGCGCAAAAGCTCGACCTCGTAAAGCAATTAAACCCGACCAAAGCGTTTTCTCGAGAAGAAAAACGCTTTATTAAATTAATTATACCCTCGATTTAAATTTTAAGTTCGTATGAATAACAAATAAAAAAGAAGGGAGAATAAAATGAATTGAATATTTTATTTATTTTCTTAATATTTGCACCCCATATAAATACATTTCTGATTGTATGCTAATTAATGGAACTCTTATTACACGCTAAAAATCCAATTTGTAATTTTCGAATTCTGGAATGGATGAGGGGCGGTGGTAGGCCTTATGATTGTAGCTTTGCCGAATCGCAGGCAACGTAGACCTTGATCCTTAAATAACTCGGTGACATTTGGGTTAATCGCTAGGGTAATTTTCGAAATTAGCTATTTCCAGTTTCGCATAGTTGGTGCTAAACAATCGCTTTTTCTCGACTAGTTAAACGACTTTTAACCCTAGCCACTCTACTCTTGTCTTGTGACTTTTTTTTGTTTTGTTTCGGCTATAACCCTTTCAATGTGAATTATTTTAGATTTAATGAAATAAAAGCTTTTTTCGAATGGGGGGACTATTATCGCCGAATTTATTGCCGTTTCGTTTTAACCCATCGACATCGCAATCTGTCACGAGAAAATTTATAAATAAGTCATAGCGATAACGACTCTATTTCGTTTAATATGTACTTTCATTTTCGGCAAAGCTTATTTTTGTGTTAAACGCCGTATAATTTAAAGTTAATTAAAGTCTCTCGACCAACAATGGTAATTCGAATGAGTTATGAATATTACAATATTTTCTTTCGCCTAAAAGGTAAAGGATTGGGCAGGTTTACCGTGGAAAAACAAACGGAATTGCGCAGTCCTCCGCTGCGTGAATTAATACACGTGTCCCAGCCTAAAGCTAAAAATTTAAAGTGACCGAGTGAAAATGCGGTCGGGAAAATTCTCATTTGCCAACGGAGGTGTAATTTTCTTTGTCTCGCGCCCGATGCGGACACGTACTAATTGCTTTTTTTTTTTTGTTTCCACGCAGATGAATATCACAAAAATTACGTGTACGTATATTATTCGACATGATTTATATTCGCACGATACACGTAGGTATAAAATACTCACGATTGATACACATTCGCCCCAACTTGAAAACGTGGCAATTTTATCGATATTAACATTGGTATAGAGCTATTACGATTGGTCGATTCGATAGGTCTCATTGTTGAATTGTTGTGCGCATTTCGTGGTACATTATCTACAATACCTGGGGAGATTGACAGTTTGTACGGAGGCCGTAATGAATTATTATCGGACGCGTCAAAGTCCATCGATAAGCGGGTCTAAACCTTTGGCACGCGGGATTATTTTTGATTCGGGAGGGTCTGGCACAGTGGACCGTATTGCGCGTTCAGATTTACGATAGCTGTAGCTTTATTTTATTTACGGTCGACTGTTGCCGTTAATCCGCTGTTAGGTTGTGCTGTCGTGTTTGGTGACCCGTGCGACATCCGCTTCCGGTTTCGGGGTTCGAGACCCTCGTGGTAGTGTTCCTATGGTACCGGAAACGGTATAGGGAAACCTAATTTCCTATTTGACAGCGTTCGATGTTGATCTACGCTGCGTTTTGGTCTTCGATATCATACCCAATGTATGTATATGCATTTTGATCGAAAGAACGTGCTGTTACTATAAATAAGTAATTTCACAATATAAAATAAAAGCCTTATGGTGGCCATTCACGCTCCGTTTTCTCCGGGGTACAGAACCGACCGTTTTCAATGGATTTAGCACATTCACGATGTTTTTTGATGAGACGCCGTTCTGTACCCCCGGGGACAACGTATCGTGAATGGCCATCATTATTGTGTATAGAAGCGGTTTCCAAACTGTGTGTCGCGAAAAGTTTTTGAAATGTGAATTTTTATACCAACTGCTTGTTTTCGTTAATTAAATTTTATAAAAATAAACAATACTCTGGATACATTTTTAAGTATATAACCAGTATTAACAAAATAATATATAAATACCCCTCTTCCTCATGTCCATTAAAGCTAGGTGGGTCGCGAAAGTTTGTAGTTCTATTAAGTGGGTCGCGGTACTAAAAAGTGTAGGAAGCACTGCTGTTTATGTACATATGTATGTAGGTTATAAATGCATGTATGGTAGTGTATTAAGGTCTAAAGAGGAAATGTTAAAAGCAAAATTTATTATTGTTTGGAGTTCAAAAAATTGCATATTAATTGTATTGGGTCAACTATAGGTAGTCATATTAATCACTAGCCGGTTTGCCTGTCAATCGTCATATGACGGTTGATTCTAACCCCATTCGTTTGCCGTGGTTTGTACAATAATAGTACAGCCCCTGGCCCGTTTGATTGTACATATGTGAAATAATATTGTACATATACATACATTGTATACCGTTGATTGAATGGATTTATGTATGACCATAAACCGCGTTGTCCTCGAACCGGCTTTTTGCCAATTTTTTTGTTTGTTTGTTATGTTAGCAACGTTAGCGTGACCGCAAGGACCCAGGCCCTCCTTTATATACCCATTTATATCCTCGTAAAGAATTTCAAATAATCAAAATTCTGTTAACGTGTACATTTTATGAAGGCTTCATTAAAGTGTGCCAATTCATTAGAATTCAAATCAAATACGCGTCACCCCCTATTACCCTTTTCGTTGTGAATAAAAATTTTAAGAGGGTGTTAAACGCTGCCGAAAATAATATCGTTGAAAGTAATAATTGTGAAATTTGAGTTCGAATTTTGAATTCGATACATTCACCGTATAATGAAATATATGTAGTTATGAAAATATTTTTTAATTTTATTTAGTCTATTAAATGATTTGTTGCTTTTTGCAATAGGTACTAACTTTTATAGGTTGGATCACCAAATAATTGCTATTGAGATTTCAAGTAATTAAAAAATTTCCGTACTTCGTGAACATGTTGTCTAATTTTTGCTTTGTTTTGTTTGATGTGTGACGAATAATAGCGATCGTCCGTATTTTGTTAAAAGCATACTAATACAAACTATCGCGTAATATAGGGGCGTTCGGCCTCGTAAAACCATATGCATTATGATATTAAATTTCATTTGCTTATCGATTCTATTTTTTTTTTTTCGTTTCAAAGGTGATTTACTTCGCATATATTTAGAGCGTAAAATTGTGCGCAAATATTGTGTGTTCCGTTTTCAGATCCGTTTTCGCGTAGAAAATTGCCGTTGCGTACACAACTTATCGCCGCCATACAATCTTGTTCGTTTACTTTTTACATAATTTCGATAAATCTTATCGGGCGATGTCTGGGCGAAAAATTGGCGTAATATTGCAAACGTTGAAGGTATATCCATATCTAATGTTTGATGTTTGGCTGATTTGAATCAATTTTCCACGGGGATCGATGACGAACGTATTTCGTGGGTTAGTCCGCTATCATCACTCTTGTTTGGTCTAAATGTGCCAGCGGTCACTATTCTCCATCAGTGGCCAGGCGAATTGCAACAATGACCATGCTTCGTCCGCCCATAAACTGTCATTTGTTAACGTCGCCATTTGGGTTGTTATCGCACAAATACGTCGACGGCAGTTTGTCTTTATTTCTCTAGATATTGTGGATATCTCTATGTATCTGTTTGCTCGATAACGCCCATATAACATCAATAAACAAGTTAAATCAACCCGCCGAATGACTTGCTCATCTCACGTGCTACAATTATGTAGTTAGAAAATTTTCACATTTGAAATGTTGCGTAACCGTTTTGTGACCTTTTATTTAAAGGCCCTCACAAACCTGAGCGATATCGCTGCGTCAGTTGACGTCCTTTATCGTCGTTGATTCGCACCAATGCAATTATATCGGTGCGAATGGGACGACGATATGGGTGTCAGTTGGACGCAGCGATACCGCTCAGGTTTGTGAGGGCCTTAAGGAGTCCCGTTATATTTTTTTATCGAATCACTTGCACAACACACAGATGATATAATAAATAAAATAGTTGCGCAATATATATTCGATGAATTACAAATGTTGGTTTGTTACATGATTTTTTATCTTAATCTTTTCCTTGTTTCAGGTAAATGTTCTTCAATATAAATTTTTACGATTGAGAGTTTGACTCGAGCATAGATACAAAGTTTTTGCAAGGTAGGTTTTATTTAATTCAATTCGTTGTATCATTTCTTTTGTATTGTTTTCATAAAAGACGTCGTTTTAAGTGTTTCAAATTCATTATGAAACGAATTAATTAAATTGTATATATTTTTTTTATAAGAAATCTTCACGAAGGCTTCGTAGATTCTAAAGAACGAATAACGGTTAAGAAAATATTGTTGTTTGCTTTATGTAATATGTACATATTATATAAAAAGTTACGATTCACATTTTTTTAAGCGATAACCAACTTAATATTACAATAACAATTTCATATTTTAATATTCATATTCGGGAAGATCAAAAAAATATATGTTTTTTCATTTCGAAGCAATACAGAGGTTAAATTAACTTGTTTCATGATAAAATCATTATAAAATGTGATTTTAATGAAATTGCCGCTGCTTTTTCGTTTAATTATGATAACGAATTAAATTTCATCACTGAATATTGCGTTTGTTGATACACCCGAATAAATTTTCCATAAAAATTTCAATTTAACCCGTTTTCACAAGATACGATTCTTATACGCAAATACATACATATGTATGTACATAGTATCTACTGATTTTCACGTTTTATTATTTCGCTCTTCGTGTCGTCATCTATGTATGTTTGAATAGTGCACGATTCTAAATTGGATTCTGTGTACAATATTATGACGATATTTCGTTTACATAGCCATAATTCTTAATTTGTATTTATTAACGGCTTGTCCTTACGAATGCGAGTCCATTTAACCCGATGCCAATTAAGTTTTACAATTTTAGCAATGACGAATTTTTCGTTATTGATTTTCGTCCTCCTCTCTTTCATTTGTCACATGCTTAACGATTTTATTTTTCAAGTGCGTTTCAATGTAAAACAATACTTTATTATACTACATACATATGTACATATCTATGTATATGGATAAAGTAAAAATTGACGCTGCATGAGTCAGTATAGAAATTAATTGGTATCGTGCGTACACGTGTGTATTGCGTATTTACTGGTAATTTTTTACAGGTCGACCTCCACCGCCTCTTTTTGGTATTGTAGTCTATAAGGGTTGGTACTCCTCACCTGCCCCTCTCCCCACTATACATCCCCCTGTCCCCTTAGAAAAGGAAATATGTTCGCAGGCTTAGTGCGCCGCGAATTTATCTCCGCCGGACGAATGGATGGCCATGATTACTTCTGTACCGGAGTAAACCGACCGACCGAGCTTTCCCTCGCTCTGAAAATCGTTTTTCAGTCGAATTTTCGCTAATTCGCTCGTATTTTGCGCGCAAATGAAGAAAATTTTCAGTCAATTTCCCGCCGCTATTGCAGCATTCAAACAGTTATTGATACGCCGAACGATTGAAACGGCAGATTGGTTTTACATAATTTCGAAATTTTATTTAACGTATTTTGTTACACACTCTCATATATACGAATGTCACTTTTTCGATCGTCCGTGTTCAATATTGTAGTTTGCCGCACGTCACACTGATATAAGTGCGTTCTTTATATACGGGAATTCACTGAAATTCCTGTAGGTATGTCCATATATATGTTTTGTCGCAGAATTTTCTCGTGTAATACGTTTCCTTGACATATTTATACGTTTGACCGTTATATTTCTGGATATAAAGATTTCCAGATTGAATTTATTACCTTGTCCTGTATTCATGATCCTACCGATTCCGCTTTGTTAGAAGAATTTCGTATACACGGCACACAACAGATTTTGTTAAATAAATTTAGCGTTATTCGTAAAATGTTATAGGCACGGAGAATGATGTTAAACGTTATCTTGTTTGTAATATATAAATATTGACGCCGATAAGGAACTACATACACACTAGTTCGCTTGATGATATTAAACTAGAGAGTTTAAAAATACTTGGAGCACTACAATGTACATTCGTACATGCTTGTTCAATATTGAAATGAAATTAGTCGCATAGTTAACGATTGTGATTTTAAAGTCGGTATAAAAATAACGCGGCTCGGATACTACGGATTTCAACTGTGAAATATCGTCGAGTGCATGCAATCAATTTTCTAGTAAGTGAAATTCTAAAGATTGTCGCCGGCAAGTCCGCCCTAACCCGACCATTCATCATCATTTTCCCCGATGTCACCCTCGGCAGTCTTTTACCCATCCCTCTCTCACCCCCCATCGTCTGCTCGTATACATTATTGAAGGAACGTCGCTCTTCATACTTCTCGTCATTAAGCTTCCGTTGACGTTAAAACCCTAACCCCTTCGAGCCGGTTCCCGACTTGGATGGATTGCATTTTATATGCCGTGTTGATTTTTTCCTTCATTTTAAAATTATACGTTACGCTTTGACTTTGGACATTTGAAAATTGCATTACTGAAAATTTTTGAGCAAAATTAACTCAATTTGTTCTCTACTTGCCCATACCACTGCCGCCACTGCTGTGCGAGTTCGAAAGTTTTCGCTTCCGCATTAGTAATGCTTCGCGTGAATTTTTTCGGCCTTAATCTCGTTAACGTACTATCTACCTATTTTTGAAAAGCGTTTTCAGTTTTGGTAACGAATTTAACAATAAAAGAAAGATATTTCATGTACATATGTACCTTATTGACGTTGTATAAATGGAAATGAATTGCATGCGGTGTGTTTTGTTTGTAAACATATTGCACTTTGCGTATGATATACAATATGTATGTGCTTATGACACGAATCTGCACTATCGATAAAATAATTTGCTTTGTACCAATTATCTATGAAACATTTTTAATTGGAATTCAGTTTAAAATTAATCAGCCTTATTAATCATCATTTTCAGCCGTTCACCATGGATAAGGCTCTCAAATCCACTTCCATTACTGTCTGTCTTGATTAATTTGCATCCAGTTGACTCCACACATTCTTCTTAATTCATCAGCCCATCTTCCACTCGGTCTACCTTGCTTTCTTTTTTTACAACTCTCGGATACCATTCCAGTATTTCTCGCGTCCATCTACCATCCATTCTTCTCGTATGTGTCCAGCCCATTTCCACTTCAACTTTTTCACACGTTCTGCTATATCTGCCACCTTGGTCATGCTTCTTACCCATGTATTCCTATTCTCTGTGTGCACTGAATTTTGCGTAACATTCTTGAATTTAGCATCCACGTTACGTCATAACAGGCAGAACGCATTGGTCGTATGCCATCTTTTTTAAAGGATAATCAGAATTCTATTCATCATTAAAAATTGAATGCAAATCTTGCACTTGATTGATGTGATCGTCGGTTTGTACTATAATGGTAAAATTGAAATGTTCCTAGCATTTATGACTGTGCCTTATTCGCGAAACGTTTACGACTTTTCGTTTTTTTTTTTTTAACGGTGTCGTTTGTGTTTCGATATTGTAATCTCCCTGCGGGGCGTTTGCGTAAATCCCCAATAAATAACCACACCCTGGCCATTGTTTCCGTATTACTGTGGGCGAATGGGGGGGTTTGCAGTCTCCAACGATGGGGCTCCGCCCTCGGCCAGGTGAGCAGCCAGATTTAGTGGTGGGCCACGAGCACATTACTCGCACACTTTATTGGAAAAAAGCTCTAACGCCACGTTACCTTATATTTTCCATTCTTCTTGTCGTTCTCGTGTGTATTCTGATTTCGTTGTACGGCACTGTTTCCAGTCAGTCTTCAATGTACATACATACGGCGATATAAACTTGAATTTTAATGAAGTTCGATTGTTGGGGAAACTATCGTTTGGCGGGTTTCGCGGAATTTGCTCGGTTTCGCGAAATCCCATTTGCTTGTTTGAGCGCGATGGCCGCAAATTGCGGAAGCCGTATATGCGGGTCCGTTAATAACGTACGAGAAGTGCACGAGCCGACAACTAAGCTTTCGACGCGCAATTGTAGCTGCAAATGCATCTCTCTAAGGTGCAATAAAATGGCACTAGAAAGCGTCATCTGCCTAATGGCGGACGAGCGCAGTTTCACCGATTCGACATAATACATACTATATGTAGGTCGGTATGATTTTTGTTTAAAGTTATGATTCCTTAAGATAATTCGTGGATATTAAAATAAATTTAATTATTCTCATCATTGTTACAGTACTTTTTAATTAATCGACGTCTCGTATAAATTGAGCTATTTTCCAATTTATTGTGTGAACGATTTTGATGTTTATCTAGCTTAATCAAAGTTTTAAAATGATTATATTTATTTTTATAACATTCAGATTTTTGCGGCTTGATTCCCACGAAATGGATTAGTTTTACTGTATACATACATACATACACAATTTTGGTAATGGACATCGTCACGTTTTGTTAATTATATTATACGTTCAAAGTGTTGGTGATTAAATTTAGTCGTTATCGCATAAAAATATGTACCATGCAATTTTGTAAACGTGCGCTTGTTTAAAACGCCGCATAATCTATTTTCTGTAATATCACATTACGCTGTCCGATTCAAAAGGGGGTAAAGTAATCATTGCATTTTACCGCTATTAATTATATTTAATTAATTACCCTTTGTAATGATGGAAGCTGTTGTGTAACAACAATTTTCGGACACGTTCAGCTGCATTATGCAATGCGGCATTATCGCGTCTGCAAATGATGTTATAATTTGAACGTCCGCTTTGAAAAGGCCACCGATTGCATTGTCGTTGAAAATTCGACGAACGCTACTCGTGCATGTGCATTTATTTGTTCGATGCAATGGCGCCTAACGCTGCACGTTCAGTCAAAACTGAAACAAAGGCGACAAACCTAATTGACAGACGTTGAATTAATGAACATCCATTCGGGAGTCGATCGCGTGCGAGCAGTATCCGAATCCCATTGTAAATTCAGATCAACCTAACTAACATTATTTGAAATGTGTCGATCCCTATAAATCCGACAATGTATCGCAAATAAGTCCGTATGCTCGATCTGTATAGTTTTTTTTTTTTTGACGTGAATAAGTCTACGCGGACCAGTATGAGGTACCAGTACGGAAACGGCGGTGTTACGTTTGGATGGGCATATATTCCAAAACTATATGTAACCTCGTTACTAATAACGTGAATCTTGTTTTATTCGCTCGGGTATACATCTACGATACATTTGTGATGTTGAGTTGGCAGTGTGCATGCGCGAGGCGCGGAGCAGGGGGCGTATCTTCCAACGGCTATTTTGGCCGTTTTTGGGAATTTCCAAGGAGTATATCTCGTGACTGTGACGTGCTAGCGTAGTGATTTTGCTACTAAATGAAATATCTCTTTAAGATCTGTCAACGTAAGCCGTAAAAAAGGACCTGTGTAGATTATTTGTTGGTAAAAAAATCAAAACAAGTCGAAAAAAAAAAAAAACTAAAATTTCACTATGTTGGCTATACTCGGCTATGAGCCAATAGGAAATATAAAAACAACGCATATCATCAAAAAGAGGGTCCAATCATCTATCGATCAGTATCAAAATGTCTGTGACAGAACGAGTGAGACGGTATCGGGACCATCAGAAAGTCAACGCGGCGCGCAGGAAAACAACGGCGCGAGCACCTCTACGGCCACTGTTTAGCACAGGCCAATGATAAATAAAATTGTAATCGATTACTAGTTAAGACTTAATTCGTTATACTAAATAAAAATATATTAATGTATCCATTTCGATGCTTTCATTTCATTCTCATATTCGAAATAAAATATTAGCCGCTAACGCAGACGTATTCACGGAAAACTCACGGCCGTGTTCGACACAGTTTTTTTTATTTTTATTTATTAAATTACAGAAAAAATCATACCGTATACAAATAATATTTGGTTAGCGATACGACGTTGAAAGGTTCACTTAATAGAATTCCACCCGCATGAACCTCGGAATATAAATTTAAAATTTTCGAACAGCACACAATAGAGGACGAATATTTGCAAATGTTAACCCTTTCCGCTGAAATAAAAAAAAAAAATCCAAACGAGCGCACCATGGTCGAAAATGTTCATTTGCATCCTTTTAGCAAGGGTACCTACCTACGCCGAGTTCACAATCAAATTCTAAGCGCCATACGATGTTGCATGTAAAAGCCACAAACAAAACCTATGTATGATCCTACCCAACTTCCATCGCTGGTGCGGCTATTGTTCTCACGGGATGTTAAGTAATGCCTTATATACCACCCCCTACCTCCCCCAATTTCTGTGAAGGATCATAACGTCATTTTCCATTTTAATTTGAAAAGTTTTCACTGGACATCGTAGGGTGTGGAGGTGGGAGGGGTACGTAGACAGTGGCCGCTTGCGTTCACCCATTCATCGTAATTAGTTCAATTATTTTAAATTATTCGTAATTGCCGATGCGGGAGAGGTATCGTGTGACTCGACCGTTGGGGGTTGATAAAGGGGATGTTTAGAGCCGGGGAGCGTTGTGGCTAATATGACGGGCGTAATAAAAGCGCGGGAAAAACGAGCCGGGGATAAACGAAATCGCCACTTAACGTTACGGTATGAAAGTGAATGAAATGAAGGCGTACTGTAGATCCGGGCAAAATACCCTTGCTCCGGTCCACACGACAAAACCGTGTCAATTTCCCGCTTTTCGACTTTTCCCCGCGTATAACCGACCATTTCCCGCATTAAAGGCGTTGCCCCGTTGCGATTCAGAGTTTTCCTTTGAATCGGCGCTACGTAAATATGAACTAGTTTATAAGTTCAATTGCAGAGTTAGCTGAAATTGCATTAAATGAAAATTAATTGATCATGAGCTTCATAGCGTGTGTACTGTGTACAGACTCGTATACTTTCGTCAAATTTAATTATTTTAATCTGAAAACATTGAGAGTTTCAAACTATAAAATATAAAACTTCAAAATTTACACGTAGACTCAGACGTATTAGTTAAAATTGAAAGTCAAATGGAGAGCGTTTCTCAGCTCAAATATTTTGATATCACGTAAAAAATTCAATATAAATTATCGCATTAGAAACAGTTTATTCGGTCAACTTCATCGTAATTAATTCGACTGTTATATTATTTTTTCACGTTGTTCATTTAAATGCACGATATTTCGTTGTAATTTGTAAAGTGCGTTCATTATTTGTTTCTTCCACTTAAAAAAATTATTGAGATTTTACATAAAAAATTTATGCAAATATATTAATATATCGGTTGCGTGCTTTAAAATTGACGACATTTACAAATTAACCGATAGTGTGGCGATAATATGCTAATATAAAAGGGTCGAGTACGCCTTCGGAATACGAAATGAACGATCGTTACGACCGGATGAATAATTATCAATTACGCAGCGGCGTCCTTAATCACCCCGGTGACAAATTATTCTTTTGATGTAATTGCATTCTCTTATATACGTGTGTATGTTGGAATATCTACCGCGAAACGTACATACATACATACTACATACATATGTAGGTATATGCGACAAAGGAAAATTGCGCTCGGAAAAACTGGAGACTCAATTTCGAAATGAACGCCCATATCCCATAAAAGCTTTATGTGTACGTCATTACTTCACCCTCGAGTGCGCTCAATATGTAAATACCTTTATATATTATACAAAGCGTAGTGGATGGCCACTTTTACTTTCGATAGTTTAGATGTTTAAAATAATATTAATAAAAACAACGTGCTCATTTAAATACATATGAATAAGCTTTTGATTACAAAGCTCGCGCGCGTAAATGCGCACAGTTTGTCTTGCTTAAAACGGATCAAACGATATATCACGTTTTATTATTCGCCGTTACTACGTTTAATCCTCACACAATCGATACCTACATTTTTCGTATATACCTACTCACTCGTATGTTGAATTAGAGGTTGCCAACTCGGACGTTACCTACCGTCAATATATTTAACGGAAAGTTTTCAGTAACTACAATATGTACTTACTTTCGGTCGCATGCATTTCGCCACATTCAGCCGGTCGAAACTTTTACCTGTTTTGTAGAGTTGTGTGCACGAGGGGATTTGCCAGTGTGTGCGAATCCGAAATGGCAGTGTGCCGTTGAATATTTTTAAGATTCAATTTCACGCTGTGCAACTGCGGTATGCGATTTGTCGATGCACATGCATCCAGGTCCCCCGCTCGAGTGCAAATCGTCAATTTCGTGTCTACCCATGTGATATGTTAGTAGCTTGTATATGTGTGTATGTGTTAGTAGTACGTAGTATTATGTGATGGAATTTTTAACACTTTGTCTTCGGGAGAAATGTTCTAAAAGCTGTGCGACGTTGATTTTTGGTGTTATTAAATTAACGTCGAAGTTGGAACTTCAACTGAGCGAATTTTATGCAAGATAACATCTAACATCTGCATAATGAACGCGATGCGCTTCTCTCTCTCGGTCTTTATTGTGCAACATAGTCCAAAATGCACGTAAGTGAATAGCGTACCTCCAACTTCGAAAGTGGCCACGTATAATATTTTGAAATCCAATATTCTGAACGGCGACCAACTCGTGCGTTTCAATGGGTTGTGGGAATGGTAAACGCGCTCTTGTACATGTACATACATATGTACGTGTACGTGGAGTTTTCCCGTGGAAAACCTTTCACGTAGAAACAAGCTCCAGCTGGGAGCTCCGCGCGCGCATCCAGCATCATTTTTATTTTATTCAATGAATACAATATAACCGACGGGGGCGAAGAAGAGAATCCTCGTAGACGAGATGATCCTTCAGGACCTGAGTTACAGCCTTCCCCGCGCTCGTGTTGTACCTCTTGTAGTATCACGCAGCGTCGGATAAATCCCGCAGATAACTTATCTCGTCGTATATGCGAGGTATGTACGTGCAGGTGGTAGGCGCAGGTGAGATCGACGTGAAAAAAGCGGCTCCACAACATCATCATCATTGTGAGAGAGGGTGGGTGGGTGGGTGGAGATGTGTAGGTAGTAGGTACGTTCTCCGCCACTCCTTTTTATTTTATTTTATTTTTCCGTCGAGATAAATGGCCGTTTAGGCTGCGACATTAGCTTATCTGCGTGTCTCTCGCTTTAGTTGTGGGTGCTTCTAACCGCTAATAAATTTTGTGTAGTCGAAAAATAAAATTTAGACGTGTGCAAGGGACGGATTCACAATCGTTGAATGTACCTATACAGATATTGTGACATTTTAGTTGTCCGTGTTGCGTGAAATGTCATCAAATATATATGTATGTTATCAGTGAATCTCGCGCGAAAAATTCACGCGTGTGGATGTGTTTGAAAACTTTTCACTGATAATATTGTATTAAGAAGTTACAGCGCGGATGCGAGAAACCTTCCTCAAAAAAGATACTTTAAAGTTTGTGTGCCGAAAATGTGTTTTACATAAACGTGCTTGATTCGCTCAAGAAAATGTTGTAATAACGCGTATCTGTAACATCGTACACGTGTTTGTTTAAGATGAAAGAATTAGTTAATCCCCCATAAAATAAATTTGTCAAATTTAAATAATTAATCTTAAATAATATTCTTTAATTCCTCAAATTATACCACTAAACTGACTTATTTTAATATTACTGTTCTCTCTGATCTTTATAATTATCAATTCTATCATTTTTTTCCTAACCTCCCAACCCTTTCGTTGAAATTATATCAAAATAAAAATTAATTTTACGAATTTATTTCGTATTTCTTTTCTAGCGGTATCTCTGTAAAATTTAATAGAAATGTGGAAAATTATCATATTTTCCGCTTGACATTGCCTGTCATCCGCCAGCCAATAATCGAACTCGCGCTTTACGAGCTGCAATACAGTTTTCAATTTCGGAAAAGCGATTCGTTTCGCCAGGGGTTGTAAATTTTGAGGGCGCTGTAAAATTTTCAGTTCGACACAAGTGTGCGATTCACCTTTCGACGGCAATGCTTGCAATTTTTCAGAATCAAAAATTGCTATGCACACACACACACACATATGTACATACATACGAACACAGAGTAATTTATGCGTTGCAATTCTCAATATTTTACGTTCAATTGATTTTTTGGCGTACTTTATTTTCAGCACGCATTTGTCAGTGGTTACTAACTTGACGGTAATTATGCCCACGAGTGCGATTACGACAATTACGCGAGAATAACGAGACAGTTTTATAACATTACGCAGGCGAGATTTTTTTTGAACTGTACCTACTAATAATGTGTTATGGAATTAAAAAAAAAAATTTAGATAGGTACCTACGTAGTAGCTTTATCTGAAAATATCTACTGAAATAAATCTTCGAATAACTTATGAATGGTGCTCCCGTTTATTGCGTATGATCGTTCATTCGCTGAGACACAATAAACGGTTTGTGACTCTTATAAAAGCTTACGTTGTAATAAAATTTTATTATACTTGATTTTTAGCTTTATTTTTTTTGCCCCAGTCATTTAAAAGGGAATAGGAGCAATTCCATTTTTATTGGTGAGACTCAAAAGGTAACCGCAATAAAATGTCGAAAACGTGGCCGTTTCGTACTAATAAAGTCATATTTTGAAAGTAATGGTTTATAATTTCACTTTGTATGCGTATAATTGGACTGTGATTTTGTACATGTAGTTCGACAGTGTTTTTCAAAACTATTTTATAACACGATAACACGATGGCAAATATTTCATTGAATTTTCATTTATGGCAAAATTTTATTTTTTACATAATATACAATTCAAATCCAAAAAAGCTTTAAAATTTGTAAAATCTTCTTCGTAATTCCAGATGTCTTATTTTACTTTCGGTACTGTATGCAACGGAGTGATTGTTCGTCTGAAGGAATGATTGTTCGTCGTGAAGACGCTCGAATGCATTATAAAATTTACCATTACGTGTTCGTTATGTAAATTCACTCTCAATGCAGTGTAGTTAAAAGTTCTCGGAATACATAACGGTCCACTTTAGTGGTTAATAAAGAGCAGAAAACGTTCTCTGCGTTTGGCGTGCAAGTTCAATAATGGACGTGCAGCGGCTGTTCACACACGAGAAGAATCTTTGCACACACTCGTATTCGTAAATGCACTTCGGAAATTCTTAACAACAAATTTATATGTATGTACATTTTACAGTTGTCGGTAACTTTGATCACGAGTTTTCGAACGTTTCATACGCACATGAAAATATTAAATGTGCTGAGAGAATTAAATAATTTCGCATTTGATATGAGTTGAACGAGTTACCATTTAGTGGGTAGAGCAAGATGTGACCGGTTTATGCACGAACGCATCGCCGAATAGGATTTGAATTGCTTTTGTGGCAAAATTTTCCATAAATTCTCAAAGGTCTCTTTGATATTTTGCACTACAATAATTTTTTTTCTTTAGGGGTAAACATGCTTTTTTTTTGTCGCGCACTACTGGGCTTTTGCCATTAAAAGCTCTGCGGAAATTAACGTCAACGCTGTGGACGTTTTAAAAGCTCTTCGTTATTGTTGAGTGCATAGATTTTCAACGGAAATTTCGCCTTTCGAACTTTCCGGTCGACAGTGGTTTTTTTATGATGACGTTTTTTTTTGTCTTTGACACGCGTATATGTACTTATATATTTGTAGCTCTTTGCACTACATGGGGGCATCACGTTTCCTAATGTGTTTTCGTTAATTATTATTTATTTTCACTTTTGATTTATTTCCATGAATAATAGATACCACCCTCTTCTTGCACAGCGCTCGAGCTTGCATGATAATTATTTTGATGTTTTGATCCTTTATTGAACGCATACAATAATAACAGTGTTTTATGGGAGGTGTGGGGATATGGGTGGCAGAGGCATGTAATGTGATATTTATGAAAATTCTCGTCGTCGTTATTATAGCAAGAAATTTCCATTTGAATGAACCGCTGCCCAAACGTCGGCTTTGTGGGAACGAACGCCAGACGAATGGAAATTTTACATTTTCAGTTGTTCCCGTATAATGTTGCCACACATGCGGCTAATTAAATCCTCTTTTTCGTTCAGCATAAATTTTAAGATTGATTTTTGTGCTCCAGACATACATATGTACGTAGGTACGTACAATGTGATCTCGAGTCGAATTTTAATGAATACAATTGAATTGACGCCAGCTATTAAATTGTGGTTTCGTGTAATTTTATAGAACATAATGTTATAATTTAGTACAAAATCGTCGAATTGCCAGTTTTGGTGCTTTACATAAACCTCTTATATTAATTTCGCACCCGTTAATGGGGCCTTTAGATAGCTATCTTAAGCACTCCATATACCCGAAAGTGCTGATTAGGCGATGATATGTAGGTGAGGAATACTAAGGCGTAATATAACTAAAATGTATTCAGATCTGCGATCGTTTATGTGTGATCAAATAGAGTTCTTTATTATGTAATTACTTAATTATTACACAAGTGTATGTGAAGTCTAGCGTTGCAACATATCTTCAGTGATTTCGTATCAAGACGTGTTTTTCTCTCCGTTGTTTCACATTCGTGATATATTTCTGTTGTTGCCATTTTCAGTCATCGTCTGAAAAAGCGCGCCTGAAGGCCGTGAAATCTAATTTCGGCTACACTTTGGGGAGGGCTCGAAAAAAAAAGTGACTGCTTCGGCATATTCTGTTGTGGCAGTATGTATATATTTTCGCAAAATTCGCACCTGAATCCATCTCTTCAGCGTTATGTAAATCCACCTCGCACCATCGCGAAGTATTCGGCGAGGAAATCGACCGTTTATTAACCCCTAAACCACCGCCCTCGAAATATCTCAGTCGGTAAAATTCAATGAAAGATCGACGTTGGTTGTAAGGTATCGATAAAACAGATTTGTCGAATGTTGAACACTACTGTGTAATTGGCCAGACCCGTATCACTCCTTTTAAAAGTTGGGAGCTTTCATGAAGATAAAGCCAAGAAATTATTTGCATTAGATGCGGTACGATATTATATTATACATATATTCCGATAATATTAATTATAAATCATCACTTCGAGCATCGTAAAAATTAATTTACTCATGCATGTAAACTTTTGTATCAAAATGCCTTCTGTTGACTTTTCAAAACATGTCTGTTTGTCTTTGTATGTACAATATACTATGTATGTATGTACGTATATTCTGGCGTGTTATATTTTATTACAATATGCTAAGAATGCCGTTTTTGTTTGTTCACTTTGGACGAACGCGTGCAAATAAGACCGCTTTCACACGATGAGCAATGTGAGATATGTATTTTGCAACTGGTGATTGTCAAATTTAGACGAATTTTTATTACAGTCGCACCTTATGTATCTATGCAGTTTGTTTACACACAGATTTGCGATTTATAATATTTCAGATGGTTAACGCGTAAACAACATCACATTACAACATGTTTGTTCAAAGTATGTCAAAATTCGGTATGGTTTATACGTACACCATATTGTGGAGATTTGAAGTTTCACACGAAGAGCGTCGTGGAAAATCTTACTTCCTAAAATTGCACGTCGGCACCGTTTGAACTATACATATCGTGTTTGATGCACTGCACTGGAGTGTCTGGAGGCAATGCATTTTAAATGGACCACTCATCCTGAGTGGAAAATAATCTGTCGCTTTGAGTTCTTTTCCTACGGTTGATTACGACTGGTGGATGAGAGCACGTGTTCCGGATGCGATTTATGACTCCTTTACACCAAATAAAATATGAATTCGTCACCAAGAAATTCCCAGTTTGATTCGAATTAAAGTAGAAAAATAGCTTACTGCTGATTGATCGTTATTCCTTTACCCCCCCACCCCCCCAACCCCTTTTCTGTCTATTTATTTTGCAACATTGATAGCATCTTCAATCATTCACGTAATCAGTTGTTAACTCGCATCTAGAAAGACTGATCTGTGATCGTCGCTTCGTCTTTGGAATGAGAGATGTTATCCAATTGGTTAATTTGTCTCTTAGCATTGCAGACATCTTTTTATTGCTGTTGCTTTTTATTTTATTTTTGTTGTTCACAATTGTTGCGTTTTATTTGCTGCAATTAAGCCGTCAATTTAACTGTGACAATTGCCGTGACGCTTATTATTATTACAGGACGAACATCCGGTCAGTTGATTTGAATAATTCAGAATAAATTGGCTATCGATTTTAATTTATCAGCGCGATGTATTTATTACATTGTGCATAAAATCTTGTGTTTTTTTGTTTACATATATATGTATGTATATGTACATATGTAGGTACTCGAGTACCAGAATTTTAAAACATTTTTCATAATTATGTTAAGCTGTGTTCTTGGATTGTGCATATTCATAATTTTAATTGGATCGCTGCACTAGTTGCAAAATTAAAGTGGTATACGTATTATTATAGTTTTTATGTATGTATAGGTAATTTATATTAATACATTTTTTTTGTATTCGCGCATTTCTCTCGTTTCTCGTTTTTATTGTCGTGAACTTTGAATACACTGTAAATACATACATATTATATTAAAATCATATCAATTTACCATGCTTACGTTACTAAATACAATCGATCTTCCTATTTATTTACAATTCTATAATTTTTGTTTATTTGTACATACGTATGTACATATGTAGTTTCGCTCCAAATAGGAATACCAATTTTTATTTTTTTACATTGGCCCTATGTTGAAATATAAATTTTTTGTTGAATCACACACCAAGCCATATATTTGCGTGGTGTAGCCATCGATATCCGGAAATTGTTTTTTATCGCTTTTTTTGTTTCGTTACCCGTTCGGTACAATTAGGAGTTTATTCTGTGTGATTGTATCGGCGAGTGCCCGTATAAATTACCCGCGTGTTAAGCGCTGTAGCCTTGTTAATTAAGGCTGGTTACTACCCCCTTTTGATCAACCACTACCCTGTCGACCACCCACTATCACCCTCACCCCATTTCCTTTCCGACTGCCAGTTAATGATTTCATCATCTAACCGTGCCGATACGAGAGCGTAATACTGATGAAACGCAATGCATGATGTTACTCTAACGATAATTGAAAAAAAAACTCATCAAGTCACACATTCGTAACGATAATCCATAACCGCAGTTGTACTATATTTATTAGTAATTCCCTGTGCAATATGTAGATTGTAAAGTCGGAGTGCTATTGCAGTTTACCAGATACGGACGACAATTTCAAAAGCACTACCGCGAATGCTATAGTAAAATTAATCGTCGAAACGGCCCACTGCACTGTCCGCTCCAAATGTGTGCATAAATACACGTCGAAGTAAAATAAATATATCGCAAGCTAATTCATTCGAAAATGGGTCGTATTGCACTCTGGAAACGATCGAACGCGCGCGACACATTGTAAAACCTAAAATGTCATTCCGGTGATTCATACATATTCATTTTATACGGCTCGAATTTCAATTAGGTAGGTACATCAACATTATCGACGATTTATTACTGAGGGTCAATTAACAATTAACCCTTCGTGTAAAATTCACACGACGAGTCGTTGTGTATTTGAGTTGAACGATCTCATCAGTTTGCTACCGTACCTTCTGTTATTGCAATAGTTTTGTTTATTGAACGTATGAAATTTGTTATAAATAAATCGTCCGTAGTGTATAAAGTGTTTGACGATCCCTATAATTTCTGTCGGACGTACGGTTTAGTACGAACGTTTGTGTTTATAAAGTATATCTGTATTTTATATATGTACAATATATAACATAAAAGCCAGCTGGTTTATGATACCGTCATCCTTTTACGGCATGAGATCCCGCTATTCGACCTTATGGCGTTCTCTCTAAATCCCTCGAATACAACTAACTCTGTACTGTTTGGTTGAGCGTCTGAAGACGGACGATAATACCGAATAATCAAGATTAATCGATCTTTTATTGCGTACACACGAGTAACAATTTAAAAGTTTCGATACTTAACGTAAAACTGTCGCTCCAGAGAAGGATATTGTAGCCGTACGAGAATCGGATGCAGATGTTCAAGCAAGTGAATTTTCCCCTCAATTTGATTGCACACTCGAATCGACAGCGGGGTCGTTCTTTGATCCGTTAAGACAGTCGACCGTTCTTGAGATACACTAATACAGCACTATGTACTACCTAAACTGTTTTGATGTGCGCTGATACGAAAAATATTCACATGTGATGTACAAAAAAAATCAATCTAAATCTCGAGGTCGAATTTTCGCATGATCACAAAACTTTATGCTATATGGATGATGAAAAAATTATGTTTTTTTTTTTGCTTGAGAACGGTAGGTGATTTTCATCTATCGTGAACTACGAGTACTTGTGAAACAACTTCACAACCGTTGAAACTTCCTGTGAGCTATCGGTATATAGAAATACCGCAGTTCAAAAAGTCTTTCAAGTACTTTCATGTAGTACGCTTTTCTATATCTTTGTCTGTAGTGATATTGGTATATCAACTGTCAATTTGGTAGGTAATTTTGCACTCGATCAGAGTTGGAATATGTTGAAGTATTTTTTAAGCTGGTAAACCGTTGAAAGCTATAAGTATTTGCTTAGTATCAATAAGCTTGACTTATCGTGGTAAATGTAAATAAAACCTAGCAAAACGTCACACGTTTACATACATATTCTGCATTCTATTGAATTATTTATCGTTTTTCACCCATACTCTGCGTTTTGTCTTATTATAACGAAACGAGCGACTTGTCTGAGTGATTAATTGCCGCGGCCGTTTCGCGCGTGCAATTTGTCTTTTTTTCTTTTTTATTGTCGGCCATTGCAGTACCTAGGGCACTAGCAGTTGGAGCAATGGCTGTGGCTTCCAACCCCTTTTGCCTCATTGTTTTCATTTTTGCGGATGAGCCGGTTCCTCGGCGTCCATCACTCATGCGGACAACGGCTCATCCCTCCAACCCTTCATTTTATTTCCCTGCTATTATTTTTCAGTACACGTAATTCGGTCGCAAGGCAATTCTATTGCAGAAGTAGTTTGTAGTCTTGAGAGAATCTTCTATGGATACCCAGTGTTGACTAAAAGCTACTTTGGAATCATTGTTGTGATGAAACTTTTGACTTGTATTGTGTATGCAATTTAAGTGAAATAATAATAAACGATGTGAGTGTAATATCATTATTTTCACGTTCTCTTTTATGTTCATAGTCATTGTAAACTAAGCACTGAGCTTTTGCTGTTTGCGATGCGGGCACGTCGATTTTCGTATTGTTTATGCGAAATCGAGAAATCATTCGAAATTAAACGCAACAAACAACTCTTTACGGCCAAATTCCAGCCATAAATCTCTCGAAAGCAGCTAACGAGTGCGATATAAATCATAAGTTTGAAAATGGAAACCGCATATTCCGATACCATTCTCGTCCCCAACACCGAATTAAACAACGGCTTTAGTTATTCTTAACTTTCGATAATAACTGACGCTCGCACCCGGCTTTTGTGTCGTTCGTTTAATCTCGCTTTTGTCGTTCGTTTAATGTAATTCGCTTGACAATTGAATATTATGCGAAATTGCGCGTATTTTTATTCGATTACATTTTTTTTTTTTTAATTTTAGTTGAGATTTATTTATCTCATGATTGTTAGTTTGCGAATAAGGTTTCGAGGAAAATGAGAACAGAGAGATGTCTGCGGCTAACGGTAATTGTTTGAGTTAACTCGAGTCTCTCGCTTCATGTAATTTAATTATACGTCAAATTTTCTAAAAACATTTTATGTTAATAAGTGTCTGCGAAGTTTCAAAATTTATTTTGTCTAAAAGACCGTAATTAGCGGAGCTTCACTTTAACTCATTATTATATTTTTATTGCGAACTCGGGAGCTTATTTTTCGTTTTTTTCCCTCTTCCCTTTTCAGCAAGTCTTCTCTATAATTTGTGACGTATGTATGCGCTAATTCGCCGCAATTTTCTTTAAATTATCCAGACGTTCGCAGTGAATGTTGTTGTCGCACCTTACAATTGTAACGAATGATTAATTATCTCGTAATTTTCTAACTAAAATTTGAATAATTTAATATTTTTATTAGTTGATTTAAATAATAATAATGTAGAATTGGATTTTTGGCATTTATTCCATAATTCGATTTTACAACTTTTTACCCCTGTTCCTTTCCGGTTCATACAATTCGGTATTATACAACGCGAGGTATTTATGTAGAATCGCGAAATTTTATTTTAGTTGACTTTGTCTTAAAGCGAATTGAGTTATGCGAATGTTATTTTTTAGCTTTCTAAAAATGTTAAACTCGAGCAGATTCCGTCGCACTTAATTGGGTGAACGAGAATCGTCTTAATCTTGCTTTTGCGTAATTCCTTTCATCTTAATCTCGTTTACTCGGCACGCCTCGGGGTCACAAAGTTTTGACAGTCAACGAAAAACATAGATTAATTCAATATATTATTTTTTGTCGATGATAATCATCTTTGGTTTATTATTATTACTTTACTTTTGATATCGACGTACGTATAGTGTTTGCGATGGGAATTCATCAACGATAAATTCCCATCATTTTATATATTGTGGTTCATTTTTAAATTTAGTGAATAAGGTAATTAAAGATAGGTTGCAAAAACTGCAAAATAGAGCTATTCGGAGTATTTTAAATGTCAATAGATTAACTAGTATAAGATATATGTTGAATGAATTGAATTGGATGAATGCATGTTAGTACATATATATTTTTAAAGCAGATAAGAATTTATTACCAAAATATTTCGATAAATATTTAATTAGAGGGTATCATCACATACAATGTATGTACATATATATAATAGTCCTATTCCATCTGTCTGTCTGTCTGCTGATAACGCTCGCCGAGGTAAATAATTAAAAAACTAGAACGTTGCGCGAGTGGGATTTGAATCCGAGATCACCAGTATGGAACAGTGAGCGCTTACGCTGTGATCCAAACGAAGGTGATGACGGCCCTGTTGCAATTTAACAATATAAATTCTTACTCGTCTCGCGACTTTGCTAAATTGTTACGTGTTGTATTATAACGCGCCATCTATGCAACAACTATAAAAACTATTAAATACATACATATACTCACCCACACAAACATCCGTTGCTATTCAACGGGCTTGCACTAGTAATATATATTGTCATTATACTAGGGGTAAGAATAAGTTAATAGTTAAGAATTTAAAATTAAGTACATATGTAAATCCTGGAAAAGTATCTTGTACAGGGGCGTTGTTGAATATAATGGCCTGCCAGAAGTTCTAAGAAATGTATGTACATATGTAAATAAAATTGATTGATTCCTGTTAGCCTTAAAACAGCACCTCTGTACAAGTACTATTAGATAATAAGTTTATTTTGTAATTTTAGCTTTATGTAATGTTTGTTTGTAAGTATCTTAAATAAATAAATGACAAGTACTATGATTATCGACCTTGTTAATTATTTATTTGTATAATACAGTAGCTAAAGTCAATTATATAATCCTTAACTAAGCACTTGTACAGAGATATTTTTTTAAGACTGCCAGGAATTTATCAATAGTTTTGGAACTTCTAATTCCATCCAGCAGTCTATTATACTCCAAAACACCTCTGTACAAGATGCCTCTCCTATTTCTATTTATTCTAACATTTTTTATAATTAAATTATTTTTATTCCTTAAATTATATTCACATACATCCCATTCCTCTCGCAATAAATTTACTAAAATATGATGGTAGCATATTATTATCTAACTTAAATATAAATACCAACATACAAATCCTCAAAGTACCATTCACACTCAACAAATCTAATTCAATCATCATCTTTTTTATACTAGCATACCTATCCGCATTTAAAATACATCTTGTAATATTTGTAATCTATCTCTAGTTGACCTAATTGGAACAGTGGCATACGATGCTGTTTACAGTTAAATAACTTACATACAACAATCTTACAGAATGAGCGTTTCTCTTTTGTGTTCCTCGCATACATTCAGAACTGTAGTCGTTTTTACAATCGCTCACAAGAGCAAACACTCATCAAGCCGAATTGACGACCCTCCGCTTCCGTTGCACCAACTACCACCGCACGTTTTAGTGCTCTCACTAGAACGTAAACCAGAAACTAACTACGTCCCTGTATATGTAGTGTTCGCGTACGTATTATTCGCTACGAATCCGTCTCTAATTCCGGTTTCATCAGCTCAGTTTCGCCCGTCAGCCGTTTTAGTGTCTACAACGCATTACATTCGGGACATGTTTTAATGCGAGCGCGCGCGCATACGAGAGGTACACACGCATTGCCGCGCGGATCCACGTTAATTTGTTCGATGTTTGTTTATTGTGTCGTGTGTACAATGATAATAGGCCCGAGGGCTAAAGCGGGTTGCAGATTCCACCCACCCACCCACTCCATATCGAAGCCTCCACACCCCATATGTGGGTGCGTGTACAGTCGCTTTTGCGCCAGTGCAAATATCAATATGCGGAACCTTAGCGGGGAGTTTGCGTACCTCTGAGATTTTGCGTTGTTTCGCCGTCTCTGTTTACGTTTTTCGAATCGAAAAATGAATAATGTACTGCCAAGTCTATGAGAAATTGGATGATGCGGTTCGCAAAAATATACAAGCACGGAGAAAGGGGAGTAAGTATGTAGGTTATGTTTGAATGTAGCATGATGTGTGCTCGAGGCGTTGTTTGATGAAAGAGCGACAAATGAATTCCCGCATACGAATTTTTTACATCCGAATATAAAATTTGCGGAACACGGCCGACTTAACCAATAGATACATATATGTACTCTGTGTTTATGTTGGTTTTTACTTTATCCTAATCGGATACAGTATTGTGATCGTGCGAAAATTCGACCTCGAGATTTTGACTGATTTGGATCAAGTATCATCCCCCTGATCACGTTTTCATGATTTCTGGAAAATGTGTGTGTGTGTGTGTGTCTGTCTGTGTTTTCTCCGAAACTATCAAGTCTATCTAGCTGAAATTTCGTATCTATTATTTTCACGTAAGGTGTAAGAGACATAAGGAATTTGGTCAACATCAGTCAACCGGAAGTAGGGTTTTTTCGTCCAGAAAATTCAAAAATCATATTTCCGAAACTGCACCGGAGATTTTGTCGAAATTTCATATCTATAGTTTTCACGTTAGCCGTAAGAGATACTGTGATCTTGGTCAACATCTGACGACCGGAAGTGGCAGTTTTTCCTATTTGAATATATGCCGAAGATCGTATTTTACATACGCGCGCGCACTCAACACAGTGATTTCATGATATGTATGTATGTATGTTGGTTGGTGTTGTGGTGTGCATGCGTTTTATTTACTTACGTACTTAAAAAAGTTAATTTCGTTACTCTTTGTATTCCTCAAATATATGGATAAAGTCATGGGTTGGCCACACCCGAATTTTTAAATTAAATTCTCCCATTAAAAAAACTATCGTGTTTTATTTATTTCGATGTGTACTGTGTGCTTGTATTTATGCACGCCTCATTTTTATCAATACGAGTATGTAGCGTATTGGTGCACGTTTATGCTTCAGAAGCGTTTGGTTGGTTTCCCGCTGCGAGTTTTGCATTAGTGCTTCTCAAACGTTTTACAGTAGTTTTTGCATGCTAATTTTGATTAAAATTTTGCATATTAATCACGGCACTTGTGTGTTCACAAATTTTCCTCGATATCTTCCCGGTGTAGATAAAGTTGTATCGTCACAATTTTCGCTCCGCACACTCGACCTATATTTCTTTCGCCGATTAATTAAAAAGTTTCGAACACGGTTCTGCAATTTAACCAGGTGTTTCGCAATGAAAGTTCGACGTGCAATACGTTTTCTATCAGCCTCCCTAACACATACATAAATTATATTTTCGTACCGTACTTGTTGTAAATACTAACTACACTGGTCCTACTGGTCCGTGAAGAATTTCAAAACTTTTCACTATTTTCTTTTCTCATTCGCCGTGCGAAGATTGTCGGCAAATGAAAATCCCTCTCATTTAAACTCCAATTTCGCGTAATGGGAAAATTATGTAAAATCCCAATATGAATAATTTTAGCACCACTCTCTTAAATAGCCGCTTAAGTTACCTAAGTTTGATTTATGCTCCACTCTTGTAATAATTATTTGTAAACAAATTTAATTTCTGATATCAAACGCAAAATTTATTTTCTCGATATTCGGCAATTCTTGCGGCTTCTGAAGATTTATTTGTTGTTAAAGTACATGCAAACAATTCCATTCAATATCTTTCTCAAGAATTTTCCGATATGTCAAAATTTATTTATCCCCTATTGTTATTATTACTCAAGGTTTGTACAATTGTGGTTGAATATTTTTGGAGATATGTACATATGTACCTATGCCAAACAAGGTATGCTGAAACCGTGTTCCTAATGAGCAAATTTTTTATTCAGCTCGTATCGCAATCGTTGAAAATATATTTTGTGTATGGGTTATTATGTACATACATACATATGTATGTATATCAAAAATTAATTGTTAAA
The DNA here is from genome assembly GCA_022651745.1 of Parapsyche elsis. NCBI lineage: Eukaryota > Metazoa > Arthropoda > Insecta > Trichoptera > Hydropsychidae > Parapsyche > Parapsyche elsis. The sequence continues at coordinate 932,670 of JAGVSN010000006.1, forward strand.
TGTATGTTTTGCTTACAATGCCTTTGTGGGATATCTAAGACCCACGTCTAATTATATCTCGTCGGGACAACATTCTGACTATCGGCCGACGCTTTTGGTGAAACTCGATCGTGCATTGTTTCAGCTATTTTCAGTCCGTCGCGTTGCCGTTTTAACCCTTTCCGCTCGAGCGTCGACGCCCGGAATCTGCAGAGAATTGCTAATTAGGATGGAAGTGTCTCTCGATGTTCACCGTTGCAGGGGATTTCGTTCCCGACAAGCTGTCCCCCTTTTTTTTCAAGTCCTTACTTATCGCGATATTTCCCTCCACTCCTCCCCTAGAAGAGTTTATGGAGCCACCCTCCCCTTCAGTACAATTAGACGTCTGCTTGTCGTCTAATGAACACGAGGAAAACATTTTTCTCTCTCTTCGCTAAGAATTCGCACACTTCTTTAGATACTTGAAAACGAGAGGCTAACAAGATGGGGGTACGCTTGTAAATGCGACTTTTGACGGGCGTTCCCCCTTTTTTTTTCATTTTAAACGAGACAAATTGATTAAATTTCGAGTTTGTTTTTTTCTCCATAAAAATGCTTAAAATTCCTGTCAGCACAATCGTAACAAATGAGAGCGTATCTTTTGAATGTATTTATTAAAAAAAAATGTATCCAGATTCGCCTCTTAAATACACGAATTCTCTCGAAGCAGAATTCTATTTTTAACCTTGCCATATGTATGTACATATATATTTATTTACTTTCAGTGCGGTTGTGCCGCATAGCGTCTAGTGTTATTTCTAGTATTATTTAAAGTGTGTAATTAGAAACTCATTTGTAGTTTCTGATAGTTCACCTTAATATTCATCGACTAACCCGAGTAGATACGCCAAACGCGTCCCATCGTCTGAGCTGTATTGTTTTATTTGATCGCCGAGCACAGACATTGTTAATTAATGTTTGCCCATGGCCTCCTTTGTTACAGGTAACAATCTAAGACCAGGGTTGAGCTTCGGCTTGTTATTTTGTTCGCCCCGGCTTTTGCTACGTGTCCCCTTTACGTAGCAAAATGTGGTCTAAATACTTCGCACAGTAAGGAAACTTGAATTCGATTTTTATTTGAACTTAACGTCGTCGACTATTGAATTACATATATTCTGTTTCAGATTTAAGCGTAGGCCTCCTGCTGCGTTATAAATATGTACATATGTATAAGTTCAAGCGAACATATGCACCGGGTGCTTCTTTGATGGTTCTCCGGGTTGTGCCTGCTCCTTGTATCAGTGTGTTTTATCGCCTGGCGATTTCCATAATTCTGGTATCATTTTCGTGTCTGGAACTGTTCCAACCAGTGAAGCGTGGGCTCTACGGCTCTGTGTCGTGCGTATTTTACAATCGGATGTTTGGATAGTTAGTTATACAAGCCGCCTATACACCCCGGTTAATTTATCACCAGATAGTAGTATTCGGGTACTACGTTGCGTTTGCCGATTATGTTTCTGAAAGGGTCGGAATTGTGTATATCGTAATTAATGTTCGTCTAGGTACAGCCCTTCAATGGGCTGTGAGTGAATTTAATGTCCAATTATGTATCCTAACTTTTATTTCTATTCCGCTAGTCTGCAGTTATGTAGTTGACATTAAATGCTGCTCCAGTTTTATCAACCATTTAAACTTTTAGCGTATTTTGTCGTGCGACTTTTAAAACTACATACATAGGTATACGTTCACAAAGTATCATTTATTATATTATTTTTATATAAAAAAAAAACTATATGTATTAACTGATTTTACTATACATAGTAATAATTAACATTATGTAATGTTTTTGAATTGTAATTTTAAACCAAAAACATGTTTAAATTTATTCATTTAAAAAAACAGTTTAACTACCGTTGCATATATGTATGGACATATGTATGTATGTAGAGCGCATTCTTTGAGCTTCGTTTATATCCCGTTGGATACAATGATCTTTTTTTTATTTTTCTTCTCATCCCATCCGGTTATCTGAGTATTTTATTTTGAGAGACGTATTAAACTCGTCGCTGCAATGGAAATAAAAAAAAACATACTCTGAAGTTTTAATATTTGGAAGCGTTTCATTAAAAATTTAACTCCATTCAGGTTTTTATTAATTTTATATACGTACATATGTATGTATGTACTTGCAGATTTTTCATTTCACATTCTTATTTTCCGCTTCGCTATCTTTTCATTCACCTGCTTCACGTTTCCCTGTTCACTGGCTGAACCGGATGTGTTAAAGAAAAAAAAAATCCGAAAAGATCGCATTACAAGTGTAGCGACGACGGTGGTATATTACTGGGCCTCGTTGGATAATATCGGCATTGTCACTGATGATGATGATGCGGATCTCTTTTGTTGGTTCGCCTCGTGTGATGACTGGCAATTTTGCATTATACGTTTCCTTTTTAGCGGTGCTCTGCTTGAAAATTCGTCGATGGATTATGTATGCATTACATATGTACATATGTACATATGTAGTGCGAATTATTTTTGTTTCCTATGAACGTATGAATTATTTAGGTGAAAATAGAAATGTGTACACATATTCACAAATCACAAATAGGATCCTTGTCGCAAATCCAATGTGTGAAAATCCTTTTGACTTCTGATGTTTTTTTCCTTTTCGTATTATGGCGACTTCAGCTACATTTCGAGGGAATTTATTTGAACACATGTCTGGTATTGACGTTGATATCCATACGAGTAGTCCTGTCAGCACTTAGTTATCTTTGAGAATCTTCAAACGGCGTGGATCCGCAAGAAAGCCTTTGAAAGGATAACACCACACAGACACCTCATTTGATATAGTATTATCGAAAGCAAAAAAAAATTATAGCTTATATAGCGCTCGTTTACCCCGTGACCGTACAAAATTGACAATACTATTAGAAAATCCCCCAATATTTATGTAAAACATATTTCAATATATAATATGAAAAAAAAAACAAAGGTGAAAGAGTTCTAAAGTTGTCAAAGCGTTCTGCTTATTCTCATGCAAATTGCCGCTCTTACGGAAAAGTGCGCCTGGGGCGATCGCTTGGGTCAATCGTATCTCGGATCACCTTTCTATATAATGTTATCGTAGATCTCGTAACAAATTGAAAATATTACGCTAATATACGGGGCTCACGAACCCTTTAAAAAAAGGTATTCGTGATTTTACAAACGAGCACCGCTCTCGACTAGAAAAGGCTCTCGACCTCTGTGACACAAAAAAGGCGATTCGTTCGTAATGGCCCGGATTGCTCGGAAACTTTGTACAAATATTGCGTGTGACATGTCCACGTGATACATTTTAATAAAGTGTTAATAAGATTTTTAAATTTAGAATAAGAAATTTTCTCATCGTGTCGGGGCCAAGAATTTTGCATTGAATAGATTTCGATTTGAAATAAATTCAACGCATATCGAGATAACAACCCTTAAAGACCCTTTCACGAGTGCTCCTGAATGGGTAAACCGGGTCGCATCCGAACACAATACACTCGAACACATGATTTAGTGTGTTTATTGAACACTACTTTCTTTTTGCTTATCCAAATTGGAAATTCGTTTATGCAAGTATTGTACAATCTGTTAGGGTGAAGGCCCTTTGTTGGTTCTACACTCGAGTACCTACATACATACATACTTGGAATATGCTATTTACGAGCGAATGCGCATTTATCAGATTATCATCGGGAACGTTTATTGTTTTTGCCGGAAGTCGGTGACGTGCGGATGGTGAAGCCAAAACCGAAATTAATGCACCACTGCACCGCTGCATACGTCGCTTTGTGTATAGTAGAAATTCCTACAGCAATCACATATTGCGATTTGTCTAGCTTTATAGCAGATTCATTACTGTACTGTGGATTAATTGCATTCATCTTTCACTGAAATCATATTTTTCGCCGTAGGTATTAGTCGATTTGGTACTTTATCCATGTCAAATTCACGATTTATCGCAGTGGGTGTAGGTATTTGGGTTGGAAAAATAAAAGCACTGGGATGCTTTTGAACCTTTAACATTCCGTCTTTGTAACTGTGTTCCCGCACACATGAAATTCTTTGTGCGAAAAGTACAATGGTTTTATTGTTTGATTGTAATCGAAAATGTATGATGTTGAATTAAATGAATAGGTATGGAATATCCTTAGTGGGAAGTTAAATTTAATCAAATAACAGGTGTCCAGTTTTATCTCGCCTAAATTGAAACTTTCTTGAAAGATGGCAAGCTGGCATCCTGTCTTCATCATTCATCACTCCCAAGGTCTTGAATGAATCTCATTCGCGAAAGTCAACGGAGGTATCGTCTATCGCCGAACAATATTGAATTTAAATTGGTTTTGATAGGTGCGGCAATTTCGCCTGTTGGATAAACGAGTCATCATTTAAATGAAAATGCCGTTCTGGTCCACGTCGGCCGGTCCAGGTGGGCGTACGGAAGGACCGTAGGGAATTATGGCCATTTGAATTTAGATTGAGAGCAGTTGAAATGTTTCATTAACTATCTATGCATAATGCTACTACGTAGGCTTTGAAACGATTCGTGACCACGAAGTGGCCTTTTCAATACTCAAAACTGTCCAGCCGTGTCGTGAATTCAAAGTGAAGTTGATCGATTCATTTACAGTTGTTTTTGTTATATGAAAGGTGCATTGTTCTAGTTTTGCGGGACGAGATTTCAGCGGCACAGATTGAAATGCGGAAAATCTTCTTCTTTTGAATATTTTCATTAAAAGAGGCGAGCTTGCGGTATAAGACAAAGGGGTGGGTTTGAAACTCTCCAACCTGCCGACGACAATAGACGATGAACTTTTTGACGTTGTTATTCCGCTCTTGAACGTTTTCAACTGCGTATCTCAAACTGTATTATTTATGAATATTTTTTATTTTCTTATGTATAAATTAAAATTTTTTATAAATATTTTTATACGATGAATGCTGGTGTAAATATTCCGTTTCAAGTGTTACTTATCGGAAACTTGCCAGCAAAACGGTGCCGATGAATTATTTTAAAACAATACTTTTATCTTCTTTGTTATTCGTACATTGTACGTATGCATACCGGATTGGAGTTAATCCAAAATTGCTTTTAGCCAAAATCGATCTAGGTATTGGTATGTGTGTACGTATAAAATTTTTGTGTACATTACGGACGGCAGGAGCCGCACTCCCCGAGCCAATTGACTCACATCGGCGAGGCTTTTGGCGAAATGGTATTTACTTAACGCCTTTCCAGAGAAACCAATATTGCTCTCTCCTCGTGGGACGGGATGAATCCCGATCTCGGAACGGGATCTGGACCAGAATTACGATCGGAATAATGTGGCCGAAGTTGCACCGCTCGCTGAAATCTCGCCTATTGCGACCAGTTATCCGCCAAACTGTTTCCTCTACCCACTTATGTACTTCCTCAAACCTCACCCTTTTCGCGATTTTCCAATTCGGCTGTTTCGCTTTTACACTTTGTTTCGCCTCTTAACGTTTTACTGATTGCCTTTTTCGCTCGGGTTGTTTAGGCTCCAGCTCCACAAATGAACCTTTCAATTATTGAGAAATTAACGCTCTATTTTATGCCTTGTTCTAGTGATTGGTATTTTCATACATTCTTTCAGTTCTAAGTATTGATGCATATCATTACATAAAATCTTTCCGTATGAATTGATATTATTTATAGGTTTTCCGGAAAATATCTCATTGAAATTGTTCTAAACTGAAGCCTTTGACGGTAAATGTATAAATGTATGTATATCGTGTTATCACAATCACTTCATTTGAAAATCGAGTTTTGTTGAAGTTATGTATGTAGGTTGAATTCAATGGCTCAGCTTTCATATACATATTTATGTACATAGGTGCTTTTATAATATTCGGATTTTGTAGGTTTTCCCGAAAGGGTTGCAATGTTTATTTGTTTAGGTACATGGAAAACAAAAACTATTTCTAACTCAATATTAAAATTGCAAGAGTAGTATTAGTGGAATGTGGAATTTGTATCATGTTTTTATATTAGTGTTTGGTATGGAAATGGCATTTGTCTGTGTACGAATGTAGAGCTTCTCAAACACTTTCGTGAAAGCGTTTAAATTTCACAAAGCGTCCGGCGACCGCTCGACGGAAATAAAAAGTGCAAAATAAATAGCGGAACTCTCCACAGCGCAGTTGAACTCTTCGTAGGATGAATCATGATGGGGAGGGTGGTTCGGTTGGTGAACTTTTTTTTTGGGGTCACATCGCGGTAAATAAGTTATCCGTACAGTCGCTCGTGTGACCATGCGATCCTCTCCACGTAATGGGTCATTATCTTTCCATTTCAATTACGCTTTCTGCTCGTCCGTGAATGCGGATAAATTCGCCCGGGGTCCTTTTTTTCCACAGCCTTTCGCTTTTCTTGCGTCAGTTTTTTTCCAGGCTTTTGCTGGCGCTATCTCGCTGGCTAGGGGCAGATTGCAGTTTACATTATTTATTGTGCGCTTTCTGTGCGCATTTTAAACTCGTTCACTCGTCGACGTTATTTTCACAGTATAAAAGTATTTTTACTGCTAAATTTTTTTAAAATAACGACCGACTTTATACAAAATTTGACAGACGTGTAGATTAAAACCGACGTTGAATAATCAAAAAAATATTAAATTCATTTTTCAGTAATATTAAAAAAATACATATATGTATATATGTACATACATATGTTTTGCTTCGGCGAAGCTTCATTCTGACGCTTGTGCGTTGAACATGTTATTTCTATACGCACGTAGACACGTTAATTAATATGTTCGGGCGTTCATTGTAAAACGTTAATCCGGTGTGGCGAGTCGATAAGGTTAATTGTTCACTGAACTCGCAAAATTTACTGTGATGTCCCGAAAATAAGTTGACAATATTTCATCTCTCTTTTTTTTAAGCATCCATCGTCACAAAAGTTCTAGATAGTGTTATATATTATATATTGTAATACTAAAGGTATACCATGCGAACTTATTCGATAACGCGCTCCGTCTATTTCGGTGAAGGGTGGTGTTTTCTTCAGGAAACGCACCCTCGTCTCTGAAGTCTGCTTAATTACTGTCTGGGATGACAAATTAATCCACCCCTTCATTTGTTGGCGTAGTCGGCTCGGTTCGTCCAATAGGTGGTGTTAGTAAGTAACCTTTTGCCTACGAAGGAGCTTTAACCGTCGCTCGTAACCTCTCTATATTGAGAGCGCATCCTGTTTGTTATTTGCTGGAAAGGATAGGCGATGGATGATTAGTCAAAGGGGATATTGCTTCTTCATCTATTTTTACCCCACCATTAATCCCACCTTTCTTTTCGTTTATGGATGAGTAATTTTTATCACCCCCTCCTCCCTATATTTTAGTGTGTTTGAGTATGTGTTACTATATTTTCTATCTCACCTGGAATTGTATATTGAGGTGTATGAATGAGATGCGCCATTATTGGTCTCAGGTGTCGTGTAAAGCGGTCGAAATTGTCATTGGTGCTCTGTGTTCGTGTTCTGTTCCCCTTTCACTCGTCTGTTTTAGCCGGGGATTATTATCGAATTAACCTTTTGCGCGCGCAGAGTTAATGCGAACGCAAACGGAGTGTGACGCGTAATCGGCGCTAATGCAGTTAGCGACTACTACAACCGCATTTAATTTGAACAGTGCGTTTAACACACAATGTGTCGTCGTCGCATTGTAAGGGTTAACGTCGTCAACAGACTCTTAAGCAGAGAGATTGCCTTAAAAGTGTGATATTCAAATATCACTAATTTAAATTCAAAAAAATATTTTTTTTTTTACATACATATGTATGTATATCGGCGTTTGCTCTTTTATCGCTTATTTTTCGCAAGTTAACTCTGTACGCAACGCGTTTTATAACTACGCATATTTTTCGCCTGGGGTTCAATCTATATCGGAATATAGATTGGTTTTTATACATGTACGTACATATGTATGTACATACATAATACAAAATATACACACACGCTTACGCTTGGAACTTTATATGGCTTCATGGGTTTTTATTTTTTGTTGTGTTATTTAAACTTCTGTCAACATGAACACATTTTTTTTGCGCTTACATTTTCGTAAGTGAAAATTTATTTTTTACAAAAGCCTCATGGATATTTTCGACATAACATTTAGCGATGAAATTTTCGCATAATACTTTGTATGTGTGTACTGTTAATGATATATACATACATATATTGAATACGATTTACGAGGAAGCATGCATCCACTTGATCATTGATGATGCTAGTGAGAATAGTTCAATATCTATCTATACATATGTACATATAAAAATCAATGTCTGTTTGTTTGTTTGTCTGTTTGTTTGTTTGTCTGTCTGTCTGTTTGTCTGTCTGTTATAGGCTTATAGGCCTAAACCACTCAACCGACCGCGATGAAACTTTCAGGACTTATTGTGATCATGCCGGGGATGGTTCCTTGAAATAAACGGGAACGGGAACGGGCCTGCTCACGCGTCAGATAACGTACTAGGAACGGGAACGGGATCGGGATCAGGAACGGGATTGGGAACGGGATCGGGACCGGGCCTGCTCACGCGTCAGATACCGTACTAGGAACGGGAACGGGATCGGGAACGGGCCTGCTCACGCGTCAGAAAACGTAATAGGAACGGGAACGGGAACGGGATCGGGCATTGCAACGCATGCCGGGTCAGCTAGTTGATATATAAAGTATGCACTTGATTATGTACTGTGGTACTATACATAATTAACGTAGCTATTTTTTTTGTCAAACCACGAAAAGCTGCAATCTAAAATGCCGACCAGGAAAAGCAACCATGTATGAATGCGCAATAGACTCGATAGTGCTTTTACATAACGTTATTAATTATACTGTGAATTTAATTGGATATTACTAATAACGAAGCTGTACAAAACGTGTTCAACGTAGTCGTAAACGTTTTCGGACCGCTCGGCGTCGATAATTTAAAAAATGCACTCGAGCATTGTGCACTCTAACGTGGCGGTTTTCCCTTCGCCAATCTCCCCTCCATTTTCACCTCGCTTGGTTAATTTTGCATGCACCGGTCTCGTTGCATGCACGTCATTATTTATTACATGCGAGTGGGGGGGAGGTGGGTGGTAGTGGTTGCGGTGGTGTTATTGTGTATCTTCCGGCACGTACTATCTGTTACCAGTTCCACAAAGACAAAGGTGTTGCCTATCTGCTTACCGGACGTTTAATCCGCCATTGTGTTCATACAATGAGAACAACCCCATCGCCACTCCACCCCTTCCGTGTCACGCGGACGCACAGCTGCTAATTTATGTCGCATAAACAATTCATCGTCATTATCGGATTTTTCTTATGAAGTTTTGCGACGCGTTTACGACCCCTTTAACGGTGCGCCACCGCGACGATAACGCGATAATAGCAATCTGTCGGTGATGAATCGCGTTTTTGTTTTAATAAAAAAAAAAATGAAAATAAACAAAAAAAAAAATGGAAATGGAAAAGAGCGCGCCGTTTGTAATTTACGACAGAGATGTCGGAAAATCTGTTATCGCCTCCGTGCGAATATGTTTTCACGCGATACCGTAATGATTTATGGTCAAGGCTTGGCGACTCGGAAAAGTATAGGGGAAGAGAGCGAGCGGGTGGTTCTAGTGGGGAGGCAAAGGGGGTGAGAAAAACCTGAAATAAAAAAAGGCGGGAAAAGCGAGATCTGCAACACGCCAGGAGAGGGGTCCAAACAATTGACGCAGGAGACGGTAAGATTCTTCTGAATAATGGACATCCGATACGTCCATCACGACGGCTTTTACCGTCCGGCCCGGCTTGACAATGCGCCCCGATAGATTTATCACCGGAACGTGAAACGACCGAATATACTCTTGAACGTGTGTGTGTAATAGGTATATGATAGATAGGTATGCGTACAGTGACTGAGTGAGTGAGAATTGAAAGGAGCGTAAATACTCCTTTGTATACTTATGCGATTTTCATTTCAATTGTGCGGTAGGTAGTGAGTGTGTCGTTAACTTGTCGCCTTGTGGATGCGATGTCGCCGTTGGATTCAAACTCAATATCCTATTTCGTATAATAAGTCAATGACGTTATCGCTCTGGCTTGTGCGAACATGGTTATTCAATACCGAGCTCAAAGTCTCAAATCATACAGCTTTGCTCCGACTCTACATTAGCGTTTCTCTAGCCATTCTCAGATAAGGATACCCATTTCAAAGTATATACTCAATGTAGAATTCGGTGTACTTTACAACTTTGAAAATTTACATTTTATATCGCGTTTTAAAGTGCTTACCATAGTAACTAGTGTATGTAAGCCCGTTGAATATCAACGAATGTTTGTGTGGGTACTGAGTATATGTGTATTTAATAATTTTTATAGTTATACAACACGTAACAATTTAGCAAAGTTGCAAGTCTATTGAGTTATTGTATTGTCAAATTGAAGCAGGCCTGTTATTGTCTCGTTTGGATCACAGCGTAAGCGCTCAATTACACTATCAATATTATCACGCGATCCATATTGAAGTGATATTGACGGTATTTACAGTATCGTGATAATATTAAGGCGAATCCGGATGTTTTGAAATCTGCGATAATATTGACAATACTAGAATAACGATCCGTACCGGGTTCAAATTCCACTCGCGCGACGTTCTCTTTTTTTAATTATTTACTGAGGCGAGCGTTATCAGCAGACAGACACACACAGACAGAATTGACTGAATAGGGCTATTATATGTATATCATATATGATAGTTATTTATTTATTTTATATAATATTAGCTAATTAGCCAATTTAACTTACATCTATAACACATATATAATAATTTATCATAACGACATACATATGTACATAAATCAGTACACATTATACATTATACTTATATGTACATATCTACTATCCCTCATAGAGGTGTCTCCTCACACTTTGCAAGAATGCGTCTATGGTCTTAGAAGACCTGACGCACTCGGGGAGGTTGCATAGTTGCGCGTATTAAATATTAAGTTTTGTTAATGGCTTGAAAGTACGTACCTACAATTTTATTGAAAGCTACATTTATACGATTTCAAGTAGATGAAATTCCTTCGAATTACGTTTGGGTGTTAATATTTTCAATTTAAAATCACGATGAGTTTATATACTATTTATTCGGTATGTGTTATTTGTTGGCTTCGCGGTATCGAGTAAGCACGTCTGATGTGTTCGTTCATATGTTCGATCGTATTGTTTTCAATTTCCACGCTTCGGTAAGCGATCCCGACCAATTACCAATTATTTTCTGACAACTAAACAATGGAAGATCTTCGATATCCATGTATTTCGCCGTATTTTGCTGTGTATCAAGACGTGAAAATGCTTCGCATCTTACCCAAAATACGCAGACGACGCTCCCGAAGCGGCGACGAATTTAAAATTTAATTTAAATATAAAAAAAAAAGTCAACACTGGAAGTTAACGCCGCACTTTGTTAACGTCTCCGGGAAAATAATGGGAAATTGTTTTAATTTGAGCGTCGGTTTTCCTCGCGCGACGCCAGACGACGACGCGACGGTCGCGTCGCATTACACGGGGAAATCCTGCTCCGTAAATTAATCGTCGTGTTTTCTTTATCGCGTTCGTTGTTTATTTTTGGATTTAACGGACACACAATAGACTAGCTGGCGTAATTGTTCGCCATTTCCTTTCTGTGTACCTCTTCATTACGCTGTGCGTTAATTGGCATCAATATTCAGCATCGATGTCATATACATACGTACCTAGCATATCGCAATGTTTGTCAAAAATAAAATGGAAATTCAATCTCGCCTATCCGTGAACACGGCTCAATTTTTTACATCTGCAGTAAAAAGCTTTCAAAAAAAAAAAAAACCAATATATGGTCTGCGCGCACCGCAATGTGCACGCGCTCCCGTTACTCAAATTGGTTTTCGGAATTCAATTGCGTCGGCTCGCTTTGGCGACAAATTCGCGTGTGCATTTTTAAAGGTGGGCTTTAATTGGTGGCGTCGACCAACGAAAGCTCGCGGCGTAATATTACGCCACTTTGACGTTCGCAATTCAGTCGTAACGGCCGACCGTAGTATGTATGTAGTATATACATAAGAACCGTATGCTAATATTGTGCACACTTTTGAAATTCAAATCAATCTTGAATTTGCATATATGTATCCTTGGAATAAATGCAGCTATAATTGATTCCATGTGGATTTTCTATGAATATGTATCAAATTGGATATTTTGACGATTTTGTTGTGGTAGGTACTCCATTCTTTTTCATTTTATGTTTTTATTTTCTCTTGCTGATGTGTTTTATTGTGTGAATTGAATTGCATATCAATTATAACGGTTCACTGTAGTCTTCGGAATGATGTTTGTTAACTGCCTAGTTTACATGTAATGTTCAAGCAGAGTAAACCTCGACGCTCACGATTCATTCAGGCAAATCTTCTTGCAATTGTTGGCGTACATCTTGAACTAGATCTAAATTTTCATCAAGATATCATTTTCTTTATCGTCCATAAACATTTCGAGTTTCTAGCGAACGTCGCGTAATCTATACGAAGTGCACTTCCGATGCGCGCCGTATGAGAAGTAACGGTGCAACTTGCATCCGGAAAAGCTCGTTTTCCGAACTGCAGTTTAATGCGAGAGGACTTCACGTGAGAATGCCAACGACGTCTGAAAAATGCCGCTGTAAACACTCATCAGCGTCTGGGGAAGCCCTCCTACTCTCGCATCCTACACACACGAGTGAGTGTTTTATGTGTAAATATAAAGGCGTTTTATACAGACGTTTGCCGAGCTCCAGAATTTATGTAGTGTTAAGTTTAAAGTCGGCGAATCCTGTTTATCCGGAGCGCCGGGCTTATTTATCCGGTGCCGGTTGAGAGGCGAGTGCCGTTCAAAGGATGTGCCCTCGTTCGTTTCGATTCCGTTTTTGAGCTTTGAGCTATCCAAAACATCTTAGTTTTTTTTTTTAGTCTTAAAATGTGCAATGGTGTTGAAGGCGCGTATTTTTTAATTTATCTAGAATTTATATTAAAAACATTTAACGTATACAACGTAATGATGCATGACGCATGATTTATTTACGCAGTCGATGTAAATAATCACATTGTTGAGAAAATATATAACTATTTATACCTAGTACAATTGGTGAACATGATCGGATGTAAATCAGAAGAAATAAGATGATCTTTTCATCAATGCGTATTGCCAGTTATGACATTCGGATGTGAAACTTGGATGCTGAACTATAGAATGCTACACAAGATCCAGTGCACACAGAGAAGCATGGAAATATATACATATGCTTCGAATAACAAGAATACATCGAAAGAGGAATACATGGGTGAGAAGCATGACAAAAGTGGCGGATAGAGCGAAACATGTAAAAAAGCCGAAGTGGCAGTGGGATATACGGGTGAGAAGATGGACCCGGGAAATATTCGAATGGTACCGGAGAGGATGTGGAAGAAAACACGGAAAACCAAACAGACGATGGGCTGACGAATGAAAGAGGAGCGGAGAGGCCTTCATCCAGCAGTGGATGGTGAGCGGATGAAAATGATTAAATGACTAAATTTTTTTTGTCAAATGATATTTTTTGAATGTGTACGCACAAGAACCACGAGTCACTTTAGGCTACGTTCACATGAGGCGCGTATTACGCTCGTACGATGCGCGTAGAGAAATTGGTAGTGTTCACATGAGGCGCGTAATGTGTGCGCAAGACGGGCGTAAAGAGATAGGAAATAAAGAGACAGGAAATATTGGGTTCATCCAATCTTAAGAAATAGACTTTCTACAAGCTTGTACGTTAGTGTCTATCCAAGTCTCAGAAATTATGTACACTAATTCTTCAATTATGTACATACTTCGGGATGTCAATTAAATCATTTGATAACCTGTTGGAGCTCATTAAGGATGATTCAAGGATGATTAAGTTCAAGTTAAGTTGATTAAGTTCAAGGATTCAAGGATGATTAAGTTCGATTCAAATGCAATAACATATTGTATTTCACCAGAAGAAAAACTCATTGTTACTTTGAGGTAAATTTTTTATTATGTATTTACTATTTATTGTTTTTATTACAATAATAAACAATCATCAACAACAATTTAAAGACTTCTTTTGAGAATTCTATTCGAATAATATCCCACACAGCTGGTATCTTCTCAAATTCGTCAAGATTCTCTGCGTAAAGCTATGGTTTCCTAGGAAAACGGTGCTGTTGTGTAGCGGCCGTAATGTAGTGGTGTCACTAAAATTTTGTCCATATTATAATCAGATGGCGATGGTTTCCTAGAACGCATTGCCGCCATTTGCACGACTTCCGTATGGAAAACGTTTTAGTGACGTTACACACCACTACATTACGGCCGCTACACAACAGCACCGCTTTCCTAGGAAACCATAGCTTAAGCAGCGCGTCGCGTCGCGTAGCACGTTACGCACACGCAATCATGTGAACGCTCACACCACACTCTACATATGTACATATCTTGCGACGCGCGTAAAATTTACGACCGTGAACGTAGCCTTAAAAAGCACATAAAATAATCAGTATCTAAATGAGTTGCCGCATGTGTGGGAATTTCAATATGCGATCGATCGATCTCCAAAAAAAAAAAAAAAAAAAAAGAAGACGACCCGCTTTCAGACTGGATAGGTTGCGGTTTTTTTTTCGAGCAGCTTGGTTCATATCCAACAATACCCTTCCGGTTTGGATGATGTGGGCGGGTTTTGGGTCGCATTTCCATAGCGTGGGCGTTTATAGGCGGCACTGATTGACCGCGATCGAGCGAGCCCATCAATCATCGGGACGCGTGGCCGTGTCACACACTAAATACACATCATTTCCGCTAAACGATCGCTGCTGTGACGCTTAGGAAACACACCCCCGACGAGAAACCCTCCCAAGGGGGTTCGCTACTTCCGCAAAAACACCAGAAGCCACTCAGAGCGTCGCGGAAAACCGCGTCGGGAAATCCGCCTACCCTCGAGCGCTTCGCCTCGACTGGGAACACTTCTCGATTCCGCTCAGTGTAGTGTACAGGATGCGCAAAAACTATTTTGGCTGAATTCGTTTTATTTGAAAGTCTAGAGAGTTTTCTTGAATTTTTTGTTATATTGTACCCAGTGCCGTAATCATAGTTAACATAAAATCAAGGCCAATTACATTCTTTCCATCGATTAACAATTAATAACATCAATCAGAGAAAATACTAAATGTGTGTGTAAGAAGTAGGTAAGTGTATGTGTATTAATAATATAATTTTATAATATTATTAAAGATGACATTATTCCCACGCTTCGCAGTTTAATTAAACTGAACGTCTGATTTAAAATATCAGCAAACTCTGAAAACTGGTTCAGGATATTATTTATTTATTTATTTCATATAATATATAATATTAGGTAATTTAACTTACATCTATTACATATTTATAACAACTACATAAATCTATTACACATTATACACTATACTTATACATAACTACTATCTCTCACAGAGGTGTCCTCATCACACTTTGCAAGAATGCATCTATGGTCTTAGAAGACTTGACGCACTCAGGGAGGGCATTATACATGAATAAACCCCTGTGAAAAATGTCACCAGCTGTCTTTGTTTTCCTTACTCTACCTACAACTAATTGATTCTTATTTCTAGTACAATAACTATGGATATCACTATTTATAATGATATAATTCTTAATAATGTCATATTCATTTTTTAGGATAAGTCGAAATGCCTGAAAGACGAGCGCTTTTGAATGTAATATATTTACATATATGTATGTAAGTAGGAAACATTGCCATTGTGACATAGTCAATGAATTCAATTACGTATATAAAAAATAGGCTCACAATGAATTATTTGATTGTAAAACAGAGCACATTATGGCCAAAGTTAATATTGTCCCATTTGATACATGAATCAAAAACTACAATTACATGAACTAAATTTTATCATTTCTCCTTGCCAAAAAATTATCAATCAATTTATCGAAATTTAACAACTTTGCTGTTTCGTATTCGATGGACAGTATTGCAAAAGAATTTAGTTTTTCTTTAGACTGCGAGTGTATGAGTATTTGTAGAGGCGCAGCGCTTACCGTTCGAATACATGATGCACTGTTTTAGTTATGCTATCGGGCGCCGCGGCGCCCTTTTCAATTTTGGCGCCCTAGGCAATTGCCTACTTTCCTACCCCCTAGTTACGGCACTGATTGTACCTATAACGGATATCTGTCTATCGGTTGGATTGAATGATTCCATACGTAGGTACCGTTGTTCACTTTTATCGTTATCCATCTGCGAGCGAATCCCTCTAATTGTGCGTAATCTCGTTGTGAATTTGGTACTGAGGTTTCCCTTGTTAATTAAATGCCGAGGCTTGATACCGAAATCCGCTTGTCCAATTTGTAATAATGTTTTCGCTATCGAATCCCATATTGCATTCGGTGTTCCCATGTATGTAAATTCAGTCGTTTTCAATATTGAAGTTTTGTGATTAACTTTTTGAGTTGTTTTATTGTTATGTTCATAATAATAAATCCATTTTAATATTTTGTAAAAAATAATGTTTATAGCAATCAGAATGTATAATAGTTTCGTAATCACCCTGTAATATAGAGAAATACTTTGACACGTAAGCGCCTTGTCGAGTTTTCGCTTTACTAATTTTGCTTTATATGAGACCGACGAGGCTTTGTGAAGTCAAGTATTATTGTCAACACGTGATTTAAAACAGATTATGGTAAACGAATTTGTTAGAAAATCTACACACATAACTAGCAACTAACAGTATTATTTATTATAATATTTGGATAAATATGTACTTCAAATGAGGATATGAAAATTTTGTTTTTAGCCAATGAAAGATTTTTTTTTTCATTTTTACAAATTTATATGCAAAATTTTAATCTTTCGATAAATTATATCGAACGCGAGTTTTAATACGAAGTGTTATTGAATAATTTTCCATTAGGCAGTGTGCGGAAATTAGCAACAGGCAATGTTAGAATAAACCGTATCTGATGTTATACGAGGAAATTGAATCAAATCGCAGACAGTACAAAGTATACGCGAAAAAGTTATTGTATCAGACGTACACATACATATGTACATATAATAAGCGAGAATTCCGGACAAACTCGGCTCGGAAAATCGTTTATGCGCTCGCTCCCTTTGAATCCGCATTTCCACGCGTTTTTCCATTTATCCGGCTCAAGATGAAGCGTATTTGATTAAGTGTGGTAGTAGATATGCGGTCACCGATATCGACCTTTCAGCCTCTTAACCTGAAATTAGGTGATAACATCTGGGCGGCGAGAGATTTATTTATTCCGAGATCCAGAGGCCGAGGAGGGGACGAAAGCTTCTCGCTTATTTATGTCGCCGAACTATTTCCTATCCTCATCCTCCCTTCCACTTTCGTTTTAAATTAAAAAATTCCCCTTACCTTCCCATCCTACCCGCGGATAATATCTTTCGGTTCCATCGGGCCGAAGCACTTTTAATTTCCCGTTCGATTCCTGGTCGGACATTTTCATTGCCCGAGTCATCGTTATTCAGCCTTTGAACAAAGCTAGATGCCATTTTGCTTTTTTTCTTACCCCCTCTCTTTCGTACCATTCTTTCATTTTATTCTTACCTCCTTGAGAAATCAAATTTGGGATAGATATTCTGAACGATAATCGAAAGTGGAACGGATCGGTCGCATAATGAATGGTACAGTTAGTTGGATCGCCTATTATGATAATAAGAAGGACGATAGTGTTCACTTTCGGAATAACGTTACATCGTATAATATACATACGTATTTAGATTGAATTAAGGTACTATGCACACCAGCGGTAAACTAAGCTTCTTCAGCAGGATAATATAGGTATAATAGCTCAACCCCAAGCGACAGTTTTTGATGTGTCTAGCTTAACTGGCATTGGGGAGACATTTGTATATCTATTATAATTACATACACATGTGCTTCGTTCATTTGCACTTCCATTAATTCGAAATGAACTAGCGCATACATAGATACGTGTTGGTTTTCGCGCGTTTTAACATGCACGTCCTTGGTCCTTGTCGTTTGTTTTTCGTAACACACCGTTTATATATGTACGTTATGCGGTGGCGGTATTTTCTTTCTCCACTATTGTTAAGCTTGAACATGCCCAGTGTATTTTGTCGAGTGCGGTCCATTTGCGAGATTAAAAATCTTATATGTACTACGAAAAAAAATATGTATAAAAGAATTGTTCGTTTACCCCCACTCATATAGTCGTCATTTCTAACCATTTTTTTTTTTATGTGTGAGGATATTTTTGAAGTGGCGTCTGTGACCCTTTTAATTAATACAAGTTTACAATATATATGTACATATACATCACAAGTTCGTATAAATTAAACGAATTATTTGACTAGGTCTGAGGAATCGGTATAACTTTCGTATTTTTCCCCACTTTTGACGGTTAAAGTTTTATTGCTTCTAATTAAGGTTTTTTCTTCTCCCTTTTTTCGGCCACCACCGTGTCGAGGGACGAAAGGAGATTGTCATAAAAAGTTGCGAAATCTATTTAAATGTAAATCAAGTAAGTCTGCCGTAGCATATTTCAACTCTTGCGATCGATGCTGAGGCGTTTTAATATTCTGTGCGGAAAAACTGCTGTGTGTTGTTTTTTTTTTGTTTTTTTATTATACAACGCGTGCGATGGGAAAATTTTTCGACACCCGTAACCCGTGTATATTAAAATGTGAACTGTGGTTTTACGCTAAAAATACACCTCAACACGCACATCCGTTAGTAATTTTGCACGATTTAATACAATAATTTCCTGTAAATGTTATTTCATTTAGCTATTGATGTATTTATCAAGATGAAATCACAAAGTTAACTTCATACAAAGAACTAAATGGCCTCACACTTTTCATAATATTTACACATTATAAAGGAATACTAATGTATTCATTGTTGCGATTTATCATAGTAGAGAAGTCGTTAAGTGAGTACAAAACTGCGATTTTATAGTCAAAGTATTTTTACGATTTTTAGTACAGTACGTACGGCTTTAGAGCTTTCCAACAACTTTACGATTGCGCTTTTTCGCTCATTTGCCGCTGTAAATGATCGTTTGCTCGAACTCGCGCCGATTAAGTTGCATTCGATTATATCAAAAGGAAACTGCAATCAGAACTTGCGTACATACATATGTACATATATTCCGTTTTGCGATTCGACAAAGTAAAGTTTAACCGTTTAACGGGACGTATGCAATATCGGCTTTGTAGAGTCCTTTGATTTTACACGGAGCTTTATAATGACACGGTGAATTGCGCCGCAAGTTATATACATACATACATTAATATGTAGTGTGGAATAATTCAACTTTCGAGTTTCAGTTTCGCATTCGATTCGCGCGTATTTAACGGCTCGTTGACATTGCCAAGTCGAGTTCGATTCGTGATCTTGTACGCGATTCGCGAAAGCTTCGCACTTACGCTCACGCGAGTTATGATACGCGTAAACACTCGTATACAGTCAGTAGAGCGTTTTTACGTGACCCTCTCACACTTTTCCACTCCTCACCCTCTTTTCGTGTCAATACGATCGGTTCTGAGCTTTACGAGCCGTGAAATAAAAATCACAACGTATGTATGTCTAAATCATGTGAAAATCGTAGATTTTTTCCGTTTGAAATCACAGCATATACGCTCGATATGGTTCGCTACTTCGTACGAAAAATTCTCCTGTAAATGAATAAATATATCATCATCATTTTCAGCCGTTCATTATCCACTGCTGGATGAAGGCCTCTCCAATCCTCTTCCATTCCTGTCTGTCTTGAGCAATCTGCATCCACTCGACTCCACACATTCTTCTCAATTCATCAGCCGATCTTCCACTCGGTCTACCTTGCTTTCTTTCACATCCTCTCGGATACCATTCCAGTATTTCTCGCGTCCATCTACCATCCATTTTTCTCGCTATATGTATGTGCAGCCCATTGCCAATTCAACTTTTTCACACGTATGCGTATATACTGCTACATACATACATATATATGCCATTTTGGTCATACTTCTTACCCATGTATTTCTTTTGCGATCTCTTCTTGTTATACCAAGCATACATTTTTTCATGCTTCTCTGTGTGCACTGGATATTACGTAGCATTCTTGAATTTAGTGTTCAAGTTTCACATGCATACGTCATAACCGGCAGTACGCTTTGTTCACATCCCTTCTTTTTTAAGCATAGCGGACTGTTGGATTTAAAAACTATGTTATTTCTTGCAAAAGCACTCCATCCTAGTGTCAGTCTTCGTTTTATTTCTTCTTCTTTACATCCAGTCATATTCACCAATTGCCCTAGGTATACATAAATAACTATCAACTATCTCTACAATATGATTATCTTCTGTGACTACTTATAAATATATGTATGTACATACATACATACATATATAAAACTTTCGACACTTTCGAATTATTCTAGTAGTATTATTTTTATTTTGTATTCTTGCTAAAATGTCTTCAGGCTTACTTATTTTTTTACTTTATGCTAATTAAGCACAAAGCTTGAGCTCCTAAATTTACATTAAGCAAATAAACAACAGAGATCTCGTTCAACCCCTATTCAAAGTATTCGTCTTCAAACTTCTTCAAAATAATCTAAAGTGTGTGCTTGGCAATAAATAAAATATTTTATTAATTTTAAATACGCCTATTTTAAAAAAAACTCATGAAGTGTTTTTTTTTCTTTGCAGGTAATAAAGCAGAAGTATTCTTTCAATATATTGGAAAACGTTATTTTACACACTTGCTCGCCGTTCTAGGTAAATATTTTCATTACATACTATGTATCGAATAGCTTTCTATTTCACTATCATTGCAGTTTATCTTAAGGACATGATTAAAGTAAGGTATTTATTTGCTGGTAAACTTGTAAAAAGATTTGTGTACCTACAGGTTGCTCGTATGCGATGTGCTGGTTGTGTTAATTGAAAAATGTGTGCGAGCTTAACACGAAAAAAAAAAGGAATAAAACCTGGCAAACTTTCACTCGTGATTGGGAATTGAGATATAGTGCGAATTTCGGCTTAAAGTTACGGCAAACGTGGTGATTTTAGTTAGTTTGGGTCTAGTCGAGTTGTTTCGAGTTTGCAATTTGAGGTCGCTTCCCCCGCACCGGAATAGTATTTTGAACAGCCCGGCAAGATAATTTACTGCTGGGTTTACTATACGCTGACGAAGCAAACCCGGTAGATAATCAATTGTACTATTATGTATATTACGTGTCGCGGGTTTTTGCCGAATTTATTTCTATACACGTACGCGATGTACTTGTATTTTCAATAATGAGACCGTATAACAACAGCAACACGTAGCGTCGTCTATTGTGCGCTACGTTTAGTCAACCCGTGGGCAAAGGGTTTATCGGACACCGATACAACGTACCGGCCCTTTCTGGTCGGACTCTTATCAGTTCAGTGCCGTAGGTGGGCCATAATACCATACCCTTTTGTGTGAGCGCGTTTAGCACCCTTCACACACATGGATCCTTTACCGCCGAGCGACGGGGTTAAAATAAGAAATTTCGAATGAAATCCACGCACCCGCAAAGATAAGAGTCGTTTTAGCTTTCTATTGTATATATAATATATTTTCTTTCGCGCCGTTGTAATGTGTCGGTTGATTTCGTTTCGCTGATATCGAATATGCATTTGTACTTGGGGGTGTAATTGCGTTTGCCGAGATGGCTTTCGAGTTAATTATACTTATGCGGGATAGGGTCTGGTTGTGTCTAATCCAGCTGTCGCCAACCGGTGGTCCGTATTTTTCATAATCATCATCATTGATCAGCCGTTCACCATCCACTGCTGGATAAAGGCCTCTCCAATCCTCTTCAATTCATATCTGTCTTGAGCAATCTGCATCCACCCATTCTTCTCAATTCATCAGCCCATCTTACACTCGGTCTACCTTGCTTTATTTCATATCCTATCAGATACCATTCCAGAATTTCTTGCGACCATCTGCCATCCATTCTTCTCGCTATGTGCCACTTCAACTTTTCACACGTTCTGCTATGTCTGCCACTTTGGTCATACTTCTTATGCTTTTTACGATCTCTTCTTGTTATACCAAGCATACATATTTCAATGCTTCTCTGTGTGCACTGGATCTTACGTATAATTATTGAATTTAGCATCCCAAGTTTCACATCCACACGTCATAATTGGCATTTTTCACAATGAATAATGAATATATCGTTTATTTATTATAATTTTTCTAACGTTATAAGGTGATATCCAACTTTTGCAAATAACATCGTAGTGAAAATACAAGTGTAATTGCCATTTCATATTTCGAATGTTATTTTTATGGAAGTGGGATTCGAGATTTTGAGTTTAATGGTCCGCGAGGTCCGAATGGTTGGCGACCGCTGGCATAATCCGTGTCCGAGCGCGAGCGCGCGCGCAAACGTTCACAAAGGTTGAAAGAAAATACGAAAATGGGTTTTTGTAAGCCAATTTGCGAATGTTCAACGGGTAAAACATGAGAGCTCTCTCCAACCCTTACCAATCCGAACGGTTGGACCGAATCCGGCCCAATTACACGTTGTCGTTTGACTTCCAAAGAAACTAATGCGGCCGCTAATACGGTTACGGCTGCCCACTAATTCCGATAGGAATCGATGTAATTCAATATCGTTCCTAGTAGAGAGACGAAAAAAAAAAAAAAAAACACTATCTCCACTTTCATCTCTTTGCCATACACATGTTTTATATGTGTTCGAATGGAAGCTTTCTAACTTTTATCAGTATTTTAATGGCGTTAGTGGCAGGTTCTTTTTATCTAGGCTTAAATGCGGCGCGGAAAACATACGATTTAAATTAAATTTCCGAAATGCATAGTTACCGTTCAAATTGAATCATTCGCTCGAGGATTATTCTCGCAGAGTGATGTGTCTTATCCCATTAATCCGACTAATCCAAAAAAAAAAAAAAAACGCCTCACGAATTCTAAAAGGGCGCGTGACGGGATTCTGAACAATTCTCATCAAAGGATGTCTGCGCGCACCTCCGTTTCGGTTACTTTCTCGCGCTTTTCTTCCTTAGTTGGGTTTTCCTCTTCCGACGGCGAATTGGCGGCGACGATAACGACGCTTTTCTCTCCGTGTCGATTTTGAATAATTTAAATTCTCGAGAAGCTGCGACTTTGAGCCGGTCGTGACGCGCTCGCGCTTATTAAAACCGGAGGCGAAAAAAAAAGAAGAAAAACTTTTCAATTAGCTACGTTACGCCAGCGCGATGCATAATTTCGCCAAGCAAGAATATCTCTTTGCAAATAGTAGTACGCTATGTAAGTGTACGTATATTTTGTTGGCACATTTTGAATTTTGGACACGATTCGGTCACTCTCTTGGTGATATTTAATTGCTAAAATGGATTTTTATTTTTTCAAAATGATTATAATTCTGAATACGCGTATGAAAATGTCAAATTTTATTTGGAGATCCTTTGTTATTTTGTAGGGACGTTTGTTTTTGTAAAATATGCATATGTCAGGATTTATTTAGTTAGAGGTTTTGAGAGTCGGGTCACGCGCGCCACGGCCACTAATGGAAGAGGACCCCAGATCCCTCCGGTTTTACCACAGTTTTTCCTCTCCTTATGTGTGTGTATGAAACTTCTTACAGACGGGGGATGTACGTTAACAACCCTCGATCCTTCTTTATCTTTTGCACTATAATTCTTGCCGCTGGGGCAAAGTGAATCTCTCTCCTCTCCCTCCCGGCGATGCCTTTAAAGCCAGCTAGCTGGAACAACAGCAACGAGATTTTCGCCGGTTTTGCATAAAGAATGAACCAGTTTTTTCACGTTAATGTACGCCAGACTGTATAATGCACACCCGTAATGTTAATTTAACATACATAAATGTATACGTATACTTTATACGCACACAATATAATAAAATAAAAATTTCTATGTATGTACATATGTATATAATAATTTCAGTTTTGAACTATGTATATTATTACAGATCGACTATATTATTGCGCCAATATGGTATTGTGAAATGCGGAGGCGTAATCGGTAGCCTGGCTACCCCTTTTCTTGATAAATAAATATCTTGCGGGATTCCTTATTGAAAAAACTTTTTCTTGTGCAAATAGCACCCGCGTGGAAAGCGAGCTCGGAAAACTCCCAGCATCCGCTATACGTATTGAGCGTTTCACTTTTAATATTGTTGATGAGAACGCTCTCCACTTTGAACCTTCCCCGTCCGTGTTTCTAATTAGAAATCTTATACTAATTATCCTATATTTACGATCGAGAATTTTCGCAACCTTTATTAAGTTCTAAGTATATGTAGCAGGAAGTGCGGTCGTTGTTTGGTCTCGCTCGTATTCGAATCCAAACTTAATCTGAATCGAGCCGTTCCGCCACGACGAAAATCCTCGAGATCCTCTTAAATTCTTCGGCATGTTGCCGTCGTGTAATCCGGTTAAAATCCGAGGCGCTCACGGATCCGTCTCGATTCGAACGGACCGATGCGATGTTGGTTTCCTATTGCGAAATTTTTTTCGTTTGCGATGATGAAATCGTTCGGAAAAGCTGATTTAATCGAAGGCGCTACGAGACACCGGGGAATCGGGCCGGGAAATGGAAAAGCTACGTTCATTGCACCCGCGGGAATCGCGAGCCGGATCGTGTCTTTGAAATGTGGCTCGTTGCGTGAGAGTAAATTGAAATTCGAAACTATTTCAGGTCGATTTAAGTACACACGTAAGAGAAGGTACCTATGTTTACATGTATTCTTGTACGTTGACATGTGTTCGACAAAGTGTATCATTTATTTATTTATTTATTTAATAATTACATGGAGAGGCGGCATAGCCGATAGGCCCATGGGGTTTGGTTTTAGTTAAATATCAAAAAAAAAAAAAAAAAACAGTATTATAAATGAAAAAGAAAGAATGACAGGACAGTATTGCCAAATTTGAACAAAAAAAAAAAAAAAAAAAAAAAAACAAAGATAAAAAAATAGTAAAAAAAAAATAAAAAATAGAGATAAAAAAAAAATTAAAATAAAAAAAAAAATACAAATAAAGATAAAAACAAAAATAAAATTAACATAAAATAAAATGAATAATGGTCCATTTATTAAAGAATTACAAATATCTATTGTTTTTTTAAGAATAATAATAATAATAATAATCATGTCTTTATTGTACAAATCACATTATCCGCCGCAGTGTTTATAATTGTGTACAACAATTTGCGCTAATCATCGAATCCGGTATGCTTGGATCTTGTCTGCGCTCTGCGAGGATGGGTCACATTCTTGAGTTGCACATTATCGTTATCGGCACGGCAATCTGGAATGTCTGGTTTCGTCTGATCTACCCAATTTCGGGTCACTAGACCCAAAGCTCGTCGGTCCAAACGAGCAACGCGTGGAAGCGCAATCACTATTATAATCAACCCGTTGTGTTTAATCTCCACTGAGCGTACACGTAGTGGCCGTTTTGTAAATTTTATGTCTATATTGTCTCAATGTTGTATACGTATTTCTTATGTAAATTTTTAATTTGCGAATAAAGAGAATATTATGCAATGACTGAGAATGGTGGAGCTCTTTCAACTTAAAGTTTGAATTTTATTTATTTTTTTTGTTCTATTCTATTCCATGTCTCTTATGTATTAAACTGAATCAAGTTGAGTCTAATGCGTTTTAGTGCGCTATCAATTCTAAGGAGGAGCTCAAAAGGCTAACATTTAAACTTTTCATTTAACTACCCTTTCCGTTTTCTCTGTATGCTCTTCAGCTCTACACATTTAAACTAACTGGCTTTGTTTCAAAGTGATTTTATATTTCTTCACTATTTTCTTGCTGTAATGTGGTACAGCAGTCGCTGATTTTTTGTGTACATTTATTTTACTTGATGGTTATTTATTACCTAGGACAATTGGTGAATATGACTGGTTGTACAGAAGAAGAAATAAAACGAAGAATGAAACTAGGATGGAGTGCTTTTGGAAGAATGAACATTGTTTTTGAATCCAACATTCCGCCATGCTTAAAAAATAAGGCATACGACCAATGCGTACTGCCAGTTATGACGTATGGATGTGAAACGTGGATGCTAAATTCTAGAATGTTACGCAAGATGCAATGCACACAGAGAAGCATGGAAAGATGTATGCTCGGTATAACGAGAAGAGATCGGAAGAGGAATGCATGGGTAAGAAGCATGACCAAGGTGGCAGATATAGCGGAACGTGTGAAAAAGTTCAAATGGCAATGGGCTGGACATATGTATAGCGAGAGAATGGATGGAAGATGGACGCGAGAAATACTGGAATGGTATCCGAGGTGGACCGAACAAACGATGGGTTGATGAATTGAGAAGAATGTGTGGAGTTAACTGGATGCAGATTGCTCCAAACAAATAGGAATGGAAGAGGATTGGAGAGCCCTTCATTCAGCGGTGGACGGTGAACGGCTGAAAATGACGATGATGATGATTTATTTTACAGTTTGCTTTACAATTGTAGAATATTTTTTGTCGTATAGGTACTGTGTACCTATTGAGTAATTTTAGGCATTGCAACTGACGGTTGTTGATTTCTGTTTCGACCGCTGTTGAAACAAAGTAGTGGTTTTTCAGACTAAAAACGCTTCAGAACCGCCCTCGGAGTTTGCTCGCACTAAAGTTTGTTTTCAGGGCATTAGTGCGGCAAAAGTTGCGCCCTTTTGGCGATGGGCTTGAAAAAAATATGTCGGCCCTACGACGCCTCAGCCCCGCATACATTATCGAGACAAGCCCCGCGCGTCGTATTGAAGGGGCCCACTACTTTTTTTTTTATTCCAGGATGGGGTTTTGCCTTCGTCCGTGGTAAATCGCTTCGCTTCAGGGTGTTAGTCCCAGTCGGTAGGGCAGGGGAAGGGGATGAGGGGACGTTCTGCGCGGAAAGTTGTCCCGAAAGTTCGGCAAAGTGTCCCGGTTTTCGGAGCTCCGGGTTTCGGGTTCGCCCGATTGAATTAAATCGCGATTTACTGTGCGGGCCGCTGCGGCCGCGTTAATTGCCGAATATATTCATCGGGGAACTTTGTTAATTAGATGCTCGCTGTGTACAAGTGCGTGTGTGTTAGTATGTTTGTATGTACTTCTGCGAGTGCGTGTGCGTGTTTTACGATCAATGTTTGCACTTTTCACGCTTTCAATCTTGTCACGTTTACCGGTTAGTATTTTGTTAGAGGTCGTTCAGAAGTTCCACTGCGAGCTAATTTAAACATGTATTTCAATACTTGTTCTGTTACTAGAGATAGATTACAAATACAATTACAAAATACAGGTACGAAATGTATTTTAAATGTTGATAGGTATGCTAGTATAAAAAAGATGATGGTTGAATTACATAGATTGGTTGAATGTGAATGGTACTTTGAGGATTTGTATGTTGGTATTTATATTTAAGTTAGGTAATAACATGCTACCATCATATTTTAGTAAATTTATTGTGAGAGGAATGGGATGTATGTGAATATAATTTAAGGAATAAAAATAATTTAATTATAAAAATAATGTTGGAGTAAATACATACATCTTGTACAGAGGTGTTTTGGAATATAATAGACTGCCAGATGGAATTAGAAGTTCCAAAACTATTGATAAATTCCTGGCAGTCTTAAAAAAACATCTCTGTACAGGTGCTTAGTTAAGGATTATATAATTGGCTACTATATTATATAAATAAATAAATATTACTGCATCTGTCTGCCTGGGTAGCTGCGGTCACGCTCGCATTGCCGACAAAACAAAAGATAATTCGCGGTATGTTGGCAACAATGTGTCGAAGCTGGTTCTAGTCGACAACGCAATTTTATGATCATACATATATAAATTCAGTCAACGGTACACTATACAATTGTTTCACGTACTGTCAAGTGGGCTATGGGCTGTACTGTTATTGTATAAATCACGGGTTGGAGTTGGGGAGGGGGGGGTGGATGGGGGGTAGAATCCACCGTCATATGACGGCGATAAAATCGGAAAACTCAAACATTTTTTAATATACATTATGTATAAGAGGTTAGAACTTAGCCAAGTTGACTAGTCCTTTCTAGTAGATTTTGAAGTAACTGTTTCGGAGTAGTGTTTCTCGATTGGATTTGTTTTATTATTGAACTGTATGACTTTATCGGATTGGAATTGAAGGTGTATCTTTTAGAATAATTCTGGAAGTTCTACTTTTCAGCAACTATCTAGTATGTGAATTTGACCTTTCCTTCTACGTGGGATTGTTTGTGTGTACCTTACATATAAGTACGGGATCTATTCGATATTGTTGATCATTATGAGACGCGGTGACTAACAGGTATACGTCGACCCCGGGCACTCCACTCCGTTCAGATAACTTACACGTGAAATCGGATAGCGGGGAATACCTTCACCTTTGCAGTCCATTAAGATAATTGCGAGTACCTTCACCTACCTCGAGTGTGGGCGAGCATAAGTGTATTAGTATTGGAGCAGCCCGTTGCACCACATCCAATTTTCTACTTTCGCCAAATAGCACCGCGCAGACCGAAGTGGTAAAATTCGACCGGAATTAGTCTCCATCCCCCATTTGAACCCGATTTATTTTTCGATGTTAATGAGCCACGATAATCCAAACGGGGCGGTGGAAAACCGGCGTGTGCTTTATCTCTCTGTTCTTTCGGTAATTAAGGTCATCTCCTTGCGGTTGAACGTTTCGTTTCGATTTTATGCGCACTTACTTTCTCATCGATGTGTGTATTGATTGGAAATTCGCATCATAGCCGACTGGCGTAGCAATAAAAGCTCCGATGTACTGCCGACTTTATATGTTTGAAATGTAGCCGTAAAACTTTTTTTATTGTTTGACTCGCGTTTAACCTTTAGCTGTGTAGGAGAGAATGGCGGGAAATAAATAAAGAGGCGGCGACACCACTTGCTGCGAATGTCAGCATAAGCAGACTACACGTAGTACCGTATGTGTATGGCACACATTTGTATTCTGCGTGCCACGTGCCACGTGACGGATAAATCTCGGCAGGTCGACGTGTTCGCGGCGTAATGCGGCCGCAGCTAATAGCTGACTCCGGCTCTGGCCCTTCACTATTATACACGTGTTGGACTGTCGTTTAGGTCGTTTTGCAATTGGGTCTGCCCTCTAGGTGCCCTCCCTATCCCAGGAGTCCTCCTCGTCGAGTCTACATAGTATACGTGACGCGAGCTGTTCTTATTTTATTTTTTATATTTTTTTTTTGTTGTCGCTTTCTTCCCTTTTTTCTCACGGTTCGTCCCTTTACGACGCTTCCGGGGGAAAACACGCACGGTTTTTCACGTCTGGCTGACGAGATGTCGGGTAATGGAAATATTGCCTGAAAAGTCGGTCGGTTGTTCACATCGACGTGCTCGGTTATATGCCACGTTCTAGCAACATTAACCTTTCAACGTCGCAACCGCAAAAACCTAACGTGCTACCATTGTGACGTATATAATTTTATAATGATTCTTCAATTTAATGCTTAAAATTCTGATACAAATCATTTTTCGATTCGGTAATTTAATTTGTTAGATCAGCGTTTCCCAAACTGTGGGTCGCGAAAAATTCAAAGTTCAAAATTCAGATTCCGAAGAATGTGATTTTTTTTTAATTATTTAAAAATAAAATATGAAAAAATGGGAAAGTAAAAATAATATGCAAAAAGCCGCTGGAATTTTTTGAAAGACAATTGTAACTGCTTAACATTGAAATCGAAGTTTTCGCATTACACCAGCATTAATGAAAAATCTCTCCACGCCTCGTACCTGATTAGTTTGCAAATCGCGCAAACTAGTAAACCGCGTACAATTGGCAAGACTTTAGTGCTACCACCAATAAAATGCACGGTTGGAATTATGTTTGATGATAAGAGCAAGAAATAAGTATAAAAGTCGAAACGATTTCATTTATAATACGATTGCAGGCAGAATCGATGAAATAACCCAGTGGGCAGTAGATGAGCTGATCCAAAGAGTTAGTGAGTTAGTAACATTTTTCTCATTGCAACTGGATGAGTCCACGGATGTACATATGTACATATGTATGTATAAGGTTTATCCCAGCTGCTTTTTTTCGTTAATTATAAGTTATTTAAAAATAAATAAAACTCTGGATATTATAAAAGCAGTATTAAAAATAATTTAAATACTCCCCTCCCATCATGTCCATTAAAACTAGGTGGGTCGCGAAAGTTTGTCGTTCTAAAAAGTGGTTCGCGGTACTAAAAAGTTTGGGAAGCACTGTACTAGACCGTATGTATATTTTATTATTTCTTTTTATCCATATGTATTTATTCATTTAAATAAAGTAGCTTGAAATGATATGTAATTAATTACCAACACAAAATGTAACTCAAAGCTAAAATTTACGTAATAAACTTAATTATCTAATTGGCACCCTTACAGAGGTGTGGTTTTAATGTTGCCAGGAATCCGTCAATTTGGTTTACTTGTCTAAGACCATCTGGAAATCCATTGTATTCAACAACACCCCTGTACGAGATACTTCTTTTAAATCTACTCGATTTTAAATTCTTAACTATTAACTTTTTCTTACCCCTAGGTATTATGACACTGTATGTATTTTTAAAATACTCATCGAAGTAATTTGGTAATGCAATTATTATCTAACTTAAAAATACATATACATATGTATACTAACATGCACACTTTTCACTTAAATTCATTCAATTAAATTCCCCTAACATATTTCTTATACCATATACATACGTAGTAGATATATACTTTTGTATATAAAGTAGTATTGTGAAAATTTCGCATTGAGATTTTGACTGGTATGTATCAGGTATCGTCCCCGTTTTTCTGATTTTTTGGAAAATACATGTAGAATCATTGTTATGTTCGCTATGTTCGAGTCATATTCTCCGGTTTCGATGCACCAATAAGCAATAAAATTGCTTATTGGTGCATCGAACCGAAGCAAAAGCTTTTTGACATTTTCAGTACAAAAAAAAAATTACCTTCGTCGCTCTTAAATGGATGGCTACATTTGATTTTAACTTTGTTTATGATTCTTCTTCTTAAGGTGTCGTATTTGAATATCAAACGTTGCCTCTTTATTGTTTGACAATTATTTTACCGTCTGCCACAGTGAAGCTATTTATAATTAAAAAACTTTTAAAAGTCGTAGTTTGTCGTATGGACTTGAAATTACTTGGATTAGTTTAAATATGATTTTCGCTTCTATATACTATGTATGTATGTATTTACAAGCTATGGACATTTTCCTTTTTTTATCCACCTGATTGTTGCTACTGTGTGAAAGTAACATTTTGACATTTTCATTCTATCAAAAGATTATATTGATCATTTCAAATACTGATCGTTTTGTGAAAACTAGTCAGGAAATTGCGGTCCGTTTAAAATATTCATCTGTGATCAAAATAACTATTCCATTCATTTTTATAGTTGAACAAAAATCCATTGAAATAAATATGAAAAATATTTATACCGTTGGATTCATCGAAACTTTACATCGGTGCGCATTGTTTCCTGAAAAATTGAGCCCGCACAATCTGTTCCGCATTTTTCCGCACGCCGTTTTCAACCGTTAACGATTTCAGCCGTGATCATTTTAACATTTGAGGCGCACAATTTTTCGCATCGCGTTTTTCCGCAACATCGACTCGCACTGCAACGAGCGAAATGGACACGTCAAAACCAAATCATTCCGCGCGCGTACGTTACGCGCTCGCGTAAATCACGCGGTCGTTACGTTTTATTAATTTAAAAACTTCGCCACATCCCAGTTTAAATTAATAAAATTTTGCGAGCGTTTCGCTTTCGATTCGAACGAACGCGCGCCGGTATCAATTTATTTTAATTTAAGCTCGCCGAAACTTTGCGTTTTATAAACCCCATCTATGTATGTATGTATGTATGCACCCGTACCCGGCGTTTTGTGTTGTGCGTATGAATGGACGTTTTTGCCCGTGGGTGTAATCCGCAGATTTTGGCATTGTTTTGGGGGCGATCGCACGGACAGACGGACGGACGGGCTTGTTGCGGTATACATATGTATGTATGTATGTATGTACATATACAGGGTCGATATAAATTCCGGTCTTGCGATGATGGGCGCGTTAATTGGGCCACCATGTGCGTCGTCTACAGCACCCTGCTATGGACGGACCCTAATCTCTTATGACCGCGCTTAATTATGTGGAAGTTGGAGACTCCCCTACCGCGTTAAGGGGAGTTATTGAACCTTCAATAGCACAC
Source organism: Parapsyche elsis (assembly GCA_022651745.1). Classification (NCBI taxonomy): domain Eukaryota; kingdom Metazoa; phylum Arthropoda; class Insecta; order Trichoptera; family Hydropsychidae; genus Parapsyche; species Parapsyche elsis. Next base: position 964,980 of record JAGVSN010000006.1, read on the forward strand.
GGTGTACGGCGCCAAGTTACCGCTAACGGTCTGTTGCGCTCTTAGACGACAAATTGGTATCGCCCGTGGTCTTGACCTCTTCTGCGTCTCGGGTTTTGCCTTTCGGAAAAATTATTATTTAGTGTAAATGAAACGTACAGTATGTATACGTTACAGCGAAAGCATATTTCAAGTGAAAATGAATAAAAAAATGAATTGACAGTTTCACTGCTCAGTATCGGTGAAAGTATATTAATGTAAGCGTATGTGTTCTGTGACTTTTTGATGATGTGTCATCCTACAGGTGTGTTTTGAACGAAACGAATTCTGAGGATACGTGCAACGCAACGCAACGCGTGCTCTTTTCTTCTTAAACCGACCATTATAAGTCAATTGTTATAAGATTGACAAAGACTCACTGTAAACTATAATTGGTACTAACCGATAAAAGTCTACGCCTGAACACGGGCACGGCACGATAAGAATAAGAAGCGACAAAATAACTACGATTGAATATTTCAGCAGATTGTATGATTCGATTGGTCATTTCACAACTGTCAAATTTAGTTTGAATGACAGTTGGGAAACGAATATAATTTCACCAGTGAGTATATGTTAAAATATATTTTCACTAGTAGAAATATATACATATCTATATTTTATATTATAAAATGTGCTTGAATATGATTTCACTGAAACGCCAGTGAAAATATATTTTCACTTGAAATATGCTTTCGCTGTAACATATGTAAGTACATATGTAATAGTATGAAATCTGTATCGGTCGGTATCTACATATGGGTCTTGCAGTTATTGTCCGGCATTGCCAAATTTAGCTTTAGCGGCGTGTTGGCAACAAGTCAACAATGCGGATTTTATGGCCATAAACCCATTCAATCAACGGTACACTATACAATTGTTTCGTCTAGTATCAAACGCGTGTTGCGGTAGTTTGCCGTGTGTCAATTCTCACACATCAAAAGGAGAAGCTGGCCATAGAGATCTAAAGCCGCGTACGCATTAGCGAACGCGAACGTGTAATGCAACAAAGTTCGTAAATGTGTACGCATTCGCGCGCACACTTCACGCGCGCTCTGCAACGTTCGTGGCGATCCACTCGGTGTCGGTCAAACACAGCTGGAACCGAATTGCATTTTTACTATAAATAGTAGCGCAAGGATCTGTCTGGTCACATACACATATATGTACATAAATATACTACTGTTGTATAATTTTTAAATGTATGTATGTATGTATATACATATATACGGTTTTTCTTGGGTTGAAAGCCCGTAAAATAATTAAATATATAATATATACATACATACATACTCCGTAAAATACACTGCATTTTATTGGTATACACATAAATGATACCACCCAATCACACTGTCAACTAGCATCGACTAGTGATTAAATAATAACGAAGACCGGTGTTTTAATATTTGGTTTATGTAAGGTACACAAGAGAGTGAAAATTCGGGGAAATGTATTTTTAAGTGAAACCTACGGCTATTATTTATTATATTAACGGATTATTTTTATTATAAACAAAATCAAATGAAACACGGGCTAATTTCGTACAAGTGATATTCGAGTCGGTTAATCTAGCGCTTTTCCTCTCGCGTGTTGTTTCGCCTTCGGGGGCTGTTGTTGCGCAATTTTCGTGCTTCTCGCTCCGTTATCGGCCGTAACGACATTGTTAACAACGAATTGACTTATGAAATTCTGTGCGTGACGCCCCGTCCACATAATCTCATTAATATTAATAAGAGCCTAAGGGGGCTAATCCTTTTCGGGGCAGTATTGTCCCGCGAGTCGCGTGTGTTACATATATGTATGGCCGTCAAATAGAGGCTGTCGCTCGGCACACTGAAGGGTTTTGTTTAAAAAATAAATAAAGAAGTGTGTATGTGCCGAAACTGACATCCATTTTGTGCTTTAGCATGTTTGAAATAAATTTATTCTAAAATCATACATAAATATTGTGAAAAATGCCTAAAATGCATATTATCGTATGGGAGGGGTGTCTGTGTATTCAATTGTTGCCAGGTGTTTTCCAATTGTACTTTTCGATTGTTTTTCTTTGGATCCGACCGGAAGTTCTGTCACAGAGGGGATAGCAATTCTGTCTATTGACTTAAATGGAACGCTGTTTCCGGCCAACGTAACAATGCTGTATAAAATCGACTTTGCGAGACTATCCGGTTGCGGTCGTAATGAGAAATTTTCATTTCTGTGAAACGTTTCTTTCAAATTAATTCTGTAAAAGTCCTTTTTTGTGGTTATAAAGTTTTTACATAATATTTGTGGTTGTACATGTTTTATACAGTGGATAATGGTTCGGTTACTTGAATAGCGGTTCTAGTTCACTTGTGGAAGAAAATCTAAATGTACATATATGTAGATTTATTTTTACTATGTAGTAAATCGTAACAGTAAAAAAACCCTTAAAAGTAATGAAATTTTCTTGTTTTTTTTTTCAAGTAAATTTAGTTTTTCTTCACAGTATGTATTAAATATATATGCATAAATAAATCGAATGTATTTTATTCTAGTTATATGTATGTACATATGTAGTTCGTTGAACTATATTAATTTAAATAAATATAGATGGATGATATTTCTATGCACCTAATGTACCCGACAAATGCCAAACAAATATAAAAATTATTTACCCATATTCTACTTTTGTTTACGCTTCGCTTTTACCTCTTTCACTATATTAAAAGCACGCATTCGTGTATTGTAAACACTTTCAAATTGAATATTACGAATATTTACCCTCTCATATTTTATTTGCGTTTCGTGGTAATGTTATAAATTGCTTTTCAATATACGCAATTTTGTGTAAATTCGTGTGTACTTTGAATATTTTTTTAATGAACGTTTCTCCTCGAAAAATTTAAATGTTTCGAGCGCTACCAGTACACGGACGGTAGTCAATATGAAAATTTCCTGGGAATTTATTGAACCAAAAGCGATTCGGCGTTAATTCCTCGGCGAGTTTCAACGACACGAATCCTCTCCGCGCCCGTAAAGGATTTTTAATTCCTATTTTTCCGTCGTTTCGTCCTGGCGCCTTTTCCCCTCCTTATATTATCGTTAAGAGGACGAACGAGAACGAGTGGAAAACTGCGAAACGGGGTGGCGAATGGCCAAACTCATCCTCTCCCCTTTTTCCGCCGAAGAAGTGAATAAAATTCAGGGCGTTCCTCTTCTCCTTCATCGGTAATTAAGGGTCCTCTGGCCTGCGCGTTTTGACGCATTAAAACTGCGGCACCAAAGATTTTAACTTTTTTTTTATCTTCTTTCTTTTTTTTATATCGAGCATTAGGTCGGTTGTAAAATTTTACGTGCTCGTTATGAGGCTTTCCAATTTGGCATTTTTTGCTTCGCTCGTTTGCAATTTTTACGTTTATATGGACGTTCGAATTAGGCGCGACCGACCGGTGTTGATTTATTTAGCGATGGAGTTAAAATTTGTAATTTGTTAAATCACTTTCATATTACGTCGTTGATGTGAAAATATTTGTTTAGAAATTTATTAGCTAGCGATTTATAAATTCGATGGAATTAACGTCTATCCGTGCTTTCCAATTAATCCTTACATGGCAACAAATCTGCTATCGTGATCGTCTATAAATTCATTAAGGCTTTCCGACCAAGATTTCTCTTAAACGTCGACGACGTTAAGAAGATAGATCGATGTTACTTAAATAACGACTCTTCGTATAAATGTTTTCTTTAACGTATATAACACGGCAGCTATTAAACGTTGCATAAATAATGCACATCGCCCCAAAACGCGCGCTCTGAATTTTCAACTAACTTCTGCTTCGATATTAACGTCTAGCGCGCGGACTCCATTAACTCGCGGCCGATAAGTAGTGCGATTTCTTGCCAGGGGAAGACCGACCAACTTGTGCAATACTCGAGAGTCTTTTTAGCCTCTTTTTATTTCGCCACGTTACGAAGTTTATAATTATCCATGTTTGGCGGACTGGTTGCAAGTTTCGCCATTTACTGGCGCTGAAGACGCCAACTTTAATTATTTACCAGTTTCTAATGAATTCGCAAGTTTCAAAACTACACATTGCTTCTATCTTCGATTTTAATTAATTGCATTCAATTAACTATTTTACACTTCTTCCAACGCTCTCCGTGCAGTCCAATTACAGTATTTTCCTCTATTTAGTTGTATTATCTTATCAATTTGAATTATAGTTTCGTATTTAATGTTGCTTTTTGTTGGTGGAGTTGTAAATTGGTTTGATGAATTTGTTTTAAAGTTCAGCTGATTGCATTCATCCCTCAGCTCGTACACCGAGTAATTGCTTTAGATATTTTCTAGAAGTTTGTAAACTTAAAGCAAACGTCAATTCGTTCAAGCTTAATGTGAACGTAGTATTTACCCAATATACACCCACGATTGACCTTTCCATTTTCATTGCATCTCAGAGTTGGAGACGTTCGATGGAAATTTGCAATATTAGCTAGTTCGCCGCTAAACACAGGAGAGACAGGATGTTTTAACTTTTAATTGCCTTTCTTCAAGCAAACTTCCCTCTATCTCTCTTCCCCTAACCCACCAGCACTTTCCGAGAATCCCTTATCCGTCTGTCCATTTCCCGCGAGGGATTTCCCAGCACGTCCGCAATATCGGAGGGGGTGGATAGGAGTTGTATCGCGTCGCGGTCTCCAAATTACACAAGTTTTTGCGTTTTACTCGGTCCGCGGCGCGGGTCACGTTTTCAATTAGATTTTAAAGCTTTTCCTGGGTTAGTTTGCAATATAAACACTCTATATAAGCGTATCGAACGGTGATCAAGTGCCTCTGTATAGTCTCGATGTAATCGAAATAGATTATATCGAAACAACATTCCACAAGATGTATAACTGTATAACTTCTTTTTGATTCTAAATTACGGAAACCGTTGTCCCAGCCAGGTCGATATGTTTTTGAAGTAAATTTTTAATCAGTTGTGCTTCTTAGTTCGGCCACGTTGAATCAAGCATTCGTGTTTTAATTTAAGTCATAATTTAACGTGCACTTAAAAGGGTTTCTACAACGAGAAAGCTACTCGCTCGGCTTTAACAACGACGCTTAATGGATGTGGTCGTCTTCAGAATAGGCTAATTTGATTTATTTCGCACAAACCCTCAAAGTTTCTGTCCTCTACAAAAATAGTTTATTTTTTAGTGCCGTCTCTACCGCATCGCTTTGGTATATCTGCGTTGTTTTGGCCGTCGTTCCAAACGCTAAGCAGTGTTTTCTTAGGCCGACTCGTATAAACGAGCAGTTTGTAAGTGGATCTCGTCCATTAGGGAAACTACTTTAACGATTCACTATATTCTTCCGTTATCTTCCGTGCCAAATGCCGCAAACCAACTTAACGTTTCGAAATTAGCCATATCGGCCATTTGGTTTTATTAATAAACGCGTCCTGCATATCGGCCTGGGAAATCTTCCAACAATTTAACAATGCATTGATGCGTCTCCCGCGTGATGTTTTCCTTGAGTGAAATATTCACGAGGTGGCTTCTAATTCTGTAACGCTTTTCTATTATGTAAGCTTACACCGTTTCAAATTGTGTTTTATATGAATCTTGTGCAATATTGATGATGACAACCCTTCGAGTCCCAAAACCTTTATCCACGCGAACCGCTATTGTTAATTCAGACAGTGTACCCTGCTCGTATGATTGAAACGCATTCAATATTTCATTCAATTTGTACCAATTCGACACATTAAAAACACATTACCGTTGCTTGCACACGTGCACACGTCGTTGCAAATGCATCGTTCTGAATTTTGCAGTGAAGTGTGGTGAGAAACAACGTTGTGTTGTCAAATCTCAAGGGTTCACGTTTGACGACGTGTATAATAGTTTCGCTTCGGCTGCGGTAATATACCACTTCCGAACTGAGAAACTTGCTGAAACTAAACTACGACTTTTTGACTTGTAAATATTACATATTTTATTAATTCATAAAGATTTGTGTTTTATTCTACAATTTTTCAATTTCAACTTATAAAGGATGTCCCAGCATTTACGCAAGATGTAATTTTGATAGAAAACACAGGTTTCAAATTAAAAATTGAAATTTTTTTATTGATTCATAAAATATACAGTATGTATAGGATTATGTATGGAGTAGCATATCGGGGTTCATTCCCAACAAGAAGCGTCGTACAGTGAAACGTAAGCTACTGTCCTGAACCGTATGCCGCATGAAGTTCCAGTGATTTGATTCATTCAAAAATACTCACTAGTGCACATTGTCACGACAAAGCATAATTTGTGAATAAAAAAGAAAGACCTTCGACTATTCACAGCAACAATTTTATTTTGTTCAATTCAAGAGTTGTGAAAGTTTGATTAACTTTCGAATACATGTGAACTTTCGGAATGTGTAAATTATTTTTTATTTTTATTTATGCTTCTCCACACATAACCCTATACTGTATACTTTATGAATCAATAAAAAAAATTACAATTTTTAATTAAAAACCTGTGTTTTCTATCAAAATTACTTCTTGCGTAAATGCTGGGACACTCTTTACATAGCCTATTAATTAAACACCCAAAGCACAAAATACATATTAATCAATGTTGAATAGAGTTGTTAAAAATTATAAAATGAAAGGTATCGGGAATAAATAACGACAAGTTAAACTTCTGTCTTAATTTGGTTCGATTTCTTATTGAGTTTTACATACGTACCCCTTCCATACATAAAAAAAAACTCGTCTTACCATTTTGTTTTTGAGACGATTTCTGTCAATTGTATCAATGAATGGCCATAAGTGGTTTAAATCAAATTTTTTTTAAAGTGGACTTGTATCACTTTTAAACAAAGCGGTTTTAATGTGACTTGCATTCACATGTTTCACACATCGTAATACCACTCTCGGTGCACGTACACTGTGGCAAACACTATCGTTAACGACCTGTTCGTTCACCGGCGAACGAACCGACAGTCACGTGGAGTCAGTTTGCCACCCAAGCGAGCATCGCACAATAGTCGTCTCGTGTCGCAGACTTCCGGCAATCTAACAGACTTTGTAGTTGCGGTGGCTGCTTGCTCGAGGGGATGGTGAGTACGTTTCCTCGCTTGTCCTTGTCAAACGATTGGACGTGTGGACCACCCCCTTAAAACCACCCTTAACTCACAAGACGGTTTCGGAAACTTGTCTAAGTGATATGGCCCATACGTGCTCGATTGCTTCTTCAAGACGTACACATGAACTCGCCATACCTTTAACGCGGCGACGTAAATTTTCGCCAGAGCGAATTTTTAGAATGTTTAGGCGGGCGCACGCACACTGGGTACATGTATTCGTACGAATTCGTGTCGTACGTATGTTGTTGTCCCTCACACGTATGGCGTTGTCTCACGCCCAGAGAGAGACAACGCCATACGTGTGAGGGACAACAACATACGTACGACACGAATTCGTACGAATACGTACCCAGTGTGCGCCCGGCCTTAAGGTTCGATTTTTCAAGTTAAGCTTTGCTAGGTGGCTACGTGCGTATGTGTGATATTTTAACGCCTTATTCTCGCACCGCGTTGGGTCGGTCAAGTTTTCCGCCGGCGGCGGGGCCGTTCGGCTAGTTTTCCTCAATTTGTCGGCTCGAAGTTTTCCTTGTCGATTTGCCTTCTTCCGGGAAACCATTTTCCGGCGGGGCGGCTTAATTTGGCCGGCGGCGGATCAACCCCTCTCCCACTCCTACATCCACGCGATGCCTTTTTTCCCGCTGCCGTGTATTGAAATGTCGCCGTCAGTTCGTGTGTGATTGGAAATTACGTAGCGGAATACGAAGTATACCATTTCATAAATATTTCACGTATGTACGTACATACATACATATGTACATATTTCAATATTCGGAATAAAGTCCGTTCAGAAATGGGTAGTGAGAAATTTTGATATATTATTGTGATTTACGTCTGACTTTTTCATATTTGTATGTATGTAATATGGAAGAATAGAAAAAAAATGTATATGTATGTACATATATATGTATGTATGTATGTAGGTATGGCCAGGCGTTAGCTAGTGGTTAGAGCGCTAAGTCTCTCGAGCGAAGGTCTGGGGTTCGATCCCGTATGTTGAAATGATTTTCTCGACAGTTTTTTCGACCTTAATTATCGTCATTGGCCAGGTTTGAACATAATAAGTTAAGATTAGCCGACTTTTGTTAGATATTGCCAATTTATCTTACTTAGTTGTGAGACGGTTCCACCAAAAATTGGCACTTATTCCCATATTTAAGGCGCTCGCACACCTCTGCGGATCAGTATTCGCCTAGTGAAGAAAACGCGCGAATATCGCGCGTTGGATGTGGTGGGCAGTTGTATCGTACATATATATACCCGCACGTATAGGTGTGTGAGCGCCTTTACCTATTATTGGGTCTGTATCCTTGTTATCTTAATAAATTAAAGTTGGAATTTCCAGTGGAAATTAGCTCTACTGTAATAGTGAATTTTGGAATGCTTAATACTTATGTGATTTTTTTCCTTTTTCAAATGACCTCCCTATCACCTTTCTACTTATAGTATGTACCGTGAATACTCTGTATATAAAGGAGAGGGGCCTTTTCATTGGATTCGGTTCAATTTCGCGACAAACAGCCCCTATATTTCTTGTCATACAAGTTTGTTCTGGATGTGTAGCATCCCGCTTTTGCTCTCTTCTGTTTTTCCGCCAATATTCTCTGTTCACATTGGCTTTGATCCCCTTCGTTCGCACATCACATGTCGCCCGTCGGACTACACGCGACATTTTTGTCGAAATTCACCCTTCTGGCCCCTTTTTTTTTTCCTTTTCATTTGTCGTCGGGTGTATTTTTTCCCTCATCGTTGTCGTTTTTCCCCGCGACCGCCCATATTGGTCAATTACGTCCGAGCGAACGGACCAGGTACTTACATACATACACCAGAACGTAAGAGCAGTCCAACTTCCCGGCAACTCGGCAGCGCAATCTACGTGTATCTTCTCCGGGCAGCTTCGCAACTTTCACGTCTAAATTACTCGAGGTCAAGTAAGTTAGTGGGATGCGGAAGGTAAAGAGAACGGAAGAAACTGCTCCCCAACCTATACGTATCGTGAACACGTTTTTTTTTTTATTTTATTTCCCCATCCCCCGCCTCTCGGACACTTCGGCACTGATAAAGCGTAATGTTGGCTTTTCACGTAATTTAGTTGTTCCGTTCGTGGCCGGTGATAATTGTGTCCTCGGCCGATAAATGCTCCGAATCGTAATAATAACAGTGTGTTTCGACGATAAAGATAGCGTGCTCGAGTTGTTCGCAACTTTGAACCAGCCTGGAAATTATCAATACATATAGCCCTACCCCGTATTGCGTGATAGCATAACGAAAAGAAATTGTATTAGGAAAATTTGTTACATTTTCCGCAATGAAAAGACAGTGAAAAATGGTCTGTAATTTTTTTTCAATATAAAACTCAGTTTACCGTTTCCGGTCGTTGATATCCGAAAAACCTCGCCTTTATCCATAATTGGTGGCTATTTTAAATTCTACAGAAATCGACCTAACAATTATGTGTTATATATTTTTTCAAATTATGTTTCACACGACTGAACATAAAATTTAACCTTTAACCTTAAAATGTATCAATGAAGCAAATCATTTATAAAGATTATCGTATACGGTGTATACGATATAATTATAAAACCCAGAACGTCGCAGTAGTGGGATTTGAACCCAGTACCACTGATTCGGAACAGAGCGCGCTTACGCGGTGAGCCAAACCAGATGATGTAGAGCAGGGTTCAACGTGACTATTTATAGCCGAATGGCTATATTATGGCTCGCGACTTTGCTAAATTGTTACTTTGTTATTATAACGAACGCGCCATAGATGGCGCAACATATTGTTGGATAGGCAACAACTATAAAAACTATTAAATTTAATATTATTTTTTAGTACGGATGATGAGAACGCTCCGTTGATATTCAACGGGCTTACAGTTACGGGCTAGTTGTTGTATAAAAAGCGTCGTAAAAGCGAATAAATTCGATAATTGTCAACTTCCGCACCCATTTTGGTTTTATGTTGTTTTAAATGACACGTATCGATCTGTACGAGCCGTGGTTCACCCAACGTATAAATAACAATGGAGTGAGCTTATTGAATAATCCCGATTAAACTGCTGACCGCATTTCAGTGACAAAATGTCGATTGAAAAAATATCAAGTAAATACATATATGTATGTATGTGTATGTATGTATTGGCAATTTTTCCACTCGTTACGCCATGAAAGCAAAATCGGAAACGGTGCAACCTACCTTCATTAGGTCACGTTAACTGTGCGTATGTAGGAATTCGCACGCTAGAGCAGGGGTTCGTAATCGCGGACCGCGCCCTATCTCCATACTAGCTAGCTGACGACTTAATCTAATGTACATTTTAAGCAAAATAATATATCGGCTGTGCCGCCGTCTCGGCATTAGGGGGTGTTGTTTCACAAATTGCCGGTCGTAAATACGCTTTAGTGGCACGTGGCACGCAAATCGGCTCCACCTACCCACCCACTCTAGTGCTATCGCTCCATTTCTTGCCTGGGCGAGTGAGTGTTTATCGGGAGTCCGCAAACCGCCCTTGCCTACCTCTGACTAACTCCTTTAATTGCTCCCGTGCAAAGTAGACGGTTGTGCTTTTCAAAATTCATGCAAACTTGCGTACCTACATATGTATAGGTACATACATACATACAAGCCTGGCTTCGTTTGTGTTGTTTTATTTTATTTCTCAATTTCCGCGCAATCGTACAATGTGTGCCCGTGTGTTTTATTCAAAACGTTATCAGACTAAAACTGTAATAAAATTTTCATCGCTCGCATTCCATATTGTATGTGTGTATTATGTATTATGCAAGTGCGCAAAAGGACGATGGTGAACTTTTTGATTGTGGCGTTGCCGCATTATGGTCAGCTTTTAAGTAACAGGTTTCGTTGAATATTTAATAAAGTATTCCCAAATTAGACGTTTTTTTTCCTCCCCAAGGCGTATTTTTTCACGTCGGAAAATAAGTCTTATTTTCATGCTAACATAAACCGTAAAATAAAATATTCATTTTTTCCCATTTTCAGCTTACCCACGTCGTAAGACGAAAAGATTATTCTTTACAATTATTTATAAGCAAATGTAGTTTTTTAGTTTTGAATTTTTTCTTTACCAGCAAACTTTATGTACAGATTATGAAAATTTTTGTGTGGCGAGTGAGTAAAATTAATGTTTTAAATAATTTGCCGCTTATTATTTATAAATATTATATTTTTTTTAATTAAATGTGCGTCGAAAACTTTTAAGAATGCTAATATTAATCAAAATATGGCTCATTAGTGGTCCGTTATCGTTATTGCCTAGTGAAACGCGAGCTAATATGTACATTGAACGCCAGACAGAAACTTTATTCAAACTGTACACCTCATTTATCACCTTTTATAAATACATACTTATATTTATATTTTCGATCAAACTCGCTAAGCGACTACAATTGTAGGCTTAAAATACATTTTTTAAACTACTTCGATAATTCTCAAAATTTAATTTCCTACAAAGATAAATTTATCATTTCGATACGATTTAAGAACGTTTTCATTTTTTGTAATTACTTTATTAGTTGTTCCTTTTTTAGCTTTTGAATTTAGAATTTTTCCCCTTCTGCGTCGTTTCAGTAATTCAATTAAAGTGAAGCTGGCTCAAGAACGGGTGCCCCCACTCGTGTGCAAAGAGGTCGTATATAGATATATTTGTGTGCTTTGGACTTGAACCCTGCTATTTATTTAGGATGTTCGGCAAATACGATCGAGAATAATATGTATACGTAATATTCCAGTTTGTATAATAGTGAAACTAGAGTGAAGTGTATCGTCATATTTACACATATCATTCGTTGTGATTGTTTGCGCTACCATCCATTTTTTACTTGATTGCATCTCTTCGTGCGTATTTATTCAATTTATTACATGGTGCTTGTTTGTTTTCAGATATGAGTACGAGGTGTTGCTGCAGAACTCGACGTTTTGTCTCGTGCCGAGGGGTCGTAGATTGGGATCTTTCCGTTTTCTCGAGGTCCTCCAAGCTGGATGTGTTCCTGTTTTGTTGTCCAACTCTTGGAGGCTTCCTTTTTCCTCGGTTATAGACTGGAATAAAGCTGTGTTGTGGGCCGACGAACGACTGCTTTTACAGGTTTGTATTCTTTTACTATGTTAACATTGTGGATATGTGTAGTACGAGATCACTAAAAATAATACCCAATTTTAACTTTATAAATAATAATTAATCGATTTTCTACTTTGAAACTTTTGATTGGTGTACGCAAAATTTATCCGCAAGCTGTTATTAACCGTCGATTACAATTTACTCGACGACATAGTTCCTTTTCGAGATAGACGTATTGAAAACTTTTTTGATGGATCACTTCGATTTTCACTTTAAATTCGAAGTTGAAATTTGAAAAGTTTGCAAAGCCTCAAGCGAAGAAACATTACACTCATTCAGTGTATTAAAAAGAAAGAAAATTCTCCCCGCATTAGATGAATATATATTAAACGTCTTACGATTTTCATGTTTTTCTTTTGGATATTTTTTCCAGACGCCAAATAATGGCTGTGACTATTTAACTATTGGATTGCGTGATGATTGTCCGGTTACTTTTGCCATTATCAGTCGGTCTTTTTTGTATACTAATCGCCTTTTAGTTGTTGCTTTTCGCGTCGCGCCGCACTTTTTTTTTTGTAAACGGGGCGTACTGCGGCGAAAAGCTTTCACTAATCTCGGTATATATCATTGTACGTGATTTTTAACCTATTTTTCCCATTCAAAAGAAATATTATTGATAATAATCCCTTTTCACTCTTATCGTATACACATACATTATCCTAAATCACCGAATTCCTAAAGGTATACATATCGTTTGGTTTTTTAAAGCACTTACGGTTTTTTTTTAACTTTATTTTTAATATTATTTGCCTGCGATCACATTGAGATTATAAATACACTTACTGTTTTTATTCAACATTATGAATTATTCATATGCCCGACAATCATTGAAGGGAATCGTAACGTGCTACTTTTAATTAATTTAAATTGCTTAATTGTGGTTTTGTCGGTGTACAGAAAATTAGCTAATTGTACATGCGCATAAAAGCTGTGTACATTTAAAATAATTACGCTTTAATTTCTCGATAAAGTGTTGTAACAAATTTTATTTTAATTTATATGTTTAGGTAATTTGTGGATAATCAATTAAATATATTGTTTATATATCGATAGCTGGCACCGATATGGGCTATGGTGTTTAATTAGTGTGCAGTGGTAGCGTTATAAGGCTTTTAACTTCTAACTGTGCAGATTTCACAGTCAATTGATTGTCGTTATAGTAGAGTGGTCAACTTAATGCAAAATTATATTTGTATTGATAGGGTATAAAAATGGAACGGAATAATATTGAACAGTAGTTCCACTAATTGAAAAAAATCTATTATTCCAGTAAATATGTTGGTCTACTTATTTATTGTGAAAAAAATATAAGGCACTGATATTGCTGAGCTTGGCCGTTTGTTACAAGTAATCCCCGGCAAAGTCCTCGCGTTTTGTCTTATAGATTTTGTCTTGGCGGCACGTTTGTCACCGCTAATCCTGAACGGTGGCTAAATGTGCAGGCCATCGTTCAATGTCAGAACGTCAATCTTCATTTGGTGCTGATCAGTCAATTAGTCGGCATAATCGCTCAGTGCCTCCGGACATATTTTGACGAGTGGCCTCCTACTCTTCGACTTTGTTATCCCATTTAAAGTTTGGCCCGCGGTTCGGTAATTAATTGAGCCAAGATACGCAGGCATTCCTTTGTAAATTCGTGCTATTCATAATTACCTGTTGGAAACGTTTTAGTAGCAGTGTTTGGTGGTTTTATCGGTCGCGAATGTTCGAGGTCTTATAAGTTACGGCCTTCACCTTTTTTTTTTTTTCCGAAATCGCTTAATGTAAATCTGATATGATACAATATACAATTTTTTGAATTAATGTAACACAGTTGTTTTTCGTATTGAGCGACTCCATTAAATTCCATTTTTGGTGAAATGGTCTTCGCTCATTCGTATCCATCTACCTATAAATAATGTAAACTTCGTAGAATTTCGCGGTTTTCGTTTGTTGTTTTTACGTTGTTTATTTTCTTGTCGTCGGAGGCGGCGACGGCGAAAAAGTTAATTTCTACCCTCGTCGCTGGTATCTTGATTACCCTCACCACCACACTACCCACCATCGTTTTCCCCTTGCCCATCCCCGTATCTCTCGAAGAGGGCTTTGCCGAATTATTCGCTGGCTTATTCGATCGCGACGCTTGTTTATCTAATCGGAGCTTTCGTTAAAATATGAGCTGAAGAAGCGACGCGAATCCCGAGGCTTAAGCCATCCTCCCCGTCTCCGACGCGTAACAAAGGATGAAAAAAATACTCGAGATCCCCCCGCCACCCTCTCCATGTCCTTAACGCGCACATCGGAATCGGAATAAATTGTGTCAATTACTTAGGATAGCGATTGGCCTGAAGGACTGTCGGTTCAGTGCTATCATGACGAATGCCTATCATCTGCCACTGACAACACACACACACCACATTAAAAACCTACATTATAATTTTTTATTTTAAAAATGGTATAATACATTTGGTTTGAAAGTAAATACATAGTTTTCAATTTGATTTGTTAGTTTTCATTTTCAATTTGAATTTTTTGTTTAATATTTTTTTGTAACTATACAGAATGTCTCAGTACGGTAGCCGACATGAAGGATTGATAGATGACGTCGTTCTAAGGAACAAAGCATTATAAAAATTATTTCTAAGTAATTAGATTTTCTCGGAAAATTTCGATCCATCAACTCCTAAAGTTTAATACATACTCGTACATACATATGTTTTAGATATATTGTATATGAGAAATAAGCAAAATTTAGTCTCACTAGATATTTTTTATTTATTAACAAGTCAGGAAAGGGTTTTCTAGTGAATAACTTTGCCGTGCGTGACATTTAATCGGTCGTCATTAAAACACGATAATAGCTCCATGCACGCATTTATATTGAAAAAAGAAAACAACAATGAAATGTATTCACATTTCAAAATATACGAAACTTTCTGGTGAAAAACGATAACAATGTAGATTCATGTCAAAAAAAAAAGAAGAAAAATGACATTCAAACGGCAGCTGTCGTTGACGTTTGATAGGTCATACACTGAAAGCGGCGATCCTATGGATTATTCCTTCGGCATTTATTCGATTCAGCACTTCATCGGTGCATGTTTGTGTTGGCGAAATCTGGCTCAGTTTTTCGTTGTTGACGAACGTCGCACAGAAATGAGTCCCCAGGGGCTTTCCAGCGGAAAGCTCTCTCTCTTTCGCTCTCCACCGCTCGCAGTTTTCCGATGGGAGTTCTCGAGGTGTGCTTGATCTCGTTTTAATCCGATACTTTATCAAGCGAGAATGATTTCGGATGGCTTCGTCGGATCTCATATTTCAGCGAGGATTTCTTCGATTATGCCCGGCTCGATCCGGATTAACGTAATCGCAACTCAAATTGAGCTCTGCGTGCAAACGAGCGTGGGAAAAACTTTTTTTTTTCAATCGATTTTAATCTTCGTATAAAATATGCACGATATCAAATTGTTGTACTGCGCGGTAACAGTTTCGAGGTAACTTTCGACGCGAACTCGATTGAGATTGTGTCGCGTAAAGCGCGCACACCGCTGCGAACAGGTAGGAAAATCTCAAGGTTGGTATGGTGGGGAGTTGTATCGCATAGCCGCGATTTATTCAGTTAAGCTGAATAAATCAAACGACAGCTAAGTTGGCTTTAACCGCTAAATATTCGGGCATAATCACGTGGTGAACTTTAGTCTGCCTTGAAACGGACGTAGGGGGTGGCGGGGGCGATTATATATGTACGTCCATTATATATTTGTTAGCTGTTATAATAGATATATTACGTAAAGTAGTGCAAAAAGAATTGATTACACTGTTCGACAAATGACGACTTCTTCTTTGCTTTAGAGACGAGATATGACTTTTCTTATAGATCTATGCCCAGTGAACATGAATCTGGTAATAAAAAATGTTGATTGGCTCGAGATTCGGAGATATATGTGGTTTTTAAATCACGCGATTTTTCTATTTCTTGGTGTTGTTCGTTCGATGTCTCAAAATCTGTCGATTACTTGTTCAAAATTAATATTGTAATCTATAGTTGGGTATTTTATCTTTCATTTGTAGTACTTTTCAGCTTTCAGATCTTTCTAAGTAGTCGTCCAGTTCAAACCAAAAGTCAAAAGTATGTATTTTCACTTGGGATTTTTTCCCACTGTTAAAACTATTTTATATTAAGTATTTTCTATTTAAACATGTTTATTGGGATAGTGTTCTGGCGACACTATTTTTTGTTTTCGTTTAAAAGGGTTAATTGGAAGTGTGCTGAACTTTAAATCGGTAAAATAGCGAACTTAAATCGCGTACTACTGAGACCAAATTTGTGCTGTATATGGTAGCATATGTAGATCTATAAGAAAAGTTATATCTCGTCTCGGAAGCATTTTACGTGTCGAACAGTGTTATTAATAGAACTGAAACAAATTCGCAATAAATAATGTGAGATGCGCGTGTGTGGCATTAATGCAGGAAACGCTAGTACATATAGAGAGCTATCGCGCGTTCTGTTTAGCTTAACTGAATACGCGTGGCTCTGCCTACACCGCGAAGGATTTCCGCGTCCGCGAAGTTTCGCCGATTCGCTCGATTTCGATGACGTTTGTGGAAAAGTTGTATGTAAATAACTCTGACTTGAGTCCATGTCAGAATCGCGAGTGAAATACAAACGTTCCGAAAGCGAGGTGACAGATGGTAGTTTGATAGGTTATGTTGTACCGCACAAAATTATGATATTTTTTAAAACCGTTTTCTTCGGTTTCTGTCAGGTCTGGTGTGAAGGGGTGAGTGGGATCTTCTGACGTGATGGTTGGGGGTTCATGGGGGGGTCCCCGTTAATGCGGAGGGGCCCCCGTAACGAGCTCCTTATTAGAATTTCCGGCGAGACGCTCCTTGAGCAGTCCTTTGTCCCGCGGCACCAGAACGAGAAATCAATCTAGCACCCCTAACCCACCCCCGCAACACCCCTTCCCCGACCCTAACTTCAAGTCAAGTGTGAAAGCTCCACCGAGTATTATTGTACGACTGAAACAAAGGGGGATGTTTACAAATTTAGCCATTGTGCCGCATTAAAACACTCCCTCTCTCCATTGAATACTCTTGTACGGTATGTAGGTTAATGAACAAAATCATAAATATATTAATTCTCGTATCGTTCTAATATTGTTCCGGATTTTTTAATGAATGTATATGTATGCACATATATTTGAATATGTGAATTGTGTACATATATTTTCAATGTAATTGGATAAATCTAGTTAGCGCATCTATCTACTGATTGGTAATTCAATGTTGTTGCAAACAAATTTTGATTATTAATTTCGTTGCGATGAATAGCCGACATTTATTTGATTGATCATTCGTTTTTAAAAACTTAGATCAATAAAAGTGAACGTTAACTCAATAAAGGTTAATGATTAACACAACCTTTCCATCGCCACTACTATGTATGGTGCTGCTAGCTATTTTTAAAATTGTCTCCTATTGAAATATTTTTACTCATTTTTATGACTGTTTTTAACGTTATAAAATTTTTGTTCCCGTGAACGACGACGTTCGGTGAAAAATGACAACATCGCCCGTTATCTTTCAGCGAACGTCTTTTTCGTTTATGGGCGAGTTTGCCAAATATTGATTGTATCGACATATTTCATCTGGCGACTGCTCCGCATTTTCACGCTTGAAACTCAAATTGTTTTCTTTATTGTTCGAATTTATAATTATTGTTTCGAAAGCAAACGACGCGCCCCAAATATAAATCAATTTTTCTTAATTAATTCCTGTTCCCCAAACTCGTTGTTTGTTTTTCATTATAAAGGCAGATTGCGTTTTCGGAACACTTTCATTCTACACAGTCCATAACACACGTACACAATATTTCCGTCGGTGCCTATTTTTCCCCCCCCCCAATTATTTCCTTTTTCGATTTAAATTTCATATTTCACCTCGAGGTAAAAAGACTCTCTACAAATCGTATCTCTTGAATTTGGAATCGCTTCGTTTGATTTTATTTAAATAAAAATTTTTCGACGTCGTCACACCGTTCGTTCGCGCAATTTCGCTCTTCTAATTTATCTCTAACCGGTGTCTTTTTATTGAGAGCGTAAAATAAAAAGATTTGCTATCTCTGATTATTCGGCGACTGTATCGTTTTGCATAACAATCGTCGCTAAATTGAATAGCAACTCGTGAAACTTTTGTATCTCACACCCTTTTGTATTTAGATTTTTGACGATTTTCCCCGCTCGCTCTCGCGCTTTCGTTTCACTCGGATTTTAATAATATTCTAATATTATTTTTTTTCTGGTCCAGAATGTTCGTCAGACGCCATTTCGCTTATTTTGCGGCGAAACGGGATTTATATTAGAATTATAATTGAAAAAGTAATGGGGCTTCAAAAATATGCTAAGTCGTCGACGACGACGATGACGACGATTTTTATTAAAATTCCTAAATATTATGACGCCTATGATATGTATAATTCGTCGTATATTATATTGCGAGGAAAACACGTAAATTACATTTTATTTTATTTCATGACGATGTATTCTGAAAGTTAATATATTATATTTATACTATAAGCCCGTTGAATATCAACAGAGCGTTCTTATCACCCGTACTATAAAATAATATTAAATTTAATAGTTTTTATAGTTGTTGCATCCATGCAACAATGCACCATCTATGGCGCGTCATAATACAACAAAGTAACAATTTAACAAAGTCGCGAGCCTATTTTTTATTATATAAATAGTCACGTTGAAGCCTGCCTATTATCATCTGGTTTCGCTCACCGCGTAAGCGCTCTGTTCCGAATCAGTGATACCGGGTTCAAATCCCACTCGTGCGACGTTCTAGTTTTTTTTTAATTATTTACCGAGGCGAGCGTTATCAGCAGACAGACACACACACACACACACACACACACACAGAGACATACGGAATAGGGCTATATATATATGTATGATTACAAGTTTCATACATACATATATGTATATGAAAGCGGTCACAAACAAACTACTATGTATTTTATTCGTGCGTGGGAAATATTTTTTCACAAGGCCTGCCTGCCCGGTGGAGCGTAAAATTTTTATTCGCTGATCGTCTAAGTGGCTGGGCGTTTATTATAAAGCGTCCTCGATTTAAAGATGGCCGGACGAACGGTCGGGGATTCTCTCGCCATGGCTCGGCTTTTCCCATTCACGGACAGGGACCGAGGGGGTGGCGAAAGTGCCCATTCAACATTTTCCTTTGTAAAATGAAACGAGCCCCCAGCCGGCCTCTAAAGGAAAAACTTAACGCGGGTCAAGCACCGGAGCCTGCCGCGCTAATGAGGCAGATCTGCTGACATAATCTGAGAGCGGACACCCCTCTCACCTCCATTTCCACACCCCCCCCCCTCAACACTGACACGTTTAATTTTCCCGGAGATAGTCGAGAAGGCGATTGTTTCACCCGTTTCCTCGGAATCTGCGAAAATTAAAAAAATAAAACTTCCCGTTTGTACCTTTTGTTCCGAGCGTTGCTATTGTACTTTGCGTGTATTTATATTTTGATCGTTGATAATTTTTTCTTTGCATTGTTTCAGGTGCCGGAGTTGGTGAGGTCCGTAGGAGCCGCTAGGATATTGGCCATGCGGCAACAAACCCAACTGTTATGGGAACAGTACTTTTCGTCCATAGAAAAAATTGTGTTCACCACTTTAGAGGTATGTCTTTGTAAATGAAAATTTCTATGTATGTATGTATGTTCGGATTTTGAGTACATAATTATGTATTATATATATAATAGCCGAAATCCGTCTGTCTGTCTGTCTGTCTGCTGATAACGCTCGCTGAGGAAAAATTGGGAAAAAACTTGAAACAGAACGAGTGGGGATCGAACCCACGACCTCACGCTCAAGAGGTATCGCGCTAACGCTCACTCTATCACGGTCGGTGGGTCTAGTCCTTTAAAACATTACCTATAGTTACAATAAATAGGAAATGAGGAAAAATAATTAAAATACCAGATTGTGCGGGATTCGAACCCACGACGACAAAGTTGTTAGTCGAGCATGCTAACGTATCGGCTACGGCAGCTTGGTGAGAGAGACCTTTTTTACCCATATAAGCGGTCTGGATTGCTACCTGCTACCTAACGTATCAGCTACGGCCGCTTGATGAGAGAGACCTTTTTTACCTATATATGTACACGCGAACTTGACGCTTTACATACATATGTACCTATAAAAACTATAATTTTTTTTTGTTTTTTTACTAACAAAATTATAATTATTATATGTATATATAATAATTAATAATTATAATATAATAAAAATAAAACTGGGTATTAATTAAATTATCGAAATTATCGTTTCCCTTGGATCAATTAGATGGCGCTTTATAAACTATTTTTTTTTTTATTACAAAATAGCAGAATATTATTATATAAAATAATTAATAATTATAATATAAAATAATTAATAATTATAATATAAATAGTAAAGTAAAAAAAATTTTTTTTTTTGTTTTTTCTCTATTAAAAAATCTCTATTAAAAAAGCGCTTTACGTAATTTAAAATTCAGCGGGCGTTGATATTCAACGGGCTTACACTAGTACATATGTATATAATAGCCCAGATCCGTCTGTCTGCTGATAACGCTAGCCTCGGTAAATAATTAAAAAACCAGAACGTCGTGCGAGTGGGATTTGAACCTGTGACCACCAGGTTGTCTGAGTTAGTGCTAACACGCCGATAATCAACACAATTAAAAAATTATCTGGGCTTATATTATATGTATGTACATATATGTATAATAATAATACGTTTGTTTTTTAAATATTTATTATTGATAAAACTACACTTGGTGGTGTAACACTCATTTCCACTTATATTATATTATAACGGGTATATATATATTTATCGTTTGAGTAGATCATCCATTGATGATTCTCATTCATAAAGTAAAAAAAATATATATATCGAGCTGGGTATCGAACCCGTGCGACTTTAACGTTAACGAAAGCTGGTGACTTGCCGATGAGCTATCGCCCTTATGTTAAACTGTGCTTCAATTAGTAATATAAACTGTTCAATATGAAGTTGAGCTTGGACGTGTTTTTACAAAAAACACGTCCGTTGATGTTCAACGAGCTTACACTAGTTATATGTACATATATATAATAGCCCAATTCCATCTGTCTGTCTGTCCGTCCGTCTGTTGATAACGCTTCCGTCGGTAAAGGCTGAAATTCAAATTTAATTGAAAAAACGCGAACGTCGCGAGTGGGATTTGCACCCGTGATCACCAGGTTGGGTGAGTTAGCGCTAACGCGTTCACCCAACACCGGTGATGGCAGGCCTCCTATAATATGAAAATATTAATCCTTAGTAGGTTCGCGATTTTGCTAAATTGTTACGTGATCAATTACGAAAACATTTGATCGATTTATTTAGTTACCACGTTGAAAACATTTTTCTATCGTTAAAATCACTAACAAAAAACACGTCCGTTGATATTCAACGAGCTTAACACCAGTGTATACATATCGTGCAAAGACGCGCCCGTTTTCGCGCAGGTGAATCGTCTGGCGTTATTCACGTCCCGTTGATATTCAACGGGCTTACACTAGTACATACGTACATATCGTGCAAAGACGCTCCCGTTTTCGCGCAGGTGAATCGTCTGGCGTTATTCATGTCCGTTGATATTCAACGGGCTTACACTGGTACATATGTACATATCGTGCAAAGACGCTCCCGTTTTCGCGCAGGTGAATCGTCTGGTGTTATTCAAAATTTTATCTGGTTGTAATGTTGCAATGCTCGCCCGAATCGGACATAATCATTTTTCTTTATTCATGACCTGCTCGTATCGTATCGTTTATGTCTTCTTACGCTCTCGCAGTTTATTATGTCGAAGAGCGCTTGGCACGTGTGCTGCGAAAAATACCCGAGGCCGTTTCCGGATCCGGCCTTTTCCGGCCGTGCGCGTGCGCTGTCAGATAACGTTTTTGGCCGGTTTTCCGCCAAAATTACAACCCTTTTGCTAGAAGCACGCGCAGAACAATTTTTCTCTCTCGGATAATTATCTTATTCGAAAAGTTCGATAAATAAATAATATTAATTTCAATGGTTATTTTATCCTGCAATGAATTTATTAATATTACGTTGCAACGGATGATATGTTCTTTCCGTGCGGTTACATTATTCGTATTGTTAGAATGAGTAAAGCTTTGATAGCCGGCTGAAAATTTGAACTGAATTAAAATTGGTCGAGATTCGCGTTTAAATTATATACATAGAGGTACGTATGTTGAATCACACGGCGCGTAACTTTAAGTTGAATTTGTATATATAATTGTGGATAGAATCGTGTTACGCGCATTTAATACAACCAAAATTAGCTTGAAAATAAACATGATGTATCAACAAAATGGCTAAACATCGCCTCGTTCTATGTATGTATGTACATATATCGAAAAACTTTTTTCTTCGATTATTGCATCAAACGTGTTCTCTTTCAGGACGTGTACTTCCGCCATCGTAAAAAGTAGCGCGTATTTACTGAAACAACACAAGGGCGTGCATGGTAGAACCATGAAAAATACAGAAGTAGGTCGAAAGCTTCCATTCTCTCCATGCCCCTTTCCTCTCACTTCCCTCCCATGTGTTGTTGCCTGTGTGCATTTCTCTTATTATATATATACATTATTTTGAATATAATCCGCTGTTGTAATTTTTCACCGTAGTAAATATTCATAGAATCTCTGCAACCCTTGTTCGAGACGATGACGACTTAGATACATTTCCCAAAGTCGCATTAATTAATGCGTCCCTCCTTCTTCTCTTCGTCTTTCATTAATTTATGCAACCCCCTCTCTGCCATTTGTGTATAATGTATTGCATCGTTTCCGGATGTCGCTCGTCTAATGTATGTAATTATGGAAACGGACGCATTTCGAGTATAATTAGCGGATTTTTATAGCACCAATTAAAGTCTCCGAAAACGAAAATAACGACCGTAATATTATTAATCAGAGGAGTTATCCGTTGTATTTTTTGACTTTGCAAATACAGATTAGCGTGCGAATTCCGCGATTCGTTCAATCATTCAATCATCCGTTGATGTTTATCATCAATTAATTGTATATAATGTCGAACACGCAATTGCCGATTTATTTATCGAATTTTTTTATTAATAATTCAAAAATCGACGTCTAAAACTCATATATTATCGGGTAGAATGATAAAATTTTAATTCGATTTCAGGCGAACTCGGTGAGCGTGGGTTACGTTGAATTGTTGATACATCGGGTTTTCGCTATTGTTTTGTCGAAAATAAAACTTTCCCATTTAGAATTTATTATGTATTTATAATAAAAATAACGCCGAGAAAAGTAAAAATGAAAAATAAAACTTTTTTTTTGTTTTATGTCTACGTATTTATTTATAAGTTTGTCGTTTCTGGGCTCTGACACTCGTTTCGCTTTATGACTTTTAACGGTTGATTTATTGACTCGTAAATCAGGTTATATATTTTCCAATTTCATTTCTCGTCACTTGCGAAAACTTTTCCAACCGCGGAAAATCCCTCGGTGGGGCGCTAAATATCTACACACTTTTCATTTTTATGCCACGAAGGAGGGAGGGGGGGGGGAGGGGTTTGAAGATAACTCTTACTTTTTCGACCGGACGGAAATCTACGAAATTTAACTTTAACTCTGAAATTTATATGTACATATTTTATACAGTTCTTAAAATTTTATCCGGTAAACTTTTGACATTTTTAAAATCCGTATCGTATGCATTCAACGATATCGAACGCACTTCAATGCCGAGTGTTTTCCGATACAAAACTTGAAAACCGCTCAATGGGTGCTCTCGAGTGTGACGCATTTTGTACTGGAATTTTGAAAATTTGTATCATTCGATTTCAATACTTGCGATATTAAAGGATTACGTTTCGAATGTTTTATTTACGAACAATATTGGTGGGATGTGCGTCGATTTTCCTCTTGTATTCCGACTGGCACGCCCTGCACACCCGTCGCAAATTCAATATTTCAGTGCGACGTCGGTGCTTTTTTTTTCAGCGTTTCTATATATTTTCGTTCGGCACTGAAGGTCTGAAAGATCGGTCGCTGGAGCTCGGAGACTGCTTTAGAATTCAGAGGCCTTTTGTCTTCAGGCGGACATATGCCACTCCGGTCATTGTTTAACTTGAGATTTATACTAGCCGCTGAACGTAATTGTTAGATTGAGATTTAAATTCAAGTCGCCAGCTCGTTCATTACTACCCTACTTTCATTTGCTGAAAAAAATAATTTCCTCTTTTGCTACATATATTTTTCCATTTTATGCTGTCATCGAAATACGTTTGTAGGTATTCCGCTTATACTTTCTTTTATAAGACCCGTTTTTCCATCTAAATTTAAATACGTTCGACCTGTGCGGTTTATAGATTATCCGCGTATTAGATTTACTCTGTTACTAAAGGAACACGACCCACGTATGTATAAATGGGTGAGCCTTTTCATCAGGATAAAATTAAAGATAAACATCGTTGCCGAGTTTCGAAGGTTTTCGCCCAGAAAATTCGATCGTACACTTTCAAAATAGGCTCTCTCTTCCATAAAGGTTCGTTTTTCAGTTTAGATCTAAACTTGATTTTACCCTTCATCAGAATATTTATTTTAACTTTTCGCTCACTTATTTATATCACAGATGGTTTACGTTATGCGTCCGCGTGAATATAAAAACGTTCGGTGGAATCGAGAGGAAAAAAGGCAACAAACGTAAACGATAACAATTGAATCCCATTAAGTATCAAAGGGAAATCATTTGTGAAAGAAAAAAAAGTAGGTGAGCGGGGGAGGGAAAATAATATCGTTCGACGAGACTCAACAACGAGAAAACTCGTTCAGATTCGAACCGTCAAAGAAACCGCAAATGGCTACAACAATGCGAAAAGTGAACCGCGACGAAGGGTGGAAAAAAAGCGAAACCTCTTAAACGCACAACAACCACCCCAGGCTAAATGATTCTTCAGAAGCGTTCGACGTAGTCGGGGAGAACTGGGCGGGTATGAGGTGATCTGTTGTTATCTGGCGTCGGTGAAAACAATATTTCCACGATGACGATATAAGGTGGGTAGTGCCTGTGAAAGCGGAAAATTCTCTCTGAGACAGCTTTTGGTCGGAGTAAAAAGGAAAGGGGAGGGAGATGCTCGATGTTGATCTGGGAAATTGTCGATTTCTCGTGGAAAATCTTGTACGCACTTTTCCTCGCATGGATTTTAAATTTTTCATACAATTTATACGTACACAAAATGCTTGTCAGAGCAATTTCATCTACATTTGTAGTCTTATAGTATCAAGCTAAATTCACGGAGTTGCCATCAATATTTTATTTTTATTATGACAAAAGCGTGTGATATGTTTGCATGTCAAAATGATATTTTTTGTTGCACGATGTATACATAGTTTTTTAAATACTTCGTAAACTGTTGTCTTTGAGGCATTATAAATCAAAAGCCCAAATTAATTCACCTGAACTTAAAAATGCTCTAGCCTTTTTCCATTATACATATGTATGTACACCAGTGTAAGCCCGTTGAATATTAACGGATGTGTGGGTGTATATGTGTATTTAATAGTTTTTATAGTTGGCGCGTTATAATACATACAACACGTAACAATTTAGTAAAGTCGTGAGCCTATTAAGATATTAATATTTTCAAATTGAAGTAGGCCCGTTATTATCGGTGATACCGGCTTCAAATCCCACTCGCGCGCAGACGGTTCGTGTATTTTAATCATTTACCGAGGCGAGCGTTATCAGCAGAAAGACGGATTTCGGCTATTACATACATACATACATATATGTATAATACATATGTAGATTATAGTTTTATAATTGTATATATTTTAAAGTTGACGAAGTTACCTATCTGTACCTATGTAACATCCTATGTACCTATCTTAACATCCAAACATCCAAATTAAACGTCGGTTTTTGTCATGTTTTATTCGTTTCAATACTAAAACAAAATTTTTATGTCAAGGTTTGTCGTGAATTTTGTTTTTTAAATTTTCATATGAAATAATAACTCAAAAAATTGCCATCATCAATAAAAACCGCAAAATGCGTGATATGAAGTCAGATCTGCGTGCACGTTACACGTTAATATTGTTACGCGATTAAAACTTTTCTTTGAAAGTTTTTTTTTTAATTTAACGAAGCTTTCCCTGCACGATTTTCCCGACCGGTCTTGTAGTATATTTTTCTACGTCAAATAGGTTTGTCGCGTGTTATAGTATGTGTGTGTGTGGACTTTCTCTAATAAATAATCTGCTTAGAGCTCTTGCTGAGATACGAAAACAAGTGTTCCATCATAATTCAATATAAAGCGACAAATAGTATTCGCCGATATTTGCTGTAAGCATATATTTATTGAACCAATTTTAGCGATTCGTGTTTGACGTTGAATTCGCACCAGGAAATAAGTGATAGAAAATGTCGTTCGTACACTCACATAATAGTCATTGATTGACCTAAAAACTCGCTCGTTTATTTATCTGTTTCATAGTGTAAGCGAGTATCTGAAAAAAGTCGGAAAAACGAAGTTTGTCTTTTCGTAGGCTGAGACCCTTTCTCTCCCAATGTGAAACTCCGAAAAGATATTTCTAATTATTTATCGAAAGTAAGTAAATATTATATGTATGAACTTCTTTTGAAGTATATTTTACACTGCTTGCTTTACGAGCAGCACCAAACCTGACGCAATTCGTAAAAATCTTGAATTAGCTTTAAAATCATTAAACGACCATTTTACAAAGTGGAAAATAAAAATTAACCATACAAAAACGGACGCTATATTCTTTAGTGTTCGAAAGCACAGGCCGAGTTCAGAACTGAAGATCCCATCAGGAGAAAGGCTGAAATGGCAAGCTCAGTTGAAATATTTAGGAATAATATTTGATAGAAGAATGCGCTGGGCCCCACAATTAGAGTCAGCGAGGTGCAAGGCGATGCGCGCGATGGCAGCGGTCTATCCGTTGTTCAACCGTCGTAGCGCTTTGTCACGATCCAATCGCATCAAAATGTATCGCGCCCTAATACTACCAATATTAACATACGCTGCGCCTGTTTGGAACAATGCCTCCACCACTAACCATACTAAACTGCAAATCGTGCAAAACAAAGCCATCAAAATCATATATAACACCCCCATGTATACTAACCTCAAAACGCTTCACTCGCGAAACAACATCCCACTTGTAACTGATATTACTAACAAATTAACCACGAAGTTTTACAAAAAAAACTACCAATAACCACGCTAACAAATTAGTAAAAGTCTCGGTGATTACGATAGTGTGTCATTACCATTCAGGTATAAACATAGGCTCCCGAAACATAATCTGTTTTAAACCTCCGTTTACAGTAAGTCACTAGAAATAAGAATTTAATGTATCTGCATGCATACCCTATTTATTATGTATTGTATTTAAAAAAAATAAAAATAAAATTTGTAAATAGGTTTTTAGCTTAAATTTTCCTACTGTAAAAACAAACACTAACGATAAAGTAAGATTATTTTCCTATTACTACTAACACACATTTATTGTAAAATGGATAATGGCCACTTGACCAGGAACCATTAGGATACGTTTTTTTTTTTTTTAGTAAATAAGAAGTATTATGAACATTATATGGATAAATAAAAGTTTAATAAAAAAAAAAAAAGTATATTTTACGGGAGATTTTATTGTATGAAATTGTTCCAATTTATTAAACGGGAGCTTATGTAAAATAGTGTAGAAACTATTGACGCACACTCGCACGTGCATTCAAATAAATCAGTCTGAATAATGCTGCATGATAACAATAGGCGGTTTACTGTTTTTTCGCACGCGAATTTCTATGTATCGTTAGGTAGTACGAGCGCAGATATTTTTATCGGTCAAAATTGTACCCAAATACATACATATGTATACAATTGTTATTATGCGAAATGGATTAATTGTACTGACGATAAACGATGCACTCGATTTCAATAAAATAAAAAAAATTATCATTATGACACAATGAAATTAAATTCATGTAGATTTTACCCTTATTCAATCAAGTTAATGCTGCTCTATCAGCCTTCTACGATACTGTTTATCCTGTGTTTGATGTTTCCTTTAAAAGAAAATCTCATATGTCTTTTACAAAACATTTCCAAATTGGTTCTCTAAAGACTTGATTCATATACTTAAGCTAAAAAAAAGGATTGCTCACACACGTTGGAAGAAACACAAAATTTTGTGTGATTATGATGAATTTCGTTCTTTGCGCTCAAGGTCGAAAACTATAATGTTAGATTGTCACCGTAAACATATACAGAAATGTGAGAGTAACATTGGTAATGATCCTAAGGCCTTTTGGAACTTTGTAAACTCGAAACGGGATTCTCGATCATATCTTTCTACAATGTTTAGTAACAATAAGACCTTTGAGGGTTTTGGAAACATTGCTAACGGTTTCGCGCAATATTTCAAATCTGTATTTAATGACTCTTCCTCCCCGCTTTCTTCTAATGGCACTACTTTTGACTCTATGTTTAACTGGTCGGCTACCTTATCCATAACTGGTTTAACTTTTGATGATATGTTATTTGGATTTAAGGGTCTGAAACCAATTAGATCATTTGGGCCTGACTTCTTACCCGATTTTGTGTTGAAAGGTTGTCAAAATAGTCTCTTGATGCCTTTGCAATTTATATTAAATTTATCTTTATCGACCTCTGTATTTCCTGAGTCTTGAAGTGTACGATAGTAACACCTATATTCAAAAAAAGGTGAAAAGTCGTTCGTTGAAAATTACAGACCAATTGCGGCACTTTCCTCCCCAGCGAAACTATTTGAAATAATACTGCACAGATCGATATATAATCATATAAAACATGTTCTATTAGAGCAGCAACATGGTTTTCGTCCGGCCCGTTCAACGACCACTAACCTCCTCTCTTTCTCTGACTTTATCACTAAATCGTTAGATAATAATGTGCAAGTTGATGTTATCTATACTGATTTTGAAAAAAAGCTTTTGACAAGGTAGATCACGGCATTCTTATTAGCAAACTGATCAATCTTGGCTTTCGGATAATCTCACAAATTTTTTTGTCAGTTATTTGAGCGACCGTCGCCAAATTGTTAAATTCCAGAATACTTATTCTGTTGAGTATCCCACTTGCTCTGGAGTGCCGCAAGGCTCCAACCTTGGACCTCTACTTTTCCTCATTTTTTATCAATGACATTCATAATGTCATTTCTAATTCAAATTTTTGCTCTATGCTGACGATTTGAAGATGTTCCGGTGCATCCGGACGATCTCTGACTCACTTGTTTTACAAGATGATTTAGAGTCGTTATGGGATTGGTCCATCTCTAATTGTTTGCCACTTAGTATTCTTAAATGTCATGTCGTATCGTACACACGTTCACCCTCTCCTTCAATTTTTTATTTACAGTTTAGGAGGTTTTACGCTGAACAGGGTGAATTCTACGTGCGATCTTGGTGTGACATTTGAGAACAGATGGAGATTTTCTTTGCACATATCGAACATATGTAATAAGGCTTCGAAGATGCTAGGTTTTGTTATGCGTAACGCTCTTCAATTTAACAATTTGAAAGTGTTGCGCCTCCTTTCAACACATTAGTCCGCAGCATCTTGGAATCTGGTTCCATTATTTGGAGTCCCAGTTACATTACATACTCTATACAGATTGAAAGGATCCAGAAGAAATTTTTGAGATATCTGTATATGAGAGAGTTCGGTTATTATCCCTTTCTCTATCCCAGTGCTTTTGTTCTGGGAGCAGTGGGATATAAAACTTTAAAGTTTAGAAGAGATGCTCACCTCGTTTGTCATTTCCACAAACTCTTAAGAGGTGACATCTCTAATCCTTTAATATTAGAGGAGATTAAACTTCTTGCTCCAGAGCATCCTCATGGATCTCGTTCGAGACAATTGTTCTCTCCGGTCCGGGCGAGAACTGGTGTGCTGTATTACTCGCCCATCGCCAGAGCCATCAGGGAACTGAATGACGTTGCGCATGATGTTGACATTTTTAATATTAGCCCTCAACATCTTACCACATTCCTTCAGCTTTATTTTTGATTTTTTTTTTTTTATTTTTTATTTTTTTTCTTATTTTTATTTCCTTCTAAATTTTTTTTATTATGTATGTTCGTATATGTTATTTTTATTGTTGTTATTTTTCCTTTTTTTTTTTTTTTTTTTTTACTGTAAAGATATGCATCTGCTTTTTCGTGTATTTTCTTTATATGTAACTGCCGCTGTGGCGATTTGGGGAAACCTGTAATGCCACAGCGGTACATATTTTTTTTATAAATAAATAAATAAATAAGTGTGGGGAGGGAGTGATAGTGACAGGGCACGTCAACCGCAATTTCAATTTAAACGCTCTATTATTCCATATTATGCAAAGCGTTGTTGTTGTATAATTTTCATAAATTACTAGTGTATTATTGCCGCGGTGCAGTCTGCAATTATTTGCGTATGTGTAATGCGCCTGTCAAGTCGGAAAATATGTATGAGTTTATTCACAAAGTATGCAAATGCCCTTAACTATGCTTTTAATCTGAAATTCATATTTTTACTGTATTGTTTATAGTGTGATGTTATCCTTTTTGAAACTAATTGTTGTTGATTGTATTTTGCAGATAATTGCTGAAAGAATTCCGGGAAGAGCGCGTCGCGACGCCCTAGCTTGGAACTCGGCACCGGGGGCGCTAGTTACGCTTCCACAGTATGCGGACACGCGAGCCGCTTATCCTTTTTGGCTAGGGGCTATGGGGAATCCTCCCCCTGGACCAGATGCCTTCACTGCACTCATTTATTGTCAATTGGGGGCGCCGGCGCACCCCACTTCACCCCTTTACCGACTCATCAGGAATATTTCGCGATCGCGATACGTCCACAGGGTGAGTGTGAACTATTTTATTATATCTTATAAGATTAGTCTCCATTGCACACAGAGAAGCATGGAAGATGTATGCTTGGTATAACAAGAAAAGATCACAAAAGAAATACATGGGTAAGACGTATGACCAAAGTGGCAGATATAGCAGTACGCGTGAAAAAGTTAAAGTGGCAATGGGCTGGACACATAGCGAGAAGAATGGATGGCAAATGGACGCGAGAAATACTGGAATGGTATCCGAGAGGATTTGCAAGAAAGCAAGGTAGACGGAGTGGACGATGGGCTGATGAATTGAGAAGAATGTGTGGAGTCAAGTGGATGCAGATTCATGATGATAAGATTAGGTGAGACTTGAAACTTTTCATAAACGAATTTCGGCGAAAAATTGTAACTACACAAAAGATTGAAAACACCTTTCATGATACCTTATCATGAAAGATTGAAAAGACTGAGTCTCTCTCCACATTGGAGACGAGAAGATTAAGAGGTGATTTAAGTCTTCAAAATAATAAATACTCATTATTCATGTAAAATGACCAACCTCATTATGTTCAATGAGAACCCTCATCTAAGGGGTCATACTTTTAGACTCTTTATTGAAAAATCAAATAAGATTGTTAGAGATTCATTCTTTTTAAATTGAGTGGTTCAAGTTTGGAATAGTCTTCCGGATTCAATTGTCACTTTAAAAATGTTAATTGGGTGTTTGGGTACCTAATGGGTATTTGTAACTCTTTAATATATGGACCATTATTCATTTTATTTTTATTTTATATTTTTATTTTATATTTTAATTTTATTCATTTTTACAATACTGTCTTCTCTTTCTTTTCCTTTTATAATACTGTTTTTTTTTTTACTTTTTTCTTGTTAACTAATATGTATACCAAACCTCATGGGCCAATCGCCTATGCGCCTCTCCATGTATTAATTAAATAAAAAATAATGAGAGTAGAGGCTTGTCCGTCATAAGATTCATAGGCCACCCCCCAACCCCTACCCGTGCGCGATGGTTTGTACAATAACAGTACAGCACATGCGTTGACTGTACGTGAAATGATTGTGTTGTGTACCGTTGATTGAACTAATGAATGGTCATAAGATCGTGTTGTCGACTCAAAGCAGCTATGACAGATGTGGCTTGTTGCCAAGATACCGCTAAACAATTTGTGTTTGTTATGTTGGTTATGTTAGCACGACCGCAACGACCCTGGCAGACAGACGCTTACGCTAATACAGTATAGGTATACTTATTTTGCGCTGTGTAAAATTACAAGCATTGAATATTGTAATGGATGATAATGATAATTTTTGAAACGCGATTTTCTTCAAAGAAATTCGTGTCATAATAAATTGTGGTTGTGGCAGTGTTCTTGAATTTAACTATCCATTGTTAAAGTTTTAGTTGACATGCATCGTTTACTATGTTTTTGTTCAGCTGTTTGTAGTCCCTTGTGAAACGCCCGTAACATGCACCACGATTGCACCGAATTTACTTTATAAATGAATATATCGTGCAGGGGTTATATTCGTGGCTAGTTTTATAGAGGACGTTGTCAATTTAAGTAGACCCCGAAAACCTTTATATGGTGGTGTAGGAGACCATTGAATGATATTCCATCGTCGGTCAGGGGTTCGACGTCGGCGGGTACTCTCTCCATTAGAGTTTCATTATAAGCCTCCTCCATTATGCTCGAAAAAAGGAAAAACGAGAATCCCGAAGAGGCAGAGGGCATTTGGCAACGAGATGGTCATAAATTACTATTATGGAGACCATCTGGTGCTTGAGGAAGGGCGAGAAGGAAAAAAAAGTACACATATTATTATACATATAAAAAGCATATACTGTACACACAGACGCGTCAGCCAGCCACCGAACTGACTTTATCGGAAAACCATTATTTCATTTCGAACGAGCCATTTATTTTTTTCTTCTCCACCCACCGGCTCTATATAGATCGGTTAGTCGCCGCGTTAATAAGATGTCGCCAAATGGACCGCTTTCGAGCCGCCAACCTATTTCACTCGATTATCAAACGATCAATCTGAACTCCACGCAGTAGATTATTTTAACTGTGTAAAGTTTCCAATCTATGGGGGGCGAACTTTGAGCGTTAAAATTCGCTCGGACGTTGGATGAATTTTCCCCTCGAGTTCGCACGGCAACTAGATTGCCCAAACTGCTCGAAACGTTCGCCGTTTACGCGAAAATCGCTCAAAAAATATATTATCGAATGTACGCACACTCGTCTTTGTATAGAAAAATAAAAAAGAAATCGCTAATTTATATTCAGGATACGTATCCGTATCACGCACGTATACATATGTTTTAATAAAGTCAAAAGTAGCTGGCGAACATGTGCGCATATGCGGGGAAATTCCCTTCAATTTTTTCCCGAAGAAAATTCTTCTCATTATAACTTTTTTCTTGGTAAAGGGCCGCGCAAAAGATACATCTCAAATATATATATAATTTTTCAAAGAAACATTTCCGCAAATGTCTTTCTTTCCCCTCTTCAGCTTCAAAAGCGTCCGCACATGCCGAATATACTCGTACGTTCGCATTTGTGCGATTTTGCCATTATTCTTAAACATTTAAAATTGAAAGCGTCTTATATTTCTCATCGATAAAGCTTACGTTGAAAAAACTCACTTTTATTGACGCAAAAATAAGCCAAAAGTTAAAGAGTGATTTTTCGTCGAAAGCTCTGATTAATTGGTGCAATTTACATACATACATGGAGTCGCTTAACAATTTTAAAAGGAATATATTCAATATCAACCAACTTATTTGTATCAAAGATTGTAGAAACAGACAAAATTTTAGAATTTCACTTTCAGTCTTGAGAAATTAACAATTGATAAGTTCTCTAATTAATCAAAATCTTTAACATACACCCACCTGTATGAATAGGTCAACTCGCTCATGTATTGTGTTCAATTCATGTCTATTACCTTACAAATGCACTGAGAAGAAAACGAAGTGGTTTCGAAGTAATCTACTTAAATATTCAATAGAAATTTCACCACGTTCTCAGTCGATTTTACATTCAACTCAACAGAGACTGCAAGAAATAAAAAAAATGCCAAGTCGACTTTCAAGTGCTCCAAGCTCTAGTTATAATCTCTCAAGATTTATGCGGTACACGAATCTCTGATACTACATATCACTTCACCTCCCCCACAATATACCTAGATCTTCCGTATGCGTAGCTGCTACGCCGTAGCAAATGGATTTGCTCGGGTATGATTAATTTGCGTCCCTTTGATCTCGTAGTCTTTCGACGATAGTCTCCCTTGCTTGTCTGAACAAATCCTATGTCTCGTCTGGCTCAATTCGGTTAACAACACACGACATCGCGGCATTATCCTGCATCGGAGGGGAGTTAAATTTGTTGGCGGACATTCTTAAAGTTTGCGTATGATCCTCTCCCTAGTGTTATCTGCGCGCCTCGAACGTATAATTTATATTTTATCGTTCAAGTTGGGAACGTAACACCGTGCTTCAGGGGGTACTTTTCCCATCGAACTCTCACTCGAGCACCGTAACCACCATCGTCCTTGTAGGTACTTTTGCAAAATGCTTTCAATTGATTTATACCTTTTCGAAAAAGTTCGCCAGCACGCGATCACACTACGGTCGCGCTCGTTGAACTGCTGAAGTTAAATTGATACAACTTTTTATTACGTTTTAAAGCACTTTATTGATAATTTTATTGTGATTTTTAGATATTGATAATGTGGGCTAGTGATAGACCACCTCCTCCACGCTCCAGATGGCCGAGTACTCCTTCAAATGTTCCTCTCGATATTGTAGATACTTCTGTACATAGTCCCGGGTAATTATTTACTTTTTTTTTTGCTTTTCTTTTTTAAAATATTATTATTGATGTATTTTTCCGTTTCAGTATGGGCATATCGGCTCGTTTTCAGCCTCATGCTCTTATCGAAACTGCCGCCGTCCTTCAGCTGGATGAGGATGCTTCCTTGACGGCTGACGAAGCTGACTTTGCCTATACTGTGTGGAAGGATTTCCCTGATCGGATAGTGGGTTATCCTGCGCGTACACACTTTTGGGACGATGCTAAGGTATGTCGTTGTTGTATATCGAAAGTTTCGCCGTTCTGTGTACATGCTTTACGTACGAAGTTATCTATGAGTATGCGTATTGTATTGAGTACAAAACAATTTCGTTTTATGAAGCCGCTCGACGGGGAAACTTTAACTGCGAAAGTTTCTTCGTCCAACTAAAATTCTAAGAACTCTCTGATTGCTCCGTAATGTTTTATTATTATTTCCGATTTTTTTTTTATGTCGTTATTGAAATTATACCCTTCCCGCGCACTCGTACGTATTCCAAATTCGACAGTCGATTTTCAATTCGATACATCAATTTTTAGCGTTGTTTGAAATTTGCCGGTCGCTCTTTGAAAATTGCATTAGAAAAATGCGGGGCGTATTCAGCTCTCTCAGGTGAGCGCACGTAGCCGGAAATTCAAGATGCAATTTAACAATTTCCCTTTGTTGTTGTGTGCAGATGAACCACACCACCACAGGAACAGGTAACGGTGTGCACTGTGCAGCATCTGTTCTCGGGTAATTCGATTTTTCCACTGATACCCGGTGAACTCCACCGCCTTTTATTCTCCGCAGGATTTTTCTCCCCGAGTTGCTCGTTTTGTTTTGAAACCTTTTGTATTCGTATTTATTTTAGAATTACTTGAACGCCATACTCTCTGTTGTTTCGCATGCATTCGTTTATTGCATTGTTAACGAATTAAAAATTTAAAATATTCATACATACATATTTTCATTTTCGGAAAATACGTACTTTATACATACATATGTATGTATGTACATATGTACACTAAAAATACGGAAATATTTTTTGAGTGGATATAAACGGATATAAACCACAAATAATTTTCAAGAGGCAGTATAACAATAGAGGTGTAATTATCAACAAATGACTGCGACGGAACACACTCGACTATAAATTCAGGTCGCAAACCTTTGATAAATTTATCACCGAGTCATATACTTTCGTTTATAGTTGGCACGCTCGTTATAGTGATTGTGCTTACGTATAATATTGTAATAACGTTTAGGGGGGGAAAGAGGTGTATGGTGGAGGAGTTGGCTGTATTCAAGAGATACGCTTGCGGAACAAGAGACGAGAGGGTAGGGTGGAAGCTGCTTGTCTCTCGCAAATCAAATTATCCAGAGGACAACGGAGCTTGTTCTGGCAGTGCGCTATCTGTATGCTAAAGCTCTCTCTCTCACTCTCTCTACTCCCTCAGGTAAAATGATAACGGGGCTAAGGAGCTACTCAAATAAATCGCCTGGCACGCCGACACACCCCTACCCTGCATAAACACCTTATGAACGACTCTGTACATATATATATGCCCATGTGTAGAACTCATTTTATACTATAACTAGCCGTTTTTGTCCGTTAATATGACGTTGTATTCTAACACCACCTCCCAACTCCCACCCGTGTGCTCTGGCTTGTGCAGCCCTCAGTCCGTTTGACAGTGCGTGAAACATTTGTACAATGTATCGTTGATTGAATGGGTGTATGGATATAAATCACGTATCAAAATTATTTTTTTTAAATAAAATTACACGATCGCGTGTAATATTCTCGAATGATACGAGTCTGTATTGAGGTATTTCACGTTTTTGTTTAGTTTTGAAAGATTAATTATGTGTTTGGTATCAGGATTCATTGTAGTGTTGGCGATATTTCAAAATAATCTGGATTCTGAAATTTCATTTCCAGACTCTTCCATCTCCCATTTGTCAAATTGTTCAGAAATCACAATTCAATGTTTGACACCCTGTAGCTCGCAATTTTCACACAAAGAAAATGCCTTGTTGATTATTGTTAAATTAAGTTAAGTAGTGAAAAAAATTTTTAAATGTGAACTACATACATAGATATGTATGTACATATGTATATCATAAAATTGAATATTATTAAAAAGTCGCACTAGATATTTAGAAAATACACATAAATATTTACTCATTTCCGTGAAATTTTAAATTTGTTTCTACATATGTATTACCATATTTCTTAAATTAATTCTAAAATTACATTTAAAAAAATAAGTTTTTTATTCACTGTCGAAAAATATTTACCTATATACATATGTATACATACATACATTTCTATGTACATATGTATAAAGATTTTATCTCTTTAATTTTTGATGCGTCTACATACTTTTCGTTTTGGATGTAAGTTTTTGTTCTTGGGAGGTAACCAGTAAAACTAGCACCAGCCACGAATTTGCTACCAACGTTTAATATATGTAATTTACAGATTGAAAACTGCTTTCCTCTTACTTAAACATTTTATTTAAGAGGTCCTTACTTCTTAAATACAATGTTTACTTTTTATAACTCGTAAACAATATGCTTTACTTTTGAATAGGGCACTTTATTTAAATCGTGTAATTTACTAATATGTCGTTTTTTTTTTTTATCATAGGTAGTAAAAAAATCTTTTCAAAAGTAAAAACAAACCTCATAAATTTTACTCGGATTCTTGCATTCTATTGTTGATAAAATCCTTTCACGAAGACCTTTCACTTTCACTTAATGGAATATATGTTTTATCATTTACGTCACTGCACTGCAAAGAAATCTCTAAAACAAAGCGTTGTCAGATTATGTCGGTAGCCCCAAAATTACCGTGCGCATGATTATCGTTCACTGATTGATCCGATGGAGTTAGAACAGTGTGGTTCA
Organism: Parapsyche elsis; assembly: GCA_022651745.1. NCBI lineage: Eukaryota > Metazoa > Arthropoda > Insecta > Trichoptera > Hydropsychidae > Parapsyche > Parapsyche elsis. The sequence continues at coordinate 1,002,936 of JAGVSN010000006.1, forward strand.
AAGATATGTATATCTTTTAGATGGAGAACAATAATTTTTATTAAATGTTAATTGTATTTACATAGCATGAAAATAGAAAATTAAAAAAAAACTCAATGTGAAATAGAACCGTCCGCATGTTAAAATGTGCACCGGAAAACGAATAGATTTTTTTATTAAATATTTCGTGTGGAGTTTTGTTTGGCGAATGCATCACTGCATCCACTTCAGTTTCAATCAATGCAATCATCCCTCCGGCTCCGGTGCAAGATGAGCTTCCATCGTCGTCGAAAACGACTTTCCTCGGCTTTCCACTTTAGGAAGACGTACGACGGCAGTCAGGAATATAACCGAGCTAAGTTTTCGAAACGAGCGCTGCACTTTGTTGCAGTTTTCGATGCACACACGTGTCGACAAATTGAACCGTTACGTCTGCAGAGCAGCGCGCCAATTTTCTGCCTCGCGTGAAATCGTTTCTCCCGGTAAAAAATATCCATTTCCGTTGTTTTGTTAAAAATGTAAAATTGTATTTTACATGTAAAAATGTCCGCAGTTTTATCCCCGGTCGCTTCGGTGAGCGCGAATGCAATTAATTACGTTTTTCCGGCGCGTTGCAGTTTCTTTGCAAACGAGCTGCATTCAGATGCAGTCTCACGTGAAATGCGAATGCAATTTATGTATTACATATGTGTGCGCAAGGCTCCCGGTCGCACAGCTTGTTCGCATATTTGAAAATAATAATGTCCGCATGAAATTCAAATTAAGCTCACCTTTGGCTCTCGGGTTTCGCGCTTCACCATTCGCGATTTTCCCCGTTGCTGCCACACCTGTTTATTTTTCGCTCTTTCTCGCATTACCCCTGATAAAATTTCCACCTTTTCCAGGACGCTGAAATGCGACGCTCAGTGGGTTATATTTTGCGTGCAAAATTGGAAACATCCGACTCGTTTATGTAATTCTGCAACGGCTTTCATTGAAATACAAAAATTCTCTTTGTACACTAGATCATTTTTTAAACTTTATTTGTGTATGATGTTTCAAAATGGAAGCTTTCGCATCGCGTCGATTGTCTATTGACGCGTGGTTTGTTTTGCATTAAGGGAATATAGGGTCGCCTTTGGATCGATAGTTTTGAATGGACGTGCAATTATTTGCTACAGTGAGCGGAAAACGCGCTCCGATACGCGAAAATCGTTACCACACTCTGTATACAAAGCTTTAAAACAAATTAAGTATTGATACGTGCAACTTTTCGCACCGTTATGATGAGAGTCGCTCGTTTCAGATAGGTATTCGCAAATTCCCTCGTTATTCGAAACTTCAGGAAAGTAACTACTGGGCACGCGAAACTGTCATTTGCAAAAAATGCGGGGCCTTTTAATGATGCATAATGCTTTTTCGTAATTTGGCAAATAATCTGGAAGTGGTTTGTAATGCACCTGCTTTCAATGTTAATTCACTTATAATGTACTACCATTATTTTATTTTTGCCATTGAAACGATATTCAAATTCTGCCAGTTTTGTTTTGCCGACTAGTAGCTATTTTCAACATAATTATGGATATCATTATTATTTTAAATTATTTATATTCTTAATTCTGAATTTTCAGATAAATTGACTATTAAAGTAACATTAGACGTATGCCAACTGAAAAAAATCTAATATGTAATTGACTTGATAGTATCACACGCAAGGTTAGGTTAACTCACGTGGGAAGCAAGAGAGGGGGTATCAATGTTTTTAAATCAATTATATTATACGGAATGTAATTTTATTTAAAATTATTATGAGATATTCACAGTCCACGAATTCCTGTAATCTTTTTTTCTTTAAATGTGTACTAGCCGGTTTGCCTGTCACATTATGGATTCTAGTCCCACCCCCCAACCCCAACTCGTGCGCGCTAGTGTGTACAATAGCAGTACAGTCCATAGCCCGTTTGAGGGTACGTGAATCCGGGGAAACAATTATATAGTGTACCGTTTATTGAATAGGTGCATGTCCGTAAAATCGCGTTGTCGACTCGAACCAGCTTTAGCAGATAGCCGCTTGTTGCTAACATACTGCTAAAACTAGAATGCTAGCGTGACCGCAACGACCCAGGTAGGCAGGAAGGCAGACCTTTACGCTTATATATAGTAATATATTTTTACTTTATACATGTCGGATTAAGTATTGTGATGGTGCGAAAATTCGACCTCGACATTTTGACTGATTTGTATCAGGTACGTCCCTCTGACTACGTTTTTATGGAAAATTTCTGTATGTACATCACACTAAAACTTCATATACATATTATATGTGTTTAGTGCCGACCATTACAATCCATAAGGTTTTTAAATTTTTTCATCAACCGAAAGTAGTACTTTTACTCTTGGTTTTCGGTGTTTTTCAACTTTTTTTAATTGATTGATGATTATTGCATTTTCATTTAATGGGATATTTTCATCGACGATTCATACATCGTATTCGAGCGCACTCACAGTATGTAATATAATACATATATCCACTGGCAGTTTTATGTCAGTTTTAATGAGTGCAGCGCGTCATTGTCGGTGCAGTGCTGCAGCTCGACGCCATAAACCGAAAAGCGCTTAAAGCGTCTTTCAGCGGCCATTATTCGTCGCTGAAATTTCACCGGTGGGATTCCATAGAATATTTCACTTCAATGCCAGTCTAGAAACGATACCGCCAACTTCCGTCGAGTATTAAACTCGGCAAGGCGGATAATTTCGACACCACTCGCCACTAATTAATTTCACTAAAAAGTGCACAGATGCGATAAGTCGTCCTTTTATTTACTCAACACTCAACCGAGTGCGTAATACGGCTAAATTGTCGGAGATTTTCTCAGTGTACAGCCGACCACGCGTGAAATATAACGTTTCATATTGGGATTGGATTTTTTTCGCATAACGTTACCCGCTTATGCGGCGTATAAAAGTTGTTGGAAATTTTCCATGTAGGGTCGTCGCGGATATTTTCCGAGCGGGTTATATGGCTCGGTTCGTAATGGCGCGCCGGGTCGGTTTTCGCGCTATTTCCCTTTTTGGGTCATTAGCTGCATCTGGAGCTGGTCTGCCTTATAACCTGTCTTCACGTAACACCACCCACACATCCTCTATCTCGTATAATACATACATATATACTCATATTGAAAGACAGTGGTGAGCTGATCTCAGTCTCGTGTGCCCCGCATAAATCTTCCCGTTTGGATATTTTATGTGTCTCTAGCTACATATATGTGTGTGTGTGTGTGCTACGTTGACGTATGCTAAAGGCTACGTGAAAAATGAACAGTGGACTCGAATCCATCACCATTCTTTTGACACGATCGCAAATACACTATCGCAATCAATTTTCACACTGTGCACGCCAATGTCGCAATGCCGACTCACTTGACAGGTTTCGGTTTGAGTTTTGCCGAAAATTTGATACCCGTTTCAAACTTATGATTGTGAATGAACGAATGATGAAGTTATTCGATAGTATGTGTTAACTCTTTGAACTCGGAATTAATTTTGACATTTTTCATTTTCCAAATGATGAAAGTCAATTACAAAAATAAAGTATTTTTAACCTCTTGGGACAAAAAATAACTATAAATCCGTGAAACACATATCCTCGGCATTGTATAAGATGAAAAACCATTACATGAATCTTTCGAACCAGTGCTTCTCAAATTTTTCTACAGAAACATATCTATTTCATCGTTACCAACTTGAAAATACATACCATAATTTCGGGGATTTTGATTTTTTTTTTAATTTGTTTTTTTGATAAATTATTTGAGGATTTGGACCGTCCAACCGGGGTAAGCAACTTTACGAGACAAAATTTGAACATGGGTTAAACTTGTTTTGTAAATCATGATTACCTTTCTTCATAAAATTTTAAAACGTTCGACAAAAAAATTATTTTCTCAATAAACAATGATTTTACATATTATCATTGATGATGAAAAATCTTCCCCATACTGTTGCCAAAAAAACCAACCATTCTCAATTTTTTTTCCAATGGTTCCAAAACTTTTTTTAAATAATATATTTTCACTTGAAATTTGGAGATGAAAAATTGCTCCAGGGATATTTTAGAGGCTTTATAAAATAAAGAGCATTTTTGAGAATCTATAATACAAAAAAATAATTTTTTAATCTCTGTCAAGTAACCATTTTTACTTAAAAATAAATTACGCTTTTGGAAAGCTAATGTTTGAGAATCACTGGCGTGAAAAAAAAATTCCAAAACTGGACCAGCTGTTCTCCAAGATATGCTAATTCGATTGGCAAAAAAAAATTGTGGTTTCAGTCAGTTTTCATCTAAAAAATGAAGTCAAAGTAAATATCGAGCTATGCTCGACATACGAGTTGAAAGAGTTACTTTAAACACATTACAGAATCCGTATATGTACATATGTATGTACCTACATTATAGCGCCATATCATTATAATACGTTTTTAAGAGCTGTCATAACCATACGCTGCAGTTCGGTCATAAAAATTGAAATCTTTCACTGAAAGCTAGGTAAATGGTAATATATGAGCTTTATATTAATAAACTATCTGTATATATGTACCTATGTGTAACTATGACAGATTGTCATAGTTATTGCTTTTTTATTATGACTATAGTAGTAATATTCAGCGTTTTGATTTAGCTGCTGTAGCTTTTATGTATGTATGTATGTACATACATACTTGTATGTCTTGGAATATATTAAAAAAGTTTTTGCTACACCGTGTATGAATTATTACTATCGTTATAACTTTGCATGATCGCGAATTTCAATATGAAAAAATAGCCATAGTTCGTGTTGAAAGTGTACAGTGTAGATATGTAATCTTAGGATATGTATGTATGTATGTTCAAGTGCCATCTGTTTTTATTCCGTTAGATTGGACGACACGCGTCACAATGACACTTTTCAGATCAAATCGAATGATCCATTGTGAATTTATACAGTTTAATAGAACGTCAATATTTGCATCGCTATAATATTAAAATATCACTAGACGAGCCGCGCCGATTGAATGACAAGAATCGACGTTTTCCTATCGCGTGCAACACTAGTGTAAATATTTTATTTATGCACTTCTTCGATAGCGAAAATAGTCAGCGATGCAATCGAATATTTATTATGTCGTGTGCAATCTCAGCACGGTATCAAATCTGACTTGAAAAGGTTAACAACGTCGAATAAATTTTAACAATGCATTTTTTAATCTTTCACTGGCACGACATGGCAAATCGGTAGATAAAAACAAGGTTTTTTTTTTATTTATTCTGGAATAATACATACATATGTATGTACACAAATACACACTTGTATGTATATCTATTATTAAAAGCCAATCTCGCCGAAATACCGAAATCGTGCTACGCTCTAGATTTTTTAATCCCCAACGCTGTAAAATTAATTAATTTATTCCTATATTTAGCTCGAATTTTGTTTAGTAACAGACCCGTAGATATCTACGCTAAATTTAGTTAGTATGGTACTTTCGGAATATTTAATTAGTAATGTCATTCGGTTTATATTCAAATATAATGCTGCGTCCACACCGACGAACCGAAGGGCGAAGGTGAATTGTTAAGGTAAGACCGCACTAGGCGGAACTGCACGGCGCGCGTGGCCAAATATTGTTTGTATGAAATTGTTGCACTTGAACTGCAGTTCCGCTGCCGCGTAGTGCGTTCTATATCATACAATTTCATACAAACAATATTTTGGCCGCGCCGTGCCGCGCAGTTAGTGTTTTAAAATTCTCGAGAATAATCTTTTGGAGAATATTCTCCAAACCGAGAATTTTCTTTTTTAGAGCATCTGAGGGGCAAACTTTGTATGTATGTACATAATGCAATGTACTCTGGGCTCCATGGGCTACCATGTATGTATTTTAAATAAATAAACACTAAATATGTATTACTGTATCTGCTCAAATATACAGTAAACTCCCTCTAATCCGGGCTAATACTTGGGAGAGGTGATACGGATTACACGAATAATATTAGTTTTCAGCAGAATTGCACAAATAGGCTTACAAAAATACATATTTATGTAGTAATTTTTGTTTGAGTTTGAGAGTCTTCACTTTTTTACGTTACTTAATGCAATCGCGTCCTTGTCATTGTCTTTGTATCTTTTAATATGTACATATGTATCTAATCTTTTACTATTTTTTGTGCTAAGTTTAAATGAATGATTAAATCATACGTTGGAACAATTTCACTGGAATATCATAATCAAAGCAATAAAAATATATTTAAATAATTTATTGCTTCCAGAGTTAAGCATTGTATTCCTGTGAGAATTTCGCGGAAAACGTTCATGCTGGTAGTGCGTATGTTAAAATGACGAAATGGCACATTCAGTGTCGTCAGAATGAAAAAAATGTCATTCAAAATGATCTCAGACATTCTAGAAAGTCCTATTACTCCTATTTGGTTCTGAAAATATCCTAGAATCCTCTAAAAAGCTATTAAACTATCTAGAGATGTTTTATAACCAAGAAAAAAGAAAATTCTCGAATATTCTCGTAGAATAATCTTTTGGAGAATATTCTCGACTTACAACACTACGCGCAGTGCAGTTCCGCCTAGTGTGGTCTTACCTTTATTGCGTGGACCGCTCGACACATTAAGATTATTAATGAACTTCCACACAATAACAATTCGCCTTCGCCCTTCGTCGTTCGCCGTCGGTGTGGACGCAGGCAGCATGAGGCAGGCGAATAGCTGAAAATTTTTAAAAATTGTCAAAGTCGATGTGTTTGGGTTTGCGTTAACAACTTTATCTAGAGTCTGCGTTATGTGAATATTCCGGCTTTGCCTTTCAGATAAGGTCGCCCATAAACCGGGTTTGGCACCTACGAGTGCCTCGATAGGAACCACACACATACAGTTTCGCGGTTTAACGACGCCGATTGTACCGCTTAACCTTTTCGCTGTCGCCGGAGTCGCCCGCGCGATGTTTCACATTATTTTTTATTAAAAAAATGGCTTCGTTCATCAAAAATATATCGCCTGTTTGGAAATGCAGGAAGCGTTTCATGGCAATCCTTCATGCGAGATCTATAGTCGGGTCGGAGCGATATGGTAGATTGTCGGACACGTAAATACGAAGGGGCTATCGCCAGGGGCGACAGCCCCTTAATGCCTTATCTTTTCCGGCTAATGCGACCGTCTGGAGGCTGCATAATAAAACCGAAATCCCATCTAGCCGACGGCGACGTATTTCAACCCCTACTTTAACCCCCCCTACACATATTTTTTTTCACCCCTTTCCTTTCCACCTCTCTTGAATATCTCCGCTTATATTGTGTCTCAGCAAGAGCTTCGCCCCAGGGCGTCGCTTTTTTTTTTATTCGGAACTCGGCTTTCGCCAGCTCCTTAGCGGCTCTAATCTGAGCGGGCCCGCGAGGACCCCTATTTATTTTTTTATTACGATTTTATGTATCGTAGCGCCTTTATCTCTACGGCTACGGCGTTTCTTATTTATCCTCGGTTCGGATTTTTTTTTTTTTTTTTTTTTTTTTCCGCGTTTTTATCGTCTGTGCAACCGGAGTGCTCGTCCGGATAATTTGTATTCATTAAAAATGATGTAACCTACTGGTTATTGTCTCAACAACAGAAAATCATAAAATTCAACAGTATTATATACTATACTAGTAACTGCCCGTTGACAGTGTCGATTTGTTTGCGTGTGAGTGAGTGTGTGTACGTGCTGTGTCGTGGTATGAGATCGTTCCGCGGCGAAGCTACCCAGTTGGTCGGTCCGCCAAGCAGATTCCTGCACTGCTACACATAGTTTTTTTTTTTTTTTTTATTAATAATAGAAATTAGTACAATCTTATCATCGTTGATAAATTATTACCATATGTATATGACAATGCTTAAATTAAGGGACTTGTTTTGGTTTACATGAATTCAATCAATCGGTCCTATTTTATTATCGGTCCATTTCAGTTCCTATTTAGTACAATTCAATCAATCGGTCACCCGAACACCTCAGATACATATATTACAATAAATTACAACTTACCCGAGCCACTCGAATAACTCAAATGACCAATTCATGGGGTTTGGCTCTTTTAAGGCCTCAGATTCTCGTGGTTTATGTCTAAGAGTTGTATGGCCTCTGTTTTAGTGTGTTGAAGCAGTCTTCGTTCGTGTTTCGCAGCACTTTCTTGGACCACTTCGTCGATCCACTTGATTGAACGAAGAGATACACAGAGACCTAGGAAGGTCTCTGTGTATCTCTTCGTTTGTTATATAGCGGTACGCATCAGTAATAAGTCTTAAAAAATTACTTTGACATCGTTGTATGACTTGACGATTCGTCCGTTCCACCACAGTTGGATGCCATACGCCACACACATATGTATGTATGTATGTACATAGTAACTAGCAAGTTTACCCGTCGTATGACGGTGGACTCTAACCTCAACCTCCACCCGTGCTCGTTGGTTTGTACATTAACAGTATTGCCTTTAATCCGTTTTGCAGTGCTTGAAATAATTAATGAATGTATTTATTATGGTCAAAAATCGCGTTTTCGACCAGCATTGACAGATAGCGGCTTTTTATTTTGTTGGCAATGTTACATAAATGCAATGACCCAGACAGGCAGTCGGGAAGATGCTTACCCTAATATACATACATATATAATGTTGCGAGTTTCTGCTGTACTACACCAATTGAAAAATTAATCTATTTCTGTATCACAGGTATTTTTTATTGTTGTTTGATGTAATCAAATGCAAAGTGGAAGCCATGTTGAAAACTTCAAAGACATCTGTTCAAGACGCGCCGCGTCGTTCAATTATAACTGGATCGTTCAAATACTTTTATTTTTGGCGCTTTCGGAACAGAAGGCGAAATTTCGCACTCGCGCGCTCTTTGAATTCTATAATTTATATGTTATTTCAAAGGCATTTTTGCTACTACAAACTTTCGTTGGGAAGTAGGAATTTTCTGTTTCCTTTGCGTGAATTCTTAGCGGTCGAAAGATATTTCGCTTAATTGAGATTTTATATCTCGTTATTAAAATTTCAACCAGCTTCTCTTTAAACGTCCTTCGACTCGCTTGCGTCAAACGACGTCATTTACATTTGCCGATTTGTCGCTAGACAATAACGAATAGCTAGTCGTATTCCATCGAGCGATCGAATAAATAAATACATACATACCTAATTAGGCAGCGGTAACATCGAACCTTTCACTCAGTATCGTATATGTACATATGTATGTATGTACACATCCGATCGACATTCGTCAAAGGTTTACGACGGGTCACGGCTGTTCTTACGTGCGTAATGTCAAAGTCACTGTCGTTCTATTTACCGATCCTGTGCGATATGTATGTACATATCGCGTCACAGGTAAGACCACGTTGAACGTTTGTGATTGATTTGTTGGTGTTTGTGATGTTTCAGAGTGCTTGGGGCTACACGTCTCGCTGGACAAACGAGTATTCGATCGTGTTGACTGGTGCGGCCGTGTACCACCGCTACTACCACGAGCTGTACACAAGATGGCTTCCTCCGCTGCTGCACAAAGCAGTCGCTCAGGCACACAATTGTGAAGATATCCTCATGAACTGTTTGGTGGCACACGTCACGAGACGACCGCCACTCAAACTCACGCAGAGGAAGCAGTACAAGGAGCCGCCGCAGACCGCTGGAGCCAGGTACTTAAATTCAATACTTTATTAGCCCCATAGTTTAATCAGCTCATTGAAAATGTTCTGCCAACGTCGTCCAAATTTGTAAGAATAGTTGAAGTAGTGTATATTCTTATGAAAATGTTGGTAAACATCCTATGTACTAAACTGTTCAATTGATGTGACAAGGATGTCACATCCAAATGATGCGGTTGGATTTCGAAGTAACTTCGATACGTACTTGTCACGAACTTAATGAATACAAATGGCAGTATTGATCATAAAAAGAATTCCCGTATATGAACGTATACGGAGCTTTTAGTCTGTCATAATGTTAAGATATATGTATCTTCCACCTTCGCTGTATAACCTTACGCGAAAAGGAAAAAAAAAAAAAAAAAAATCCTCTCAAGTCATTTCTCATATTTAGGCTATAAAGGAAAAACTCTTCAAAAAGCGCCCCGTCTGCACGGATTATGAGCACATCTGCACGTTTTTAATGCGTTAGCCTTCCTCCTCTTTTCATTTTGAACCCTGTTTCTCTTTTTGATATACAATAACAGACGTCTCCCAGTATGTATTATACTTGCGTATACATACTGGGAAAGTGTGAGGTTTTTCTTGTGTTTGCGAAACACTCAAAAGTAATCGCGCGTCGGTGTGCCATAGCGGCGCGCACTTTTCTTTTCTTTTTCGCGTAACCTCATTTTACTTTTCCCCCCAATTTAATTTGCATAACTTTTAAAAGGCAAAAGAAGAAATCTCGGGAGGTCTGCTTTCCCCGCCCCTCCTCCCCCCGCTCGCTCGCATCTATATTTTTCTCCCACTGCTCCTTATACTTGTATGTTCAAAGTGGAAGTTTTATGAAACACCAATTTATTCGTAAAGCTCCCCGCGGCGCTACTCAAGAAGTCGTCAAATATTATTGTGAAATATCCCTTTGAATTGTTTCTCTTATTGTAAATTACAACTTATCCCCGTATAAGCTTTTTCTCATCGTTTTTTACTTTATTTTTTTTTTTGTATCGCTCGTGTATTTAAACTTGTATGTATGTTTTTTTTTTTTTAAACGTGCGACACTTTTTCTCGAATTCTCGCTTGCAACTTTGGCACCACAACCGACGAGCTTTATCAGCTTTAACTTTGCGATAAAACACACAAATTCAGCCAAAATATCAGAACTTCACCTCTCCTCCTCCGTCCTTTTGCTGAACCCCCGCAGCGGCTGTAAATAACCGCGGCTGGCTCAATAATATATTCTAAAAGTTTTCGTAATGCGGTTTCGTCGACGGTGCCGAAAATTTGTCTCAGAACTTGCGTTTTTACACGCACCTTAAATCGCGGGATTTCCTCGTTTTCTTCTTATTTTTAGATTCATATCTGATGACTTTGTTGTTAGTGCTTTCTTTTACGTTTTAGCACCGTCGAAGTTTGTTGTTACTTTATGTTTTATTTAAAGTTTAAAACTTTAAATTAAGTCTTAAGCGCGTTCATTTATTTCACCTGTTGTTCCTTACTATCAAATAAATACTAGGAAATCAGATTTCTTTATCGGTTTTAAAAAGCGGTTTGATATTTATTCAGGGAATTACAATGTGAAATTTTAGTCACAAGATCGTTATTTCAAACAACAATTTTGATAGCAATATCAAAAGAATTTTCATCAAAATAATATAAATTTTTACGATTTTTTTAATGAAGCATACCGAGCGAGCGCTTTCGGTTATACTGAAGCATTAATGTATTTTTTACGCTTCATTATTAAATGTTATATGTATTATGTACTTTACTGCAGAAAGGCCAAATTGAGAATTATGCTATGTACATTAAATATATTATGTCTACATATGTAGGTATATCCTTTAATAGGAAAAACATGTGTTGATCATACATTATAAATATTATTTTTATTATACAATTTTCTGATTATTCGAGCGCAAAATTGTATTCCTACATTCAACCCCCTATCCACTCACTACCTTACGTTAAACGCTTAACGCGATTAAGTGAGCAACGCTCATACATTTGACGAGGGTTGATAGGGGGTCAACTCGTCAAAAAAAATTATCGCAAACGTGTGGAACCGGATTTAATTAATGAAATATTTTTCGCAGGTCCCCGTGGAACGACCCGGACCACTTCATCCAGCGACAGTCATGTCTTAACACATTCGCTGCCGTGTTTGGGTACATGCCGCTCGTCAGGAGTCGTGTGAGGCTGGATCCAGTGCTGTTCAAGGATCCCGTGTCAAACCTGCGGAAGAAGTATCGCCAAATCGAGCTGGTAGGCAGCTAACGAAGGCCTGACCTCTAGACGAATTTTCCTCGACCTTCCTCTAACGCTTGAGACAAGAAGGCTGATCTAGGACGTTTGTTAATAAATTAATAAAAGTAAGACGCGATTTGCCAACATCTCTCAATAAAAAAAAAAACGAAGATACATTCTAGTTATTCAATTAAACGTGCGGTATTGTCCGCATGGTAATTTTAGGTAAGATGGACCCGTCTAAAGATGTATGCCAAAGGCTTTCAATTGAGACTTGAGCTTATGCTGTCGATATAAATGATAAGTTGCATTTTTACTGAAATTATTGAGCAAGAAAAATAAAACAAGCGATCGAATGATGAATATTTTTAATAATCTTATGATTTTTTTAACGGAATTATTGCCATGAGTATGCTTGTCAATTTTATTAGTATTAACGTTATGAATGTGCCAGTGTTTTTTTATTTATTTATATTTTACTTAAATATACGGACCAGTGTTTCTTGGAGTGCGCACTGCATATACCACTTTCGCGAGATTCACTCACTGCGTACCTAATTGAATTGTCCGTCATTATATTGTCGTTTTAATCTCGATAGCTTTGGTATGTGATGTGTACTTTGAGAAACATTGATATATTTAGTGCCATTATGTGGTTTTTATGCTAAGATTTTTTTTTTAATATAAATTCCAATTTTCCTAAATGAAACCTTATTCTGTACTTAACGACGTATTTTTTACTTGAACATTGCCAATGTGTACTATCATAATTTTTCGTATTCTATAATGTAGTAGCTTCCGGAGTGTATTTCGACAATTGAATACCGTTCGCCGATTGGTCAGTTGATTTTGCTCCTCGAGCTTTGACCATAGTAGTGCAGCATTCGAACGTACATACATATGTATGTATGAATCTGATCACGCGTCCAATTATGAATAGTATAGAAAACTACATATGTATATCTATGATAGGTATTGATTCGTCAAGGATACGGACTAAATTATTTAAAAATCGTCAGTTGACTGACACGCGATTCGCTTATCCTGTTATGCAAATTGATAATCATTATGTATATTTTTATTTAAAAAAAAAACTGTTCTACATACATACATATGTACATATGTGACCGGTTTTGATCATCGCAACCCATTAATTTCGCGTGTCACATTATTTCACGTCGCTTCCGGCGACAGAGCGTCACGATTGAACCTGCATTCATGTGTATTTACTATTGTTTAATTTTCAAAATGGCCTTAATTGTCCTCGTGTTTCTGCGGTCGTTGCGGTTCGCCCAAATGAAACTTAATTATTGGTCGTATTGTTGGCAACATTTTAATTTGTTGCCATAGAATCAACCTACACATACGCGCACATACATATGTATGTATGTACATATATACAACAGAGCGGCTTTCCAAAGCTATTATTAAACTTCAATTTGAATTTCAGCCCAATGGATATATCGACGTATTACGTTGTTTAGTTTTTAGCAGTACTACATACATACATATTATCTATATGAAATTTATTGATGGTTTTTTTTTTTTAATTCGCTTGTATGATTCGGAACTTAGAGCGTGTGCGTGTGTGCAGGGTGCGAGGAAAAGCCTGAAGTTTTACTTTTTCTTTCATCCCGAAAAGCTATAATAATATCAAATGTTCCTGACCCGCGATAAGTTTACGGCCTCCTTAACGATGGAGGCCCCCGGCGAAAACAGGCAAACGCGACAGCCCATATTTATTAAGGTTGAGGGAAAAAGTTGGCGCCCCACCTGCTACTGTTGCTCTTGAAAATTTATATAAAAATACTAGGGGTGAATTTTCCACACTCGTATTTCGCGATACACTCCCCCATCCCCTTTCCCATCTCATCGCTGCTACCACTTCACCCCTAGTACCTTTCCAGTGCTTGACAAGTGAGCAAGGGGCGTCGAAAGCTTTTGAAATTAAATCTGAATTCACATCAAAAAGTTTTTTTGACACAATTGGAGCACTCGAATTAGTTTCGTCTAGCTCGTCTGAAACTTTTCGTGCGAATTGTGTATCGCGTTCGGACACGTTATGACTTTTGATAATTCACACCAGTGTTAGTTCCCAATATTTATATCGTGGTGTTATATGTATAATATGTACAATGACCGTACTAACGGAAAATCATATGAATATTTTAACTGAATTAGTCACTTTTTCGAATCCACGTATTTGAAATGCGGCGACTGATTATATTAACGATTAACCGGTGAAGATTTTAATATCACAACTATCAATGTTCTAATATTATTGTTGTTTATTTAAAACAGTATTTTGATTTTAATATTAATTTACTTATAGGTATACTTTATCGTAAATGTATTTAAATCATAATTTTTTTTACAAATAATATACATATATTTTTGCATTCCTGTCATATACCTTAAACAAAAATTATCGATATTCATTGTTATAGGATATTTTAATATACATATTTATAATCAAGAGTTCATTGTTTTTTTTTAATTATTCAAATATTAAGAGTATCAATAGCGTTTTTATTTAATTTAAAAAATTGAAGTCGTCGATGTGCGCATTCGTTTGGCGTTTCGTTAAAATGCAATAATACAATTTATTATGTAATATAAATAAATATTGCTTGAGGCAGCCTAAGTTTTGGAAGAATTTAACGCAGTCGTTAATTAAAACTTAGCTTTCGTTCATCGTTCAAGTCAACGGTAACAACAACAACAACCCCTCTTCTCTAATAAGATTTTGATTCACAACACACAAAAGCAACCGTGTACAAATTTTCAACAGTCTCCCCTTCCCCTCATTCCCCCGCCTTCCCCCAATCCTCATAATATTAAACCCTAAAGTGACTTTGTTGTTCAAATCTAATCAAAAAGTTGATTGGGATCAAGCCGCCGCGACTTGACTCGACAAGACGACATTTCATGTCGAAAGTAAAATGATAAATAAATTATTTATTATACGACGTCAATTACTATAAATTACTATGTACGCAGAAATGTGCCATCTGTGCTATTTTTATTTATTTATAATTTCATTGTATGAGCGCTTGTGACCTTTTGTCAGCTTATCATTGTTGACTAGATAAAGTTTTATATTATCATTAATTAACTATTTTATTTACGTATTGCATACATATTTTTTTAGCGTTTAATAATAATTTCAAATATTGGATATTTAAAAATCCTAAGATGTCTTCCAGGGTTTTCGAATAAAATGAATCATATCGGAATTATATCAAATACATCCCATAACTTGGATTATAAGGTCAATTCTTTGATGTTTCTTAATTGTAATTAGGTATTGTCAAATTAAATCAATGCAATTATTTTATATGTTATGCCCGCATTCCTCTTGAATAGATGTGTTGTTTCATAATCATCGTTGTATAAGGTCCTGTGAACAAAAAAAAAAAGTAAAGCTTTCATAAACTGAAAAAATAACATTTGGACGAGTGCTATGTGTAGATATAATAATGTTAAGAAAATAAATAATCGTTAGTTGAAATTTTTGTACAGTTTTTCTATGTCGTTGAAATATAATGATATAATATATATTAAATGTATATAAATATTTTGATTTTATTGTTTACAATTATATATATAATATATTTAAATAATTAAAAATGTGTATAACTGACCGTTGATACACTTTCGTGTGTCTGTGCCCGGTGGTTTGTATATACGTGCAAAAAAAAAATATAATGTATAATAAATATCACGAAATATTCTGAAATAATAAATTGACGAATTGAATTCCGTTGACTTTTTTTAACCTTTTCCCCGACAATGCTTTTGAATTTCAGGCTAAAAATTTTATATCAAAGGGTTATTATATACATATGTATGTACATTATACCGGACGCTCGGTATATTGCATTCTATATTAACGCGGAGTTTTCTTCATCATGTCACGGTCCAGAGCATACGTCAGAGTCAGCATATCCCGGTGAAGTTTAATATTAAAATATCGAACGAACAAAGTGGCTTCAGTATGTTCATTTTTAGTAGGAACGTCCATAAACTGGGTTACTTATTTCATCGAATGATCCGCAGCTAAAACATTGCATAATTCCCATTAATTTTGTTATATAAATGAATTGATAAATTACTATGCAGTATACTTGTACATATGTATGTACATGGTGGTAAATTATATTTAAAAGCCAAAATAATTAGATTAAGGCTTTCGCTCTGATGCTTTATATATGTATGCTAATGGACGAACAACCCTTTGCCTTCGCACAATGCATCCAAATCTCCGAGGAAATTATTATGTACACGGGAAAATTTTCACGGTCCAGTTATCTCATTTTCCTATTTACAATCCTAGAGGGCATCTCTCGAGGATTGCCGATACAGATGCACGTATATTTTCTCTATTTGTTTGTTTCTAAAATAGCGGAATATAACCCTTTGAAGCGCGTGTTTGGTAGCTCGAAATGAAAAAGTAAAAAAATCCCCGTGATTTAGTATCCACTAGAGTCGCCCGTTTGCGGCTATATTTTTCGCGGGTCCGCGGTCCTCTTGGGGTCCCTTCGTCGGCAGATGTTTTTAAAAGCGTCACTGGCAAACCGACGTAAATATTCCTGTAGCACCCTCGACATTCACCCCTCAAACGTGAAGAAATAACATTTTGACGGAAATTGCAATTCCAATGCCGCCGACTAGATTTACCTTATGAAATTCAGAAATATTCAAATCCAACGTTCTTAGTAAATAGTATATATTTTTTGTCTGAAAAGAAGATTGTGTCAGATTCGTTCTTACTGAAAATCAGTATATTTTGTAAGAAAACGGGCATGCATTATAAAAATTGGAAAAATTTTACGACCAAAACGATCATCAATCACGACGGACATTTTTGATATGCAAGCAACATGTCAATTACGACAAAGTGATAAAACTTATAAAGGCCATTTTTTATGTTCGCATAATAGATTAAGAAAGTTGGGAAAATTTTTCAATTCAATTTCAGCATAACGCCAACGTAGTGTTAGATCTTAATACATACATATGTACATATGTTACAGCGAAAGCATACATATTTCAAGTGAAAATATATTGCCACTGGCGTATCGGTGAAATCATATTCAAGCACATTTTCACTAGTACATAGATATAATATATTTCTACTAGTGAAAATATATTTTAACTGATACACTCACTTGTGAAATTATATTCGTTTGCGAACTGTCATTGAAACTAAATTTGACAGTTGTGTAGTGACCAATCGAATCATATAATCTACTGAAATATTCAATCCTATTTATTTTGTCGCTTCTTCTTATCGTGCCGTGCCCGTGTTATAGACCGTGCCCGTGGCCAATAAATTATAGTTTACAATGAGTATTTGTCGATTTTATAACAATTGACTTGTAATGGTCGGTTTAAGAAGAAAAAAACACGTGTTGCGTTGCGTTACACGTATCCTCAGAATCCTCAGATATAACAACGCCACCGTTTCGTTCAAAACACACTTGTAGGATAACGCATCATAGACTTAGGCCAACATCAACAAGTCACAAACACGTACGTTTACTTTAATATACTTTCATCGATACTGAGCAGTGAAACTGTAAATTAATTGTTTGATACATTATCACTGCCTGAATTGGTAAAAATATATTTTTACCAGTGAAAATATATTTTCACTTGAAATATGCTTTCGCTGTAGCATATACATATATAATTCTGAGTACTGTGAGGTATTTCGTACATGGTAATGTATATGGATATGTAAATTCCAACATGATATTTTCTGGAAATATTATAAGAATCAATCACAAAATCGTAATACGTTGTGACAGCATAAAAATAATACGTGTATATTTTGTCGACTCGCATATAGCGCAGTGTGGATAAATCGAGCGAGATTTGACGGGTTAGATCTTTGGTGTGGGGAGGGCCATTCGCACAGAATAGTAAAAAAAAAAAAAAACAGTAAAAGCTCACACGCTGAATTGCGCCAGGAACTATTATATTAGCGAGCGATTTTGATTGCGTCGTAAGTGAGTGTCGTTAAAAATAATTCGGGCTCCGTGCTAAGGGGAGCTTTAAAAGCTCGCAATCGAAAGCTCCCGCCGAGGGCTTTAAGCGGCCGTTAGAGTGTCTGGCGCAAAGCGTGTGGCATTATGCAGATTGTGTAATTTTGATGATTATCGGTAGGAGGCCAAAGTTTAGCCGTGACTGCGCCCCGTAGCCAACTTTGCAACTTTTAATACACACGTGTGTAGCACACGTATGTACATATGTACATATGAATGTATGTATGTACATATGTACATTAGGGTGGAGCGACGATGTATGGAACTTTTTTTTTGGGATATTCGTTTTGAAATAGTTCTAAAAAGTTGCCTCTACATCATACCTCTTATGTCCAAAAAAATCTGCTTAATTAAAAAAGTTTTTCTGGTCCTCTACCAGCACTTTTATCTTAACACTTTTACTTGTATGACAATTTCCAATTGATTGTTTCCAATCTCTATAAATAGCAATTTTAATTTTAAAATGAGTATTTATTGTTACTATACATACTTACTTTACTCGTATATACTTATATTTAGTCGTATGCCTCCCTCCACCGCGCTCACAAATTCACACTTATTTGAATAATTCAAGGAATACGTAAATAAATTAGATTTTTACAAAAAGTACTTCAAAAAATATTCAATAAAGTTAGGCTAATTATATGAGCATGTTATCTAAAATTTCGGATTCTGTGTTCATATTTCGAAATTAATAGGCAAATTTTCATTTTTCGCCTTCAGATAGAGGCGTGAAGACATATTCACAGATTTTTTTTTTTTTTTTTACGATAATACGGATGATACAACGAAACTTTTGGTAGGTATTACAATGCCAATTTCTAATTTTTGCAATGTCGTTCCACCCTAATGTACGTACCCATCCGTACATACATATGTATGTACGTACCCATCCACCATACATATGTACATTTAAATATATCTATATATTACATATACATATGTATGTACATACATGGAAATTTCCCGATAGAAGTGATCTATTTCGTGACCCAACGACGTGTAAACATTTGCAAATTTCCGTTGAAAATCTAGACCACTTTCCGATACGCGGTAATTCAATGAGCAAAAGTCGCTCGAGGCAGCCCAAAGAAAAATCACGAACAAAAAAACAACAGCCTTTCCGGCTTGAGACGTTCAATTACGGAATTTTTAATTAATAGTCATTTACAATGGGTTCATTCGATGCATTCTTGTCAACTCACCTCCTTCCTGTCCTAAACACCCCACAGCCAACCCTCCGCTGTGTATTTTATTATCAAGTTTTTAATTAAGCGTCTTCGCTCCACACCTTGTACGGAGACGCAAGACTTTCAAGAAAGATTTATAGGAGTACTTTTTTTTTTTTTTTTTTAATGAACAAACCAATTTAAAGTCTATTTAATCGAAATAAATAGCAAAATTATACGTCGAATAATTTCCGAGTGCACTAAATGAGCATGCGGTGGATGTTATCTGCGGTGTGGGGGGCTAAAGCTGGATTTCATACGTTGTGTATGTGGGGTGGATGAGCTCTTGAGTCCCGAGGAATCCCCTTCTGCAGACCAGACCTCTGCTAAATTGGCAACCCTTCTCAAGGCGGCCGCCCGATATTAAACCGCCCTTTGGAGGACCTCTCCTCCTCCTCTGCACCTTCTTGCTCCATTCTCCCGCCAACTATTATGAATAATTCATTTGGGAGGAGAGAGTCGATCCGTTCATTACTTCCGCATGAGCTGGTGCTGCATCCACTTGCAACGCGCATGCTCATCTTTGTTGTTTGCGAGCTCATCCGCGGTCTCAGTCATATCAAAACTTGAACTAAATAGGTCCCAATCACTGTCGAATATTAATTAATATAAACGGTAATATCTAGCATGTAGATAGTTCCCACGAAAGATTAACATATTACGTAAACACCTCATGAACAAAAGTACACAATACTAAGAAGTTTGTGATTGGCTATGCATGTATGTAATTGTCGCCGAACCTTTGCCCTTTCAAACTTTGATGGATATTTCCAAGCAAAATCAATATACATATATACATTAGGCTCAATTTAATGAATGCTTTTGATTTTGATGTAACTGTGTGTCATATTCAGTCCATTCCTGCCTGTCTTGAGCAATCTGTATCCACTTCTTCTCAAGTCATCAGCCCATCGTCCATTCACTCACTTTCACATCTTCTCGGATACTATTCCAGTATTTCTCGCGTCCATCCGCCATCCATTCTTCAGTGTCCAGCCCATTGCCACGTTAACTTTTTCACACGTTCCGCTATATCTGTCATGCTTCTTTCCCATGTATTCCTCTTACGATCTCTTCTCGTTATACCGAGCATATGTACATATTTCCATGCTTCTCTGTGTACACTGGATCTAACGTAACATTCTTTAATTCAGCATCCACGCTTCACATCTACACGTCACAACTGGCAGTACGCATTGGTCGTATGCCCTATTTTTTAAGCATAGCGGAATGTTGGATTTAAAAACTATGTTTATTCTTCCAAAAGCGCGCCGTCCTAGTTAAATTCTTCGTTTTATTATTTATTCTTCTTTGCATCGTCTTATTCACTATGTATAGCAAGAGTCAAAGGTGGATACAATTAAATGTACGCATATTACTTTGGTAATGTAAATTGTCTAGTGCGACCCGTTTCATTTTTGAAGTTAAATTTCTTTCAAATTTAATTATGGCACGCTTTGGCTAAAATTCGGCGATCGCTTCAATATGTAAATTGTGCTCGACGATGTGGTGCTCTCAAGAAGATTAATGGAATCAAGGCAACGAAGGTCTTAATTAGCCCTTTTAGCCCTTCGCCGTGCCGTTTTCACACGTCTCCTGCAAAGTAAACTTATCGACTGGATTTGGGAACTCCGGGAACAGGAACCCTGGCCCAGGAAGAACTGGCTGCCATTTATATAGTCGGCAGCCCACGCGACACCTAATCACATGGGACAAAGGCGTCTTAATTAAATATCACATACACCCTTTCACCCATCTACCGTGATACTAGCATCAATATTGCTTAATTTTATACATCGTTGTATTCCAATATATGCATAGGTATTAGGTGCACATGTAGCTACGAAAGACTGTTCCGATTGTATTTAGATTTATAACCGACATTCAATACGAGCTCACATCCTGCATTTTGCAGATGCACTTGAGAAGGCTTAGAGATCACTGCTCCACTCCCGTTACAATGAATACATATTGTACATTCTACATTATTTTCGTGGGCGCGCGTGGGATTCTTTCCGAAAAGGAGCTTTTGTTGACAAAGCAATATGAGATAAGAGTTGCAATAGTTGTTGTTGCATTCGAGTTCTGTTTCGGTGACTCTCGAGACTCGACCCTTCGGATTCTCTCATAAAGTGCATGCCGAGGCCGATGCGATAACGTGGAAACGGTGCATCGCCACGGGGTTGGAATTGCACGTGTGTATGTACATACATACATATGTATGTATGTATGTATGTGCAAAGAACAACATACGAAACGGAATCAATACAAGGTGCACATCGGAAACCAGGGGGAAGTATGCACTTTTACGTGAGCGATACGTATTCATTCAACTACGGAATCCAAGCATGATATAATACACGAATGTAAGCCCGTTGAATATCAACGGAGTGGTTTCTCATCACCCGAGTGTTTGTGTGGTTGAGTATATGTACATATGTGTATTTAATAGTTGTTGTATACATAGATGGCGCTTTATAATTATATATATAATAATAATTTAGCAAAGTCGCGAACAGCGAGCGTTATCAGCAGACAGACAGACAGACGGAATAGGGCTATTATATATACATATATAATATGTGCTATGCTTAAAAAAAAAGAAGGCGTACGACTAATGCGTACTGCCAGTTATGACGTATGGATGTGAAACTTGGACGCTAAATTCAAGAATGCTACGAAAGATCCAGTGCACACAGAGAAGCATGGAAAGATGTATGCTTAGCATAACAAGAAGAGATCGCAAAAGAAATACATGGGTAAGAAGTATGACCAAAGTGGCAGATATAGCAGTGCGGGTGAAAAAGTTGAAGTGGCAATGGGCTGGACACACAGCGAGAAGAATGGATGGCAGATGGACGCGAGAAGTACTGGAATGGTATCCGAGAGGATGTGAAAGAAAGCAAGGTAGACCGAGTGAAAGCCGGGCAGTCTATTAAAATCACTCTTTTGCAATGAGGCTGGGGAAGTATTTGCAAAGCCCCCCCCCCTCTACATATTAAATACCGTGACGAGCGAGCACCCCTCCACATAGAGGAGAGCTCGCGAGTGGCGCAGCTTAAAGTATAGTTTTAAACTCATGAGTCCCTTCGGCAGAGCGTAGTCCCTAGGCGTCGCCATACGAAGGTGGGGAAAGAGGTGGAGACGCAAAACTCCAATGGGTCAAAGACTGTTGTCCGTCATGTCAGACCGAGTGGAAGATGGGCTGATGAATTGAGAAGAATGTGTGGAGTCAAGTGGATGCAGATTGCTCAAGACAGACAGGAATGGAAGAGGATTGGAAAGGCCTTCATCCAGCAGTGGATGGTGAACGGCTGAAAATGATGATGATGATATAATATGTAAGTTAAAAGAAAATACAGTCACAATAAAAAGCTGTTTTAATTTTCAATGGAAACTATTTTAAGATTGAATTTCTGCATAACGTTGAAATAAAATGTTGGATATTTTTCCGCAGTGTACGTTACGTAATTCTGACAGAGTTGTTGCAATAATTATGCATATAATTTAAGCGCTCGAGCAAGTGTGCAACATGAAGCTTTACTCCAGCAAGTTCTTCAATGGTAATTTGCGAGCTTACGCCCAGAAAAAAAAGTGAGAAACTATTTTATATTAAAAATTGCACGTGCCTTTATTTCTTAATAATAACCTTTATGAATATATAGTGCAATACATTTTTCCACAATTTCTCTGGAGAATAAAACAGCTTATGTACAATAGAATTTAGACACAGTATCGTAAGATTGTTTAGTATTATACGTATTTAGACACAGACTGTGTTTATTGGCGCTGGTAGCAGCTGTCTTTACTCTTTATACTGTCTTAAACGAAACGCAAGGTTAGTTTGTGTTATCAAAAGGGTGTGCACGTCTAGACGAGCGTTTCTCCAACCTCACCTCGGAACGTGACCTTTGATTGTTCGACATTTTTTCAATATTCATCCCCACTTCCAAGCGCGTGTTTGCTCTCATACATTTTGCACGCTGAATACGGAAAAGCTCAAACAACCCCACAGTCGTTTGTTTGCATCAATTATATCGAATACACTAGAGCTACAGTACTGAAAATTATTCTGAAGCTACATTAAAATCTGTATATATTTAAAATTATTATCGCGGTAAATGTACTGTTATATGTGTTGAGGACTGAAGGAACGTCTCAACGGCATGGTACTCGTACATAAATGTGGTATTTGAACGAAACACATACGCAGGGAATCAAAGAGGAGAGAAAACGTCCGTAAACGAGAAATGGCGGCAGCCATCTTATTATATTTTAGCGCTCGACCAACCAGGAAATTGAATTTCGCCTCACAGTCGACTGAGAGGACCAAAGAGGGAACGACTCTTGAAGTGATACACGAGGAACTTTACCACCGCACTGGGAGAATTTTTGATAAGCTGTGGTATATGTATGTACATACGTATGTAGCTACGTTGAAATGCTAGGGGCATAGACGTTGCCACGAAAAAGGCCACTATTTAATAGACAAGACATTCAAATATAGATTTTATAGACATAAAAAGGTGATGTTATTAATATATTCAATATATAAATTGTTTCTGTTATCAATATTATTCGAGGTAAATTGATTCAAACTAATTTTCGACGATGATTAATCTTAAATGTCAAATATAATTAATAATCGATGAACGAACGCGCGCGAAACTTTTATTCTGAAATATTATATTTTGAATATTCATTGTTTGCGAAAAGTAAAGTAAGCCAACTTGGGAATAAGCGTATATGTACAATACAATATGATAAGGTATGTATTTGAAAAATAAACTGTCCTAATATCAAAGATGTGCAAACACGTTTAATCTTACATGTACATGTATGTATGTAAAAAATCCATCAATACCAGGCAAAAATTAATTAAATATTGAAATGTTAATGAACCAAATAATAAATAAATACATCAAAAATTATTTTAGTATATTTTTGCGTCTAGCATCAAGCGCGAAATGACTTATTTGACGGAACCGCTCTAAAAACCGATCCTCAAACATTTACCGCGCTTTCGTCTCCACAGCATTATTTCGCGCGGAAAAAATACACATTTTTATGACAGCTCTGAAAAAAAAAATCAAGCGACAGGTATAAAGCACATCGTCTCCTCCATATTTATGAGTTTTATGAGAGAGTGTGCGGCTTATTTTATTACGGCTTGCGAGAGGAGATCGCGGTACGATGACACACTCGACGCACTTATTGAATTTCCAATGAAATCAAGCCGTAAAACTGGGACTTATCTCGCCGTTGTTTCATCCCCTTGCGGCTTTAAGACCATCAGCGGTCGATCCACTATCGATACGCCAACCCTCAACCCCCAAACAAAGTTCCCAAAGTCGTAAAGTTTCACGATTTGAATTCTGCTAGCGCGTTAACCTTTTGCACTCTAATAAAGCTTCCTCTATTACTGTATCGCATTGTGTTTATTTAGGCAAGCGCGTGGCGTGAATGATATCACCCGCAGGGCCTAGCTGAATCAAGCGATGCGAATAATAGTTCGTTTTATTTCACTGCTGAATTTACATCAGGGTCGAGTATCATTGGATTGAGAGTTAATTATTCGCATGCTTCCGAAATGCACATCACTTTTAAGGCGCCCGCATACCGTATTCGCATTACGGGAAACCGGTAGGAAAATCGCAAGGTTGGTATGGTGGCGAGTTGTAACGCATAGCCGCTGGTGACGCTGCTTACACCGCGACGGATTTCCTACCGGAAAACAACGAAATTTGTGAACACATTTTTTTTTGGCGATTCGCTCGATTTCGATCACGTTTGTGGAAAATTTATTGGCGACGGTGAAAAAGAATCAGAATCAGAATCAGAGTGCCAGAAATCAGACGATTTTGTCAACAATCAGCCGATCCCCGATGACACACCGTTATGCCGGCATTTCATATTGGACGAGCGGTGCCGAGCGCCAAGGTATGGGTATGTCGCTCGAACATTTTCGCGTTAAAGCCAAGGTACTTTATAACATTCGCGCGACATCCGCAAAAGTTGAGCGAACCGCGAAACAATCAAGATGGCGGACCCTTCCTTACACACCCCGGACCGCTCCAGTGTAGCATGTGCCTTTAGTGCGTAATCATGTGGACCAATTCAGTGACTTACTCGAAATTCTCCACCAAGAACCCGCGGTATGGGATCCAAAACACCGATGCCACGATGACAAATTCGCTGCCGCTTGCTAGTTGACACTAGAGTGGCACCACTAGCGATACGATAGCAGCGCTCTGGACGGGCGAGCAAGCGGCAGCTGACCACACCGCTAAGGCCAACATTTCACGAACATTCGCGCGATGGTGAAGTGGCGGAATTATAAATTACATTCAACAATTAAAATTATTTAACTAATCATTCATATAAATATGCGGTCAACAGGAGACCATGTCAGAATCGTGAGTGAAATACAAACGTTCCGAAAGCGAGGTGATAGACGGTAGTTTGATAGGTTATGTCAGAGTGACAGAAACCGGCGCTTGAGCACGCCGGTAGACCGCGGATTATTATCGGGCCAGTGTGTGCGATACAATTGACAGACTTGCGATTCCTACATGAAAACCGCACGGATTTCCTACATGAATTCGCAGCGGTGTACGGGCGCCTTTATAATGGTGAAAGATCGCTTCTCTGTTAACCTAACCAAATTTTTGCTGACAACCATCAGGGACCTACCTACATTGTGCATTGCGGATCGATGCGATGTTAATTAATTATTCAGAACGTATAAGTGCATAATCCCGTGAAACGAACTCGAGTGATTAATTAAAAGCACGTCGTAGTATAACTAAGTATGCCGTTATGAGCGCGTATTATAAAGGACTTTTTTTTTTTTGATATCCGTTTCCAATCTGTCCTTTATGGGCACGGACATGTCTTGTCATCCACACTTAGTACACACATACATACATACACATAACGGTCAGATAGATAAGCAAGAGTAGAAGCAATTTCTTCAAGATTACATCAGAATTCTCGTCGTCTCATCCCGTCGCATCCCTTCCTCTCTTCGTATCGACGATCACGCGTCAAACTTTCACTTGTCATTTCCACTTGATGAATATAATGCGAGGTAACGCGTTTCTTTGGGGAGATAAAAATAAAATACCGAATGACCCAAAAATATTATATTACGGCTTAATTTATCTCAACAGCTTGCAAATATATTATAGAGCAGACTTTTGTACATTATAATTATCATTTCCATTTAATATCAACATGACGGCAGTGATAAAACATTTAAACCATAAATACCTAAATTGGCAACAAATTCAATCACAACATCTGCATCCAAAATTAATATACATATATTAATATATCGTGATCCTATATGTACTATTATATAATAGCCGAAATCCGTCCGTCTATCTGCTGATAACGCTCGCGGAGGTAAATTATTAAAAGACACGAACCGTCCGCGCGTGAGTGGGATTTGAACCCGTGATCACCAGGTTGGAATGAATCATGCTAATACTATCATCTAACTGAGGCGATGACGAGCCTGCTACGATTTGACAATATTAATTGTCAATAGGCTCACGACTTTGCTAAATTGTTACGTTGTTGTTGTACGCCATCTACGCAACAACTATAAAAACTATTAAATTTAATATTATTTTTCAGTACAGGTGATGAGAACGCTCCGTTGATATTCAACGTAAAATATGTCTGCCCATCTGGGTCGTTGTAACAAACAATTTTTTTTAGAGGTGTGTTGGCAACAAACCAACACGTCGAGACGACAATGCGATTTTATGACCATGCACCCGTTCAATCAACGGTATTACTATACACTTGTTTCGCGCACTATTAATTATACAAACTATTAATGCTAAGGTATACAGACTATGCAGAGTATATCCACACATGTATGGCAACCAATTAATCGATCTGTAATCTTACAAGAAACTGGTCAGTAAAAATATATTTTTGGTAGGCAGTTTTTTCACAAACGGTCAATAAATACCGACCGTTTATATAAATTTACTTACCGTTTAGTATTACTGACCATATCGATAGGTTAGTGCATAGATATTGTATGTCCAGTTTTGTTTTAAAATATTGTAAGTGACATACATATGTACATCTCTTTTGCATGAAAAATATGGACGAAATGGACATATGTATTATACATATATTTGTATAAGGCAATCTCCTCTCAAATACACTATTTGGACATACAATACTTTTTAACATGAAGGTTTGATGCAGATGGATATATGTATAATAGAGCAAGGGTCTGCCAGGCTGGCTGGGTAGCTGCGGAACACTCGCATACACTCACGGCGCAGCACATACACTCACGGCAGAGCTCATACATACATACATTCACTCACACAGGAGTATATGCATGTAAATGTACTATAGGTAATATACCTATACATAAATGACCACCCAATGACACTGTCAACGGGCGGTGACTATATTTTGTAACAATATTTTTGAGCCTTTATGTTTTGTAGTGTTGTCAAAGTAAACTCCAAAGTCGTATTCATTCAATAGTTTTTTTTCAATAATTTAGTGTTATACAAATGTACATACATACATATGTACATAGTACAATTTAAAAAAAACTCTTGTGCAAATTTAGCATATTAGCACGGGGGTCGAGCCTCGTGATTTAATTTAAATAAGTCGAATTATCCAATTTCGCCAGTTAGCGGTGGGGGTTCGAGGTCTCGTTAGCGCGTGGCGTGGGGTGTCACGTGTCGTAAAGTTACCCTTGTCAAGACGTGTGACACGTGTCGTCACGAGGCGTCGTTGAACGCCTGACGAAAATTGTATCCATCGTATGACGTGAGGATATTGCACAATCGAAAAAATTCAATCACCCTAATACACACACACAACCATTGACATCTGTGCATTCGCGCGATCACTATAAACTCCCGAACCACCGTAAACAAATAACATCTAATCCTGTACATGTGTATATAATAGCTTACATTCTGTCTGGGTCGTTACGATTACGCCGGCGTTGCCAACATAACAAATTATTTTTAGCGCTGTGTCGGCAAACACGCTAGTTCGAATCAACAACCATACAGTCATACACCCATTCATATATGTACATATGTACCTACCACTGTTTCATCTACTGTCAAACGAGCCAGTGGCTGTATCCAGGTTGGGGCTCCGAATTTCCCCTCCTCGTTCGTCCCCATGTAATGTGGGTTTTACCCCAAAAAGGAGAAGCTGACCATAGAGATCTCCGCGGGGAATCGGTCGGTGAACTGTATATAATATTTATTATATAACGAAGAAGAAATAAAACTAGAATGGAGCGCTTTTGGAGGAATGAACATAGTTTTTAAATTCAACATTCCGATATCCTTATAAAATAAATATGTATGACCAATGCGTACTGCCAATTATGACGTATGGATGTGAAACGTGGATGCTGAATTCAAGAATATTACGTAAGATCCAGTGCACATTAGTGCTCGGTATAACAAGAAGAGATCGTAAGAGGAATACATGGGTACTAAGCGTGACCAAGGTGGAACATAGCGGAACGTGTGAAAAAGTTGAAGTGGCAATAGGCTGGACACATAGCAGGAAGACTGGATGGCAGATGGATAAATACGGGAATGATATCCGAGAGGATGTGAAAGAAAGCAAGGTAGGCCGAGTGGACGACGGACTCATTGGATTGGATAGGCCTTCATCCGGCAGTGGATGGTGAACGGCTGAAAATGACGATGATAACTTTAAGACCAAATTACAATAAAGGCCTTCACACTCAGTCTCCGAGAGCGGATAAATACGCTAGGTGATATGTAGTGGGGTTTGTAACACATGGCTGTGAGTGGCGCCGTTTAGACCGGAGCGTCTTTCGCGTCTTGTGACTTCGGCGACCAATTCACGACCAATTCACGACCACGATGACAACACGACCAATTCGCTGCATGCAGCATTTTTGCCAAATTCGGCGAGCGGCAATCGGTCTCCATGATGACGTTTGTAGAGAAATTGATTGGAAATGTAAAAAAATGTACCTAACCTCTCAAGGTTTAGTACCAAATCTGTCGTTATATACGAGGAGCCAAAATATTATACATATATTTGTATCAGGTGATAGATTGCAATTCGCCTTTCTCCCGTTGAGTGACGTTGCAGTCATGTCATCAGATGCGTGAGTGTGCGCGACACAAATCACAGCCCTGGTGGAATTCGTCGCGGGATCCGCTCCGGTGTGTGAAGACCTTAAAGTAAAAAAAAATAATTTTAAAATGAATTTAAGCAAAGGGGAGCATCCATCATCTTGTGGCGGGCACCCCATTAGTATACAGATATGTATATATTCATTGGCACGAGGAGTTGCACAGTGCAAAATGTGGAATTTGAATGCATTTCACAGTTAATTAGAGACGTGCGCTCGGTCCAGTGGCGTCTGGTGATTAATTTCGAACAGTGGCGGTGCCATTGTGTCGATATTCAGTTCGGAAACTAATTTAAAGGCTGTTCTAGTTCACCTGGACGGCACACATACACACACAAGAGTTCACATTCAATACACGATGAAAGCCCGAATGTTTGCGGTGGACATGCCCCGACCTGCATTCACAAGAACCGCATGCAACTGTTGCATTATACACTGAACACGAACTATGAGGCTTATCGACATTTTCTGTCTTTGTTACTACTATTGGAAGACATTCGCGGTGAATGCCAAAGCTATTCACTCTAAAAATAGTACATTGTACAGAAATGGGAATGGTTTTCGAATAGCCACAACCATTTTATTATAATTGATCAGCTTGAAATTGTCAAGTATATTCGTATTTAGATACTGCCGAGAAAATGGCGAACCGAGTAAAATATCAAAATATCGACGTATCCGGTATTGCCGAAAACAAATGAGCGTCTTTGCTCATCTTGAATAATGCGGTCATGAAACCGACAATTTCCCTCAAAATTTCCGGTTTTCTTATTTATTTTTTTTACACTCGTCGTTTGCTCGCTCGCAAGCGAATATTTTACAGTATTTCCGAGAAATGCCAATAAATAAACCAATACGAAAGTTACGATGCGTATGTATGTATAGTTTTACGAGGATGTAAATCAACGAATCGATCTGCGTCCGAAATTGCCTACTTTACTTTTCAACATCTTATTCAAATTTCGTAATTTCAAACTATGTACATTACTAACAGTTCACACTAACTAGCAATAGTGCAGAATGTGTCAGTTTCAAATATTCGACACGTGTGTACATACTTTTCGTACGTAAAATTTTTTTTATGGTATTCGGCAGGTACTTTATACACGAACGTGAGAATCGTTATCATCATATACATAGAAACGAGGGTGAATGGGCATCGTTGAGGTCGTGCATTACGAGTGGCCAGTGTGTCGAAATAAAAACGAGAGGAACTGCTACAGTCAGCACGTGAGGTCATTAGGAAATGGGGTTCAGGGTGGGACGAAAGAAGAGGGGAAAATGGTAGACCACCTTTAACATTGTGACCCGAAGTTTTTGCAATGTAATTTGTGAGGCGTCGGTTGCAATGAGCCCTAGAAAGCGTTATCGTAGTTTGTGAGACCAATTTTGTATTGGAAAATTGCACCACAAACGCTTGATAATTGCATATGCAATGGATATATGCACAATGGCCCGGTGAGACTGCGCAATCTCATTAGACCTCACTTGCTGCTTCATTAGACGCCTAATAGACAAGCGTGCCGCTTCGACTCACATCAAACAATACAACCTCGTCCTGCATGAAATTATTATTTATAATACCAATATATAATGCGAATTTGGGTGTACTATATATACATATGTATGTATATGTAAAAAATTATTTTATAATTTTTATTCCAGGCAGCGTAACATTAATGATTTCTAATTGTTGGTAAGCTTTAAAGGGCTCAGTAGTTAAATTAAATATTCGCATGTATTACATTATAATAGAATATATATTTAGAATGTATCGTATGTATCACGCTGAAGTAAATATAATTTCACGAGGGTATTACTATGTACATATAATTAGAATTTATATACAATTTTAAACATGTGCGCTTGCTTTACAGGAGTATTGCATGAATAAAATACATTATTATTCTACTATATTTATAACATGTATGTAAATATGTATATTGTGTATATTTGACTAAATCAAGTTTTGTAGAAAAAATTTTGTCTTTGTGGATATTCAAAATAAAACAACATCTAATAATTGACTTTATATTAACAATTTTTTTTCGTCAGATCTTATTGTATTGAGCGTTGGTTTATAAATTTAACGCCATGTCATAAAAAGTGTAGTTGTGACGGCTTTCAGTAAGGGAAATTTGTCTTTTTCACATACACCGTTGAAGTCGTCTAGTGTTAAATCTACGATTGCGATTCCACCTAAATCATTTTCTCTAAAAAATAATTTTTATATAAATAATAATCAATTTCATAAATGGATGGTCGCATTACAGGGTTAAAATAAATAAAAAAAATACTTACTTCACATATAATGCCTTATTTTGTATCGATTCAGAATCTTCGTACGAAATCCAAATTCCTCCATCAGAAATTGTATCCGGCAAACGAAATGCGTATATTCCTGAAATATTAACAGTTCGTTATAATTACCTGTTTATTTTATAAACAAATTTATTAAGAACTAATTTTTTAATGTAAATAATTTAATAGGTAATATATGTATGTATGTAGGTGTGTGTACCATATTGTTTCGCTATGTCCGGAACTTTTTTCAAATAAAAATTCGAATTCACTTCGTATGTCTTTGTATGGCTTGAAAACATGGTACATATTTCAGGATAGCTCAAAAGTCCAATCTCTTTTGTATATGGACCTAATTCAAAAACGATATTATAAATATGTATATCAAATTTTTTTGTCATTTATCGTACATAAAGAGAATACAAGATATAGGAAAACATTTTTCATATATTAGGTATGTGAAATTTTAATTATTTAACCTTTAATAGCAGATCTGTGTAAACGTAGTGGTGGAATTCCTGTTACGCCACTATCTGTAAACATTTTCCAAGGACGTCCATAAGTTGATATACCAAGCAAAATTTTCTTAGGTGGAAAATTGGTGAGCCTAAAAATTAATTAAATTAAAAAACTAACTTATTTAAATAATTCATTAATTTATTTTTCTACCAATGAGTCACCAGACTATCTATATTTGATTCGGGATTTCTTCCACGTAACTTATATAAAGGAGCCGCATAGTCGGCCTCTTTTGGATTGCGTTCCGGGGTATAGTAGTCGAATCCATGAAGTATAATAAAATCCAAATTGTCGACCAATGAGTATGAATCGAAGTATACTAAAACGCAATACAAATTGATTTTTACAAATAAATTGTTAAAATAGGATAATTTTGTCTCGGAGAAATATTAACTTACACGAGCTATTAACATTTGGCAAAACCGAAACTGTCAGCATATAATCGTAATCAAAATCTCGCTTCATTTCCATGACCAAATCGGAAAATTGCTGTTTATGCTTTTCGGATTTTGAATCCACCAATACAGTACCACCTACAGTTTTCTTGATGCCATGCCAAATGGTACCTAAATGGTTTTAATGGCAATATAAATTATCAGCTATTCAAATAAAAATTTTAATTCTTCCATTGTTACCAATTGTTGATCGAACTCTTTTGGGTTTGATGGTTGGAAACTGCCATGCTAAATTTATACCGTCAAAGTTGTGATTTTCCAACAAGGTCTTGGCGGATTGTATGAAACTTCTCCTTCTGCCAGTGGACTCCAGCTGTGTGGAAGAAATCGCTACAGTGACAGCTCATTTTTGTATATTTATTGCCGACACTTTCTCGCTAAAAAAACATACCAATTTGTTGTACTTTTGTGGATTTTCTTTGTCGGCTCCTCCGCCTACTGATAGTAAAATCTTCAGAGCGGGAAACTTCACTTTTAAATTCGTTATGTCTTCGTAATTTCTTATACCATAGTCCATATCTAGAGTCTGATTGAGTGGTGTTATTTTGTAAGTGGTCGATGAAATGGCAGCATAACCGTAGATTAAATGGGTGCAAAGTGACAATGCTGGATCTAATTCAGCTAGTTTCAATTTTGCCTCATCTTAAAATTAAACGTTAATTTTTTGATTAAAATCGGTAGAGGTGTATGCAATATGCATAGTTGAATCCATGCTTGTTGTTTCGTTGACAAAAATGAACGGAATTTTATTTTTTCGTAATGAAAATTGTTTTATAATTCAACACAACTTGCGCTTAGTAATAAGGAAAATTTCACAGTTATATAGTCACGTTAAATTTAAATATTGTTCTTAAAATGTCTTAACATAAATATTATGATCGTTTATCTAAATTTATCAGACTATTTTGTATATGACCTTCTGTATAATATACATAATTATGTTATCACAACAAAATTGCTATAAAAGTAATTTATATCATTGTAATTACTTTTATACCAATTTTATGCGTTAGAAAATTTAAATTTAATTTAATTTTTAAATTGAAATTAAAATTGTTTCTGATATTTGAAAGGCACTTGATATTATATATTTTTATTCGATAATTTGATGGAGAAGCACTTACTTTCCCTGTAGTATGTTCGACTGTCGTAATAACAGAAAACATTGACAACCCCAATATTTGCTGTCGTTGTCGTAAACAATATGGCACTGAACAATATAAAAATATGGTAAAAGAACCTAATCATGGCGAACGAGTTGCTGATGCGAGCGAGACATACGACGACTTCTACCAATCTGACAACACTATTTTATTATCGAAAAACATGTACATAAGTATGTATAAGGTCTAGTAAAAGGTCATCGCGAAGTGTGCGTTAAATATTTCATAAAAATATTGCGGTTTGTTTTTCAAATATCTTAACAGAGTAGTATCCCAAAAGGAGTAAAAGTTGAATTGGAAAAATTAAGCAGAACTTTGAAGTCGACTTATTCGAGAAGCGAGATGCTAGGGTTTGATAATAATAAAAAAAACACCCAGGGTGTGTTCTCGAAACCCTGACCAAAGGGATGGCTAACCGCAAGAACTCAAAACAAGGTTGTTATTCAACTAATGCACCATCACCACCACCCCAAACTTCATCGGGCATGACCAAAACTTACCACTTCGTCCCTCATAACCAGGTATTTAACGGGCGAGTTGTACAAGTTTTTAGGTATTTCATATTGACGTGCCACACAAACTACGTATAATACTGTTTGTGAACTCGAATTAACTCCACGGACAAAGCAATGATAAGATATAATTAATTCATTTGACTAATAGGAGATTCACTCAGTTTTTGATGCAGGAAATGCGATTTAACGTTGCAATAAAATGGTACAACTATACAAACATCTACCGATCGACAGCCTAGTTAATGCAAAGTGCACGCGAACTCTCGTAATTAATTTGTTAACAACCGGCGACAAAGTACACAGTCTCTATATAGATTATAATTAAGGCAAAGTATCATTTTAGATTGAAATTATTAGCTTCATTGACAGTTTCGTGGTATCGCACCCCTACCAATATTGCACTATATCAAATATTGTATTAAAGTTTGATTGTGCGGCGAGCTATGTAGCTAGCCCATGGCGCAAGTAAATATTTGACGGAAAGCACCATAGTCTAACCGAAGTGATAGTTTCAAACATCGACGAAATATTTAACGATATATCTATAATATATATATATATATATATATGTATCTATACACATAAGCTTTGACTAGGAAAAGATATAAGATAAATTTTAAATTGGAAGTGTCAGAAGTCACGCGTGATTATGGGTAGTCAAACGATAAGAACCATGTATTTATAATTTAATGTGGATCAAGCAACACAATCAGCGGAATGAATTTTATATCGCAATGCTTATGCCGGCACTTCACATTCGCGCGAATGTTCGCCAACCGTTGGCCTTAGGTGACGTCGTCGAATGCTGAAATGCTGAATGCTGAGCATTCGCATGAAAGTGACTGAATGTGTGACACTGAAAGTGGAGAGGGGAGGTCCGCCATCGTGCTTTGTTCGCATTTTAGTATTTTAGCATTCTTTCAGTGCATTGACCTAAACGCGAAAAAGCGCGAGCGACCTCCTACACATGGACGCTCGGGATTGCTCGTCAGCGTTTATAAATATAGAGGAAAATATATGTAGCTCACACTAAAATCCCGATGGAAAGGTCTACATTCGCTGGTGGACAGAAGATGGTTACAAAAGTTTAAATTTTCATATATATTTACATACATACTAGAGTTTGTGTGGCGTATTCTGAAGCGGAAAAAGTATGGATTTTCCGTGCGATCGTAAATTAAACGTAATTTGCGAGATTCCAAGCGCGCGAAAACTTCCCGTTCCGGGGCGGGCCGGGCCGTTCGTTCGGATTGAATCCTTTTTTTTTGTGTCTGTCTGTCTGTCTGTCCGTCCGTGACGCACTCACTACCCTTCCACCCCCGGGAACGTACATTATCCCTGGCTCGTTATGTCCGTCCGTCCCGCCGTACCTGAATCACAGCCAGACCGGAATTCCTGCACTAATGGATGGATCGTTTTATAGTTTAACAACGCGACCTACACGCACTCGAGTGAACTCCAGCGATCCGCAACCATTGCAGATGGAAAATTTTTCACATCAAGCGATAGACCATGAAAGAGCCAAACGTTTCCGGTTGAATTTCCCGAAAACAAAATGGGCATAAGAAATATACATACGTGTAACTAAAAGAAGGCATAGCCAAATTGTACGTAAACAATTAAAGTTAAGGCGCCCGCCCACCACTGCGGATTAGTATTCACATTGCAAAAAACCGATAGGAAACTCGCAAGGTTGGAATGGTGGGGAGTTGTATCGCATAGCCGCAGGTGGCGCTGCCTACACTACGGAAACGAAAACTCAACGGAATTTGTTGAACACAATTACTTTGGCGATTCGCTCGATTTCGATGACGTTAGTAGGAAAAGTTATTGGCGACCGTGAAAAAGTATCCCATCCTGTACGATCTGACTTGATAGGTTATGTCATAGTGACAGAAATCAGACGATTTTGTCAACAATCAGCCGAACCTCGATGACACACCGTGATGCCGGCACTTAGTATTGGACGAGCGCCAAGGTGTGGGTATGTCGCTCGAACATTTTCGCGTTAACGCCAACGTACTTTATAACATTCGCGTGACGTCCGCAAAAGTTGAGCGAAGGCGAGCGAACCGCCAAAAAATCGAGATGGCGGACCCTTCCTTACACATCCCGGACCGCTCCAGTGTTGCATGTGCCTTTAGTGCGTAATCATGTGGATCAATTCAGTGACTCTGAACTTTCTCGAAATTCTCCACCAAGAACCAGCGATATGGGATCCAAAACACCGATGCCACGATGACACTTCACTGCCGCTTGCTAGTTGACACTAGAGTAGCGCCACTAGCGATACGATAGCAGCGCTCTGGACGGGCGAGCAAGCGGCAGCTGACCACAGCGCCAAGGCCAACATTTCACGAACATTCGCGCGATCCTCAATGACACACCGTTATAAATTAAATTCACCAATTAAAATTATTTAACCAATCATTCATATAAATATGCGGCCAACATAACAGCTTCCTAACAGAATCCATGTCAGAATCGTGAGTGAAATACAAACGTTCCGAAAGCGAGGTGACAGATGGTAGTTTGATAGGTTATGTCTGAGTGACAGAAACCGGCGCTTGCGCAGGCCGGTAGAGTGCGGATTATCGGGCCAGTGTGTGCGATACAATTGACAGACTTGCGAAATTCACGCGGTTTTCCTACATGAAAACCGTACGGATTTCCTACACGAATTGGCAGCGGTGTGCAGAATTTCGCAGAATTTCAATCGAATGTTCTCAACCGCTGATTCGATGTGACGTCAGCGTATTTACGCGATGTTTCGCGCGCCAATTTCAAACGTATCCACTCCACTCTCGCTCCTTCGCTATTTTTTTTTTCTGTTTTTTTTTTTTTTACATTATTTGATGTTAGGAATTAGTATAAATAATCATTTACGTCTTGACATCGTATACGAAACGTTTGACGTAACTGCGCATTTTAATTGGACGTTCGCAATATCCGGTGTCGATAATTTTAATGATAAGATCGCAAAAGAGACCCCCGTTTCTGAAATCAATATTTCGGCAATGAATTTTACATTTGTCATACATTTGTCTTGTATTTTGTGAATCGCAAAATAAATTATTGATAAAATAATGTTTTTTGTGTATAAAAAAATTTTGTACTGTTGTGTTGCGTGTACCTACATACATACATAGTAAGTAAAATCGTTTGAAATAAGCATGATAAAACGATATTGACAGTTCAAGTATTTTTAGCTAATATTATATTTACGGTGCTTTTACATGCTCTTTCACAACAATTCAGCGCATGTACACAATGTTTACCGTGAAAATATTATTTCCATCTTTTCTTTGTGCTTTCTTTTTATTATAATAACACGATTGTATTTTTTTCTACTGTCGCATTTCCATTTCATTATTTTTTTCATCCGTTAATTAAATAAACGTTCCACGGAAAATATTCTGGATTTCATTCGCAATTTGCGTCCTTCCGTTTACAATTACGCACACATTTTTCATTTTTTTCCAACCCCGTTCGCATTCTCTCCCTCGCTCTTTCGACCATCCGCGAAATTGCGATACGAACGCCGTTTACGACGACGCTCGCGGAATCGGAAAATTTAACGCGCGACATGATTTTACATTGCGATTTAAAAATTCGACAAGGTTGACGACCGCTGCCAGAAGTGTCGACTTTGGTAAAGCGACCACGTAGTCGCCAGGTCGTTGCGGAACTTTTCGCAATAAAAAAATGACACATATGTATAAACAAGCGCACCGCAAAAATAACAACATTCATAGCTATTCACGGTGTAACAATAAAAACTTTGATGTCGCACATAGATACAGTATGGAAATGATAAATTTTTGAAGTAAGACTTGTTTTCACTCGGTAGAGTAAAAACGATTCATCCAACGTTCCAAACAAACGGAGCGAGCGATAAGCTGTAACGCATATCCCCACTCCTTCAGTTTGGAGGTAGGCTATTGCCCTATCTCTTGCTCTTTCGAGCGTCCCCTCTGCACCCCGCACCGCCCCTCAGCGTAGTAAAAATGTTTCGACACGAAAAACAGTAACGGCTAGCTCCCAGCGGGTACCCCCACTCCTCGGCTAGACGTCAGGTATTGTACAAGTCGCGCAGCCACACACACACACATTGCACGTGTGTAGTGTCTGTGAATAGGTGAATAATACGAATTTTCACTACATGCAACAATAACTTTCACGCGCGTACACGTTACGATTGTTTTGATTGATTGATTGCTACGATTTGATTTGATTGTTACGATTTTTTTACACTATTGTTTTGTATATTTTTGTTTTGTGAAATACAGCATGTTCCTTCAGTCCAATCATTATCAAAATGCATATGTGTGTGTGTGTGGCTTGCCTCAATTTTCGCTACATTTGTGTACACAATTCTTTCACATTCACATTCACATCTGTATTCATTCTTGTACATTGCACTTGCTTTAAATTGCAAAGAAGTTTTACTTCTATAGTGTGTAGCCGTGCATTGCGATTTTTTTAAATTCTAAAGGACTACAAGGATGTGCAATCTATACATACAATTTTCAAAAGTGTGTATGTGAAAAAAGTTAATTAAATCGCCTATCTCTCGAACGGTTCGCGTGTATCGAAATTCCAATAATTGAATCACACGGCAAAGGGACGCACGAAGGGCGAATGAGACAGAAATATAGAAATACGCACAGGCAGAGAGAGACAAATGTAGCTGTGACGTCACGTTAATTACACACTCGGCAGTGGAAAAACACGCCACCGGAAAATTCGACAGACTTTTCCCGCGCATCAGTTTTTAATAACAATACCGCAGAAAGTGGCTGTTTTTCGGCGACACGTGTCATTTTCATTTCAATGTCGTTAAAACAGACCGAAAAAGTCGTGTACCAGTACAGCTATTTAATAAACATAATTGAAGTGTGTAGGAAATGTTTTATCTACAATCTACTTTTGGTTTATTGTGGTTATATTATAGGGCGGGTATAAAACACGAGCGCACTAGCACGAGTTACAGCCAAATATACCGGGTTATATAATGTATGCTACATACATAGATTGGGAACGGTTCAATGTAAAAGTACAAATTAAAACTTAACTCACTGTCGAACCCATCGGCTTATATTATACACATTACGAGGACCATCGTTTGAAAGTTGCAAGTTGGACAGCCAATCGACCAAGCGTGAAATAAAACCATATAGTCGTTCCATACTCGGCACACGTACCGATTTCCCTGTAAAAATGTGTATTTCCGCTTTTCCTACGTTAACCCCTTCCCCACACTCACCCCATTCGAGTTCACTATCGATAAAATCGCATAACGCGCTCCCGACACGGAAAATTCAGAATTTTTCCGTGCACCTACTACGTAGGTACATATGTACATACGTACGTACACATATGTACATATAGAGAATTTTTTTTGCGTACCCTCTGCAAAGGTGGCTGTTGTCGGTGAAGCGTCGTAACTGGAAAAACAAAAGCGTGCTTTAATGACACCCGTGTAAATAAAACATGTCAAAAGTCGTATCTTTGAAATAAACCTGCGCAACGCAACGCTCGGATGATAAAAGTATCGCAGATGCCGGTGAAAAAAAAAATAATAACAGGCATATTTATACTTCATATTTCCAGTGCGTAGTAAAAGGTAAATTTTTTTCTATTGTTCCATTCTATATACATACATACATATGTATGTATGTATATAATAATTGGGTCATTAAATCTAGTATGAAACTATCGTTTTAAGTTCTCAAAAAAAAAAGTCGACCAAGAAATGGAAGTAGAAGGGGATCTTTGTTTACAGAGTGGCCAGACAATAAGGAAAAGTCGGTGAAAACTGCCGGAAAATGTCAGTCGAAGAAAAGTGCAACGGCGCTACATTGGCGGGCGGACGACTAACTTTCGAACGCTACTTTTCCAAGAAAAGAATTTACGAAACGTGTCTTCTAAACTTTACAGCACTTTTTTTAAAAGAAAAGATTGTTTTGAAATCAAATATAAAAGCCTATCGGCTTAAAAGAATGAATATGTGCCAAAGTATATTTACTCTGACAGACTTGACAATTCTACTTCGCATTTTAAAGAGTTACCGTTCTCTTCGTAAATATAATGGTTTTTATTTGTTATTTTTTTTGAACAAAAATGAAGGAAAGCAATTGAAAATGAGAAAGGGAGGGGTGGGTGAAGTGACTTTGACGAAGCCAATGAAATTGAACGTTCGCCTTTGCCTCTTTCACCTTTCCCGACACAAAGGAGTCGGAACGATTGCCTTTGAGGAAATATTGGATGAGAATTCTAAACTTTTAAATAGAGCCATCTGTACTCTGTACACAAACACTAGACGCAACTACTCATATAAGCATTTACGTATGTATGTATTTTGAAATATGAGATATCAATGATTCAAAACGTTTCCATGCTTGATTCGATGCTGACAAATTAGTTTGTAAATACTTTTTGCGACATTAAAACGACGCTCGTGCTCATTCAAGTCACTGAACGAACTGGAAGATCAAAAAGAGGCATTCGTGTGTGCTCATCGGTGTATAAATAACTTGTAATGATCCGCCTTTGGAGTGTGATTTTGCGGATGGCAGAATTCTGTTGCACGAGTCGATCGAGCGTGAATCAGCTCAGAAAAGAAAAGAGTGGCTGCAGTTGCTACTATCTACTAGTACTACTATTGCTACTGTTGCTGTACAAACTTCACTAACGAAAGGCGATTCCCAATCAGGACGATTCATCGGATTCTCTTTCAGATACTGTGTGTCTGTCTGTCGGTCCGTCTGTCTGTGTAACGCGATTAGCCGCTCGAACGGGACTGTTCTCGAAACGGCAAATAAAAAGGTTCGATCGCTTGTTAACGTCTTCCGATATAATAACTCGATTGGCCGACAAAGCGAAAGGATGTTCTTTCGATTGTGACAAAATCAGATTACGTCCAGACTATGATGTCTATGACGGTATTGATATAATCTTATTCAATCGAAGGAAAATTTTAAGCTTTACTGCTCAAAAACTGCACTGACGTGAGAATATATTTTATACACTTATAAAAGTACATAATTATATCAGTATAATTATGTACTTTTAGCTTCAACACTGAATATGCCGAATATTATAAACATTAAATCATTTTCTAAAACAACACGGTTCGCGTTTTACGGTTGACAAACACAGTCAGTATTTGACCACAACAAAAGCCGAAACAATACCGTGCACGGGTTCATTTCATTATTAATTTCATCGAATCGTGTAAAATTATCTATCTAGTATGGAATTATGCAAAATACTAGTATCTAACTATACTGTGGATACATGTGTACATAATAAACACACGATGAACTCGGGGAACTCGTTGACCTGCCTGTTCGAACTTCCGTCAGTTCGAATAATTTAACGATTCAAATCACAGCGCAAAGTCAATTCAACTGTCGTTTTATATCGAATGGAGTTAGTTCGCTTTTGATTCTACGGTAGATGTAGTACATACAATCAAACGTATACGATACGTCGAGCGAATGTGATAGCGTCACATTGGCATTGGCGAGTCGGAAGTTCGATCAAAAATTGTTGTGAATGCGAGAACTTTTGCAAAACTCTCGAACCCCCGCCTCCGATCGGAGCGTGTTAATTCAACTCGGAAAACCCGAGGCGAATATTCAAAACTATAAATCTCGACCGATCGAAAAGCTCCCTTTCGGAACCTTTGCCTTTCAATGAAAAGCTTCATAAACTTTCGATACGAGCGCGCGCGCTAAACACGCCCATATAAATCAGTTATCAATAGTGCTACCACCCCTTCTCTTTCGCCCTTCCCTCCTAACCCACTTCCCCTTACCCTTACTCTCCTTACCGACCCTTAATTTATTGTGATTTTAATTAATCGATTGTGTCACTTTTGAAGAGATGGAGAGTAGGCGGCAAAATCCGAGAGCGCCGCTATGAAATTATTTAAAGTTTTGTGAATGATTGTCAAACTTTTTCGACTGTGCGCTCCCGCGCAAATTGTCGCCGACTCTGTGATATTGTATACATTACATCACGGAGATGACTTAAACTTGAGCTATTCGCTATTGTATAGCTGTCACACTATTGTGCGAGTGTCACAAAATTTGTGTACGACACCCACATATGTACATATGTATGCGTAGGTGTATGTTAAAATTTTAACTTTAGCTCTTCGAATAACCTTGTCAAGTTTGAACGAAGCATTCTGATTTAAATCAAAACGTATCTCACAGTTCTGGAGCTTTGAAGAGACACATGGAAGCTTTGGGGTATGAAAGAAACCATGATATATGACGTCACGAAGTGGTTGGAAAATTGGCCGAGTGAAATAAGTCCGCCCTAGTTTTCACATGAAGCTATATGGTCTCGTCTTTGGGGAGAAATTAAGGATCACGAATGACAATTAATTATAAAATGTTCTTCCACCTCGCGGGAAAACCCCGGAAAATTATTACGTCAGCGCCACGCTCGCTGCAGGAAAGTGCAGTCGTTTTCCCGGTGCATCGGGTGTAATAAAAGCGTCACGGAAAACATTTGCTTACTTGTGGGCAAGCCCACATTTTCGCAGATCAAAAATAATATTAAAAAAATAACTATATAAACGAATGAGAGCTTTCAGGTTTAAGGCGCCCGCACACCGCTGCGTATTTAGTACAAAATTCTATCAATTGTACCGCACACAC
Organism: Parapsyche elsis; assembly: GCA_022651745.1. Classification (NCBI taxonomy): domain Eukaryota; kingdom Metazoa; phylum Arthropoda; class Insecta; order Trichoptera; family Hydropsychidae; genus Parapsyche; species Parapsyche elsis. The sequence goes on from JAGVSN010000006.1 coordinate 1,045,929, forward strand.
TGGCACGACCGCAGCGCCCTTCGACACTCTACCGGCCGAATAGCGAACTACCATCCGTCACCTCGCTTTCGGAACGTTTGTATTTCACTCACGATTCTGACATGGACTCCTCAGATGAAGACGAAGCTCTTATGTTGGCCGCATATATGAATGGTGTGTCATCGAGGATCGGCAAAATCGTCTGATTTCTGCCACTGTGACATAACCTATCAAGTCAGATTGTACAGGATGGGATACTTTCCACAAACGTCATCGAAATTGCGCGAATCGACGAAAAAATCGTGTACAACAAATTCCGTTGCAATTCCGCGCCGTTTTACGGTCGGAAATCAGTCGTGGTGTAGGCAGCGCCACCTGCGGCTATGCGATACAACCCCCCACCATGCAAACGCGCGATTTTTCGTGCGTTTCTTCGCTATGCGAATACGAATTCGCAGAGGTGTGCGGGCGCCTTTAACGTGCTCTTGTATTGATCAATATTTACATGAAACGGTATACTATGTGGACTGACAAAAATGCGGTGCGATATATCATAGACTTATTGCATGCCACAATAATAATTTTATACAACTAGTGTGCTAGTGCAATGACCGGATAGTTTTTAGCATGCATTATGTTAAAAATTTCAGCCTTGTAGGGGGAGCGGAAGGTGGCGTGACAGCCTTTTCAGCGCTAGGGCCGAACAAAGCTCAAAGCTTTAATAAGTGGCTGGCGGACTTTAAGCTTCGCCGGCAAAAGTTCAGCCACCACCGCAGGCTTCAGACCTGAAAAATTTCTTCTGAACTTGCGGCCCTGAAACGGGACAAAGGCGGTTTACCATAAGCCCGTAGAGCGTAGACCCACCTAACCGGCCAGCCCGTGAGACTTCCTCACTTATGCCACTTTTATTTCGAGAGATGCAACGTCTCAGAAGCTTTGCATAACTCGTGAATATTTATAAGTTTAATTTTACTATATGACGTTTCAGCTCAATGTTACATTTTGCGACACCTGCTCGTCTGTCTGTAAGTTAAATTTTGACAGGCATGAGCGGAACAATTAAATTTTTAAGTCTTAAAACGCAAGATGAATATTTTGATGCTTCTGAGGGGATTACAGTTACATTTACAGAAGTGTACATTTACATTCGAGGGTATTTTATCACCTAAGAATAGCAATATGTCAAAGTTCAACGCTTGATTGAACTCGCTCAATTCTGAAAAAAAAACATTTCAACATCAAATTTAATCAAGGCAATTTATATCAAAACGGACATACCAACACTTCGAAAGCAATACGGTCTATTTGAAAATATTACGAACGCACTAAAAAACGAAAGAAAAATGATTACGATTTAATATTTTTCCTTTTATTGGTTTTGTTATTCGTTTTTTGACATCGCTAAAGGAAAATTGTTTTACTTTTTTCTTTTTTTTTCCTCCATATTATTGTCGAGGAAAAGTTTCGAAGGCTAATTTGTTTATGCCGCGGCGAAACTCGGAAAACTTTGCCACAAAACATACATATACACACACACACACACACACGAGTCAAAGACAAACGCGATATTGGATCGGCAATATCGAAAATGCAGAGAATATAAATAAACTTTTCCACATGCGGGAGAAGTGGGGAGGGGGAGGAAAAAAAATAGACAAAGTGCTTCGTGAAATTTGAATTGAAGACAAGAGGCATAAGACACGCGATACAAACTCTTTGCACAAAACGCTCGAGCGTATTCCGATCACGTGCTAATTTAATATCCTCGATCTCGACGTACTCCCATTAACGAGAGGACTATGAGCTCGCGAGCAACGAGCCTATCTATCCATAGATATTGAGGGGGGGGGGTCTTTCGGTAAATAATTACCGAAGACGATGAAGGCTGATGAGGGTAAGTTTCCGGGCTGGTGGTTCTTGACCAACCCCTAGACCGATTGGACACGGACTGCTCCCAATCGGCGCGAATCGTCCGACCGAAACGGACCGAATCTCCGTTCCTAGAGGATAATCTGAAATGCGAAAGAGACGAAAGTAATGTCCGCAATGATACGCGTGTGCGAAGCAAAGAAAATTCGGTATTATCGGCAGAATTCGAGGAAATCCTTAATCGGACGTGTCCATCACCCCGCGCGCTGGATTTGAATTCAAGACGTGCTCTCTAGAAAGATACACACGCTGTACGAAAAAAGTTTAGCCGACTGTGTGGAAAAGCTCGAACGGTAAAACGTTTATGAAATGTGCTTACGCTGTCAAAATGTCCAACGAGATAACGAATAAGGAACTCCGCGTATCAAAACCGCAACGCAGACGTGTTCAAAACACTTGATATACGCGCTTAATCTCGAGCAAAATCAAAATCGCTCGCCTAATTTATTTTCATACTGAAGTTTATATAATTTCATACTGAAGTTGGATTAATACGGCTCCATTGTACACATTATAGGGGGAGGGTATGAATTTTTCATCTAAATCAGGGGTTCACAAACTTTTTCGTCAAAAGCCTAATTTTCAAATGAAAAATATTTTTTTGTTAAATATTGTGTGTATTTAGAAAACAAATGCAAAAAATAAAAATAAATATTTCATTGTGTAAAATTTTATTTTTAACTTAAATTTTACATTAATTTTTCTCTTATGTAATTTGTGTAATTTATGCAACCATGTAGTTTGTGTAATTGTTTGTTTGAGTCCGGGCGCACACTGAGTACGTATTCGTACGAATTCGTGTCGTACGTATGTTGTTGTCCCTCACACGTATGGCGTTGTCTCACGCCCAGAGTTAATACGTTATTATTTGTATCGTAAAATACAGTGTGATCATACTACAGTTTACTTCTATTGACGATGTGCTTCAGACGTAGATAGCTTTGTCACTTAAGCAGCTAGATATATTTATTGCGACTGGATCGTTTCAAAAAAACTCTAAATCCACCCCCTTGCGCTGCCTCTGTGAGAAATGTCCCGCATATAAACGGAGACGGGTGCCACTTTAGTCCCTTAAAAAAGGAACACTGGCGAAAAATCCTTCAATACGTCGCGTGTACAGCCCGGCCATAAGTTCGGCGAAGTCGCGAGCAGCTAGCTCATTGTAATGTCGATTTATGGAGCGACATTAATCAAGGCTTTCCGCTTGTTTCGCCGACGAAACCAACCCCTTGCCGAACGAACGCAAATACGAACGGCAAAAATAAAACAGAAAGAAAGAAACATTTTTCACAGTGAATGCGCGAATGGTCGATCGCACGCGAAAAAGGTTCGCGACTCCTGGTCATCAGTCAATCGGTTCGCATTGTGTGAGATGCGCTCGAACGAGCGCATAAATCGAAACGAAAATAAAACACAACAACATAAAACACAGCAAAAAAATCACATTGCATACATAACAATGAAACTAACTTGAAATTACTAACTTCGAGTTATGTACGTGAATGATACCAGTATTAAAAGCAGACATCAAAATTGTAATTTAAACTCACCCAGTTTTGAATATAATGAGCTTTCAGACTAAAACTTCCACTTTGAACGCTACACGTCTATACTAAGTATATAAGTAGTATTATTTTACGATACGTAACATGTATGTGTGCAACATAAATTGCGGTTAATACAGGAAGTTTCTTACAACCCAACCTCTCGCATCGATTTTTCCACCTTAGCATGTAGAAGCATCTTCCCCCCACATACACACGCTCGCTTATCTTGCTCATCTTCTTTTTTTTCTCTTTTTTTAATATTCAAGAAAAATCTCGAGAGTAACTTCCACCCTCTTCGCCTTTATACGCGACCCAATTTCGCGTATACCATACCATAGTTATTAGATGTCCCCTGCCTGCGTATAATTTGTTCTCGTCCCGCAAAAACGAAACAAGGGTTGAACCGTGTCACCTTTCATCGTCTGGGTGTGAAGCAGGTGTTCTTGCACCTGTGCCACTTAACCCCTCCCCATTTCCACTTATCTCCCTTATCACTTCCTGTTCGTTGTACTTCCTATCGTTTTCGCCGTATCACTGCAGGTTATCAATCACACCCGGGAATAATTGCTACCTGATGGATGATGAGTGCTGGTCTGGTCGGTTGTGGGTACATTTGCACCTGAACTGAATGAAGGTGGATCGTTAGCGCTAAGACTAATGGGCAAACGATACTTTGGTCGGTGTGTTTACGTCCCCATTGTGTCCCTCCGACACTCCATTTCGACGATACTCCAACGTGGAGTGTCCCTGGCCAACCTTTAATAGGGGATCCATTTCCTTTTGCTGTGCACACGCGTATTTTTATATTTTTGATATCGATTACATACATACATACATATTATATGAGGCGTTAAGAACGAAAAGGTCGAATACGCTGTGTTCCTTCTCCTCTTTCCGTATAACCAACTTCTGTGAGGCTGGCTATTTAATTGCATATTTCGGTTTTCCCGTTATATGATGGTAGATTATAGCCCCACTCCCCAACACATTCAACCAATGTGAATGATGTGAATGATACTTTGAGGATTTGTATGTTCGTATTTATATTTAAGTTAGATAATAATATGTTACCATCATATTTTAGTAAATTTATTGTGAGAGGAATATATGTGAATATAATTTAAGGAATAAAAATAATTTAATTATAAAAAAAATGTTAAAATAAATAGAAATAGGAGAAGCATCTTGTACAGAGGTGTTTTGGAGTATAATAGATTGCCGGATGGAATTAGAAGTTCCAAAACTATTGAAAAATTCCTGGCAGTCTAAAAAAAACATCTCTGTACAGGTGCTTAGTTAAGGATTGTAATTAATTAGCTTAAGCTACTGTATTATATAAATAAATAAAATAAATAACCCCCACCTGTGCGCGATGATTTTTGTACAATAACAGTACAGTGCGTAGCCCGTTTGACAGTATGAAACAATTGTACAGTTTATCGTTGATTGAATTGGTGTACGGTGATAAAATCTCGTTGTTGACTCGGCACAACTTTGACAGGTAGCGGTTCGTTGCAAACACACCGCTAAAAAATTTTGTTTGATATGTTGGCAATGCTAGCGCGACTTCAACGACCCATATATACATATATGTAGTAATACTAAACTTAAACCGTTCATATTGGCTTATCCATTTTCATTCGCAACGCCTCATATGTATGTATGTAGTATGTAAAATAAGGATAAAATAAGTTGGCTCACTTTGGTGTAGGTTTATTTTAGATGTTGGATCATGTCGACACGAGAATCGTATTAATTCAATTTACAATTCGTGAATAATAGATGTCGTTCGGTGTTTTCAGTTATTTCACGAACAGACCGTGGAAATGAGCTCGCGCCATTGAGTGAAAAATTTATATAACCTAGTCCCCTACCGTCAGGGGTCATTAACATGAGGATCTCAAGATTTATTTCCGGGTCGGGAGCAAAGAGACGGGTCGTTTTGGCGGCGCAATAAAAATTTAATAACGGAAGGATGAAGTCGGTCATCCGCTGCAATAAAACCAAATGACCGTCGTCTACTCCTTCAAATGTCCTGGAAATCATTCGTTCGCCAGAAAAGGATACGGCGATAAATTGACGACGCGAAAGGACCTCGCCTCTTTTTCGACTTTTTTTTAATACTAAATTCGCATTTGCATAATGTTTGTGCGGGTTTGTGACTCAGAAAAGTGTGTCCGAATACCCGAGTCTCGGGTATTCGGACATGTGTAATTTACGATACGGTGATGACTATTGCACCTTTTATAATGTCGCGTTTAATTTCAATTCGTCGTAAATATTCCTATACAAGGAGATACGTACATATACCTACATAAAAGGAATACAGTGGGATCGACTTTTCTTTATATTCATATGAGGATAAAACGAAAACAACGAAAATTACTCACAGTTTGTTTTCACATCGTACAGCGCTCAACTTCCATCAGCGAAACATCGATTGAGAAACACCGAAATACGCCACGTTGACTTTGGACGATCATTCTGAAAATACAACAGAATTTGAAATTTGTGCTAATGATAATTGAAAATGGGAGCAACCTTAGCTGAAATAATAATGTCATACCCCAATTACTGGAAATTTATTCTTTGAATAGGACAAATTTAAGAAAGGTTGATTTGCTCAATTTTGAACACAAAAAATGTGGGTTTTGTGTGTACAAAATGTACAAAAAATCTCAAAGAATTTAATTTCATACAAAAAAATATTTCAGTCTCTAATTTTATTTTATTATTGTATACAGATATATTGGCGTCGCTGTATATTTCATTATTGCACACATTCGCTCATGGGCTACAATACTGGCACAACTCTAAAAATACGATTTTGGATTTAGTACAAATCCCAACATGGCAAACTAGTCCTCTTTCAAGCAGCAACAATGACACATCTGTTAATTCAACAGTGTGTTTTCCAACGAACTTCGGAGCGGTGTGCGGGCGCCTTTAGTTCGTTTTTTGAGCATTTCATTCGTTGCATTTGTATAGAGTCGATGAAAACTCGCTTATACCATAGTAAAATGAAAAATAACGTGTTTTCAATTCATACAGATAGATCAATATCATTATGGTATTATTGATTTGACATTATTTATTCGTCTGTTTCAAAGCGGCACTAATAACGACATTGAGAAGTGCACTACTCGCGCTCTGCGTGAGCGCAAAAGCGTAACTGCAATTGTCGCAGTTCGACAGACATTGCACTCCACTGCATTGGGAAATGATTGAGTTTATCCCTGAGGTGCGGGGACTACTCTACTCTATTCAAATAGAGCCTTTGATCCTCCGATCCCGTCGAATTAACTTTAATTGGCGTCGCAAGCCGTAGCGGATAAGCGTACCAGTGCACCGGCCAGAGCGAGAACGCTCGCGGCTAAAATCGATTCTATCCGACTAATAAATCCTTTAACGGCTGATACGACGTTTACGTTAAAATTCCACCGATCGTTTGATCTGCTGGCGCAGAGAAAAATTAACGAATGGAAGCAATGGAAGCCGGAAAAGCGCCTTAAGGGTACGTGGAAATTGATCGTGAGTGACGCAACGAACTGACCGGGGTTGTACAATATTTACTTGGCCTCGCGCGCCCTTTTGGACAAATATTTGAAACCGTTCTCGTGTTTTTCCAACACTTAACTTCATCTACAGGTCTATCAATTTTGTTTTAAGTGCTAGAAAATTTCTTCGTACTACCTCTACAATCTATTAATTACGTTATGTTCATATGTATGTAATTTAATATTACTATGGGGCATCGTGGCGAAAATAGTATGTTACCGTATTTATAATAAGTTTGTTTATTTAAGGTAGCTTCAAGCTTATTTAAGGTCAATTTTTAATTAAAAAAAAGTAGCTAAAAAAGTAGGAATATTATGTCGGCTAAGAAAATTACTATCTAAAGAAACTAAAATAATAATTTACAATGTAATTGTTAGACCTCATTTTATATATTGTGGTTCATTATTAAATATATGTTAGATAAGTCAACTAGAGATAGATTACAAATATTACAAAATAGAGGTATGCGATGTATTTTAAATGCTGATAGGTATGCTAGTCGGATAAAATACTTTATCCGATTAGGATAAAGCAAAAAAGATGATGATTGAATTAGATTGGTTGAATGTGAATGATACTTTGAGAATTTGTATGTTCGTATTTATATTTAAGTTAGATAATAATATGTTACCATCATATTTTAGTAAATTTATTGTGAGAGGAGTGGATGTATGTGAATATAATTTAAGGAATAAAAATAATTTAATTATAAAAATTCCTGGCAGTCTTAAAAAAACATCTCTGTACAGATGCTTAGTTAAGGACTATAATTAATTAGCTTAAGCTACTATATTATATAAATAAATAAATAAATAAAAATCTAATTACAAACAAGCATTACTTAAAGCTGAAATTATAAAATAAACTTATTATCTACTAGCACTTGTACAGAGGTGCTGTTTTAAGGCTGCCAGGAATCCATCAATTTTATTTATATTTCTGAGAAATTGTACAACTGTACAAGATACTTCTCCTGGATCTACTTAATTTTAAATTCTCAACTATTAACTTATTCTTACCCCTAGTATTATGACTATGTACATATATAGAGTCCCTCTTATTAAATATTTATCAAAATAGTTTGCTAATAAATTCTTATCTAATTTAAAAATATGTATATACTAACATGCACACTTTTAAGGTTTCATTTACATTCATCCAATTCAATTTATTCAACATATATCTTATACTAGTTGATCTATTGACATTTAAAATACTGCGCATAGCTCTTTTATATCTTTAATTACCATATTTACTAAATTTAAAAATGAACCACAATATATAAAATGAGAATGAACAATTGCTTTATAAACTAATACTTTTGTATTTCTAGATAGTGTATTTCTTAATCTACACAATAATCCAACTTTCTTCACTACTTTTTTTAATAATCACCACTTGTATGTATGTATGTATGTTAAAACTACGTTTGCAATTGCTGCACAAGCACAGTTTGAGAGGTTCTGAATTGGTTCACGTAATACTATACATTTTATACGTGCGTATATATTTTAATGGACTCATCAAATTTATTTTCGGTTTATATAGATTCGGTCTGCGGCTCATGTCCACTCGAGCGGCAAAACAAACGATTCCTCATTTCTCTTCTTTATCTGTAACGAGTCACAAATAAAGGCTCCTCCGACCGAGAAAATCCCGCGGAACTTCTCGTGAAATTTCCACCATTCCTCCCCCATTTCCCACCCCTACTTCCGAATCCTCCCCTTTCTATTCCACCACGCGAACACTGAGTCGGGGCACATATCGAAAGCTCATATTTGCGATTGCAGCACATTGCGCAATAAAGTCTCAACTGGCCACGCTCAATAAGATCCAAGTGTGTTCTAGTATCCATAAAAGCATCGGCGATAGTTCTTTTTATATAAAATCTATAAAAATAACCCCCCCCCCCCCCCTCCCTGTAAATCCGGTCGCGTTCTAAAGCGGCGACCCTTCACCTAGGACCCATAAAGGGTTTCCTTCGAAGGGTCAAGATTTTTATACTAATGACGATTGGGTAAAAATATTATTCGGGCGATCGAATATGAGCGATGCTTAGGAGCCACTGAGAAAAGATCGGGTATGAGCTGGGGAAAGGAAGCCTTTGAAAGAAAAAGGTTCTTTCGTATTCTAACGTCTTTGCGTTTAAAAGAGGACGGCCTCGTCTTATCCGACTTTCGCATTATACGAAGTAACCTTTTAACGAGAAATGGGATTGGACTCACTAATGCGATCCTGCGATGCGAAACGAAAAAATTATTTTCATATGAGTATTTTGGGTATTCATTGAAATGCACACAATATCAGAAAATCCTTAGAATTTCTTATGAGTAGGAGAATGTGTTAAGCTGGCATACAATTCACCCAAAATCAAACACTGGCTAAGTATAATAATATTCACAAAAAGATTTCACGCAATTTTTCAATTCACAACATATGTACATATGTATAATAATAATTGTGTAGTGTAAAATTTCGACAAATTGCGAAAATACTTTCATCGTGAATGTATTTATATTTTTACGTTTACGACATTTCTTATTTTGTGGCCAATTTTAAGTCACATGTTTTACATATTTTATCCTTCGTTCAGCGCGTACGGATCTTTGAATTTTTTTTATTCTTTATTCAAGTCCTCTTTATGCGAGGAATTTTTCTACAAAACCGACGTAGGTATTGTCGTTTCAGCGTCTTTTTCTTTCCACTTGTAACGTTTTCAGCAATTTTCGTTGTCCCTTTCTATGTATTTCTGGAACGGCCACTTTCTATTCTTTTTTTACAAGCCTTTACAGGACTTATCTTTATCGAGTGTGTGTACTTTTAGTGTGTTTTTTCATTGTAGAATATAAATATCGATCAACCGTTGAAGTTTTTCTACATATTATAAGCGTCTATTTCCGGATAAATTTAAATAATTTGTTATGTATTCAATTTATTAAAATGGTGGAAACATCAATGACTTTTGCATAGACATCTGTAGTTGAATATATAAAAGCTTTTGTGCTACAACTATAGATATTTCGAATTTATAGATGTCACTAATTAAAACATACTCTGATATTCTATTTTAAATAATTAGAATTTTGAAAGTAATTCAAATTTAATAACTGTATCATCATATTTTTTTTTTTTTTTTAAATATAACAACAATTACGGAAAATGAATAAGAAACAAAAAGCTTTAAATTTTTATCAATAGATGTCACTAAAAAAACTTTTCCATTTTTCATCAAAATATTTTTAAAAATCTACATTTACTAAAATTTAACACATTTTCCCTATAAGAAGGAATCAAAATTATTTCAACCGCACTGCTACAAAAAATTCATATTTAACTCTGAAACCCAAAACTCCAAAACATTTCATTAAATTCGAAATTTAAAGAACATCATTTAATAAACAAAATTGATGTATGCATGTGTAATTATGTAAATTAATTTTTATTATGTATAAATTCAACGCAAAAACTCACCATGCATTTTAAGGTGACGCTGTTTACGGTGGCGGTCAAGGTCATCGCGTTGTATCTGGCTGTACGACCACTGGTAGACCGTGTGGCTGCGGACAAACCGCGCAGAACGCATCACTGACTAAATTGTTGTTTTTGACGTGATCTGTCCGCGGCTGTACGGCCAGAAAAGGCGTGATGACCTTGACCGCCATCGCCCCCGAAGACCGCAGTGGGAATAGATCTTTAAATATGAGATCCAGTAGTGAAAAATTCCGTACATACAAAAACATGACATATTGAAATCGAATATTCAATTAAGACAGAATTGATTTGACTATGCAAATACGGTCAATAGTAGTAGTTAATGATAAAACAATTTTAAAAAAATTGGAAATCTTTTGCACGTCATGTAATTAATTTGTAAAGAACAGGTTGAATTAATATTGAACTATCGTTTTCATGAGGCATTCATACACTGTTCGCGTGCATGATAATATTATATAATTTGACAGATCAAAGTTGTCTGATCGGAGAAAACTTTCGGTGGTTAATTACTCATTATGTATTATCAAATGTTGATTAGATTTTTTTGCATAAAAACTCGTCTCGCCGTCTGCTAACGATAACAGGAAATCACACGTGGAAACGTCGTGTCAAAAAATAAATAAACAAATCATTGATCTAAATATTATAAATCTATAGATATCCAAATGAAAATCGAAAAAAAAACTAATTTATTTAAATTAAATAGCATACTTATTAGTATCGTAATTATGTATGTATGTACATTAAACAAAACGTTGATATTGACTTATACAGCTTTTTTAAGGCAAATGGACACTGCATAAATGTCTCCCCAAACCAACGTGGGACAGCGGGAGAGGTACCGAATTTTTTGTACACGATACATATTATGTGGTCGCTTACTTTCATTGTGTTATTTTTCAGTACTTGCTATTCTAGCAGAAGTAATTCACTCTTCATCGGATTTAAAATTCGGTCCCGCGTTGGCTTGGGGAGATCTTAAATCTTTTTTTCTCAGCTCCTTACAAGTGTCCAGTGTCCGTTTGCCCCAAAATTACCCTTTTTACAAATTATATTTTGAACTTTATAAACTTTTGAGCACCCGATAAATCTAAAAAAAAAAAAAAAATATATATATATATATATATACATAAATGTATGTATGTGCATACAAACTTGCGAGTGGTATAGGTTTAATATAATATACATATGTATAGCAAGAGAAATAGTGTTATCAAATATTATAATTGGAAATTTGATTTAATTTTGTTCTCATTATAAAGGTTACCTACCTACCTACTTATCAAAATAAGTTTGAGTTAAAAATATGTATTTGATATTTGCATATAAGATTTCATCATCTTCAATGCTATATCTAATATAAAAACAACAGTAACACATTTTATGAAAAATTTAAACTTTATCACTTCCGGGTTAAAAATGTATTTTGAGCTAGATAGTATGTTGTATGTGTATTAATGTGTGTAATTTGATGAAAATCTGCTGGCATCAATTACTTTATATTGAATAATAAGAATACCTTTGCTTCAAAAGTCGCAATAAATAATGTGATACGTTGTTTTATTCGTTAAAACTTAAATATATTCGAACGATAGTCAATATGTACATTGCATTATGTACAATGAACAAATAAATTTTGCTTATATCAACATAAATGGAAATTTAAAAATGCAATCGATCAAAAAAATTTGTAATGCAATCGATCAAATAAATGTATTGTGTTTTACCGATAAAAAATCGAAATACCGAAAAAAAAGTATTATATGCCTGGGAATATTGAGATTTTTTTGCAAATAACATATAATTTAATTCTTACACCAATAATTTGAAAGGGAGATTATTATATTTTTCTAAATTTTATAGTGCCAAATAACATATTTTATCTTTTTTTTTTAAAAAACGCCATACAAATATAATTTCAAACGCATACTGAATCAAATTTTTTTAAATTAATCTCTAGATACATATGTAGGTACTACATATAATAATATTTTAAATAGGATATTACGTTTAAAAAAATTGTATGTGGCTTATACATACATACATACATACATACATAGAACAAAAAACTTATCGACGAAATATCTACGTAAATATTCAATTTGATTACCCACTTAAAAAAAAAAAAAAAAAAACTCAAATAAACGCACATTTAAGCGATATAAAAAGTTAAGAGTAAGGAAAAATAATCATCACAAAAAGTGTACAAATAAGAAAAATATATAAAAAATACTAGAAAAATTATACCATAAGTATTTCTTATATAAATCGAAAAAAATAATAGACATAACATTAATCGTACCAATGGAAAACTGAATTTTTCGTTAAAAGCATAATAATTAGGTAAATGCCAAGATGTTAATTTCTTACTGAAACGAAACATATTTGTCTATTCGATCGTCTATAAATATTTAGTCAAAAATACATCGGTTAACGGTTTTCTATCTATTTTTTCATGTAGAAGTCTTCCAAAAGCTTTCTTTAGAATTATGACGTAGTTGCACGTAAAAATAAAGATATTTTTACACATCTTATTATACATATTGTGTAATATGAAAATAAACTATTAATGCCTACGATCTATGCATTGAAAACCAACTTCGTTTGTTACACTATTCGATTAACTGTTTAATAATGTCTCGCATAAGAACAATGAAGTTTAACAATTATTTATTCAAATAGCATTTTCGCGTAGTACATGTGGGTTATATGTCATAGCAGGGTTAAAATTTCCGCCGAATAACGAAAACAAACTAAATCGAATTTTAATAAAATTCAAAAGCAAGTTTATTGATCGCAAATACAAAATAATCGGTTTTTCTTAGCGCGCACATTTCGACAAACATTTCAGTTTCAATACATTTCATTGCATAACAATGAATAAGTCAACAGACGTGGGATATCAACTGGCCACATCCCGTGAGGAGAAACGTCTAAAAGCTTCAAGTGCTACAATTGAAGTACAAAAGAAGAAATAAATTGTCACAATTTCAAATGAATGGTTTCAATCGGTCATTCTATCGTGCTGAATTTAATGCTAATCGTTTAAATTTTAAGTAAATCGTCATTTTTTGTGACTGAGATAACCTTTTTATTTGTGGACAGGCGGCAAGCTTAATTATAATTAATCCACCAACGGAGAAATTCTATCACGTTTTAATTCTGTGATTCGAATAGTTTATCGCAATAATTCACGTGCTGACACTGTTGCTCAAATCATCAAAGTATCATTTAAAAACAATCTACATACATTCATACATACATATGTATGTACATATATGGGGAAGCAAATGAATTTTTCTTAAAAAATAAAATATCCAAACCAACTTTATCGAGGTTGATAATTCCACTTATTTAACGCTTCCAAATAATATGTACCTATAGTTAAAATTTCTCTTGCAAAAGAATGTAATATTTTACTGTAATTTATGATTTACATGTCTCAATGTCAAATTGAACTTGCACCATTTTCAAAATAAAGGGTTCAAATAACAATATCAAGAACCTGAATCTCAACTAAAAAACTCACTTATAGTTTTTTGACCCGTACCTATTTAATTCAAAGCCATGAACCCAAATTGGACCCTAACCCAATTTTTGCTAAAACTACTGAATACTGTACCCGAACTCGAACCGAACCCATTTAATTTAAGTATAGAATCTACAATGTATGATTAGTACTATCATAGAAAGTACAATACAAAAAAATCCCATCGGACATTGATAATAAAATAAACGGAGCAAAGTCAAATAAGAGCAATCGAATGGCTTAGTATTATAATGGTATAAGTGACATTAAATTGAAAAAAAGAGTTGAATTTACAGGATTGCAAAAGATTTCAATACGCACAATCTAGCAAAAAGACACGACTGTAAACAAATTACTAGCATCATCTATGAGCATTCGCACTAAGTGATTTATCGTAAATCCTATACTAAATTGAATATTTTTAAATATAAAACACTCATTATTTCACATTGTATTTTTTGCTACTTATACCTTTTTAATACTATGCCATTATTTGTATAATATTTGATACACACATCAAAATAAAAAGATGGACAATAGCCGCAAGCAATCGCAATCTACATATCATCTCAATCTGATTCAAAATATCGCCGATTTTTTTCAAACACCTAACACCGGATGAAAACCGTTATCTCGGCGACAAAACACAACACATTATGGACCGGAACAAAAATTATTTTGAAAAGAAAATTATATATGTACATACATGTTTCATTTAGCGTTATTATAAATTTATTAACGGAAATATTTTATTTATTAAGAAAACTATACGTACGTCCCATCGTAAACTACATTTAGACTTTGGTTACTACCAAAGCCTAAGTATTGCTCATCCTACTTTGCGGATTTTTATAGATAAATTAAGACAAATCCAAAAAATATATGATCCGCGGAAACGAAGACGCTATGAAGAAGCTGTATGCTATATCCTACAACTACAATATGGAGTAAAAATAAAGGATTTTTAGTTTAAAATTTAAAGATTATATATTAAATTAGAGGCCTTCAATCAGCAGTGGATGGTGAACGGCTGTAAATGATGATGATGATGATGATATTAAATTACTCGCTATGCTAGAAAAATAAGGCATACGACCAATGCGTACCGTCAGTTATGACGTATGGATGTGAAACGTGAATGCTGAATTCAAGAATGTTACATAAGATCCAGTACACACAGAGAAACATGGAAAGGTGTACAACAAGAAGTGATCGTAAGAGGAATACATGGCTAGGAAGCATGACAAATGTGACAGATATAGCGGAACGTATGAAAAAGTTGTAGTGGCAACTTTTTCACATAGCGAGAAGAATGGATGGCAGATGGACGCGAGAAATACTTAAATGTTACCTGAGAGGATGTGAAAGAAAGCAAGGAGTGGACGATGAGCTGATGAATTGAGAAGAATGTGTGGATTCAAGTGGATGCCGACTGCACAAGACAGACTGGAATGGAAGAAAGGTCTTCATCCAGCAGTGGATGGTGAACGGCTGAAAAAGATGATGATTACATTACTTGATAAATGAAGCGTGTACATATGTATATGATTTTCGTCACCGAGATTTTTCACCGTCGCGTACCGTAACGGACGTACGCGGGTAAAGTTTGAATTTGGCGCGATTCCTGCCGCTCGGCGAAACGGCTCGACCAATCGCATCGAAGGAGACCAGCGGCCGACCAATCGTGGCGCCGCATTGTGGTGCGACTTTTGAGGATCGGGAGCGGGCGCGCCAAACGCCGCCACAACAATATCCCCAAACGACCAAACTTCGGCACGCGGAAGCTCATTTGCAAATTTTAAAACGGCACGAGCAATTTTGCACGTGCATTCGAGCGATTCGGATAAAAGGCCGCGCGCTCGGTGTCGATAGTGCACCTGTAAAAAATCGAGATAAGTGTACGCGCGCTCTTTGAACCGGAGCACTCGGCGCTCGGCGCGCCATTTTAGACGATTGATATATAAGCGAACCGGGCCGTACGTTTCGACATCAGTTCGCTGAGTGTTGTCGAACGGTGTGTATCGCTCTCGTTGCTCACCTTTCGCATATATAAAATTTTCGTTTTACCCTTTCTAAACCGGAAGTAAAGCACAGTCACTACTGTCATGGTGGGTTACAGTGATACGTTGAGTGCCAACATGGAGAATAGCAGGTAATTGTTTGAGTGCAACTACCTTTTACCCCAACACCATACGCTCACCTCTCACCATTCACTATTCATTCCGGTTATAGGTTAAATAATCTTATAACAACACGAACGGTTGAATTTTACGTTTTTTTTTCGTCGTAATGCATCAACGAAACATCAAGTACACTCGTATCGAATATTGTAAATGTCATTGAAATTTTCAATGTGATCCGGTTGATCTAGCTAACAAGTGCCACGCCTTTAACCTCAAAACGCGTCCATTCCTGGTTCAAAATTTTGGTGTACACTAAAAGTATTGAATTGGATGAATGTCAACAAAACCGTTTTAGTACACATTTTTAAGTCGGATAAGAATCTATTACCAAATATTTAATAAGGGGGTTTAATATACGTAGTCGCAATACTAGGGGTAAAATAAGTTAAAATAGTTGAAAATTCAAAATTAAGCAGATCTAGAAGATTTGTCTTGTACAGGGGTGTTGTTGAATACAACAAGGCCTTAGAAAAGTGAATCCTTAAAAACAACACCTCTGTACATTAAGTTTATTTTAGCTTTATGTTACTTTGGTTGAAATGTGTTGCAATTTGTCTATGTATGTATGTACGTAGGTAGCAAATGTTGCCCGTTGACTTTTCGCGAATGTTTACCATTGGTATGTGAGTGAGCTAACAATAGCGGTAGCTATGGGTTACGGTAGAAAAAATACTCCATCCAACTTGAGAAGCGTCTCGTATTGCGCAACTAACAAAAAATTGGTCAATTTTTACGACTTGGATCGATGTTTATTCCAAGTGGTCGAGATGGTGACGAAGCTCATCGGTTGAGACCCGGGTAGTCTGCGCAGATCGATTCTAAATCGGTCAAGACTAGGGTGTTTCTCGTGTTGGATGCGGTACGGTTGAATTGTAATCGATTCGGTGTGATGATGGGACCTTCGGTGTGTCTGTGTGTGTTTCTATCATACATAGAAGTCTCACCTTGTGTCTGTCTGTCTGCCTGCCTGCCGTTTGATTAAGTCTGAACGCGTGATTCGAATGGTGCCGAGAAGTGTGTGGTAACGTCTCGGGATTGGTCCTTGAATGTGATCGAAATGAGTTGTCGGGTGAGAATTAGCGTTGCGTCACAAAAAAACGCGCGAAAATGATGCCACCGAAAAAAAACATTGATTAGAAAATTAACGTGTTAAAATTATGGACCCGAGCAACGCTGGGTGCTTTTAACAACTTGTACAATCGAAAGGTGTGGATGCGCTTTTAAATATCAAATCGAATTTGTGTGATAAAATGTGATGTAATATTGCAATTATTGTATTCAATGGTGCTCAAGTTTCTTAGCAAGTAATTGAATCGCTTCGTGTTAAAAGGACGCTGTCACATTTTTGGCGAAATTCAATTGCGATTGTAGTACTTTAAAATCAATATAATCTTTGATTTTCGACAAACATTAAAAAGGCTGAAGTCTAGCTGATTACAGCGATAAAATTGAACTCCAGATTTGAGTTCCATGTTTATAAGAAGTTTGTCCACAACTTTGGCTCCTTTGACTAATGCCCTTTTAATGTGGAGCGATTCAATTGAAATGAGTTGTTGGGTCAAAAAAAATGCTATCCAAAAAACATTTGACTGGAAAATTTCTTCCAAGTTTTTAAAAATTGTTGTCAAGTGTCTAAAAATTGTAGCCCAGGCAATGCCATTTACTTTTAACAACATTTATAATCAAAAGCTTAGGAAAAAAGGTGTGAATGTTTTTTTAAATAACAAGCCGAATTGTTGTATTTCTCATGTGAAAAAATATGATATTAAATTAGATTTCAAATTTCACAGAAAGTAATGAACATATTCAAATAAATCCATAAATTTGGCATGAATATTATGAAAGTGTGCATTTAAATGAGTATGTGATTTGTTTATTATATATATATATATATATTGTACTAAACAGTGTTTTCTATTTTGTTACAGAAACTGCTTGCGCAGGATTGCACGACACGACGAAACAGAGTTCTCCAAAGATAGCATTTTAAACGCTATGGAGAAGTTTGTGAAGACCGTCAACGCTATGGAGGAAACGGTATTGGTACCATGCCGTCTCATGGATTTGAAGGTGAACGAAACGACGGAGGAGACCAGACACAGAGGCCGACATTCGTTGGCAAACGAGGATCTTTTCACACTGTACAACATGTTGAACGCCTCCAAGATGGAATTGCTCTGGGGACGGGATCGCGGAGAGGAGAAACCACAAGTAGTCAAAAAGGGACATATTCGCCGACCATCGACAGCCTCCACCGCGTCAACGTCGTCAGGAGCTTCACTCCCCAGCGACACGGAGAGCGAAGCCGGCGTGGAAGGATCAGAGGACTCGGGTGTGGAAGGAGAGGAGTGTGAGGCGGTTGGTGCTGAAAGAACCGCTGAAAACTTCAGACGTCATCTGGCTGGTTTGCGACGGGCGTTAGCCGGACTCACCGATGCTGCTAACACGATCACACAACGCTATCAGGCAGACGTCGGTGCACCGGTTTGATTCGGTGACTTTCTTCGCATCTTCTCCTCGCGACACCCTCGCACCCATATTGTGATATTCTTTTAATTTTACGCTGTACAGTAAACATACCAAAACGGCCACTAAAGGCCGCTCTTAAGTTATTGCGTGTTGTGAAGTCATTGCCAAAATGTTTTGAGAGTGGCTGCGTGAATGTGTGTGCTGAAGAGTGTTTTTAAAATGAAAAAAATATATATCGTATCGAATATGATAAAAATATCATATTTGATATAAATACCTATTCTTGCGAATAGGTAAATGACAATTTAATTTGTAATCTCATTGAAATTGTTTTGTCAAAAAAAGAGTACAATTGCATCATGAACTTTAATCGTTCGGTGTTGAAATCGATGAACATGAACTGTCCGATGTACGACTAAGAAGCCATGAATTTTTCATGCACTTCAAATAATTCTCTTAGTGTATTATTATCTAACCTTCTGTTCATGTTCACCGATGTAAATGCCCGATGAAATAGGCTTTGTATGGAATGTATTTTAAAACTTCCGAAATGAATGTGTTTCTGATATTGTTTCGAATACCCACTTCATGATGATTTGAGTGTAGTGTGAGAACATCTCGTCGTAAATATTTTTGTCCGAGCCGTTGGAATGGGGAAATTTTATGTAAAATTAAATGAAAATGAAAAGGTGGGCTTATCTGACTTTTGCATTTTGTATTATCTACTGATAGTCACATACAGTCGAGCCACCTTATCTGTTGCTTTTTATGAAACAAAATCTTGATTCCGAGTGTTCCCGTGCAAAATAGAGCAAAGAGGCGTAAACATATATATGTATAATAGACTTTTGTATTTAATTTATTAAAAGATTTGTATAGAGATACGGTGGCTTAATTTTCTATTGTAAATTAAAAATATAATTTTTATTAGAAAAAAAATAAATGGTTACTGAAAATTACTGTGTTGCATTTACTTTTAAACCAAATTGTAAGTATTTATGACTGCATTATTGCACAATGACTCTCACTGAGCATTATCAACACAATATTGACCTTAAACAAGAATTCCGATATAAAATTTCAAACAGTACACATACACAACATTTCAATAACATATCATTGTGCATTCAAGTTCAAGATCAAACAACATCTATCAATGGAAACTTTCTTTACACTGCCTGCTCATTTAAATTTGGTTCTTTGACTTCTTCTTAATCACAAATGTATATAAACATTCTAGATTCCATTATATTGAATTGGCCTTTGGGTCAATTAACTACTGCAATTAACATTCTATGTAATGGATTATTCATCAATTTAATGAACAAGCAGTTCTACCAGTATATTTCCATTGACGTTCAAGCTATCGTTAAACGATCAAATGAACCTACGTATTTATTTATTAAAACAATTCGAAAAGTACATTATTATCGTAATAACCACTATCATAAATATAATTAATCGAATTTACAAACTTGTTCTATCTACTTTGGACGATATTTACTGAAATTCATTCATCATTTTCAGCCGTTCACCATCCGCTGCTGGATGAAGGTCTCTCCAAGCCTCTTCCATTACCGTCTATCTTCAGCAATCTGCACCCACTTAACTTCTTCTTAATTCGTCAGCCCATCGACCACTTGGTCTTCCTAGCTTTCTTTCACATCCTCTCGGATACCATTCAAGTATTTTTCGCGTCCATCTACCATCAATTCTTCTCGCCACGTCCAGCCCACTGCCACTGTTTTGGGTGCAAAATTAATCAAACATAATTTTAGTTTTATTAAAACTAATTTTTAAACCTATTTTCATACTTTCGTTGCTTAATTGTGTTAATCTACTGAGTCACATGCAACTACAGAATAATAATAAATTGAATATGCATGTACATACATACATAGTTACGACATTTTCTTCCAGTAGGTATGATGAAAACATTTGAATTAAAAAACCAAAATAATGAATAGGTCATTTACACTTGGCTACAACTCGATACGAAAACTTGTAAGTGATAAGATATAATTTTTGTTGGTTGAACGTGTTAATTATAACTGAAAATATACATATTGAATGTCGTTTTAGTGATTAAAAATTCAGAGTTCAATTTTTATTTTGTACTCTGAACATAAAATCTTGAATCATAAAAAAAGAAATTGTCTGTTGTCTCACCTACATACATACATACATATGTAAATGAAATAAAAAAAAAACAATAAATTAACTATTAGTAAACCGTTATAGCATCTTCTTTACACGTTTGTTAACAAAATTTACAAAAAATGAATAATTAAGCATTATTTCAATATTGACAAGATTTCAAATAATTTAATGACACATTGCAAGCGTGCCGTTTCACAACTACATACGATATTAAAAATCGCCGTTTAATGTCAACACATTGGTTACAAAGACAAAGATTTCGCATTATTAATCAAGTTAACACGTCCAAAATATGTCAAACACGGAATTTACTTAATCTTCATAAATGTTATTGAACAACTTGAAATTATACTAACTAACGTGACCCAAAACACTAAAAATCCAATCATGCCGACATGACATGTTGTACAGTTAGATCAGAACATCTCTTTCATCAGGTTTTTCTTGTTTTTGTTCTAAGCGCATCGCTATAGAAAACCGGAGATCAATCTTGTAGCGAGTTTATGTATCGATACCGAATCGATAACATTTATGATTTATTAAACTAGTTACATATGCGTCGGAATTTGAAAAATGCTATCGATGTTCCATAATCTACATACATAGGTTTCCATTACGTATGAATTTACGAGGCAACATTAAGCCCCTCAAGTGTTTTACTTGAAAGAAAATTCTTGTTAATCAATTAAAGACCATACTTATGTACTGTATCTATTCGAGACAATTTTGATTCATCTGAATATTTTTTTTTACTTAATATTCCTTTAAAAAGTAAATAGTTCCTGAGTGCACTCAAAGAATAGACGCAATATAATTTATTAATTAAAGTCAGTTACGTAAATCGATAATTGATATGCAATTGTTACACCATATAATATTATAGTGTTGTGACGCCGATACATTTATTATTTCCTTATAATTGTTAATCGACACAATTATATTACAGGTATAAAAGTATAGAACGCAATCAACAGATTATACCATCCTTGACAGTATTAATTGCATAGTCACTGAGGCTGATGTCTGGTCGATAAAAGCTTTACACGACGCAGAAGAATCTCTTCGATGGAATTCTAGAACGAATTTGAATCTAACACGTATGTACATGTACATATGTACATGAATGGTTATTGTTGGTGAATAGTAAAAACCTGTTTATCTTGACAGATGGTCGGTTTGGAAAAAATCTCCCCGGGTACACTTGTTAATTGAAAATCGGAAAAGTCGCGATGAGTATGTCCTCAAATCCTGTCGGGTCAAATCGTGTAAAAAATTGTCAAGTGGACGGTTGCCATTACATTCACTCGATGCACTCAATTGCCCAAATTTATAAAGTCAACAAGTCATCGATGAATGTCAATTGCAACTTCAACATAAGAATTATCAATTATTTTTTTTTAAATTTGTGAGTCATGTGAAGATTAATTGTTATATATGAACATTAGTATCTAAAAATAAGCACGCACACTAGACGTGTGAATATCCATTTCGTTGGTCGTATTTGCGTCAGTGTTTTATCAATTGACGAAATCGATGAATGTGTGTGGTACAAAAACACGCTTTTGGGTTTAAAAAGGAAGTTCGTGACAAATTGATAACATTTTTCTCTTTTTCGTAATTGGAATTTTTCGTATAATTCGATGATGCGGTGAATTCCAAAGTTGCTCCAATTAATTACGTTGGGAAACATTACAAGCAGCAAACTATATTACCAAAGAGTGTGTCAAGGCTAATTAGAAGACCTTTCGATACGCATACCACTTTCCCTAGGAAATCAAATCGAAACACGATGTTTTGATGTTGGATCAAAAAAAAATTCATTGGGTATAATATTACGAGCATTTTTGCCGAAAGAAAGTAAGTGTAATTGGTATCATCTCACTTTCTTTTACATTGAAATTTGAAGTGGGATATCCCTCCGAATATTTTCAGTGTATTAATGATGCGAAATTTCTCCTATCACTTTCGATTTTTACTATCCACCGAGATAAGTGTTTAACGTTTCGACTGGCGAATGTGAGTACTATTTCGCTTTGAATTAGAAACAACGAGAATGTGAGTACAATTCCGCTTTGAATTAGATACAACGAGAATGTGTTCATCGCACATCAAGTGTGTGAACATCGTCCGATTTGGCGAAAGTGGAACGTTCAATCGAGAAAGTCTCATTAGGCACATAGTGAGAGATAAATTATTACGCACAATGATATCGAGGCATTGGCGAAAACGCACATTTCTCGACACGCCAAAATAATATTATGACGTAATATTGTTATGAATGAACAGTTTGGCAACAAAATTTTTCTGTTTAGAATGCGCAATTCAGCTCGAAAACACTCGAAAACACATTTAACAGGTGGTGAATGCTTTGAATAATTTGCGCATCTAGAATGAAAAATTCATGATATTATTAAAATTAGTCTGTTAAGCTGTTTAAGGGCTGCTGATAAATTCATATTTTGCTGTACCATTTTATTCATAAAAGGTAAAAAAAAATTACACTAAACTGACAATTAGTGACAATAAATGTAGTACTAAGAACTGGCTAACAAGGTGAGACGAAAGTAGAAGGAATTTCTCAGATTCCTTTTGATAAAAGCGAGGAAATTACAACACGTGTTGACTAATTTATTAAAGAATCAAATTGCTTAAGTTGACATAAAATGTGTTCTGAAAGAAGTTGTTTCTATAGAGGTAGAAATTCGTTAGCTTTAATTTATTGAGTAATGAACTGACGAATAAACTTATATTCGATACCTACATATATTCTATTAACGTATTTTACTTAATTTTCTAAACCAAAAATGCGCGGTTATTATTTTAAAGAGGTTTAACGAAGAAGAGTTTATACTAACGTATATTATATGCAATTAGGACAAACGCGTTCAAAAGAAGAATTAATTAATTGGCTTGATAACTGCAATAAAAAAATTTAATCGCAATCTGTACACCGGTCCACATATTTATCGGTGCACCAAAACAGTTGATCCGCATACTTATAACAAAGTATTTACTACAATAGCAGGTGAATGGACCAATCCAATTCATCGAAGATATTGATTTTAACGTTACATACGAACATACCATCGATACATTAGGTACAACGCATTTTCTTCGATCGTTCGTCAATTGGCTCAGGGTCTTTTATTCTTTCAGTTTTGCAACTGACGCGATCACTATATTCGCACCGTTTATTATTATTGCGGGGTATAATGTTTTCCAGTGCCACCATTTATATGCTATGGCTATGATGTAAACGTCACTGTGACGAGTGCAAACCGTGACGTAACGTGCCTGCAAATAACCGCATAACGTTATTGCACGTAAACCTGTGTCGGATCGGGTCTTTGGATAATTGCCGTTTGCACAACACGCCCAGGTAGTTTGCAAAGCCATGAGAATATGTTTTGTTTCATACATAATTCGTTAATTGTCAAGTAAATTCTTAGAAGTTATTCGTAGTACACTTTGTATTGGTACTACTTTGTATGCTACGTGTGCACAATATTTCAATGATGTATCGTTGTATGGAAACGACTTAAGATGTGATATTAACGTAACAGATAGCAAACAAGCAGGTATTACAAATTAGTTAAATGTTTCTATCGGGTAAAATTAAATACGCCCTTGGTAACACGGATGCGCTCATCTTCGCAATATGGCGTTCTTTCTGCGCATAGCGGTTGGTCTAGTCGTTTAGTGCGATTAAAATTCATAGAATCAGAGGTCAACAAATTCTCAAGCAGGATATTTTTGTCGGTGGACACACCCACCATTCGATTTATGTATTTTGGTTCCACTTGAACCGTTCAATAGTTGCGATAGTAAAAGTTGAAGGGGGTGAAAACTTTCGTCGACCCGATGAACTTCGCTGAACGATCGATCGATTAATGCTATGACCTGAAATCTGCAACGTCATACTTCTACGAGTGTGCGTCTGTGCAATTTGGCGAAAGCAGTTGCTAAAACCAGTCACATCAGGTCTTGTAGCCCAATCGTATCAATCTCTCTTTCTACCTCACAGCACGTGTTGGAATATAATGGTATTATAAAAGGTATTCATATATAACAATATAAATGTATACGAAAACGCTCTACATACATAAATATATATATCGTGCTATTTAAACTGAATTCTAAGTTTGATCAAAATGCTGATAATAATATAATATTTAAAGAATCAAACTGTTTCAACTCAGTTTCAAGAGTGATAAACAGCGATGTCTACAGACAGATTGCTCACACATACATAGAATCACAAACAATTGAATTTCGCCTGAAAAGGAATTGACTCAATTTTACACTTAAACAGTTTATAAATTAATTCAATTGTGTAGCAACGTATATTGACAGTTATAAGCAGTTCATTAAACTGTTTGTCATTTGTATATTAGATATAAATATGTTTTTGTGATAAAAACAATGTACCTACTTTTCTAAATTATGATAAAGTTGATAATGGAGCTTGGAAAAATTCTCATTATTTTTTGTAAAGATGGCATTGAATTTTAATGATGGCTATCTCAGATAAATGTGCCTATGTAGATTGGTAAACATTGATTTTTTGCTAAATCACTCATTTTTTTGGCAATGGAAAGATACAAATCTAAGTTCCTGTTAGCTATTGTGCTTCCACGCGATCTGTATCAAAATTTATCTTATTTTTTTCGGATCTGTTATTTTAGATATTATTATGTTTCTGTTCCCATAATGAAAATCGCCAATCCGTTTTTCTCGACATTTCGGCACAACTGTTTTTTATGGCGAAATAATGTGTGTAAAGGTCGTGTTGATATAAAATAAAATAACAGTTCACGTGTCCAGTGATTGGGAAGTACATGATATGAAACGATAACTCCTATGTTGAAAGTTCACCTGGTAACGAATTTTCACGAAAATGCCCTTGGACCACTTTCGAACGTTTTCCTTTGTTCATACTAAAGAAATAAATGTAGAGTAAGGTTGGAAAACGCGTGAGGCTTTTATTGATTTTCCCACTGTGCCTAACCTATCCCTATAAGTGGAACGAGTGTCAACGAACTCAGATTCTCCCCAATTAAAAATAATGGAAAAAGTGGCGATGTATTCAAAGAATGTGACCTTGAAATTCCAACGAACTTGCATCCAATATCATAAGATGAATAAATTATTAAATATAATGTATTATTTCTATATGAAATTAAAAAAATTATATTCGTCCCATACATTTTATCTTTATTTTATATATATATGTTTGTCTATCTTTTTTTATTGAAATGATGAGTCCATTACATTGTGTTTTATATTTTTATATAACCTTGTTATAATTAGGCGAATCAAATGTTGATTAATTACAAATGTTTTATGCATGACAACACATTCTGCGAATAATATACCTATCGATAAGATAAATATGATTACTCGATTATATGTAAGTTGATCTGAGATAACTCGAATTATCATGATTGTGGGTATGTACATACATACATATGTACTTTTTAATATTAGTTTTATTTAAGGTAAAAAATATTTCATTGGTTAAATAAATATAATATTTTAAGTAAAAACAGTTTTATTAATATTGCTGCAGCACAGAAGATAACTTTTCCTTGACTTTTAAACAAATGTTAAATTTTATAATACAATACATTGTTTCATCAGTGAAACAAGAAGAAGGAACATCACAGAAATATCGTATGAGATTAACATTTATGTATTATTTACATGTATTGTAGATAGCTCACAAATAGTAAGATGTCTTCATAACCAACAGTTGATCCTCTTTGTCTTGATCCACGTATGAAGAATCGATGCCGATTACACAATGCTTAAAACAATCCTATCCTTTTTAGGCACCTCTTTAAATTAAATATAATATAATACTTATTAATGACATGCATGTACATATATTTGAATCACAATTTTATATTTATGCAAACTACGCACAGGCTTCCGTGGACGTTCTGCGAGCGCTGAAATTATATTGTAAATTAAATATTACAACTACGGCATACGAATTTGCATTATTTTCGCACGCGGAACTCCGCGTCCTTTTATTGTACAATAATAAATCTTCAGAGTGTTCACACATAAACGTGACAACGCAACCTTCGCATTGTACGTACATTAGTTAGTATTATTTTTTGCGTCGCAATATTTTTTACATCGTCAGTTTCGAGTGGATCGTTCATTTTAATGCGACATCATCATCATCATCAGCCATAGGTGATGTTGACTTTTCGCCGTTGCTCTCGTGTCTGTATGCGTGATTTGCCAGTCGCATGATTTCACCAAAGCGATCATCGTCATTGTTTGTTGTTTAACTACAATAGTATTGTCCATTCATGATGATTGATATCATTTCTATTGATCGAATGATGAATTTAAAAAAAAGGTACAACTTATGCTTCGTATTCATTGGCTTTCAGATTGTGAAATGAAACACCTATAAAAGTTATCGAGACATAAAATTCGTCCGCACTTTGTGCCATCTTACATATGTACATATGAAGGTAATCAAAATTTTCTCTTTTTATTTATTTTAAAACGAGATCTGTTTTTGAATCATTTCGAATGATTCGCGCTTGCATTTTTTATTTATTTTTTCGTCATCTTTGAAACTGTAATATTCGATGAATCGCTCGAAAAAGGTTTTTAATCTGAGCGTACTTAGATAGATGTACACGCGAAAGGGTAATTATAGATAATTTCTCAGGTAAGGCATTTAATTGATTTGTACGCATTCATATTTATTTTATAGACAGTTCGGATCCAACCGGTTTATGAAACATTTGTTGCAATGAGGAAATCGGTGTTTGACCAAGATATGCTAATACATAGTTTCATCTGGAATCCAATTCGTTTCACACAAATTTAATTCACTTCATTGATTAACTTTATATATTGCATTTTATTGTCTCATCCGTATGCGTTCGAGTGCTTATAAATAAGTGCTAGTTTTAATTTTTCCGGCCAATAAACACAATGGAAAAGATCTTCAAGTCCTCGATGATGATGCATGCTAGTGATGATCAGCTCAATAAATTTGTCGTAATAATGTGTGCGCGCTTTGCATTCTAATATACTGTACACCTGATTGAAACAGGTATGTATTGGATTTCTTCATTGGTCGTCCCGCCATTTTCGTCAGGACATTCGTCCTTATCATTGAATAACCTTGATTGGAATTTCCAACCATTAACGACGTAATCGTAAACACCCACAGTGAGCGTGACGCAGCAGTTTTTGATCACATCCTAAAAACTTTTTTTATCATCACATACTTTTGTGATGATAAAAGCATTATTTTTTTGTATTTAAAATTGCAGATTGTTTAAATTATAAATTCAGAATGTCAATATTTGAAGACAGTAGCTTCAATAGATGATACAAGTGCTAATATTTATAAATGTGATAATGTTTGAAGTGGATGTTTAAAATTAGTACCTAATGATGACAGTTCATGTTCCTAATGTATTGACTGTTGAATGACTTCTATCATTTAGATTTATAGCATCTATGTACATATACTGTAAGTATTTACATGCAAGGAAATTGTTGCTATTTTTATATTACAATATCCGATTCACAAAATTGATCGGAAGTAATTGAAGGTAATCGAACTGCAAGGTAATCGAGCGACGGGGCATTGATTCTACAATAATAATTATATCTATGGCGTATGGTGTAAAATTATGTTTGATAGAGCTTTCTCGTTGCGGAGAAATTGCATAAATTGATCTACCTAAATACAACGTATTATATCGAAAAACATCGTAATAGTTTCCAATTTTGCCATCGTCCTTGATATATGTAAAATATTATGTTGATCAGTTGTGTTTATTATCTTTGCATTTCCTTATAAACCTACGTCATGTCAACATATTTGAAAATTTGTTTTTTTTTTTTTTTTTGTTATTAAATTAAACTTAGTACGAATTAATTGAGATTAAGAAAAAACACCGTGAATGATTATTTTCTTAAGAAAAATAAATTGTTGGTATCAAATGCTGATTGTGCATATTATTTATATACATACATATGATTGTTTCAGATCTCCCTCAAATGATCATCGGTGATATGCCACGATATGCACTATTGGATGCAATTAAAGATTTTTGAACTACATACATATGTATGTACATGTACGCGTTATTGGATTTTATGCATTTGTAAGTATTCTGTTGAGTCACACAAGTGCATTCATAGATAGGTACATACATATGTATGTACATATGTAGTTGCATTTTTCTAGACTTTTCCAGTTACTGTCGTTTTACTGATACATACAAACATTAATTGGTATTTACCACACAAGTTGTTGCAGATATTTCCACAACGGAAACCGTGATTTTTAAACCACGAGATCTAAAATTGTAACTTATCTAAATATATACAGCTTTTTTCTCAATAACCTATGCTATGCTAAATGACCTCAAGCTTTGCCAAACTTTTTTTCATGTACGTTTTTTATAGGCAATGCTAAAAAAATGAATGAGAGAATCGATCATACATACATATATGTACATATACATACTTTAATTTGCTATATGGCCTCTTGATTATACTAGTGATATTATGGAACTTGATAATATACATAATATCATTTCAATTCGAAAAAAACTCAAGTAATCAGTTATTTTAATCCAATAATATCTAACACATCTCAGTAAAATTAATTATATTTTGTTTTGAATAACCATTCTTTTGCATTCTATGGGATTATAAGGTTTGTTTATTTTTATTTACATTAGATATTTTTTTAGACGTAGCAATGACCTTAACTGATTAATTGAACTCTCGCTTTAATATTGTACGCGTAGCTAGTATAAAATTTTCTAAAACTTTCATTTGCATAATACGCGGAAGATGTTTTATTTATTTTTTGCATAACTTGTTAATAAGTGAGTGCGTGGCCTTTCATCGGGATTTTTGAAGTTTAAGTTCTTCTGAATTTCATAAGAATTCAAATGATTTCCTCATATTCGCATTTGAACCATTCCTTGACTATTTTTTGAAGGATAAAGAAGTGGGCGTGTTGTGTATCGAATTTTATTTATGAAGATTACACAGTCAATTTTAAAACAAAGAAAAATTAATTTTCCAAATAAAATTATGATTATTTAATGGGCGTCCTTGTAAACTTAAGGAATTCCCAATTTTATTTATTAGACTAAATGGGTTTTTAACTAAACATGTTTTTTGTGAAAACGTCGTCTCAACAAAGATACTTTTAAGTGAAATAAAACTTTTAAGTTATTTATAATACATATAACGCCTATATATGTAGTAAAGTGCACAATAAACAATAAAGTGAGATTGTTTTTCAACAGTTCAATAAAATAATAAAACAACACTGCGTACCTATTTTTGTCGAGCCGGAAAATAACAAAAATTTTCACATATGCACATATGAAATACATACGTCATATCAAACCCAACTGACATCATTTCATAGTGTTTGTTAATCATTTTTTTTAAATACAAATATAAATACTATAAATACTTGACATTATTTAATATTTATCACACGTCGAAGTTTTTATTGTTGAATTTAAGTAAAAGGATTTTTTATTCATGCATATTGTGTGTTTGATAGGGATTTTTTCGTACAAAAATAAATAAGGAAAATTTCACATAAAAATTTACGTGTGATCTTATAGTTCAAGTAAACGTTGATATGTGTATTTAATTGAATTCTCTGAAACGACTGGTCGAATCTCGACCTCTGGTCAAATTCTAAGTCAAATGACCAAGATTTTTTATGACAAAATGTCAATAATTACATATATGTTTGTACAATACATACATATAAGAATTCGACTATTTTGTGTTAGAATATTTATCGTGTTTTCATAAAAAAATAATCTGGCGCAATTTTTAAATAAAAATTTTCGCTTGAATAAATTATTATTATTTTATTATTTAGATAAAAAGCGCAAATCTAATAAAATTACGTCAGTTTTGAATTTAAGCAAATTTGTATTATTTTTTTAAAATTATTCTTAACAAAAGACGAAGATGCACATTAAATAATTATAAATACATACAGTGTATAATTTTTCTCAATTGACCTCTGAATGTACTGACCGCTCAATCAATCGGAAATTTATTAACGGGACGATTTGTAGAAGCGAAATTATCATATCAATTGCATCATCCATTCCGTACATACATACATTATTTATTCAAGAATTTTTCATCACACAGGGTCAACCAGGCCATTCATTTTTCGAGCGTGCAAAAACGTACATATCTGTATGTTTCATTTTTTTTTTACTTACGTGACCCGTGAGAGGTCGAGCCCCAAAAAAGATATTTAGTTTTATTCACATGGGGTCTTTTTTTGCGATAGCGCAAGCCGAGATTAACCGGCAATTATAATTATTATTTGACCTGAGATAATAAATTCGTATGCTTATTTTTAATTTTAATTCCAGCGATAAGAAGCATCGGATGATTCGGCAATTATATGTTAATTAAATATTAATCATATGACCTGTAAAATATACATACTATGTATATATTTTAAAATTTAAAATATATCGAGCAAACATTGTACGCATAATGCATAGGGTGGAGCGAAAATCAACTTTTTTGAGTCAGGCCCGAAGCTAGTGTAGAAAAGTGGCCTATGATATTATATACTCATACAAAATTTTATCGATTTTGAATTGCGTCCTGACGTGTAGACCAGCCGTTTTATGTTGCAAATTTTAGTAAAAAGTTGGGTCACTAGTTGGGTTAGGCCACTTTTCGATATTAGCCTCGGTCCTGACTCAAAAAAAGTTGATTTTCGCTCCACCCTATACATTATTTAATAATGCGTACAATGTTTGCTCGATTTTCGCTGTAACTACCCGTATTATAACCTCATAATTATCAATCGACAATTTGAACTCTATATGTACCTAAATGGGATCGACATATCTACATACTTAATTACAATGAATACCTACAATGTACACACATATGTATATACCCAAGATTGTTGGCGTTTTATTATACTTTAATAAATAAAACTTTATAACTTCATTAATCCGATTAATCGGTAATCGATATTATAGATTCTAATTCATAGATAAATATGAATTAGAATCTATAGTGGATTATGTATGTACATACATATGTGCATTTGTATCAACAATGACTTTGTTGATACAAATGCACATAAATACGTAAAATTAGAATCAGACATTCGATTCTAATTTTAACAAATTCAGTAATGTTGTTATGTGAAAAAAATTTGATTAGAGCGATTCTATTGTTGATAATAATTTATACCTGCTCTATTTATATAAATCGCTACGGGTTGCTTTTCCTCTGAAGAATATACGTTGTTACATGAATTGTTGCGAAAAAACATTTCTTAACACAAAATATATTATTTTGACTCAAAAATATTAATAAATTTTTCATCAGAATTCCTCTACTCTAGAACGAATAAAATAAACATTGACAGGACGATAAGAATCTTTCAAATTTAATTTGTTTGGAGTGAGCAATTTATTTTCAGTTATTTTATTATATATATATTTTTTGATAATGATCTACAATAATCAAATGTTTACAAAAGGCACTGAACACATAAATTTACGATTTAATTTAATTAAATATTGTAATAACTTGATGATTTAGTAGAATTTTCCTTGTATTAAAGACAAATATTACAATGTCGACGAAATATTCAATACGTTTCATGTTTTATGTATGTACTTAGTATCGCATTAACTTTGAAACAAACCAATAGTACACGTTTTCGACTACATTTAGATGGGCTTGTTTGTTTTAAGTTAGTAAAATGTCCATAATATTTGAATAAATTATTTCACAAATTTGTACAGCTTGCAACTTCAATATTGTTTTAGTTTTACGTTCATCTTGTTTAAATGGGAATTAACTGCGCACGTAGACAAGCGTTGTGTGATTAAAATTCAATATTTTATTACAAGATTATTCAATAATTTTACTATAGAACATTTACAAAACATATTCTATAAGTTTAAAATATTCATAATTGCCAGACGACGTGTTTTGCATGCAGTTGTGTAAATCAAGTTACAAGAACAAGACAGTTAACGTTTCCTTCGTATCGTCTTAGAAATGTCAAAAGAATGAAACTTAATTTCTTCTTGAAATTTTTTTTTTTTGTACGTAATATAAATTCTGTTGATGATAACTTCATCTTACAATCGCGAATAATAAAATAACAAAACCATATTTAAGTTTTAAAACATGATGTATTAATCTTATAACGCGTGCTATCTTTTTTCATTGTTATTATTAATGAAGTAACCCATTTCGCTTAACTTTCACCTTTTTATCCTTATGTATCTATGTCATTGGATCGTTATGCAAAGCAGCAATTTGACAACTTCGAGAAATAAGCTAATTTTGTAATCAATAGCACTGAATTATTCGTCGAAAACAAAAATAGGTACGTAACACAACACATCGCAATATTGATCGGATGGCTTACAGCTTACTTTGGATTAATTATTTATTTATCCTATTTCAAAGTGTTTTTTAATCATAATGAGAAAGCACATACAATGGCTATATGTTATTTGATCGTCTATTGTCAACTACATACCTATGTATAGGAGCCGGAAGTGTTCAAAAATATTATTTTGGTAGCCAGTCCTTTGTTCGATTATTTATCATTATCATTATTCAACTTTAACAATACCTAATCGATGAAATTTGATAGCAGATTTCCTTTCTAAGGCTCTGTATTGATTTCGAAGGCGTAGTATTTGATTTAACACTAGGAATTGTACATATCGGAAAGTTTAGATATTGCTGAAATTTTCATCGAATTATTTACTTTATTGACAAAGTTTGGCTGTGTGTTTTGTACAAATGTGTTGTTTGTACTGTATGTACAACCTTTGTAATGAAGGGCATCAACTCGAAAACCCAAACACAAAGCACATCTGACTCAACTGCTTGAACTGGCGTTGACCACATTAAATTTTCCTTTTAGTAATCGTTCGATTGCTCTTTTTCAGTTGAGTTTGGACTGTGTCCAACGTGGAAATAAAACAGCTGCAATATGTGTAAACTTGGATGCGTGGAATTAAATATGGAAGAGTTTCCAGAATCCTTCTGAAGGAGTCACGACTTTTGTATGTTTTGATTGTCGAAGCTTTCCAAAAAAAATTTTAGTACCTATACATAAATTTATCAACCGCAATCAGCAGGTTATACATATTTACATATTTGTGTGCAAGACGTATGTATTATCGATTTAATGGAATCAAAATGCATCATAAATCATAAGGATAAACTAATTGCAGATGATGTGTTTCTCATATAAATATTTGATATGTTGTAGAAGACTTGTCATTACACATGTATCGTTCCACGTGTTGGCAATTAACAAGTAAATATTTAATTAAATTGTTCGCTTTACACTCGTAATCGATCGTATACATAATAAACTAAGTGAATGGGTTTCGTGTTAAACATTAACGATAATGATTTTTTTACACACTCGGAACATTTTTTTTTCTAGTTCGTTCATTTTGTTCAATATGTATTGCTTAAAATTCCACGTGCTAAAATTTTATAATATTTTTGCCGACAACCATTGACGACAGGTGAACATTTCTTCTAAGGTGAAGGTTTGCATCGGCTTGTCAGTATTACAATATTCAAAATAACAATGAAAAATTCGTTCTATTTAACCTTTCAGAACTTTGCGCGACAACAACAATGCACCATTGTGAAGAGAGCCATAGTCGCGCTTCTAATTTTGAGGTCGATTAATTAAGGATAAGCAAGAATTGTCAAAAAAAAAGAAACTGACTGTAAATAACAGGTCCGATTTAATTACACATTATGTAATCATAACATATACATACATACCTACAGTTGTATGTATCTATTCAAGGATTTCCTTGGATTGTTTGCGCAAAGCCTTTTGTGCAAAAAAAAAATAATGAACTGCCAAACTTTTTGATGACGTGTATAAACAAATGCGGAAGTAGGAAATTGACAAACAAAATCGAACTTGCGGAAGTTTTTCTTGCGGAGAAAATGTTCTATGATTAAATGTGAAATTGATTATTGTATTATGCAGATCGATTATATTTTCTGAAACTCAATTAGTGGGTGTGGAAATTATTTAGATAAGTATTGCTCGATTGCGAATGATTTATCATGTCTTTTATTTTGATTCTGTGAAGATACGAACCATCAAATCCGATGAGACATTTATGTATCTATATTTTCACAAACAAGTCCGTGGCTTATTAACACGCGCTAAAATGGTTTAATAAACAACACCAAATCAATTAGATTTTTTATTTTTTTTATCTTGTTGATAAATAAATTTCACTGAATAAACTTATGATTGACACTTAATTATCTGATTGAATGAAGATCAACATTTTACTAGTTCAATAAACTTGCTTCTCGTACAGTGCAGATTCCTTCAACCTACTACGTATGTACATATGTACATATTGATGGGTTAGTGTACAGATATTGTATGTCCAGTTTTGTGTTAAAATATTGTACGTGACATATGTACATCTTTTTTGCATGAAAAATATGGACGAAATGGACATATTATATATTTGAATAAGGCAATATCTTTTCAAATATACTATTTGAACATACATACATACATACAATACTTTTAAAACATGAAGGTTTGATGCAGATGAACGTTTTGTGTATGATAACTCAATTTTGGTAAAAACTGGACATAAAATATCTGTGCACTAACCCATCGATATATAGTTTTGCAAGTTTGAATTTAAAAGGCGACAATTATTTATTAAACGACAATGTCGATACTCCTCAGATACAAACTACCACTTGACCTGATAAATTATTCCACTGTTCTAAGAACGGCCATTGTCTCAGCTTAAAACAATAGTCTATTTTGAATACAACTAAGCTCCTCTTCTTCTTCTTCGAGTTTAATTTTGTTATTGTTTGTGACATTTAATTTAATTTTTTACGTTTGTATGTATGTATGTATTCGAATTTACGTAATAGCCGATTCGATGCCCGGTCAATGGACAGCTGACTTTGTCCATAATCTTTCCAACTTCTGCAACTGCGGACAAGGCGGCGCGGTTCGGTTCAGATTGCTCAACGAATTTTTGCTCCACGTAATGGCACTAGACCAGTAACTAACTCATCACGCAGCTCAGTATTGGCACTGGGGTGTTGCGTCATAATGTGGAGATTTTCATCACACCCAGAAGTGGTTCTTGCACCTTTCTGAACTCAGAAATCAATCCGGTATTTTCTTACGCGCGTACGAAACGCTTGTCATGTGCGTCTGTGCCTCCGTTCACTTCGACTTGAACGATCACCATTCATCAAAATTATAATATGATTAAACCAAAAAGACATTTGAAACAAATATCCGGGGTTGTGATGTGTTACGAGTATCTAAGGTTGTACCTACATCTTTTACAATCTGTATGCGGATGCGTGGTCCGCGAATTAGTGATTCATTAACAAATTGCCAATAAAATCTTTTTAATACATACAGAAGCATCCTTGAAAGTGCCGCAAATAAAATTCTTTAAGTTTTTTAACTATTTTATTAAAATTAGCTTGCTAGGTCTACATATTTGTGTCGAAAAATAACAAAATAAAACATCAATCGAATCTACATAATATGTAGATAATGCGCAGTAGTACATAAGTAATAATTGAAGAAAAAAAACAATTCATACTTATGCAACATAATTATAAATGTTGTTTTACATTAAATTGACAGTTCTGATCTTCAATCAATAAAAAAGTCAAGGTCATATTTGTTTTTGCACCTTGCCAATTTATGAAAGTTTTTATAATAATTGAATTTCAATATTCAAATTTTGTTTACATTTTTTTTTTTTGTTGAATCAGATGGGATACATAGGGGAGGGCGGGGCAAGACGGGACAGCTAAGGTTTGGTGATAAATAGCACAATGGTCTTTTTAATATTAAAAAATCCGTTAATTAATTAAAATAAAATTTGGTTTATACTTAACATAATTGCATATAAAGATTAGGGAAAAAAATAAAAAATAACATTATTTTTAAAGAAACAAAAAAAAGTACGTTTTGTCCATCTTACCCCACAGGAGGGGTAAGATGGTTTTGACCATGGGGCATGATGGGGTTACATTGCACAGTGTGGGCAAATACGAATGGCTTCCTGGTCCTCATCATATACACCTGCACAGGATCGTTTGGATCGTTTGATCGTTTCCTGTTGCATTTCAACATATTTCCACAGTGATCGTTTGGCCTCTTTCTCCAGAGGTGAGGGCTTCAACTTGCTTTTTCCCTTTCAGCGCAATGATTTTGGATTTTGTCTTAGGAATTGTCAACCCGTAATCCCGGTTTTGTAACAATTGTATATGCGGTTAGCATCAAGTTTATGTGTATCTCCAAGTATTTTTAACATTTGATCGTAAAGCGGGGCAAGATGGTACCAATCAAATCTCATACCCCATCTTGCCCCAAGTTGTATTATTGCGAAAAATCAATCGCAATATTTAAACTACGTAACTAAGGCAAATAATGATAAGCTAAACTTGAAATACAATAGCTGGTTGTGGAATAACACCCGCAATATTGTCGAATTCGTGAAATATTCTTAACAATGTCACGCTCGATGCACGGTGGTAAAATTACATCGAAGTATGGAATATAGATACCCTAAATCCACATTGCGCCCGAACCTTATGCTCGACAACACTGAATTTGTGTCACCCACGGTTTGTGCAAGAGGAGCGTATGGGAATACCACTAAATGGTCGTTAGCGAAATCATTATAGCCAATATCACAAGATCCCATCTTACCCCACAGCCCCGTCTTGCCCCGCTCTCCCCTACATACATGCATTTTCCGACGGTCACTTTGGTCAAACGACAATAAACGATTGTTTTCAATCTTATCGTTTTACTTCCATCGAATTATCACTCATTTCCATCGCATAATCACGGCCATCAGAGTGATTTGTGAATTTCAATTATGTGTCGATAAAAAAAATGCCAAAGATCACTCGCTTTGTTGTCAAGGCACCTCGTAAAAATTAGCATATGACTTCTGCGAAAAAAGATGATGATTAGAAAAGAAAATACACTGAAAGAACATTCTATTTTAACTTGTTTTTTTTTTATTTCATGCAACATCATCTTTCTGGGTAGCTCGGCACAATGACACTTATTTGATGCGGCACTTAATTAGTTGATATTTGTAGTTATGGAATAAGGCTACAGAGCATTGATCACTTTGTAAGTATGTATGTACATATGTATGTACACACATTTGTACAATTTAACATAGATATGTGACAAAAAATTAAATTATCACATTTATAAATCGTAAAATGGAGTCTGGATAAATTTAGGGGTCGAACATCTAAAAAAAAAGTTGAAAATCTCTGGTTTGATGACCTAGCGTTGTCGGTTACGGTAGCTCTCTCGCTCAGCTGATTCGGTACGTTCGGTGCACGCGCACTCACATTGCACCGATCACACTAGCGTGCACTGAAAATGCACTGGTACTATGAGCTAATTTAATATTGTAGTTATTTTTACAAAACATATCAGCAGTGGGCGATTAACGCGCAAATTAAAAGAAAGAGTGTCTTTCCTCGTAGAGAAAGTGAAAGTTATTCGTGACCGATTTGTCGTCATCGTCATGCAAAATGATACGATCAAGATAAATTGATTAATACTCGAAATGTCTTTGAGAGCTTTCACGCTTGACTTTTTCTATCCGGAAAATGAGTTTTTCTTCAAATAGACGAAAATTGACAATGTTTTTGTAATTGCATAAGAATATTTCATCACTTGTTTCACCACAAAAAACATGTCATGTCGTCAATTATAGCTTATTCTATACATTTTACCATTTTAACGAAAATGATTCATTTTTTTTTACGCAACATACCTGACCGATGCGATCGCAATATCTAGTTCCAGGAATACGACTATGCATCAATAAAATCCGTGGGTGTTCTCTGTAGGCAGGTTACCTATTGTGATTGATTTGTGTTTTACATTTACGCAATAGCATTCGAGTATTGGAGTTATTGGAAGATCTAATTTCGGTCGAATTCTACGATGCCTTCTTGACTGATATTCATGAGGGCATCCATCGTAGTATTAACGAAAAAGTTTATTTTATTATAGTTTATTTTCCGTAAGATCAACAATTGGAAACCTTTTTACTTGTAACATTTGGCCATAATCCGTAATTTGTATAATATTACTTGAATTAAAAAAAACCCCGTATAGATTAGCTTTATCTGGTATAAATTCGTGTTGCAACATATATGTAGTAGGTAGTACGACGTTTAGTTAAAATTCTTCATGTTAGGAATTTTGAGTGATGACCCTGTCCCAGTTTATACGGATTTTTTTTTAAATTTGTCTATAATACTTGTAAACTAGTCGTACATAAGTACACACACGTCACACGCACACCCAGTATTGAATCGAAATTATCCGAATATATGTACAAGCGACCTCTAAGATCGACAATGTTTGGTTTAATATTCGTAAATGAACAGTGAGGAAGGTCGCGTACATACATACGTACTTGTGAGTCAATATTACAACACTGAATAATATTATTGTTGTGTGCAAAACATGCGAAAATATTTTGTTCTTAGTACAGTGTGTTGACTACTTCAGATATTGAATGTCGAACGATAGAGAAGCGCAAGCAAAATAAAATGAAAGGCGTGGAAAAGTCAATAAACGAAAGCTCCAATTCCTCAACCAACCACAAAGTAATGTGGCTCAAGGACTAAACAATTTTAGCAGACAGTTTTAACACTGGTGGCTAATTTTGAAATAAAGCGTGCGTTTGTATCTTAAAATTAGAAAATTTCAGGGTTTATAAAGTGGGTACAACACGGTGTATAAACAAAAAGGTGAATGACTTGGTGAATGTTATTTTACATTT
Organism: Parapsyche elsis; assembly: GCA_022651745.1. NCBI lineage: Eukaryota > Metazoa > Arthropoda > Insecta > Trichoptera > Hydropsychidae > Parapsyche > Parapsyche elsis. Next base: position 1,085,692 of record JAGVSN010000006.1, read on the forward strand.
AACTTTCCCAAGGCTAATGTCAGCGTCGGTAAAAATGGCACCTGCCCGCAAAGAGAAAGCTCACCAATCTATCTAGCCTCCAATCTACCATCATTGCCGTTTCTTTCATCATCTCGTTTCAATTCGACGGATCAACAAATCAAAAAAAAATGTTGCTATCATCGCTTTAGCATCGGTACGCGGACGCAAAGCGACCAAGTGACACAGATGTGTCACACAGTTCATTCAGACGCACTCACTGTCACTTTTTACCCACGCACTTGTTGCATGACATTTATTTACAATCATCCGCTGAGAAAAATTTCGAAGCCTGCTGAAAAAAATCATCGTAAAATGTTCTGGAAACTATGTACAATGTACATACATAGTTGAAAATATTTAACAACGGTCAATACCAACTGACGTAAGCTAAGTAACTTATGTCTATGGATCTAATAGGCTTAGAGCAGAATGTTAGGATTCTTTGCGTGCAATGCGAAATTAGTCTAAATTTAAATGACCTTGACTGTGCAATTAAGCAGTGGCGTGTTCCACATTTAGCGAATTGCTCCAATGTTCGTATGCTCTGTGCATATGTAATTTTTATCTACGGTTAAATTTGGAAGTGGGTCGAAGTCGCGGCTAGCTAGCTAGCGATTGTGTCTTAAGGTGGTCCACCATACTTTCTTTGATAAAAATAATAACATGCCATTGTACGGTGTTATCAAACGGTCGACCTTGTCTCTTGGTTTTAACTGAGCAAAGGTACAATCGTTCCAGTGACATGTTACATGTTCTAAGAACATGCCTACAGATAACGCTTGCGTAATGAGTGTGTCGGGTCGAAACTAACAGCATGGGTCGTAGATTATTATTTATTAGCTGGTTTGAAAGAAAGTAAATACAATATTACACACTTCACCTGATGGTGAATTGTCATATTGATTGCTATGAGAAAATTTGATTATTACATTTCAACGAAGGTCTTTAACCCTTTTGATGTTTTTCCACAATGTATGTATGTATGTACATATGTAGGCGTCTCTCAATTCCACTAGAAAGGTTTATGTTATGACAAGTTTAACTAGTCTCCTTACAAATGTACAAAATTGATATGTTGCAATAGGAATACACGTGCCGTCACCTAATTTGGCACAGAGTACCTTCCACGAGGAACTTCCACGTTGAATAAGTGGGGCGTCATATACACTTGGCAGTTGGTCATTGACGTTCATTGACCATGTGCATTTCGGATGCATTCGAAATTGGCAGCTATTTTGGTGTCACATACGTTACTGGTCAAAGACTTCTGGCTCAATCGATCCAAAATACCTAGCCGTATCGCAGTTGGTCGTTTCAATTTCTCCGAGTGGTGTGATATCATGTGTTCTATTAATAAGATTGTCCTTTTGTCCAGCTATTACGCAGTCGTTCCCAATGGCGCTTTATTACAACCGTATCCACTTGGCTTTTGGAATTACCTTCGCGTTGTCCTTCTCGCGGTTTGAGTGTTGCAAGATCGTGGTTTGAACTCCAGTTTGCCTTGTTTGTACGAAGAAATGCTCGTTCGACGCATTCCAAACGTTGCGTTGTGATGAATTTTAATGTATTGTGAAACGGCAGGGCCAAAAGGTTGACGGACACAATAGTGTTGTTATGTATCAGAAATAAATGAAAAATGGTACGGGTGAATCTGAAGACCTCAACAACACCACTGGATTGACTTCTAAATCAAACTTATGTTGAATCAAAACAAAAAGTCTTAATGTTTCCTTATGTTCATTTTTGAAAAAGTCCACGCGAAAGAAGATTGTTAACGTATACTTTCTGAAGCAATTGAAGACATCATTGTACATATATTAATTTTTTGCCCAATTTTAGTCACGCATTATGTGTTCGATTTTTCGAAACAATTTGCCAAATACTGGTAGAACTGGTTAATAACCTTGTGCATGTACCTTTTTGGGCTTCAAAGTGGTTAATGTAGATCATGTGCTTTCAACCTTGATTCCACCAGGGGCAAGTGCAAATATTTTTAGTTGTCAGATTTGGTATATATCATATTACATTTCAAACAAGGCTATATCATAATTTGGGCATTGTTTTATATATCCGGTGTTTTCTCTTATTTTATCTTCAATTTATCTATGAAGATCATCATTGCTTATATCAATTGGGAACAATCGGAAATGTTTTTGTTGTTGTTTGAATTGGACTTTGAAAAGCTATTGCTTTGTTTTTGTTATTTTTCTGTTAAGCTGCGAAGTATATTTCAAATGCACATCATGTAACACCGCAATTATTCTTTAGGTGTCACATCCAAAAATAAATTAAACTTATTAAGAAGTAGAAATCCTTGAACTTCTATACGATCAAAATCTTCTTGAAGGTCATACGATATTATTTATACTAATTACATTCATTAAGATTAAACAATCTTAATGAATGTAATGTAAATTTCACCAAATTATTTTAATAAAATAACAAATAATTTAAATAATCGGTTTATATTATTTGAAAACACACGTTGGTCTTCAAACTAGTATAAAATATACTCTTGTCATTGACATGACCTCTCTCATAGATGATATGATCAATACAGAAGAGAAGACTTCACTATTTGTATTGCGAGACAAAATTTTCAATTAGTCACTTTCAAAAGCATACCTACTCTTTTTAAAGCATTGAAAATGTGCACGTAGAGGTGAACGACCACCTTCTATTTAAAAATAATGGAAGTGCCTTGAGTGTCCTCTGACATGACCATCGCAGCGAGCGTAATCCAAGAATGAGAAAAAAAATCCCAACAACCTTGTCAAAGAAGGTTCCGTTGATGATCGAATTAAAATAGTTGCAGAATCCATCGTATATGACGATTTATCATTGCGACACGCGAAGTTCCCTTTAAAAGAATATTGTCGTACGTTTGACGCCGGTGTCATGTCGTGTCAGACGTGCTTTGTCTCATTTCAATGTCGATGATTAATTAAGTAGGATTTGAATGGAAGCGATCATTGAAACCGTCGACAATTCAAAGAAATATCATGCATGCGCAGTTAAACCATTATACTCGTGTAACTGTTTTGTTTATTATTCTTTGAATGCATCAACGTATTTTTGCATGCATTTTCTTCTCTTCCCGTTTTTCCACGACTTTATTTTAAACTAAATTATTCACTCCTTTGTAAAATAATATCCATTTATTTTTTGGTAAAACTAACTTTTGGATACAAATTTTGTGCAAAGACTTTTAGTATTGTAATGTGCACGTGTTGTTGCATACAATGCTTATTATTCGATATTTCTAATATATTTCAATTTTACTTTTTTTTGTGTCCTCTGTGATAGATATCAAGTACAGAAATGAGTATGTGAACGACAAAGTTTAAAAATTTTCAATTCCTTCTGAAGACCTGACACTCTTCATTAAATTTAGTAGGCATGTATGTCTCCTGGGTATCGCGTGATGCCACTTGTAGCGGATTCCACGTAGCAAATTGGTATGTGGTTCGTTGGAACCATTTCCAAACGGAAGAACTGATTGCGCAATTATGGACAATTGCCGACTGGTCGTAAATTCGCAACACCTTTTTTGGTGCAGTCGATGGATTGTAGGGCTGTATTTACGCGTGCTTATAATTTAATTCGTGGGAATAATTTAAAACATTTTTCATTGAGATATGGACAGATTTAGAAGACAAAAGATTTTTTGCCCACATCTTGTTTTATACAAGTTTCCATTGCCTTTCTAACATTTTTTATACACCTGGTTTATCAAGTTAGGAGTTCATCGATCGTTTGACTTCATATTGTAACGGAGTGAGGGATTTAATTTTTTTAAATACATACGACCCACTTTTTGCGAAAGCATTTTTCCTATTTACCACTTTTTCAAAATCATTTTTGAATTTAAAGACAATATTAAAAATTTATACACGTGGCGCTTTTATAACGTTATGGTTTAAATCATAAATAACTTTTTTTCCTTTGAATATTTTTTATTTTTTTTTTTTCGAAAATTTAGCACAGTATTTGGAAAAATGTTAAAATTAATTCTAAAAAATAATACTTCGCAAATGGTAAAAGGAAGAAAGTTATAAATAATTTAAATCATAACGCTATAAAAGCGTCATCTTGTATACAAAAGCAAAATATAAAATACATATGTATTTACATACAAGACTAAAAATTGAAGGAAAAGTTTTGATAGTTATTTTTTTTCTTATCAGAACGTACGTACATACATTTGAAATTGGAATACGTAAATCAGAAAGTAATTAGTAAATAAGTGTTATTCATTTGTATATATTATCAAATGTGTTTTTAAGAATTTTAGTAGGTATCCAGTTGTTGTCAAAAATTTATAAATTCTTTATTAGACCTAAATGAAAATTTGTTGTAAATGTTTTGAACCCTAACATTAAAAATTACATTTTATGTTTAGAAAGGGTTCAATTACAAGAATGCCTATAACGAAAGGTTAAGAACGAGTCTCACGAGTCTGAGGTCAAAGAGAACGAGTCTCATCTCTTTGGAGACGAGAAGATTGAGAGGCGATCTGATAGAAGTGTATAAAATAATAAATAATCAATATAAATGTCGAATAAAAAACCTGCTCACGTTCAATGAAAACGCCCATCTCAGAGGCCATACTCCGAGACTCAAAAAAGACAAATCAAACAAAATTGTCAGAGATTCATTCTTTTCAAATGGAGTGGTTGAAGTTTGGGACTGCCTTCCAAATCAACTAGTGACTTTAGAAAATGTAAACCTTTTTAAAAATCATCTCGACAAGTTTTTGAATTTTTGTAATCCTTTAAATAGATAAAATCTGTATGTACCTATACATAATGCAACCCTGGGCTCTAATTTATTAAATAAATGAATAATTAAAGAGGTAATTGACAAACGATGTCTTTGGATGAATTGAACTGTAAATGAAGAATACAGGTGAGTTTACAATTTATTGTATCGTTTTATTTATGTAATAAAGTATAGATACGCTTTGATAAGGATTGTACTATTTGTCCTATGTGGCGTCTGATTTCTATGTACGTAGATACAAATACATACTCGAACCATAAATCCTGAAAATTATCATTCAGATTACATAGGTACGCAGTTACATAAAGAACATCGAAATATGAGAACGTGTTGGACATCCCTAATTTAAATGGCGGGCGTGTGGCGCGAGTGGTTGCCATTGACCAATCAGAGAGCTGCAAGGATCGCGCCACGCGTTTTGGCGCTCTGTGATTGGTCAAGTGATCAGCTGACGTGCGCCCTTCTATCGATTTAACCAGACACAGCGTGGTGTTCTCTTAACCTAGACCTTCACCGGTTTCGCCACTTTTTATTACATACCCAAACCAATCTGTACAACAATCTGCTCGCTCATATTCTCAGTTCGTATCACCCGAACAAACATTTTTTATTACAACACTCATCTATCCGATACTTTTTAATGTGTTGATGGTGGCCATTCGCGGTTCGTTTTTCCCGCCGTAAGAAAGAACGTATTGTTTTAAAATGGATTGTGAATGTGTCTGGTACACAATCCATTTTAATAATACGTCCCTTTGTACGGCGGGAAAGACGGACCGTGTATGGCCACCATTATTAATAGTAACTAGCTAACGCGCCATAGTCAATTATCAAAACTCGATTGCAAAATGTAGTCAATTCAATTCAGAATTTGTTGCAATTTATGTATTATCAAGTATGTATGAATGTTTTGTAAAGTGGTGAAATTTCGAACTTAAAAATTATATTCAGCCAATGATTCTATTAGCATCTGAAAGTTACTGAAGGAATTTTATATAATGTTTTATTTATATAATGGATATATTTATGAAATGGATATATTGAAGATAGCAATAAAAGAGAGAAATAAGAAGATCTTTAAAATTAAAATTAGGGTGAAAGGGAATTTTATCTTTTTTTTTTTTCGATTATAAAAGGGTTGGACGAGCCAGTTTGATTTTAGCTCCAAAAATGATGTACTTTTTGTTAAAATTTTCCCAAAAATGTCACAAATGTAATCAGTTTTAGGCATAGATTGTTATTCTACATATGTATCTATGGTTTTAGGAAATATAATTTATGTACATTTTAATTTAAAAGTGATCAAATAAAACGCTTGTAAGTATAATTTGTTAAAAAAGATATTACAGATGTAAGTTAACTAACTATGTATAACGTGGTAACCGGACAAAAGAAAATATGAAAACATGAAACAGAACATGATAAAACAGAAGAGTGACAAAACAGAACAGCGAACAACAGAACAGTGGAAAAATAAAATATTTATTTTTGTCGTATCTATTTATTAATTAAATACATATAAAAAAAAATTCTAAATATATGTATAAAAGCATCCTGTCGAGGGTACATATGAGTATCTCACCGAGGCGGGGAAATTTCTTGAATTTAGACTTCTTAAGAATTGATCAATGATTTTGAATGAAAGATTCCACATACAGATAATATGATACACTAATAGAATAAAGTAAATTCAGTAATACATTATTTAGTATTATATAATTGATTATTTGATTTGAATTCACCGATTTGGTTAATTATAAAAGTAAGAATATTTTATTAAATCTGCGTAGCAACAGACAAAAATCTCAATGCGTAACAACCACATTATCAGAGTTTGTTTTAATGATTGTCAAAACTGCCGAAATTGCCGAAACTGTCAAAATTGCCGAAAATATTCAGAAAAACTTTAACCTTGGTGTTGGATTTTATTTGATTAACAAAAATATAAGTAAAATCATTTAAAAATAGTGCAACGTTGATAATAATCATTGCTAAAGACTTGGTTTCGCGAGTACGACAGCCGTTTGGTTTATATAGAATTTGACAGATAGGTGGAAAGCTGGCGTGGGCCCCGCACCCCTCCTTCCCTTGTGGTCGAGCCAGCTTTCCATCTATCTGTCAAATTCTATATTTAAAAAAACATGGGGTTGGGGTCGGCCAGGCCGACGCACTCGCGAAACCAAGCTTTAATTCCTCAGTAATATAGATGGTTTGAATGTTTTTTTAGATGTGAATGGTGTGGCAGCAGTGGTGTGTATTTATGTGTGTAGTGGCAGCACTGAATGAGCTGTCAGTGTCATTGCTGACAGTAGGGCAAATCGAATACGATGGGGGATTGTCAGAATATCGAGTGGACCCCACATATGGTAGATAGTTTGATTACGGCGGTGAAGGCACGTCCTCCTCTTTGGCGGAGACCAGTTAAATCCACAACGACATTATGTGTCAGGACGAGATTATGGATAGAGGTCGGAAAATGGTTAAATATTAAAGGTTAGAGGTTATGTACATGGTATAAGGAACCATATATGTCGAGATGCCTGTTAATGGAATTTTTCTTTCGATGTGTTGACCCTTCTTGCCTCTGTATTCTTTGTAGGCTTTAGATTTGTCACATTTTAATTCACTATTAGTTTGTTTTTTTTTCAGTATCCGCAGCCATTGATAAATGGACGAATCTGTGTCGTCAATATTCAGAAATAGTTTCCAAACAGCAGCATCCGCTTCCGATAGTTTGGGATTATTACCATAATATGTCTTTCATGATGCCGCATGTGCAGCAACATTCGCCGTGTTTCGAAAATGAAGACTTAGCGGTGGATGAATATCAACCCACAAAGAACTCCATCGCTGATGATTCCAGTGTAAAAGTGATATTAGAAAAAGTGGAATTTGAGGGTTTATCAGAGGACGACGAAATAAATCCGTCTGTACTTAAGAGTTTATTGTGTGAAAAAGTAAACGATAAAAATTCGAATAAACAAGAATGTCCAATTGAAATTTCGGATGGTGAAAGTGAAGATATTGACGATATTAATTTTTTCAATAGTTTACTACCGCGCGTAAAGACTTTACCTCTTGATAAAAAAATGCTTTTTCGTTTAAATGTTCAAACACTTATGTATACATTCGTATGTGAAAATCTCACTAAAAATACACGTGAAAGTATCTAATTTGATAAAGTGTACAGATTTTAAGTAAACTTTTTTGTTGTAAGAGAAAATATTACATTAATCTATTATTGTACAAATATTTTAGATAATTAATTAATACATTTTATTTTTTTTTTTTTTTACAAATTATACCATAGTGATATTACAGGTTACCCCAATTCATCACAATACAATATGTATTGTTCTTATTTTATATTGTGTACAGTATTTCAAAAGCTTAATGCGGATGATAAATGTATTGGTGTGTATATGTACATATGTATGTATGTTAACCGGACAAAAGAGAATATGACAAAACAGAACAGTGACAAAACAGAACCGTGAAGAACAGAACAGTGACAAAACAGAACAGTGGACAAATAAAATATTTATTTTTGTCATATCTATTTATTAATTAAATACATATATATAAAACAAAATATTATAAATATACAATATGTATAACAAAACCATGAGAAAACAGAACAGTGGGAAAATAAAATATTTATTTTTGTCGTATCTATTTATTAATTAAATACATACATATAAAAAAAAATTATAAATATATAAATGTATCCTGTCGAGGGTATCTCACAGTGGTAGATGTGATATGTAATGTCAAGCCATAAAAAAAATCATCGCAGTTAATTTCAATGCCCTGATAAATTTGTCAATATTTGACAATATTGTTGACGTATTAACTGGTGATGACATCTTTGTTGTCACTTATGTCTTGAATAATACCAAACCTATGTAGGTTAATCTGTTACCTCAAACTGTCTACCATACCTTTATACTTTTTGCAACTTTTTACATATACATTTCACTGACTTGTGTCCTTTTATTATAAACTAGTGTAAGCCCATTGAATATCAACGCTCGCTGAATTTTAAATATCGTAAAGCGCTTTTTTAATAGAGATCACCTATCGACATATCGAGCACGGTACCGAATCCCAAATCATAATTTTTTTTTTACTTTACTATTTATATTATAATCATTAATTATTATATATATAATAATTATAATTATGTAAGTGATTTTGTAAAAATCAAAAAACAAAAAAAAATATGTATTATTAGCAGAGTTTTTATTTTATAGGTAAAGCAGAGTCACGATCCCTTGTAAAGGTAATGTTTAAAAAAAAAAGGAACAAACCGACAACTGGTTTTGGCAGATTAGAGCCTGGGGTCCTGGGTTCGATCCCCACTCGTTCTGGTGGTTTTTTAATTATTTTTCCTCAGCGAGCGTTATTAGCAGACAGACAGACGGATTTCGGCTATTATATATATAATGAAGTACAGCAGATTATATGTATCTATACATACTCTATTGCGCGTTTGCATTATATTTGTTATTGGGGGATTTCCCGTTTTAGGGCTAGGGATAGGATAGGGTTTTAGGGCTACTAAGGATAACCGCCACACCGCTTAGTGTGGCGGCTATCACTCATTTGTATGAAAATCAATTTAATGGCGTTCCGCGACGGCTTATCCGCGGCGGAAGATCCGCCAGTGTGCAGGAGCCCTAAGACACGCGTTTTTTGTATGTTCATTACTACGTTTGTGACGCATGTTTGTACATTTGTGTGTATTGTCGAGGGTCGTGATTCCTACACATTAATTTATTAAATCTTTTATTATTGGGCTTATCGTGGATATAGTGACATGGATGGGGTTTTTAATTATGAGCCCATTTCGATTACGAGTATTTATATCATACATTGTATAAAATGCTTGTTCGCATAGGTAAGTGATAGAAATTTTTTTTTTAAAATTTTAATGGAGCTCACTGCTCTAGTCGAAGTTGTTAGCTTCTATTTATACTTGTTTTATTTGTAATGTTATCTACTCATATATTTAGTTGAAAACCCCCGCACGATGTAATATGCGTTATATGCGTGCGACGTGTGCCCACAATTCTTGGGGAATGGAGAATTGAAGAGCATGGCTGGGTTAAGGCATGGTTTCGTAAGTGGCCGTGGTCTGGTCGACCGCGATGTGGCGATCCTGGTCGTCGTCAGCCACTTCTCCGCACCCCTCTTGTGGCGTCGGCCCGGCCAACGCCAACTCCGTGCTTTTTTTATATTGATTTTGACAGATGGATGGAAAGCGATTGCGGCCACAAAGGTCAGGTCGGCCAGGCCGTGGCCACTTGCGAAACCGTTAACCATTCAAGTATACCTAATCCTTTCTACCATGGTATGTAAAATATACTGATTATATATTTACGTGTGGCAACACTGAAAGCTAGAGAGGTACGTCGCTATAGTGTGAATGAGTGTTTGACATTGAGTTGTCATTTTGTTTTGTGGTTATGTCAAACTCAAACTCTTGGAAATTCCATCATTGGTCTAATAATGAAATGTCTCAACTCATACTAAACGTTTCGCGTTATCATAGCCTGTGGAACAAACTACATCCTTTATATTCTCAACCACTTATAAGGAATGCTAGTTGGGCACAAATCGCACATAACCTATCTATTGACGGTAAGACAACACAGTCACAATTTTGAGATTTGATACGTGTTGGTCGATAAATAAGTTATTATAAGTTATTATATAAGCATAATAACAACCGTGTGTAAATTGCGTCTTCTCTTTTCAGAAAAAAATGTGAGGTATAAGTGGAATACAATTCGTGCTTTGTATAAGCGGCGCACTTATTCAAACTATAATCGTCCAAAGTATTTCGATCAGTTAGCATTCTTGGATAAAACTTTCACAACCAGTGCAAAAAAACCTCCTTCACCCACCAATAAACCTCAAATACAACGAAAATTAAAACCTTTTCAAAATGGCAAACCAACACAGGATTTCAAAATTGATATATTGAATTATTTCACAACGGCCGCGGTGGATGACGATGTTAGTTTCTTCAGTAGTTTACTACCGCAGTTGAGATCTTTGCCTGCTCATAAAAGAACTCTTTTTCGTGCAAAAGTTCAAGAGATTGTCGACAAAATTGTATAAATTTCTGAACTGAAATTGAGAGTACAATTGTGGATTTTAAATGTACACATGATGAAAGAGTTTCTCAAAAAATCTAACTAATTAATATGAAAAATTCCAAATTTATCAGGAAATGCGTGAATAAACCTTTCCGGAGAAAACTTTCAATATCATGTTGTCGATTGAAAGTTGAATTACATATAAATAATTGACGGATCAAATATTTTGATATCTATAATTTAATTGCTCCACGTTAAAGGGGCCAAGGACCCAAAGTTGTGGACAAACGTCTTTATAACATTGAACTCAATTATGAAGTTCAGTTTTATCGCTATAGTCGGCTAGATTCGCTATTAATGTTTATTGAAAGTCAAAAGATGGATATATGGTTTTAGAGTAAAACTACATTCACAACTCAATTTCGCCAAACATGTGATTAACGCCATTTTGAAGTGATTCAATTACAATCGGTATAGCTGGAACTCTTAAGTAAAAGATGGCCATAATTCGTTATCCAATAAAATATTTTGAATATATTTTAAAAGAAAAGAATGCCAGAAAACTAGAACCGATTCAGAAAAAAAATATGATGTACGTACATACTTGTGGTAAAAAAACACTGCGAGTTTTTAAATGGTTTAAACTCAATAATGGTAATGACATCACTTTTACAAAAAAAATTTATACCGAAAAATTGAGCAGTGACATGGTGATAGATGAAGTTGTCAGTTTTTCAAGTCTTTTACCTTATTTGAAATTACTTGTTTATAAAAAATATATGTGTCATACAATAAATAACTTTGTATACTCAAATAAATAAAATGTGACAATACAAGGGTTAAATTTAATTTACCAAAATTTTTATTTGTATTCTACGTTTACCTGATCGTAAAGTTCATCAGCCTCATTAAGGGATAACAGTGCTGTTTCAGATAGCCTCGTCTGGTGCCTCTGGACCGATGGGTAGGTTAGACTTTGAATTCGGTCACTTGACCTACAATTCACTGTTGGGTTGGGTTGGATATTTTTGTACAAGTACACGTTCGTAGTGGTGCGAACATAATACACATGTAGGTCCCGATGCATGTGCAATGCACGCACGAGTTGGTACCACACACACGTGTAAACCCATTAAGATTCCCGGAAACATATCTGGAGCAGCCACACAAAAGACTGGGGGCGTGAACCAAATAAAACCACCCTAATTTGAAGATGTGGGAAAACGCACAAAAACAACACTGTCACGAACCGAGAAATTGATTATCGTTTTGGGACCAAAGACGTCGCCGCACTTTACACAATAAGCATCCGGATGAACACGTCAAACCCAACAGGAACAAAGGACACTTCATAGTGAAACCATTAAACTCCCCAATTTGAAACTGTGGGAAAACGCCTAAAACAACACTGTCGCGAACCCATAAAATGATAATCGTTTTGGGAACATAGACATCGTCACGCTTAATACAACAAATTCTCCAAATTGAAAGTGTGGGAAAACATAAAACCAATATATTCCCACGGGTTTCTACCCTCTCCATTCGACTCGTCGAAACACAACTGCGCACTGGAGTAGTTTAAATAGGCCACCATCGTCCACAGTCAGCCACTGTTCCTGGGCCCTCTCCGAAGGAGCACTGTTCCTGGGCCCTCTCCGCTGAAGGAACACTGTTCCTGGGCTCTCCGCTGAAGGAAGACCATCACCTGGACTCTCTCCGCTGAAGGAACACTGTCCCTGAACTCTCTCCACTGAAGGAAGACCACCACCTGGACTCCACTGGGCCCTCAACGGGCCACCTCGGAGATGAACGTCCCCCTGGTACACGAGTCCGCACCAGACGAAGCCACGCTGCCTACGACAACCGTAGCCAAGCTGCCCACGACAACCGTAGCCACGCTACTCACGACAACCGTAGCCACACTGCTAACAACTACGTAGACACTTAATTTCCATGCACCTGTGAATCGCTGTACATACTTCAAAGAATAAATACAAAATACAAAACTCTACTTTGTACAAAAATAGAACGTTTCACACACCTGACCCAGCGTTCCACTAATTGGTAGTGCCAACGTCTCTATAACTGGTGACCCCGCCGTCTTCTAAACGGGTGACCACATCTATAACTGGTGACCCCGAGAAAAAAAACACGCAACCTTCATGGAGACAGAAGCCACATTTCTATAACCACCAGTTCATCTCTATAACTGGTGACCCCGACGTCTTCTAAACGGGTGACCACATCTATAACTGGTGACCCCAACGTCTCTATAACTGGTGACCCCGCCGTCTTCTAAACGGGTGACCACATCTATAACTGGTGACCCCGAGAAAAAAAACACGCAACCTTCATGGAGACAGAAGCCACATTTCTATAACCACCAGTTCATCTCTATAACTGGTGACCCTGACGTCTTCTAAACGGGTGACCACATCTATAACTGGTGACCCCAACGTCTCTATAACTGATGACCCCGCCGTCTTCTAAACGGGTGACCACATCTATAACTGGTGACCCCAACGTCTCTATAACTGATGACCCCGCCGTCTTCTAAACTGGTGACCACGTCTATAACTGGTGACCCCGAAGAAAATACGCAACCTTCATGGTGACAGAAGCCACTCCAGAAGACACGCAACCTTCATCCCTTCATGAAGAAAGAAACCTCGAATCAAGGAAGACACGCATCCTTCATGAAGACAGACAACTTCTTTGTACAGTAAGCAGCAGCAGCGAACCACAGCAATACTATCGTTCCACCACCTACAATTGGTGACCTTCACGAACGATTTGACGATCAAGGAGATGAAACAAAACCACACTGGATCTACACGGCACACAAGGACCTTCAACAACAAGGATCTTCAGCACACACAGTACCTGTTACTGTACCTGCAGCCACTTGGGAACAGTCGCAAATCACCGCAGCTCCCGACCGTGCAGCGAGAGAACTCCACAGGCTGCGACGCAACAACACATACATATGTATGTATATGTATGTATACGGAACACACACGTATCTGCACAGCGACACGGGGACCACAGGCGGAAAGTACACCCAGTTCTTTACCTGTAACCTCACGGAAGCTCACCACGCCTTTCACGCTCACAAATGAACATCGCGACGCAACAGCCTATGAACACACGTACCATCAATCCAGTGTCACGAGGTACCATAGATGGAAGCAACGTCACGTTCTTCGTCTACGACCTTATCGAGGATTCTTCACGCCACTCGCGCTCACGAAGAGATCCAGCTAAGCCTATCTGCGTACGTTCCATACACGTATCAACATAGCACACGAGGTACCACAGATGGAAGCAACGCCACGTTCTTCGTCTACGACCTTATCGAGGATTCTTCACGCCACTCGCGCTCACGAAGACATCCAGCTAAGCCTATCTGCGTACGTTCCATACACGTATCAACATAGCACACGAGGTACCACAGATGGAAGCAACGCCACGTTCTTCGTCTACGACCTTATCGAGGATTCTTCACGCCACTCGCGCTCATGAAGACATCCAGCCAAGCCTATCTGAGTACGTTCCATACACGTATCAACATAGCACACGAGGTACCACAGATGGAAGCAATGCCACGTTCTTCGTCTACGACCTCATCGAGGATTCTTCACGCCATTTGCGCTCACGAAGATATGCAGCCAAGCCTACCCGCGTACCAACCAAGTGTACCAACGTAGCAACGAGGAAACTCAGCCCGAAGCAGAGCTCATCTCTTCACCAACGGAAGATTCTTCACGCCATTCGCGCTCACGAAGACATCCACTATTCTTCACGCCTACAGCACCCTCGAAGACAGCAACAACAGCGTTCATCAACACAACGCTACCAGACATCGTGATTCCTCCAACTTTCAAACATCGCTTTCGCTGGGGGGGAACTCTGTAGGAATCCCGATGCATGTGCAATGCACGCACGAGTTGGTACCACACACACGTGTAAACCCATTAAGATTCCCGGAAACATATCTGGAGCAGCCACACAAAAGACTGGGGGCGTGAACCAAATAAAACCACCCTAATTTGAAGATGTGGGAAAACGCACAAAAACAACACTGTCACGAACCGAGAAATTGATTATCGTTTTGGGACCAAAGACGTCGCCGCACTTTACACAATAAGCATCCGGATGAACACGTCAAACCCAACAGGAACAAAGGACACTTCATAGTGAAACCATTAAACTCCCCAATTTGAAACTGTGGGAAAACGCCTAAAACAACACTGTCGCGAACCCATAAAATGATAATCGTTTTGGGAACATAGACATCGTCACGCTTAATACAACAAATTCTCCAAATTGAAAGTGTGGGAAAACATAAAACCAATATATTCCCACGGGTTTCTACCCTCTCCATTCGACTCGTCGAAACACAACTGCGCACTGGAGTAGTTTAAATAGGCCACCATCGTCCACAGTCAGCCACTGTTCCTGGGCCCTCTCCGCTGAAGGAGCACTGTTCCTGGGCCCTCTCCGCTGAAGGAACACTGTTCCTGGGCTCTCTCCGCTGAAGGAAGACCATCACCTGGACTCTCTCCGCTGAAGGAACACTGTTCCTGAACTCTCTCCACTGAAGGAAGACCACCACCTGGACTCCACTGGGCCCTCAACGGGCCACCTCGGAGATGAACGTCCCCCTGGTACACGAGTCCGCACCAGACGAAGCCACGCTGCCTACGACAACCGTAGCCAAGCTGCCCACGACAACCGTAGCCACGCTACTCACGACAACCGTAGCCACACTGCTAACAACTACGTAGACACTTAATTTCCATGCACCTGTGAATCGCTGTACATACTTCAAAGAATAAATAAAATACAAAACTCTACTTTGTACAAAAAAATAGAACGTTTCACACACCTGACCCAGCGTTCCACTAATTGGTAGTGCCAACGTCTCTATACACAAATGCTGACATTGAGTACACACTGCACTGTTCTTAAATGGTACATCTATCGGAAAATTTTAAACTAATGTATGTACATATGTATATTGTACATATGTATAACGTAAAAAAAATGATGTAGCCAGTACACAAATACAAACAAAATATTATAAACAGAATGCAAATTAATATTTGCATTTTCGAAGATAAAATACTACACAATCGATATCTCCGATTGAATAATTTTATGATTTTTTCGATCAATATGTAATACCAATAAATTAATGTCAACGCGAAGGTCTTAATATGCCTGAACAAACTTGTTATTTCATGGAAAATGTTTATTGGTTTGATTTTAATATTTTTCACGGTCGTCACATTGAAAAATTTCGGAATGAATAATCAGTTTTTCAACACGAGTAATAATGTATTTTGCACTTGAAATTAGCATATGAGGTTTCGTTTATATGAAAACTATTTGTTCGACTATGTATTGAATGTAACCTGCATGTGTATGTACATACATACATATATGTACTAAAAATGATCTGTAAATTAAGATTGAATCTTGTTCATGTACATACATACATATGTATGCATGTGCTAAGGTTCCCATTCATGTTACGATTTTCCGAACGATTTCTGTTCCGACAAGCGATTTGGAAGTAAAATCGTTTCGTGTGTGTGCAAAATCTAATCCAATCGGACAAGTCGGGCACTGTTTGACTTTCGTACGTTTTACTATTCCGATTTGAATATGGAAGCTAAAATCGTTACGTGTGTTGATAAATGTACTGCTCATGTTGCGATGTGAGGAGTGTATCGCGGCTAAAAATACATACAACAATTCCAAGTATGTATAAGTATGCAATATGTACAAGTACAATTCTAAGTACATAAATGTCTTCTGGGTGCGAAAATTCGTCATTCGTGACCGACATCGTGAAGATTATGGATAAAACTGGTTTATTTAAAAATCGTTTCAGATTTATGAGAAATCGAAACGGTGTAAAAAGTCTGGGCACGACACGAATCGAAAATTTTAAGGATTTATTTTACTGTTGGAAATATCGTATCGCATTAAGTACAAAAAACGCAACGTGAATCACACATTGGACAGTCTTATAACTCATTTACAAGACCAATGTCTTTTTAATTGTACTAGAATGTGTAATGCAAAAACAAGTGTATATATAAGGTTTCAAGATTGGCATCAATTGCATTTTATCATTATTAAATCTAAGATAAACGGATAAATGTGTATTGTTTGCAAATATATGTATCTTTGATTGGAACTACATATCTATACTTGAGTATCTATTAACCAGTAAATTGTTCCTTGTGCAACTTTTATCATCTCACAAGAATAAACTCTCGATTCCTAATTACAAAATTTGAAATTAAATTATCTCAGTTTCTTCTTATTGATATATCCACTATTTATGAAAATGACATCCTTGTTGATTCAAAAATTGACCTGTTCTTTTTTTATACTTAACATTTTGAATACTTTGGACTTCGGTCTTTCGAACTTGAACTCGAATGTTTACGAAGAGAGTAAAAAAGGTACTTCGTTCAATACGTCATTCATTTTTTTTTTGTTTGTGTGACGCACATCTCGTGAGTGGAATTGCGTCAAAGCCTCTTTACAGTTTTGGAGAATGTTTACAATGGCAAAGCATGTGAAAGTTCAAGAAGTATTTCAATATAAGTCAAACGTCAAATGCGGACATCTTACTGTTGGAGACTGTGGTTGTGCACGTTTAAGGTCAAGTTGAGACCCAGATTTACATACCTACATACATATGTATGTACATACACATATATACAAAGTGCACGGTGCGTGTACATCCGGAATGAAACAGACGTTCAAACTCCACAATCACAGTTCTAATTTTTTTTTCAGGTTTATAAAAAAAACGTAAGCAAACAATTATGAATTACAGTAACAATAAAAAGTAGCTATGTACATCTATGGATTATTAAATTTAAAAAATCTTTAGAATTCGAGTCAATGACTATTTGATATATTTTTTTAATTAGCTATAAAAAAAATTCTAAATCCGCAGTAAACAATCCCTTTTTGTTAATTACGCCAGTAAATAAATGTTTATATTATCAATACATAGAACTTTTTATAATCTTTAAATTATAAATTAACCCATGGTCAACAAGTTTGCGAACCCTTGCATATTCGCAATTGCACTTTGATTAGAATTTTATGGTTAACAGTGTCATTTAAAATGTCAAACTATAAAAATAATTGAGGTCAGACAATGTTGTATCTTCACACACATTACAGTTAATAAAGTGTTAAATTTTGCAATATTTTGCTTGAATGCAGTTAACTAACCTCTTTGCTTATCAAAATATAGACAAAGAGTTTATGAGTATAGTCACAGTGATATGTCAATAGACTTTCAGTCATCACTAATGTGTACCTTATGGAACATCAAATCTATATTACACTTTGAACTTGTGTACACCAGTTAAAACTAGCAATAGTAACTGAGGCCAACAAGGGTCACGATTGAAAATCACACCAATTTGAATGCGATATGAGCATCTTAATGATTTGTGATTGAATACGTGGCTGTGGAATGATATTCTCAGTTCATCAGATGCACTATTGTTACGCATGTTACCCACTGCGCATTAACATTATTATGTTAATTTCGAAAAATGTAATGTATGTATGTAAAATCAATGCAGTTCTCCAGTGAATTTTTCTCACCTGTATATTTTGCTAGGGTTATCTGGGGTGAAGTTGTGGAAATATGTCTCGTTCTTTGACTGCAGCCAAACAAGTTATGCAAGGAAAGCGAGAGTTGTTCATATACATTATTCAACTGGTACGTGCTCTATATACTCCTCATTTTATACAATTGAGTGCACAATGTGATGAATAATTTTATTATACATTAATTTATTTTGCCCAAGTCTATTTTCAATACCTAAATATTTTAAAACACATTTTTAATAATAATCTTTGGTTTATTTCAAATATCAAATGCATTCATAATAAATGGTTACAAGTCAGTTACTGACTATAAGTATGATTATATTATTATTACATTTCCAATTCAAAATATAATAAATGCATTTTTGACTGCCTTTCTTTGTATATCAATAACAATAATATGAATAAATATCAAATAAACGTATTTAAATATTAGGTAATCAAGAATGAATGATTAAAATTTGAGTTATAAAGTATAACAATTATAACAATATGAGTATTCAAAAACTTATTTTTACAAAAACAGACTCCCAGAATGTTATTAGCAGAACTGCGTTTTTATTTACTTTTATTCTAATGATATTCTGTGATCTATCAAATAAATAGATATTATTACTTTAAACTTTGTTTTTATCAGAGATCAAATAATTTTTTTTTTGTTAAAATTTATGCAAATAATATTTAAATGTGGGGACCTCAATACATCACAAGTCAAATACTGATGCTTTTCCTATGTTTTAACATTATTTTGAATCGGAATGGTGACAAATACATCTATTCACTATTATTTTACTATGTACTGTAGTTTAACTACTAGTTTCTACTACTGAAAATTGTAACTACATTGAATAAATACATTTAAAATGCTCACTAATAATAATAATAATAATAATAATAATAATAATGATTATGATAATCCTACTGACCATTCATGTGTATTAAAATTTTGAGTGATAAACTACACACCAACTACTACGGACTAATCATGTCATTACAATGTAGAAATTTCATATAAAAAGTAATATTAAAAATATATATATATATGCGTATTATTAAAAAAAGTTTGGGAACAATTCAATAATTACAATTAGTACAAACTCTTTGGTGTACATACGTATATTAAAACATTAAAAAAAAAATTAATTATGGGTACTGTCAAATCACCAAGTTGATACTGAAATTTTATAAATTATATTATGGATTTTTTTTTATAATTTCAGTTATTCGACAAATTTTGCAAAATTTTTCTAAAGTTTTTGTTAATTCCTTTACTACCATCTGAATATCTAATTAATGATTTTTAATTTTTCAATCAGCATAAGGACTCTAGTAAGAATTGATAATATTATAAATATAAATAAATGGAATTACATTACATACATATACGTAGGTACATTATGTATGGCACAAATAATTTCAACATTTACTATGGACAGGTGGGATTAAATTTGTAGTATTGTTGAGTACATATTATTTTTTTCCTTTACAAAAGAGTTTTTTCAGAATAACATACCATACTTAGATGCTAAAAATAAATTTAACATATTTCAATAAATCACAACCATAAAAATATATGTATAGTAAAATAATAATTTATAAAAAAAATATACAACACCTTTAAAATTTAGATATACATACATATGTTTAAAAAGTGAAAAGTCTACATTTAGAGGACATTCCTAAATTTATTATTTATTAAAATCTAAATCTAGAATCGTGGATAATGAGAAATAATTTAACACAAATTTCAACAATATCATCTAATCATGGGAGTCTTAAAAATTAATTTATGTGAAAACAAGGAGTCAATACACATCTTAAAATTTATGTTGTGAAAATCTTATATTTATTTAAAAATTACAAAAATGTTCTAATAGGTTTCTATATTTTCATGTTTTGCATCAGATTCGTGGTACGTTTTCTTTAAGCTTGCAGATTGGTCTTCCAGACTTCTTTTTAAACCCTCAATTGTTTGGAGTAAGATCTGAAATAAGTATTGTTTGTTGTGTGTAAAAATTGTATTATATTCGATATTAATTATAATAAGTAAATGAACAATACTTACTTGTCTTCTAAAGAGCGTTAACTGTCTTTGGGCTTGGCCATTTGGATCTAAGTTGTCTACACTTTGATTATCTTCCAAATCATTTTGCAGCCTGGTTGTTTTATCGTTTGAATTATTTTGAATGCCTTCAACACCTGAAAATACAGACAATTGATTAATCGTTTTTATTTGGTGTATGTCACAAGTAAAGTTAGCATAAAATAAAAGGTGTACCTTGTTCATCGGTTGTTGAAGCTTCTCCATCTGATTTCTGCCTTATAAGGTGGTGGGGCTCTAAAGACTTTTGCAAGCGGTCAAAAGTAGCACTGCAAGAATACACTTTACGTTTGACGGGTTCACTTTGAGGACAATATCCAGAATCTGGTACCCTGTGGCCAATGTCTACTGAACGGAATGTTAAAAGAGGTGGTCTTTTGTCTCTGATTCGTTTGTTGTGATCGTCTCCATCTGAGGAGCTCGACGTACCACCAACTAGGCTGCTGCTGTCCCCACTCTGAGAATCCACATTTAATGGTATTCTGTTTTTATCTAAAAAAACAATATTTTTTATGCTCTCTTGAAATTTCATACTGTCAATTTGCTCTTTTGTGTTCACGCTCGACTGTTCCTTCTCCGTAGAGTCATCGCTGTCATCATCAATGTGAAGCATAGGTGAAGTAGGTTGGGGTGTCATAGGACGGCAAATAGGAGGCGATTTTTTATTGTGTCCATTGCTCGACTCTAATCGACTTTCGGAATTCCTTGAAGGACTTGCTGGACACAAATTCTTTCTAGGCATCCTGGGAGAATTGGGACATTTACCTATTATATTCATTTCCACTGGTTTTGATATAACTGGCTTTTGTATGACTGGAGCGTGGATCAGTAACTTTTTCGGACTAGAAAATATATTTTCATTCGTATTCGAATTTGACTCTCGTCGACTGAGTTCCGGAGAATTTATCTGCATAAAATTTGTTATGTGGTTTTTTTTCGGACTGAATCTAGGCGAACCGCAATATTTTGGACTTCCAGGAATAGAATCGACTCCTCTCACTTTGGGAACTACGTCAAGTTCAGCGTTTCTCAACAATTCGACTCTTTTATTCGATGGAGGGTTGTTCAAAGCTCTACGAGGTGATCCCATGATTGGAGTAGTTGCTTTCATGCTCACCAAAATGTGTTCTGCCTCCATTATGAGCTCCTTATATTTCTTATCTGCTTCCTTGTCGGCTTCTATGAGAGCTATCTCGGAATCGAAATTGGCCAAATAATGACCACCTGGTATTGACTGTCTGACTTCACAACTCCTGGAGACGTAACTAACGGAGTTTGATCTTCTTTTGACGGTTTCAATTGTGGAATCTTCGATGAATAGAGTTCTTTGCATGGAAAGCCGAACTGGTGACTGTTGATTGCGAACCTCAGATATGTTATCGAGTGGCTTTCTTCGATTGCTGATAGGTGTACCACCCAGGCTTCTAGAAGCAGTTCCATCGCGTGGACGACGACGCCGAGGACCAGAGCGAGCTTTAGCCCCTCGTCTTGCAGCAGTTCCAGCTCTTCTTGCGCTGCTTTCTCGATGTCGAGACAACTTTCTAGACAATTCATTAGGTAAATGATAGTAGGAGGAATGGCCCAAACGTCGAGGTCCTCGATCAGTATCGGTGAGGTTGAGATCTTGGAACGAATCTTTATCGATGAAGTCTAAATCTTCGGGGTCTTGTTCGTCTCCTCCGTCTAATCCCGTGTCGACATCAGTATCGGCACAATCTTCGCAATCGGTAGGATCGCTGTCTGATAGAATATCAGTCTCTCTCTCGTACACGTAACTTTCGTCGTATTTACCCATCATTTCGTGCAGGGTGAGATCATCGTCGCTGGAGCGCCGGCTACCTGAAGAACTGGACGATACAGTCATTCCTACTCTACGCGGTGACCATGTCACTGAAGGTACTCTGAAAATAAAAGCATTTACATACATTAGAACTAGCTTTGGAGTAATAAAAAAAATCATTTTAAAGTAAACTCACGGGCTTCGAACGAGAGGACTGTTTTCTTTGCAGGATACTAATATGCCTTTTTTGGGTTCTCTCGGATGTGACGTTTGCTTTTTCGTCGTACTGTCACTACCACTGCCGGATTTGTGTCCGTTTGCTCCAGAAGAACTTGTGCTGGCGTTACAAGATTGTTCTTCGACACCGATGGGTCGTCCGTAGCTGGAGCTGGAACTGTTAGTGCCTACGACCGTATTGGGTACCCAAGGATTGGTCCTAATGCGACTTCTTTGTCTTGGCGATGGTGAAGCAGTGAGTGCCAAACTGGGTACAGACGGAACAAGAGACGATGGTTCCTCAACAGGAATCGGGATGGACACCTTCACCAGGGACGATCTTCCAACATCGCAAGATTCGGAACGTCTATGACCTTGTGGGAGACTTCGCTGAAAATCAACAACAGGGAAATGTTAGAATTTCGTTTGATTTTGAACGATTGCATACTTATGTATGTAGATATATTCTGTTTGCAGTGTGCAGATGAACTGACGTTACCGATTCAAATGTTCAGTGTTTGCCATGTGTCTGAACAAATGAGGAACGACGTTTGACGGTTTGTCGACTATTGTTATGCACAAACAGTGCTCTACAAGTCTTCAATGATTTCCAGATCATTTATAACATTGAATTTACCAAGTTATTTAGACAAACAATCATTTTAATATATCGTCATATTTTTCTGCGAAATAAAATTTTAGAATCAACGCGTACGTATACGAAATAAGAAGTACGGGCGAGTTTGTTTTATGTAAATTATCAATAAATCGTACCGAAGTTTGCGTTGCAAAGCCCTGTTGTGTCTGTTTGAATATTCATGTTGAAATTCACACCTTATTGTGTTCAAACCCATATATCGGTCGGACAAAACGTCCAACAATTATTCTCGACACGGACGCGTTTTGCGTTTTCGGAATTAGTGTCCATTCGCGATTGCTAATTGAGAAAACAAAGACCGACAATGAGTTACTTTAACTAGTGCGACTGTGAACTATAAAAGAAATAAAAAAAAAAACCAACGCACAAACGGACCATTACTTCAAATTGAATGCAATATATCATTCGAAAATTTCAACTATATTTCACATTCGATGTAATGTTTTTATATAAAATATTAAACACTCTTATACAAAGATAGTCCCAATCTTATTCATTTGACTCTCCGCTTAAAATAATCAGTACGTGTTACCCGTTATCGATTTTTATTAGGTTGTGAAACTATTTCACGTATCAATTATTATCTTCATTTTCCCATCCCCAGAATGATTAGACATGGTAATAAATACTCTGATTTTATCGATTTTTAAAAATATTAATCTTTCGTCCCTAAGACTCATTACTTCATTTATCTCAACTCAACATAATTTATTTATTAGTTTTTTTTTTTATGTTTTCTCTATATAATAGTAAAATATATTATGTAATATCTACATATGTACATATGTACATACTTTAAAAGGTAAATAAATTTTCAATGATCTGGTATACATAAATTACTTTAAAAGGAAAAACCTGAATTATTCCAGCATCTACAAACTTAAAATTCGATTATCTTAAAACATCCAAAACTGGACATACAATATCTATGCACTAACCCATCGATATGTACATATCTTTGTAACAGCCTTAACAGGCGTATAATAAATAAATAAACTATAATTAATCGTGCTAATGTACATAAGTGCCCGGCACATTAATTCATAAAATCAAGAGCTACATATACATACACATATCACTAGTATGCGTTACTAGTATATTGCCCGTTGAAAATCAACGGTGGTGACTAATAAGGCAGAGGCAAATGTTTTACCTTGGGCAATTCTTTCTTGAGCAGAGCAGGGGATGAGCATCGATCTATCACGAAGTCAACTTGCTTTGGAGGCGGTCTAGGAGGAGGCACAGGTCTCGCAGGAGGAGGAGGTGGAGGAGCATGCTGTCGAGCTACACCCTGCTGTTGCTGCTGTTGCTGCTGCTGTTGCTGGAAGTAGTGAGTGCCAGTTCGTATGTTGATATAATACTCCGGAGGAAATGAAGCTCCTGGCGAGGTTCCATCTGTGGAGTAGCCAGTGGAGTAAGCACTCTCAGGTGATGAGAGGGAGGCACCTCCTCCACCTCCTCCTCCACCACCTCCACCTCCTCCACTTCCGCTAGCTCCGGAAGCTCCAAGCATTGCTTCTAGGCTGCTGCCGCCACCATTGCTGCCACCACTGCCACTGCTGCAACTCTGAAAAATCAAAAGTACTCATTTTTATATTTGACATTTAGATACATATGTGCATAGGTTCACCAAACCTTTCTGGGTCAAAGAGCTTAAAACTGAATTTACGTTACGTTTAGGTCGCTGGCGTGCTTCAAGCCCATTCGTAGCGTTGCGTAACGCACTTATGGCGGAAAATTTATAAGTGCAACACGAAAACATATAAATTACATTATGAAGTATTATTTTGCTAAATTTCATTTGAAGTAGAAATTTTTTAACTAAAATTATTGTTGCTTTAAGCGTTTGATTGAATTCTATACATTTTTTTCAAAGAAATCTCCGTTTCGCACGAACACGGCTAGACATTATGAAATATTTAATAAAACCGATGCGATAAATATCGTAATGACTCATTTTACGACGTACTCTGAAAAACGTTTCGTTTTTCGTTCACGCTTATAAACGTTTTACGACTGCTTACCGACGAAGTTCTGTATGCATATTCGATTTTTCCGGCTGTGAGCATTTCCGTCGCAAGTATATTGAATCAGGTCAATATTGAAAATGTAATTTTTGAAAAGTGCATCTGAAATGTGACTTTATTTTAGTGTGTTCTATAGAAATAGAACGGGAAAAGCTATTTGCCGAAGCCCCAAAATGGTGGTTGGTGGATATCCTTTGTCGTCGTTGCAGACGTTGAATTGACGTCGCATCGGTTCAAATATCGAAGGATATATGTATGTATGTGCAAGGATTCGTATTCTTGAAGGCATTGTAAAACGTTTGTAACGAGTGGCGATAAAAAACTTCAAGTCTATGTAACATAAAAGACGCTGAAAATGGCCGCTCAGTGTTCACAATCGCATATCGAAACCGCTGAGAATTCAACGGGAAAAACTGTGACATTGATTTTAATTTTATATAAGGAATATTTTCAAAAGTATGCGTTTTACTAATGTTTGAAAAGCGCAAATGTGTGAAAAAAAATTTCAGCGTAAAATAAAATGGATTCGAAACGCGACATAAAAACGTTCATTTCGCATCGGACACACGGCCAAAGAGGGATCTTTATTTCCGGTTCTTTTCATTTGATCACCGGATAAGGAATTACCGCTGGGGTGATTTATCGCGGTAATCTTATTGGATTCACGCCCGCACATCGGGAATGTTGCGATGGAATTAGGTCAATTTTTCGAACGACTTTAATTAATTTCAATCCGTAATTTTAACGGTAAATCCGTCAAAATCGAACAAACGCTTCGCGCGGATGATTTAAATTGCGCGCAACCAAACCGTACGACAGAGATAACAGGGACCACTTTGAACGGCCAGTATTTATGTAATACCTATACAAATATAGTAAAGTTTTTACGATCTTTCGGAACATCGCTCTTAATTGTTCGGGGCGCACGTAATTCAACCCCTACGCTGAGAATCCAACGCGGCGCGTTTTAATTAACCAAACCCCAACCCGCTTTTCTATACATAGGTTGAAAAAAACAAGAGACATTTTGAATATGAATCGCAATCAACGTGTACGTGGTAAAATGGATTAGGAGAGCGCGTGTCGCGAATTAATTGAAAGCACTCACGTGTTTGCAATTGGGGGTTTGTCGGGGTGGTGGGGGCGCAGGGCTTTGGTGGTCTGGTGGAGCTGGGGGCTCCTTTGCCCCCGGTGCTCTTTGGCCCTTCTTCTTTCCCCTGACGATGTGCGCCTCCATCCAAGTTCGAAGTTTGCTGCCGAACATGCTGCAGTTCACAGCAGGGCGCACGCTCCGGCAGACCGGCGCCCCACCAACTGGCGCTCCGACACCCACTCAACTGCAAAAGTGCCACCCCTGCTCATCTCCAAGCCAAGCCAGATGCTCATCTATCCACAGCAGTTCGCAGATCCTGTAAACAAAAAAAAAATCATATTAATGTTTATAAACAATGAACTTATTGTGCATAATATGCCGGTTGCACTCGAGCGCGAAGCGCGAGACTTTGGGCGCGCACTATGAAAGTCACAGAAGGCACATACAGCTAATCCCACAGTAAACCTAAGCGCAACTGCACACTTACCGACGAATGTGCAATTGTGCTCTAAATACCAAATATACCTACATATACATATGTAGAACAAACGTAACTCACCGCAGTTTGGTAGATTTTTTTTAAAATTAGAAATGCTAGATTTTTCCCAAAAATAGCCCAATCTAATCTAATCAAACGTAAGAAATACAGTATTGTCAGTTATCAAACAATTGTGTCAGTAGTTATCAGAACGTGGTGTTCGTGTTTTCCAAGATTCGATATATTTATTATGTACATATATTTATGTGATTTCTATAAATATGTATATGTAAATAGTCACCGAAACCGAGAGGGTGCAATATATGTACGAGTACATTCGCCTGAAAAAATATCACATTAAAATATTTAAAAATATTTATTTATTTATTTAAAATACATGGCAGGCATAGGTAGTGGCGGATTTACCCCTTTTTTGCAATCCCGAAAAACTATGCCGGCCCCTTACCACCCCGCCAGACCCCCCCCTACCCCAGCGGTCCCTTTTTGGACTCCCTGAAAACTATGCCGGCCCCTTACCACCCCCAGACCCCCTCCCTGCCCCTACGGCACCTTTTCTGCACTCCCGAAAAGCTATGCCGGCCCCTCACCATCCCACAGACCCCCCCCCCCCCCTTTACGGCACCTTTTCAGCACTCCCGAAAGCTATGCCGGCCCCTTTACCACCCCTTTTTTTTGACTCACTAAAAGCCATGCCGGCCCATCACCACCCCAGAGACGCCTTCTACCCCGGCGGCCCCTTTTTTTGGACTCCCGAAAAGCAATGCCGGCCCCTCACCACCCCACAGACCCCCCTACCTCTACGGCACCTTTTCAGCACTCCCTAAAAGCTATGCCGGCCTCTCACCACCCCCCCAGACCCTCCCCTGCCCCTACGGCACCATTTCTGCACTCCCGAAAAGCTATGCCGGCCCCTCACCACCCCACAGACCCCCCCCCCCCCTTTTTTGCACCCCTACGGCACCCTTTTTTTTTGCACTCCCGGAAACCCCGGCGGCCCCTATGCCGGCCCCGGCCCCTCACCACCCCCAGACCCCCCCCTACCCCTTTTTTTGACTCACTAAAAGCAATGCCGGCCCCTCACCACCCCACAGACCCCCCCCCCTACGGACCTTTTCCCTCCCCTGCCCCTACGGCACCATTTCTGCACTCCCGAAAAGCTATGCCGGCCCCTCACCACCCCACCCCCCCCCCCCCCCCCCTACTCCCCCTACGGGCACTTTTTTTTTTGCACTCCCGGAAAGCTATGCCGGCCCCTTACCACCCCAGAGCCGCCTTATACCCCGGCGGCCCCTCACCACCCCCAGACTCCTGAAAAACTATGCCATTTACCACCCCCCCCAGACCCCCCCCAAAAAAAATCAAAACCATTAAAAATTCAGCGGGCGTTGATTATCAACGGGCAATAAGCTAGTATAATAATAAAAAATAAAGCTCGCGACTTTGCTAAATTGTTACGTTGTTATTATAACGCGCCATAGATGGCGCAACATATTGTTGCATAGGCAACAACTATAAAAACTATTAAATTTAATATTACTTTTTAGTACGGGTCCATGACCTTTGTGTGAAACAAACTATAATTATACTAAAAGTGATGTACTGGGTTTAAAGCATGCCACTTTTCAATTGTATTACATTTCATAGTGAAGTATATTGTAAATATATTTGACAGTATTTTCATAGAGCATTGTTTCCAACGCGTTGTTCTACATTATTCATACACTGATAAATGTATGTAAACTACCGTGCATAGTAAACTCAACCATATACAATTGCAGTTTAGCATTTCCAATATTCAATACGTACGTACGTACATGCATTTTATATCGATCGATTCGAGCATCTCCTTTGTATCGAAAGTAGGGGAAAGCTTTCACTTCCGGCGCGCATCCGTTCGATTCGCAGTGAGTGGAGCATGCCGTTTCCGGCGTCGCCGCATCGCATCCGGTCCCCACAAAGCCTCCTCAAACGTTTGTAAATAATTTAATTCAAATTCAAATTACCCCTCGGTATTCTCGGT
Organism: Parapsyche elsis; assembly: GCA_022651745.1. NCBI lineage: Eukaryota > Metazoa > Arthropoda > Insecta > Trichoptera > Hydropsychidae > Parapsyche > Parapsyche elsis. The sequence goes on from JAGVSN010000006.1 coordinate 1,114,646, forward strand.
CGACTCTCGACGTAGAATTTCGCAATTTAAACGACGTCGCCGAAAGTTTCGCCGAATTCCATCAAGTCAGCTCGTACATAGCGGATGACACGTGTCGCTAAAGTTTGAGAAGGGCTGAACGCGGCGAAAAGCTCGCTTTCTGTACGAGCTTAAGAACTTTTGCCGAAAACGTATTAGGTATGTTGCATCACGTCACTTGCACGCGCCCCGTTTTCATTTTCAACGTCAATTTTCAAATTGGATTGATACACAGATCCATGGAAATTTATACATGTAATTAACAATATGATATGCAATGAATTAGATTTAAATTATTTGTCACATTCGTACATACATATGTATGTTACAGCAAAAGCATATTTCAAGTGAAAATATATTTTCACCGGCGATTCGGTGAAATCATATTCAAGCACATTTTCGACAGTAGACAGTATTTTAATTGATACACTCACTGGGGAAATTATATTTGTTTCCGAACTGTCATTGAAACTAAATTTGACAGTTGTGAAATGACCAATCGAATCATATAATCTGCTGAAATATTCAAACCTAGTCATTTTGTCGCTTCTTCTTCTTATCGGGCCGTGCCCGTGTTTAGGCGTAGACTTTTACTGGTTAGTACCAATTATAGTTTACAATATGTCTTTGTCGATTTTATAACAATTGACCTATGTATGTACATATAATGGTCGGTTTAAGAAGAAAAGACCACGTGTTGCTACCTTTATGTTAAGAATCCTCAGATATAACAACGCCACCGTTTCGTTCAAAACACACTTGTAGGATGACACATCATCGACTTGGGCCAACATCAAGAAGTCACAAACACGCTTACTTTAATATACTTTCACCGATACTGAGCAGTGAAACTGTACATATATACATTGTTTGATACATTTTCACTGCCTGAATTGGTAAAAATATATTTTCACTTGAAATATGCTTTCACTGTAACATATATACATACATATATTTGGTAATTTTCCCACTTACGACCGCCCTTAAAGCGATGAAGTAATCCCTTACAAAAGAGGGGGTTGCCGAAAAGCGCATTATTCACAAGGTAAGCTCGTTCGCCCGTAGCTTCCACCGGCTATACTGCCACCGCTAAAACTGCGAATTGCCAAATAATAACAACAGATGATGCGTAACATACTCTCTGTGTGTGTGTGTGTGTGTGTGTGTGTATGTGTTGATGTTGCAGATTCTCGCTAATCCTTGGTAACGTTACACGCATATTACTTCCTGCTTATTTGCATGGGTCGCCATTAAAATTTCGCTCAATTTAATTTCCATACGGCAGGTTCTTAAGTCGTTTCGTCTTCGTGGAAGCACCCTCATCGTCCTTGGGCGTCTTCGGACCCTCGTCAAGGATTTGCGTCTCGGCCATAAGTATATATTATTTCTGAATCGGGAGTAAATGTGACATTCCGAGGGGTTGAAAGGTCAACAGTCTATTGTGAGCTAAATGCACATTAATGTCGCATCGAATTCTATGAGTTGTAAATCTAAACGATTTCGAATATCCCGTGATCGAGAGCGATCAAATGCGAATGACACAAATCTAATAAAATCACTTGTTGAAGTCTAGACATCTAATTTACAAGTATAATATAATATTTATCATTGCATCTTGAGCTGTGAACTTGGCTTTTATTTCAATGGTCGTAAACTTTCAATAGTAAATAACTTATGTATGTATGTACGTGTTCCAATTTATGGCATTAGGTATATAAATTCATCTATGCAAATGAACATGAATATTTTTGTATTATATACGTCACATTATTTTGATGCATGAAATGGGATATATTATAAAGATTAAGTTATAAACATAAATTTTATTTTTATTACCGTACAAGGCTTTTATAGCCGTGCATAAAGATAGGCGCGTACGTATGAAGTTTTTCCACGCAATTGAACAATTTTTTTTTTTTATTGAAAATCGGATTACTACGCAATTCATACAATATATAAAATATGTTTATGTATATTTCGTACGCACTTTAATTAATAAACTTAAATAATGCGATTATATAAAGTCAACGAATGTTAAAAATAAAAGTATGTAGTACAAAAGAAAATGTTGAATATCTTTTGTTTGGCACCATTAGCTTTTCAGTTGTATCAAAACTCCCGGGGAAAGAGTGTCGCAATTGTATATACCTTTCTGAAAGTATTTTCATGGAAATTTCAGTCAACTCAACCTTTTTATTTTATCGCAAAGCTTTTCTGAAAGGCCAACCAACCAAGTTCCACTCGGCAAGGAAATACATTCGAAAGAAATATTTTTGCTAAACGTACTGTGCGAGTGGATTTTATATAGGTTTATACATAAAATTCAATTACAAATCAATGCTCGTATATAAATTGATGAATTTGTACATTCGGTACAAAGTTTGAAAAACGCTCGCGCAGTAACTCAGTTAGAACGGCAATTTTATAACTCGATCGAAGAGTAAAATTGAATTCGGGTTTGCGTACAAAGTTGCGCCGCGCGATCGCAATCAAGATAAACGTATTAAGAACTGATCTACAACTTGAACCGTATTAATCAAACGTGCAATTTTCAATTATAATATTTAAGTACACCTGTACGCGTGCTTTGGGTCGAACAGAGTGAGTTATTTCGTAGTCGGTTGACCCTCTGAAAAATTTTCCTGAAGCCGACCACAATGTGTACGTGCGACTTATGAATAATTTCCACAGTGGCCAACTCGCCCGCATTTATATCATTCAAAGTTTCCCCATTTTCCGGGGGAAAAGTTCCTTCGTACGGCGTCCCACTGTCCTTGTGTACACAATAAATAATAATAATAAAAGAGGGAGCGTCGGAGAAAAAGGCGGACTGAAAAGTTTCAGCTGAAAGAGGCCAGGAGCTCGAAGCAAAAAAATATGTACATTCAATATTCATTAGGCAAACTCGTTTTTTATTAGCGGTCAGTTTACCTAACCACGCAATATACAAGCTCGCTTGTATTTCAATACAGTTTTAAAGTATGGAACACGCTTAAATATTTGTGCAAAAATAAATTAACTTTTCCAACAGTCACTTTGATATTATCAAACAAGTCAAACAAACCTCGGTATATTTTTGTTCGAACGTTTAATGTTTTTGTACTTGAATTTATTACACGTTTAGTATGAAGAATACTAAGCTCTGTGAGTAAATTGTGTGCACTCAATCAGCTCGGATGTTTCTGTGACATTTCATTCATACAAGTACCCAAGATGACGACTTGCGTAATTAACAGCAGTTTCGAGTGGTTCCCAAAGGAAGCGAAGTAGGCGAAAGGGTGATTACACCATAAAGTTGTTTACAGTCGCGCTAAAGTTTCGCACTGTTATTGTATTAAATTACAACTATGCGGCTTAAAAGTGTACCTCGAAATATTTTTCCTTATGCTTTTGCTTGAAATTTTCTCGCTCTTAAAAATGTTTACGCTATGGGACGTGAGTTATGCGACTGCTCAAAGAGATGAGGAATTTGTGGTGGTTCAGACCTAAATCCACATCTGAACGCTTTCCCACGGGTGTACCTAATGATGAATGACGACAACCGGTCGCCGGTCGGAAAACCGGATTCGGTTGCGACACCGAAAATATCTTATATTCCCTTTTATTATTATTTTTTAATATTCATCCTGTAGGTGTAGGGATTCTGAACGGTCTCGCAGTGTGTAACGGGGAATGTGAGTTGATTACTAAATGAACATATTTTCAGGCGAATGCACCCTCTCGGTTTCAGTGACTATTTATATTTATACAAACGAGTTTTGGGAAACGCAAACACCAATGACAAAATTGTTTCAAATTGTATGATTGATATCATTCACGTGTAATACAATCATATGTACGTGTCGTTTAAAGTAAAATACGGAGAATAACAAATTTGGTGATTTATCGAGCATATCGATGGCACAGATAGTGTGTCCAGTTTTAAAAAAAAAAATATTATCATACACAAAACGTCCCTCTGCATCAAACCTTCATGTTTAAAAAGTATTGTATGTCCAAATAGTATATTCGAGAAGATATTGCCTTATTCAAATATATAATATGTCCATTTCGTTCATTGTTTTCATGCAAAAATCATGTATGTCACATAAAATATTTTAAAACAAAACTGGACCATACAATATCTGTGCACTAACCCATCGATATATAAAAAAAAATAAAATAAAGTTAAATCACATTTCGATTACCAGAAGATTTATCGCGTTTATTTTGTAGGTATAAGTGAATCTGTGGTATAAGTGGTACTGTGGGATTAGCTGTATACCTACAAAATAAATGGTCACACTAAAACATCACGCTATTAAAATGAAAAGATTAAGATTAACACCGTTTTATCTTGCATATTATGTATATAAATCAGTGGTTTTCTCGACAATTTTTCATATTGACTGCAACCTTTCACACTAAATAAACTAAAATGCTGGCATTATTTTTAATTCTGGCCGTGGCCAGCCATGGAATCTCGGCAGATGTCCTTGGTGGTAAGCAATATAATTATTATGTGAATATTTAATCAATTACGTGAGATTCACGCGATTCAAATTATTTTAGTAAATGCACGAGCCGTGACAATTGTATCAAGAGCTGGATGGGGTGCAAGAGCACCGACAAGTACCACGGCTATGAGCACACCTGTACCCTATGTAGTGATACACCATTCTGCAGGTGCTTCGTGTACAACGAACAGTGCATGTGAATCTTCTATGAGAGCCATGCAAAACTTACACATGGACACCAACGGATGGTCTGACGTCGGATACAGGTCCATAAAGCACATTCAATCTTGAAAAAGTTGAGTATTATAATACTAAAACGATTCAATTTATAGTTTTGGAGTAGGTGGTGATGGACGAGCATATGAAGGTAGGGGTTGGGCCAGAGTTGGTGCTCACGCTCCCGGATTCAACGATAGAAGCATAGGAATTTGCAATATGGGTACATTTACAAGTGAGTCTTATCATATGTAGTACCTACACGTATTTATCATTAATTACGGTCGAATATATGTATGTAAACGTTATTTTGTATTAAATCGAAAGGTGCCTTGCCTCCTGCTAGTCAGTTAGCTGCCGTCAAAGAGTTGATTGCCCAAGGAGTGTCCTTAGGTCGTATTTCGGCCAATTACAAACTAATTGGACATCGACAAGCCGTCTCTACCGATTGTCCCGGAAATAGGTTGTACGAGGAAATTAAAACATGGCCTCACTACGTAGCCACACCAACATATGAAGATCTTTTGGAGGGAAAATTTGAAAATTCCGATATCAAAGTATGATTTTTTTGTATTTTGTATTGGCTCAATAAATAATTGAATTTATTATTATTCTCTATATTTTACTTTAAATGACACGTATGATTGTATTACAACTGAATTATATAATTCTTACAATTAGAAGATAAAAATGCTATAGATACGATAGAGAAATGTATTGTTAGTTTTAATCGTTATCTTTTTGACACGTTGTTACTATTTTTTTTTTCGCGTCTTCAACGCGATAAATCTTCTGGTAATCGAAATGTGATTTAACTTTATTTTATTTTTTTTTTTTATATATCGATGGGTTAGTGCACAGATATTGTATGGTCCAGTTTTGTTTTAAAATATTTTATGTGACATACATGATTTTTGCATGAAAACAATGAACGAAATGGACATATTATATATTTGAATAAGGCAATATCTTCTCGAATATACTATTTGGACATACAATACTTTTTAAACATGAAGGTTTGATGCAGAGGGACGTTTTGTGTATGATAATATTTATTTTTTTAAAACTGGACACACTATCTGTGCCATCGATATGCTCAATAAATCACCGAATTTGTTATTCTCCGTATTTTACTTTAAACGACACGTACATATGATTGTATTACACGTGAATGATATCAATCATACAATTTGAAACAATTTTGTCATTGGTTTTTGCGTTTCCCAAAACTCGTTTGTATAAATATAAATAGTCACTGAAACCGAGAGGGTGCATTCGCCTGAAAATATGTTCATTTAGTAATCAACTCACATTCCCCGTTACACACTGCGAGACCGTTCAGAATCCCTACACCTACAGGATGAATATTAAAAAATTATAATAAAAGGGAATATAAGATATTTTCGGTGTCGCAACCGAATCCGGTTTTCCGACCGGCGACGCTTATTTAGTTCGACTGACCGCCAGTACGACAGCTACGCAGATGCGAGACGGAAAATGCATTATGCCGTACGAGTGAGCGAGAAAGCTAGCGCTATGCAATTGGGCGATTTGACGTACTGACCTGCTCGCCACAGCACCACATTGTTTGTTTCGCAAAGCAAAGTGCGTTATAATCGGTATCGTATTAGCCCGAATATAACGCGGCCTCGAATATAACGCGAACTATATTATTTGGAGCAGGATTTAAAGGAAAAATTAAAATGGTCATGGTCGTATTTTCTGTTGGAATGTCAGTTTACGCGCCACAAGCATCGCACGCGTTTCTGAAGCTCCAAGCCTCGAAGCCTCGAAACTGCACGTTCTGAAGCTCCGCCATGTTTAACTCAATTCATAACTTCCCTGAGGAGTTTAGACACAGAGTGGAAGCGGTATCGGACGACAACTTTTCGTTGACGGTTTACGCAGAAATCCACGACAGGTGTTGTGGTGTTGACAGGTGGATTTCTTCGTACTCCCGCCTAACAAACACACGCTGGATTATCTCGCGGGCACGAATTAACTCTCATCAATTCGTTTGCAGGTACGTTCCTTTCTTTTAAATTTAATTTATTATAACATCGGACAAATATGTTAGTACAGTTGACTCCCGATTGTCCGGGCTAATGGTGGGGAGGGGCGCACGGATAATCCGAACTGTTTTTTTTTTTATAAAATACTACATAAATTATACATTTTTAAAGAAGAAAATTATTTTAACGTGTTTAATACTCATTATTTATTAAGAGAATCTGTGATTTTGGTTTGTTTTTAATCTTTTAATGATTTTCTAATATCAGTTCGAATTTTCCATTCAAAATACATTTTTGTTTGAATTAAATTCATACACGGATAATCGGGAGTTTACTGTAGTTATAATTTTTCGAAATTTTTTCTCTTTAACAGAAAACAATATTTTTGCCAGTTCAGCAAAAGAAATAAAAAAGCGCCAACAAATAAATTAGACTGCAAAGCCAGCATCGACATAATGGTTAAAATATGCAACTCCGATACTAGATATCAAAACCAACACATCAAGGTATAAAAACCACATATGTAATACATTACACATATATTTTATTACACTAATTTTCACCAAAGAAATTTGATTAAATTGGTTGTTGTTCAACAATCATATGTATGTATGTATATGTACATATGTAACAATATGCATAATGCTATAGTACTAATGCGATTTTTTTTTTTATATAGGAAAATCTTCCAGCGGTGATTAAAATCAACCTCCACCATTCTCATGATATTGAATCCGCAGAGGCTCTTGCTTCATTAGCGCCAAATTCCGCCACATTCGATAGGTTTCAGTCATATTTTTACAGTAAAATGGGTGTGGCGGAAGCAATGCGTGAGAATTCAAAATTCTTGGATGAGGAAATGGGAGGGGTTGAAAATGTCACCGTAAATGGAATGAACAACCCAAAAAAAACCACAGCTTATCATTGGCATAAGATGTGGAAAAATTTTCTTTTGGGTGATGCTACTGGCCCTGGGATGATAAAGGTAGTGAACTTTATTCACTTAAATGTATTAAGATTGTGTATATAATAAATTTAAAATTATTTTCTTGCAGAGATTGGTTGAAACTATTGCAGCTCTGGCAAAATCGGGCGCAGCCAAAATCAAATATCAATTGAATCCCTTTGCCCTAATCGTGATGACTCCGCTGATGGAAAGAGCACAAAATTTATCGTCGACGCAGGATATAATCTTTATAGATTCAACTGCGTCAATAGATACAACATCACTCAATAACTTTTGTTTTGAGCGAGAGTATTGCTGGTGCTGTTCCATTAGCGGTCATCATTAAGAAAGGTCAAACAACTGCAGAATATTCGTCTGGATTCGATCTTTTAAGGGAATCTTTAGGAAATTTGAGTCCTCGGTATATCATGACTGATAACAGTGACGCTGAACGCATAGCTCTTAGTAATATTTTTTCTAATTCAAAGCTTCTGCTGTGCTCATTTCATATTTCACAAGCTTTGTTTCGATGGCTCAGCAATGTTGATAAACATGGGGTCTTGAAAGGGGATAAGCAAACTTTGTACAAGTTATTTAAAAATATTATTGTTCCTTCCCCTTTCTTTTATTGTTTTGGTTTTGGAAAAGAAAATTGTATGATGAGCCTAATTGATTTATTCTGCATATCTATGCCTGTATGCATCTTATACACATCTTTTTCAATGAAATATTTATTATTCTGATTTTATTTTTTTTTTTTGCTATATTAAATAAACATGTCAAAATATGCATTTGGATATTTTTAATCGAGTTCCTTACAAACATTATGTTATTTGGTTTATGTACAATAAAATATTTTAAAGTCACACAATTTATGATGAGGATGTCATTTTTGTACCTTCCCACATGATAAATATTTTGGACTAAAAACACAAAGTGGTTTTCGAAGCTCTAAAAGAAATAGGTGGTGCTATAAAGAATTCTGGGTTACACATCCGCATGTGTTAACTGCCAGTTCGCTTATTAGAAATAATATGTCCATTATTGACTAGGACTAGTTAAAAATAATGTGAATATTTTTTCTAAGAGCCGAAAGAAACGGATCGACATTGATCAGACATGCGAACAACAAGCACCAGCAATACTTTCAATTAAAACCAAACGGAATTACATACATGCTGCTGTTATAACACTTGCACTTTCCATTACAATTTGACGTTTGACATTTACAACGTACAATTTGACAATTACCATCTAAATTCTGTAAGAGAATATTAATTTTTTTATAATTTACGCAATCGCAATACATATTTATTTTCATAAATAGTTTTCACACCGCAAATGATGTTTATCCACATTATTTGAAGTTTTCTATGCGAAACAAACAATGAGGTGTTTTTGGTGGCGAGCAGGTCAGTACGTCAAAACGCCGATTTCGCTAGCGCTAGCTTTCTCGCTCACTCGTACGCTTAATGCATTTTCCGTCTCGCATCTGCGTAGCTGTCGTACTGGCGGTCAGTCGAACTAAATATGCATTTTTTTTTTACTTTACTATTTATATTATAATTATTAATTATTATATATATAATAATTATAATTTTGTAAGTGATTTTGTAAAAATAAAAAAAAAATAGTTTTTATATCGACATCTATGTATTATTAGCAGACTTTTTTATGTTATAGGTAAAGCAGACTTACATACGATCCCTTTTGTAGAAAATGTTTAAAAAAAAAGGACAAAATTGAGCAAGGGTGATGGCAGATTAGTCTTAGGACGTTCTTCCCGAGCCTGAGGTCGTGGGTTCGATCCCCACTCGTTCTAGTGGTTTTATAATAATTTTTCCTCAGCGAGCGTTATCAGCAGAAAGGCAGACAGACAGACAGACAGACAGACGGATTTCGGCTATTATACATATATATAATATTACAAAGCTATTCTAGTAACAGAATTCGATATACATACATAAGTTATTTTGCTAGCACAGATTGAAATGCAGTGTCCTATTTTCGCACAGCATTGCTGCTATTGACTATTCCAGAAAACATTCCACCAGTTCCACAATAGAATCTGTCCGGACAAACTTAACTGGAACTGGATTTAAAATGTCTGCGCTTCGGAAATGCACCACATCCCTTGTTCAACCCCCCTCGTCCCCGAAACCCCTTCACCTTGCCGACTCCAAGTACTATTCTGGAAAATCAATTGAATACATTTCAATAGAAACGACCGTATAACTCACCGCATAGCACACACGCAAATGCATGTTTCATTCAATATTTTCGTTTCTTAAATTTGCATTCGTGTGTGAGTACGTTGAATCGATGTCAAAATATTTTTATTTTTTTGTAATTTAGCTTTTACGCTTTACCGTGAGTGTTCCACAGGAGAGGAAAAATTATGTAATATGATTAATCGGTATCTAGATTAAGGGCGAATTCGTTAAGGCGCGGAAGTGACCGTTTTTCTTCAGCGGCGCATAATAAATTATGCTATTATGCATTCGCTCGAATTTTTCCAAGCCTATATTGCGCTTTTCCTTTTTCTGAAATTTCCACAACGCAACTCGTTTGCATTAGAGGCGAGCTTCGAGTTTTATCGTGCTCGTTTCACAATTATTTTTCGATTAATAATCTACGAAGCCAACACGCAAGCAATCCCTTAAAAAATAAAGAACCACCCCATCCCCAAATTTTCAAAAAAATGTTTAAAAAAATTTACAATGTACCTATGTCAGTATTAGTGCTAAACAAATTGTAGAAGAACGCATGGGCGTACCCCGTTAAATTTCCCAGAAATTTATTAGATTACGTGCAATTTTCCTGCATTCTTATCTGCAACGGAAATATGAAAAACCAACAAAATAATTAGATCTCCTGTAGAGTAACTGTGTAGGGGAAGGGTCGTCTTCTAGAACAGATTTAAAATACGTATAATTCATGCAAAAAATTCAGTCTTTATCAAAATAAGATGTTTATCCGTATAATTAAAATGCTTAACAACAACTAATGGCCTAGGCCTAGATCAAAATTGAAATTTTCAACCGATGTACCTGTAAGGGTAAAACGTTTCATCGAAAAGATTTTTTGATGGGGGAAGGAAGATCCAACTTCCGCTAAACCCCTGCAATTTCCTCCCCGTCAATATATTATACATTTACAACATCTCGCTAATAGGCTTAAATAAACGCGGTTTTTCACAAAATTCTCCCGCTATAAATCAAATATTAAAACGCAATAATAGTCGGTTAGTTCCGAAATTAAAATGTATGCAATCCCCAACCAACGGTATACATACATATATGCAATTATTTTGTATTCATGACCACCTTTGAAATTCGATTTATGCATAGTACATTTTGAATGTACCGGAGCGTTGTACGTGAAAATAAACATAAAATTCAAATAGATCCCATTAATGTGATGATAAAGTTCTTTTTGTGCGTATACATAATAACACCACTACGTGATGTGAATATATAAGAGGTTTATTTGGCCGTATTAGAACCCAAACTCGATATTTCGACGCTTCTCACAGAGCAAACACACACACACACACAGTTAAATTTGCATATTTATAAATCACACATCAGTATACGATAATCGCGGAAAAATTGATGAAAATTTATACGTTCGTGCTACACATTTTCGATACGATTCACTTTAAAGGAAATTTATTTTCCATCCGATGTTTTTGGGTGGCGGTGGAAAGTAAAAAATGGTGAAATTATTGCCTCGTAAAAGTGATTTAAAACGAACGTACGAACTTTCGAGCAATGTATTATGTAAAATTTATACGAGATACTTTCAAAAGTTTACGCACTTTATGCAAGTATTGCCTACCATTGCATAATACGTATTATAAATTGACCTACATTATCAAGTATTCCGAATTATAACATGCTGAAAGTACCAGGCATTGCCCAATATGGCATAGTATTATCACTGTAATTCAAAAACATACATAGTTATACGATTATTATGGTGGAGCTATAACATAATATAATGAAATCGTTACGGTAATAATTCAACCGAGCACCGGCAAAGGCCGAATCTCGCCTAATAAATTATGATAGCGTTATATTGCACAATGGCCCCTCACTACAGTTTCCCGATGGTTAAAAGGGCGAAACACTCTCCTTCCGCGAACGGGTCGTAAATTACCGACCCGAGGTGAGAGTAGTTCAAATGAGGTAACAACGACTAATAAACGACCCCGGCTAGCCACGACTCATTTGGCCCGAACGCCAGTATAAATTATGACTTTTTTTTAAAAGCTCGGTATTATACAATACCGCACAATATCACAGTCGGTGCCGTATCTGATGTAATTACATACATACTATTGCGAAGAAAGGCAAAGGCATCTCCCGTTGCGAATTTTCCTCCTCTGTGCGAAGCTATTTATTTCCACGCTTATATCTGAGCTTTTATGGAAAGCTTTCATTTTTTTTATTTTCTTTGTTCTGAAACGGTTTGTAGATAATTTCGAATTTATTTTTATCGAATATCGTTCAGTTCACATGATCGGATCGCAAGTCAAGAATAAAAACATTGAAAAATTGTTATTGATTTTTGGTGAGCGATACAATATTTTCATTTTGAACGACGAAAAAATATACAATGTAATTATAAAAAAATTAGAAATTTAGCAGAATATAACCATGTGTGTTTTATTTATTTATCTACACACATAAGAAGTACGCGGAATAAGAGAAAACATACGAAAGTGAAAAATAACGACAGAATGATTGAAGAAAGGATGAAAAAGAAAAGAAGATAGACGAAGCGGCAGTGTGAGAAGGAGGGTGAAAAGATTGAAGGGTGTAATTAGTCAAACGGGGAATCAATCACTTTACTTTTTACCGCATTTTCGATGGATATTATTATTAAACTAGTGTAAGCCAGTGGAATATCAACGGAGCGTTCTCGTCACCCGTACTGAATAATAATATTAAATTTAATAGTTTTTATAGTTGTTGCATCTATGCAATGATGCGCCATCTATGGCGCGTTATAGTAACAATAACGTAACAATTTAGCAAAGTCGCGAACGCTTTAAGAATAAATATTGGCCAATTATAGCACATCCGTCTGGAAGATAGTGTAAGCGCGATTCCTCCCAACCTGGTGATCTCGGGATCAAATCCCACTCGTGCGACGTTCTGTTTTTTTTTTTAATTATTTACCTCAGCGAGCGTTATCAGACGACAGACACACAGACATAGACAGACGGATTTCGGCTATTATATATGTATATATAATAGGTGCATTGTAAACGTTGCAAATATAATATTTACCGTGTAAAGTTGAATGTTTGTTTGTTTGTCCGCTATGCAAATCTGCAGTTTTCAATTTATAACCACCAAATTTGGTATACTATATCATGGTATAAAACTTAGCTTATTAAACTTAGACCGTAGATAGTTTTTTGGAAGGGTTGGAGTCCGGGGTCAAGAGGCGCCCATACAAAAATTTTAAATCGATTTTTGTTTGTATTGGAGAATACATGTTTATTTCGATATTCACAGTTCACCCGCCCGAGCAACGCCGGGCAATTCGGCTAGTTTTAATAATATAAAGGCCGCCAACGCAGCGGTGAGATCATTAAACCGACTGCTTTTTTTTCATAAATATTCATATTGTGCAAATGAACGTTTTCACATTTTAGATGCTTTTAGGTAAAATACATAAATTCTGGCATTGTGACAGCAGTTAAACGCGAAAAAAATAAACATTTATACGCGAACCGCCGGTTAAAATTGAATACGAAAACTTTACCGGCCGCCTTTTTTTTCTTTTTATTTTCTCTCATCTCCGGAAACGAGACATAATTTTCCGGGACGTGTCAGCGCACCCAATAAATTACATCTTCAATAAGAAATCATCGAGTGTGATGGACGCCGGCAAAAGTGGCGGCAAAGCGAGTCGACGGCGCGAGATGGATCTGTCACTTCGCGTCACTCTTGCCACACGACAAATTAACGAGAACGAACGTTGTGGAGAATAGGAAAAAAAAAAAAAATAATAAAACAACAAAACAAAACACACCCAATCCATGAAACGCGTCACTGCCAATTAATCTTATTTACAGGGCCTCGTCATTCGTAGTTGACTCACGCCTCTGTTCGCCGCTGCAAGAGTAGGAAAAAAAAGATTAAAAACTTCCCAGAGAGGAGAGGGAGGGTTGACGACATGCAAATGAAGATCTGGGGGAAGGAATCTACCCTTGCAGGACGCAGGGGGAGGGTTTCGGGTAATGAGATTGAGGAAGAGTGTGTAAAGTTGACGGAGAGGGAACCACCCCTGCTGCCCCACCAGCCCCCACACCGTTTTGTGTTTGGTCTACGCGAGGCGAAACAAAAACCGAGGGAATGTGTAAGTAAAATTGCTCGTAAAGGGCCGAGTTGTTCAGTAATCGTTAAAGATTACAACGGAGAGCCGCCTCCCCTCTTCCGTGAAATTGTTTTACACGTATTCATGCTATGCCTACCCGTGTGTGTGTGTGCGCATTTTATGAAAAAAGTTTTCAGCGGCCATTTTGGGTCGTTGTGTGCAAGTCGCCTCATAAAAAATGATTGTACGGCTTTCAATATTGAGCTTTATAAACTTTCGGTGCATCTAAATGAAGAAAGCTGTTGCTTCAAAAATGTTTCCCTTGCATATTCTAAGTTTAACAATAAGGCAAAGATAAAGGGAAAGCGAATTCCTTGAAACGCCAGACGAAGACGCTTCAACTCCGTTAAAATATTATGATATAATTTATTTTATAAATTGAAAATTTGTATTCGTGACGCATAAATGGGTCAATTGATTTAATTTTCATATTATAATATTACATACAAATCGTGCTATTCGTTATTCTTTGCCTACTTTGATGTGTTTGAAATGACATAGATAGCACTAAAGGCGATGCCTCGATTGAATAATACATAATCTTTTGATTAAAGGCGCCCACACACCGCACAATGGGACGAATTGGCAATCTGAGCGGAAAAAAGTTTTTTATGGCTCAATTTTATCTACAATTTATTGACTTACAATAATATGGCGATAAAAAAAATTTAATTTTATTATATCATGAATATTTTAAAAATATTTTTAAAATTCTTTACATAAAAAAAAAAAAAAAACTGGATCAATCCACTACTCTATCTCTATATCTGTGGAATATAATAAGTATCAAAAAATAAAAATTAACACTGAAAAAAGTAAAAAAACAAATATTTCAACGTTTCTCAAATTCCCAAATATTTTTTTTTATAATATTCGTGAAATCCTCTGGAACCCTCTGAAGATTCCACTTCTCAATAAAATAACTGATATTATTTTTGGTGAGCGTATTATTGTATAGAGCTTCAAAGAGCTCGCGCCGAGTGATGAGGTGCCCGGAACCCGAGAACGTATCTGGGGAAAAATTGTTTAAATCATTGGGCTGCAAGTGGCTGCAGACAAAAACAGATGTGTCTAAAATTTGAAGATTTACTTTATGAATTGAAAAAAAAAATCATTGTATCGGCCCGTGCCTGGAAGGGTTAAAAATTTATTTGAAATTTAATCAAAAGAATTTTTTTACATTTTAATAGAGTGATTTTTAAGTTTTTACAAAATATATATAGCGTTGAAATTTAAAATACTTTGTACGGTAAAATTAAATTGATTACCTTCCATTAAAGCTTCCATTTTAAATTTGATTAATATTCAGTTCCCGGACAATACACGAGCTGTTTTACACGCGGCAATGGAGACTCGGACACACAGACAAATAACTTATTCCGCGCAATCACTAACGTCACCGCCTTCATACGAAATAATGTTGCCACGATAAAAAAAAAAACTATGAATGTACAAAAATTGTTCAGTTATTAAAGAAAAAAACTAAACCTTAAAATTTTAAAAACATGCGATCAAAAAATTCCTTTTTTCCGCTCAGATTGCCGATTCGTACTAAAGTGCACCGCTGCGAACAGGTGGGAAAATCTCAAGGTTGGTATGGTGGGGAGTTTTATCGCATAGCCGCGATTTATTCAGTTAAACAGAACGCGAGATAGTGCAAACGACAGCAAAGTTGGCTTTAAGCGCTAAATATTCGGGCATAACCACGCGGTGAACTTTAGTTTGCCTAGAAACGGACGTAGGGGGTGCCGGGGGCGATTATATACGTCCATTATATAATTTTTTAGCTGTTATAATAGATATATTACGTAAAGTAGTGCAAAAACAATTGATTATTCATAGAATTGAAACAAATTCGCAATAAATAATGTGAGATGCGCGTGTGTGGCATTGATGCATGAATAGCTCGCTATACTAGCGAAGACGCTAGTATAGACCATGAAGGATTTCCGGTAATCCGTCCGCGAAGTTTCGCCGATTCGCTCGATTTCGATGACGTTTGTGGAAAAGTTGTATGTAAATAATTCTGAATTGAGTCCATGTCAGAGTCGTGAGTGAAATAAAAACGTTCCGAAAGCGAGGTGACAGATGGTAGTTTGATAGGTTATGTCAGAGTGACAGAAACCGGCGCTTACGCAGGCCGGTAGGTTTTCCTACACGAATTCGCAGCGGTGTGCGGGCGCCTTAAATTCGATATTCAATGTAATACAATGTTCAGTTTGGTTAAACGAAAAAAAAAACAATTTTAAAAGTTATTGTAGTTTTAAAACTTGCGTCTATCAAGATTAGGGTAGGCTTTACCCCTGGGGCTAACCCTTTTGGGGACCCTCAATTCTTTCAGAACCCACATAGCCCCCTGGACACTTTATTCGCAGATTGGATTTAAAATTTATTTTGAAAACTGCCGTGTCTGATTTTAAGATGAAAAAAATTTATATTTAAGCTTCGTGCGAAAAGAGGATATAAAGGTGATGTACGTACAAACACACACGCCCATGTCGTTTATAAAATTAGATACTTTGTGCGCGGCGAGGAGGCGAGCTTTGTAAAAGTATGTACATATTTTCCGGTCACGCAATAGAAAGGGGTGAATTGTTTTGCGACACGACAAGACGACATTCCGTTGCAAATAGTTCCATTGAATCCTTAAATCCCCACACTGAGACCGGATAACGACCCCTTTATACATCGATGCCTCCGTGCATTAGTCGAGCCCCACACTCACTTGTCGGGTAAGCACGTGCTGAAGTTCGTACGCAACGTTTGCATTGGTCTTTCGCAGTTTGATGATCAAAGTGGGTGTGATTTTTTTTTTTTGTGTGTGTACTATACCCGCATGCCAGTTTTTAAGAGTTGGGTAAATAAAACAAAGGGATTTTTAGCGGCTAGAAGACACTGAATGAGGGTGGTGTAAAAGTGTGGGGTTGGTTGGCACGAGACTCATCCACGTTTCCGCTTCCGTGCGCCTCTTTTTTAGCTCAAGACTACAAAGAAAATAGCACGCGAATACGTACGAACTCATGTTTGCGAGTGGATATACTATGTATGTATGTAGATACGTAGCATTTTGTGATGAGACAAATTGCCACAAGAATAGATACAATAGGTACTACAGACGAGATCAAATGACATTTTGTTATTGTTTTCATATGACTGTAGTTTATCTTTCGAGTGATCTAAATGTCGTTGCTTGTGTTGTCAAAATATAAACAACGCCGCAATTAAATTAATGTGAATTAATTAGTCACACATTATATGTAATAAATAATTAATTAGTCACACATTATATGTAATAAATAATTAATTCGTCAAATTTTCAATCTTATCGAGGCTTATATGTAGATCGATATTGATATATTCAAAGATATTATACGTTGCGTAATAGAAAATTCATGTATTTTCAATCGTGAATATAAAAAAAATTTCAATATGGCTTATATATTATAGCCAAGTCATTAATAAATATTTAATTTTGAAAAAATTGAGTATTCTCATACCGATGAAACAGTTCAATTTACAATTTTGTAGTAGGTGGTGATGGTCGAGCTTAGGGGTTGGGCTAGTTGGAGCTAACATTGAAATTTTAGAAGCATTGGAATTTGCACTATTGGTTCATTCACAAGTACGAGGTCAATCACGGCTTAACTTTTGCATCGCTATTTAATACTAGTGTAAGCCCGTTGAATATCAACGGAGCGGTTTCTCATCACCCGTACTGAAAAATAATATTAAATTTAATAGTTTTTATAGTTGTTGCATCAATGTATGCAACAATGCGCCATCTAACAATTGAGCAAAGTCGTGAGCCTATTTTTTATTATATAAATAGTAAAGTTGAAGCCGGCCCATTTTTATCAGGTTTGGCTCACCGCGTAAGCGCTCTGTTCGGAATCAGTGATACCGGGTTCGAATCCCACTCGTCCGACGTTTTGGTTTTTTAATAATTTACATCGGCGAGCGTTATCAGCAGACAGACACACAGACCCCACACACACACACACACACACACACACACACAGGCATACAGACACACACAGGCATACACACACACACACACACGGCATTTCGGCTATTATATATGTATATAGGTATAATAATTTAAATTTAACGTTACTTTGTTTCAAAAGGCTCCTTGCCTCCTGCAAACCAACTGACCGCCATCAAAGACTTGATTTGCACAGGGAGTGTCTTTGGGTAGTATCTCGTTTAATTACAAACTGGTCGGACATTGACAAGCTGTCGCTTACTGATTGTCCTGGAAATTGGTTGTACGAAGAGATCAAGACTGGCTTCACTGTGTATCAGTGAAGCTTCAAGATCGTTCAAGAACGTTTAATTCAGGTTGCCATATTTATGTATTTAAAAAAAGGGATACAATTTATTGGTATCGTAAAAAATTTCATGATAATTAAAATGTATAGATACGTAATACGTTGTATTTACAATGAACTAATTGTACATCGTATAACATGATCGTGATAAATATGTAACAAAAAAATTTGTAATTTAATTTTAATGAGTATGATAGTTAAAATACTTTTGTATAATTTGCAATTGGCATCAGAGACATAATGACAAAATGGAGCTACATATAATATCTTATGATGTTTATTTACAAATAAAAAGTCAAACCATCAAAATTAGTCCCGATACAATTGTATTACGTACAAGAAAATTTTGGTCACACAAAAACGTTATTAAAATGATAAGATTAAGATAAAAACCCTTTATATTTTATTTTATAAAAGCAGCGATTTGATCGACTTGTTTTCATATTAACCACAAACTTTCACACCAAATAAACTAAAATGCTGGTATTATTTTTGATTCTGGCCGTGGCCAGCCATGGAATTTCGGCAGTTTTCCTTGATGGTAAGCAAAATAATTTTTAAGTGAATATTCAATTACGTGAGATTCACGCGATTAAAATAATTTTAGAGAACTCACGAAACGTGACAATTGTATCGAGAGATGGATGGAGTGCAAGAGCACCGTTAAGTACCACTGCTATGAAAACACCCGTACCCCATGTAGTCATACACCATTCTGATAGTGCTTCGTGTACAACGAACAGTGCGTGCGAATCTTCTATGAGATTCATACAAAACATACACATGGACATCAACAGATGGCCTGACATCGGATAAAGGTCCTTAAAAAACCTTAAAACTTGAAAAAGTTGAGTATTATAATACTAAAACGATTCAAATTACAGTTTTGGAGTAGGTGGTAATGGACTAGTGTACGAAGGTAGGGGTTGGGCCAGATTTGGCGCTCATGCTACCGGATTCATCGATAGAAGCATAGGAATTTGCAATATTGGTACATTTACAAGTGAGTCTTATCATATGTAGTACCTACACGTATTTATCATTAATTACGGTCGAATATATGTATGTAAACGTTATTTTGTATTAAATCGAAAGGTGCCTTGCCTCCTGCTAGTCAGTTAGCTGCCGTCAAAGAGTTGATTGCCCAAGGAGTGTCCTTAGGTCACATCTCGGCCAATTACAAACTAATTGGACATCGACAAGCTGTCTTAACCGAGTGCCCCGGACATAGGTTGTACGATGAAATCAAAACTTGGCCTCACTACGCAGTCACACCAACATACGAAGATCTTTTGGAGGGAAAATTTGAAAATTCCGACATCGAAGTATGACTTTTGTATATTTTGTATTGGCTCAATAAATAATTGAATTTATTATTTATCTACATATATTTTACTTTAAATGACACGTATGATTGTATTACAACCGAATTATATAATTTTTACAATTAGGGCGGGTTTGCACGACAAGGTTTTATAGCCCGAGCCCTCGTTTTTGCTTTGCTTTCACATTCTATGGTTTATGGACGGTAAATATTGACGGGCTGGCAAAATACCAGCCCCTTGTAATGGGTGACGAAACTCGAATGATGATTTTTTGAAAAAACTAGCGAAGGAAGCATAGATTTCAGGTAGCAGCGTGGGTGGTCCCGGAAAGGGAACCGTCGCCCCCAGTGACAAGTCCGTGCTGTAAACGGCGACCGTAGCCGTATCGCGGCCAAATCTTGACCATGGGAATACCCTCATCCAAAACAATGTATCACTGGAGTTACCCGGTTTATACCTGGAAAAAACGTGCCGTAAAACCGCATCGTGCGAAGCAGGCCTTAGAAGATAAGAATGCTATACATAGATTAGATACAGAAATGGATTGTTAGTTTTAATCGTTATCTTTTTGAGACATTGTTGCAATGCGATAATTCTTCTAGGAATCGACCTGTACCGAGTACGGCAACCCTCTGAAGTACGAGATTCTCAAACTTTTTCACTGGTGGAACCCTTTATTCAAACGAAATTTATCCGATACTAAACTTATAGGGAGATGAAAAACCTGTTTCAGCTTGGGAACTACTTTTTACATTCAAAATATTTTGTCGAATAGTATTGCCCGGGTGAAAATTCATCAAACATCACAGTTTTAAACATGTAAAAACCGTAAATTTTAAGTAATTATCATTGGAAGAATGCCTGAAATCGAATCCTACATCTGAAGAGTTCCGGTTTTTCACGAACTACAGTTTGAAAGCCCGGGAACTAAGCGGCATCCCTTCTGCCACGTTTCGTATTCTCGCGGCTTCCTGGCTGTGGCTCTCGTTCACAACTGAATTTATTGCTTTCGCGTTGTATCCTAGACGAGCTTTATAGTCTAGGCGAGTAAATGGTTTTATTGACTGTGCTTTTGTGGGCCACTTTTTCGCGCGACGTGCGTTATATATTCACCCCTCGATGTGGGCGCGAGCGTGTTAACCGCATGCAGATTGCCAAAATGATATTTCGCACCGCGATCCCCTGCGGCGTTCCGGTTCGTGATATCGCAATAAAGTGTCTCCTGCTAAGATGTCTAGATGCAGCACAATATCATCTCGAGAGGGTGGATTGAATAAAATTGATGCGCTACGCGCTACGAATGACCAAACATTCGGTGAAAACGCGTCGCTGCCGAGTGTTGGCGAGTGTGCGGCTCGCCTAATGAAGCGCGCCATTTCAGAGGAGTTAGTAGTCTGAGCGGCATTATCGCATTCAAGACACCAGTAAGCCTCTCCGAAGAGCGGATTAAAGGTACACAAACTAGGTTGCCTCGTCGAGAGATGGGTGGGTGTGGTGTTTTTCGGCTAATACGTACTAGGGTTTTGGAGAAAGTTTCGAGCATTTCGAATGAAATGTTTTATCGCGGAGGCGAGAAGCGGAAGGAGTCGTCACCCTCGAGACCCTCGTGAAGATCTAAAGAGGAGTTTTGCTCGTAACACGGTTATTGTATAACTTTACGGAAATGAAAGTTGATAACTATGATTAAAGTTCATCTTGGAATTTTTCAAGAAAAGCTCCAAAGAAGTACAAATACTTTATTCGAATAATATATGTATGTATGTATGTGTGTAGATACATTTTAAACTTATCACTGGCAAATCATAATGCAATGACGCAAAAAGGTTATATACATAAAAATTCGGGTGAAAACCGTGTAGAAAGAAAAATAACAGGATATTTTACTTTTTTACAAAAAAAAAATCCCACTTCCGGTTGAGTGATTTTGATTATTTTTTTCACAGATTAGCATATAATTAGCATAATGATTATAGTATTACAATATTATGCAGATTCTAAATATTTAAAAGTCCGAAAAAAAAAAAAAAAAAAAAAACGTTCAAGAGTAAACTGCCACTTCCCGATTTTGACCATAATTATCTTATCTCTTACACCTTACGTGAAAAAAAATAGATATGAAATATCAACTTGATCGGCTAAGTAGATTCCGTGGAACAGGATTTTTGACTTTTCTACAAGAAAACAAAAAAAAAAACCAACTTTCGGTTGACTGATTTTAATGATTTATTTTTTTATGACTATGTATTTCTTTAATAATTATAATATTACAATATTATGAAGATACAAAATATTTGAAAGGTCGAAAAAAATAAAAAAACAAAATCTCGTTCAAGAGTAAACTGCCACTTCCGGTTTGCGGATATTGACCAAAATCATAATATCTCTTATATGTACCTTACGTGAAAATAATACATATGAAATTTCAGCTTGATAGACTCGATAGTTTAAGAGAAAATGTTAAAGTTAAAAAGTACACCGACATACAGACATTTTCCAGAAATCATGAAAACGTGATCAGGAGATGATACCTGATATAAATCAAACAAAATCTCAATGTCGAATTTTCACACGATCACAATACTTTATTCGATTAGGATAAAGTGAAAACAGGCAGGTACTATACTCGAATGACAATGGTCTTACATTCGTAAAATTGTACGATAACATTTATATCGTTAGAATACATTTATATATGTACATACATATAGTTATAGCCTTACGATCACCACTTGTTTAATGTACTAAACACACTTGCCAAAGTGAACGAAAAACTACGACTGCCAATTTTTTATCAAAATACATACAAATACACAAAATTGGCATCAGATTATATTCTGAGAACAACTAAATTCCATATAAAAGATTATCTATATAGAATTATTCGGATTGCATTTATTTGGTCGTTTGCACAATGCACAATGCACTCATCGAAAAAACAACAACAATAAGCGATATACGGAAAATGTTTGTATTTATTTTCCCATGCCGGATTGCCGAGTGGGAGGACGTTCTAAAAAAAAGAATAATACTCGCTGATATTACTGTTACTGAAGTGAAAGAATGGCACATGTTTGTACATTGTGTGGGATGCATAGTTGCGGTCGTGCAAGTGCATTCGGCAGGGGATGCTTAAAACAGTAGACAGTTCGGAATGCGACCACCCAACCACCACCCCATAACTACCCCATGAATATCTCGCATAAACATGCAGTGTAAGCATAACGTACCACAGCGCTTGTCAAACGTCGTTCGCTTAAGAAGACGCACATAACGATATGATAATCTGTCACGTTTTTGATAATGCAACCGCTGTTGTATACAAATCGCTCAAAGGACATGGAAAAGGGAACATTTCCGATACGTATGTGGGTATACGTAAATTGTGGGTCGCGAGCCGATTTTTAGTGGGTCGCGAAAAATTCAAAAATCACACATTCCAAAGGGTGTGATTTTTTTCAAATTATTTAAAAGTAAAATATGGAAAAATGGGAAATTAAAAATAATATGCAACAAAATTTAAGAAAACAAGACGGCACAACAGAGAATAGGATGCGTCCGAGCAAAATGCGTTGGCATTTTGTGACGAAGCATCCAGATTTTAAAAACAAGCCACTAGAATTTTTTGAAAGACAACTCGAAATCGAAGCTTTCGCATTACACCAGCATTAATGAAAAATCTCACCACGCCTCGTACCTGATTAGTTTGCAAATCGCGCAAGCTAGTAAGCCGCACACAATTGGCAAGACTTTAGTGCTACAACCAATAAAATACACGATTAGAATTATTATGTTTGACGATAAGAGCAAGAAAGAAGTATGGAAATCGAAACGATTTCGCTTACAATACGATTGCACGCAGAATCGATGAAATGACCCAGTGGGCAGAAGATGAGCTGATCCAAAGAGTTAGTGAGTTATAGTAACATTTTTTTCATTGCAACTGGACGAGTCCACGTATGTACAAGGTTTATCCCAGCTGCTTGTTTTCGTTAATTATAGGTTATTTAAAAATAAATAAAACTGGATATTTTTAATCATGTCCATTAAAAATAGGTGGGTCGCAAAAGTTTGTCCTTCTAAAACGTGGGTCGCGGTACTAAAAAGTTTGGGAAGCACTGCAATAGAGGATTCCAAGTTTGAAGATTCTAATATAGACGGCGTACATACATAGATGCGATGTTCCGGAAAAAACAAAAAACATCGAAAACATA
The DNA here is from genome assembly GCA_022651745.1 of Parapsyche elsis. NCBI lineage: Eukaryota > Metazoa > Arthropoda > Insecta > Trichoptera > Hydropsychidae > Parapsyche > Parapsyche elsis. The sequence goes on from JAGVSN010000006.1 coordinate 1,138,594, forward strand.
CGATTCGCCCGACTTTTATTCAGTCTATTTATAGTATGGTGGATGTGTTGTGCCTCGTATAATTTAGTATGTAATATGTATTCGTTTCTGAATGGTATATCCCTGGTCCCAGTCGAGACGACACCCTCACGACATCCGCCCGCGACCGTTTGCCATTTATTTTCCCTTTGCCCGCGAATCAAAAGGGTTCTCTTTTCTTCTTTTTTTTTTCTCTCGTCCCGGAATCAAAAGAGTTTTCCGCGGGTGAAGGGCGTCGCTTTCCATTCAATAAGCGTGTGAGGGCGTCGCGCAATCCTGTAAAAGCCGACGCGCTTCGACACTTACAATAAATAAACGCACGTGCTTTCGTAACCGCAACAAAAGGCACAGACAGAAAGACGGAAAACAGAATCGGCGATGGAAAAACCACGCGTGGTGTCTTTTCGACGTGTCAACGTCTGTCACACCTGTATATCCTCATTCCCCATGAGAGTGGGGATCAAAACTGCTGCAATTCGGTGAAGATCAACAAATTAAGTAGCTCTTTTTGTACTGGAACCACTGTTGATAAATTAATAGAGCTAAAGTTGAATCACTTGCAATTTTCTAAATTCATCTCAAGAAGCGAATTTTAAATACTTAATGTACATAAATTATTAACGTTAAAATCAATAGAAATTAAAACATCAAAACACTTAGGTATTCGTATAATTTATATGAATATAAATTGAGCTAAATTAATCAACATAATTTAATAAAAGCGAATTCTGAATTCGATCACCGGGGATTTTGGTATGAAATTAAATTGATTAAATCTAATTCACTTGGGATTTTTATCCGTAAAAAAAAAATTTAATGATAATTGAAAATGATGATAAAAAACAAAAGCAAATTATGTATTCATAAATTAATTTCCTCATTATAAGAACAGTAAAAATTTCACGTGTTAATCTTTCATATGCTACACTCATGTATGTAGTACAACATTATATTATGTAGTTACGAGCGATTTCATTATAACACGCCATTAATCAAGTGTATCGCGTTTTGATCAAATATTAGATTACACGGATAGATTGTGCGAAAACGGCAAAAGCTCAATCTACGAAGCGTTCATTTTAATATAATCGAACACACGAACACGCTATAAAGCTTTCAAACAACTAAATACACACTATTAATTTTAAATTCATTACATGCTTATGTGACTATGTATCATTTTAATTATGTTATAAAATATGGCAGTCACTTTACAAGCCCGTCAACGTTCTCGTTTGGGATTGCGGAAACATTGAGCTTTCCATTACCGGTCGTGTCAGTGGATAACTGCAACGAAGTCAGACGTTTTCAAGTTGAATTATTTCGCGTACAATATTAGCCGAAATCGTGAAACGCAGTTCAATCTATGAAGAGAAAGTGATACCTCGCACAGTGGGGAAAACGTGGAAGATTAATTTATAGGTGTGGCGAAAAATATTTACCTTGCAAAATGTCCGTTGGGCTGCGCGTTAATTACACGCGGAAAAACTCATCACGAATTTTTCCCCGGTGGGCTGTAGCCGAGATCGGAAGTCCCCACTGGGAGGAGTCCCTCTCACTCATTAGTGCTCAAAGCCTACCCACTACCACCCTCTCCCATTCCAGAAGTTCACCTGAAGAGTCCTCCTACCCCTCCGACTTTCGATGCCAACTGAGCTTTTGGCGAGTTTCCCGTTTCTGTGCAAAAGCTGCACCCAGCTGCCATACGTTGCTTTGTTCGTTACGGCCAAAGCACACAATATTACTTTCCGGCACTAATAGAGCTGAAGCTGTTGCCTAATTCATAAACATACATATAACAGTGAGTTGTCTAATTGCCCGTTATACTATTAATCACTTTCTGATATCTAATTGTTATTCATTATTTAAAATAGGAAGGAAATAGTTAAATATAGGAAAGGGTTTATGGATTGCGTCAAGATAAACGTAAGGCATGTTTTTATTACTTTATCTTAATCGGATCGTACGAAAATTCGTCTTTGAGATTTTGACTGATTTGTATCAGGTATCATCGTTTGTTATCACTGATCACGTTTTCATGATTTCTGGAAAATTTATGTATGTCTGTGTGTCGGTGTGCCTGTATGTACATATGTGTAAAATCGCTAATAACTCAAAAACCGTTTATCCTATTAAACTGAAACTTCATATTTATATTTTTTTAGCGGCCATTACAATCCATTAGGCTTTCAAAATTTTTTGTCAACCGGAAGTGGTATACTTCCCTTGGAAAACCACCTAATTTTTTTTTATTGTTATCGATAAAATAATTTCAATTTTGCAACAGCCTACCGGGAAATCTTGCAATTTGATATTGATCGAAGATTCTATAGAATTTATTTCTAACCGAAATTCCAACGAAAGTATGATATAAATCACTCAACATAGATACCTATAAATAATCTTAACCCAAATTTTCATGGAAATCCACGATATGGAATTTTTTTTAACAATTCAAATAAATGAACGCATTTCTAAACACAATATACTTCGTTTATTACACGAATTAAATTCCGTAAATTTTATTTTGGAGGCTTTTTTTACTAGCGTTGCAAATCTACTAATATAAGTGTATTTAGTGTACAAGTGTATAAGCAGAAACTATCTATTTTAAGAATTACTTTATCTACTAAAAATACTTGTGTAACAGAATAGTCACAAATTTCTAAGAACTCCTAAGTGGATTATCCAAAAGTGGATTGATCTATTATTAAAACGAAACGCTTTATTTATACGACACGAAAATAAGTACTTCAATGAAAAATAAATCCAATATTCCGTCAATGCGAAGAGTTAAATTAGTATTCGTCAATCAAAGTCAGTCAATTTAATCAATCGGAAAAATTTACGACTCTCGGCTCATTAGCTCAAGCGACGTACCTTTGTGTTATGTTAATACATAATCTACATATATTTAATGAACCGTAAAGTAAAATCGATTGAAACGTATGCCCTCAACTACAATTGTATTTAATTAATATGCATTGCATTAATGAATAAATTATGCATTCGACCGCGCTGCGGTTCCGAAGCCACGTAGCAAAAAGCTTTCAGAAAGCTTTCAGCGATGCTCTTGGCACATATTTCTTCGTTACCGACATCGGTGACTAATTGACTTAATTTTCCCGCACTCGTCGTTCCCAGTTTCCGTTCAAAAGGACTCGACATAATTGCTACTTCGAGCAAATTTATACGAGTGCGTATGTCGGTACGTACATACATATATGTATATATGTATGTACATAGATACAAGTAGATTGCGAAGCGTATTTATAAAGTTTCAGAACTAGTTATTCTATACGAGTGTTTTGTAAGTATTACGGAATTTCAAGAGGTGGACAATATCGTGATAGAAAAAGTTTTACTGGAACGTGACAAAAATATATTACAATTTTTTTCTATGTATTATATTTATAGCACTGGGATTCTACCTACATACATACATACATATATAGAAATTCTTTTATCTTTAAATATAAAAATACAAGACGGGAGCACATTCGGCGTAAAAAAAGCAGTTCAGAAATTCAGTACGTTTTTTTTTGTATGATTTATGTCGTTTTGTATTTGCCCGTTCAAACAGCTGGTCAACTCTATCCCGCTGTGGGTTCGGCCACCACCAAACCTTATAACATATGTCAGAGGACCTTAATGTCTCACACGACGATCAATCGTGACAGCCCTCTGAGACCCTCTGGAGGTTCTTTGTGTAACAAATAGGCCACAACAGACCCCTGCGAAGGGCATCCTGTCCATTCTTCACCGGATATCGTTCATCAATCTAAGCCCTTTTCGCATTTTCCAATGCAGGAAAAGCCTTTAGAATGCACGAAAATGCGGCCGGCTGCGTTTTATTCGAATTGAATACGTGGCCGTAGTTTATTAATTAAAAATTTCATCGAGTGAAAACTAAAGCATTACTGAATCGGTAAATCATTGAACTAGAGAACTAAAGGTGCGTAGTTCGATTCCGGATACGATTGCGAAAGTTATTCAAGAAGACAACGAAAGACCACTGAAATCATGCCCTGGACCAGTGGTCGGGAACCGGTGGCTCCGGAGCCGCATGCGGCTCTTTGTATAAAACCCTGCGTTTCTCGCTGTCATCCAACGTTTTGCGTGAAACACAAAATGTTGACACATAATTTACACAAAATCAAAATTAATCCTATTTCTTATCCTTCATGGCAATAAAAAGCTTGAAGATCGTTTTTCAGATTAAACTTTATAATACTTTTTAGTAATAAACTGTCGAACATTAAGAAATATCATGAAGATTATCGAGCACAAATGAGTAACATTTAATATTTAAAAAATCGTTCAAGAGAAAACTGCCATTTCTGCAAAAGGGATTTTGACCAAAATCACAGTATCTCTTACGGCTAACGTGAAAACTATAGATATGAAATTTTGACAAAATCGCCGGTGCCGTTTCGGAAATATGATTTTTTACAGAATTTTTGAATTTTCTGTACGAAAAAAACCCTACTTCCGGTTGACTGATGTTGACCAAACTCCTTATGGCTCTTACACCTTACGTGAAAATAATAGATATGAAATTTCAGCTTGATAGACTTGACAGTCTCGGAGAAAACACACACACATAATACACAGACATACAGACAGACAGATAATATGTTGCGGCTCCCAAGCTTACTAATTTTCCCTAATTTGGCTCTTAGCTCGAAAAAGGTTCCCGACCACTGCCTTGGACACTGCAGTATGACAGGCTTACTTTAAGGGTAAAAATTGCATCACCGTATATTTTTGTACCGATGAAACTAGGCCAACATTCACTTTCTGGAATACAATTTCAGCAATTCGCGTTGTCTTTTATTATAATGTAATAATATATTGCACGATCGTGAGAGTGTGCATGGAAACGTTCGCCTCGCTATAAATACAAGCACCACTCATAACATTATAATGGAAAATTTTATCGCCTTAATGCGCCATTAAAACGCCATCGCAGCCAAGGGGTTGACGCGTCGCTCAGATCTACGGCGCTAGATTGCGCATGGGAAAAATTGCGGTAATAACCAACCCCAAAAATGGCGGGTCGTTGCTCTGATTTTACGAGTATTTTCCTCCCCGTCTCGTGCAAATAGAGCATTCGGGGGCTTGCACCTGATGCACTGCCCCACAAACGCACCTGGGACAAGAGTTTTAATGGCGAGTCGGCAGTTTGGCCGTTTACTGGATAATTGAAACCGATTTGTTTATATTCGGTAATAGCTAACCCTACCTTTTCCACCTACACTCTCACCCCCCTTACCGCGTCCAAGTTCAGAACAAACGCATTTAGGCTGCACGGATGCGATAAAGGGTTAAGTGTGGAAATTCAACAACGATAATTTAACAATGGAAGGCTTTTACATCCAGTGTATGTATGTATGTACAAGTACGGTACTATGTAGATGTAAGTATGTATTCAGCGTTGCTTAGATGCAAATGATTACACTTATTATTTTTCTAAACTAGCAATACTCAATATGTATAAATATGAAACAGTTATACAATATTACTAGTAGTGCGACAAACTAATGTTCTATCGCACTTAAATACCCTACGAGATTTGTAGGTTCAAAAGGAATAATTTCAATTAAGTAAACTGTGTAGAAATATATAAGGAATAAGGGGGCAAACAAGCAAGAGGTACATGCTATATAAAATATGCCTTTACATTTGCATAATGCGCTCATTTGTATAATGATAATAGTGCTATGCTATGCCAATGCGTACTGCCCGTTGTGAAGTATGGATGTGAAACGTGAATGCTGAATTCAATAATGTTACATAAGACCAGTGCACACGGAGAAGCGTGGAGAGACGTATGTATGCTCGGTATAACAAGAAGAGATCGTAAGAGGAATACATGGGTAAGAAGCATGACCAAAGTGGCAGATATGTATAGCGGAACGTGTGAAAAAGTTAAAGTGGACACATAACATAGCGAGAAGAATGGATGGCAGATGGACGCGAGAAAAACTGTAAAGGTATCCGAAGTAGACCAAGTGGACGATGGGCTGATGCATTGAATCAAGTGGATGCAGATTGCTCAAGACAGACATGAATGGAAGAGGATTGGAGAGGCCTTCATTCAGCAGTGGATAGTTAACGGCTGAAAATGATGATGATGATGAATAATGCTATATACATTATACATATATAATAGCCCTATTCCGTCTGTATGTCTATGTGTGTGTGTCTGCTGATAACGCTCGCTGAGGTAAATAATTAAAAAACCAGAACGTCGCGCGAGTGGGATTTAAACCCGAGACCACCGCCGTTCGAAACATTGAGCGCTTACGCTGTGATCCAACGCCGATAATGCGAGATAAACATATAACTCCTTAGTGGGATCGCGACTTTGCTAAATTGTTACGTTGTTGTATTATAACGCGCCATCTATGCAACAACTATAAAAACTATGAAATACACATACATATATGTATGTACATATACCACACAAACATCCGTTGATATTCAACGGGCTTTCACCCAGTACCTACATATATATTAAGCTTATTATGTATGTGTATTTTTGTAGTTACACAAACAAATGGCAATCGTTCGATCGGTGCAAACAGCGATGGTGTATGACGTGTTGAGACGTCGAGCAAGACAACAACCCCTTGAGATCACCATCATTTTAACCCTCGAATTAATAAATGCGCTTTCAAGGGCTTGGTCGTTCCCCCATTCGAACGAGACGAATAATGCTTGAAGCGCTACGAAATTAACATATTATCCAATTTTGGCGCTAAAGTTGCGGCCCGGGGTGCCGCAATCAATAGAAGCTAGCGGGTTCCAATCCCGACGAGATTTCAAACCCCAACGCATGAAAACAACCCAACAGGGAGATAGTACATATAAGTGCGCATATAAGCTTATTTCGTATGGGTGTAATTCGCATTCGGGTTATACGCGAGCAGCGATTCTCAACATGTCTAACAATGACGGTATTCTGAAATTCGCTCAAATTTCCAAATAATGCCTCTACATTATATATTTAATAGTAATGACTGAATAATTTCGCGCGACAATAATAAAACGCTACCTGTCTATTCTGTATGCAAAGCATAACGATGCAATCAATTATGAACGCGCAAATTGCACGAGAGCGAATATTATTCGCCGTGCGATATTGTACATGCATACATACAATACGAATCTATTAACGAGCGCTTGTTAATCGTAGTATTACACAATAATCCAGATACTAAGCGGAGAGAGCTGTCAGATTGGGAAACGTTGGTAGTGCGGAGGAATATTAAATTGTAGCTCTAGTGATACGAGTCTGTAGCCGGCGTGAGAGGACTGTTTATCTGTTCCAGTTTCTCTGGGACACCCGATAAAATGTGGTCATATCCGAGAGCTTTCAACCTTTTGACATTCCCCAAGAGTGCGAGAAGACGGTCGACAACAGCATGGCGTTAATTCCCACTCCCAGGCGGCGTAAACTTGACTTTGTGTATGAATAGAAATTGTTTTCGTAACATGAAACGTGTTATTCGTCATGTGCAATGTGGTAATGGTAAGTGAAATACTTAATTTTTGAACGTCTCTACATTTAAAAAATCGCAGTGTGTAGCCGCTACTCACTATAGAAGTAAAACTTCTTTGCAATTTAAAGCGAGTGCAATGTACTAGAAGAAATACAGATGTGAATGTGAAAGAGTTGTGTACACAAGTGTGGTTTTAAACGCTCACACAATGACTCACTGTTCTCATGCCGCCACTTCGCATTTGCGCGAATGTTCGTCAAACGTTGGCCTTAGGTGACGTCGTCGAATGCTGACGAGCATTCGCAAGGAAGTGACACGCGTGGCCAGAGCGCTGCTATCGTATCGCTGATCGCGCTACTCTAGTGTCAACCAAGCGCACAGACAACACTAAATCTCAGGGAAGGGGAAGGGTCCACCATCTTGCTTTCTTCTCGGATGCACCGCGAGTGCTCATACAGTACGTTGGCCTTAACGCGAAAATGTTCGAGTGACATAACCACACGTGGACGCTCGGTACTGCTCGTCAGCGCTCGCCCGATGTGAAGTGGCATCACTGCTAGCATTTGGAGAAACCATAACTACTGTTGGTGAGCATAAATTTGCCTCTCGCTCAGACGTATTGCTTTGTCCCTCCCCTCGGAAAACATTTCGAAATACGACCACTGGTATGATAGCAGTGGCGAGTGGCGCTGCTATCGCCCGCCCAAAATGATACACAACAGTCATCTGTCATTCTACACATAACCTCGCAAACCTCCTCTGCGTTGTTTTTGCTATTATATCGTCTCGTTTCTACATCATCAGCAAATCTGAATGTGTATGTCGGCAAATATGACGATGTAGAAACGAGACGATATAATAGCAAAAACAACGCAGAGGAGGTTTGCGAGGTTATGTGTAGAATGACAGATGACTGTTGTGTATCATTTTGGGCGGGCGATAGCAGCGCCACTCGCCACCGCTATCATACCAGTGGTCGTATTTCGAAATGTTTTCCGAGGGGAGGGACAAAGCAATACGTCTGAGCGAGAGGCAAATTTATGCTCACCAACAGTAGTTAAGGTTTCTCCAAATGCTCACTGCTACCTGACGTCTAGCCGAGGGTGGGGGGTACCCGCTGGCCGTCTCTGGTTTTCGTGTCGTGCCACGCATCGATGACACGTTTTACTAAACTGAAGGGCGGTGCGGGGGGCGGAGGGACGCTCGAATTTTCGAGTCGGATCTCTCTCTCGCATGAACACGAAAGAGTAAGAGAGAGGGCAATATCCTACCTCCAAACTGGAGGTGTGGGGGTATGCTCACTCCGTTTGTATGGAACGTTGGATGAACCGTTTTTACTCTACCAAGCGAAAAGAAGTTTTACTTCAAAAATATGTAGATTTATCTGATATAGAGTAATAGATTATTCAAAGGATTGCATGCCCGATTACCAGATATCATATCGTGCATAATTTTAATTTTCCGCCTTTGATGCAACATCATTATTCTGGTTGAAGAGAGAGCGGCTTGATGTTCGTATCCTTCTGCAGACAAGTACCTTACTCTCGGCGTACTTTTCCTGGCGGTAGTAGACCGGCTCCCAGTAATGGCCAATTAAGGATCATCGAGACGTCTAGAGGACGAAAAGTCCACCCCAAAACCGTTATTATCCTTGCCGGTTCCTTTGAACAATACCGTCCCCGTTTAACGGACAAAGTTATCCCTCTTTATTTATCTTTTCTTCCCGGAATGGGTTTCGATCCTCAAGCAGTACAATTCATACTGGCTATACATAGCCGCATAGATGCAGCTATTGATTCGATTGCTTTTCAGCAGAAACTTTGCAATCACGTAAAGTGATGCGGGTCTCACGAACTCGATAATCCGCGACCGTGTGCAATAAGATACCCACCCCATGTTTACGACAGACGTAATAATGCAATGCATCCGCAAAAAAAAAAAAACGCCGCCGACTCGTCACGGAGCTGCGGAAAGATAGGGGAAAAATTCGGAAATAACTGACCGGTAAAAAACGTACGTGAGAAGAAATTCGCTGACCGCGTGATGCGTTTCGTTTTTACGCGAAAATGCTGTCCTCTCATTCGCGAGAGTAAAAAAAAATCGGTCGTCCACTGATGACGACTCGGTCGAAAGGAAAAAAGGGTCGGTCATTTCCTGGGAAAATAAATCTGCGGAATTTTCCGGTTCTCTATTCGCGATCGAGTGGCGCAATAGTGAGCGTGCTTCTGAATAGTCACATTGCACGCCGTAAAATACGAAATGCGAATCGTAAAATAAAACGACAATATTATCAAAATCGTAAAGATAATATAGACCAAATGATTTTTACACTACCGATGAATATGGGAAGCCTTTGTAAAAAAAAACGAAGCCGTAAATCATATGTAAATATGTACATATATAAGCATTGGAATCATAATTGACCCATATAAAAAAATTTCAAAAGAACAAATGGACACGTGTCAAACGTTCACACGTCATTCGCCACTTGGATTACAGAGACGAGGGAAAAACGTCAACTTCCACTTTCACCAAAGGCATTTATTTATCGCATCCGTAGGTTTTTGTTTCGAAGCTGCGAAACGACTGCTGAACAAATTGAATATCGACCGTATCGACGACCTGTTTTCGATTGGGTTTCTTACGGGTCGTTTTTGCACTCCCCGGGCGCGCGAACTTGATGGCTTTTAAACTTGATTAGACTGCAATAAAGCTCATCTCCAGCAAATGGAAATACACGCTATATAAATAAGGTATATGGAACGTCAACTGTACGTACTTTACATGCATCCGAGACGTTCACATGTACGAGACTATCATGCAGTGGGGAATGAAAATTTATTCTCACGAGTATCAAAGTAATACTACGTGTACATATATGTATGTATGTAGTACGCGTTATGAACCTAACGTATATGTACATGATAGCTTTAAGGACATCGTATATACATACATATGTATATGTTACAGCGAAAGCATATTTCAAGTGAAAGTATATTTTCACTGGTATAAATATATTTTTACCAATTCAGGCAGTGAAAATGTATCAAACAATGAATTTGCTCAGTGTCGGTGAAAGTATATTAAAGTGAGCGTATGTGTTTGTGACTGTATGATGATGTGTCATCCTACAATTGTGTTTTGAACGAAACGGTGGCGTTGTTATATCTGAGTATTCTGAGGATAAGGGTAGCAACACGTGCTCTTTTCTTCTCAAACCGACCGTTATACATAAGTCAATTGTTATAAAATCGACAAAGACTCATTGTAAACTATAATTGGTACTAACCAGTAAAAGTCTACGCCTGAACACGGGCACGGCACGATAAGAAGAAGAAGCGACACAATGACTAGGTTTGAATATTTCAGCAGATTATATGATTCGATTGGTCATTTCACAACTGTCAAATTTAGTTTCAATGACAGTTCGGAAACGAATATAATTTCACCAGTGAGTATCTGTTAAAATATATTTTCACTAGTAGAAATATATGTATGTGAAAATGTGCTTGAATATAATTTCACCGAAACGCCAGTGAAAATATATTTTCACTTGAAATATGCTTTCGCTGTAACATACATACATATATGTATATACATTGGATGAATGTGATGTTTATTATTTTGCGGTCAATCGGCGATATCGAATCACGTTCGTAATTAAATACCGACAATATTATCTCGTCGGGGGCGAAATGGCCGCTGCGATTAATAAAGCGATTTTTGGGCCGAAAGGGTTGAGTCCTTCGGGGGCGACGGAAATGAACAATTAACCCTCACGCTCCGAAACAAACGTCCGGCTCGACGAGTCCAATTAAACGTTCAATTTATATTATTGAACTCGTGCAAAATAAGCGGTCGAATTCGTCCCGTTTCGGTCGATTTTCAATTAACGGAGTCGCGGGGGGAAATTTTCATCGGTAAAATGCCGCTCGCTTCGCGTGTTTCGCTTTAACGGGACTCGAAACGCCTCTTTTGTACTATCCGATGCGAATAAAAGTAAGGGTGTATTGTACAAACACGGCCGTCGGTTGCGGGGATGATTTAGAATTGTGTACAATAATGTTTACGGCTCGAAAAAAATAAATTTCACGTAAAAATAAAACCAAACGACACAACAGGATGTCTCTCCACTCAACGGATTAAATTGATAAGTAAAAAAAATCTAAAGACTTACTGTATTTATTCGTGAATCCAATCAGCAACTCCGTGTTATATTGAACCTGCAACAAAATAAAACGCAGTTAAGTTAATTTGAAATTCAGTATTTGTGTTTTATGTACCGGAAGACGGCAGTTACGCCAAAGGGATTTCCTTCTTCAGAAATAATGAGACCCATTAACCCCTACACTTTATAATGAAAAAAAAAGCTTTTATAGCCATCGTATAAGATCGTCACTTATTGATAATATGTACAAAAATATATTTTAATGCACCAAAATTTAAATCAAATGAAAAAGCTATAAAAGCAAAAGAAATCATATTGAAAAGAGAGTACAAAATAATCGAAAGATAACATAATTGACGCTTCTGTGAAATGAAAAGGTGTTAAAAGTTATTCCATTCTGTGTGCGCTCTCTCTCCCAAGGGTGTGAGAGAATATCACTTGTAAGGATAAAGAGATTTCTTTTTTATCCCGAAGGAAAATAGCATTATCTCTCCCGTGGAAGGTGGTGAGTAACGCTGGTGTGGAGAAGCAAATTGTTCAAAAAAAAAAGAAAGAAAAGTACGGACAAACTTAATTCTGCGAATGTTTCGTTTCGCAAGAGTGTATTCCTTTGTCTGAATAATTTAACATGAAAGAAGATGATAATATAATTTAATCTACTAACGCACAAAAGCTTTCATTTACAAATTCTCATAAATATCACACTTTCAATTGAAAAATAATTTTGTTCATAAATACAATTCCAAACGCATTGTATTTAACACTAGCAGTTACATAATTAGCATTATAACACAATAATGTTAATACCTACATATATATATGTAAATCTAAATGTAAATCAAGCTTTCGTTCAGCCTTTAATTGGGGAATGGTAACAATTTTCCGAATTTAGCTTATTTCCACTGTGGTAAAAGGAACGATAGCTCGATATACGTATTACGCATAAACATATTGAATGAAATATATTAAACAAAAAAAAATCATTGTCAAAAATTTCAATCGATATGAATGAATATAAATACAACGAAAAGAATACCTCGCGTCGACTTTGTTCGTTTGCACAATGAACGATCTGTGTATCGTACGTGATGAAAGAAAAGGCACGGGCCTCGGAAATTATTACTTTTGTAATTGGAAACCGCAGTTGGCTTTTTGTAAGGAAACGGCCAAAGCCCAAAAATCGACGAGGGATGAAAAAGGAAAAAAAAAAAAAAAAAGGGGAGGATAAAATGCCAAAACAAAACCGCACACACAAATATCGGTTTTCGCGGAGATTTTCTCGAGAGATTGCGGCCGCTAATCATAACATCCCGCAAACTCCGAGGAAGTTGTCGGTATGGATCAGGGGGAGGGGTTGTTTTCACCCGTCTGTGATGTTTGCACTTCGTCGAAGACAGTTTTAGCTTGCAAGCTTGTTAAGGGGTGGGCTAGCATGAATTATGGATAAAGATAAAGGTCTTTCACCCCCAAATTGCTCGATAACTATCGTCGGAATCAGTATCGAACCGACATTAAGCAAATACCGATATTATCTCTAGTGGCAATGTTCGCGAGTATAATGACTCGTGGTGTAATAAAATAACACTGGAACTCAAATAAATTTTGAGCACACCAATAAATTTATACCACTAAACTTTGGCTGGAAAAAAATTTTCTTGGAATGTATGTATGTATGTATGTATAGGGTGTCCCAAAAATTACGCAAGAAGTAATTTTGATAGAAAACACAGGTTTTTAATTAAAAATTGTAATTTTTTTTATTGATTAATAAAGTATATAGTATGGGGTTATGTATGAAGTAGCATTAATAAAACAATTTACACATCCCGAAAGTTCACATGTATTCGAAAGTTAATCACACTTTCACAACTCTTGAATTGAACAAAATAAAATTGTTGCTCTCAATAGTCGAAGGTCTTTATTTTTTATTTACAAATTATGCTTTGTCGTGACAATGTGCACTAGTGAGTATTTTTTAATGAATCAAATCATTGGAACTTCACCGATAGAAGCATACGGTTCAGGTTCCACTGTAGGACGCTTCTTGTTGGGAATGAACCCCAATATGCTACTCCATACAATAACCTTATACTGTATACTTTATGAATCAATAAAAAAATTACAATTTTTAATTAAAAACCTGTGTTTTCTATCAAAATTACTTCTTGCGTGAATTTTGGGACACGTTTATATACTATATATTGTACATACGTATATATGTACATATGTGCATACTATCAATCGATACAACATCATACATATAAAATAACAGACGGATATTTGAACTTGTTTGCAAACATGCTTTATATGGGTTCGATTGCGTTCGCTCGACTTCAAAGCCGGAAAATTCATAAAGTTTCTTACGAGATTTGCGGTAGATGTTTTGGCAACTTAAGGGTTTCTTTCCTTCGAGATTTCTATGAGGGAAACGTAACAAATTTTAAAGGATGACTTTCATATTTTCATTGCGTTAGCTCGTTTAGGGGAGACCCGTTAGGGGGACCATGGCTTTATTGTGTCGCTTCTGAGTCTGTATGTGCACCGACCCTCAACGCAAAAAAGGAGTAAAAAGAATTTTCATACATAAAACATATTTTTTATGTAAAATCTTTTGAGTAAGTTTGTCGCCGACGAATGATTAATACATAACTGATTATAATTTTTTATTTTTATTGAAGAAAGAATGGGAAATAACCATCCGAAATACCTTTTTTTTTTTTTTTCAATATGTGTAAGTGTATGTGAGCATGCTCATGGGCGTCGCTGAAACTCGATAGGCTATTTATTACGAGGGTGGATAATATTTCCCAGCGGAGAAGGCTGAATGGTTGGAAAAACGACGGAAAAAACGCCTGTATAACGAGAGACCTGTCCACGTCGTGTGATCGATGAAAGCCCAAGACAATACCTTTGTAATATCGTCGACGTGAAAAAAAAAAAATAACATAATTATCAAATGTGTCGACGGCCATTATTCAAAATTTGCGTTTTTCGCATTCGAAAGGACGAATGTATTTATATGTACATCGAGCGTCAAAGGGATCGAGTCAGTGGAGCGCGTTTCGATTTCGCATGCGGAAAACTCTACGGGCTTTTACATAGCCTTTCACGATTTTACTATAACGGATACTGTGTATATTCGAGGAAAAATGTTTGCTTTTACGATTGCGCTCAGTTAAATAAAAAAAAAACTCCTGATATAATATTTACGTTACAAAAATTAATACAATTTACATACATATGTACTATGTACATACATATGTATGTATGTACGTATATTATTACACACAAGTGTAAGCCCGTTGAATATCAACAGAGCGTTCTCATCACCCGTACTGAAAAATAATATTAAATTTAATAGTTTTTATAGTTGTTGCATAGATGGCGCATTAACAACGTAACAATTTAGCAAAGTCGCGATCCCACTAAGGAGTTATATCTGTAAATATAGGAGATCTCGCATTATCGGCGTTGGATCACAGCGTAAGCGCTCAATGTTTCGAACCGGTGGTCTCGGGTTCAAATCCCACTCGCGCGAGCGTTATCAGCAGACAGACACACACACACACACACACACACACACACACACACACACACACAGGCACACAGACAGACAGACGGAATAGGGCTATTATATATACAGTGGAACCCTAAACAACCAGGGGCTGCATTCTATTCAAGTAAATTTTAATATGCGCTGAGGAATGATTTTATTTATTACCTCCGAATTTTTTTTCTTTCTTTCTTTCTTTTGATCCTTTTTTCACAGTAGACTATCCCCTTCCATCGAACTAGGAACTATAAAAACTTCAACAATAATAAAAATTTTATTTTTACTTAATTATAAAATTTATATCAAAATTAATAAAATTAATACTTATATAATAATTTATAAATAAGATTATCCCCATTTATATAAGTTTATCCCTATTTATATAAGTTTATCCCTATTTATATAACAATTTAGCAAAGTCGCGAGCCTATTGTGTATTTATATTGTCAAATTGCAGCAGGCTCGTCATCGCCTCAGTTTGGATCATAGCGTAAGCGTTCACTGTCCCGAACTGGTGATCTCGGATTCAAATCTCACTCGCGCAACGTTCTGGTTTTTTTTAATTATTTATCTCAGCGAGCGTTATCAGCAGACAGACATACACACACAGACAGACAGACGGAATAGGGCTATTATATATTACAAATGTAAAAGTTTAATACGACAAAAAAAAATCGTCATCTTTATTTACTCGACAGCACAATTGGACTAATTGAATGCGATCGAATGCGAAATGATTCGAGAATTTTACCCGATTGTCAATTTTCCTTCGTCGCGTCGGTAATTGAGCGTCGGGCCCGTAACGAGATGAAACTGGAGGAGGACTTTTCCGTGAAAAACGACTTTCACCGAACTGACGAGCCGGAAAATTACAAATGTGCTAGGACACCTCGACGTAAAAACACCCATCTCCACTCTCACCCCACTCTCATCCACTTCGGCTTTTCACCTATGAATATTGAAAGCTTTCAAGCAAGGGAAACGTCACAATGTGTACGACTAATGTGACGTTGAATGGCGCTGAAAATGTTTCACCCCCTCCCCCCCCCCCTCATCCACATATTATCGTTATAAATATGCATACGTTGAAATTTGAATAAAATAGCACGAACGAATGAGTGTGTGAAATTGGATTACGTGACCTAATTTTATCAATGAATGGAAAAATCCATACCGAAAATTGCACTGACTCGTTTAATTTCAATTCAATCAATTGGATAATATGACCGTACTTGAATAGTCAACATAATTTTAAACGTATATGAACTGGAAAACTAATTATCACACCTATTAATAAATGGCATGCCATTTAAGCGAATGTGTAGGTACAACCAGCTCGTTATACCTAGAAACGAGCGAGCAGTTGCAACCCTACACTACCATGCGTTTCCCAGTTATAAATATTGTACTGAAACATTAAAGTTTTTGTACATATTGTAAATTTCTAACCTGTATATAAGTTTTTCTATATTCAGTCGACTCCGCTTAATTGGGACACCGGTTAATTGGAACAGCCGGTTATTTGGGACAAATCCCAAGGAACAGAAACCAAATGAAGAAACTAATAGTAATTTACTTTGGTTATCCGGGACACCATTCCGTTCAATTGGGACAAAAAATTTAAAATATTTTAGATATTAAATTGCAAAAATTATCTTCCTACAAGCGATACAGTTTGTCGCTGATACATAGATAGTTGGCGAGTTATAAAAACCAACACCATACAGAATTGCTTTGCTATTTGTGGCTTTAAACGTTTGGAGATGCAAGAAAATTCGAGCGATACGGAAAGTGAAGTTGTTTTACATGTTCCAATTATTAATCTAGAATTTTCGACAATAAAACGCAGAATGAAACTAGGATGGAGTGCTTTTGGAAGAATGAACATTGTTTTTAAATCCAACATTCCGCTATGCTTAAAAAATAAGGCATACGACCAATGCGTACTGCCAGTTATGACCTATGGATGTGAAACGTGGGTTCACGTGCAAGAATGCTACGTAAAATCCAGTGCACACAGAGAAGCATGGAAAAATGTATGCTTGGTATAACAAGAAGAGATCGTAAAAGGTATACATGGGTAAGAAGTATGACCAAAGTGGCAGATATAGCGGAACGTATGAAAAAGTTGAAGTGGAGAAAAATGTATATAGCGAGAATAATGGTTGGCAGATGGACTCGATAAATACTGGAATGGTATCCGAGAGGATGTGAAAGAAGGCAAGGTTGACCGAGTGGACGATGGGCTGATGAATTAAGAAAAATGTGTGGAGTCAAGTGGATGCAGATTGTTCAAGACACAAAGGAATGGAAGTGGATTGGAGAGACCTTCATCCAACAGTGGATGGTGAACGGCTGAAAATGATGATGATGAGATAACAATTTAGCATGTTACGATGAAAATGAAGACTGTGCAGATGCAACTGTTGAAGTCATTAAATCAAAAACATTAAGCGAAGACGACGACAAGTACATAAAGTATAAAATTTTTCCTTAAACTTCGCTTATTAGAGCCAGCCGCTTGTTTGGGACAAAATGGTTGGGCCCGAGGCGTCCCAATTAAGCGGAATCGACTGTATTGTGAATTTCTAAACTAAATTCAATTTTACAGATTTGTATATGTATATTTATGCAGACTTTCACTGTAACGTTAAATTATTTAACATAAATCAATTGTAAAATATCCGTTGATTATATCGCGCTTAACTGAAAATACGGAACGAGCTCAACGGCGTTTACAGTTTGGAAACTCTCTCGTCCATTGGAGTCGACCCCACGAACTCGAAGAAGTAAAGACTGAGAAGAGATATGAGCAAAAGAAAAGTTTGGCCAACTGTGGGGCGCGAGTACAGTCGAAAGGGGCACACGACAAAATTTACGACCCTAATTAGGGGTAAATTCTTTGATCGGGAGCGTGAAAAGTTCATTTCGTAGCACTCAACGGCCAATTTTGTTCCCGGGTGTCGTAAATTTGAATTCGAGAACGAAACGTGCATGCGGGTCGTTTCATTCGTCTTAAAAAATAAATTAATTCGACAACTCTTATAACGTGCCGTTGAATTAATCGAATGACCGGTATCGATAAATAAAAAGTTGCGCCGATAGACACGATTACGGTAGCTAGTTATATTGTCATTGTAACGAGTATTTACTGCAATTCAACTGGAGCTACATATGTACATATATGTATAACCATAATATACTTCAAGCGAAGAATAATCATGATGCAATATTATTTATTGAATTGTATCGTTAAAACTAGCGTTCTATCATCGCTCACTGTTCTAGCGCAGAAACCGTAGATTAATCATCAATAGATTGTAAGGTATACCTATACATATATAATAGATATTTCAACGCGAATATCTTTGATTTGATTTTGATTAAATATCGAGAGTTTTCTGAAATCAATAGCGTAATTAATTGGCTACAGTTTTTCTACGGACGCATAATGTGGAAATGCTGCTCTCGAACAGAAATTAATTATCGCATAGAGGAACTTTCACTTGATGAAATAATAAACGAACAATTTTGTCGCTTCGGTATCGTATGCAAGTAATCCATATTTAATATAAATTCCAAATGCTCAGCAAATTTAATATCGCTGCATTACTTAAGGATTCTTATAAAGTGTAAAGTGAAGCATCAATTTTATAAACTTTTATGTCTTTCGTTGGGAACTTTCAACGCAAATTGCCGCTGCTAAATTTCACGATGAATTTTAGCTCTAATATTAAATTTCAATTTTACAAAGTACATACCTATCTGTGTACAATCTACGTATTACAAATTTGCAAGCTGAATATCAGGTTTAGTTTTTTATTGTGCTATTTTTCACTTTAATCATATAATATATTGGTATTTCCATGTTTACGTTGCACTCAATCCAAGTAAATAAATTGCAAGTAGTGGCATGTACATATTTATAAGGTATTGGACCATAATGTTACTCTCGAGTGAGCTTCCGGATTACGTTCACGTTAGAAATGGAGGTTGCCGTTTTAAGGGTATTTCGCTGAAAGATTGATGAATGTTGCATTTCAGCCGTTGCAACTTTGATATGCAACTCAGGTGAACGTAAAATGAAAAAAAAAAGAAACATCTACGAGTATATAAATAAATGTTCAAACTTATCTGGGCAAAGGGAAGAAACACTCGAATATAAAATGAAATAAAGTAAAATAAAATAGCGCGAGAACGTTTTTATTGCGGTCCTCAGGGGCTAAAAACAACCAGGGTAGAGATAAAGTGCCAAAAGCGTTAGAAAATCTTTTATTGCTTCGCCACGAAAATACTTAAAAAATTTTCATGATAAAATCTTAGTGGAGGAAATTATAGAATATTGTACAGCATCTGCAAAACTTTTCAATTAAATATTACGAGTATATTTAAATGCAGCGTATTACAAAATTGATTTAGTATTTTTGATTAAATTAAATTATCATTACTGTGCAATTACGATACATTCGCTTATTGGCAAATTATTACCTACGTATGTATGTATAGGTATATCAAAATGAAATATAATATTTTGTAGAGTCTACTAAAGTAATTTGCATAAAAGCAATATAAACTTTTCTAATATGAAGACTCATCATAATTTTGAAACTGAAGATTTTATGGAACAAATTATCAAATGAACAAATTAAAAAATATATAATTTAATTGGGATATAAGCGAACAAATGGACGCAAGTTTTCCCTCTTGCTGAAAATAATTGGAGGGTGAAAATGACCAACTGTTGAAAAAGGGGAAAGACGGATATAAAAATTATTTTTTATTACAACACTAAAAATAATGAAATCCTTTTCCATATAAAATATGATAATGCATTTCTTCCTGTCACTTCAACTACCCAGAGATATAGGTACAGCTAAATTTATTTTAGTATACAGATTTATTTATATAATACAGTAGCTAAAGCTAATTACATAATCCTTAACTAAGCAGCTATACAGAGATGTTTTTTTAAGACTGCCAGAAATTTATCAATAGTTTTGGAACTTCTAATTCCATCCGGCAGGCTATTACATTCCAAAACACCTCTGTACAAGATGCTTCTCCTAAGCTAAATTAAATTTAAAAAATTATAATCTCATATTTGATTCTATTTAAAATTTTATACGCGCCAATTTGATCTACCGATCACAGCAGACACACCGTCACAGTATCCAATAAAAGGATAAAATATTCAAGCTTCTACGAAGATGAATTAACCGCAACGGACTTTTCCGGTCCTCGGAAAATTCGAGGGAGCGAGCGGTTTGGCTAAATTTCTCTCGGGTTATAAAATGGCATTTTCCCCACCGGCAATTTTACTCAAAATAGGCGCTCAGGGGAGGCGAGCCACGACCGACCGCAAATTTATTCGCGTGTATGGTGCGAGTGGCAAAAATGAAATTACTCTAATTGGAATTTAACCTTTTTACTACGGCGAGATGTCCTCTGCGACCACGAAAAAGGTTATTTGTCCTAAAAAAAAAAAAACCGCGAAAGCCGTATCGAAGAATGACACCGCAGTAAAAAATTAGTTGTTGTGACGTACATATGTATGTTTATTAAAAATATGTGTAGTGAGTGAGTGAACAAACTAATTTCAATTCAACGAACGTTCCGTCGAACAGATTCGAAATCTCGAAAGTCACGAATTATACGGGAACACAAGACGCAAATGAATAATTAAAGGACGCCGAGGATAGCAGATGTCGCCAACTGTCGTCGGGAGAGCACACAGCACCAGTAAAAGCTAAAGCCTCCTCATTTAATTGCCACGAGCCTTGGGAAAACTGCGAGTTTTCATGCCCGGAAAATTCCCGTCTTTTCACCCCCCCCCCCACTATAACATCCGCAAAGATGCGCTTGCAAGGATAAATAACCTCGCGTCGTTGTCGGTCGACGAAACTTTAAGAGAAATTCCAATTAGATAATGTTTAAACTTGAGACTTTAAAGTCATTAAAATGAAAGTTTAGGGCTTACCATCGGTTCATTAATCAATTGGATTATGTGCACAGTAATAATTTGTAGTAAATTTCTATGGCAAACATTACACGTGTATATTATTATTTTTATTTCATTCAAATATAAAAAAAAATAATAGAACAACTAACACATTATAGAAACACTTGCAATAGAACAACCTACATATGTATAATACAAATAATCTATAATTCATTGTAATACATAATTGCATACATTACAAACTGTACAATTTATTTACTTTACCAAATTGATAGATTCCTGGCAGCGTTAAAACAGCACGTCTGTACAAGTGTTAGTATGTAGATAATAAGTTTACATTGTAATTTTAGCTTTAAGTAATGTTTTTTTTTTGTAATTAGCTTTTTAAACTATCTTAAATAAATAAATAGCATACACTTTTGTTTGTATGCATATATGTAATTGCAGACATTACAAAAAAAAAAAGTAACATAAAATTACAAAATAAACGTAATTATATATTAGCACTTGTACAGATGTGTTGTTTTAAAGCTGATGGAATCTATCAATTTGGTTTATTTTTCTAAGACCATCTGGCAGTCCATCGTATTCAACAACACCCCTCTAAGTTAATAGTTAAGATTTTAAATTTTTAACTATTAACTTATTCTTACTCCTAGTATTATGATTATGACTATGTATATTGTACCCCCTTATTGAAATAATTTGGTAATAAATTATCATCTAACTTAAAAATACATACATACATATATACTTTTAAAGTTTCACTTACATTCATTGAATTGAATTCATTCGCCATATTTCTTATATTAGTTAATCTATTTACATTTAAAATGCTACGCATAGCTTCATTTTGCGACTTTTGCAACCTATCTTTAGTTGGTCGTTTTACTAACTAATTAAAAAATTAATAAATAATCACGTATGTACATATGTACATACATACAATACGAAATACGTTGAACTAGAAATATCTAAAGGTAATTTTCTTATACATATGATACTTTCACAGATTGAATCTTGATATGCAGAATAAAATTGTGTTTAAAAAATACGGCGAACGTTCGAATTTAAAAATACACTAGTTGGAATACAAATTCAAGATTGTCACCTTGAAAATAGTGTATATTTGGCGTCACATATATTCGTGGGTAGTAAATTTAATAAACATTTGATACATTATGCGTGCATCAATAGGAAGTCAGACCAATGAAAAAATGAAAAATGGCTGTAAATGGCGAATTTTATTTAAATAAAATAAAAAATTGCATGAAAAATTTGACCCCGACGTGATTTGAACACGCAACCTTCTGATCTGGAGTCAGACGCGCTACCGTTGCGCCACGGAGTCTACGTATAACGGTTTTATGTCGACCATTCACACTGTCATTCAATTGCTATAATAGCACTTGCGTACACACACACACACCGTAATTTATAACGCGCTGAAAAACTAATCAATCAAAACTGACGTGGAAACTCGTAGTAATATTTACACGCGAAATAAAACTCCTAAGATCTCCAACTACAGTGTAAACATTGAATAGTTCAATACAGATTTATTTTATTTTATATAGGAAAACTAACAGAATACTAACGGTATATTTTTTAATGGTCACATATGACAAATCAATACAGGTTAGCATTCCCTTAGAAGCGTTCTCAGCATGTGTTTGCATAGTACATAACAAACATTGAACATACATACATACATACACACATACATATAACGTAGAACATATAAGTATTTATGCTATTATAGCAAAAGCAAAATACATAATAGCATGAGAAACTATGTAGGTATTGCTTTAAGGATTATAATATTACAATATTATGAAAATACCAAATATTTAAAAGGCCGAAAAAAATAAAAAAAAACAAAATCTCGTTCAATAGTAAACTGCCACTTCTGGTTGGCGGATGTTGACCAAAATCATAATATCTATCTCTTACACCGACACACCGACATATGTACAGACATTTTCCAGAAATCATGAAAACGTGATCAGGGGATGATACCTGATACAAATCACTCAAAATCTCAATGTCGAATTTTCGCACGATCACAATACTTTATCCGATTAGGATAAAGTAAAAAGAAGCGCAAAATAATAGTACGAGTCAAAAAAAACCAAAATAAAAAGTAAAAGTAAAAAAATAGCATAAGCCAAAAAAGCAAAATTAAAATAAAATAGCAAAGAAACAAAATGCAAAATAATATTGAAAGTAACAAGTATAAAAGACGAAACAAACAAAAATAAAGTAAAAAACATGATATTACTGGTGAAATCATTCACAAGTCACATTATAAGTCGTACCTGTGATGAAACTCCAGGCATTTCCTTTTGTAAGCTTCCAAACAACCAGAAAAAATGTCAATCTTCAGTTTATCGCTATATAAATTGTACAATCTTGTCACACGGGGTACAGGATTGAAATACCTTGCATTATTTGTGAAGGTGCTTGTCCAAAAATTTTCAAGGTATCTCGTTGGTCTATAGAGGACATCGAAATATAGCCGATTGATTAACCAATCGTTTATTTATTGCCGATTGATTAGCCCATTTGATAATTTGATATACATATGTACATAAGCTCTAAATTAGTAGTCGGTATGCATTATACATAAATATACTCAATCATTTCATATTGATCTAGTGTAAATGCAAGATCGGATGCATCCCTGCTTCCATATTAGAATAGAATGACTGAAGGTCGGTGTGTCGACGACACTAAGTGCGCTTTTAACTAAACAAACAACGTCGCGGCAGTGTTGGGGTTAAATATTATGAAGCGGCTAAAAATAAACTTTCGAATGCGATGCGAGGATGTACACCTTATAAATATTTAGCATACATTCAAAGGACACGTGTACTATCGTCTGGTTTGAAGCTGAACACGTAAACACCCCAACCCTCCATTAACCACACCAATATATTATTTTGCATTTGAATATACATACATACATATGTACATAATTAAGTGAAAATGAAATATAAGCGGAAAAGTGTGTGTACGTTTGAACTGTCGTAGAGGAGGGTTACATTTGCAACACCTAGATACTTATACTAACATCCCCTTAAATTAAAACGTTTCGTCAGCACTCACGTGTTTCATTTGAAGTGAAACAATTACGTTGTACGGTTGGTTCGAGCGTTCAACCCCCACAGTATCAAATTAAACGAAACGTAGATATTTCTAGCCGAAGAAACCTTTTAAATTGAATTTAATTTGCTGATTCACACGAAGGGACGAATTCCTCGGAACATAACGGTAAAGCGTGTAGTTTACGATTTTATTTTAAATATTAAACGTCAAAATATTCAAAGTGCGAATATTCGTGTCGTATCGCCATTCACGTACGCCGATCCGGGGGTTCGAAACACCCGTCGTCTAGTAATTTGAGTGTTAATTGGCTTTCGAGCGCTTTCGACGATCGCATGTCAACTTCGTTAACGTGGGCGTGTCTCGTTCGTTCTTATCAAGGCAATTTTTTACGTAATTAAATTTTTTTATTACTATATCGCGTAAATTAGTTCACTGCACGTACATACATACATATAGTATAAGGTGGGTCGCATAATGTGATGCAAACATAACATACGCAATCTGACATATGATGTATTGTATAGGTATACATAATATATAAAAGCACGTTCAATTAGCGTATGACAAATTTCGACGGGTTAACTTTGTGTGTTCGACAAATCTATTGTTGTTTTCTGTATGTGGTTAATCAAGAGGATGAGACCTGTCTCACGAGCCGGATAATTTACGGGTACAACACACCCACACACCCGTGAAACCTGTTCGGAGGTTTGCAAACTTTGGCGCCAAAACAAGGTCAATTCGAGGCGCCAATTGTTGCTCGGTACGACCTTTCGCTTGTTGTCTGTAAAGAAAGTGCACCGCGAATGACCTCGCGATTGTATGGGTGTAATTTTTTTTTTAACACACTGGTGTCTGTCGACTGCCATTTAGTGGTTTTGAACAATTGGTCTGTGAGTTACGATCCTGCGAAGAGTTTTAGCAAAATATTAAAAATAATTTCATAAGACACGTTGGAATAATAATTCGCAAAATTCTACGTATTTAATACGGCTAATTTATTTCTACGGGAAACCGAATGCGTATTCAATGCGGGAGGTAGCTTATAAGCTACTTATAATATAATGACAACATTTTACATACAAACTCAAAACATCAACGACAAACTGGTACGATTTTAAGCCGATTTTCGAACCTAATTAAAGGAATAAATCAAATACTTAACGAATTTTGATCAATACAATATTTCAAAGCGGCAAACTTTACCTAACTAGTATTAATTTGATTAATAGAGAAAATCATAACAAATTATTTTTAAATGAAATCATTGTGAATGTTTCAGTATCTATGTACATATGTATGTAATTTGGCTATATACATACATATGTAGCTCGCGTATCGCTGTTTAGCAGTGGCTGATTTACAACTGCACAATGAACCAGCATCGAAAGCGACATTGATGTTCGACGATCGTCGGTTAACCGCAACATTGACGCTAATGAGAAACGGTTACACAGGAGGAATCACATAAGTATTATCAGAATGAGATAAGTGAAATTACATGAACCCAAGTGCATGAATCGAACGTGAGGGTAACATTAGTTTAAAGTACATACGTCAATTCTACTTATTTTCTATTTAACACGGGCATTTATGAAGTTTGTGAGGTTCTCAAATTAGTTTAAGCATTCGCTCAACCCTCGCGAGTGCGATTAGCGATATTATACATAATCACACCGCCATCCACTCCCGCACGTCTCAGAGGGTAAGCAAAGCCGTAGGATAAATTCTAGCCTGAGCGATTGATGTCGCCCACGACTGTGAGATTGATAATAATAAGCCCGAAACTTGTCTATGAGAATTGGAATTTCACGTGGTGTGTGTGTGTGTGTGTGTGATGAGACACAAATTAACTGCGAGTTTGTATCGTGGTGCAAACGCGTAAAGTGGGTGAAGTGTGTATACAGATGGTGTTGCGCTTTGAAGTTTTGTCTCTTATGTAAAGCACAATGTGCTGAAATGGTTTCTTTGACGTTGTGAAAACATGAAAGAAATAGCATCCGGTAGCAGTTGCCACACAAAAAAAAACTACGTATGAAAGCGAATATTAAATCTGCGTATAAACATAATTGAATTTTTGTCTGTACGTTGTGTTTTCCTTATACATTCCTATGTATATCGCTCAATTGATCGGCACCAAACAGTTCAGAAGTACTTCGAGTGCTTACTTAATGAAAATCAAAAAACTGTTCAGAAAAGCAATATGCTAAGCAAAGAACTTTACAGTTAGTAAATGTAAAATTGAAGTTCAACACTTTAATTATTTTAACCAAGCAGTTTGCACGTTATATGATGGTGGATTATAACCCCACCCACGCGTGCAGGTACAATAACAGTACAGCCCGTAGCCCATTTATTAGTCGTGAAACAATTGTATAGCTACATATAGTGTACTGTTGATTGAATGATTGTATGGACATAAAATCACATTGACAGACAGACACAATTGACAGACAGCGGCTTGCTGCCAACACACCTCTAAAAAAAAAAAAAAAAAAAAAAAAAAAAAAAATCGTTCAAGAGTAAACTGCCACTTTCGATCGTCAAACTATAGATATAAAATTTCAACTGGATCGCCGGGGCAGTTTCGGAAATATTCTGTGGTAATAGAATTTTTGAATTTTCTGCACGAAAAAAACTCTACTTCCGGTTGACTGATGTTGACCAAATTCCTTATGTCTCTTACACCACGTGAAAATAATAGATATGAAATTTCAGCTTGATAGACTTGATGGTTTCGGAAAAAACACACAGACCGACCACACACACAGTACGCAGACATACAGACATTTTCCAGAAATCATGAAAACGTGATCAGGGGGATGATACTTGATACAAATCAGTCAAAATCTCGAGGTCGAATTTTCGCACGATCACAATACTTTATCCGATTAGGATAAAGTAAAAATTGTATGCTACATACATATGTACATTCATACATATGTTGGCAATGCTAGCGTGACTGCAAAGACCCAGGCAGGCATACTCGTAAGGGTCTACACGTTACGTTTATACTATACACGCGCGTGTATAGTATAAACTTACGCTAGTATTAATAGCGATACTGATTCTTCAAACGAATTTTTCATTATAATTTATTTTTAGATAATAGATAGCCCCACAACGAAAATGTTTTAGTTTGTTACGAGTGCGAGAAAATTTAGTGGCGAATTTTTTCAGCGGTCTACGACAATAAATTTCCTTGTAAGCAAGCGCTCATATTTTACGACGCCACCGCGTACTCACGAGTCGCATAAATCCGTCACATTTGCTCTCACTTTTCGCCGAAATTTTCCCCAAACGTCCGGAAAAACCGACAGAATTTCCGCGGCCGTATCTATTCCGTGGACCACTTGGGAATTTCCCACGAAAAAAAAAATAGCACGCGTCCGTCTATGTTTCCCTACATTTTTCGGTCTGCGTGTATTATTATTATTTTTTTTTACATTTTTAGTATGTGCCAAATCATTTGCAAGGCAAATGAATCCCGTAAACTAATTTGGCGCCACCGGCTCTACAATTCCGGTTCATTTGCATCGGCAATAAGTCGCTAGTGGGGTGGGTCTGTTGCAACTGGCGTCGATTTGTCCTCGGGCGTCGGACGTTTCGGCGCCCTTTGTCGACGTCGTTATTGCGATACTAGCTTATCAGTATGCGGAATTCGAATGGGGCGCATATTTTGATTTTCCGCGCCGAATGCGTCGCTACGCCTCCGGAAAAGTCGTTACTGTAACGCAATAAAGAAAAAGTGGCTCTTTCTGTCGCGTCGCTACGAACAATTCCGACATTGGATTTTCACGAAAATGCCATAGAAAACAATACAGCTATATAAGTAGCAAACGTGGTTTTTGAAGTAAAGGCCTGAGCACACCAAAGCGAAATCGTGTATAAAAACCTAGCGATTTTCACTAGGAAAATCTAGAAAATTTCGCTCGTCTTACAATTTATATCGCACACACCGGCCCGATTTAAGGCCTGAGCACACCAAAGCGAAATCGCGTATGGAAACCTAGCGATTTTCCGGCGCTTAAGCGCATGACAGCAAAGTCAGCTTTAACCGCTAAATATAGCCACGTAGTGAAAACTTTAGTTTGCCTTGAAACGGGTGGCGGGGGCGATTATATACGTCCATTATATATTTGTTAGCTGTTATAATAGGCATATTACGCAAAGTAGTGCAAAAACAATTGATTATTAATAAAATTGAAACAAATTCGCAATAAAAATTTGAGATATGCATGTGTGAAATGCATTCATCGGGCCGGTGTGTGCGATACAAATTGAAAAACGAGCGAAATTTTCTAAATTTTCCTAGCGAATTTCGCTTTGGTGTGCTCAGGCCTTAAATATATATACATATATGTAAATACATTTTAACGTTTTAAATAACCGTCAAAATTAGCTTGTCGAGACTTTGGTAATACAGACCAATTAAATTGAAATTATAATTCACCGCAGATTTATATACAAAATTCAAATCCATATACGAAATAAAACGTCATGTTTTAGTGGTAATTATTGTTAGCTCAAATTGAGAGAAATAGTCGAGGCATAATTTAGTGGAAAACAGGTCGGAAAATTCCATCCAGCGTTGGTTTGCTAACGACTGCAAATGATGATGAATGTTTGCACACTTGCACAAAGGTCACATCGGCACCGAAAGTGCACTCATTAAAAGAGAGCGAACGTTGTGGAAGGAAAAAAAAACCGACATGAACCCACAATCAATGTATGAACTTCGAAACGTTCGAGCATTGGACTCCTGGCATTGGCATTTCTTCGCCACTCGTTCCACAAAAAAGAGCTTGTAGGTCAAGTGGTAATTTTCACCGATCGGTAAATGTTAATGGCTTGCAAATTCGACATCGTCCACATTTTCGAAAGAAAAAAAAACTCAGGCTATAAAGCATATAAGATAAAAAAATATGTATATACATATTTACTACTTGGGATTCGTTGGGCGGCGGGATTAAAACCCAATTTAAATACAAAAGCGGCTGTTTGAATTGAAATACGCTCGGATTCATGATCCAGTTTAAAGCACACGCCGTATAAATAATAATAAAAATATATTTAACGATGTCAATATCGGCGATATATCACCGAACGTATTAAAAACAACAGCGATAACTATAAAAAAAAATGGTTTCAGGGCACAACCGACGTGTTGTTAGCCTTCGTATCAATGATCGGACCACATGTAATTATCCCGTCAATATTTTTATCAATCCTTCGAATGTGATTTATTCCTCGCCTGTCTTCAGGGCCAATTGTTCGCGGCGTGCAAATAAATTAAGTTTAACGTTGCGATTATTATTATTCAGTAGGATGATACGGCACATAAAAAATGCACTTTGAAAGTTAGATAGTTCTGGATTCGGTTGCAAACACAATTATCCTATTCATGAGATGCAGCGAAGCAACTACTGCAGATGCACCAGCGACAACCGCATTAACATTTTATTGGGGAGGAAACTTCGCTTGCACTATGAGGACAAAAAGACTTTGGTGAATGAATATATACGGGGGTGGATTTTCAATGATGTTTTTCGTATTTGAAAGAAAGCACTCAAAGCTCTAGTAGATTTTAAAACAGTAGACACTACGCTTTTCAAAGCATCAACCCATACACTGTGTGCAAAAGTTGCAATAAACAGGGTTAGCAGAGCAATAGTAAAAAGCATACGTATAATATACACATATGTACACTCATTATACTCACTATCTAGTATCTACTGAAATTGAATGAAATGAAAACCTGGATTCAACTTTGGTACGCTAAATAATCCATTTTTGTATTCATATGTAATATTTAATGAAGTGCTTCCTATATAGGTACATATGTAATTATAAT
The DNA here is from genome assembly GCA_022651745.1 of Parapsyche elsis. Classification (NCBI taxonomy): domain Eukaryota; kingdom Metazoa; phylum Arthropoda; class Insecta; order Trichoptera; family Hydropsychidae; genus Parapsyche; species Parapsyche elsis. The sequence continues at coordinate 1,168,762 of JAGVSN010000006.1, forward strand.
ATTACTATTGTAAGCCCGTTGAATATCAACGGACGTGCTTGACGTACTTGATTACGTAACAATTTAGCGAAGTCGCGAATCTACTAAGGATATTTTCAAATTATAGGAGGCCTCCCATCATCGGTGTTGGGTGAACGCGTTAGCGCTAACTCACCCAACCTGGTTATCACGGGTTCAAATCCCACTCGCGACGTTCGTGTTTTTTCAATTAAATTTGAATTTAAGTATTTACCGAGGCGATCGTTATCAGCAGAAGGACAGACAGACGGAATTGGGCTATTATATGTATAACTAGTGTAAGCCCGTTGAATATCAACGGAGCGGTTTTTCATCACCCGTACTGAAAAATAATATTAAATTTAATAGTTTTTATAGTTGTTATGCAACAATATGTTGCACCATCTATGGCGCGTTATAATAACAACGTAAGAATTTAGCAAAGTCGCGAGCCATATTATATTCGGCTATAAATAGTCACGTTGAAGCCTGTCCTACACCATCTGGTACCGGGTTCAAATCCCACTCGTTCTGGTTTTTTAATAATTTACCTCAACGAGCGTTATCAGCAGACAGACAGACACACACACACACACACACACATTTTTTCGGATTTCGGCTATTATACATATATATAATATTTTTTTGCAAAAGAGTTTAATTGCGAAAGTGCTTTAAAACCGAAAACCAAACGAACGAAAAACAAATGAAACGTTACACGTTTGAAAAGCCATTCCATAGAAGAAACTATGTTTGAGACGTTTCTCCGATAAATGGCCGGTGCCTTGTCAAAAATGTAGAGGAAAAAGGAAAAGTTTTTTCCTTTGCAACGCTGCAAGGCTGCCAAAGTTGTCAGACGAAACATATAGAGAAAATACAGATCCCAATACGTATAGTCATAGTGCCCATTTTAAAGCTTGCAGACCGAAATATAACTTCCTAAATTAGCTCTCGCTTCTGATCGTCGATAATTCTTTGAAAATTCGAATCGAAAGCCGCTATTGATTTCACGCATGACTAGCAATATTACGCACGTATGATTGGTTTCATTTTTGACACAAACATCGAGATCACAATAATTTACACACTTCAAAAACACGTTTCAAACTATTGAAGTAAAGGATGCCACGCGAAGAAACACGACGCGCTACCTCATCGCGTCTGTCGTGACGGATCGATGCATTTTATTTATTTTTTATTAGTGCACAATCTGAAACGTGCACCGTTTAGCAGGTAATGTAATCCAGGGCACCAGACGCAGGGGATGGACCTAATGCACTCGTAAAGCCGACACCATACCCCGATCAATACGCGAGAGCCAGACATCACAAATGCAACCTTTAGGCTATTCTTGCCGTCTCCGCAAGTACCTACTCCACTGTCTGCTGTAATATTTCTGCACCGCTGGCATCTGCTAAATCTGTCGCAGGGATTCTAGAACTGTTCTACAAAAAAATATTTGTAATCTAACAAATGCGACCAGAATCCGGATTCAAGTTACACTACTCTATGTAGAATGCCTTTTTAGATTCTTTCTAAAGAATACTACAGTTGTATTTTTACTTTTTTTTTTCATATTTTCATTTGTTTTTTTTTGCTTTCAGCACTTTCGCTTTCATACGTTGAACACGAGACACGTGAAAAACAAGTCTTTGTAATGATAAAACGCGCAAACGATGGTTATAAAAGTCATTTTTCCAACGACACCCGACGGAATAAATGAAAACATTGTCGAATCTACGACCGCGTAAAAGCGTAAACTCAAAATGGCTCTTGTGTATGGATGTAAAAATACAAAAAAAAAGAGGGTGTAAGAAAAGGATTTAGTGTTTCCAATAGTCATTCGATTTAATATGCTTAGTAGACCGCGTCGCTTTTGAAGGAGCAACCTACGTACAAGCAAGCACGCACGCTCACACGAATGAGGACGAAGGGATCTGGAAAAGATCGACCTTTTTCAGAAAATTCCATTTCCTTTTTAAATAAATTTTCCACGTCCGACGGCTCGTTGAATCTGAAAATTTCGCAGAAGCATAACAAAGTTTGAAATAAAAATGTACACTAAATACATATGTATGTAGTGCAAACACTGCATATGCATAGAAAGTGAACATGTAAAATTTCAATGTTGAAAATGAAAGGACAGTGTCCTTGTTGAGGATTTATGATGGATCGTCCCGCACAGCTAGATATATTGTTGATCCTGGAGCATTGTCCCTGCACAACAATGGTCAATTCCAATCAGGCGAGTTTCATTGTGGCCATTTGGTGGTCTCTTTTATGTTTCGATCGAAGCAATCCGCGCGGAACTCGTCATAATAGACACTTTATAACACACAACAACAGTGTTTTCAAAATATATTCAGTAATTCGATGCGGACGTACGACTGCGTCCACATTTGATACAATGTTTTTTGCGGAATAAAAATAATACTCGGATTCTTAGAACGAAGGATTGCCGTCCTCGAGGGAGTGCCCTAATCTAATATTTGATGAAAAGGTCAAACCATTTAGATGAATCTATCGTATTACGCAAAAAATAACCAATTTTACGAGTTCTATCATGTGAAATTTCAAAACCAAAATTTTGATATTAAGAAATGTGCATAAAAAATGGGTTAGTGCACAGATATTGTATGTCCAGTTTTAACAAAATTGAGTTATCATACACAAAACGTCCATGTGCATCAAACCTTCATGTTTAAAAAATATTATTGGACATACAATTATTGCCTTATTCAAATATATAATATGACCATTTCGTCCATAGTTTTCGTGCAAAAGAGATGTAGGTACATATGTCACTTACAATATTTTAAAACAAAACTGGACATATGTACAATATCTGTGCACTAACCCATCGATGTGTAGAATCGTAGAATGATAAGTGACTCAAACAAATATAATTTACTTAACGCAACATCCCCTCAAATACAAATACAATACCGTGTTTGATATTACTTGAAAAATCACTGTGCGTATTCTACGTGCATTAAGACTCCCACGTTCAAACAAACATGTTTGTAATTCAATATGCTCCCCCCATATAATATAATATAAGAAAAACAATAAGAAGCGGCTGTATCGAATGACCGATCGCTCATATTGAACTTCGGTTGTCTTGCCGATGTACACACTTCCGTTTTCACGACATACCTAGCGAAATATATTTCATACGTAAGCCCGCTGAAAGCGGCTGAAACTTCGGCAGCCGCAACGGGAGAGAAAAATGCCTTTTATGGTGTAATAAAAGGGGCATCGACGCAATCTTGTTCTTGAATATTACAACCTCTCAATTTTATCGCGCCACCCCTAGCATCGTACATATGTATGTACGTACTGGCGAAATAGAGAAATGTCGATAAGGTCCGAAATCCGTCTCCGAAATGCGATTTCGTATTGTAATATACGGAACGGGAACCGAGTGAAGAAAATATACCTATAAAATAAAGATGCAGCTATGACCGCAAACCAGAATTGACCCATAAATATATATAAAGTATATGTAAACATTGAATTTTTTTTTTTGTAAACATTGAAACATTGTTTTTTCCGTCAGTAGCTACTCATTGAGAGAAAATTTATGTACATATGTATATCGATGGGTTAGTGCAAAAATATTGTATGTCCAGTTTTGTATTAAAATATTCTAAGTGACATATTCTTTTGCATGAAAACTATGGACGAAATGGACATATTATATATTTGAATAAGGCAATATTTTCTCAAATATACTATTTGAACATACTTTTTAAACACGAAGGTTTGATGCAGATGGACGTTTTGTGTATGACAACTCAATTTTGGTAAAAACTGGATACAATATCTGTGCACTAACCCATCGATATGTAGCTTAAAAATACACGGCATGTATGTAGGTACATATAAAATTTGATCCTTTCGATACATTTTAGTGAGCTCGTTCTTTTCGAAGGAGTCTACGAGGGACTCGCGCATTGAATTCCACATTACGGTAAAACGTTCTAAATCCGTCCCGAATCTGTAATTTCGTTCCCGTGGAGACTTTTTCCCAAATCGCGCTAAATTACGCGAAAAATTTTGAACGTAGGCTAGTAAGTATACTGCGGAATCTACTCGATACAAATATTCATCGAAAAATGTTGTGGTATGAGTAGGAAAATCTTTGCGCTTGGTATGTTTATTCAATTCGATGAAATTCGAATCTTCGTCGAGTGGAAATCGAAGCATGCCATAGGTAGGTTTTTCCTTTCTCTCCCCTTTTCTTTGCGGCTCCATTAGCTGTACGTTCGTATAGCAACCCCCCCCCCCCCTCAGAGAAGCCATCAAAGAATCAAAACCCGATAAAGTTTAGTCCATAAATAGAGCTAGGGGCATTTCCTGACCTTAGCCCTTGCGGACACATCGATAAAAGACAACTAAGTGCAATACTTTAATCGGAACTGGGGACAAAGGGGACAAAATCCGACATTACAGATAAACGAGTATTCTCATAAGTGTATTTGAGAATATAAAAAAAAAAAAAAATCAAAACCATTTTTTATAGCAGAATTGTCACGAAGCGGAAATGTGCGCTGCCCGAAACAACGGAAATTTTGAAACTGTATTTCGCACGATTCGCCGATCAAAAAAAGATATGATATTTAGCACGCGCTCCCCGCGACTTCGAATAAATTTTAACGCCCTTATCTCGCATTTTACGAGCAGATTTGCATATTATAATGCGAGCGAGAAGATAATGAGAGCCGAATCCTGCGCGACCGCATTGCAGATCACCGCGAAGAACTCGTATTCCCATTTTTTTTTTTTCCCACATTATTTTGTGTTTATTTTTAATGATCGCCTTACCGAAAACGTGAAAAAATCGACGAATCCTTAAAACAAAACATAAAAACGTTGAATCGTATAAAAAACCGCGCATTTCTCGGTCGCTGTGATGGCGCAATAACGTAGGAAGAGAAATCCTCGAGAGCATTTCGTGCGATGCGGATAATGAAACTAATCCATTAGTGCAGCGATATTAAACCGAAAATCGAGAAGGTACTTTTGAAAAAATCGTGACAATAATAAAAGACGATGTTGTGATCGGACCTATCTGATTTTTAAATAAAGTTGATACGAATCTCAGATTGATCGATACTGAATATCACGAGCATTTAATTTTATATTCCAACATGAAAATACACCAATCTCTATACATACTACTTTACACAATTTCGATAATTTGCTGCTTTCAAATTTATTATCTACATACACCCAATACTTTCGGCTTTGACAAATACGATATATGAAAATGGCGCATCGTATAATAGTAATGGATATGCTGTCGTCATAAGGGACACGTTCGCGTTGTCAATGTCCATTTCAATTATCGTAGTCAACATCCCCTAATAACCCAAGGGAACACGAATCAAATGTCAATCATGCCTGAAATCGAATATATGACCACTGAATATGATCGAAACTTATATCATTCCATTGATTGTGATTCTGACATTGCATATTCAAACATTTAACATTGAACGCATCTATTGACTTTGCTCCCATGTCGATATACAAAATTGACCCAATAAATAGAAGAGAATAGTGGAAGATCGTCACAAAAGAAAGCTTCGCTGAAAGCGCAATATCGCCTACAATAAACGCAAACGAATAAAAGGCCATCGATATATTACATACACAAACTTATAACGACACGATAAAATAAAACTAGAGCGCTACCTCGACAGTGTTTGAGTTATAATACCTATGTATATCTACGTCGCATCGCAGAGTATGAATTTTCCTTATGCGAGTTATTGGCCGCCGGTGATTGTATTATTTTACAACAACGTACATATGTACATACATACGATGGCTACAAAAAAGGTAAAAGACGAGACGAGAGGTCGTCTGGTCTGGACGAGGAAGGCTATATCGACGTTGGATATCTTCACGCCTGTTGACGTTGTCTTTGAAGATTTCAGATAATGCGGACTCACCCTTTTATGGCAAAAGGGACTTTCGTCGTGAACGTGAAAACACCTCTAACGGCGAAGATTATATTCAAAAGCCGTATAAGCGTATCATCAGATAGACATCTATTGAGTTCATTTACGTGTAGAATGCGCACACCTAGTATGAACTTTTATCACATTAAGTGCGAATTTTGAATGTGTGAATTTAATGTAATTAGATAATGGTGATTAATTATAATAAGATTAATAAAACTGATTTTAGGTTAAAAGTTGGTGAATGTAATATTGAACTAGTTAATAATTTCAAATATTTGGGTATAATATTGGGAATATAATATTAAGTAAGATTTTTAATTTACACGGTCAATTTTTAATAAAAAAAGTAGGAATATTATGTCAGTTAAGAAAATTATTATCTAAAGAAACTAAAATAATAATTTATAATGTAATTGTCAGACCACATCTTATGTATCGTGGTTAATTATTAAATATGTTAGATAAGTCAACTAGAGATAGATTACAAATATTACAAAATAGAGGTATGAAATGTATTTTAAATGTTGATAGGTACATACATATGCTAGTATAGAAAAGATGATGATTGAATTAGATTGGTTGAATGTGAATGGTACTTTGAGGATTTTTATGTTGATATTTATATCTCTGTATACATATGTAGGTTCTTAGTTAAGGATTATGTAATTAGCTTAGCTACTATATTATATAAATAAACATAGCTGCCACTCTCGCGTGGATTATAAGCCGGTATTAAAAGTAGGCAAAAACAATTATTATGCACTAAGAAGATAATATAAAACAAAACCACTTTATCCTCATAAAAAACTCGAGTGTAGCGATATTTCTAATGTCCAGGATGTGCTATCGTAGCTAGGACTATTTATGGTTAGCACGTGCCTGAGCTGCTTTTCACCTTTTGAGCAGTGTGCGTTGGTAGGCAGAAACTCGCCCTAATCCGGACCTGATTTACGACCCGCGAAATAAGCGCAGACCGAGACAGTCTGATTGGATTTATCTTCGAAATACTTGGCTCCTTCGACACCCCTTTGAGATCCTTTACCTCCTTCCCCCTCCCGCACTTAAAAAACTCTCTGAAAGGGGCCATAGTCGTTGAGCGCGTTTTTGGAATTCTTAATTTATTTATTACCCAAGTTCGTTCAGCCAATTATCACTTTCAAAATGCATTTCTGTAAAGAAAATGGGACTTTGCATTTAAAAATTTCATTAAATGTCTCGAGAACAATTTGAAGAATATCACGTATACAATATGAAAAGATTGGTACTGCGATATAATAAATTCAACTACAAATTCAAAACGGCTAAGTGATTGTGTTGTTTAAATGTTTGAATTCTTTGTTTGGAAAGATCTGAAAGCGTTATCGGCGAAAGCCAGACTCTCCCCCCCCAAAGTAAACGTTATCGTGAAATTTTCAGCTTTCACTGTCTCACTGTGTCTAAGACATTTACTATACAGATAAAAGGATAAACGAAGTAGCGATAACAATGGATTTATAAAAAAAAGTGGTTAAAATTTTCATTTAATTTTTAAGAGTTTTAATATCACATGGAAAGCATATACATAATTATTTCATAAATCAGATAAACTACGATATTCGAACCCTTTGACATGAAAATAATTAAAGAAAACCTAATTAAAACTCTAGTGAAGCTTTAATTAAAACAACTTTGAATTTTTCACTTTGAAAATTTAATCTTTATACTAATTCTAAAATATCCGACAATACGACAGAGTTTGAAGGTCCACAGCGTCTAATTATTATACAACATTACGTAACACCGACGTCGTTTTCATTATAAAGGACTGCTAACGGCTTATTGTAAACTTCTTTCGAGTGTCGCGCTAATTAATTTCGGCAAGAAACGTCGCTCAAAATTCACATTTTAGAATTGCTAATGAATATCGAAATTTGTACAGTAGGTACACGCGAGGTAGACAGAACTTGCAAGGAAACGAGGATGGAATAAATATACTTTCGTCCCTCGCCACCCTTCACCGTCATCACCTTTGAGTGGAAAAAAATATACGCGTTCACGTGCAAAGGGATGATTTGTTGTAGGACGCCGGGAAAAAGTGGGGAAAAACAAAAGATACGTAAGCCTCTTATAGCGCTTATCTTAATAATATATTATATTTTTATACGATGAAGCACTGAATTTTCCATTATATAAAAAGCAATATTGGAAATACTCAAAGCATTATTTGACGCTCCCTTCCCCCTCGCTTCCGGGCCGAAGGAATGCGACGAGAAATTAAAGAGGCATTTGTCGGCCGTATCGTTCGAAAATAAATGAGAGAGAACTTCCTCTCCAGAAGTGGATAGAAGAAGAAATAGATGTAAGAATTCCTTCTCGGAGAACAGTAGACCCAGCGTAGTGTGCGTTATCTAAGGATGGGGTCGTTGTATCACTCAGAAGTCATCGGGGGATTCCCCTCACCTGCCACCATATTTACAATACGGCGAATCCATCTCAGTAAACTAGACGAAGGCTGGCCAGACCCTTTCAAAAAGGAGAAGTGGGTATTCCTCTGGAATTGGACTACGCTAAATTGTAAAACTGCACTATCACAATTTATTTTATACTTTTATGTGCGTATAAGAATAAATCTCTTCAGATAAAACGAAAATCAAACACTTTTCCCCGGTGATTTTTCTTAACTTTGAGTAAAAACAAGTTTCAGGGAAGGCGTATCATTATCTAAACACAAGCAAAAACCCATGCGACTGTTTGCCTCCCTCGTCTCATTTTCCCGCCGTTTTCTTTTCTGTTTTTCGCCCTTTTCTTCGCCTCGGCGGCATAATATTATATTCTAAAGGAGGATTTATTTTTAATAGAAAACGAAACGGGCAGGTAATGGATTTCTGTCGGGTGCAAAAATTACTTTTTTCTTTCCTCTTACGAGAAAACCGCTTTATCCACCCACGGCAAAAAATACCCATCATCCGATCGAACAAAGAATCGTATCGCGTTCTAATCGAAGAAATACATTATAGATCACAAATTGTTTTATCTCACTGTACATATGTACAAATTATATACTACGCACACACACACACACACCATAGATAGCTGCCGTAATCAATTCGCGGAATAGACATTCCGAAGCAATTATTTGTTTGCATTGACGAGAGACCCGACCGGCGCACACTTGCGCGTATCGCGCAAATTTACATATGGAATTAATTCCGAAAGGTACGTACGAATGTAAACAAGAAAGTTTTATAATAAAGGGGGTGGGTCGGTCGCTTGTTTTGGGTACAATTACGCGTCGTGTAGAATGCCCGAGCTCGGAGGGTACTATATACACAGAAATAGCGAGGGTTGGGAGTGAGTGGGGTGGCGAACAAGAAGCTGCAGGGGTTGAATCGCAACAAAGAGGCATCCGAGTGTGGACTGTGGGTATAATACGAGGCAAGAAACGACCCAGCAACGACCCGAGACCGCACACATACCGCCTTTTAATAACCGAGAGATATAACTGGCCGCGTTTGAACGCCTTAATGACCCGCTTCGATACAGCTACGAGTCGTACAGGTGAACTATACATACATACATACATACATACATATATGTATGTGTATGTACAAACGTCCCAGTTATATAGGTACACATAAAATAGAGAAGACCTTTAGAAATACCTCCAGAGTACCAAATATATACATATATGTATATGTTACAGCGAAAGCATATTTCAAGTGAAAATATATTTTCACAGGTATAAAAATATTTTTACCAATTCGGGCAGTGAAAATGTATCAAACAATGAATTTACAGTCTCACTGCTCAGTATCGGTGAAAGTATATTAAAGTAAGCGCATGTGTTTGTGACTTGTTGATGTTGGCCATCCAAGTCGATGATGTGTCATACTGCAAGTGTGTTTTGATCGTAACGGTGGCGTTGTTATATCTGAGGATTCTGAAGATATTTTCTTCTTAAACCGATCATTATATAGGTATGTAAGTCAATTGTTATAAAATCGACAAAGACTCGTTGTAAACTATAATTGGTACTAACCGGTAAAAGTCTACGCCTGAACACGGGCACGGCACGATAAGAAGAAGAAGCGACAAAATGACTAGGTTTGAATATTTCAGCAGATTATATGATTCGATTGGTCATTTCACAACTGTCAAATTTAGTTTCAATGACAGTTCGGAAACGAATATAATTTCGCCAGTGAGTATCTGTTAAAATATATTTTCACTAGTAGAAATATATTCATATCTACTGTTGAAAATGGGGTTGAATATGATTTCACCGAAACGCCAGTGAAATATGCTTTCGCTGTAACATATACATACATACATAGAATACGCTAGGCTTATGATATTCACCGAGAGTACAGCACCTGTCATTTAACACGAAACATCTGCAGTGTCAAAACTTAAACCGTGTAAAATGTTCCAAGTTCAAATAGACAGATACGGCGAAATTTTTTTGCAATCGTATCTCCACAAGATGAATAAAATAATATTTGGGGTGCCCCAGTGAGAATTCAATGGTCCTTTGTAATAAATTGTTGGCGTAGACGGTGTGTCAAGGCTCGACCGCAAAAGGTTAACTGACGACACGTACGACCCGACAAAGTCTGAAAAAGGCTTTGCACTCCTTCAGGACGCTGGCACGCACCTCCTATTAATAATAAACGAGGGCAAGGGGCGCGGGTTTTGCAAATCGCCAAAGTGGCAAGTTTGGAGCCCGTTGACTGAAGCCAAAGCCGAAGGTCCCGAAGATGGAGAATTTCGTAATTTATGTCAGGATCCGGGGATGCGGTGATGAAGGACCCCTCAACTGTCACGTCCAATTACGGCAACTTTTGCACAAACAGGCACTCTGAAAAGTTATGTATGTATGTGTGTGTGTGTGTGTGTATATGAAAATTCAAAAACTCGCCTGCTTCGTTAATATTTGAAATACAATTTAAATTGTATCATTTCGTAGCCACGTTTGCAATTTATAATACTTGCATATACGATTAACGCGCTCGATATAAACTTCGTTATGTCCATTAGTTCGTTCAATTTTCATTAAATTTTCATTAATATTCAGTGAAATAGCAATCAATGCGAATTTATTATACGGTAACTGAAGAAATATCATTCGTTTGAATTTTAACAACAAAATAACTGAATTTCAATTTCAGGCGATTATTCATTTTAAACGATCGACGATCTTTCTATTTAAGACATTTAAAATATGACAGAAATTTAACCAGAAAACTCATTAATAACGCCAAATATTATTTCCTGTTGAAAATTTATAAGGAATAATTAACGTAAAAGCAATCTTCATGAATTAAAAATAATGGGCGCGCTCCGTTTCAAGGCAAACATTAGGCGCTGATAAAAACTAGTATACAATTTAAAATATCTGAATGTTAAATCTGCCTTAATTAGCGTTAAGTGCCGAAATTTATCATAGAAACGATGAAAGTACGTTTCAGTTTGTAAAGCGCTAGAAAAACTTGACCGCAAAATAAGCTCAAACAGCTTGATAAACTCGGCGAAACAACAATACTAACTCGTTAAAACAATCCAAACAAACGAGATTCAGTGTACGAGTATATAATAATAGTAATGGAATTTTGGGTTGAAGTACTGAAAGCGGAAAAATAAGACAAAAGATCTTTTCGCGCGGCCAATTTTTTTAATAATGACCGACGCGACAAAAGAAAGGCGATTTTCCGCAGAGGAGTTTTTTTTTTCCTTTTCATTCGTCTCTATTTAATTATGTTTGAAATGAAAACTGACTGTGTTTGAATGCGTCTCGCTCCCACTAATCTAAAAAAAACCACATCTCGCCGTTTATTTTTCGTGGCATTTTAGCGCAGTGTGCGAATCATAATATCAGTTGAGATAACCAAGCGCAAGGTAATTTAACCAATTTCCTGTGCGCTTTGAGCTGCGCATTACTCATTCGTAGTACGATTTTCAGATGAAATTTATTCACCCCCTGGCGTAAGAACGTGTGCTGAAATTTTGACAAAATAACGAATGTATTTTATCTATGTATGCATTGGAGGAGCTCTTGTCCTGATCGATTTTTAATTAAAATAACTTCAACGCAACTCAAAAGACTCTAAAAGAATTTTAACAAATCTACAAAATTACTGTATTTAATGCAATTATAATATCTAATTCAACGATATTAATTATAATACCTTGAAAAATTTACGTATGTATATTTACCAACTAGCAAGGTTTTCAAAGTAAACAGTTCAAAGATAACTCTTTACAGAGTTCCTAGTATACAAATGTATACATACGAGCTTCAACGAACGCTTCGTTTATAAAATCGTAAAATTTTAACTATTTACATTTAATCGTAATTTTGAGTTATTTAAGGATATACAAGTATGCTATTTTACGTCATGTGAAATAGTACTAAATTCAATGAACATTTAAAAGACAAACAAAACTACGAAAACAATTATTTTCGTTTGGCGACCCCTTTAAGGAGCTTAGTTAGGCTAAGAGTATTTTTACAAATATAAATAAAGATCAAAAATAATATAAATATATATTATTTAAATGGAACTATAATATATGTAGGTAATTTTCAAAAAGTGCATTTAAAAGTACTTCATCCAGAGTTGAAATTTTCATTCAATATCAAACGAGAACTTGAATCTCGTATAAATTTTCAGTTCGTCGGCGATAAATCGCGTTAGTTTTCCCGTTAGACTTTTCCATCGCTTAAACGACGACGATAAAAAAGTCACGCTCAACTTTTCCGCTTCGAGTGTAACGCTTTTCCGGGTCACCGTGTTTATAGGTGTACGAAACATATATAAAAAAGCGTACTCGCGAAATCGCAATGCAGAAGTTTATCCGCGGATTATCGTCGTCCGCGTTTATTTATACGAAAAGTTGTGTAATTGGGTCGGCCAGCTGACGATGGTATACCACCTACCCGACGTACACACGAGTATATTGCGTTTTCAGGGGGTTTTAATGACTCCGAAAGCGTGGTAGGGGCACGCTTATGAATTATTCCCGAACGTGCGTTGGCAAAAATTAAAAACTTGTCGTGTGCGTTCGTCTGAATTACGGCGCATTCCCAAGCGCCAATTTTACTAATGCAAAAGTTTAAATTAAACATCGACGCATATGCACACTCCGTTAATCAAAACACACTCGAATTTAGGTATAATAAAAAAAATATGCATATAAAATGTCTAGTTTTGTCCAGAGCAATATTAAACTTAAATCAATTCAAAGTAAATAAACTTTAACCGTCGTATAATAAATATTATCAGAAGGTTACGTAAATAGCTGTTTAAATTAATAAATACATTTATCGCAGTTCCTCGTAATAGACCTGATTTGCTACTGAACTTTACGAGCCGTATATTATTTTAGTATCAAATTGGTTGCAGAATTTGGGAAATCTCTGCGATCTCTTTATAAGTTGTTGTTGAATAGTTTGTTAGCGGTGGTTTCCGGTGAGTTCTAGAACTTTGATTGGCCGAAAGTTTAACACTGCAAAGCTCGAGGGTCTCTATGTAGGCCGCGCCCGTAAAAGTCTTAACGCAAATAGTTGTATAGTATAGTAATTCACCGTGGAGCTATATGTACAACGCGAAAAGTAGAAAATTATGCAAATGCTTTGAGACCGTTGCCGAAACGGCTTTTCTTGTCGGTAAATACATACGAAGCGACTGTAACAACACCCAATGGAAATTTCTTCAATTACGAAAGACAATGTCAATTTTACAGAGAAGAACGCGCACGTCACACGTGGTACATGTCCATTATGTTAATTGACTTGCGCATAAATCACACGAATCAATTATGGAAATGGAGGACATGCGGTCTATAGCCGATTTGGGTAAATATGCGATTCACACATTATGATTTATATACCCGTGCGAGTTTCATTAGTTGTACATACCAAGCTTTCGGCGTACGAATAATTTCTACATAAAATATGTGTATTGGGTGAGCATGATTAAATTTGGGGATTCGTTCGATTTCGGGGGGATCGCGTGCCCTGCGGGCCCTTAAGGATATGTTTACGGGTGCGTGCGCTAAAAGTCGAAAAAATATCGACGAGCCGCTTTGAATCGCTCGCATAAATATAAGTAAAGTACGACGAAGTGGGCAATAGTCGTAATGTGAGGATTAGCGAGGATCTGGCCAAGGAGGTTTCTCCCTCCGGTGCAGCTTTCAGGCTAAGCGGCGCGCATGAATAACTTATCCCTAACGGTCGTTATACGAGGACCTCTCCACAGGTACCACAGGGACAATAACGTGGACTTGCCTTGACCTGTACTAGAGATTATCCCGCACAATTTACTATACAGCCTTTGTGAACAATGCTGACCCTTGTAGATGCCCATTCCGTTAAAAATAATACCCATCCCTTATTATAAACATTATTTTATTTAGATTTTTCGTTGAAATATACATTGTACACTGGGTCAGCGGTCGCCGACCTTTCGGACCTCACGGACCACTAAGCTCAGAATCTCGAATCACGCGGACCACTGCCATGATTTTTCCAAAAAAAATAACATTCTAAATATTTATTTATTTAAAATACATGGGCAGGCGGCATAGCCGATGGAGCTCAGGGGTCTGACGTAACTTGTACATACAATTCTTACTTATTTATACTTGAAGGATTACAAAAATCCATTTGTGTTGAAAAACTTATCGAGATGATTTTTAAATAGATTTTATATTTTTGGAAGTTACTAGTTGATTTGGCAGACGGTTCCAAGCTTCGACCACTCTATTTGAAAAAAAAGAGTCTCTGACAATTTTGTTCGATTTGTCTTTTAGTAATTTCAGTGTATGGCCTCTGAGATGTGCATTTTTATTGAAAGTAAGGAGGTTTTTCATTGGGCATTTATATTTATTATTTATGTGAGACTCATTTTCTTCAACCTTTCATTCATTTCAAATATGAAATGGTAAATACACTTGTATTTGCACTCCAAAAAAAAAGTTGAATATCACCTTATAATGATAGAAAAATTATAATAAATAAACGATAGATTCATAATTCATTATGAAAACTGCCAGTTATGACGTGAAACTTGGATGCTAAATTCAATAATGCTACGTAACATCCAGTGCACACAGAGAAGCATTGAATGATGTATGCTTGGTATAACAAGAAGAGATCTTACATGGGTAAGAAGTATGACCAAATTAGCAGATATAGCAGAACGTGTGAAAAAGTTGAAATGGCAATGGGCTGGACTAGTGGTCGAGAACCATTTTCGAGCTAAAAGCCAAATTAGGCAAAACCTTGCAAAATTGGTAAGTTTGGAAGCCGCAACATATTATCTTCGGATTATATGTTCAAAATTAAATTAAATGTTACACATTTATGAAATGGATAGCAGTAAGAAATAAGCTATCTTCGTGATATTTCCTAATGTTCGACAGGTTTTTTTTTACTGAAAAGTAGTATTGAAAAACGAGTTGATGCTTTTTATAGCCATGAAATTAAAGTGGCAGATGGACGCGAGAAATACTGGAATGGTGTCCCGAGAGGATGTGAAAGAAAGCAAGGTGGACCGAGTGAAAGATGGGCTGATGAATTGAGAAGAATGGGTTGAGTCAAGTGGATGCAGATAGCTCAAGACAGACAGGAATGGAAGAGAATTGGAGAGGCCTTTATCCAGCGGTGGATGGTGAACGGCTGAATATGATTATGATTATGAAAAATGCGGACCACCAAAATTCTCTCGCGGACAACCGGTTGGCGACCGCTGCACTAGGTACCTATGCACCTACATATGTATGCCCTTTGAAACACTGAAGTGAATCCGCGTAAGTGTTGAATCTATTCGAAGCACGAATATCTATCCAAACTGTATAATTAATTATTAATGGCAGCTCTTAGTCCTTAATCCATCTATCACGTACACGTACCGACGTTTAATTAATACGTCAGTATGTTTGTCGAGTGAAGGGTTCTTCCTAATTCCGGCGGCCATTAGAGCCGACGCGCATAAACTTGATGGGTTAACTTAACGCGAACGATCCTTTCACATACACATAGTGAAGAAAATCTCAGAGCCGTCGACCATACCAGACAGTCAGGAAATCTCTGAAGCGTCGTTAATCCGCGTGTGCGAAATCGGCAATCGTTAAGGGACCGTTAACGGCGACCGACAATTCAAAGTTTTGAATTTGCCGCTGCAGATGTCACATTCAATTTGGCCCAAAAACGCGAACCGCCACGCCTAACTCGAATGTGCTTTCCGCTTAATAAGGCAAGTTGACTTTCTCATATTAAGGCGAGGCGATTGCTCCTTGAAGTTTGAATTTGTCGTACATAGTCGAATTCGAAGTATTGTTAGCTCGAGAAGTTTGAATAGAACGGTGAAGACAAAACCGAAATTCGGCGAGAGCCGAAAATGTTAAAATTAATTAAAACATTTGCACAGCATCCGTGTGAGATTGTCCATTGCATCTTGGAACGCAACTGGTAATTTACATAAACGTGGCAGTGCCGACGTAAGCGATGGTACAAATCTTTGAATTTATTCGAGTACATTAAATGCACGAGCGCTCGTTAAGCAAAAACACAATAGAAAATGGCAAACATAATAAGGAGCCACCCCAAGTAACACCATAAAGATTAATTGTGCACTAGACGCGCACAAAAGAATAAAATCTTAATCAATTTCACCTCTTGCATATGATAAATGGCGCTCGTGAGCACTGCATCGACCTGCCTATGACAGGTACTACAAAGTTTAATTATACAACCACGAGTGAATATCACGAAAAGATGATGAGCACTTTAATTAAATGTTCGCTAGAACAACGCACACCCAAGCATAGCTACTTGTGTACATACATTGGGGTGGTGCACAGTAGAGAGTTCCGTTCACGCACCACTGTCGACAATGGTAAGTAATTAAGATCAATAATGACTCCGATGGCACATTTTAATGCTAACCACGTACGTTCTTCCACACAACTTTCCACGTGAGTAGGGGGAATCGATCTTGCAAGTTTAACTGTATGGGGGTTGGCAGACATTGCGATAATTAAAACGAGACGCGTGCCCAATTCGGACCACATATGTGTTGAAAAAAAAAGCGCCCCAAGTCAAAAGGTCCCAGAAGTGGAAGTGATGATATGGGAAGAACAAACCCCCAGACCACAATTAAACGAACATTAGCTGAGGCCACGTGCGTCGTAAATATGTCAAGGGGATATACGAACCGATCGCGTTAGAAATGTATGAAGTAATTTGATCACTATCACCATTCCCCCCCTATCCTGTTTTTACGGTTGATAGTCACCGTAATAACGGGAATGTCGGTGTGTTACTAAAATTTCACTAATTACATACCTGTTAATTATATCCTTTGGTGCTCTGCACTTGACGTAAAGATCTGTAAATAAGATAAAATAAATATTTTAGTAAATAAACAATATGAACCTGGCGTTGCTTGCTAGGATTGATTTGTGATTACACATACATACATAGTTTGTCTTAATTATTCAAATGGTATAATGCACATTGCCAGCTATTAAATACGGATTGAAACGTTAATGTTGAACTCAAGAATGTTACGCAAGATCTTAATGCAGACAGAAAAGCATGGAAAGATGTACGTACATATAATACACACACACATATGCTTGGAATAACACGAAGAGATCGAAATAGGAATACAAGGGTGAGAATCATGACCAAAATGGCGGATATAGCGTTAAGTGTGAAAAAGCTGAAGAATGGATGGCAGATTGGTGCGCGAAGTACTTGAATGTAGAAGAAAACAAGGCTGACGAATCAATAAGAATGTGTGTAGTCAAATGGATGCAGATTGCTCAAGGAATGGAAGGGGTTTGGAGATGCCTACATCCAGCCGTGGATGGTAAACGATGTTCAAATAGTGTAAAAATGTAAGTACGTCTACGAAGCAAGATAGATAAGAATTCAATTTTATGTATAGAATATAAAATAATACTTTACGTACATAATATAAAGTAAAAACGCGGTGTATGAAACACACCATCAAAATGTTCGTCCACCCAAAGTTTTACGCTTCGCACACGTTTCTTTTGTTGCGCTTTAATGAAGGTGTAAAACATGGAATCTCCAGCAATATCGATTCGCTGAAGGACTTGAAGCTGCTTGCTGCACATGTCTCAATGCTTGAAAAGATCGTTCCCGTCGGGGGATGAAGACGGTCCTGGACATAAATTGGCACCTGCGTCCGTTCGACCAGGTGGTGGCACTTGATCCCCTGGAGACGAGAACGAACAACTGGGTGGGGTAAGTACCATCGTAAAATTGGAAGGGGAGCAAACCCCTACCCCCATCCACCCTTAGCTAATGCTGGATAAGGGTTGACGCGCGACAACGCAACTGGAGCGATAACTACCCGAGATATATGGCCGAAAAGCTGAGAGAAAGCTAAACGATATAGCTTGAATGAGGAAAAATTAAGTGAATTCATCCTAGGTATGAATCTGTATATGTACATACATACATATGTATGTATCTACAGAAAGCGCAAGTGCTACCCAAGCCGTGCTAAAAGGTTACACAAACATCCCATAGTGTTTGGTGCCGGATGCTAACCACATTCTCCCGTATAAAAATATTAAAAATTTCGGTGTTGAAAGACGTCCGAAATTAACAGAAATCAGACAGTTTTTATGAAATATATTGTGTCTTTTTTTAATACACGTGTATATATTAAATGGTCAATGTACCCACTCGAGTCGAAAATTCAAACGAAAAAAAGATAAAGCACAAGTAACGCAAGCTGAATAATAATTATGCGGGGTCAACGAATTCCCAACATCTAAATAGTTAAATTATGCATAAAGAGTGCAATCGCACGTTTAATAATTACAATTTCTAGTTCAGAAAATTGGGTGTATTGTGTAACTAGCTAAATGCGCGAAGCGCATCTATTCAAGTACATACTCCTTATTACAGATTTCACAATATAATATTATGAAACGATTGAATTTTTACATAATACATACATATCGAACACAAATATAGTAAACGTATATAATATACCTTATTAAATACATTATGATCGTGTCATAGTTGTCCTTGAATTTCGGCACAAAATACGAGACCACATGCATCGAATATTGTAATAATAGAATGTCAATGTTGATCGTTTTAAAATATGCGAATTGAATGTGAGTCATTCGAGCACACTTCGATAGTTCTACATGTGCGATACTTTCAAAAAAAATCTGACATTATTATTTGTATGCGTAGGAAAGTTGCAATGTGAATTTTTGATTACATAGACTCGTGCCGTTCTGGGTCCATTGTGCTGGACAAAAGACGAAAATAAACACTGTGTACATACATACTATGTAACGTGGGAACCGTTTCATCGGTGAGAAAGTCCCCCTCCACACATTTATATACGAATGATAATCTCGAAAGCTCTCCGTTGGTCCTGTGTGCTTCCTGTAGCTGACCGACCGGCTATTTATCTTGCCAGCTTTTGTTGTCAATGCTCAACGTGCATATATCATTTTTACTCGACTTTATCCGCCAGTTGGCTTAATTACAGGGGCGAAATTTTACAACAGATCAATATCAATCTACACAGTTATAGATAACTGCACCATTCTATGAAAACTTTGCTCATACTACAAGAATATTACATAGTTAATTTTAAAAATTCATCAGTTTCATTAATTTGTTTCTGGTTACTTTTTTTTTTAAGGTAGATGATAGTTTGACAAGTATAATAGATTTAAACCTGTCTAATAAATTATTATGTAAAATGCTGATTGCACATCTTAAACGAAAGTGCTTAAAACTTCATATGAAACAAATCACATACATAACATACACTTACGTTTTGAACAAGCGCGTAAATTTAATTTTACGACATATTTTACCAAGAGACTTGACACTCACAATTCGCCCAACGTACCAAAGAACAATGCCTTATTACGAGTTTATTATTTTTTATGCACTACTATTTAAATTGTCCTTATGGGAGTTGTCTGCGATGTTTGTAATTTATATTTGACAAGCGCGTACCCCCTCATAAATTTTATTATTCAAAGGTTTTTTCTTTTGGACATAATTTTTACATTTCGTATTTGAATAACTCTTCATTGTGCAGTGAGCTATGTATGTATGTATGTACATATAATGTCTGCAAACGTCTGTTAACAAACATTTCAGCTTTACACCTACAAGATTCATGATCAATTATTTAAATACACACTATTGTACAAACGTGTCATTTTTACTGCGTTTAGAATCTCATCCATCGTTACTATTGTAGAAAACTGGAGCACAGCTCGAATACAGAAAGTTATGTGCATATATGAAATATCTTTTATGCATAAGCAGGTAGTGGCTACATATATGGATATACATAGGTATGATTTGTGTGAAAATAGAGCACTTATCCAGTATTTTATGGGAAGCGTGGGTCTTTTCGTCCCACATTCACATCCCACTCCCTCCCCACTATACACACACACATAAATATGTGTTTTAAAACCACCCTTATGGGTACTACGCCTAGTGCTGATCTCGTTGCTGCGTTGCACCTATTAATCAGCTTCCGTTCTCACGGTAAGGACCACATGGGGTGAAAAAATATAAACATAGGTGCACACGTATAAGTTCAGTTGTGCGGAAATTTACTTGGGGGGATTGTTTTTGTTTATAAAACTATATATATATATATATTTATTGATTGCGGTGAGGCTGCGGTCTGTACACGCGAAAATCATGTTCGTGTGATTAATAAACGGGCGGTCTACATTCATCATAATGAAAAACGTGTTCGACACGACTTTCCATATTATATTATGAACTTAGTTATACCTGGTGTGACATGCAAGCACACAGCACCAACAATTTAAGGTGGGGTAAAGGGGTGCATCCGAGCGAGACATTATGCACAAAGCTAATCCTAATGCACACAGACGTTTAAGCCGTATGTATGTATGTATGTATACTTTGCATTGTGGACGGAAATATTCGCAAAATGATTTTGCGCGGTGCAAGAATTGCGGCTTACTTTGCAACACTCGAGTTTTCACGGTAGCGCAAATTGCACATCAACCCACAGCAGTGGAAAATATGCGCATGTACAAATTTTCCGTACGTTGAATTTCTAATTAAACGTCGTCCATCGATTTCACGGCTGAACTCCCCCGTGACTGACTAATGCGTCAAATTAATGAAGATTAATTAGTCGAGGCGCGCGTGTGTGGGGGAAATTGAATTCAAAACGTAAAATTAAAAATTGCTTAGCTGTATTTTGGGGATGAAAGGGCTTTTTCGAAATGCGTGAGAATGTATAATCAATTAGGTATGTATGTTTCCGCCAGAAAATCGTACGGGTTTGACCTACATAGTTACTCGCACAAAACAATTGGGTTCGTTTGTTCGACAAATTCATTCAAATTAGATACAGTGCTAAAAGTAAGGGAACTTTTGCATTGAACAAATCCGAAACTATAAGAAATTCTATCCTTTACGCACAAGTGGATAAATTCAATTGAGAAAATCGCCAACCCACATCTAAACGAGCAAAACCTGCCGGCCGCCGATCGCTAAATATACCTTTATAATACAAAGGTCTGCAATGAGATGGTCGGTAGTGTTTTGCGAAACAGTTGTTTTGCCCGTCTGAAACCATAGCTTCTTTTTATATATAAACGTTGATGATTTATGTTGTCGGTGCTTGTTGTTCAGCCACGGCAACAACAACATCTTCCAGTTAATTGATTGCCTTGCGTCTGGCGTTCACTGAAAATTAAAAATTAAATGTTCAATATTATTAATAACTCCTTTTGAACATGGAAAAAATTAATGAAAGCACTCTTTGCTTATATCGATTTTCTTTTGAACAATCGCACGCTAATTGCGAGTAGCATTGTTCACTGTCAGCACTTGTATGGGTTGTGTGTGCGGCTTTGATCTCTTTAAATAATCTGCGGTAGGTATGTATGTATGTACACTGCTACGGTAAATAAAATGAGAATTTTTGTACGGAATATTCTGCACATTTAAATTCACAAATGATACATATGAATATGAATACGATGCGGGGAAAACCTTCGAGGGAATAGTATCCTACTTAATCATACGAAGTTCGACCCTTACCTCGGCTTTAGTTACCTGCCTTCCAATTCGTTGAAAGCATTTCCCGGTCGCTCTCGAGTATTAATTGAATTGGGTATATCCCTCTCGGTAAGTCGCCCAAAAATTATGTATATATATGTACGACGTTTAGAGGATTTGCCGAAACGTTCGTCATTAGGGAAATTTAGGCCACTTTTGTCGCTACAAGTGTCGACATTTACCGCCAATGTCGCCACATATACAACATCGTATAGTTTTAAAATAATATACAAATGTGAATGAGGTGTGGAACAGATCCAATCGACGGGAAGGGGTCTTTCGATGGATAAAAAAATTGAAACGAAAAAAACAAGGGTGCACACACGCAAAGGGGAGCGTGCACAAAATAATAAATTTGACATTTTATTACAACTTAATAATATGATTTGTGCACACTATTGAATGGAGGGGTTGGCCGAACAAATTCTGAACATGTTTAAGTTTTACACTTCTCTTTGAATTTGCACAAACTATTATTTGAGAGGTTGACAAGCTAGGGGACTAAAATCGAAAGACGCATTTCGTTTTATGTCACGTCAACTTTGCCGTATTGAATAGATTGAACGTATAAAACAATCGGAATGAACAACCAGGCGCCATTCCAGAACAGACAAACATACATAGAAGCAGACAGCGATCAATCTTTTGATAGAACGCATCGTGCATAAGATCGTTCGTTGCATTCAATTACCGGGAATCTCGTTTCTGGAAGTGATCATATAAAATTCGCAAACGATTCGTCGATTCCTTCACAACAAACAATCAGAGCGATCGTTTGTTTTCGCCGTCAAAATTCGCACGGAAATACCGGGGTAAAGAGAGCTACTACGCATTTTTACGGCGATACAACGTGATATATTGAGGGTTCGCGAAAACACACACACACACTCTACCATACGCCATTACAAATAGAGATATGCGGCGATATATCTCCGACGTCGCTGTTCACTTGAAATATTCGCTTCGATACGAAAACCGCCTTCCAATAAATAATATATCGAAAATTTCCGATGTGCCGGGCTCGCGTATCGATCATACAAATAAAATAATGGAGTGCATTTCTCTAAGATGGAGCGAAAAATGTAACAGATTTTTCTCCGCGATGTTACCTACAAGTGGATTTGACGTGGAATCCACGAAGTCGAACATTTTTCACATTTCAATCCAATCGGAAAAATCAACGATGAAAATTTTACACTTGAACTCTCAATAAGCGTTGTATTTAGGGTGGAGCGACATTGCAAAAATTAAAAATCGGCATTTTAATACCTACCAAAAGTTTCGTTGTATCCATCCGTATTCTTGTAAAAATACTGAAAAAAATCTGTGAATATGTCTTCAGGCCTCTACCTGAAGGCGAAAAATTAAAATTTGCCTATTAATTTCGCAATCTGAACACAGAATACAAAATTTTAGATAACATGTTCATAAAATTACCCTAAATTTATTGAATATTATAAGTACTATTTGTAAAAATCTAATTTATTTACGTATTCCTTGAATTATTCAAATAAGTGTGAATTTGTGAGCGCGGTGGAAGGTGGCATACGAGTAAATATAAGTATATACGAGTAAAGTAAGTATTTTTTCATACAAGTAAAAGTATTAAGATAAAAGTGCTGGTAGAGACCAGAAAAACATTTTTAACTAAGCAAATTTTTTGGACAGAAGAGGTATGACGTAGAGGCAACTTTTTATAACTATTTCAAAACGATTATCCAAAAAAAAAAGTTATATACATCGACGCTCCACCCTAGTGTGAACATACAAAGCCTTGTTCGGATTCAAAAGTCATATTGTGTTGTTCTTACATTGCAAAACTTAATCAGTTTCGATTGAGTGACAACCCTGCAATTACATAGGTATACATAAGACCAGCAGGGTCACACAGAGAGCACAGACAGTCGAGAATTCAATTTTAATTATATTCAAGTTTGTGATCGAAAGTTTAAAGAGCAATTCTAGGCAGACTTTGAAGAAGTTCTACACCGCACTAAACGAGCGTGGCGTATAATAAAACAACACACCATAATGGAGGAACCGGTGCAATATGCGTGCAACTTGTCCTCTCTTTCAGACCAAAGTTCAATCGAAGTCTATAGTTGGCCACACAATGCGATAAAATATTCAACAATTGCACCACAATGAACGTCAATTGAATTAACGACTAGGGTTGCCCCCGAGCATTTGTCTTGCACGGTGGCTTATCGATGCGGTCTAAAAGCAGATTTCGATTTTGCCCCTCGTTCCCTCCCCACCCACATTTCCTCCACATTTTGACGATGATGGATCGTAAATGGCGCAGACGGAACGGCAATAAATATACCCAGTATCTATCACGTCCAATCTTGCACCGGTGCAGATTCAGCAAAGTTCTCTCGTGCATTATGCAACGCACCCGGCCAGATGGTGTCGATGCACGATAAAGCGAAAGTGCCAAGACGCGATAGAAACGCAGAAAAAACAACAGTCAAAACACTATTGAATCCTACAGTTGGGCACAGCCGATTGTGTGCACAAGATTATAGCCTCTTACTATGATTTAACAATAGAGCGGATTGCAGACGATACAAAACGAAAATGTTAGATACCGTTGATGAAATATTCACATTTTACTTTTTACACAAGAGAGAAGTGAATCATGAGAATCAGAATGTTAATGAAAAACCTATCTAAACAACGTACATGCGTCACGGTATATTTGGAATACCCGAAAAGGGGACAGAATAATATTTGATTACGTCCTTTCCACTTTTCGACCTTAATTGAACGGATTTTCATTTAAAGCTCGAGGAGACTCCTTGAACAATTTAAATTTAAATAAAAATCTACGATAACGATCGAAAAGATCGAGAAGGTGGGTCGACCTCCAAATTTAAAATTCGGTAGGCGGACGTTAAAGTTGATTTAGCAGCAGATGTATTACCAAATCGTCACCAATGTCAGTGTCGTTTAATTTCGCGGACAATCTGTTTGTATAAATGTGCATGCGAGGTACGTATTTTGTAAGACTTCCCACACATCGGTCAAGAATGTTTATACGAATGTGTCAGATATGAAAGTAAATAAAGCCCACACGCGGCGAATCCAACTTTTCAAGATACATATGTACATTGTATGCGCATGCAAATTTTCTGAGAATCGGCGATAAATATTGCAAAAATGCCCAAGCACAAGATGATCATGCAACACTTTCAATGTTGACTAATTTGAATACACATCGCTAGCGAGCACTGCTACACTAATGAAAATTGTCAATTTTCCGAGTAGTAAGTACGAAAAGGAGTTCAGGTGTACGGTGTGTGAAATATGACGCGGATAACACCTTATCTCGAGCATATTTCACGGATCGGAGTCGGGAAGAGAGAATTTCAAAATATTTGCTTATACCAGTTATATGTACACATAGGACACGTAAGCTATGTATGTATGTACAATGTGTATATGAGAGGAGAGCGGCGAGAGTAATGATCCTCATTTATCCTGTGTCACTTTTCCTTTGGAGATAAGTCACTGAGTGTTCGGCTCGTACGTTTGTTAGGTCGATAACAAACATATATGAAAACACACACACATCCTTGAATGATGTATGTATGTGTGTGAACTTTCTTCACACAATGAGCCACCTTTCCAAATATTCGTAAACTTTCCATCAAGCATTCGTGTCACTCGAGCGTGTTCACTTTATGGATGTTCATAAAAAGTGACGCAAAGTCATTAATTAAATAAATTTATTTTAAGGTATTCTTCAGCAAACTGACGCATTCAATTGCATTTATGAGAAAATTTAAAGATATATCCCGCTTAATTTAAAAATACACTGAAATTTCATTGTGTCAAATTTATGAATCATTTTGTATGACGCCCCAGCGAGAAAGTCGTATGAATCTGAACAAAGAGAGGACGTTCGAGTAATAAATCGAAAGGGAACAAATAGAAAGAACTGTCGAGAATAGACGTCCAAAAATATACACAACGTCTCCTGCAATGTCCTTTTGGTCCTGGCGACTGTGAACGCAATTTTAACACATATGGTAATGTTTTGCACGTAACTTCGTTTTTATAATATGTATAACACGACAAGCTATGCAATAGCGTTTAAAATACAAAGTAAGCGAATAAAAAAGCTACACTTTACACTATTTCAACGATCGCTTTGTATACATATTTATGTGAAAAATAAATTATTACACACAAAACCTCACAATAAAAGGTACACTGTATTACGTGTAAAATAGATATTTATTAGTTTTGCTTTTACGAGCTTTGGGCTTCGGTCCACAGGGTCTGGATGCTTAAATCAAACCATTTCCAACTCAGTGATCAATAAAAAGCGCTGGTGTCTGACCCGACCGATGAAAATTATGTAGCTTAAAATAGGCAGCGTATGGTTTCGCGAAACCGACGTTCAAAACAGGTGCCCAATGCTTTAAGATTAAAACAGCACAGTTAATTAAAGCTTTATGAATACGTATATATGTACGTAAGACGTGCAATTAAATTTTCCTTTACGAAAATTTCCGCTTTAAACTATGTTAGCAGTTGAAATTTTGTTCCGCACAGGGCTTTAAATGTCTTTTAACAGAACATTAACGCTGCAGGCAATTAGTCGTAACCCAATTATAATGCGACACATACATAGCTTCAATGTGACGTATAATGAAGCTGCACTTAATTCTAGACCATTTAGATATAGCATCGTCCTTAGGCACGACAGTTGGCGACCCACTTTGGATGTTTTAAATTTTCAAAACGGCTTACACAATCCCGAAATACTTGATTTGGGTTCTGACAAATTTTCAGCTGAAAGTCGATCCCTCACTCTCTTTCACTCCATTTGAATGCGAGGCGACATCTTGGAGAACAACGCCTTTGTAATTGAATAAAATATGAGTGTTATCAGCCGCTGAAAGGATTCAAGAGTTGCCAAGTTTTTACAACTTCCTACAGTTTCGACAAAGCCCAACGTTGCGTATTTCAGAAAGTCAAAATACATATTGTAAATATATATATTTCCATAAAATAATATACGAGTATACATCGTTTACATACGAGTGTATGTATATCACAAGTATTGAAGGGTAGCACAATGTTATTAATAGGTTTTCCCTTCCTCTTTTAAACTAATCCGAAATTGCGCAGGGTCGTCGATTAGGGCGATACTGTTGTGCATTGACTTGTCAACTCAATCTCGTAATTAATGATAGGACTTTTCCTAAATGGTATCAACATGATAGGAGCAACAAGAAGCGTTCAAATTAAAGGAGTCAATATTTTTATCCACTCGCCGGTAAATAAAATAAATTGCCTAAGGTCACAACAATAATTCTATGAAGTTCATCGCGAAAATTATACGTTTGAGTTGAAAGCAAATTGGCCGCTTTTGATCATCGAATGCGAAAGGAGTTTGCGGCTTTGAATCGACGATAAAAAATATGTTCCCTTACCAAATTACATGTATCGAACAAAATTGGTGTGGCGAATGGGTCAAATTGTAATTCGATACTCAGAAACTATTATGTATTCCGTAACTGAAGACAATAAACATTTCGAAAACACTTTTTGACAAGTGTGGAGTATATTGTAAAATATAGCACACAAATGAAACTTTCAATTTTAATTATAAGTTAACGTAGATTCATTTAAAGTATATACATTATATATTATTTAAATTTGATTAAAAGCTCGTTTTCTCTTTTAAGTTCTGAAGATTAGAACGCCGAAAGTTCGAGTTCAGATATTAAAGCTGCGCTAGAGCTTTTGATTGCAAAATAACCCTCGCTCGACAGACTTACAGCTTTGTTATTTCGTGAAACGATTTTACAGTTTTGCGGTCAAGTAACGACAAACGGAAACGACCAAATTTCGTAACGCTTTCACAGCGATCGACAACGAAAGCTCCCCATTCGAACGCAAAACATGAAAGCTTTCAAATTTAACGACGCATCAAAGAGATTTCAATGCACAGCGAAAAGTCAGATAAAATTGTCGATGATTCATTAAATGATGATTCATTGCATTAAATGCAACGAACGAGTACAACACTTTACAATCTTCGATATGGATAAAGTACAAACATACACACACTTATTAAACGAATCGGAATAAAAGCTACATTTTCGCGTCTATTACATTCGTCCACCTGGTCGTATTAGTGGATAAATTAGCCGCGTATTAATCAGGATTTGCGTAAAGACCCCAATTTTGAGAGGATAACGCAATGAAAGATGGCATTTTTAAAGCGGGATTACCCCAGTGAGAGTGTAATAAACGCGGAATTACGCTAATATTAAAATAATTCACGCGTTCGTGCAAAATAAACGAAACACACTGTATGCGTTATACATATTTTGCCACTCAAAAAGCACACGTGAGCTTTGGTGCGCATCCAACGGCATGCCATCCGCCCGTGCATAGAGCAAAATAAATGAAGCTTTCAATCAATTTAATTATTTCTGACGCTGGAACCAATTTGGACCCTATTCGTGGGTGCTTTGAGTCAGATAGTCGACCCCTTCCCCTGAGTATCGAACCCCTGCACACACACGGTAGGGGTTGGATTTGTTCGTTTAATGTCCAGTATAAAAAAGTTGACATTGGCCACTTTTACGGTCGGTGTCTATTTAAGCGTTTCGAAAGTCTGAAGAGCGGAAAATTGCCAAAGGGCCTTATGTAGGAGCGTTTATTTGATATAAGAATAATAAAAACAGTTATTGCGGTAACTTGAAAGTTTACGACACTTCTGCGAAATTGTGTAGTATTAAACACTCCGGTCAAAATTAAATGTATGTAAAGAAGTAACTATGTAGCTATAGCGTTCGGGGGCTTTCTGCGTCCATTGTGGATTAAATTAAAACAGTCAATGAATTTAATTGGTCGTGAATGAATTCGTCGAAGTCATCGAAATAAACTTTTATATGTCCTATTGCAATCCAAAGTACCCGACGATGTTCGCTAGATCAGCGTTTTTCAAACTTTTTTACTACGACCCACTGCAAGAACAGCATTTTGTATTGCGACTCAGTGTACAGAATAATAGTACATATGTACATACATATGTATATCAAACACAAACTCTGTCCATTATGTTCCTTTATTTACTGTTGACACATGATATATATGAACATATTTATGGATGAGATTGAGATAAAGTGGAGAATCATAGTTCACACAAATAAGTTAAAGTAAAAAGTATGTAATAGTATAAAGATTGCTTTTTTATTTAAATGTGGAAATTCTTCTATAACCTTAATCCAAAATGATGAAAAATTTAATTTCTTCAGTGTAAAATGAACTAATAAGATGCAGAAATTCAGCCTTCTCTTCGGGATTAAAGTTTAACTCAATTAGTGATTCAGGGTTCCCAAAGGCTTTTCTTTGCTGTTTCAAATTTCTGCACTGGAAAATAGTTATCAAAGCTTTGGGATAGAAAAGTGAAATGTGACAACATCTCGAGTTTATAATATCTTCAATGACAATTGACTGACCATTCCGGTGTCATTATTTTTTCCGTTTGTCGCGACCCATTTAATTTATTTTGTGACCCACCAATAGGTCGGCATTCACAGTTTGAAAAACTCTGCGCTAGATCATATGTACATATGTACATAGGAACTTCCTCTGCAAAGTTTGGAGCCGATTCTCAAACGATGGTAGAATGTACCTATATTATATATGTATAAAGAACAGGCAAATAGAAATGTAGATTGAAATAAGACTCACAATGTACATATATTTGCAAAGGGACAAGATACTGGAAGGTGAGAGTGTGATTGAGATAAGCAAAATCGAATTATACAATATTGTATTTGAGAAGGTCGGAAGAGGGAGCGGAGTGAAGGGCGCACGAGACCAGAATGATAAAAAGACAATTTTGAAATATGGTATAATTGGATTTGGTCCTCGAAATCCTCTCCAAGGGAGGGAAAGAGGGCAGACGGTGACCTGTTCGAATAAAGCGAACAGGACCAACCACAGTCGGGACATAACTGAATTTCACCCGGGGTACCCTACGTCCCTTTTGACGACTGGCCAACGAAGGGGGGTTGAAGGGGTAGAAGGAAAGTAGATGCAAGTACTGGGAGGGTGGGTGGGAAAGCGAGTACTAATGGCGTGTGCCCTACGCGCATCTCGGGGCGAGTTTGTAATTTGCGTATTATACAAACGCGAAGCCATTTCGCGTACTACTTAATACTCGGCAGATGGCAACACATTTGCATAAACGTCCTTGACGCTTTTGGGCTATTCGAATTTTGCATAATTTGCACTTTAAAAAATAATACACACAAAAAAGATAAACCGAGATGCAAATGAAGCAATGTACATATGTACATACATACATACATAGGTTCATCATTGATACATTACAATGAATCTTTTAACATACAGTAGACTCCCGATTATTATTATTCATTTCATTTTCAGCCGTTCACCATCCACTGCTGGATGAAGGCCTCTCCAATCCTCTTCCATTCCTGTCTGTCTTGAGCAATATGCATCCACTTGACTCCACACATTCTTCTCAATTCATCAGCCCATCTTCCACTCGGTCTACCTTGCTTTCTTTCAAATCCTCTCGGATACTACATATTCCAGTATTTCTCGCGTCCATCTGCCATCCATTCTTCTCGCTATGTGTCCAGCCCATTGCCACTTCAACTTTTTCACACGTACTGCTATATCTGCCACTTTGGTCATACTTCTTACCCATGTATTTCTCTTAGGATGTCTTCTTGTTATACCAAGCATACATCTTTCCATGCTTCTCTGTGTGCACTGGATCTTAGGTAGCATCCTTGAATTTAGCGTCCAAGTTTCACATCCATACTTCATAACTGGCAGTACGCATTGGTCGTATGCTTTATTTTTTAAGCATTGCGGAATGTTGAATTTAAAAACTATGTTCATTCTTCTAAAAGCATTCCATCCATTTTGGTCATGGTAACAATTTGGGAAACTGTAACGTTACTGTGGCATTATTCTGTAAATAAATAAATAAATCCTAGTTTCATTTTTCGTTTTATTTCTTCATCTTTACATCCAGTCATATTCACCGATAGCCCTAGGTATAGATAACTAACTATCAACTATCTCAACAATATGATTATCTACTGTGACTACGCTTTGCGTGCAAAATTCATTAAACATAATTTTAGTTTTATTAAAATTAATTTTTAAGCCTACTTTCATACTTTCGTTGCTTAATTCTGTTAATCTATTTTGTAAATCTACTGAGTTACATTCAACTAGAACTATGTCGTCAGCGAATCTTAGATGGCTCAAATGTCTTCCGTTAATCATTATTATTATTATGTATTCGAAATATGATACCAAAAACTTTTGTGAACTTTACTTCGGTGTTACAGAGCTGATATTCTCATTTGATGATCTCAAGGAGGAAGCGTTTGGTAGAATGTATCCTTAATCTAGCTGATTGCAAAGTGTCCATTTGCCTCGAAATTATCCTATCTATTTATATCAGATTTTAGAATGCACGTATTTCTCTATGACCCCAAGCCGGTCACAATCAAACTAACGATATATGTATAATAAGTTCGTGAACTACCCTCAACCTCTGTTAAGTAACCTAACAGTTACTGTAAACTCGAAACATAATCTAAATCTCAGAATCGATAAGGATAGCTTAAAACGTTTGCTCCCTAGCCTGAATCAACAAATAATATAAACGACCCGTACCCATCGTAACGGGTTTCGTCTGCTTAACGACTCTCTCTCGGACAAAACTCGATATCCTGAAAAGCTACAGTACGAGGCGAGCTTATCGATCGATTAATTATACGCCATTGTGATTAATATAGCCGTAAGCTATGATAAGTCGGAATTAGGGACGCGTGGCTCCGTTGAATTAAGCTCCCCTCGTTAATCGACATTGTTCGCGACTGCTTTGTAAAATCGGAAAAAAAAAATAAAAAGAAACATATCATACATCAAAACGGGAATTATTTTATGCCGGTGTATGATTCTTCACAACAAACGAGCGGTATCTGCTGCATCCAGAAAGAACCGGCAATTATAACGTCTAAATCCCTTGAGTGCGATACGATAGGGGCCGAGGATGATTTAAAAAAGCGGATTTTACACCCTTTTACTAGACGGTCCTGGCAAAGAGGGACGCGAGCAAATCGAGGACATCGTTGCAACCCTTTCGTTTGGGCTTACTGGATCAAAATGGCAATCGCGCAACAAAAGAGGGGTAGGTGGATTGCTGGAGAGCAAACGCCTAATCCCTCGCGCGAAAAGTTACCGCTAAAAAACAAAAGTATGCTTGTCACGTCGTTGCGGAAAAGCTGATACGCATATTGCGTTTCAATGGGTCCTTTGTTGAAATTGATTCAGGATAAAATTCGACGAGAGACATTAAATTCTTAAGGTGCCTGTAAACGATCAACATTCCGCACCTCAGCGACAGAGAGCAGGAAAGAAACATATATTGCCGCGTATTTTCGTATACCGAGCGATATCATCGGCAATATGTCAACAATACTCGCCAACACACTGCCATACCAGCTATAGTGGAACAATAGTGTCGGGAAACACGACTATATTTCCGGCCCACATCACCATATTGCAGTAATATTACCGGCAATACATTGCCGTAAATATGTTGATCGTTTGCAGGCACCTTAAGGGCTTTTGCACACTGGGCGGATCTTCCGTTTTTCATACAAATGAGCGATAGCCGCAACACACTCATTTGTATGAAAACCAATCTACTAGCGTTCCGCGGCGGAAGATCCGCCAGTGTGCAGATATATATCCGCAGTTATATATATTAGAAGATCCGCCAGTGTGCATATTAATGCAGTGTGCAGTTAGCAATGTAAATACATGTACCTAACCTAATTCAATTTGTTTACTTTTGTGGCTTGGGCGACTTCAGCAATCACCCACTTATTTATAACATAACCTCATACTAAAAGTACAAATGAAGGTTGATCGAATTCGCATCCGAAAAAAAAATCAAAAAATCAAAAAATCATTGTATTTCAAGTTGAAATTCGCAATAGCGACAAACAAAAGAAAGTTCACCCCTAAGGCGACGTGTCTAAAGGGGATTCAAAATATAAAAAAATATATATAAAAATATAAGGGAGCGTTCAAAAGAGAGTCACATTGTAGCGTAGATCTAAGACTTTCCACATAGGAAAAAAGCTACAAAGCGTCCCATAATAAATGGGTCAGGGGAGGTAAATAGACGTGAAAAAAAAAAAAAAATACCTCCATTGACGTCAGTTTTATTCAAGACTTGATATTTCGCTAAAGGGGCGTCGGGGTTTGGCACTATATCTACAGGCCTAAGGGCAGCAAATAAACCGACTGCGGCCCTGTTTCGCAAAGCATATCTCGAATCCTTTTCATATAATGTAAGCATTTGTAAAAGTACGTATTGACGGTTAAAAAAGTCGAAAGTAAACCGTCGCACGGCGGGGTTATTTAAAAGTATGACCACGTAGGTATCCACTACCCTTCAAAGTACACTATGAGTGTATAGTGTATTAATACTCATAACTCAGCGTATGTCTTTAAAGCATCGTTGGTCTTGGATGACAAGAGAATAGCATATTATTAATTCCGTAAGACATTCTTCAACGTCAAACGACGCGACTCTGCGTCGCCCAAATAAATATGCATTCGCTGCAGCAGCCATGCAGTCGATGTTTAAACAAAGAATATGTATGTATATACTATTATAATTTTAAACACGATCCGTAAGTTTTTTTTCTAACATGCAACATTCATAGCAGTGTGTCCTACGATGGTATTTTTTTACGTCATCGGTCAAATAAAACGTCGATGTGAATATTGTGAGGTATCGGAATATCTGCGAAATTTCATTTAAACGAAGTTAATATTCATTATTGTGACATGCGGAACGTTAAGCGTTCCCAAAGGCATTACGGAGTGGGTGGATGTGATATCTTGACATAAATCTTCTGCGGGATCTCTTCAGACGATTTATGTCCAACTGTTTGCATACATATACATATGTATATGCAAAGAGACAAATGTGTGCGTTTCGATTTGTCCCCTTTTCAATGTATCATATACATAGTACATTAAATCTGCACAATTCAAAAGTCAAGTGATACATTGAATCAGGAAACATGCAATTTAGTTGAGTATGCATTGAAACAAAACTTACATGATGTAGAGCTGTTCAACCGTTTAAATGCTTAGTAGATCTTCTTCATTTTGTCTCTATTAGTAGCATTTCTTGATCTGTCCACCTGGAATTATAAATGATTATAAAATTATCATAATGTCATTGTGTTTGTTGGCAGAACTTTCTATATGCTGATGTTTTATTTACAAACTTATTAAAAGACGCTTCAACAGTATAGCTAGACAACGGCTAAACTGTATTACTTGTAGGTACTTTGAAAGTTCCTAAATACATCCCCATTAAAATTTGCACAAATTACATAATAAAGATCAATGTGGATGAGCTAGTAGGTACTCTCGTTGATTTGTCACAACAAAGGTTACAAACTCAAATTGATATTACGAGGCGTTTTCTCACAGACACGCAGTCATAATCTCGGATCATTCGAGCCTTGTTCCAGTTTATGGATCGTTGTACACAAGTAACATATATATATATATATATATATGTATATATATTATAAAATACTTGTTACAAACGCGCATATCTTACAGTATCGAATTGCTCGTGTCGTTTCGATCCTGCATACTGGAGCAGGCGAAACGTTACGCAAGGACGTGAAACGCTTCACATATGTGTACATATGAAAAGTAGGTTTCATGCGAGAAGAACGTGCGTACATAATTTTAAAGGATAAAGAGCATAGTTCGCCGAGAATACGTAGAATATGTATCAAAGGGGACAGAGGCATTCTTGTAAAATGGCACAAGCACCACTCGCGAACGAGACAATCTCTAAATTAAAGCGCGCCATGAAGGTGAAAAAATTCCATATCAAAGAGTCGTGCGTATGATAAATAACGCTTTTTATGGTCTTATGTAATAAACAAGACATTAACTGGTAGCTTAACGGCGCCATCGTAATTGCAGTACTTAACGTGCAATATTACCCAATTATTTACCTTCACGATATTCGCTATAGGAAGAAAACGATCGTGAAACTATACTGCCTAGATGTTATTAAACTGGTGCTTGTGAAAATGCGTACCTGTACGTATGCTTGGCATTTATTGGAACACCTAATCGCATACAACGCTAGGGACCTTTGGTATTTGCGGCTTGCATTATTATTAAAAGCTGCGATGTGTGTATACAGCTTACTTCAAAAAATAAATACATACATACATAGATAACGATTGGTGAAAAACTTGAACATTCTCCTCGGGTTTGCGCGGTAAAATAAATCGACATTTATTGCATCGTTTTCCAAGGAATTTTTTTATGTAACGATAAATTCTCGATACTGAAGATATGTACGTGCCCATAATCCAAGTTTTCCTTTATGGTTCAAAATAACAATAGCGAACGGTTGCTCACAACTTCGTCTATATGGGTCGTTCAGAACTAGAGTAAAACTTTTTTATATTCGTTCCGTAATGCAGTCTCTCATATTATAGTCTGTACATATGTATAGGTACATATGCTTCTACGTAGTATTGAATGCAACGCTAAAATAAAATACTACCACATACGTCACACAACAGAAAATACTGAAAATATTATTGGTTCACTTTTTAGCAAAGTACCTGTGTGTATAAAATAGCAGTGAGGGTATCCCTTTGTGTCGGGAATCGCGAAATACACGCAAAGAAAAAATGTAAATGTTCGCATTTTGTCGCAAAAACGTAGCGAACAATTTAATAATTCAACATGGCGCTTATTAAATATGGAAGTTGGACAGCCGCAAAAACAGAAAATGCATCTCTCTGCGAGTCGAGGGGGGGCAAACGCGGAAAAATCATAGGAAACATAAAAAGGAGAGAAGAATACCGCGGCGATACTAGCATTGCGAGCTTTTCCACTGAAACAAATAAAAAAGAAAAGAAAAGGAGGGAAGAGATGAAAATACACGAACCATTCCCAAGATCATAACGAATAAGCTCGTTTCGTATAACAAAGGAAATATAGGAATGCAAATATGTATATAGCACATTCACTCATCCCGTTTTGAAATACAACATTTATTGACTGGAAAAATCGGATATAAGCATGTACGACACCCGTCGAGTTGAATCTTATTGTATGAACGGCACGTTTTACACACAACGAAGAATGAAACTCATCGCAGAGTCTGAGCTCGTCTGCTGATGCTGCTCAGTCTTATCGTCGTTTCTGGATCCCCATTGTCTGTGCTAAGTCTCCTCTGATACCGAGACGCAGAGATGTCCATTGTCACCCAGTTTTGCCATCGCGAAGAATCTCTTCAATGGCGAATCGTAAAACCGTCAAATTCGCACCCCTCCCCGAAGCGTCTCATTCGCCTTTTGATCGCACCGTATTCAGAGCACATCTCATAGTTTCATCCGAGAAATACAACTAAACGAATTTCGCAACGATAATTTTATTACGTGTATATTAATCAATTTTGTCGAAATGCCGTAGAAGCCATACATATCGCGTAAACAGCTCGAATATAAATCAGCGAGAATCTATTATGGAGATACACGACCCTTTCCGTTTCTGGGCAGGTGTAGCCTTCGCCTCCGAACGAAATTTATATTGCAAAGTGGAGGAGCGCATTTAATTAGAACATTTTAAAGGTAGACTTGTTCCAACATTGTCTACAAGAGGGTAGTCTGAAGCAATTTGGAAAAACCTTTGAAATCGACATCCTTGTGCGCAATTTGTTTTATAAGCGCGAGCTCGCATTTTATTCAAGCAAATGATACGAACCAGTATGAACTAGCGTTTAGTTCACATTCTTTTGGGGCTTTGGCGTGAATTAAGCGATCGCTTGCACCTAAAAATGAATTTGAAAAACGTCGATAAGAGCCTAGGGCTTCCTTAGGACCTTTAAAGGGTTGATACGACACTCAGGTGGAGTACGCCGTGGAAATGTGTACATTACAAAGACCGAGACTCAAGCGTTTGTTGGCATACGGCAACAACGTGCTTGAAGCACCATCGCGGTTGAGTGCCCAGCACGTGCCAAAAGGACATTAAGCGAAATTCTCAACGCGGCGTTTTTCTTTAAGGTGTTAAGGTCTCAGGTGTGTTCCTAATTTTATGTCGTCGTAAATTGGAATGAAAGCATACCCCGCACACAACTAACCGCTGGAATATATCAAAACGTAGGCCCGTTTGTCTACATACATAGTACTATGGAACATACTAATTTGATTCGACTTTTATACCGGTTTAAACTTTTCACTTAAAATTTTTATTTTTTCAATTGATTCGGTTGCTTTTATTACGCGTTGTGTATCTGAGGAATACAATGCATTAACAATATTTGACGAGTCACTCTCTCGCGACTGTCAAGATAAGCGATCTATGTTGAAACTTATAGCTCGTGTGAAAGTCTCGCGCCACTTTAAAATAAAAATGGAAAAATCACACGCGAAACGATTCAAATATATGTAATTAAAAGACAATTCCAATCGAGTTAACCTCTTCGATGCCGTTGCGCTTGATTGGTCACCCCTCGTTCACGATGCACCGATGAACCGCAGGATTAATTATTCGTTCTTTATCGAGTGTAAAAAGTGTGCGGTTGGTTAGTGCCAAACGATCCACAACATCCCGTCATTGGAAAATCGAAATTCTAAATGTATCTAGATACATATGTATGTAGGTACGAACCATCAAACATTGAAAGAAAATACGCAAGAGAAAGAACACTCCAATCTCACCTACAAAAATATGTACATGTGTACATAAGTAGGTACAATCGAGCGTTAATTTTCAATATTCGTTTGGTTATACAATATTATTTTTTCGCGATATCTAATAACGATGCAATTAAAGTGTGCACTGAAGCGTCAGGTACACACTTCAAATAAATAATAAAAAATTTCAAAGCCGTCTCAAGTGCTGAATTACCAAATCATTGGCGGCTCTTCAGCCGAACTCCAGTTACATTATTCATCGGTTCATTTGCATGGAACTTTCCTTTTGTGAAGTAAAATGGATGCGGTGCTATTTTGCGAGCGGTTATAAATGTGACCCCCTTCCCCTCATCCCGTTTTTTTTTTATTTTCTTTTTCGCTCTATTCTCTACCCGAGCACCCTTCGCTTAATTTTGGTATTTGTAACGGAATGAGAGAATCGTTAATAACTCTCCGATGTGCTCCGAAATATAAATAACGTTTAATTCGTTCGTTAAGACGCTAATGTCGACGTTACAAGAAAAACAATTTAACAAACGGCGCAAAAAATTCGTTCATTTGGGTAATTATCTTTTTTTCTTCAATTGAACAAGAGCACACTTCACTAAACTTGAAGAAAAGTCTCATTCATGCGTACTCTGATATGAAAAAATACACAAGAAATAAAAATAAGCGTACGTTCCAAGAATACATAATAATGTATTTTTAAAAGAAAAGTCTTTTGTTAACGCGATTTAAGGTCTTCGCGGTCGGCAGTTAAGTCATGCAGGCGTGTAAAACCAAGTAACATTTTCCGGATTTAGCTTTGAGGAGAGAAAAAATTTGCTCACGTAATTATACCGACATTCACGCGTACCCAGCTCCATACCGTGGTGGATTTGAGTTGAGATTTTCCGGTAAATTGCGCAAATTTAGAGTGACCATTTTTGAATAATCGCTTCCACGTCCGACGTGTTTTTTGTACGAAAATAAAAATGAAACATCTGGCATCGTACGTATCCCGTCGAATAAATTGAAACTTTAACGATCTTGATGCGCATTACTAAAACTCGACGAGGTCACACCGCGAAAATATATACATTCTAAAATAGGCGAGGTGTAAGGGAGGGGCTAAAGAGAGTGACACTTCAGAAAAGTTAAGTTCAGGATAATGCCAACAAAAGAAATTCCACGAAGGGAGGAAACTTTCAGAATCCGCTAGCCTACGAAAAAGACGAGAACAAACGAAAACTTTCTGAACGCCCCGCGTCATATGTAAATGCAAAACGGAATATAACCTTCCGTCGAAGGGTTATTTTTATTTATGGACACGGAAGTTTTAAGCGAACGTGATCGATGGTTTGGATTTTTTTTTTTTAAATTTCCATTTCAAGATACTTTGTGCGAAATCTAACTTATTTCGACATGCAAATTTAAAAAAATTGACATTCAAAATGGTCCAAATTCCAGCGCAAAGCCGGAAAGTGCTTTAGAACTGGCGAAATCCGGCTTTACAAAACACTCCACAGTGTATCCTAAACCCTATACATAATTTGAGCCACACTTCCTCATAATACTACCGTTCTATTCAGTCTAAAGTTTCATCTCTTTGATGCTCAAATATTTTAATCTAATGGTAATATCAATGTTGGACAATCTCAAGACATTAAATTCATCAATTTATCATAATCCATGTTAACATAGCAACGGCAGTAGTAATAGTAATAACGACCAAACAGAAACAGAAATGATATAAAATATCAATCTAAAGAATACAAGGAGCATCTCATTGTACAGTGTACCATCTTTAGACAAGAAACATCCCTGGAACATTATCCAAACCAGGTACCACAGCGAGTGATACCTGGAGAATGCGTCGCCGCATACTGACTGTTGTTACAGCCGTGATAAATTATTACGTTCGGAAATGATGTTATAATAGGCGTGAAGGATAATGACTTGTGGTTTTATTCAACGATCCCTCGTTATCCATCCCTCTTTCCGAGTCCTGTGGACCGTTTTCGACCTGCAGCAGGACCTCTGCCGGCGGGGCAACACGTGCTCCTGGCGCAGATATAATTAATGACTCACACCGCATCTGATCGATATTTAAATATACATTCCATTTGCAAAATAGAGAGTTTGATGACCCCAAGACGAAGAGTCGCAATAATGCCTGGGCCACAGTGGACACGATCATAAATTCTTCATTGTACCTACAAAACATGACAACGTAAAAAGTATTGCAACTCAATTCCGCATTTAATATTATACCAATATATAGGTACTTGCGCAAAGTATACCATTTTAATTATACTGGAAGATTTATCTTAGAAATGACATACAAAGCTGGGTGCGCTAAATCGATTTTAAGCCCTTTCAGAATGTCGGATTGACTGGAAAGTTCTTTCCGATCCTTTTCTACGGTCTTAAGACTTTTATACGGGATATTTGTGAAAACAAAAGTCCGCAACAGCGAACAAAGAAGGCACATTAAAAGGAATTGAAACTTCTTATTCGAAATACCCACCTCGCTTATATCCTTATTGCTTTATGATAAAAAGCGTTAGTGAATATAATAGGACGCATATTGTGTAATATGCACAGTACAAAGAACTTTTTATCACACTTTGATGAGTATAATTAAGAAATTCTATATAAATTTTTCAATTTGTTCCCTTCACAGGTGAGAATGATTAGCAAAAAATCTTACGTGAACAGCCTATATCTACTTTTGTATAGAAATAGTTTCTACCTCATATTTGATTATTATTTTTTTGGATTTAGTGAATGACAAAATTTATAGCCCATTCCTAAAATTAGTCTTGAGTTATATACATATTTATCGCAATAATCTAAATAAAATGACCACTTCCTGAAATACACATATACTATATCGACCACAGCGTGTCATTGATTGAGGTTTGATTAACGATCGCTTCGTTTCCCCAATAGTGAAACTGACATAAACAAACCGCGCCTGAAATCTTGCGCGAAAATTACGCAAACCGTAAAAATAATAATTACTAGTGCGAGTTTAACTTCGATAGCCCATATAGCCAGACAAAGCCCATTTGATAACACGCGGACGTATGACGAAATGAATTGCAAAAATGGCTTTCGACAGTGCTAAATTTTATCGAGATTACAGGTGCGGATAGATTTATGGTGTGCATGTGTTGCTAGTCGCAGTCAAAGGGTTAACATACGATCGGGTGCACGGTGCGGCGCTTAAGAACTGGTCCAAGAAGGCAGGTGGCGCCGTCTGCGCGTGGGACACACGCTGACTGCACCTTGCACACCAACTACACCAAACATTAATCGCAAAGAAAAGGTTATTGACTTTGCACTCGAATTTAAGTACAAAAAAATCAAAACATCCATGTCTGCTACGATTTTATCTCATGGACGTATAAAGGATACATAGAAGTGCACTCAAGTGTGCGGACAAGGACTTTTAGGTAACCGAACAAAATGTTTTCGATCAAATCGTCTTTGTATATCGAAATAGTGCATCAGTTACGTTGCCGTCCATTGTATAATTGCATCGTTTGCTTTGATGCGAAACCGAACGCATATAAATATTCATCGAAATCAATCCATATTCATATTGAAATCAATTTTACAAAGTGCATCCGCAAACTCTCATATTCGACAAGAGAAGAGCTAACAAATGCTAAGCATTTACAGCCAACGTTGAGTTGATCTTTTTATTATACACTTTGTTCAGAAGAAAATTCATAGTCATGAAAAGAAATATTTTCAAATAACAGATACATAAATAGATAGATGCATGCATCATAATGAACATTAAGAAACGGAAGAGATAGAGATTACAAACAAGAAACTCTATTTAGCTTGCAATATTGCACAGTAATTATTTTTTTCGATTAGAATATAAACGCTTATTGTAATTTTTCAATCAAGTACATATAAGTTGACGATGACGTGAATTGAAAAAACTAACTTCCGGTCATTAGTCGAGTTACGTTGACCATATACGTTACAACAATTGATGCTTACTGTATTCGTCAAAATGTTCTTATCTTTAGAATGAAACAATAATATAATTACATTAAATTTGCATATACCGTTATATCATAATTTAGCGCTGTTCTAC
The DNA here is from genome assembly GCA_022651745.1 of Parapsyche elsis. Lineage (NCBI taxonomy): Eukaryota > Metazoa > Arthropoda > Insecta > Trichoptera > Hydropsychidae > Parapsyche > Parapsyche elsis. The sequence continues at coordinate 1,210,735 of JAGVSN010000006.1, forward strand.
TATGCGGTCTTCCGGGATATACATACATATGTATAATAAACATACTACAAAATCATTTATGCTACCGTACATACAGTTAATTGAGAAAGCGATGGGCACTTTGAATATTAGAATATTGCGTGGTATTATACAATTTAACATACATTCTAAAAATAAATAATAAAAAACATACATTTAACTATTGTCCTTTAGGTACAGTTTAATCAATGTTCAAGCGTCGCTCAGATTTCTAAGTGGATTTCTGACGTTTTTGCGCACAATGCGGCGATTTGAGATCGCACCGGGACAAAATTAAGGATTCCCAGAGGCCGAATAAAATAACAACGAGGCTGTAAAGCTCAGGACGAGACTCGCAGTCCGAAAAACGACACTTGTTTATGGAAATAAATCGCTGTGAGACCCTCGTAAAGTCGAACAGGACCGGTCGACGCGTGGTCACCCCAAAAACGCTACAATGGAAAACGGCACCGTTCATAATACATACATTATTAAATATTTTCCCCGAGACCTAATCTCGTAAATATTCGCGCGAAAATTTCATTGAAAACGGTCACAATGGGACACAAGGCTTAATCCTTCGGATCCCACATTCAAATGCAAACCCAGAATATTTTAACTGCTACGCAAAAAAAAAATACGTTGTATGTATTAAAAATGTAACAGTATTTACATTATCCATCAGTGTTTACTTCGTGTATTTACGATGTGAGATTTTAAACAACATGCTGAAACAGTTTGAATCGAACGGCTAACCACCACCATTTTTCGTAAAATAATTTATAAAATGATTCGACCTAAAATTATTCAATTAAAATTATTCTTGCAAAATAATTCGAGTTTTACCAGGCTTTTTGCTCCCTTCAACGTAACCGTGTCATAAATAAAATCCTTTTTTTTTTAAGTCCTGTAGGGAGTGTCACGTACATTGAACGGCTCACTAAGACCGTCACCAGGTCTGTTTTAACTCAAAGATTAGACCCCAATTAATTCATCCGGTTTTCCGGGAAAACTCACCTTTTTTCGAAAGCCCCAGATTGCGCTCGTACATCACGAGAATTTACTGCTCGAGAATTTCGCAACAGCGCAGCGCGGCGTGCGCGAATTTATAAAAGCCCTTTGCAAATTTATTTTTGTAACGGTTTTTTGTTCAGGAAAACTTATACATACATACATAATATAAAACTTACCAAATCCTGATACGGAACACAGTTTGATCGTAGTTATACACGTGAAAAAACATAATTTTATTTTCAATTAGTTGACTTGCCCGGCGTTGCTCGGGCAGATCAATTATGAATATTATTAATTATGAAAGCAAATGATAAACATTTATTCTCCAATACAAATAAAAATTGATTAAAAATTTCGTAAGGTGCTCCCCTTGGCCCGGGGCTCCAACCTCTTCCAAAAACCGTCTACAGTTAGAGCACCATGAGATATGTATGTACATACATATGTATGTAGTATACCAAATTTCGTGGTTCGAAATTGAAAACTATAGATTTGCACAGCGGACAAACAAACAAACATTCAACTTTAAGTATATTGTGTTTTAAAAAAAATAAAGTTGAACTGAATCAAGTATTATAGTATAATAATTTTCATCCGAGTTGTATGTTTGTATGTACATATGTGCATGTAACATAACATACATACATACATATTTACTAACAAAAGTCAAATTAAAAATAGTTTTGACTGTGTGCATTTTTTTATTTTTAGAATTTGGTTAACTATAAAATTATGATACCCCCTATCATAATGGAGATTTTTGAAGTGTTGTAGTGGGGCATGGCACAAATAAGGTTGAGAAACACTGTATTATACCCTTAATAATACATTTGGAACCATCATCATCATCACTTTCAGCCGTTCACCATCCACTGCTGGATGAAGGCCTCTCCAATCCTCTTCCATTCCTGTCTGTCTTGAGCAATCTGCATCCAGTTTACTCCATACATTCTTCTCAATTCATCAGCCCATCGTTTGCACGGTCTACCTTGTTTTCTTTCGCATCCTCTCGGATACCATTCCAGTATTTCTCGCGTCCAAACACTTTTGAAAAACACGAGTATTTATGTGTCATTTGCCATAGTAATCAAAATAGTAAATAATGATAGTGGTTTATTCCAGGGAGTAGTGCAATCCATAAAATTAGATGCTACATAATTGAGTCACTCCGTATTATCTTTGCTTGCAAATTTATCATATGTATGTATAGGCACCCGAAATACACTAAAAAATAATGTTTTTTTTTAAATTACTCTTCCCATTCGGAAGTTGCGTTTGAGTCTTTTGAGCATTAGCATCATCATTTCGTCTCAAATGGAATCATTGATACGATTGCACCATCATAATATTTAAAATAAATAAAGTAAAAATATACAAGTTACGAGCACGTGCAACCGGCAGAATAAATAACAAAGCGTTGTTGTGATCGGTTTTGAATGAAAATGTACTCACCGAAAAGGGTGGCGAGGGGAGGACGAAATGGGGTGAAAGTGGGGGAGAATCCTGGGTAGATCCTGGTTTCCAGAGCCCGGGAAGCTTCCTCCGATCCGCTCGGCAACCAACGTCCCACACAGAAACACCGACACAAAATACAAACAAAGCCAAAAAAAAAAAAAACTAAACAAAACACAGGGAGAGCTCGGAAAACGTGCGGGGCTGTGGGGTGAAAAGCGACGCCGCACAGTGGGTCGAAATGCAATTCCGATTTGACAGTTTGAAATGCGCAGTGGGACGCGTCCGTCCGTATCGACGTGTGTCGCGAGACTGGCGTAGCGTCGGGGCTGCTGGGTTTCCACGATGGGTTTCCACTTTTCACAACGTGCTCTGACTACCTTCCCTCCCCCAACCCCCATTTTCCCGCCCCTTACCCCATGCGGAAACTCCTTTTCCGCGTGCATACACACTCGCCCGCCTATGCGACTCTGTGTTTCTTTTTTAGACGTGGAAAATGGCGTATATCGTCGAGTGTCGTTTTGTGTTTGCAATTAGAGCTTCTCGAGTGTCGCGATAAAGTTTATTTGTCGTAATAGATGTATGATTTATTTTGGAAAATTTAAATTGGAAATGTTTTAAACATAAAAAATAGTTATCGTTCGAGTGCGGACACCTACAGTGTGTTTCAATTTTGATCTTTCTTCAAACGCAATTCGTAAATGTATAAAATTCAAACGCGTTGTTGATTGAGTGGATGTAGGTGCAATAAAAATACAAAGTAAGTTTTAAAATCTAATGCCGCCACTCGACTCTGGTGATTTACATACTATAAAAGTATATTACTTTCAAAACTATCACACGTCCAGGTCGTTAGTGTGGATAGGTTTTAAACACTTTAGAATAAATGCGAAGTTAATTTTGAACGAACCTGTGTCGATCGTGAATGGACTGTCAAATACAAATCTATCACAATCAATGATTGGTTTAAAAATATTTTTTTTACGATTTTTTTTTTTCTGTAATTGTTGGATCGAAATCAACATTTTCAGTAAATGCGTGATTAAAATAATCAACATTGACTGATTTGATTGGTATGATTTTTATGAGTTGTTGTGTCTTGGTTTCGCGCTTGGTTATCGCGCGCAGCAAACGCCCGTCGCACTTTACGACGGCCATAGCAGTCGCACGCCTGCTGCTCCATCTATCAAATTGTATACTAAAAAAAACTACGACAGGCGGTTGGGTGCAGCAACCGCACTCGACAACCTAGCGCGAAACCAAAGCATTAAATAAAACTCTGATAGAAAAAATAATAATTATAAAGTTTTAACAACTAACTAAAAAAAAAAACAATTACATACTTCAATAATCTAAAATCACACACGAATCTAAGCAGGAATAATCCAAAATCATTTTCTCACTACTCTTATACATAACTAGTCAATGCCCGTTGACATTGTCATCATTACATGGTTATCATTTATGTTTACATACATATAGTGAAAAAGTTAAAGTGGCAATGGGGTGGACACATAGCGAAAAGAATAGATGACAGATGGACGCGACAAATACTGGGATGGTATCCGAGAGGATGTGAAAGAAAGCAAACTAGACCTAGTGGACGATGGGCTTGAATGTGTCAAGTGGATGCAGATTGATCAGACAGGAATGGAAAAGGATTGAAGAAGCCTTCATCCAGCAGTGGATGGTGAACGGCTGAAAGTGATAATGATGATGATACCTATAGTGTATTTAGTAGTTCAAAATGTAGCAAAAATGTACTTGGCTACTGAAAAATGCGAGCGCTTGACACCACCCATGCACGTGCGTACGTGCCGCGAGTGCATGTGAGCGTTCCGTGGCTGCCCAGGCAACCAGGAAAACCCTCGCGCTACTATTAATAGTAATCATACTGTAGGCAATCGGTGAACCAAATGAGCTGGGATTGGCATCACCGTCTCCCTGACGGTTGGCAACCCTAGTACCGGCGACCGAGTGTTACACAGGTCACTTCCACTCGGTATCCGTCGCTTACACACAAAACGACTGTTTCACGTTCAGCCTTTCCCCTCGCACTCCACAATACAAAAAGTAAATTATGCTTTTGAATTGAAATGTTATCTTTAGCAGTTTGTTGGAAAAAAAATTACGATGAAGGAAATTTTTGAACAATCGTGACTTCGTCGTTTGGGATAAAATAAATTAAAACTTACCCTAGCCTAACTCACTCTAAAGGGCACCTTACATGGTCCATAATATTGACACGGATGTTTGGAAAATTCGCGTTAATTCCATCCATCAATACGTCAAACCATCAATATTTCCACCTTACACGGTCAATATTATTGTCAATATGATAATGCATTGTATTATCATATTGATAATGATAATGATAATGCATTGTATTATCATATTGATAATGATAATGATAAAGCATTGTATTGTAATATTGACCGTGCTGAAAAACCTAGCTGAAACTTTGTTCCACACAGTTAATAATATTTTTTTATCTTGACAGACAATCCACAATCCAAAAAAAAAAAACGAACCACAAAACCAAAAACTGACCAAAACCTCACACCATATTAAAATCAAACATTAAACAAACCCTCGACACAAATTAAACATAACTCAACGCATCAATCAACAAACGAAAACCTAAAATAAACCCTAACAATAAAAACTCTACAAATCGAATTTCGAATAATCGAGGTTTAACAGCCAACCACAGACAATAGTCATCCACGGAAAGCCCAATAGGCGATCACGATCAGTTGTCAAACGAGATCTGGACTGTGACGGCTGATTGTCGCCGTTCTGCTCTGAAATGCTTTCCGCCCACACCAAACCCGCCATTCCCGCAAACCCTCGCTTTTCCATTTAACTCGTTTGTTCTCCGGCTCGTCATTGTCCTCGTTCCTGTTCCTGTGCGTGTGTTGTGTTGTGTTTGTGTCATTAGCACGCCGCATGACTCATTCGCCTAACGTACATTATAATGATTAAACGATTCCGCTTAATCTGCCCGAACCGCTGATTACTTCAACTATCGATTGTATGTAGTTGGTCAGTTTGTTTGTCGGCCGGTGGACGTTTCGTCGATAAATTATGTCGGAGAATGCCTCGTTCATTGCTAAACCGGCTAGAGGTTGGCTGCATCCCGATCTGCTTGTCTCCAAGGATGGAGTCACGTATACTGTTCGAGTATGAATATTTTCTGTGTATTTTGGTTTAGGTGTCGAATTTTTTAACATTTCCGTACCCGAAAGTATGACTAGTAATATCGAGTCACTTTAGTCTATATTGTTAAATGTATATTCCTATAATTTTTATCAAGTCTTTTTGTTATTTGACAAACGTTTTACCGTCTATCATGGTGAAGCAATCAGGAAAAGATAATCTTAATTGGTGATTCTTAAACATTTCGATGGCAGGATTAGATTCTTAAAATATTTTTTTGCATTTCCGTGAAAAGTATTCACTGTAAATTTTCTATTCGTGATGAACATCTATTTAAAAAAAACGTAAAAAATCACATGGAGATGAAAGTTTTTGTACAAAAATTTTTTTTTGTAAAAGGTCGATTTTCAAACTTAAAAATGCGCTGCAGGTGAAAATTTTTCCTTATAACCGCCTTTTGGCATATACCTCCAGTTATGAAACCACTGCTTTAAGTTTTAATGAAGAAATGGAGAAAATCTACGCATTCTAATAAAAATCATTTTTTTTTTTTAGTATATTGGGTGCTTAGAAATATATACGTCGATGAAGAGCTTGGATTTTGAAACTAGATCTTTAGTAGCTAAGTAAGTTTTTGCATATACATATGTATTTATATCTTTTGCAATATTTTTGCACTGTTCAATTTAATCGGTCAGTAACTTTTCAAGAAAATGGTCACTAAACTTTAAATAACTACCGTTTATACAAATTTACTAACCGTTTCAATTACTGACACGTTTCCACATTCGTCAAAGTCGGCAAACTCAGATGGACAAGCCATGTGGCTAGAATGGACAGTACCCAGCCACCGAGGAGCATCCTAGATAGCAGACCAGAAGGTCGCAGGTCAATTGACAGACCCAAAACTTCGGTGGCTGGAGTGTGTCATCTGAGATGCTAGGGCAGCCGGTGCAACCAACTGGAAGACAGGGGAAGGTGGAAGAAATTCTTAAGAGGACGCTAAGACCCGCCCTGAATTTTCAGATCAATGATGATGATGATTAATATCTCACCATTTGGTTAAAATAACTGACCGAAAATGAAAAAGTTACTGACCCTTATATACAGGCCTTTGATAATATGGTATTATTTAATTTTTCTAGGGAATGTATTAATAGGGTGTGTGAAGCGGTCGGATTGAAAACGGCCGATAAAAAACGAAGAGTGGACAAACGAGTGTCTCGAGCAATCGCAGACAAGCCTAGAATGGTTCACGCTGGTGCCAATGTTTCTCTGACGATATCCAGTAAAAGTCTATCGATGAGCGTATTGGAGGGCGGTGAAGTAATCGCTAGGCATGATATGCCAAGAATATCGTTCGCTTCCGGCGGTGATGCTGTGAGCTTTATTATGCAAAGAATGTAGCATTCTGCGAAAGACGTAAGCTAATTTTTTGATTATTTTAGGAAACTTTAGACTTTGTCGCTTACGTGGCGAAGAATCTTCAAGAGTGGCGTGCATGCTACGTCGTCGAATGCGGAGGAGAGTTGGCTCAGGATGTTATATCTACCATTGGCCAAGCATTTAGTCTACGCTACAAAGAATTTGTCAAACATCCCCCCAGCATTGTGTTAGTAATACTATACCTTTGAGTCAAAAAGTATAGTATTACTTTTTAAAATTACATCATTTTTTTCTTTTTTTTCAGTAAAAGTCTTCATAGTATACGCCAAGCCGATAAAGACTATTATAATGATTTACCTGGTAAAACTCCACCTGATATAACACCCCTTGAAGTAACTCCACCTGTACCTCCACTCCCTAATACTAATGCACATCATAGGTATTATTAGCTCATTTTATTATTTGCGTAAAACGTTTTTATTTTCAATATGCAATCAACTCACGAAATCACTTTTATTATTTTTTTTGTATCAAGCTAATTTATTTCAACTACACGTATATTTTACTAATGTAGTTCAAATGGTTTGTTTTTATTTTGCTGATTTGATTTTTGAATTATTTATTAGCTTTAGTGGACCTCCTTCCAGCTTACCCACAGACACATTTGGTGGCTTAAGTGTAGGCAATTTAATTGATCTTAGCACCCCACCGCCGACTGGACCACCCACTTACAATTCATCTGTACCACCACTGCGAGAGCACAATTATGTTAACGACACTTCAATTCTCACATCTCAAAGTAATGCAAGTCAACCCCCACAAGACGTTTTTGGAATGCGTTAGTTTGTTTTTATTTTTTTCGATTCAATTTTGTGTGATTTTTATGCAGAAAAATATCAAATTTTATTTTATTTTTATACTAATACTTGCAAATTGTAGTTCCAGAATCATAATTTTTATCAGCAGTATAATAAAAGTAAAATTTTATTTAATTTTTCTCTATAAAGATTTCATTATGGTGATATAATATGCTTGTAATATGTATGTACGTAATTATACCACTTCATAAAGGAAGTCACTCACTTATTTTTAAAAATGTATATTTCAGAACCATTTTCGGCTGCAATTAAAAAATTAGATCCAGTGCAACAACGTGCCATTTTGTCGGATAAAACTTGGTTCCATGGACCTGTTAGTAGGGCAAATGCTGAAAAAGTAAGTTGTTGTCATTGTTTTTCAATATTCTTGACGAATTATTGATTCATACTATTTATGGATACATTTTTTTATTGTTTTAGCTTGTAGAGAATGATGGTGACTTTCTAGTGCGTGAATCTCAAGGATCGCCAGGTCAATATGTATTGACTGGTGTTCAACAAAACTCTCGTAAACATTTATTACTTATAGATCCGGAAGGAGTGGTTCGTTTTTTATGAATTTTATATGTGATATAAATTTACCATTTTTGTTATGTTTACACAAGTTTCATTGCTTCCAGGTGAGAACCAAGGATCGAGTTTTCGAAAGTGTAAATCATCTCATTTTATATCATTGCAACAATGAATTACCAATTATATCTGCTGAAAGCACACTTATATTACGAAATCCTATTATAAGAACTAAACCACTCACAAATTAGAGAATTTAATTATACAAAACACATACATATTTATGTATATCATACATGTTATATTTTTTATTATAATACTTGTATACATATTATAACACTTGTATTGGCATAAACGATTGAAGGTCATTATCCATACCTGTAATTTTATATTTCGTCCTTTGAAGTCCATTTCAGAGTTAAAAAAAAATATGTATAATTTATTATATATCAAAGCGTGTGCTTTGATATATAATAATAATATAAGTGATTGAAGGTATACTACATATTTGTACATGTAAACTTTTGGATGTTATCATAAATCATTTTAATGAAAAATTTGTCCATTTTTTCCTATATGTATTGTAATATTATTTGAATTAATTAAGTGACCTTTCAACATATTTTTTTAAATGAATTTTTATCAGATTGAGATATTTATTACATGCTAAATCATTAATAAACGAACGGGTGATATTTGAATATGAGGTATGTCTTAATTATATAGAAAAGAATAATAAACCTTTGTACCTTTTGAAAAATAAGTGTTTGAATATAAATGTTAGTAGTGCATATCAAATATATATTTTATCTGTAGGCGAGCACAAATTTTGATTTTATTATATGTAATAATATAATTCTATATACATACATATTGTGTACTACATACATATATTTAACATTATGCTAATAAAATTATATGTATGTAATTGTAAAACAGAAATCTCATAAATATCATCTACATTATCGTTTACTTTAATTGGAACACAGTATTTCATCGTCTTTATATCATATCCATTTAATTATTTTGGTATTCGTGTTTAATTATGAATTTGATATTTCAAGATTATGGTATGATAACTAGAAGGCATTGGTTAGGTGCTTGTTGCAATCACTGCACTCTTAGCCATTGTAGGAAGTGTAATTTTAGTCAGTGTATCAAAAAAGCTTTTTTATTCAATGTATGCTTGCAAACACTGGTTCAATTCATAAGCATCTAGCCAAAACTTTCTAATGATGTCACATTTCTTGTATTTTTACCCCGATTGTCAGGTTTTTTTTCTGTATATGCAAGTGATTCGTTATTTTAGGAATAAAATATATTTTAACAATTTATATTCCATATTTATAAGCCTTAAAATTTTTTTACATTAAAGTTAAGTTAGAAAATTAAATTGAATGGGACAAAAATGCTCATATTTTTATTATTGGTAAAAGCATTCAATTCCTGAAAAATATTGTATTAATGAATATATAAATTGTTATTGCAATACTTGTACTGATTTTATTTTATTTTTATACTATGTATTGTCAAAACATTTGATATTTTTTCTTATACATATACATATGTATGTACATATATGTATGTATGTTTGTATAAAATTTATGTGTCCTGTTTACCACTTTTTCTGATTTTTTACCATAATAATTTAGATATAGATAAATTGCTTTTACTATTTGAAACAGGGGTCATGAATTGCATGGGTATGTATTTGAAATGTGAATAATATAGATATAAAAAGACTTATTCCTATGTACTATCATATTTCTCAATTATTTAAGTTTTAAGCGGTATTATACATCAATTAATTTAATATTACTGCCAAAATATGTATAATATAAAAATGAGCAAAACATTTACCAATATTAAGATTATCTAATTTAATCTAAATTAATATATTTTATAATTTGTAGTATCTAAAAAAAGTATTTTATGTAAAAATTTGGTTATCTACCATATCTATATTAGATACTATTAAATGAATTTTGACGAATTCGCATGCGATGCGTTTTTCATCATATTGGCTGAAACAACAATGGTTTTACGCAAATATTCTTGTGATACTGATTGTCTTAATATTTTTATTCTCATTGGAGACATGGAAGCAAGATTTAAATAAAACTTTTTTCAAATTAATTTCGTATTCTTATATGTGCAACATTTCCATTAAAATAATGCGTATTGCGTACATTTGAAATAAATTATAAACGATATTTGTATCTTATCTAATTTTTTTACTCATTTAACCTTTTCATGATATTAATTTAGTCATTAGTATTAAAAATTTGTTACTCATCTTTATTTTATAAATGAGATATATTGTAACAGAGACTAATTGTTAGATTCCAAATATGCGGACTCTTGGGTGAAATAAATACATGTTATTTCATTACACTAAAATGGTCTTTAATTTATAAAACTTCCTGAAATGCATCTCGTCTTTCATACAACAATATTAAATGAATTGATATATGCAAGTTTGGACTTAATTAGTGGACCAATTTGTTTTTGTTTGTTGTTTTGCTGATAATTTTGGGGGGGGTGCAATGGAGGCAGACTTCATGGGATTTGGGAACCTTGAGAAGTTTCGATATCGTGAGTATTAACCGTTTTGTGCTCAGCAATCTGAAACTGTTAAATGGTAAATATGGCGGCCATTTTGTAATTTCACTGCCTATTCTTATTTTGAGTACATATTTTACATTTTTAGTATGTGTAATAATATATAATAATTTAATAACAGCGATAGCAACGTTCGCCATCCGTAAACACTTCTGACAGTGTATAAAGTGGCAAAATGACTTTAAACGTAATGTGCATAAGTAATCGCACTAATTCAATGATGAAAATAATGGCCATTGTTGTAATTTTGCACTGACTTTTTTATTTTATTTGAGCGTTTATCTATTTTACGCTTTAGGTGTGCGTAATAATAAATAATAAAATAATCGGCAACGCTGGCTATTATAAGGGCTCACACACACGTCTTCTGACGACATCCTAAAAGCATGAATTTCTATGGTTTTGAAGAATTTTTTTAATCATAATCGCTCTCCAACCTCCAAGATCAAATCCTTAGAATAAAACCACGCCAAAAATGGTATCACATACAAAGCCATGTTAGAAATATTTAGATTCAAAGAAACTAACGGCATAAACTTACTTAAGGAGTGTGTAAATTTCATCGTTTTTGAATTTGAAAATTAGTATTAGTTTCCTCTATCATCATTTTAATTTGAATTCGCATGAATGTTGTTGAAACCCATCATTCTCATCAGACAAATAACTACAATTTTATACTTACTCGCCCCAATTAACATCAACATAACTCTCTACCTAATCTAGAAAGCGCCCCATTTAATTTATGATTTTTTAATATTATTAAAAGTCTCTCTTGAATAAATTTCCTCATAATTTCAACCTGGTAAAAAATTTCCCCGGGTGATCCAGATAATTTTATCATAGTTACCCCTCCCCCCCCTCATATTCAACCAGAATGATATTTCTAATTCGCCTTATGGCGTAGATACACACTTGCAACACCCCACCCCACGTCACAATTCATCGCAACGGCATCACGTCGCGTGTGGTGTGGTAAGTGTGTGTGAGCTACATATTATAGTATTCCAAACCTCTCATAGCTTAAGTTCAGTAGCATAACCATTGTTGTAAAGAAGAAACCAGACGATTCTGTTGATTTTCAGCCGATCTCGATTAGTTCGTTATACTATAGAATTACCGCAAAATCGTATGGTTTCTTCTTTATAACGTGATATTGGTGTGGCAGTGGCGGTTAGCATGCACTTTACTATTTTATATAGAATTACCGATTTTGCTGATTAAACAGCCGATCTCAGAGGGTATGCTGCATAGAAAAGAAAAGAAATTTCGGCTATTCAGAAAAGCGCTGAAGAAAATTCGGTCGATGGCCGTGGAAAGTGAGGTCGAGGTTGTCCCCGCCAAAATAGTTGAGGGATGGGTGAGACTAGAGGGGGGCGAAGAAGAAAACGAAGTGCGAATTTTCCGAGTTAACTGTAACCGAAGAGCAGTCGTTGTGCGACGTTCAGACAAACATGAGTTGGAGAGAGGCTTCGGTAAGAGATCCCACACTATTCTATAAATAGAAAATGCTCGTTAATTGATACTGTATGTATGTATGTACTGTGTATTGCGCATATCGCACTGATCAAAACAACCGCCGTTTCGATTCTCTCACAATCAATAAACAATACAACCTTCGAATATGTATGTACCTATACGTATTCGTGTTTGAATTTCGTCGAGTGTTGGCGCTCTTTTTGAAAATTTTCCTTTCGAGTCATATATTTTACAATTTGATGGATGATTGTGAAATTATTTTTATTCGAGGAATGGTTGTGTCGAACTCGATTTTCTTCGTGTCTTGTAATTCGTAAGTCTTGCATTTTCTCTTTTGTATGATTTACAACATGTGCGTTTCTGATGAAATGCAATTCGAAATGTGTTTGAAAATTTATTAGATTGCATTCTTTGATAAATTCAAAATACAGAACTTACCAATTCATTTTGTCATGTTTTAATATTATCTTGGGCTAAGGTGAAATTTCATTTTATGAATGTCTACTTTGATAAAATACACATTTAAGTGAAAATTATTAAAAAATGGACCTACATATTTATGTATGTATGTATATATTTTCGTATCAGTTACATTTATAAAGAAATTCTTTAAAACATAACATAATGTAAAATATTCAACGTATCACATTACAAGTCTATTTTTGTACATGTAGATTAAGTATTTTTCAGCACTGCTATGACAATATCAAATGTTTCAGCATACAATTAACAACATTATACTAAAATCTCTAAGATTATACATAAATAGCTTCGCGTCTGTTATCATGAAAATACATAATAATCCTTTTTCACTACCATAAAACAGAATAAACTGTACAATTATTGTTTTGATCAAAATAATAACTCGTCATTGAAAATATGTACATTCCGTTCAGTCGATCAACTGTTTTTATGCCGTATATATGTATGTCATCAGTATTGCTAATTTTCGTAAGTTGTAACTTATTTGTATTGGTGATTTTTTTACACGACGGTGCTAAATATGAATCTCAATAGCAAATGCTTCCACTCACCGCGAATTCTATTTTTATGCGGCTGTAATATTACAGATCTGGAATTCTCGGTGAATGCGTAACATTCGGTATTTAAAGAATGAGTCTTCCTAAGAATGTACATTTGGCAGACCTAGTGCAATGCCAACGTGTTTAACCTATATCTTCGATCTCAATCCTAGTTTACATCACATCCGAGTCGTTGTTTTGGTTTGTGGGCTTATTGCTGCTGAGAACATGAATATATTGATTTTTGTAGATTTGCATGATTTTATGTTGCAAAAATAGCAGTGTGCAAATCATTGATGTTCGACAACATCAATTTGGTATATTTTTAAACATGATAATTGTAAAGATATACTGAAAATATTTGCATACGTTCAAAAACATACTAATTGAATTATTATTTATCGATCATGTGAGTTAAATTTTTTAACAAATAAATGTGACGAAAATAAGAGTTTTTTTATTTCGTATGTAAAATATCAACATTTTTTTAATGCAAATTGTAGTTATTCTACCATAATTACTTAACCTAAGTGTTTTATTCATTGATTGTTTGTCAAATGAACGTACACTTATAAATTTGTGTGTCGGCAGTCTACGTTCCCGAAAGTACATTCGTACTCCGCTGCAAGCGAGCAGAGACTTGGCTCCTACATTAGAACTTTAATGGTACAATTTTACACTGAAGAATATATTAATAACAGTATAAGGACTGAATTCGACACATTGATAAACATTTTACTTATTTTTAAATGCGCCTTAATGATTAAATGTAATTCGACAATGTTTGAATTCTGCCCTTAACTATTGTTAATTAATTTAGTACTAAAAAAAAGTAATCTGACTCTATGCCCTGCTTTTCTATTTCTTGTACTTTTATGTTTTCTTTTAAAATAATATTTATTTTCACTGTAGTAGCCTATGCACTTCTAATGTCATGTAAATCTCAATCTCTACATTTTTTATATATTATTCTATTCTGAGCGATTATACGAAATATATAGATTTTTATTTCCATTATTACATTATTATTACAGGGTGAAAAGTAAATTTTAGAGCTCGAAATTTGTGCTGCATGAAAATGCTGATAATGGACCTGTTTTTTTATTTTATTTATTATCTTTTTGTGTGTAATACATTTCAATAATTTTCTATCGAATGCAATTTAGCACTGTTGTAAAATACAACAGTACTGTATGAAAACCGTTGTATTCTGTTGAATTAGCAATTGGTCGCATTGTATTCCGATCAAATGGGAAGGAATTTATACATCAGATATGACTTCATCGATGCAAATAGATTAAATATACAAAGGGACAAGTGATCTCATGTCAATATTACGTTTTCGCATGCATTTACATAATTAGTTCACATATGGCAAACTCCAATTGAATTCCAGGTTTGCAGAGACCGTAGATTAGATAAGTAAAATTCAATATTTATTATAATGTATTGGAGATATTATGTATGTATATGTAAATTCAATACATATAGTGAATGCCTCTGCATGAACTTTTAATTTTAAAGAAAGAAAATTTCACTTCAGTTAACCTGAATGAATTTTGAATATGTGTATAATATTTACTGTGTAATGTATTCTCTGCTTGCATTCGTTAAACCCTGATTCTCAGCTTAAATCTGTTTTCATACGCAATTAATAAGTACAATGTTGTTTTTCAGAGTCCTAGTGGCAGCACCACAACTCGCCATTTACTACACGTAATAAACTCAACTCGTTCACCGTCACACCATCTTACCGGATACCGTTCACCATACACAACATCTTCGTCACATTCAGAGTCAAGTTTTAAAGATATTGACTGCGATGAAGTTTATCCACGGCTCTTTGTTGGAAACGAGTGAGTATATAACATAAATTCAATTAATTGATCCAGAGTATGAACTATGAACATAAATTTGCTCTGTATTTCCTAAAATTAAAAAAAATTCACGCTCAAATGACAAAGTCTTTCATATACATTTTTTATAATATACACAGAGAAGCAGCAAAATCGAAAAAATATTTGAAATTAATGGGAATCACACACGTTTTAAACACGGCTGAAGGAAAACATTTCGGACAAGTGGATACGGATCACCTCTATTACAGAGACTGCCCGCGTATTAAGTATCTTGGATTTCCCTTGATCGACCACCCCTCGACAGATATATCGAGGTATTTTTACATTGCATCCAAATTCATCCACGAAGCCATGTATTCCGGAGGTACATATATATTGAAATATGAAAATTTAAATATGTAGCAAAATTAGTATGTGCTTGTACTCAAATATAAACATTATTTCTAGGTAAAGTTCTCGTTCATTGTAAAATGGGTGTATCAAGGAGTGCCACGTGCGCAATAGCTTACCTCATGATAGAGCGCAATATGAGCGCATCTGAAGCAATAAGAAATGTATCTAGAAATCGTAACATTCGTCCAAATGAAGGTTTCATGCTTCAGCTCTGTAAGCTCAACGACGAATTGGCCATTTTACGCAAATAAAACTATTTAAAGCCAATTATAATTTCCCCTACACCTGAATTATCCTTATCCAAAGTAATCTACTTTCTCGTGTTTATGTATGTATGTATTAGGAGAATCATGAGTTAACTTGTAAATAACAAATATAAACTTGTGCAAAAATATCTCATTCATTCTAAAATTATCCCAAAATGCATAAAATCTATGAAAAAATATATTTTATAGCATAATATACATGTTAAGTGTAACCAATGAACCAAATACATAAAAATTTATTTTTGATTTGCTGGTATTTTTCAGTAAAAGCAATAAACATCTAATGTGAATGTTTAAAAATCATTCCACCGACGTAATGTATGTTAATTGTGTTAAATAGACTTAAATGGCCAATTATATTTCAATATAGAAGCCTAAATGTTTTCTCTATTAGATTGTTAGATTACTTGGATGTAAACATTATATTACTAGTACCGCTAACTCGTTATTTTTTATATACAAATATACATATGTATAAAAGGAAGAAATCTATTTGATTATTCTTATTTTAAATTGTTGAAATCAAAATAAATATTTTTATACTAAAGTTCAATGTGTGATGAGTAATATGAAAAAATAGACTATTTTAGTAATTGCCGTATGTATGTATGTATGTATTTTATTTTCAAAAAGATATCTTGAACATATCTAATTTCTTGTGACATTTAATTATTTTCACTTTTTTTATTGTGAATGTATTATATTTATACAAAATGTGCACTAACATATAAACGAATTCTGTGTGCATATTTTATAAAATGAATATACATACATACATATGTACATACTTCGGCAGCAAATTCAAACATTTCAGGTAGAGAATTGTTCAAAAACATGTTTTTTCTAGTTTTTATTTGATATAATAAAAAATCTTGTATAACACATTGTTTGAAATACAACACATCTATATATTTTTACGATGGTGTTTACAATGTTGTTTTTTAGATATTTAATATTTAATAAGTACAAAAACGTTAATTGTTTTCATTGGACAATTGTTGGAATTTTTCATTATTTCTTCCTTGAGTTTATTTACTTTTTTAATATATTATTTTGTTTAATCTAATAGACTGATTTTTTGTAAACTAAAATCAAAAGTCAAATATTCGTGATTTGCATGAACAATATTAAATAAAATTCTTTTGAATTCTTGACGATTTGATTTATAAAACCATACTTGAACCTAATGTTTACAAATTTTCTGTGTTAACTTGCATTTTATTGTTTTAAATCAAAAATTTGCATTTGCTAAAATTTACAAGAAATTAAAAATAATAGATAACTTTTACACTACTAAATTTATATTTCACCATTTTTTTTATTTCAATTAATTTTAGTTTGTGACTTGCATGCAATAAATTTATTAATTATATTTGTGATTATAAAAAAATTGATAAAAGGCGATTTAAAAAAAAAAATTATTTCGTAAAAGAGAATTTTTTCTAAACACAAAAAAAGTGACTTGTTGATATTGCAAGAATTCTAATAAATATATTTACGAATAGAAAAATATCAATAAAATATGTGCATCTAGTGACCTAAACCTGTGATAAGAAATTATATTTGTTACTTTCTTTAGGATATTGCTTCAACAATCGTATTGTAAGGTACCGAGGCACTTTTATGTATTGACTTGTCAGATTAAGGCCTGTCGCACACACAGCCACTTTTGTTCGCCACTGGTGGCCCCCACCGGTGGCCCAAGGCGCGGGAACAAAAGTGGCGAGTGGCGAGTGGAACACAAGTGGCGAGTGGCGGCCCACTGCCCCAGCGTGTGGCGCGTTGTTGTGTTTGCGGGCATCCCATACAAACTCTATGAGAAATGCATTTCAGCTTGTGGCCGCCACCGGTGGCGGTGGCGGTGGCGAGTGGCCGTGTGTGCGACAGGCCTTAGTGTAATATTTTGATAGATTTTAATTTTTTTTTTTTTCATTTCAACTTTTATCTTCAAGTAAATAAATTCTGTCTTAATAATATTAGGATATTACCTTTAATTTTATTAATGTTATTATTCTTATTTTTCATAATCGAGTCTCATTAGTCATTACATTAAAAACAAATGGAGTTTTCATTCACTACATTAATATATGTAAGTATGTTTATTTCTGATTAAGATTTCGCATCAAGTAAAATAAATTACTATCGTACATATTTTCTTCCATTTTAAACACTAGCATTTGCTTCTTGACAGAGATTTTAACTTTTGTATCACAAAAAAAATGTTTTATATCCCACCGTTAACCTACATATGTAACTTTCATATAAATATATCGCCGTTAGAATTATAATATATTGTTTTTATGAAAAAAATTGTTTTATTATACATATTATATTTGTTGAGAATGTGATACAAATTAATGAATTAAAACATACGTATTTACCAAACAACCTTCAATTTTCATTATATCTATCCTTATTTTCAATCCTTGTGCGTGATTCGTTTACATTTCTCGTGAAACTATAAATGTAGGTTTATGTTTTGGAATTTTCGTATAAATAAGAAATAAAAGATTATTTGTGTTGCAATAATACATTTTTATTATTTTTCGACTAATAACTCACTTACATTAGGTGTGTAAGGTCACATTTTACATTAACATACTCATATGCATTAACAATGTTGAAATTTGATAAGAAAATCAAACTTTACTGTTTATTGGAGGACGGGTGACAAGTTCCTGTTAAAACTTCAATAAGAACTCATAAACCAAATACAAATAAAATTTTAAAATTCATTCAAAAATTTGAACAGTTAACATTAACTAATAATATAAATTCATTATGCGAGAGGATATCACGGAACAATATTTATTTTCATTAAAACTCATATGAAGTCACAAGCGGACCCGACAAAATCACAAGCACGAAATATCATGAGCTTCAATTACAACATCCACATAAATATAGAACATCTTAATTAAGTGATCAGTTGACGAAGAAAATCTACATAACAACTACATATTCTTGATTTATAAAGCACTATAATGAAAAGCCTCTTGTATTTGCATGACGTGTCTTTTGTGTGCTCTTTCAGGCATTTAAACATACCGATGGATCATAATACATTATAAAAATAAGACCTGCTTATCACACTAATTACTCGTCTCAATAACATATACTATTTACAAAAATAGTTCTCTACAACTGCTATCTCTTTCTTATATTTATCATGTTGTGATCCCTTTGTCTATTGGTATGATATATGTATGTATGCATATACTTTTTGTAATTTTCACATATCTACAGAAGCATTGTACACTTTATTGCCAGCAACCAATTTATTTTAGTGTATGTCACATCACCTGATAGATATACAAATGAAAAAATTTACATCAGAAATGACTACATTAAATTTAACCTACTCAGAACGGGAAGCACTCTTTATTGTAATCATCAAAAAATAACTCTCAACAATCTGTTTTTATATATTCAAGGCGATAAGGCAGGAATCTGTTTTATTTTATTAAAGCAGGCTGCTTTTTTTATAATTTTGGATACAATTACACATTCAAGACTATCATGTTACACGCCATTATGTACAAATATAATCACATGGGCGTCCTGAATGAGTTTATGAAATAAGAAGTTTATCAGATGAATGTTATAAAATTGATTGCAAGCGATTTATTCAAATTTAACAGTTATTTATCAATTTTAGAAGAAAACTATATCTAAATTTTATAAAAATATGTAAGTAAAAATCCTGGTTTGAAACATTAAATAAAAATAATTCCACAACAAACGACAAAACCAAACATGAAATTTAAAATGTCAAAAGTACTTAAGTTTTCCGCTATATTGGATGCCAAGACCTGACGGTTTCACTACACCGATGGTTTCCAAAAACACTAGCTAAGCCATTGTCAATGAAAATTATTAGCGGAAAAGATATGTAATATACATGAGAAAAAAATAATCTAGGCAAGTCATCGTTAAATATAAAACAAAGATTTATATGCGAAAATAATTGATTAAAACCTAACAATATTTTCAATTGAATAATTTCAACGATACAATTATACATTCAAGAAAAAAAAAATAACAATATTATTCTAAGTCAATATCTTTGATAATATTTACGAATAACATAATAAATGTAAAAACAATTTTGTCAAAATTGTGACAAAACATCAATAAAAATTTTGAGCTTAAAAATTATAATCCAGATTATCACATCAACATGTATATAAGTACAGTTGAAACTTAATACTATAATTAAAATGAAAACAAAATAATGATACGTGTATTGAGATAATTTATATAACTTTTTTATACTTAACACGTTTAAGTAGCATTATTAACAAATTCAATAACTGGCGTGTTTATTAAAAATATATACTGTTTTTTTGTTCTTTTATATATGTAATAACTTTGGTCTTTTGAAAAATCCAAAATAATAATACATTTTATATATGTATGTACATGTGATATAACTATATGTACTCTTCTTTCTATTAACAATTCTTACATATTTTACAATAAACAATAAGAAAAAATTTAGATAAAGTATAAATAAATATTTGGACAAAACAAATAAATTTTAAAAAAATTTCAAAGAGTTGAATTTATGTACAAAATTTTAACACAGTTCAACTAAAATAGATATTTTTTAAATCATTATAATACAATCAAATAATGTCAAGATGGAGAATAATATATAAAAGCAATTTATCAATAATTACATGATATAATATGATACGACACAAATAGAATCAATTTTATAGATATGACATAGAAAATGATTCAAATGCTCATAATTTTTCCTATTAGAAACTAAATACATTATCTTTTCAGCTACAAATATACGTAAGTAAATATATAATATTCTGGATATGCGAAATCATTAAAATTATACTATGTATCTTGGTAACCACTATGAGAATCTGTTACAATGAGATTGGCGCACGAAGCACCACTGGGAGAACTGGCATTTGAATCGGTTGTAAAATTATCCGTACCAGATGTGCCCATATTGTTATCGGAAAGTTCTAGCATTGGTGTGTCGCTATCGGAGAGTCCACCATTCTCTGGATACAATTGATCACCAGCGATGACTTCCGAAGCACTAGAAGTGGTATTGTACGTTTCATTCAGAGGCTTGATTTGATTCGGCTTGGGCGTCAAACGAGAAGAACGGGGACGCGTCGTCGATGATCTCGGTCTTTGACGTCGAGGTGCGGCTACCGGTGGAGCACTCTCTCCATGAACTGTGATGTTCATGAATCTGCCGGAGAATTGTAATCAATTGAAATAATGTTAATCAAATCGTTGATATGTATTCAAGTGATAATAACCTTGTCGGATGCCAGTACGTGGGAGGAGAAGCTCCTTGCATAATAGCTTCTTGATAAGTCGGAGGCGGTTCACGATACATGTGATACAAAGAACTATCATCCAACGGTTCTACGTTTTCTTGACGTTGATATGCGTTTTGATTACCGAGTATATTAACTCTACTTCTTGATGAGTAATAACGCCATCCAATGGCAACACCTAATACAGCTAAGAGTCCACATATGAGTGAGCCCATAACCACTACAGTTATCACAGAATTCTGCAAGCAATATAAAATAATTAAGGTTTACATACAGTAATCTCTCACTATCCGCCTACATGTCGCGGATAATAAGACTAGGCATTTATACAAAAACGTTTGTGTACAAACTATCGCAATTTTCCTATAAATAGCAGAAAATATTGTATAATTGTATTGGTTTATTGTACACGGCTAGACTAACGAGGCGAAAAAAAACTTGTTATTGACATTAAGTTTGTTTCTTCTTCTTTTCAAGCTCATTGCGAATTTCTTGATAAAGTTCAAGTAAAAGTTCTACCTCTCTTTTAAATTTCAATCCTCGTTCCATAAAACGGTCTAAATCTAACACTTTATCAGTTAGTTGAGCAGCCAATGAAAAAATTTCATTCAATGTCTTCATATGACCAATCTATAGGAAAAATAATTGAATTGCTCCATGTTAAAAGGGCGTTAGTCCAAAGACCCAAAGTTGTGAACAACCGTACTTTTAACATGGAACTCAGATCAGTACATTTTTATCACTATAATCGGCTAGACTTCAGCCTTTTTAATGTTTATTGAAAGTCAAAAGATGGATACATATGTATATAGTTTTAGGGTAAAATTGTATATATGTATGTATGTAGGTACATTCATAACTCAATTTCGCTAAAAATGTGACCAAAGCCCTTTTAATGTGGAGCGATTCTATTGTGCATGACGTGTGCACGCTGCTTTTCATTCTGACGGTGTTATTTTTCAATTGGGGCTTTTTAAATATTTTCTGGTTGTTTCACAACCGAGTATAACCAAAACTGCGGATAACGAGGGATTACTGTAATAATAAATTGTTCTTAAGGTATTAAAAAACTAACTATTTTACCTTTATACAATCGGCTTCATCTGATCCGTCACCACAGTCGTCCTCTCCATTGCAAACCATATAATCATCGACACAGCGAGATGTAGTTATACACCTGAATTTAGCAGGAAAAGCTGTAAAAGAATAAAATTATTAAAAAAAAACAATAAAATAAAAGTTTTATTGAAAAATTCAAAGGATCTTACTTTGAATTAAGCATCCCACTTCATCTGAATTGTCCAAACATTGAGAGACACCATCACACCTCTCCGATGGCAAGTAACATCCTTGAACACTAGCGCATGCTATTTTATTTTCACATCCTATAACTAAAATATGCAACAGAGGATTAATGTGAATTTCTGCAGTATGTACAGTCAATTAGGATTAAAATTATTTGGGTAAGGAATATTACCACAAGAAGTCTCATCTTCACCGCCGGGACAATCCATTTGACCGTCACATCTTTGCGAGTGGGCATTAAAGCAATGGCAAGGATCACGCAAACCGCACGGGACATAATTTTTTGTGCATACACCGCACCCACCTCGAACCCCTTCATCCCATCCACCGGCACAATGAACAATATTATCGCAAGCTCCGTACAGCGGGTAACAGCCACCCGATCTAGATTCAAAATGAAAAAAAACATTCCAACAACACATAAATAAATACGAATCGACAAATTCAAAATGCACATACTTGCAATAGAGCTTATTCGTTCCGCACAAAACACAATTGGTTTCGTCGTTGGCTGTTTTGGGACAATCCACATTGCCATCACACCTATCGGTCACATTGTTAAAACATTTCAGATCGGAGCCTCCACAAGGTACCATGTTGTCTCCGCTGCATTCTAATGATAAAATACAAAGTTTGATTTTACAACATGCAATACAATTAAATGTTATGATGTGGTAATTTATAATTGCTAAACCGTAAGTCGTTATCTTATCTATGCACTGCTCTTCGTCTGAACCGTCTCCGCAATGAGGGATTCCGTCGCATTTCAAGGATGGATCGATGCAACTTAAATTATCAGCACAGCGAAACTGGTCCTTTTTACATGCAACGTATATTATATGAAATCCTCTGCCGCCTTTTAAAACCTGAAATAATTTTAAATATGTAGTAGCGCGAGTTGTTTAAGAAGGTATGTTAAAAAGTTCAACTACAAATGAAATTAACCTTGGAAGTATGAAATTTAACCACTGCTACTTTATTTTCAGTAGTGAATTCTGGAGATTTTGAATTTTGTCCACACATTTGCCTGGAAGAGAGTTTCAACCAATTGTGGGAACAGCATGGAGGCGACGAACAATTGGCATCTTCTTCAATATCCATATCGACCAATCTAAATAAATTAATATATTAAATTTGCTATTAAAATAGAAAATATTTCAGTGTAAACTTGTACAAAATTGTACAATATTCTCAAAAGCAACATATTATATAGTAATTTTTACTTTATCTATGTATATACATACGTAGTATGATTAAGTACTGTGATTCGACCTCGAACGGTCAGTAAATAACAATTTTAAAATTAAATTTTAGTAATTTTACTAACCGTTTATAAAAATTTACTTAATGTTTAGTATTAATTACTGACCATTTAATAAATGTACCGATCACTCAAGTACTGTCCCTTTATAAAACTTTTTTTTTATTTTAATTCAAGTTATTTTAACCAAATGATAAACATTTATTAAACTTACTCACCATTTGGTTAAAATAACTGATCGAAAATCGGAAAAAAGTTACAGACTTTAAATGAATGTTGAAAATCTGCAAGTCAATATTTCAACATTTAGTACAATATATGAATATGTATGGTAACGCTGATGTAAGTGCAAAGAAAAAAATGATGGAATTAAATATATCAGCAGAATTAGTTGTAAAAGGGTAAATACACAATTTTGCACATACATATGACAAAAAAAGGAACATTTATCAATCATTTTGCACAAATCTCGAATTGCTAACGTTAACAATCTAAGCCAGGGCTTTCCAAACTGAATCCCGACAAACGGAAAAAAATCAAAAAAAAATTGGTTTTATCAAACGTTGCAAATATTGAAAATGGAACGAGTCGTCGTTACCTAGATTTTATGACTCAATAGAATTTATGAAAGGGCCGTTCGCATAACACCGGAATGGTCAGATCCTCCATCATTGTTTAACATTGTCAATGAAGATATCTAACAGAGATATTGTCACTTCTCTAACGCAAAGCTTTGATTACTATTTTCCAGTGCAGAAATTTGAAACAGTAAAACCTTTGGATAGAAAATCCATTTTATTTTGAAAACCCTGAATCAATAATTGAGTCAAAATTTGATCCTAAAGATGAGGCTGAATTTCTGAACCTTATTAGTTCATTCATACTGAAGAATGATTTTCAGGAATTAAATTTTTCATTATTTTGGATTAAGGTTAAAGGAGAATTTCCATTTTTAAGTAAAAAAACAATCTATTACATTTTACTTCAACTTTGTGTGAACTAGAATTTTCCACATTATCTCAATTAAAAACAAAGTTTCTAATTGAAAACAAGTTTCATCCATAAGTATGCATATTTCATGTGTCAATAGTAAATAAAGGAACATAATGAACAGAGTTTGTGTTTGATATATTATTATATAGGCATACTGGGTCGCAATACAAAATGCAGTTCTTGGAGTGGGTCGTAGTAAAAAAAAGTTTTAAAAACGCTGATCTAAACTATTCAGTCAACATTTCTACAACTTGTTAAACAAAAGACAAAAGAAAAATTACCAAATTTCAGATTTTTTTTTGTTTCGTGTTTACAACACAGATAGTCACAGCCTACACACACAATCAAAACGTGGACACATATTCAGAAACAAACTTATTCAAATGTCATTTTTTGAAATTTCGATTGAGCAATCAAAGTTCATTCGTCGGTTATCAACCACAACCACAACCACAGTGACCAATTGGTGGACAAGTGTACATATGAGGAAATGGTAGAACAGTAAAATTGATAGTGACCTGATAGTGAGTGTAGCATTTTCGGGGAAGACCAAGAACCAAGTGCAGCTGATGCGATCGGGATACGGGTGGGGGTAACCAGGACTGGAGAGCGCTGCAGCGGAGCCCCCGCCTGGACCCCATTCGCTGCGAATGATGGAACCACACGTGTCTGTAGCTGTCACACTGACAGCTCTTGTCGTGCCCAAGAAGACGCAAACGGCCACCAGAGCCGCCATAGCGCCCATCTCGAGCCTCAACACCACATCCGCTTGTTTTGACGCGAGCTGACAGTCGACAGTTCGACACTCGACACGGCCGACAACCACGCGAACGTCAACACGATAGCACTTGGCGACATTCACGCCACGCCGCATTATCTTACCGTATTCAATTTTGTAAGATTTTCAATTGTGAATGTATCTGAATTATTTACGTTAAATCTATGTTGGAATGATTTTAACTTGTGACTCGTCAATATTTGTATTTTTTGGCGATATTTGCGATCGAGTCTTGAGGTACAAGTGTAAATACTGTCGTTAAGTGCACGTGTTCGGTTTAAAGGTTTATAATTATTTTGACGGCGTATAAAACTTACTTCAGCGGAAATGAATGATATCATCAAGTTATAAGATGAGTAACGATATTGTAATATAATATAGATACTAGTAAGAATCTTATAAGAATTTTACAAATTTTCTTCAAAGCCATTTTAAAGCCTTCAATACAAATGCGATGAAAATATTAACCCAATATCAAATAATTACGTTTATAATTTATTACTTGTATCAAAACGAAAACAATCATCAAGGTGTTAATCAATCAAACGTGTTCGCATTGCTGAATGCAGTTGTTTAAATATAATTCTCCCAGGAACACGTGTTTTAGATTAGCAATTTTATTTTGAAGATACGGTGTGTATTGATTTTGAAGATATAGTGTACGGTATTGTAATAGAGGAGATCTTAAAAGTTCCAAGAAGTCCTCTTGACTTCTTTTGACAAATTAACTGGTGTATCTGAAAACCAACGATTATAATAACACGCGATAAAATAACGGCCCCGTTCTTTGACCATCAACCATTGCAGTTAACAGAATAAGCACCAGCCCGGGAAGACTATTTAGTGATAGGCCGGGGATCGACAAACAAAATTGAACCATTGTAGAAAATTTGCAAAACAGAAAGCAACATTCATTTCAAAATTCACAAAGCAAAATCGCATTCGGGATCGACTAAATTTCACTTTGCAATCGACAAGATCTCAGATATCAAAAAAAAACGATGAAATTGCACAATAAAATTAAAAAATTTAACTCTCATTGAAAAATAACATAAAATAACTTACAAAAGACTACAAAAATGAATACGAGCGTAAATAAACCAGATTTCAGTCGAGTAGCAGAAAACAAACGATCGAACACTGACGAGTGCATGGCCGCGAAATGGTTTGTTATGTGCACGGATTGGCGGCAGACCGGCGATGACGTCTGCGGTGTGGGGGTCCCGCGCCCCCCTCTCGGCAGCCCCTCAGAGAGCGCCTCCGCCCCCCGCGCCCCCTGCACTCCCCGCACCCTCTGCGCCTCCTCAAACCCCGCCTCACCCGGATGACATCAGCCTCAGTTCGCAAGAGCTACAGGCGCTCTCCGAACTTGACAGGTGCCTAACCTTGATGCGCATTTGACGTTTGCCGCACTAAACACTGTCAAAAATACACTCTCATTCATACCGCTTTACCTTTCTATACGATTTGATTTCGCGCTCTATACGTCACGTGGCACTCGTTTTTGACGTCTAAAATGTAAACAGTGGCCAAAATCGATCTCGCATCGTGTGACCTTCAACTTGAAAGCGCGACCGATTGAACGTTTGAATTATACATCGTATTCGAGTCGGTCAGTGCCAAAGTTGTCCAACTCGCGTCGAAGTTGTTTTGCGATGATACGATTCGGTGTAATTAGTCCGGGAAGACTTTCGACTCACTCCTACAATGCTTCAAAATTAATCGTCACTTTTTTTTGCAAAGTATTTTTTAACCCTTTCACCTTATTCGTTCCAGTCGCCAATTCGGTTTCCTCAAATTGAAGCTGCCCGAAAATGCCAAGAAGAAAGCCATCATTCTCAAGGCTGTCAAATATTTGGAGCGTATGCTCGTCCAAGTGCAATCTCAAAAGGAGGAGGATAAAATAAAAGCCGAAGAGGAATTGCTGGCACCCCTATTAGAAAACTTCGATAAGAATGAGGATTCAGTCGGTGCGAAAGATATAAGCATCGATCCCAAAACTTATTGCAAACTTGGACATTTTCATCTACTTCTCGAAGACTACGCTAAAGGTATGCGCGCTGAATTTCGACAATTTTAAAATTAAAATTATTGCACTTATTTTATGTTGTTATTTATTGACTTTTATAGCGATGTCTGCGTATCAGAAATTTTTCAAACTCGAACCCGACAATTGGAAAGATGCTGCATTCATGTACGGTTTAGGGTTGTGTTATTATCATTTCAATGCGTACCAGTGGTAAGTGAAAATTTTATTTTTGTTTTCGTCTGTTGATATATTTTTATTGTGCAATTTACATTTCTGAGGTTTTGAATGAATGTTTCATGGTGAAGAATTATAATTCAATCGGAATTTTTGTTATCAATTTCATTGACTAGCTTTTTATGCACAAAATATCACCCAGTTTTTCTTTAGCGATATACTATGTAGAGTTAAATTGTACAAAAGTGATTTAATAACACTTATAAATCCGCTGCTTTAGAAATGGATTATTTATTTTGCCAACACTCCTAGAATTATGTTCGTAAAATAAGTTTTCATTATTTAAAGCTATTTTCATTTGTGTTGTTTTGACATTTATTTGTTTACAAAGGACAAATTCCTATTTTCGATGAATTCCATTTTTTAATGGTTGGTGTATTTGCTAGTGTAAATTTTTGTAATTTTATATAGATGTCTCAATTCAATAATATTTTGCTTTATCCTTATGCAGAATATATTTTTTTATTGTCTTACATTCAAACGTTTATATTTGTATGTCGTATTTGGTTTTAATTTTAAATGTTTACTATCACTTTTCGCCAACACCTAAGAAGAACTTCCCGTATTTTTTTCTTTAGAATATTAAAATCACTTGTTTATACATAATATGTATTCTATTGTAGTATGTATATTGTTAAATATTGACGCTAACTTTTAAAACCGTTGATTTTATTATACTATTAACTCGATAGGCGGATTTATTGAATATAAAGGGGAAACCTATTGTTATGTAGGACCTCTATCATTTATTTATACTTCGTAAATCCACTGGCCCTTCCATAGTCGATATTATTTCCATCGACGCTCTTTATCTCTCCAATTCGTTTGTCAGTGGTTTGTCTCGCTCTCTCCTTAGCAAAGGTGGACGAAGCCCTCCGCACCATGATCCTCTCATCTTTTCTAAACTACAATGTTGCCATTTCTAAAATTCAATTATCTAAACATCAAATCTGCAATTAATTAGATCATAAGTTTTCCGCACTATCTTCCTATTAACGACGAAGATTTAATTTAAATTAGATTTTACGAAAATATAAATAATCATCATTTATTTTTTCCTAATCAAAAATTTTGGTCTTTTTTTTTTTTTTTTTTACAATTTTACATTTATCCCTATTTAGAAAACTGTTCGTATCATCTCCGCTTTCTATCCGTGCTTTAAACACTTCCGTCCTTTCATCGTTGACGGTATCATGCACGTGCCAGTCAGCTGAGCTAAACCTTTACTCCGTTAATTCCTCATTTTCTATCAAAATATTAACCTATTTATATATTTATGGAATATTTTTTCGTGGATACAATACGTATTGCGTCAAATCAACACTTCACTATCGCTGATACTCTCATCGATCAGTAGTTCAATAGCATTTCAAATAAGCAGATCGATTCGATACGTTCATTTTATTTTACAAATTATACCATAGTGACATGACAGGTTGCCCCAATTCGTCAATATGGCGAGACATGAGAAAAACATTTAATACATTATAATTATATATGAATAAAATTAAATAGTATTAGAAAAATATAATGAATAACAATAACATAAAATTAATCATAATTGATATTAATATTAAATATGATCAAATTACATTAAATCAAATAATTAAAAAAAAAAACAATAAATTTTTCAAATTTCAAACATGACGCATAGTGCGAAACGTTTCATAATTTATAACCCCACTGTGAAAGTTGAACCTTTTGCACTGTTGGGCAAAGCAAAGCGTTAGCACAATTTATATGTACTACTATGTCTTTGCTCTAAATCCATTATGATGGCAAACACAACTAACTGTTGTTGTTCCACATTATTCGATACAGTTATGCGTTTCTGTGACATTTACTCGACTCGCAATGGATATTTATTTGAACATGAATTTTTCTGCAACAAAAGTGATTTCGATGGTAATCTGCCTGGTTGTTTTTTTTTTTTTTTTTTGCGATTCATAAGAGATTATCGACGAATGGTGATGGGCGATCACCCATCCCGGTTTTGTCTATTGTCCGAATAGCTTTTCAATTGGCGAAAAGCCGTTTGAAAAGTAAAAATGGCTGTGTTTTTGCGGTAGGACGATGCGCCCGCTCATCCAGTTTGCTTGCCGTGAACCGGTCGACCTTGGGCCACGAACGGTCACAATTTAATAATAAAACTGCTTGATATGTGCATGAGTACCATGCACCGTTACTCAATATCCTGGCACGACGAGTTGCCACCCATGTCTTGGCATTTCCGGGTTTTTCCACCTGGGCTCGTTCCTCATCCGAACTCTTGACTCGACCTAAGATCTGAGGTCATCATCGCCGAAGAAAACGCGATGATTCAGATTTTTGAGCTCCACACTGCTCTCACTAACGTCGAAATCCAAAGGGATTCCGATTTATCTTATCTAGAGATCGGCTCCCGTTTGTCTCTGTCGAAGTACATACATCATAAATTAAATTAGAAGTTTGTTATCCGCGAAAAATGATCCTTCGTGTTTTGTTTGTCGATCGTGAAATTTCAAATAACATTTTATCGGAGATCAAAAACCAAATTGTACATATATTTGAACACAAGTGTACCGTGTCAAATTCGAGATAAGTATTCGACTGGTAATGGTATAATTGGTGTATTATCCCTTCTCGTGCGTGCCTAACGACTGGGTAGTACTGCGATAATCCCTATTATTTTTACCTATCATCGCGAGAAGTTGTCATAACACCATTTGAAAATTATCGACATTTAATCTGTTTACAAGCTACAAGTGTGTAGGTGTATGTCTACGAAATGTAATGATTAAGTATATTTATTCGTATGGAAATTATTATATGCCGATATTTACCCACGTAATTCTAAAATCCACCTTTCAAAATTAATTACACCATTTTTGTCATTCGAACTGCACAGTCGGTGACTATGAGAGAAAAGATTTTTACGTTTAATTTTTACATTGCACGTATGCAAAAATATCTTCTTTTTATCTTAAAGTGGCGTAGACTCTACACTTTTTGGCAAACATTTTACCGTGTGTGTGTATATCAAGTGGTTTTCTGTTGCCTTTTGTAGAAGGATAGAGGGTAAAGTCTCGATAGTAAAGGCTAAGCGGGTCTTACACTGGTACTGCTAGCAAATAGCAACTGGCAATTCGTAGCGATCCGTATGTCATATCACTAGTACATACATACATACATTGTACATACATACGTATCGTCGACTGACAGCGATATTTTTTGATAGGCAATATCGTGTTGCTCGTGTGTGCGGACGTCCGTCTACTGGTGGCCATTCACGGTCCGTATCGACGGACGCATACGTACGGAAATAAACACGGGTGTCGTGAAAAAAATTCGAGTATAGCCAACCCATGACTTTATCTATCCATATATTTGAGGAATATGAAGAGTAACCAAACACTGAAAATGTCAAAAAACCGTGTACAAAGAAAAATAACAGGATTTTTTTACTTTTTTTTTTACAAGAAAAAAATCCCACTTCCGGTTGAGCGATTTTTCCGGTTGATGTTTTTTTCACAGATTGTAATTAGCATAATGATTATAGTTTTACAATATTATGAAGATTTGTAGATATGTAAATAAGAAGATATGTAAATATTTAAAAGGCCGAAAAAAATAAATAACGAAAAATCGTTCAAGAATAAACTGCCACTTCCGGTTGGCGGATTTTGACCATAATCATAGTATCTCTTACACCTTACGTAAAAAAAATAGATATGAAATTTCAGCTTGATAGACTTGATAATTTCGGAGAAAAAGTTAAAAAGTACACCGACACACAGACATACAGACATTCTCCAGAAATCACGAAAACGTGATCAAGGGATGATACCTGATACAAATCAGTCAAAATCTCGTGGTCTAATTTTCGCACGATCACAATACTTTATCCGATTAGGATAAAGTAAAAATACGACCTCACTCGCGATCGGTATGAAACAACCGTATTTTCGCAACATACACTGATCGAAATACGGTTGTATACCCCACTCACGACGACTTTTTGTGAGGTATCCGCAAAACGTCCGCACGGAATTCAAGAAGCGCCAGATTTCCGTCGGTCGTCGATTCGGCACATACGCGATCCGATTCAATAATACGCACGTATTACCCCTTTTGTCCCATCGCATGAATTTCTATGGCGTAGAAACATACGTGCAACACGTTACAATTCATAGTCACGAGTGGTGTGTGTGTGTGTGTGTGTGTATGAGCCTTAAAGCTTTGTATAAACGTAGCGAGGTGGTCTTGCTCGGCTTGCCACGCAATGTGTGTACATACCATTTTGCCTCGCAAAGTGTGAACAAGGCTAATGATACGTGTATTTTCAATCAAAATCTTGCCAAGAGTGATAGCAACGCAACGGTCGAGAAAATCTTTCGACCGCGTCGGACATTCGTTTGCGAGCCCCCTACTCGAACAATTGAGCTTATCGCCTTGAATCGCTAAAATATATCAGGGGAGTTGTGGTAAAAATGAGACTTGCGCCCTGTGCTCTTGCACACATGGCTCTTAATAATCCTGCATTGATGTGGAATCAATCTTGACTTTTACGTGTACGGTAGCGTCACTCTTCGTCGAGGGTATCGAGCCGAGTGATGCATGACGTTGACGTCGACGTGAGGGGGTGGTGGCTTCATCAGAGGGCCGACTGGGGGGATCGAGGGGGAGGAGGTGCGGCTGTTGACTCTCCCTGCCTCCCTCTCCCCCTTCTACCGTTTCTCGTCTCTGCTCCCCTTCCCCTTCGTCTTTCCCCATCCGTCGGCCGGGTTCGGCGCACGTACGATGACCCCGCGTACGCTAAGTTCATTCATCGTAAACCCGCTGCAGCTCGGAGCCATATTTTGTCCGCCCACCAAATTGTCACATCACCTGACTGATTAAATACTATTCGTTAAGTCTAACGCGATCGATAGTCCCACCACCCCTACTGCTACACTCATTCAATCACTGCTCACCCTCAAAAGTGCCATTCAACATTCACAACGCTCCGATTCGGCGGTTGCCACAATTAGGTCGGCGGCCAGGTGCGACTCGAATGTAGCTTATCTTTAGAAACAGCGTATAGCTAGATCTGTTCTATACATTCGCGGAAAAAGCGGTCGTAAGCCTTGTGCGTATGCGCAGGTCTAAAGCGGCCTACACACGAACGACCGATCGCTGCCAATCGCGCTAGTTATCGCCCGTGTGTAGGGATAGCATCGAGCCGTCGCCGACGATCGATCGTTATGACGTCCTCGCAGCGATCGGTCGCTCGTGTGTAGCAATATCGACCGATCGATTCTCGTGTTTGTAGGCAAGGTTGAAATCAAGCTGGATTGACCGATCGATCGTCGCAATTCATCGCAACGATCGGTCGCTCGTGTGTGGAGCCCTTAAAGCGGCATACGCACGAGCGACCGATCGCTGCGATCCGTCGCTCGATCGGCCAATCGCGCTAGTTATCGCCCGTGTGGAGGGATATATGCATCGAGCAATTCGATGGATCGGCGGTCGCTCCGAATATTGGGCAGATCCGTCGCCGTCACCGACGATCGATCGTTATGACGTCCTCGCAGCGATCGGTCGCTCGTGTGTAGCAATATCGACCGATCGATTGTCGTGTTTGTAGGCAAGGTTGAAATTAAGCTGGATTGGCCGATCGGTCGTCGCAATCCATCGCGACGATCGGTCGCTCGTGTGTGTAGGCAAGACAAATCAGGCCGGATTGACCGATCGATCGTGTGTAGGGGCCCTTAATTTAGTAGACATTCAGCGATGCCACTTTTTACCAGTTACGACTTATATTACGATATGTATTATATTATTTATCCATATACACCTGTGAGTGTCACTCATATTATATTATACTTATACCACAATCGTTCTTCAAATTAATAAACAAATTATTAGACAAGGTAAACGTCTAATAATCAATTTTCTGGTGGTTATTCCCATACGATAATCTGGTGGCAGCG
Source organism: Parapsyche elsis (assembly GCA_022651745.1). Taxonomy (NCBI): domain Eukaryota; kingdom Metazoa; phylum Arthropoda; class Insecta; order Trichoptera; family Hydropsychidae; genus Parapsyche; species Parapsyche elsis. Next base: position 1,244,635 of record JAGVSN010000006.1, read on the forward strand.
CTTCGCCGTGACCCAATTTATTTGACCACCAGTTGCAAAATAGAGATTTCCATCCCCATTCGTAACATATGTACATATAAATTGGGTATACATATAATACAATATTTGACGCCTGTCTTTATTCATCGACACTTGATAATTTAATTGGTAACAAATGCGTTTTGTTGATTACCATTCAAGTCATTGAATAAATAATTAGGACGATTGCATTGTTGTCATTCACATAATTAGATTTGATCATCAAATAGAAGACTGGATCTACATATATTAAACTGTATGTATCTACACACATTTAATGTTTGATTGGGAATAAACACCACTCATTAAACATCCCGTCGTTGACTGTATGTAGTCTCTTCAAATTTAATATTTGTAAAATACCACATATCTACATACTTCGTAATTTTGTCGGCATTTCTTAATTTGGTCATTTCAATGGAAAAAGATCCGGCATCCCTGATTAAAATCCTTGCAAGATTTCAATCATCGATTAGGAGCTCGACGATTCAAAGCAATTTCCTTTACAACTCATACACTCGACCGCGAGATATTACAATTAATTTATATCGCTAATATTACGACTATCGACTTTGATGCGTTTACATTGCGAGCATTTTGTTTATCAACGTTGTGTATCTATCTTATAATATTATGTATTATATGTACATATACATACATATATATAATGTTTATTTTATTTTTAATCTGAACATTCTTACGAATTCAAATTTTAGTGGTATCTTAAAAGAGACGATTCAACTGTGTCTAGCCACACTCGGAACATTTGGCATATCGAATTTTCAATGCAATGCGGGGCTTGAGAGTCATCGTACCGTGGTCACCACTTTGTGGTAAAATCAATGGCGATTACCCACCGACACAGACGAAATCGATATTCGTGCCGTTTAAATATTGTATGCAAATCGATACGAACGAACACATACCGGATGCAACTATCTATTCAAATGCCCTGTACTTATAGGAAGTCGAACTTCATTTGCGCTAGTAGTAATCGATGTTCTGGATGGATGAAAACTAGATAAAATCATATCTAAATTTATTTTGTTCACGTTGTAATTCTCTTACAATTTAAAGTTGGAATCATTATCTACCCTTAGGCGCCAGATTTGTTCCGTGTTACTTATCCTCAAAGCATTTTTTTTTTCTGAGAAATCCTTCAAATTTAAATATTTATACGCGTTGTGTGCTGTTCTTATTTTTTCCGTCCAAATTTCTATCTTCCCACGAAACATCCTCTGGAAGACGTCTATCCACTTGTTGGAACGTGTACCTTTTTATTGTGTATTATCTTCTTTTTTTTTGTGCTCTCGTTCGTCGAATTTGGTGGACCTAGAACTCGTCTCGCCACAAATTTGATAACCGCCCACTAACTATGTAGCCGACCTTACGTTTAACATCGGCCAAATATTTTTCGATATCCTTGCATCGAACGCAAAACCACACGAATATTATATTTTAAATTCATATCATCATCCATCGTAAAGAATACAGTGTACAGCAGCATACTATAATATGATAATGGAAGCCGAAATACATATGTCTTCTCGGATAAACGTGAACATGATTATTACAAACATACTTATGTCGGGTGCCCTTTTGAAATGCCTACGCGTTTACGGTACGACATAACTTTTCAATTAAAATTTTTAACACGCCGACTTCTTGTATACGCATTTTTGTTTCATCGAATCCATCGATACTTTTGACGTATCAAGATTTGTTTTCGAATTCATTTGTCGCACTTCAGATTCTAGGCTGCCTTCTCGGATGCTTCGTAGGATGCGCGTGTTAATTTTAAAACAGTACCAAGTCGTTGTTGTTTTTTTTTTTCATCCTATTCGAGCTACTGTAATGTGTTTCTTTATTTATACACACATACACCGTGCGGACGGTTCTTTGTCTCGAAAATGAGAAGACGTGAGTAGAGGTGGGTGAGCTCGTTCGTGGGTGCATCTAAAAACTGGACGAATGCGAACATCTGACGTTGCACCGGTGGAAGTGCATTGGTGGAGGAACACACCTACCTACCTGCTTGCTCGCTGGTGCTGCCGGTCGAGCGTTCAAGAACATTGACCCTTTGCGGACAGAGGTCTGTTTAGAACCTGTCCTAGACAATAAAGAGAATCCCTCGCGACTGCTTCACCATCAACCTGGACCCCAGCGTCCAGCGTAATGACCTTGCCGGCTTAGGAACATCGCAAAATTCGCGTCGAAAACTTGGACCCTTTTTCGCGTTTTTGCCACCTGTGCGCTAGCCATCGATGGGAGGCCCTTTATTGTTTGTGGTCGTGTCTGTTTCTCCATTCCTTTTTTCTGTGGTTTCTCGAGTGCAACGTATGCGTTGACACGACGTGTCTCTAGAAGTCGAACCAGTTGCATGTTTATTTTAAATGCTGGCCGCATATCATCTCTCGGATATACAGAACTACCTTCCACAGTTCGCCTCTCATAATTTATATTTCCGTCGTTTAAATCCAAACGCAAGTACATACATACATATGTCATTTGTCAAAATGAGCATATTCGATATCCGACAAATATGAACTTTACTCTAATATTATGCTTTTTAGTTTGTTGTACTTGCGGATGTATGGTGATATGTATCGATATGATCCAACTGGTCAGACTGGATGTGCGTTGTTAACTAACCACCGGTTTATAGACAACTACTCGTTCGCATAATCATCGGCAAAACTTGAACTCGACGATCGAAAAGTTCTATGTAGTTTGCGGTGCGGAATGCGAGGAAACGCTGAATAGCTTCGTCCACAAGTGGGTTCAGTAACCTCTTTATGGTGAAGGGTGGATTCGGAAAGATCGAGGGTAGTTTTTCCTCGCTTTTCTGACGACCGTGTGTGATGGACTTAATTTTCTGCGCAATTCTGTTTGAATATCGTTTTGAAACATAATTGAAATTCGAGAGAGCAGTGTCGTAAAATTGGCTACGGATAAAAAACAATAAAACGTCAATCGATCGATGTCTGCGGAGGCTATTGAATTGTCAATTAATGGTTGTATATCTTGTTTCACTTGCTTCATTTTATTAATATCCCCTCGTCGTATACAACGTCACAGGATTTCAAATGGCGGGCTTATTTTTTTTATCAAAATACATATTGTAAACGCCCTTGTTACAAAAACAAATGTGAATAATCTGAACATACTAAGCTTATCAGAGTTTATTAATATCTATTGCTAATTTTATCGAACAGAAATGGAATATCTGAATTTTCTTATGTATACAATATCTTGTATCTACTCTAATTAACTGATAGTTATCTTGGTTGTAACGTTGACTTAACAATATTCAATACGCTTTCGAGCTCATATAATATTAGCATCGTCGATAAGACTGATAGACAAACTCTATATGAGCAATTCGTACGTAATTCATTTGAAAATTTTAAATGTAAATTGGATACATAGATCAGTGCTTCTATTTTTTTTTTAACTTTATCCATATCGGATATTTTAGTATTATTGCCATATGCGGTCTATCTAATGCAGAATTGTGTTAGGTTAGGTCATGGCTAGTTGCCACTACCACACTACTACTAGTAGACTAATGGTTTACTCCAATCATAAGCCTTACAGTACAAAGGACAGGTAGTAACAGGCAATTGGTGTTCTCTACACTATGTAGTATTCGTGTAGTATCATCGTCAATTACTTGATTAGATAATGGTGGGTATTGGGCAATATGCACATTTTTGCTTATTTTCTAGCTAGTCGGTTTGCCTGTCATGTGACGGTGGATTCCAACCCCGCCTAGTTTTTGGAATAACAGTACAGCCTATAGCCCGTTTGACAGTACGTGAGACAATTATATAGTGTACCGTTGATTGAACGAGTGTACTGCCATACAATCGACTTGTCGACTCGAACCAACTTTGCCAATACAAGTTTTGTTTGTTATGTGAGCAATACTAGCGTGATCGCAACGACCCGGGCAGGCAGACGCTTACGCCAATATATATTCATTCATTCGTCATTGGCCTGACGACCCAGGGCGGGTCTTAGCCTCGTCCAAGAATTTCTTCCATCTTCCCCTGTCTTGCGCCAGTGTCCTTCAGTTGGTTGCACCGGTCGCCCTAGCATCTCGGATGACAGTCCAGTCATATATAAGAGTAATAATCATCATCATCTTCAGACGTTCACCATCCACTGCTGGATTAAGGCCTCTCCAATCCTCTTCCATTCCTGTCTTGAGCAATCTGCATCCACTCGATTCGCACACATTCTTCTCAATTCATCAGCCCATCTTCCCTTGCTTTCTTTCACATCCTCTCGGATACCATTCCTGTATTTCTCGCGTCCATCTGCCATCCATTCTTCTCGCAATGAGTCCACTTCAACTTTTTCACACGTTCCGCTATATCTGCCACTTTGGTCACGCTTCTTACCCATGTATTCCTGTTACGATCTCTTCTTGTTATACCGAGCATACATCTTTCCATGCTTCTCTGTGTGCACTGGATTTTGCGTAACATTCTTGAATTTACCATCCACGTATCACATCCATACGTCGCAACTAGCAGTACGCATTGGTCGTATCGTATGCCTTCTTTTTTAAGCATAGCGGTATGTTGGATTTGAAAACTACTAGCCAAATTGCCCGGCGTTGCTCGGGCGGGCAATTTTAAAATTAAAACAAATGCATATCGAAATAAACATTTTTTCTCCAGTACAAACAAAAATTGATTAAGATTTTTGTATGGGTGCCTCTTGATCCCGGGCTCCGACCCCTTCCAAAAACTGTCTACGTTCTAACACTCTAAGTTACAGTACCATGAGATGGTGTACCGAATTTGGTGGTTCTAAATAAATTGAAAACTGTAGATTTACATAGCGGACAAAACAAACAAACAAAACAAACATTCAACTTTATATATGTAGTTGATGTTTATTCTTCCAAAAGCGCTCCATCCTAGTTTAATTTCGTCTTCTTTACATCCAGTCACATTCACCAATTGTCCTTGGTATAAATAACTATCAACTATCTCAACAATATGAATATCTACTGTGACTACGTTTTGCGTGCAAAATTCATTAAACAATTTTAATTTTATCAAAATTAAGTAATAAGCAATAAAAAAAAAAAATTACCCAGATTTCTTTACGCATCCTAGAATAAGACATCTTCCAAAAGTGTAACTTGTAAGATTCAACTCGCCCAGACAGTCGACGCCTCTTCAAAGCTAGACGCTCGTTTACACCAACAAAACGATTTTATTTTTTACGTGGAAAATCCAAATTCGCCGAGCGAATCGCGCACACACACACACAAACACATACCTACGTATATAATCCAATATTTTGACAGTCGCGTGCCCTACAGAGAGATCGTTCGGACGAGCGATCGTTTACCTGAGCGGCGGCCCGGTCAAAGGTAAAATACACACACACACGTGCAAATGTACACACGCGCGTACAGACTCACGCACACGGGCGCACGCGAATCGAAAAGAGCACATGGGGACGGAGGGGGCGAACGAAGGGCCCACAGTGCACCGCCGACTTTAAGGGAGGGGAGGGGCGGGGGGGAAATGCGGAGCGGGGAAAGGGGGGAAAGCGCTCGTTCGCCTGCAGTCGGTCGCGCAGCACACCGCGGATCGCACGCGTCGCACTTTCACGCACCACGGCAACGCAACTTTTTTATTTATTTATTATTATTAAATTTTTAATTAATTCGCGAGTGTCTCGCAGCCCTGTCGCACCGCAGTCCAACCCTCGCGTTTCGACCGATATCATCCCCACCCACACCTCGGATTGTTTTGATCCTAGGGGCGCACATCGATCCGGCGTGTTCTCGTGACGTCACACACCCCTCACCAACACACGGGGACGCGCACCGTGTGCATCGAATACTATCAAAACAGTGCACGGTGAACCATCGGCGCTCGAGCCCAGAGTGAAAAATATTTTCAGTTGATCGTTTCCTCCAAAGTGGTCCCGTTGTTTGTTGTTTGTTGTTGATGTTGTTGTGGTGCGAGAGCGAGAGGAGGAGAGGATTCTTCCTTTTTTTCTGACCGTCGCTGCACAAAAGGTAATAAAAGTCCATTGAAACGCACATACTCACTCACACGGTGGAGCGTTCGGAGTAACAATAGCCCAAACACCATTTCAGATTCGTGTCAAATAGCTATCACTGAAAAATAAACTTTTTATTTTGAGGTAAAGTTAACCAACGTGGTCTAACTATGAACACGAGGAGACCCAACAAGGGGTTATCATCGCAATAATGACAATTTTTGGTGAACCGTCTCACAACCAAACCAAATAAATTGGGCAAATTCTAACATGAGACTGGTAATGTTTAAGATTTAGTCATACCCAAATCTTGACAGTGACATTAAATTAAGACCAAAAAACATTTCAAACCAAAAGAGTAAAGGCCCCCCCCCCCCACTCACGTTGCGCTCTTTCGAACGATTCCGAAGTGAAATCGTTACGTGTGTGTCCAAAATCTAAGTCGGGCAATGCTTTACTTTCGTACGATTTACTTTTCCGATTTGAATATGCAAGCCAAAATTGTTACGTGTGTTGGTACATGCACTGTGAGTGTATCACGCTTAAAAATACATACAACAATAAATGTCTTCTGGGTGCTAAAATTCGCTATTATGCTGGTTTATTTTAAAATCGTTTCAGATTTATGAGAATTTGAACGTCTGTGGGCACGACACGACACACATATGGAAAATCTTAACGTTTCATTTTACTGTTGAAAAAATCGTATTGTGCAAAAGACGCAACGTGAATGGGTCCTTAATGCTCTAAGAATCACTGAGCTATCGCCTGATCAATCAGCGAAATTCCGATTTAAAAACCATCTTAGTTATATTGTTTTGAATTTGTATCAATTTTATCTGGTGGTTAGGCCGCTGTTATTCTGAAAGCCTCATTTGTAAACACATATACGTTTTGTTATCTATCTTGTTCGGCCTCGCACACAATAGACATTATGAATTCGTTAAGCCCGCATCATTCCGTCGACGCATCCCTCTGGCTTCGGTGCACAACCTTTTTTTTTTACTTTTATCTGTTTCCATTGAATTCGAATCGTCAAATTCGATGTAAATAAACGAAGCACGTGCCGTTCGTTGAAATGTTGAAATCCTGTGTGAATTTTAACGGAAAATCAAGTATGTGTCTGACTTTTCAGCGTGATGATTTCGGAATTACCCGGGGTATTTCGTACGTGTCGGTCGAAACGAATCGGCCTACGTGACCCAGGAGCAGCGATGACTGATGGATGACTTTAGCGGAAGTGTGCGCTTGTGTAAATTAGTAAACATTCCGCTTACTTTTCGACCGACTCACTTTGCGGTGTGTCCATTGACAAGTTTAGTTTGCTTTTTTTTTTTTTTAGTTTTTACGATTCGCGTGAGTCAATGCCCGTCGTTGGAAACGGCGCGCTAAAACAGCTGATTACTTTTATCGCATGTGTGTACGAAAATTCGCGAGTGTGTGAAATTCTCGATAGTGCGTATTATCGCCGCGTGTGTGTGGTTTACGTATATCTAGTGATTTTGTAACACTTGTTCGGCTAGCGGTGAGTGCAATTGAGACAAAGGAATTTATTTGCAAGGATGTGGCGCGCTTACAATGCAACAGACGTAAAGTTCATTGTTTCGAACGATCAAATCCTTCGATACAAAGCAATAGTCGCAATTTTTATAGATGCTAATTTGATAGAGATGTTTTTTTTCCGCTCCTGTTCTCTTACCGCAATGGTAAATCATGGTATGAAATTATGTTCGTTGAGGTTTTGAACTCTTTAAAATGGGGTTGTTAAAACCATTACCGTTCAAGCTTTTGTGTAAAATTTTGTTCGCAGATAAAAAATGCTCGGTACTTTTGATGTCGCCGCACGCTAATGTCTGACTTTTGTAAAATGCGACACGGTAATTGATTTGTAAAATTTGAAGCAACTTTTCGAAATTAATGATTCACTAAACATTTATTGTAAGTTTGTCTACAAAAAACACTATACATAATAGATCTGATTCATTAGTTTGGGGTTTCGTAGTAAAATTGCGATCGCTCATGTGTCGTGCGCGTATTTTCCCGGAACAGAGTTGTAAGCTCGCGGACAGATGGTGTGTGACCTCATCTCAGTGACGACAGACAAAATGCAGGTATGCATTCCGTCACTAATTGAATTTGTGTAAATTTTACGATAAGCTTATAAAATTAGCATTGGAGAATAGTACAATAGTTCACCAGTGAATTCACAGTGTTATGTGTCGCATCTGTTTACTGTCAATTGATGTACAGCTCTAATTGACCGTTTGGTGCATCCAAAATGTAAATCGTTCAATGTCTATTTTCAGTACTTAATCTTCACACTTTTTACTTTTAATATACATATTGTAATCGTGCAAAAATTCGACCCCGAGATTTTGACTGATTTGTATCAAGTATCATCATCCCCTGATCACGTTCTCATGATTTCTGGAAAATTTCTGTGTGCCTGTGTACTTTTTAACATTAACTCCGAAACTATCAAGTCTATCAAGCTGAAATTTCATATCTATCATTTTCACGTAAGGTGTAAGAGATATTATGATTTTGGTCAACATCCGCCAACCGGAAGTGGCACTCACTCACAATGGAAGTTCACTCTTGACGAGATTTCGTTTATTTTTTTCTGATTTTTAAATATTTGGTATTTGCATAATATTGTAATATTAAAAACCTTAAAGCAATACCTAGTTACAAAAAAATAAATCAGTCAATCGGAAGTTGGTATTTTTTCTTGTAGAAAAGTCAAAAATCCTGTTACTACGGAATATTTCCGAATAACTACTTAGCCGATTAAGTTGAAAGTGGTAAGTTTACCTTTGCACGATTTTTTTTTCGGCCTTTTATAAATTTTAATTTTTCATATGTATTATAAAATTAGAATAATTATAGCAATAGTGAGTTTAAAAAAAACTCATCAAAATCGGTATACTAGAAGTGACGATTTATCGCGTTTCAGTATGCGTTGAAAATTGTTTGTGTTTGCGTGCACACCGCGATTTTATATTATGCGTTCGTTCGTTGCTCGCTATGTTTGAGGCAATATTCTTCGGCTCAAGAGTAGAATTTGATTTTTGACTTTTCAAGATTCAAAAACTCCTTTGTGTACTCCTCAAATATATGGATGAAGTCATGGGTTTTCCACACCCGAATTTTTGTTGTTGTTGTTTAATTAGCTTGTAATTTTTTGATCAGCCCTCGCACATGATTGTAGAGGTTATCGCCCCTTTTCCGCAGATAAAAATGTTCTGTCGATCGTCATAGCGCAAGTTAACTTGCCACTTTGCTGTAATAATTGTGTATTTTGGACAAATTGCAAATGTAGCGAGTGCTCTCTTGTCGAACAGGTTTTTCGGCCAATCCAGCTGTTCGTCGTACTCGCATCGTACAGGTGCACAACACCCAACGTTTACTGCAATTTTTTCGCCACAATTTAACCGCAATTTTTTTTTCCTTATCATCAGCGTCATTCCGCACTCGCGTCGCCTAACGGTATTCGATCCTACGTAGTCAAAAATTAATTTATGTTTAATGCGCGATACTGATTAGAACGGGCAGTGTGTATGGTACATACATATACACAAGAGATTAGAGCATAATATCAAACCGGTTAACCTTGTTGCATTGTATTTAACGCTTATGCGTTTGAAATTCCGCGAATTTCTTGCACACCCCGATCACATCCGCTTGCTGTCGGAGGGGGTATATATCGAATCATTATTAAATCTTCGACATCATCATCATCTTCAGGAATGCAGTCACGTCGGAGGGGCGAATATGTGCGAGAGGTCGACGAACGACCACCAATTCCTCCTCCCACACGCTCTCGCACGATCCGACCGATATTTTCAGCGATTAGCAAATTCCTAAATCGACATAATCGATAGAGTTAAAATAATCTAGCGTCTCCTTGCGTGCGTATGTTAATAACACTTTAATCGGCTACCGTTAGCATAAATCGACAATTTAGGTATCGTTGACCCTATATGTGGTATGTATGTATGTACTTGCTCGGTGGTTAGAATATTGTGTACCGAACGTAAACCCCATGGAAATGGATTCCCACCGGTTCCCCTTCGTCGTTTGAATAGTCTTTGACCGTAAGATGTGCTTATACGCACCTGCCGGATGAGGTAATAGAATATCGTTAACGACACGAGTACCTCTCTGTACTAAAATATATGTACACGAATAAATACGTTCGAAGTTTGCATCGTCAAATGTTAAATTTTCATCTTGTCGTGTATACATACATACACCCGGTATACCAGTATTGAAGATTTTCTTCGATGTTCTCCGTTCGTATTGACTTGCGTAAATTGTATCCGATTTTCGTCGTTGATTTATTTACAAAGTAAAACCGCAAAAAGGTAGAGGATGAAAGACAGATTGTTGCTTATACTTGAAATATATTGACACGTGCTAAAAACCTACGAACGACTATAAATAAAATAGAAAACATCCGCCAACTTTTCTACGTAATCATTGCGTGCGCGTACACTCATCAGATGTTCAGAATATTTTTAGAAACTATTCTTAAGTATCAAATTTATATTTAAAAAAATTCGACGTTCCCTCGAAACAATCACCGTATAAAAGTGGGATTTGATTTATTCGCGAACCCTTCGCACATTTTGAAATTTTATGGCGTGTTTTGTTATCGGGTGTGTGAATAGGGTGGGGGGGAGGGAGAGTTATACCTACGCCCTTTTTTTTTTTTATCTCGTCAATAAATCTTGTCTCGTGCATTGTGCATCTGTGCCCAAAAACATCAAAATTCAACTCATACATACATATGTACACACTTTCGTTTTCGATAGAAACTATGTATGTATGTATGTATGTATGGACTCATTGTGTACACCAGTATCGTTCTTATATCCGTTTTCTTTTTATCCTTTTTCTCTTTTCGTGTCCGGATTTAGCTCGTAGCCGTCTGGCAACGTTGATTTTCATTTCGGAAGAGTGCACCGCTTTTGTGCAGCAGCTCAATGTCCTGTCAAAAGATTGGTCTTCCGTTTGCTTCGTCCGATTGAAATTTTAAATGTGTTTCGTCTTCGGAATACATACATAACTCACTATGCAAACAGTACGAATTACAAAGCCAAATTGATGATATTATTCTTTTTTCCACAAACGAATTGGATGCCGGAATATGCACATAATTCACAGTTGTGTTTTCTATATCGAATCGGTCGAGTGTATCTACCTCCTCTCTACGGGCGTTTTTCCTCTCGTATCGATCGATACCTCTTTACGATGAGCACTTTGGTCTTGTTGTTTGAATCGACTGTACAGTACCGCCAGCTAACATTCTCAGACGCATAATGTAAATTGGGTGCAGTTGTGCTTCGCCGCGATGCATTTTTATTTATAAACTGGCGCACGTGCCGAGCTCAACGTACGCAAAGTCAATATCGCACGGTAGTTATTACCTGGTTTTTGTTTTAATTGTTCAACTTCTTCCTACTACAGAACCGGTCATCTCTGTATTGTAATTACTTTCTAAATCTATCCACTACTCGCCTACTGGATGAAGACCTCTCGTATTCACTTCCGTTCTGTCTGTCTTGTGCTACTTTCGTCTAGGATACATGGTTTCATACTAAATTCGGGACTGCGAGCGATCGTGCATACATACATACTATATCGAAATGCGTATGCTCTGATGCCCTGACACTATGTGCTTGGTTGGAAGTACATGCACCTACTTTTTGAGAGCTTAACATATTAGCTTCGACCTTCCATGGCATTATCAGTTGTTCGTTGTTGAAAATGTACGATTCTCAGTGAGCAACGACTAGGTGCTTGGCAGTGTCGCTAGCTTGCGACGTGAACCACGAATCTCAGGTAGAAAAAATCGATAGAACCACCTGCCCGATTGACTACCAGCGATAAGAAGACGTCGTCGAGCTAACACCGGGCTACGGATTATGCTGAGAACGCGCCTGCGCGATAACGGGTTAACCTAATTTGGCGCGGCCGATGCCCTCACGAGAGAGCGGCCGCTGAGCTGGTGTGACGAGGATCGCCTCCTGCGGTCGACGACTCCAACCGCTGATGATGCTGCATCATCTTTTTGCCATTTCAACTCCTCACGAACGAACACACCGCTTGTATTCACCCAAAGCCCGGCTGGGATACACAGAAGCAACCAGTGTCAACGTTTTGCCTCTGCAGCCAGTTTCTAAACTGCTTGCTGAACTTTTGCACCAGAGACATGTTCCTCGCGTGTGGACACATCGTATCTTCCTGTCGCCACGTGTTGTATATGTATATAACAGAACTGGCATTACGACTAGTTAACACATCGAAAGAACAGTTCCATAAACATTAAACGCGTATCAGCAGAAAGAAAGTGTATGAAGGACACGTTGCTGGAACAAAATGTCCTACAACTACATACATAGCTTGAAAATCTGCAAAGTCAAAATGTCAAATCTGTCATTTTCAGCCGTTCACCATCCACTGCTGGATGAATCCTCTTCCATTCCTGTCGTGTCTTGACGAAACGGTCAAAAGTATCAACGCTTCAACTCTGACCAATATATCATCATCATTTTCAGCCGTTCGCCATCGACTGGCGAACGAAGGCCTCTCCAATCCTCTTCCATTTCTGTCTGTCTTGAGCAATCTGCATCCATGTGACTCCACACATTCTTCTCAATTCATCAGCCCATCGTCCACTCGGTCTACCTTGCTGTCTTTCACATCTTCTCGGATACCATTCCTGTATTTCTCGCGTCCATCTGCCATCCATTCTTTTCGCTATGTGTCCTTTTTCACACCTTCCGCTATATCTGTCACTTTGGTTATACTTGTTACCCATGTATTCCTCTTACGATTTCTTCTTGTTATACCAAGCACGCTTCTCTGTGTGCACTGGATCTTACGTAACTTTAGCATTCACGTTCCACATCCATACGTCATACATAACTGGCACTACGCATTTATCGTATGCTTTCTTTTTTAAGGATTGAAAAACTATGTTTATTCTTCCAAAAGCGCTCCATCCTAGTTTCATTCTTCGTTTTATATCTTCTTCTTTACATGTTCACCAATAAATTGTCCTAGGTATAAATAATTATCAACTAATCTCTACAATATGGTTATCTACTGTGACTACGTTTTGCGTGCAAAATTCATTAAACAGAATCTGTGTACGTATAACCGTCTAAAAGATCCTCAGTTTTCGGTATGTCACCATCGAATATATTCTGTGCGTCCAATAACGCTCTGTGTATGTATGTATGTGGTCGAGGTCTGGAATTTATACCCAAACATTTCTACTTACGTCATTTCACAAATATTTCATCACGTCTAAGCTAAAAACATCGTCGATTGGAGGCTATGAATTATCAAAAATTTACTTGAAGAACTTGTGTACCTACCCACCTATGCATGTATACCATCGTGCATATCGAACTGCTCTCTTCCTGGTTTATTGGTCGTAGTGGTTCAAGTAATGGGTCATAATTACAATTTCAAGGACTCGTCGAATATTTTGTAAGGCATTTACGGTTTACGGATATTCGTTTTCGTCGATGAAACCCGTCTTCGTGATGCAACGCGCTGTAACGAGTTACACAGCCAACTTGACATTGGAAGCAGGTGAACTGTTCGTCTACTTTCCCCGGTCGTGCCGCATTCTCGATTCTTTCTCGTCCGGCCCGTTTGAGGCGTCTTCTTTCTTCTGTATTTTTAACGTGGTGTACTTGAAACGCTCCCATATTCCTGTTTTCCTTTTTTTTTTTATCTCGGAAATATTAATAATCATTGTCGATTGCTAACACGAATAAATTCGAATTAGATATATGTACAGTAAAAAAATTTGTGAGGTCCGATTTGGGTTGTCCATTTAAATGTGTTTCCGGCGTTTGATTCGCTTTATGCAATTCAAAGTGATAATGCAAACTTATCCGGATTTGATACGCGTGCAAGGGCTTTGGTTTTGCAATGACCGGTCATTCTTCGTGAGTTCAATTTACATAACACGTTTTCGTTCGCCATAAAGCACGCGAAACAACAACAAGAATACATAGTTACCGAGTATAGGAGAGAGAGCCTGTTTTTTATTTACCTCCAATGCAACGAGCACCAGTGGCAATGCCATTGACTCTTGTTGACAAAAACCAACGGTACATTTTCTAGACCGGCAATTTTACGTTCCCGGAAGACGAACGATCAGCTGGAGGTAACGGAGGCGATAACGCCAATTTTATTGCAAAAAAATGTTTACACTCCTGCAATAAATAGGCTGTCATAAGAATTCTTAGAATAGTCACCACCTTGCATTTCCCGTAAGTGGTTTCTTTGCCTTCTCAATATGTACCACGGAGTTAAAATTCATATTATACATACATATGTATGTATGTAGGAAAAAAAAAATCGTCTAAAACTCTATAAAGTTTAAGTGTGTTAATTGCTTAGTTGTACAACAAAAAAAAAATTCTTAAAATAATTTGAACTATCCTTGACATTAACCTTTTACGAAACCTTAAAAGAAAAAATCCCCAAATTTCCTTTGGTATTAGTTGTTGCTATAATTTCGTAACCTTTCGTCCTTTTAAGAAGTGTCACAAGCCACTTTGTACGTTGACGCAATGCTTTAGTTTCACTTCACCTACTTTCCTATCGATTTATGTTTATGGATATAAAAAAAAGGCAACATGCAAAGCGTAGGGTTAAGACCTTATCGCCCTCGCTAAGGCATAATGGGGGGCCCTATAAAACGTTATGGACCAATAAGCGCTCAAGGGCCATGGCACAGTTTCAAACGGGTGCAGATGTATGTGTTATGTGCGTGTCGGGCGCACTGACCTTGTTGCGTTATTCATTATGCACTTTGTTGCGCTTGCAATGATTATTGCACGCGAATTTTCGCAGCCTTCCGCTGCACCGAAGCTGCCGCACTTCGGTGCGATCGCTAGTTGTGTGGGTGCCAATGAACATCTCCTTGTCCCCAATTGCATTCTAACGATAAGTGCATCACCACTCTAAAATGACCTAATGCATTTTGAGCGATTGCTCGATGATATTACTATATCCTCAACATTTCAACAACTCAAAGCATTTATATGACATCTATGTATCTAACGCAGCAATGAACATGACGGGCGGGCATTTTTTTCCAGAGTGTTACCTATTTTTATATAATTTATAATTAACGTAAACAAGCAGCTGGGATAAACCTTGTACATCTGTGGACTCGTCCAGTTGCAATGAGAAAAATCTACTCTCACTAGCTCATCTTCTGCCCGCTGCGACATTTCATCGATTCTGCCCGCAATCGTGTTATTTGAAAGCGAAATCGTTTCGACATCTAAACTTTTTCTTGCTCTTATCATCAAACACAACTCCAACCGTATATTTTATTGCTGGGAGCACTAAAGACTTGCCAATTGTGTGCAATATACCAGCTTGCGCGATTCGCAAACTAATCAGGTACGAGGTGTGGAGATTTTTTTCAATATTGCTGGTGTAATGTGGAAGCTTCGTTTTCGACGACAAGCTGCTCAAATTGTCTTTTGCAATTAGTTCGGTCGCATGCTCTCGTGCGGGTACATCGCAGCAAATAACACACTGCGACCGTAGATCTTCTTCGGATTTCAAAAACTTTTCATGACCCACCAAAGAACGGCTACAGTTTGGGTTTCAGTTTGAGTTTCATTCTATTGAACATTTAATTTTGATAATATACGAGGCAAATCAATTGCTATTATTTTTAAATATCGTTATAATAGTACTGTTTGAACTACTTTTTCTTATCAAAAATTTTAGTTTTCCACGTATGAAAGAGTCGACAGAGCGTTCGGTGGCTCTTACGCTCGTAATTAATTTAGGTCGCGACCTTATAACTGGAGCAGCTCGTATATTATGCAATAATACACACTGTTTATACATATTACAGTGTACAATCATCGCATTTAGGTATATGTGTGTGTTTGTTTGCATTTATTAAACACTCCATGTATGTATCATACAAACATCGAATGACACACTTTCCACCGTTCAAATATCCAAAGTTTGCCTTGTCTTCCGACGCAAAGTGCATATTATGGCCACGGCTGATGCACTCGCTCCGAGATCTACTCGAATTAGTGGACCAATCGGGCTTTCCATACTCGCGTGTGTTGGTGTAGTTCAATTTCCGCCATGTCCACCCGCACGCAATAGCAAACAATACAAGCAACCGGTTGTTGTACTTGTGATAGTCTGGGATTCACACACTCTGGTATGGCGTGCCTCACAGTCGAAAGCAGCTGAAAGTCGGTGGAGCACTGAAAAATTTGACTGCTAAACTGATGAGTTTCCTTTTGGGTTTTGGCCCCAATCATTGTAATTTATACATACTAGAGTGACCTACCATACAATGTTACGATGCAGAATGAAGCCACGGTAGGGATAATAATTCAACACAAAAACTGTACCTCGAAATTAATTTGGGACTATGTAGTTCCTTAACAGTTCAGATCCGACACCTTTATACAACATCTTTATTACCAGCGGCTCCCAAAATGTGGGTCGTGAAAAGTTTTTGAAATGTAAATTTTTTGTTATAATTATTTGAAAATAAAAAATCCAATTATTTAAAAATAGGATTTTCGTGAAATGGAGACGAAGAAGATCCACGGTCGCAATGTGTTATTTTCTGCGATATGCTCGCGAACGAGAGCATGCGGCCGAACAAATTGCAAAAGACAACTACAAAAGCTTGTCGTCTAAAACGAAGCTTCCGCATTACACCAGCAATATTGAAAAATCTCTCCACACAATTGGCAAGTCTTTGGTGCTCCCAGCAATAAAATACACGGTTGGAGTTATGTTTGATAAATAAGAGCGAGAAAGAAGTTTAGAACTCGAAACGATCTCCCTTTCAAATAACACGATTGCACGTAGAATCGATGAAATGAAGATGAGCTGGTGAGAGTACATTTTTCTCATTGCAACTGGACGACTCCACGGATGTACAAGGTTTATCCCAGCTGCTTCTTCTCGCTAGCAAAACTCTAGATTAAAAAAATATTAAATAATCGCCTTCATGTCCATTTAAGCTATATAGATGAGTCGCGAAATTTTGCCGTACTGAAAAGTGGCACTGCTCTAGTACATTTAAACTATTTAACCAAAACGCACGGCTTTTACCAGCTTACAATCATGCAAATAAATAAAATATTTTTACGTTTAAACTTTTTAGTTCCTAAAAAGTTTTGGAATTGTGCAGTGAACGCATTGCTGACTGATTCATAGCCCTATTTCACATGAATGTTGCTAAAACCTCACTGTCGAGCATTTGGCATACATTTCATTCGAATGCCATGTGTGCGTACGTACATGTATGTACATTGAAAAACACGACCATTGTTTGTAGTAAATAGCACTCTGATATGAATGGAGCTTTTGAACTGCATTGATGGAAGAGAGGGCTCGTGGACCAGGGGTTCTAGACTGCAAGTGCACACACACACATGCGTTTTGCCTTTGTAGCCGACGTTGCCAGTTCGACGATTCTGCCGTGACGTCACGCCTTATCGAGCCCTCTTCCGGTTGCGTAATTCTGGAAAAACATCCTCTCCAGAGGTAGTGTGGTTTCGATTGTGCCCTCGTTATTTATTTGCAACTGTGGGTGTAGCCGCGAGAGCGATGCTCCCCAAGTGGTTGCTTCGCGATTGTATGTATGACCTATTTTCTCTCTCGTTGTTGACGTATCATCGTTCTCGCCGTTTTTAGGTCAAGTTGTGACCCACCATACAGACCCAACTGACGCACACACTCACCCGTGTGCTATTCCCTAAATAATTGCGAAAGATAGGCCATATAAACAAATTCGCTTGCTGTTTCACTTCGGTCGTGTCTGTACATAGTAACGACCTCTCCTTCCGGCCGAAGCATTGAACTCTACCTGTACAGTACGCTATCTGACCCAATTATGATACAATGCCGACATCGTTTAATGTTTGCCGGTTAATATAAGTCGAAAAGATTTAAACGGAAATTACCTTTGCGGAAGATTTCATAAGACCTATCATTGCACAATTTTTGATACATTCAGTGTGCTTACTTATTCCCCCCCTCCCCTGTCTTGTGTAATTCGTATTCTCGCGTAATGTGGCCATAATATAACCTTGACAGTGAAAAGTTTGCCCTGTATTTATAAATACTTGGGGTCGTAATGATGAAATCAGAGTTTCTGGAAATTTTCTTTTCAGAAGCGTAACTCTTTTCGAAATACTTATTTTCATCCTTTGTCAAATGCGAGCACGGAAGCCGCATAAACTCTTCTCATAACTTTACGTTAGTCGCCCACCTTGCGTCTACGCAGTTCCCACGTATTCTTCCCCTATTAAATGTAATGTTCTGCAATAGCCACCCTTCGTAGATTCGCGGTCGCCCCTACCCCCCCAGACTGCACCCTGTCGCCATTGTGTCATAATTTTTGCTTGCGAGGGGAGCATAACCCTTTTTAACTAATTTTTGTTTCCTCCTACCCCACCATGTAAAACTGTTACGTGTTTGCAACTCTTCGGAAATTTAAATTAATTTGCGTCGTTGCTTAACATTAAATGTACGCTTTGATCCAAAGCGTTTGCTCTCATTCAAGACGCTCGCTGGTCCAAATATAATACTTGACCTAGATTTCCCGTGTCTTCCGAATGCGCAAACTCTGGATGCACCGCATGGTTTTGTTATACATACTTATAAAGGTGTAAAAAAAGAGACAGGTTTTGAAAAGACGAGAACTTCTTCACTTACACCTGCTACACATATGTTGCATAAGTTTCATGCGAGGCAGATGCAGCTGTCGCTATGTTCGCACATTGAACTGCTACAGATGCACTGTGAACCTATTGTAAATTTGTCCTTGGAGCTCCTTTTATTTCTACATAATATATAATGCCAGGCATACAATGTACGTTCGACCATATACAATTTCAAGTTTCATAACCAAAGAAGTGTGTAAAATTTCATCTTCGTTAAAAATAGCATGTTCGTTCGGATAAATAAATCCAGGTTTAATCCGCCAAAACAGACACAGGTGGTCGAAGCCCTTTGTTGCTATGGCATACCTGCCTCGTCCCTTGCCTTTTGTATGAAATACGCTCTGTATGTACGAAATAAAGTAAAAAGAAAGACGAAGCATTTTAGGCAAAAAATAAAGTATTACATGTCGAATTTGTGATATACAGGCTCAATTTTATACGCCTGCCCAGCGTCCACATTGTATTGTCCTTGTTAAGAACAAAACTGCACCCAAAACAATAACACTGTTCATAATTTTCCTCATCTCTGTGATTTATAGTTTTAGTTGCGTTCTAAACGTCAACACTTGGTTTTGTTTTCACAGCGCACTTGTTTTATTTTGTTACCCATTACAAATTGATCTGCCCTACATTGTTCCGAAATCTTCAACGTGACAACGTACAGTCGTAAATCAAAAGACCAATGTCTCAAATCTTTCAGCTCTTAAATATTGTGTTCCATATTATTTACGACGCTCATATTTTTTTTTATCTTCGCGTTGTTCCATTCATTCAATTCGACGTGGAGCTTTCTTCGCGCAGGTATATTTTCAACCACTGCTTCTCGGGACAGATGGTTTTCACCAATGCTCTTTGTCTACTCGCGTGTGTGTGTATGTATGTATGTACCCAACAAGTGATGGTCATATCGCGAAGGAATAATGGGACAGAACATCTGTACCTGAGGCAGGTGATCGGCATATGCCGCACGTCTCCTCGCTTCCCGTGCTAAATTACCTTTAGGATTGATCACTAGCACTCTGAAACAAGATGGATACCCAATAAACAACGAGCACACTTTTAAATAAAATTGCATTTTGTCACAAAATGCAAATGTGACATTAATCCATCGCACCTTTGCACTTACGCGAACGCGTATCACTTGAAATCAGTGTCACCGGTTGTCTGTGTTTACGATAACCCTTCGATTTCAATCACGGGTACAACGTGCAAATCTATCAACGTTTGCAATAGGCAATTTGATTGGCCGTCTTCATACGATGTAAATTGATTTTGGAGTTGATGTAACCGCTCTGTACATTACACCTTTTTAGCTCCTGGACAAAGTGTATGTACATACATACAATATGTATGTAATATCAATTCAAAATATTTTGTTTCGCAACTGGGTCACTGTTGATAAGTCCAACGTTCACTCTTTGCTACAAAATACTCAAAGCACTCTCGTGTATATACATATGTATACTGGTAGGAGAGGGGTTGCAATCCCCCTTCTGCCAAGTAGATAAGGCCATCGGCCCTCTGCTATTTGGGGTGGGTATGAGGAGGAGTTTCCACGTCGAGCATCGTGCTCGACGTCACGTAGGCCTGACTCTTGCAATGTACTTGGTTCATAGTACATCTGCACCGGGATGTTCAACCCGGACGACTATCGACCGACCGGCTGCCTACCTGCCTGGGTCGTATGTGTGTACCTTTCGTCTGACTGGGACTTCCGTTTCCGTCCAATTATTCGAACTTCGACGCTGAAGAATAATAAAAACGCACTCCTTCTTCGATCGACCATTAAAACCCCGATAAGATAGATGTGCGGAACAAGTTAAAGCTCGTTCGTTGAAATTCACTATTCGAATAAAGGGGCGTGTGGGTAACACGTTCATTAGTTTGACGATTCAATTAAAAATTTGACCGAACTTGTTGACTGTGGAGCGTAGTGCTTAATGCTGAAAATTGAAATTAATGCGCCTATATAATTTACATATGTACATATAAACATTTCTATGAAATTTTACATGGCTTGTCTTGTTGATTGGAAAGGTCGCGTTATGCAGAATTTTAAACTTATGTACATGTACATATAATACGAAGGCACTCGAGCCATCTAAGATTCGCTGACGACATAGTTATACATAGCTCAGTAGATTTACAAAATAGATAAACACAATTAAGTAACGCAAGTAGGTTTAAGAATTAATTTTAATAGAACTAAAATTATGTCTAATGAATTTTGCACGCAAAACGTAGTCACAGTAGACAACCATATCGATAATTGGTGAACATGACTGGATGTAAAGAAGAAGAGATAAAACTAGGATGGAGCGCTTTTGAAAGTATGAACATAGTTTTTTTTTAAATTCAACATCCCGCTATGCTTAAATAAAAAAGAAGGCATACGACCAATGCGTACTGCGATCTATGACGTGTGGATGTTAAATTCAAGAATGTTACGTAAGATCCAGTGCACACAGAGAAGCATGGAAAGATGTATGCTTGGTATAACAAGAAGAGATCGTAAAAGGAATACACGGGTAAGAAGTATGTATAACAAAAGTGGCAGATACATATAGTAGAATAGCATAGATTGGCCTTAGCGCCCGAAAAATGACATACAAAAAGGGCATGCATTTTGCTTGGCTTTTTTTTTGTGGGACTTCTTTTTTGTGAGAATTCCCCGCACTTTAGACTCCCCCGCACACCCCCGTTGCTTCTGACGCTTTCTCCAGGCAAATATGTTTGGAATGGCCTATCTATGGTATTTTATATCTACATACATATGAGAACGAGTGAAAAAGTTAAAGTGGCAATGGGCTTGGACACATCTGGGCGAGAAGAATGGATGGCAGATGGACGCGAAATACTGGAATGGTATCCGAGAGGATGTGGTAGAAAGCAAGGTAGGCCGAGTGGACGATGGGCTGATGAATTGAGTAGAATGTGTGGAGTCAAGTGGATGCAGATTGCTCAAGACGGACATAAATGGAAGAGGATTCATCCAGCAGTGAAAGGTGAACGGCTGAAAATGATGATATAATTAACATAGCAACGTTGCTTGTAGTGTTGATTGGAAAGGTCCCGTTAGTCATAATTTTAAACTTCCATGTATAAGACAGCGTCTCTTATTCCAAAACGAGTGAATTTCTCCCCTAAATGCCATTTTGACGAGTCTGTTAAAAGTGAAAATACAATTGTCTCCTGCGTCGATAGAAACTATACGCGTTTTCGATCGGTCAAAACAATACAATGAAATTGTCGAAAATAGATCATTCGTCTTAGCGGGAGTCGCCCGAGGATGGGGTCATTAATCTATTTTAACAATTTTTCCCGTATTGTTTCATTTTTTTGGACTTTTCCACAATCGCAAACGACCCAGTTATTCTAATCGCGCTATTTGTCTCCAAACTCGTAAATAGGAGTAAATGCGCTATTCGTGCTAAGGCCACACATTAAATTTGCCAACGTTTTGTTATCTTTACACGCCTATACATTCAACGCATATCGTAGTTGCAATATTTCTCAGTTACTATTTACTCGTCATTTAATATAAAATACCTACAACGATAAAATTTGCGTGGGTATAGAGCTAAAAGTACCTGCATTTGAAACAGGCGAATGCGCAATCTTCGCCCATTCACTCTTTTACGAAGGTCTTGTATGTTCCCTTCTTCAATTTCTTAACTTTACTGTGTCTAATTTCGTACTGCATTGATCACGTCAACGGAATCAATATTTACTAAAGTATAGCGCGTTTCACACAGATGAAGCAATTCAGCGAACGCTGTGAAAAGAAAAGTTTGACGACCGAATCTAAAATCATACCACGTGACACTGTCCAAAACCTATGAAAATCATGATGACGATGTTGCGGGCGAGCGCGAAAACGAGCTTTTACCCCTCAAAATGAGCTTTCGAATACATGAACGCTTTCTCTTTTGTGTTTTTAAACACATGCATATTAACGAGTCTCCTTGAACCTGACTTACCCTTTCGTTAATGACCCACAGGGGCGTCATATAACTCACTGGTATCTCAGAATCGGTCTTGATGTAATGCAAAAGCATGACCTTGATTTTTTTCACAGCTGTTCTGTAATGATTTTAATGAACGTGCTAAGAGCCTCAATCCAATCACATCGAACTGTTCAATATCCTCAGGTGGGCTTGTCCCAGAGCACGTGGGTGCTTCGAAGGGGGAAAGGGGCGCAGCCCCTTTCCGGGGGAATCCGCCCCCGCAGCTGTCACTGGTGACCTGGTTTAAGCTCGTACACCCACGCTCGCCGACCACGTGTTTACTATTGCTTACTACTGGCCGTCGTAATCGTAAAACGAAGCGATTGTGTAATGGGCAATTTCAGTGGGCTGAGGAGATACGCCCCCTCGACTATTAATTATTCCCTTGTGCATCCCCTATAATGTCGAAATCCAGTCTAAACAATGAACATTCGATGATTCGTACTTTGTACAATCGTCAACGGGAAACCACTGTAATATCTTACCCAAGATACTTTTTTTTAAATAAGTGCGTCCCATAAAAACACTGTATGTATGAATAATAATAACAGTAAATACTTTTCACATGATTTTTTAAGTCTAATGATACATAATTGACCATTGAACATGAGAAGCACTGATGAATAGGCGTAAAAAGAAAAATCATCTTGGAACTACATATAATTTCAGGGTTTGCAAACATTCAGAATGTTTTTTTTTTCAACGATAATTATAGTACTCTGACGTACAGTTAAATCTACATGCGAGAAATAAAATAATTTTAGAAGGCATTTGGTTTACGTTCGTTTGTCTATTTTATGAATTTTATTGTATTGTGCATTTATTCCTGTTACGGATTCGGTATGTTTTATAAAGTCAAATAAAGCATAAGTTGTATTATAATAAATTTGCACGTCTATAAATTCTGATGTATGTGTACGAAAATTCGCGTTCGCGTGAGAGAATACATTACCATGCCAACGCCATAGTTAAAGTTGGCCAAACGTTCCTTTTTTCTCGCTGTATTTATTCCTTTTTTTAAGTCGAATTTTATTTAACTTATTTTGCAATACATACCTTATTCTATGCGTATTTTGAGTCTCGGATACATTATAATTTTAAACACCCGGAACAAACTGTCGAATGCTTAGTTTTAAAATGCTATTGGCTGAATGCTAAAGGTTTTCTTTGTGTGCGCGTGATTGCGTTACGTTCGTCAATGAATTTACTTACCCCGTGCATAAATTGAAAGTCGCAAATTTTCACCCAATTCGTAACCGATCGAGCATGTATTAATGTGCGTGTGCATCGCAAGGAGGTGCATTTTTCGTAATTATGTTTTTGCGTTTAAGTTTCGCGTGCGTCACGCGATTCGCAAGTCGGTCGCAATTTGTCCAAAAAATTACCGGGAGATTCGATGGAAAGTTCAGATACACTATATCAATCCAAACACGTGCAATTGCTCATTGTATTTTTACCCTATTTTAATGACTATTGTTCATTGAAATTAACATAAATACAATTGAAATGATTTCTTTCAAGTCAATTGTTGTTTTGACAGTTAATTCAATGTTGTATCGATAGCTTGATGAGTGCCTTCATAGTATAGCGGTAAATTTAAAGCCACGAAATTTACAAATAATTGATTGTAATATAGTATTTTAAAATTCCTTAAGCGGACCTTACACGGTCAATAATACTGTAATTACTGCACTAATGACAATATTCCCTCCACTCGCCAATACTGATGCTCTGATATCAAAATATCCGGATTCGCGTCATTACTTGCCGTCGTTCCATCAATATCGAGTTTTACACTCATTACTTTCAAGTAATAACAGTATTATTGACTGTGTAAGGTCGGCTTTAGAGATCGTGTTTTTAAAGAATGAAATACATACATACATATATCATTTTTTAATTGTATGGGGGTTCTAAGATCATTTCCCAGTTATTTTTTACAAAACGTGGTTAACACGCTAATTGCAATATGTTTAGACTTGAGACCCTTATTTCAAATTATATGTTTTATAATCTTGAAAGCCATACTATTTATAAAATCAGCATTTCGTGTAAAACTATATAGTAAATACCGCAATGTTACATTCGAAGGAAGTAAGCGGTTGCATTGGTAGTTTGTTGCAGTTTGAAAGTCGACATTGCATTACTAGCGATCTGTCCGCTTTCGATATCGCAATAATCAATTTTTATGCGTTCTAATTTGCGTTTTTCGACCGAAGGAAATATCGATTCGATCGTTGCCAGCATCCTGGGCAATTTGCTGCTTTGTGCAATGAAAATTGTGCAAACATTCGCTGCACAATAACCGGTGCTGTCGTTGATAAGTAGGCATGTCTCGCGGTTGCCCTCAATGCAACCGAGTTTCAGTTAAATGAACCGTTTATTTCTCTGCTCTGAGGTATCAGCGGTTCGCAAAATAGCCAAAATGGCGTATATATGTAAGTCCATCCACCCCTCATCGATTTAATGAGCCCTAGGACCACCCGCTCTCCACCCCGATCTCGCTGCCTCAGCTTTTTGTCCCTCCCTGCCGGTTTCACTCTCACTTATAAGCCCTTAGTAAAACGGCTTTCACCCTCCATTCCTCCCTTTGTGTAGAACGAGCGCCCTTCCACTTTCCAGAACCCAGTCCTGGCGAATTTGGGTCGACCCAGATCGATCCATTCATAACCGCAAGTCTCACAATTCACATTCTGTACTTTTCGCACTAGCTAAAACCTCTTTTTTGGGCTATTTTCTCGTAAAAAACTTGGCGTTACGTAAAAAAATGACGTTCTGCTGCATTTGCGTGCTAAAAAACTCCTATTTCAATGCAAGAATCTCCGAGTAGGTGTGTATTCGTTTTGCTCGTTTACAATTTAGCGACCACTTTTCGACATTCGAATGTCCTTCACGAGAAGTGAGGTCCTCGTGGTCAAACACCCGGTTAAATACCTTAAAACAGGGGCAATAATCAACGTTACGCACCGATAACTATCTAACGAGAGAAAAAAAGATAAACGCTGCTCGTCGAGCCCATAAGAGTATGGTATGATGATGTGCGTACATTTTTTTTTTTGCCAAGGCTTATTAATCACATTGTTTACTATACTATAAATCTTAGAAGAAAGCTAGAAATACCAACGTCGATATAATTTAACCTTGACAAAATGCATTTTCGTGTTGATTTACATTAGAATGCATAATAGCGCAAAGGCAACGTCGTTCTTCGCTCCAGAGGCCAATCAGCTCTGTTGAGAAACAATCAGCAACTTCTCTCTCTCTCTCTCTGTCTTGATGGTGCAACGTTCTGCTGCACATGACATACATACACATACCTAATGCATTTTAGGGTAATAAACTTTAAAATACTAAAAAACGAAGGAAATCTACCAAAATTTTTTAACCACTTTTCAAGTTTCACGAACCCCTTTTTTGTAATCAATATAAACTTTCTATTATTAAGCTGACGTTTTTCACCTGTTGATACATTCGATTAATGTACACGCTCGTGCTCTCAGGCAGGTGTATTGTCAGGTGGCGTTTTGTCAGCTGGTGCAGCTCTCCTTATTGGCAGTTGAACTTGTTTCAAGTCTTCCACACCCTTAGATTAATTATGAAAAAAAAAACGGTATACATACATATGTAGATATTATAAAAAATCTTTATGCTTAAAATTATTATGTAATACTTATATCAATGGACAATAGGACTTGACATAGTTATCTTATTTTACCGTTTACTGGCTCTCAAATAGTCGGTTGTATAAATTTCACCAATGGTTACATGTGTGCAAGGTGAAGTATGTATGCATGAGGACCTTGTGAAATGCAATATTGCATTTGTATACAACACAAATGAAAAATCACCTTGTGGACTTAAATTGTCTAGGTCTATCAAGGCACTGCAACAAGTGTTGTACTGTTGGCCGTCATTCTCACGAGCGGCTGAAGCTCATCTACGGCTCGGTTTGATGTTCAAAGCGCTCGATCAATGGGCTCCAGCTATAAAACATTTACAATTAGCTCTCCTTGAATCCTCAGACACGACGTTCACGAAGCTAGATGGTTTGTTGATGGAAAACATAAATAAATAACATATTGATAACCTTAAGTGTGTCGCACAGTAATGTCACAACTACACAAAAATCTACATATATATTTTTATCATTTGATCGATGTGTAATGTTTGTTTATCTTTACAGTGAGGTTTCACATTGCCCATACTTATGAGATACAAGGGAAGAGCAAGACAGCCAGGGACTCGTATGAAGCACTTCTCAAAGAATCCAACCTTACTGTGTCTTTGAAAGCCGATGTTTGCAGGCAGCTAGGTAATTATATGGATGTAAATAAAGTTTACTGGAACGTTTGCAAATTAGGTATAGCCCGTTATATTTAAATGACATATTTGATGTGTCTTCCAGGATGGCTGTATCAATGTGTACCCGCATTAGGTGAACGACAACACCGTGAACGTGCAGCAGCATTGTGTTTGCAGCGGTCAGTAGGTGCAGAGCCTGCTAGTGGACAAGGGCTCTACCTGCTCGGCCGCTGCTTTGCCGCACAAGGCAAAGTTCACGACGCCTTTATTGCATATAGAAATTCTGTTGAAAAATCAGAAGGCAACGCAGATACATGGTGCTCCATCGGGTAATTGCCGTTACCATAATTACTTAGTTAATAATCATAAGTTAATATCTTGACTTACTGTTGGTTTAATTCTGTTTCAGGGTACTATATCAGCAACAGAATCAGCCTATGGATGCGCTGCAAGCGTACATTTGTGCGGTGCAGCTTGACAAGTGTCACTCGGCTGCCTGGACTAATCTTGGAATTCTATATGAGAGCTGCCTGATGGCGCGAGATGCATTCGCATGCTATCTGAACGGTTCTCCTACCCAGTTAGGGAAATCACATCGGGGCGGCCCGGTAGCTCAACGCATAAACTTTCTAAAAGGGCACTTGGCACAAGCGCCAATGCCTTCTATTACTAGCAAGTAAGACGCGTTTTACTTTTTCGTCCTTAAAATTTGATTTGAACCGGTAAATTTTAAGCAATTGCAAATCTTCCATCGTTATCACTAATAATATTTGAATATCTTTGTGCCGCCCAGTGCTTGAAGTCTAAATTGATAGAATGACAAAGGTTAGTTAGTTAATTCACTTATGAATGTTTTCAATTAATTGAACAACTTTTACTATGTTTAATTAGTCGATTAAACTTCATTTTTGTATTAACAATGTTGGTGGAAGTTATTTGCTTTTCATTTATTTGGAAACTAACTTTATTCATAGGTTGAACTTATCGTGGGTTTCTTGTATTATAATTATTTTTTTTAATTTTAGAAGACGTCAGCTCCCTTCTATTGAGGAGGCATGGAATCTTCCTATTTCTGCCGAGATGTCATCAAGACATCCCAAACCTCATCAGGTAACTTGATTAAAAATACTTTTAAACTTGCAGATACTTAAATTTTTGGAATATTGATTGTATTTTCGGCTTTTTTTTAGTCAGGAGCTGGTGCACCACCACCTTATCCAGTAAAACGGCCCAGAGGAGAAGGGCTAAACATATCTGCTCCGGTTCCTGCGAGTCCTGTTGTGCCTCCAACGCCACATCTTACTCCACAACAAATGCAAATGTTACAACATTTGCAACAAAATGTTCAAAATCTTACACCAAATCAACAGGTAATTTAACTATTTATATTGTAATGTATTGTTGTAAATTTTCTGTTATTATAGGATTATTATTCATAGGAACTATGTATATTTTATCTGATCACTAATCAATCTATTTGCCTTAGGCGCTTTTGCAGCAGTTGGTTGGACAATATCGATTAATGCAACAAGCAAGAGTTAGACAGCAACCGCAACAACCACAATCAACACATCAACAACAACCACCACCACCATCTCCATCAATACAAACCTTGCAACCGCCATCTACTATATCTCAAAACATCGTGAGTATTAAACATACATAAATGAAAAATAAGATAGATATGTCAGAATTATTTAATTTATATATATTTTACTATTTATTGTAGGATGTAAAGCCGAATGTTCAAGATGTGACAAATGAAACCGCGTTAGCTGAATCACTAGCCGAAGATCTCTTGAAACATCTCTCCCAAGAAGGAAAAGTAAAACACGAAGTGACACAAGGTTATTATTAAAACTTGTAATTAATATTTTTAGAAAATTCATCGAAAATTTTAATAATGATATCCGTAGTGTTAATATTGGCAAAATTTTGTAATAATTCCTGTATCTCACATTTATTAGTGATATGTTTAATGGATTCTTATGTTATTGATGATGTGTATGTCAATGGCTCTAATCCTAACCTCATATCGGCCCATCTCAGATCGGGTCATCACTACACCATGATTGTTCCACTTCTCTCCCTTAGCATTCCACACAGAGACACCAATGTGTTGCAAATAATACGAATGTTAATCTTTTATTTAGTTTATAACCTGATTTGGTTAAATTGTGTGATTCGTTTCAGATGGGACAAACAGTGTTGATGTTAAGCCAGACATCAAAGTGGAAAAACCCGAAAGCAAAGTCTCAGCGGCTAGCATGAATTTGTTACCAAAAGGAAAAGAACCGGTTGTTAAGTTAGAACCCTTGAAACCAGATGCCCTGAAAATGCAAGAATACAGTATTAATATGACATCAAAACAGATTGCTGTACAGGCTAACAAGTATGTTGTAACACTTGTTAATTCCACATAGATATATTGCACCACGTCTAACTGCTTTACTTTATATGTATTGCGTATTTGCTTATTTCTAATTTTGTTTTTATATTTTTTGATTTACAGAGAGAGTCCTTTAGTAGCATGTGGTGCATGGAATATTTTAGGCGATGGATATGGTCCCCCAATTCCTCCTTCATGTCCGCCTACAAGGTTGACACCTCAACAATTAACACCACCAACTCCATCGGTATATTTAGAATCTAAAAAAGATGCCTTTTCACCTCAGTTGCAAGATTTTTGCCTTAAACATCCAATCGCAGTTATTCGAGGAATTGCGGGTGCATTAAAATTAGGTATGTTTATTTAAATCACTAATCAAATGTCTGCTTTAACAATTGGTATTTATGTGTGGTTTTCTTGTTTGATTGCAGATTTAGGATTATTTTCAACAAAGACTCTAGTAGAAGCGTGGCCTGAGCATACGGTAGAAGTACGAACTCAAGTACATCAATCTGCTGATGAAAACTGGGACCAACAAGGAGAGAAAAGAGTATGGGCGTGCGTGTCACACCGTTCGCATACAACTGTACATAAATATGCACAATATCAAGCTAGTAGTTTTCAAGAAAGTTTAAAGGTAGGTTTTTTGTTTTTATTAAACTTTATTTATTCATGGTAATGTATGTAGTTAATTTTCAATTTTTTTATATTCATTATAGGAAGAACGTGATAAAGCAGCTGGCGGTGTTACTAGTAATATGAGTGATTCTGATTCTAAAGATTCAACGGGTCCCAATGGCAAAAAAAAAAAAGGAATAAGTAAATATAATGGAAATAAAATGCTTAGGTTTGTCTTATCATTATTGTATGTACTATAATTTTTTTATTAAAAATTCGCACAAGTTTAATCAAATAATACAAACCTTACAGATTTGGGACAAATGTTGATCTTTCTGACGAACGCAAATGGCGCCCACAGCTGCAAGAACTGATGAAACTGCCCGCCTTTACACGTGTTGTTTCAGCAGCAAATATGCTATCTCATGTAGGACATGTAATTTTGGGAATGAACACTGTCCAATTGTACATGAAGGTATTTATTTTATTAACTTTACTATCTATGTACATATAAACACATATACATATGTGTTTTTGTTTTTTTTTTTACTGACATACATACCTAATTTATTTAGGTGCCGGGTTCTCGAACTCCAGGTCATCAGGAAAACAACAACTTCTGTTCAATAAATATTAACATTGGTCCTGGTGAATGTGAATGGTTTGGTGTACCTGATGCGTACTGGGGCGGTGTTCAGGCTCTGTGTGATCAAAACAGTTTAAGTTATCTTCATGGGTCTTGGTGGCCAGCGTTAGATGACTTACAAGCGGCAAACATACCAGTTTATCGTTTTACTCAACGACCTGGTGATCTCGTTTGGGTCAATGCTGGTTAGTATTTAAACTTCGAAATTTATATTTTTATTGTTTACATGTTTTTGTTAACATTTAATTATATTTTTAAATAGGATGTGTACATTGGGTTCAAGCGATTGGATGGTGTAACAATATAGCGTGGAATGTTGGCCCGTTAACAGCTAGACAATATTCTCTCGCTTTAGAACGATACGAGTGGAATAAGCTACAGGCGTTTAAATCCATTGTTCCCATGGTACATTTATCGTGGAATCTTGCGAGGAATATTAAAGTAGCTGACAAACATATGTTCAAATTAATAAAGTGAGTACATTTAATTAATAATATGATTATATTTATTACAATTTGCAAATGAATAACATTTATACGTGTACTTTGTTACAGAACGTGCTTACTACAAACGTTGCGTCAAACAGTATGTAGCTTAGAATTTGTAAAATCTCGCGAAATAGAAGTTCGTTTTCATGGCCGTGCGAAAAATGAGGCGTCGCATTATTGTGGACAATGCGAACAAGAAGTTTGGAATGTCTTGCTAATCCGAGAACAAGAAAAACGTCACGTAGTGCACTGTCTCAGTTGTGCTCGCCGAAGTTCGCCTACGTTGGCCGGTTTTGTATGCCTTGAAGAATATCATCTTGAAGATTTGATGCGTACATTCGATGCCTTTGTAACACATTCTTCAACTTCGATAGAACACTCCTAATTTTAAATCTTCCATTTTTATAGTAGAATTCACACTTGGCAATAATTAAACAATTGTTTAGTGCTATTCAATCAATTATTTCATGTGATATAAAAAACTTTTTGTTAAATTATATTAAAATGAATCCGATATCATATTTGTTGGTTCCCACGACATTTTGTAATTAACGTTTTTTAGATTATTGATGATCCTTAGAATTAATTAATAGGTGATGTATTTTAATCGAGATCATAATAATAGATATTTATCATGAAAGTTTATTTTATTTAATGATTTTGTAATTACCGTATGTTTAATGTGTGTATACTTGAATAATTATTAATGAATTTATTTCATAAATTATATGTATCATATTATTTAATATTTGAAATGTTTATATTTGTTCATATTTAATTATTAAGTGGATCAGAGACTTTATAGACTTTATCGGTATTTATGTATACATAGTTTCAATTAGTGTAAATTTTTTTTGTCACTAAGTTCGATGATATTAATGATTTTCACATATGTATTTATAATATCATTATATTTTTGAAGGCGATGAAAACTATATTAGTTATGCATCCTTTCATTTATATTTTCAACACATGTTTTATTTTATTGTATTTTTACAAAAAAAAAAACTGTTGTAGGTAAATTTTTTATTCAAATCATATATTTTAGTGTATTGGGGCATCATCACAGATCTCATAAATTTAGGTTTAATCATTGAATAGATTGCGGCGATAGGATTGTTTTAGAAGCTTTAATGCAACATAAGTACATACATACAAATATAATTTGTATTTGCTAAGTAATATACAAATTTTGAATAGCGAAAACTAATATACACACAAACTGCAACGGTTTTATACATTTTTTCGCAGATTATCTGCAATTATCCTCATATAATAGATATACATACATACATGCATATATGTACGTATGTACCCATATATTGTGCTGGTGAATATAAGTGTCTTGGTTCTTTTTCATGCAAATTCTGATATTCAATGAATAGTTGTAATAACTACGTGAATTTTATTTCACCAATCTTGTGTTTATTTATTTATAAACATGTAATACAATATCATAGTTAAGAAAGTTCTATATTGTGCATTACGATTATTGGTGATTCATCACTTGTATTGAAATGTGTTCGTTGGCCAATATTGCCTGTATTTTATATTGATTGCATAGAATCTTGATTCATAAATGCAGATGCTAATAATTTAACATTATTACTATAATTTGATCAACATGCTACTCTTTTGCTTATCAATTATTTTTTTGGAAATTTTGATGTTTTTAGTAATAAAATTATGGCTCCTTTAGCCAATGACTGAAATTAAAGCTCATAGTCAAATTGAAACTATCAATTCTCATATAATCAATTGTTTTTTTTACTTGCAATACTTTATAAATTGAATCCTGAAATTTATTTTTTTTTTTTTTGTGTATTGAACGAAATTATTGTTTTCATATGAAATACTTCATTCTATCATTTTATTCTAATAATGTTGATTATTTTAGGATTTAATATAAAATAAAACATTTTTGGTGTTGTGAGGAGTGCATATTATAATATGATCTAATAGATTTCATAGACTATACAATACATAATTATATTATAATAAGTAAGCAGCATAATATTTTATTGATTTGAGACTGAAGAAGAGGTTTATCTAAAAAGGCATTTATTGTAAGAAGCGTATGAAGTACATATAAGAAGCCAGTTGCGTCACTGCCATATGTGTAATTTAACAATCTCGCAATCCCTCCAAGTGTGAACCAACACAAAACTTAATTCTTGCGCATCTAGCAAAATTTAATTCTCAACATGTATCGAACATCGTATACATATTAACATTTAGAAGTTGAAAACTTTGGTATACAAGTTTTTCGCCTCCATTGCGCTAAAACTGTTGTTCCAAAGTTTTTTTTACAGTTATGACAAATCTAAATAAAAATAGTATGCAATGTTAATACATAATGCAATCCAGTGCTCAATCTATTCCTTTGTTAATTTTCATTGAAATAAAAAAAAATCTATTCTCATAAACAGATGATGGTATTATTTTTTCTACGAAATAGTACAAATTAATTTATAAATTGAAATAGTACATAAGTAAATCACTAAATGATTACATTGTCTATGATATATTCTGACATGCCTTGCTACCATTTGATGTGCAATTACATATTTGTCGATGAATTTACCTTAATTCAGATTGTATAGTGTATAAACAAAAATATTTAGCATTGAAATAGTACTTTTCTAGTTTTTCATCATAGACATTTTGTCTATAATCACTTCAAGATACGTTGAATTGCTGTATTTTTCATAATAAATCTTTTACTGATGGGTGAGAATTGTTGATCGATTCTTATATAAATTTGTATAAATAAAATACGTAAATAGTTGACAATGGAACCGAAATAAATTTATCCAAATATTATCATTGGAGAAATTGCTGTATTACTTTTGTTGTAACTGAATTAAAATGTTAATTAGTGGTCGCTATTGCTTTTGCTGGAATACCATTTTCTTTTTTTTTCCTATCTGCAATATAAATTATTATATTATGAATTAGATATTTTTTTTATATCAAAACATAAAATTAATGAAATTTTTATTGATTTGTTTATATATTTTTTAATTTTCTGGCTTATTTTAAATTTTTTATTACAATATTTATTATCACATGAAGACTATAAGTGCTTTTTGCTTCTGAAATTCAGAAAATCGTGTACTTTCCCTGATTTGATCATTTATAGTTATTTGTATTCTGGTGTTAAGTAAAAAACAACAGCGAATATTTTGAAACCAAATTCAATTAGATACATAGAAAATTTAGCGTCTGTGGAAAATTAACCCACTTGATTTACTACTCCATATACTTTTTTCCTCTTTTTTATCATAAAGAAATACAATATATTGTATAAGATCAATTGTCATTGAAATATCATACTATAGTATTAAGTAGTGAAATCATTGTCAATAAATAAAATTAAGTTTATTTTTTAGGAGTTACCACTTTTTTTTTAATCAAATCAAAATATTTATTCAATCATAAACAAATTTGAATCAAGTATCTAATGTGTACATGACTTGAAATTAAACTGTAATTTTGATTAATTCCCAAATAACGAGTAATATTTATTGATCTCATTTAGTTATTTTGTGAAAGTATGACAGGTAAAATTTAATTTATTGAATTTAACGTTAACGTTAAAACTTGAGTTGGCAATTTCTTCAATGCAATATCGCCTCATAAAATTTAATTCTATACACCACACCACATCTTATAATTTGCCATAAATATGTTTATTGTAAATTTAACATCGGCAATTTACGCATACAAAAATTAGCTCATTGTAAATATTTATTTTGAAGTTTTATTCTTAAGGATTTGATAAATTATGCATACCAAATATCTTCTAATCAATCGAAATGCCTTTAAAATGTGGTATGGGCAAGTACTGTTACACGAGTGGACACCGATGCTAATGTAGTAACTGAACACGCGTGTCTTGACTTCGAGAAAAATGATTTCTATCATTTTAAATATCATTTAAATGTAGTTGTAAAGTTGTTCGATGGGAACTTTTTTCTCGAATTCAATGTTAGATGCATGTAAAATTATTGTGGTGTGAGCCTGATTGTAAAACCCTTTATATTTATACATGTATAAATAAATATCACTGCCACTTTTAATTTCGTTTTTTATTTAAAAAAAAATAATGAAGAGCTAAGGATAGTTCAATACACAGTACACACCACTGTTTTGACTGCAGTTGAAATGATCGAATGGAAAATATCGGAAACATAAAACATAAAAATTGGAATAATGTAGAAACTAAATAATATCTAATGAGAATAAGGTCTAAATTCGAATTTGAAGTCCGTACATTTTTCGTTTCATTCCGTATCCTAATCGGATAAAGTATTGTGATCGTGCGAAAATTCGACTTCGAGATTTTGACTGATTTGAATCAAGTATCATCCCCTGATCACGTTTTCATCATTTCTGGAAAATGTCTGTATGGCTGTGTACTGTGTGTGTGTGTGTGTGTTTTTCTGTGTGTTTTCTCCGAAACTATGAAGTCTATCAAGCTGAAATTTCATATCTATTATCTTCACGTAAGGTGTAAGAGACATAAGGAATTTGGTCAACATCAGTCAACCGGAAGTGGGGCTTTTGTCGTGCAGAAAATTCAAAAATTCTGTTAAAAATCATATTTCCAAAACTGCACCGGCGTTTTTGTCGAAATTTCATACCTGTAGTTTTCACGTTAGCCGTAAGGCCCGTAACGCACTTGGCAGCCTGGCTGCGCGTCCATGGCCGCGGCGGCCAGAAAAACGTGCACCCAGTTCAAGCAGCCAAAGCGGCAGCCAGAGCTCAGTTCTCAGAAATTTAGCTGCAAGTTCTCAAACAAAAGATGCTCACAAATGGACAGCGATACAACATATTATTTTCAATGCAATATTTGGTTCGTAATCTCGGATCTCGGATCCTTTTGTACTGTATGTACATATGTAGATGCAAATAATTCGTTGAAAATAGTTTTGTATACATTATTTCCAGCGCGCAATATTAGCGAGATTTTTTTTTTTTATATTTCTATCTTATTCGTTGAATTTAGTGTAAAATTTATAATGGAATTGGAATTGTTTATTCAGATTTTCAGCCGAAGCGGCTGAAAATCAGAAATGGCAAACGTGAATTGACTGGCTGCCGAGCAGCCAGGCTGCTAGTGCGTGCATCGCACAGGCAGCCACATACATTTGCTTTGTTAAATACATCTCGAGTTGGCCGTGGCGGCCAGTGGCTGCCTGTCTGGCTGCTGCGTATCGGAGCCGGTACCTGTGGCCGCGCAGCCAGAGTTTCCTGGCTGCCTCAGTGCGTTGTCAAACAGGCAGCCACATACATTTCCTAACATCGTTTAATAATACTAGAATTTACAAATTTTTAGTTTGATTACAAACTGCGCCAGGCTGATGTTGAAAATGTCAACATCAGTCGACAATGAATTAAATAATTTAAGAGCAGTAATCACCGGGCTGGACCCCATAAGCATTGTTCTGTACCCCGGCACCACAAATAGCTCGTGACTCCTCCTCCACTCCAAAGACCTCATGCCAGTCATACCCCTAACGAATTTTGTTGGGAAGAGAAAAGGGTAGTAGCCGTACATCCTTTTATATATGTAACGGGCAAATTTTTTATCTACCCTTTCCAACATACCAATGTACGACTGTTCATGAGGAAATCAAATAAACGAATTATATTTTAGTTTAGATAAAACTATGGAATAATAAAGAATCTTAATTACGTCAACATTGCGTAATAACCCAGAGTTCCTTATTAAAACGGCTAGAAGATTTAATGTTGATTTAACTACATTAAGAATTTGGGAATGGATAAAGTCATAGGGTGGCCAAACCCCAATTTTTTAATTTCACTCTGATGATTCATCATATGATTATGATTTATATCTTCTATTCATTCTTGTTGAAATATTTAAATCTTCATCGATACTTTTCTTAATGCTTTCGATTTTAGATTCTAAATTCAATATATGTAAGTCCGCCTTCTGAAGATTACAATTTTTTTACTGCAGCATATTTGAAGCATTGCGGATACGAAGGGCGAACTCGACAAACATTGATTTAGAGAAAAACACGTTTTAAGTTTTTTCACCCCATACAATGGCGATGGTTTCCTATGTATCAAGCTTTATATTTATAGTTATGATGGACGAACTCAAAAAAAATTTTATTAGTGTATTTTAAGAAGGCAGGAGAATGGAATGCTAAAATGACCCAATGTCGAGTTCGCCCTTAGTATCCGCAACGCCTAATTTATACTCTTTGCAGACATAACTCCCAGATAACTGAGTAAAAGTGAAATCTAAATCAATAATAGAGATGCAGTATTCTGCATCTTGTCGAGCAATGTCTTTTAACTGAAATTTCCAACAAAATTCAAAAAATTTTCAACGGTGTGGCAGCCCCAATCATTCAACGCCCTAGGCAAGTGCCTGAGTTGCCTACCATAGCACTAGGTACGACTATTGAAATTGCCATTTTTTATGAGCAACAATTGGGTCAATATATTTCATCATCTAGATATATTATTGATTATATCTACCTATATAATATTTAACAAACATGTCACTCATAACACTGAGCAACAAAAAATCACGTTTTTTAAAACCCAGAGCGGAGATTGATCAATTTTTACTAAGTTTGACCCAATGAATTCGGATCCGATAATGATTTTTGTTGATATGCTCTCGTTTATGAGATATTCGCGATTTAAAACATGTAAAAAATATCCATATTTTTGGCTTTTGCGGTCTATAACTCAAAATATAGTATAGTGAGTAAAGTAAAGTGAGTATTGAAAACAATAGTCAGATATTTTTCCTATCAATTGAGATTTTTTATTGCTTTAAAATACTTATAATTAATTATATAGCGAATTTTAAATATTTTTATTATATTTTTACATATAATATACACTGTCATGGTTTTGGATATTGGTAAATAGCAATCTTTTGTAGGGACAATCTTCTAAAGTTTTATATGCACAATCGGCACAATCACTCAAGCTTTGATATTTTCAGAATATTTAGGACAATCTTCTCAAAGTATGCATGAAATTCCATAAGCAACATAAATTTTGAAAATGAAACGCTTTATTGAAATTGAAATATTGGCAAGGTCAATTCATTGGACATTCTAACTGGTTATTTTTTAATTGGGCTATGTTTTCCAAATTTATAATAAGAGCCATTTATATGTTATTATGTAAGATTACCATATTTGGGTACCAAATAATAGTGGTCACATTTATACTCCAGTTATATAAAGTTGCGAAAATAAGATAATAATATACATAAAAATAACCAGTTACGTGAAATACCATTAACAGGGGCATTCATTTTTAATGTTATTTCATCGTTTTTTTTTTTTGTATGAAAAATTTTTAGAAAAGAACGCAAGTATAAATGGTTGAACACACCTGTACGAATGCACATGCCAATTATATTATCCACGAAATACATATGTTATATAAGAACCCAACAGCACCCAAGATATAATTTATCTTATTTTGAATCTCGTTCAAGTGAGACGTCGAAATGATTCGGAGTTTGAACAACATTTTCTTTGGTGTAAGTTGTTTTTAATTAAAGTTACTAAATTATTAAAATTCTAAATGACCATAAAAATATTCAACAAACAATTTAAAATAGATACAAAATGCTTTTTATTCAATTTAAAAGTTTACCCTTTTTGTTTTGTTCACGAATTTGTATTTTACTAGATTTTCATTGGGATTTTCCTGATTACCAATGTCGTCGGTCATGCAGATCATTGTCCAACACCGTGTGAAGGTATATCTATGCAGTAAGTACATACATATATAAAATTTTAACTCAAACTATAAATGATTATATCAGTTTAAGGTCATATTTTTTTTTTTTTTATATGTAAAGTATTGTTGTACAGCCTGAAAGTAGGCTATGTGCAATTTTTTTGAATGGTTTAATTACATATTATGGTATTTTATTCAATTGCTTACGTTAAAAATTTTTGAAGAATTACCATCTTCTATTTCGACTAAATTTTAAGTTACTGTTTGTGTGGTGGCAATGTGTGAATATCAGAAGTTCTGTACCTTTAGAAGAGAGCTCAGTTGATTTTAACAGTTTAGTTATAACATTGTCGTTTGTCATGTCGGTAAGTGTTAAATTTGTTGTAATCAAATTAATTAAATTTTTTACAATAAATTTAATTTTAATTCTTCAGTTCCCAGTTGGAAATGAAAACAAAAATACTAATGAAAACGATGACGATATTGTAGTTTGCGATGAATCATCAGATAACAACATATTGTTACCACCGATTTCTTCAATTTCTCAAGGATCTACAGCGTGGCCATCCACTACAACATCATCTAAACGAAGAAAGATAAAGAAGAAAAGAACTGAAAACATACTGGAGCAAGCTGCAAACAAACTATTGGTGGACAGAAGAGAAAAAGACGAATTTAACATATTTGGAGAGTATGTGGCAAGCGAAATGCGATTGCTGAATGATGATAAATATTTACAATTGAGATTGAAAAATGCAATACAAAGATCTATTTTGGATATCTGTTGTGCATTTACATCCAGGATGGCTCCGACATTATTGTCACCATTACCAACAACATCACATGGATCGGGAACTTCAAGCGTATTACAAAATGAATTAGCTGCAGAACCAACATACGCTGATCTACCAAAACTAGAACAATATCATTTTTGCTGAAATAGCTCTATGTTTTTGCCGCAGTTACTGTGTCTTATTATAAATAATTAAATCACTATTATTATATAAATTAAAATTAAATTATAAATATTTTATCTATGTATGTATGTATGTATATTGCTTGTATTTTTATTAATTGAAAAAAACTTAAATAAAGTATTAATTATATATTATCTTTTAATATTCTTCGGCTAACATTTTGTTAATTGTGCTATGGTAATTTCATCAGCTCATGTAAGTATGTATGTATGTTCACCTGTAAAGGCATTTTTTTATTAGTGGTACCAATATGTGTCGACTATTGTTAAAAATCTACTGCATATCCATTTATTTCTCCTCTGATTCTATGGGTACTAACCGTATAAATTTATTAATTAGTTTTCATCGTTTCAGAGAAAGCTTAAAGAATTTGTGGAACCTGTCGCCACATTTATCACCACTCGTCGAAAAGTTCAAATACACCTTGTTGGAACTAGTTGACATCGTACCAAGAACACAACTCTCCGTTTTGATGGGACAATCTTTGTGGGCATTAGATAGACTCACTGGTTTCAATCCTGGCATATCGTTGTCGTGTATTTATACAAACGTTGGTTTAATGTTTTAAACTTACTAACTATATTTTTTCACTATTTTATATTTCAATGACGTAAATTATTATTTTTAGTTGATAAAACAAACGTTTGCCGATGAATATGGACATGGTGACGTAAATAAATTTAATCAAGCTGTAAAAGACTATGGAGATCTTGCATTAGCGGCGTGTGAAAATTCTATTATGGTCGGTCTAAGCGCTTCTGGATGTCCTGTTGCAGCTCCAACATTGGTTAGTTTGAATTATTTGCATAACTTCTTTAGTAATTTTATAACTTTATAATAAATTTGTTCGTAGATTCAACCAACAGTCGAATGTCCTATAGAGAGTTATGTTCTCGAGTATGCAAACCACTTGAACATACCTTACAAGCTAAAGCTTGTAATTTTTGAGATGTTAGGGTCTCCAGATGAAGATGCACGAGCAATAGGACTTGCATCAGTGGCCACAGCGACCAAGACCAGTGCTGAATTCTTTGACAGACTCTTCAAGCAACCCGAATTACAGAATGTAAATATTTTTCTCAGTCTGAATTCATCTTTGTTATACATACATATAATTGTTTATATGTATGTACATATACATACATACATACATATAAGACGACAATAAACGTTGTGTAAAAAAATTTTTTTTTCAGGCATTGAAAATGAAAGGCTGCAATGAACCGATATCTCCATACTGCTGTAAAAATCGTGAAATTCAACTTTCGACCAACATTAACAGTTTGAAATCGTCTGTTGTACATCAGATCGGTTGTTTATCTTCTTAATAACAATTCTGATTTAATTGCTCTAAGCCTAAAGATACAACTTGTAATAAAAATCAAACTAAGAAATTAAATATAAGAAAATTTTCTTTGTTTGGTTTGGTTCACGTATCAATTGGTAGAAAAGATACACATTTTATGGATTGCTAATGATTTCAATAAAACTTATCTTTATTTCACAATATTGAGTATTTTATTTTTGGTCATCATCATCATTCTCAGTAATTCTCTATCCATTGGTTTATGAAGACCTCCTTAATACTTCCTTTTGTCTGTATCCTGTATCACATTCATTAATTGAACTGTTCTAATCTCATCGGTCTAGTGTGGTGAAAATTAAATTGTAATTATAACTAAACATTACTATTATCTTAAGTGATGTTCCATTATAATATCTTACAAATTCGAAAAACAATAATAATTAGCATACAAGAATACAAGAAAAGCAATTAGAATAAGATATATTCAATTTTTTAAAGCAAATTTTGATTTAAAATGGCGATGCCGATGAATTTCTCGAGAATTCTTAGCCCTAGAATATGAACTAAATATTTAATTAGAAAAAATTACATCGCATTAAGATTGAATAAAAAAAATCATTTATACGCACACTGATAATAAAAAGATACAATATAAAGACTAAATTTATCGAAAAATTAAATTCTAAAATAATCAGATATAGCTACATATGTACATATGTACATACATATGTAGCTAAGGATTCCAAAATTACCGACATTTGCAAAAACCGGTATTACCGAAAAAAAATCCCACTGGCGGTAAAAAAACTGGTTTATTACCGGTTTTTTATAAATAAAAAAATCATTAATTAAAAATTCACCTTTTACACAAACTTTTAATGTTGGAACTTTGATGTATTTCGTGATGAATTATGTATGTATGTACATATAATAAGTTATAATATTATTAATAACACTTCTATGCTGCGCGAATTACCAATCAGCGAGGACGTCAAAAGGAAAGTTAATACATTTTTGTGTACTTTTTGATCTAAGAT
The DNA here is from genome assembly GCA_022651745.1 of Parapsyche elsis. NCBI lineage: Eukaryota > Metazoa > Arthropoda > Insecta > Trichoptera > Hydropsychidae > Parapsyche > Parapsyche elsis. The sequence continues at coordinate 1,286,963 of JAGVSN010000006.1, forward strand.
TTTTTGTGTGGAAGGGATGGTTTTAGAATTTCAGTTGAATTCCGAGAAAAAAATCGGCAGATGGGTAAGTTCAAAATCGACGACATACTTGTAAATCATTATGTATATATATTCAAAAATAGTCTTAGGACCAATTACGATATTTTCAACATACTTTATCTTTGCTTTCAAGATTATAAATTTATGGTACCTACACTCGAATGTCGAAAAGATGCCAATTGTCTTTTGATCTGCTAAGTCAAACGAACCGGCAAACTAGCCGTTAAAATGTTGTTTTCCGAATTCAAAACAATTCAGTGTAAGTAGATATATGTATTGGCGGTCATAAAATATAAAGGTTTCCTTAGAAATGTGTACCCATCTTGTATTGACGTAGACCATTAAATGCGAATATGAAATAATCTAGGGCTGAAAATAAAAAATATATATAAATTTGAACAAAATTAATATATTTCGGTAATTACCGGTAGTCTATTTTGTAATCCCGGTAATACCGAAGGACCTTGTTTTTGCTAAAACCCGTTAATACCGGTTTCGGTATTACCGGTAATGGAATCCATAAATTATGTACATACATATATGTATATATAATATATATTTTTCATCCTGAGCGGTTTAAAATCACTGCACTGCACTGCACTGGTTCAAACAATATATAAAAGGCATTGTTTCATGATGAGATACGTTGAAAAATTCTCATTTAAATTATACGAAATTAATAATAACAATGAAAACTATAATTTTCCCGGTAAGTTCTTACAAACATTTTTAGTTAAAAATTGTAAAATATGTATACACAATATTTAGTATTATTATAGGTTTTATGCGTATGTTTGCTGCTGATAAATGTTTCTGTAAGTGATCCAATGTGCCCATTGAGTTGTGAAAATTTACCCATCAAGTAAGTTTTAAAAGGAAATTATACTAATTCATAAAGTCTGATGTATTAATATTTAACTTTTTGTAGAGAAGTTGTGAATAATTTATGGAAGCTAAATAAAAATTTATCATCAATGTTAATTGAATACAAAACTGACTTGGTAAAACTACTTTCAACCTGTTCTGAATATGATGGTATTATTATCGGACAATCTTTGTTGGCACTCGATAAAATCAGTGGTTTTCAGCCAGAGGAGTCTGCATCGTGCATATATATGAATGTAAGCTTTATTAAAACTTTCATCATTGTAATAGATTGAATTGCTGTAATTAATTAATGATTTAAAAAAAAATTCAGTTGATAAAACAATCAAAGATGATGGAGTCTAAATCAGGCGATAAAAAGGCTTACAACGAAGCTGTGCTACGATTAGAAAAATTTTGTTTGGATGCCTGTGACAATTCTATAAGAGTTGGCATGATTGCGGCTGGGTGTCCTGTTAGCAGACAAAATGTAAGTCACGTTACAAAAATTTTACGTCTATATCTATATTTTAATTAAACTAATAGTTTTTGTTTATGCTAGATTTATGTAACTGAGCGATGCCCAATTGATAATTCAGTAACAGATTACTTAGACAATGCAAAATATCCAGAAATGTCGAAATATTGGATCAAAAGATTAATCACATCATTGATCGACACCCAACGTGGAGTTGGACTTGCCGCAGTTGCAACTTTAACCACCCCTGTGTCAAAATTTTTTTCAGAACTTTCTCATAAAGATGAGTTCATTGATGTAAGGAAAATGTATAAATAACATTTTAAATTTCTCAGGCACTACATTTATATCTAAATTACATTGAAACTTTACAGGCTGTGAAACTGAAAGGTTGCAATCAAAAAATACCATCAGAGTGTTGTCGAATTCGTGAATATCAACTAAAAAGCGCCATGGATGCCTTAAAAATTGCAGTACAAACTGAAATACAAAAATTACTTATACATTAGTTTTTAGTTTTTAGTTTTTACAAATGATTTATAGATAATAATTAATGAAATGATTATTAAAATATTAAATTGGGCAAGTTTCAAATGAATTTGGTATTATTGCGATATAATCGTTTAATTTCGGTTCATCTAAAAGCTCATTTAGACCATCCATCCAGTGATCCGTTCCGTCTCCGGATCCATTTTAGCTGAAAAAAGCGCCTAGACAATCAATCAAGTCTTCATTTTCCTTTTGGGTTTACGTTTGTATTTACTCATACATATTATGAATAGATGAATAGTTTGCTTATTAGCATTGTCTTTAGCAGTGAAGAAACCAAGAAAAATGATATATACAGAGTGGACACGAGAAAACGGTACCTGTTTTTTAACAATAATTTATAGCTCCGAAAAAAATAGCGCTACGATTCTGAAATACAAATCATTTGGAACTTCTTTTAATCGTCTTTCAAATGATGTTGTATAATTTCCCCAATGGAAAATGATTAATGTGAAGATTAACGCTTAAAAAAACGTATTTTATAAGGGAACTTCATACAATTAAGCGCTAATTGTTGCAGTAATAGATATCCTATTGAAAAAAACTACAATATCATCTGAAAGGTGACTAAATGAACTTCCAAATGATTTACATTTTTGAACTCTAGCGTAATTAGTTTCGGAGATGTAAATTGGTAAAAATAAAGGTATCAGTTTTTCGTGTTCACCATGCAAAGACCGTTGTGGATGACGCCACACGAGGTAGGCCTTCTGGAAGGGTACGAGGAAACGGCCACAACATCCAAGACGGACACAATGTTTGGTTTTTTGTGTATAGAATTTAGCAGATGGACCGCGACCACTTGCGAACCAAATCTTTAATTCACTAAAAGCTGGTTTTTATGTAACAAAAATATAAAACTTAATATATTTTTTAATAAATTCAGTTATATTATATTGTAACGTTTCCGTTTCCACCCAGCATTCCTTTTTCGATCCCTTTTCATTATTTTAAGTATCATATGGCTATGATTCATAGCCATAGATATAGAATAACATAGATAGGCCATTCCAAACAAATTTGCCTGCAGAAAGCGTCGGAAGCAACGGGGGTATGCGGGGGGGGTCTAAATTCGTGGCAGCTTTATCTTTAACATCAAAAACTATTGTAAAATTGTTTAAATATTTTATGAAACGTTCTTACCTTTTCCATTTGATTTGAATCGTAAAATTGGTTTTTTATAGTATGGTCGATTAACTCATTGTTAAGATTAAATATTGTGTCATAATTTCGGCTGTCAGCTGTCACTTTGGAGGTTATTCAGTTGCTTTCGAAGAATGTTTTCAAATATGGTACATTGACTGTGCATTATTGTGACGTGCGACCTTAACAATATACAGTGAGACATTATAAACGAAAAATTGATCGCATATAACAATGTGGCTGAATATTGTCAGAACGATGTGTAAAACAGCAAAATCTATCGACTTGGTTGGTCCACCGTGTCCTCGTTCACATTTGCGACCAATACGGCTGGTCAAGTCGACTGGGGAGACTCCATTGCAAGAACAGTATCGTCAAGCTCGTCTAGACTTGCACACTTGGAATCAAGCATTTTGGGCCACACACAATGCTGCTTTTGTTCAAGTAAAACACACTACTTGTAATCGTCGTAATTCATACTTCGTTTAACTGTCATTAATTTTAAAATCGTTAACTTGTTCCAGGAGCGAGAGGTATTCATTGCTGCGAAATCAACTGCTGAAAATAAAACATTGAACGCTGACGAAATGAGCATTTTTTATAAGGCGTTTTTAGACAAGAATTGGAAAACTCACCTTAATTACAATGTGCAATGGTATAAAAAGAACATGTCCTTATTTATATTATCGTTGAAAGTAACGTTTGAAAACGTAGGTGTAAAATTTAAATTATGATATTTTGAATACATTTTTTTGTGTAATTTTACTGGATTGTACAATATATTGTTATTAATTATTATAAATATAATTTAAATATGATTCTACTACAAAATATTAGATTTAAAATGTTACGTGTTTTTGTTGAAATAAATGTATTTCGGTAAACGTTGGCAAATCTTATAATAATTGAACAAAATTGATCAGAATTATGGGAGTCTTCTTAATGGTCCTTCCTTGGCTAATCCAAACTAACTGCCTTAAAACCGATTTAACTAGATACAAAGATGGAAAACTAACTACCCAATCGTTGATAAATAGTAAATTTATTTTTCTACCGAATAAGTAGTTCAAAAATGAAATATAAAGTTTATACCAGAGAGAGAGCTGTGTCTGGTCCTTCTCATATTCATGTCTATATTGTGTCATGTCTTGAAATTTGCAATCTTAATTTTTTTTTTTTATTTGCTTACTAGTATACTTGATTTAAACCAGAGTTGCATTCGTCATCATGAATAGTGATCGATCAGAAATAGAGGTTGTGATTGAGAAATCTTGAATAATTTTGATTCTCGTTTCTCGAGAATATATTATTACTAGTGTAAGCCCGTTGAATATCAACGCCCGCTGAATTTTAAATATGGAAAAGCGCGCTTGTAAAGCGTAAAACGAAAAAATATCGTAATATCGTAATAGAGATCCCCATTATCCAAATCGATCGATCCCCGATACCCACTGGAAAAAAAATGTTTTTTTTTACTTTACTATTTATATTATAATTATTAATTATTATATATATAATAATTATAATTTTGTAAAAATCAAAAAACAAAAAAAATAATAATTTTTATATCTACATCTATGTATTATTAGCAGAGTTTTTATGTTATAGGTAAAGCAGACTTACATACGATCCCTTTTGTAGGTAATGTTTAAAAAAAAAAGGACTAAATTGAGCAAGGGTGATGGCAGATTAGTCTTAGGACGTTCTTCCCGAGCCTGAGGTCGTGGGTTCGATCCCCACACGTTCTAGTGGTTTTTTAATAATTTTTCCTCAGCGAGCGTTATCAGCAGACAGACAGACAGACGGATTTCGGCTATTATATATATAATATAATATAATGAAATTTAGGGATTCTCGTTTCTCGAGAATACTTTATTAGGTTCTTGTCCGTTAGCCGCACGCCGGAAGTAGGCGTACCAACAAAAGTGCTTCCCACCGTTTGACAATCACCTCCCTGAGAGTGTATTGGAGAAGCGTGTATATGTGCATTGTTGACATATTGAAACGTCAGTCAAGTGTGAAATTGACCAATAATTTAACTACGTTAATACATCAATGATTTACTTCTAGAGCAGGGCAGATAGTCGTATAACCTTCCAAGTATTCCCTGCTATGGTATACCTTGAACTTGACGAGCTCAGCGTTCCCATATACGAACGATGACAGCCGACAGCCGATACGATTATACTTAAAATCATTTGAGTTTAGGACTACTAGTTTGAATCCAATGAACAACCGAGTGAAGAATGAACCTTCGCAGCAAACTGTAACTTTGATATAGCCCATTGAGTACATCTTCGACTGCGACGAGACTTATTTTGATATCAGAGAGACTCGGTTCAAAGTAGTCCGTCGTCGACCAATTAGTGCTTTGTTTTACCTGGCCTACGTGTAAAACAGAGCACTAATGTTTAAAGACAATAACTATTTCTCGCACCGTCTAAGTTTTAGCTGTTTCTTTCCATTTATTTATATTCAGTTGTAGGTATCTGAACAAAGCTATCAAAGGGATTCTTTGGTATTTAAAGCACCGGCTACGAAAAAAATTCGCAAAAATTTAATAAACAATCGGCAAGTACTGGTAGATAGCATCCAAAAAATGTTGTCACCTGAACCAGAAAGTGCGCCAGACACATTTGGGAGATATGTCGCAACACATCTGAAAGATCTAAATACATTTCAGCAGAGTATAGCCCTTAAATTTATTTCGAAAATAATTTCTTATGCCAGGATGGACAAATTATCGCTTCAATCTGCTTTTATTCTAAACTCACCCCACTCTACATCACAATTCATAGCAATTGCGTCACGTCGCGCAACACGTCACATTTTTGTTTGAGCCTTTAGGCCTGGCGTGCACTACGATTGAAAACCGCACGATTATTTAATTGCTAACATGTGATGTATGGTTTTGTTAAAACCTGTTTAAATAAATAAATAAATAGGTTTTACTTACGTGGCGTGGCGTCCACGACAAGACCGAGGACGCCCACCATAATTAAGTCACTATATCGTTTGTGAGGCTGGCAGTAACGCGGTGGCGAGTTGTGCCTCGACAATATACGTTGGCACCACTGTTTGTCAGTGTCACTACTCGACCACTAGCCTACTAGCTTGCTTGTAGTGTCACTGTCACTGTCAGTGTCAGTGTGGGGTAGGGGTGAAGGGTGAAGGGTGAGGGTCGATTTGCAATGCCGTGCGAGGGTTGCTCTGTGCAATTCACGGTTTTGCGTCGCCGAAGGGTTTGCGGTGATTGTGGTCGCCATTTCTGCTCGGGATGCGTCTCTAGAGCCACACACCAAGTTTGTGGCGCTTGTCGAGTCCTGGCAGCTCGTCCTTTGGCTCGCAATCACCTCGACCGGCTGAGGGTTCGCGATCTCCACTGTTATCTTCACCGCCAGAGGGTTTCCACCGCTGGATGTGTCGGTAACCCTTCATTCCTCGTTCATCAAGATTGCGCATATCTGATCGTATGTGATGTTTCATGTGTGTATACTAGCCCGGTGGTACCTCGCCCATACAGGGTGTTACTCAAACGCAACGATTTTATTTTCCTTCCGATACGTTTCCTCTTAACCTCGTGCACTAATTTCCTTCCTTGGAAGTGAACACAATGTTGTTTCTCCCCACTGTCCTAAATTTTGAAAATCTAAATTTATAAGAATTGGTCGTAGCAAATGGAATTGAGACTAAAAGTGCTTTATTTGTCGAATCTGGATAGGCAACTGTTTAGAAATTTGGTGATTTGATTTGTTAACGGAGCAGGAGGCACCGGATGGATCGTTTACTCACCCCTATATTTCAACCCTTCCCACCTAGGCAGATCAGTAGATTTAACCATTTTCTCCCTCCACCTAGCCGGCATCTAGGTGGAGGGAGATGTCGGCATCATACACGTAGTCCGAATTAAAACTGAAAGGATTTCATATCCACTCTTAATTTTTTAAATCAAGTTGAAAGTTATCGTCAAAAGACTCGCATTAGATTTTCCAAATCCCTTAAAATATCGCCTTGAATCTTATCTTAAAGCATATCTAGCGAATTATTACAATATTTTCGTCTCATTCCTCCCTTACAGAATTTATTATTCGAATTATATTAATAGCTTATATAAATATTATTAATTTATTTGATTATAAAATATTTATAATATTATATATGTATGTATGAATCATAGAAAGGAAAACACCAAAGGCTAAGAACACGCAGTTAAATAGTAAATGTCCAGTGTTTTGCAAGAAACAAATGCTAAATTTACCAACATTTTCTTGAAACCGCCCAACTCCGCTTAAAAATGGATCGATTAAAGATAGATTGTCATCATCATCATCAACTTATAAAATTATTATTGGATTTTTTTTCACAGTAGTGAAATTTTTGTATTCGAATAATTTTCCAAACCGTGCATTGCCCCTCAAATTTCCTCCTTTAATTACTCCTTTAAAGGGTATCTGGGTACTCCTTTAAAGTGTATCAAATTTCCTCCTTTAAAGGGTATCTGTCGGGTAGATTCCTCGTTAAGGGTATCTGCTTTCGTAGCAAAATTTCAAATTATGGAAAACGTGTTTGGTTTTTTTAGTCCCCAAATTCAAAAAGTGTAATCCGATATTGAAAAGTTTCGTTCAGGGTTGGAATCCCTATTTGGTGTATCTCTTATGGTGACAAAATTTAAGACTTGTGGCTCGGAACCTTATCGACTGCAGATTGAGCCGATAAAAAATGATGAGCAATATCGAACGTTAGAACGCATGATTGATCTTATTTTGTTGACACTCTTGGCGATGGCGAACTTCGTTGGCGGGGTGGTGACCTCATGTGAGGGGCTTGGGGAGAAAGGATGTGGAGGTGTTTCTCCTCAAGGCGGCTTATATGTATATACATACATACATACATATATATAATACAAGTACAAGGCAAGTGACATTTATATAAAGATTGAGTTAGGTACAGTTTTCATATCTACACATGCCTATCTGTTGAGGGTAAAAGTTACATTTGTATAACTTTTATCTAGATAACGTTATCACGCTTCAAAAAACATATGTTCGAACGAAACCGTCAACTGTGAACTCGATTTACTCAAAATACAAATTATTGCACCTGGCCTCTCACCCCCCCAATTATACAGAGATAGCCGATAACGAGGGCTAAGTCTAATAATTATAGCAACAAACTACTACAAATACTACGTAATTCGGCATATTATAATATGCTCCTCGAAGTAATTAAAAAAAATCGAGCAGAATGCTGAAAAAATTAATTCACTACGTGCTTGCATATCAAAAAGGTAAAATAATCTGTACATGGAAAATTGCAGTGACTAGTTGTTAATTGAACACTTGTATTGAAATTGAACACAGTAAATCAGTGTACCCATCTTCCAGTCGCCAAATATCGTAATGTAACTTTCTACCTTTCATCAGTCAATGTGGCTTTTCTCATTTGTGTATATTTTTGCACAACCAATGATTTTACAAGATTTAGTAAATGCGAACAGAGTTGTTCTAGCATTCTTAAATAATTTTGAGAGTCACTAGATTCTAATTCTTTGATGAGATTCAAATGAGTAAGTTTTTTTTTGCACACAACTTTTAATTCAATATTGACGCATTTCTGCTAATGTTTATGATTTTAATGTATATTTTTTAAATAAATATATGATACCACCCCTATCATACAAAGCAATTGATCGTCCATTTTTAAATCATATGCTCGCCAGGACCTCGTGTCAATTAGTACATAAATCAAAATAAATAGCCTTTCAAGAATTTTTTATCAGATTTTTCCTTGTTTCATCAATATTTATCTCTGTGGCTACGATTCTTTTCAGTACATTTTTTTAATATGTAAAATGAAATGACTTAAAAATTTTAAGAAATTTAGTGACCTGATATGTGATTTTACATTTGTATCATTGTTTTCAGAAAAGGAAGATTTGGTGAATTTGGTTATAGCCCATGTGAATAGTGGAAATTTCGTTCGCAGACCACCTCCGCATCAGACAAATGAATTCACTCAAGCTTTAGCCAGCATAAAAGGGTTCACAACAAATTTACTTAATTCAGCTTTTGATATTGGCTCACACAATGGTGATAAATCGCATAAAAATCGTCATAATAACAATCGTACGTTCATTTCAATGTAATAGTCATGTAGAATTTATGGCAAAAAAATTAATGATTTTTTTGTTGATTTCCACAATAATCTTAGGTGCACAAAATGTTCCTCACACTAGTGGATCTTCGAGTGGCTCACCACAAAATGCGAATGCATCGAATCCAACGACTTCACGATCAGATTCTAATATTAACGTTAGTCCTCCTCCTACTAATGCACAATCCAGAAACTCTCCGTCAATCTCCGGAATGGATCATAGTGAAACACCGTTTCAACCGCCACAGTGTATAATAACCGACGCGTCTGAAGATAACGAATCGCACGACACTCATGTAGAACTAACGGACACGCACGATTGTTTAGAAATAGAAGATGATCCGGACGATCCCGATTGGGAAATAGTTACACCTCCAGCAGATCCTCTACCTCAAGGTATATATGATATTAATTGTGTCAACGCGCCCCCCCCCCCCCCCCCAGCCATTTAATTTTGTGTATCACTTGAATATAATAATTATTGTCTTCTAGATTCTGATATTCTTTTACTCGATAATGATATGCCACTTCGAACGACAGCCAGGGCTGCTTCAGATCTCGACTTGCCTTCTAGAACAGCTGACAATTTATCGTCTGGTGATACCTCGAGTTTAAAAAATATGCCGATAACTTCAAAAATTTCATCATCTAGAATTAACTTGGATGATTTAAAAAATTTCTCCCAAATAGAAAGTTTAAATGTCAAGCAACTAAAAGAACTGCTGATTCTCAATAGAGTTGATTTTAAAGGATGTTGTGAAAGAAAAGAACTTTTAGAAAGAGCTGAACGATTATGGAGAGAAAGTACAAAATCTAGAGAAGGTAAAATACATCTATTATATATTATAATATCTAAATATATCTAGCATAAGTTCTATGTATGTTAGGTCAGTTAAGGCTAGGCTTCAAAATATGTATTGTTAATTTTGCTTTCAATTTATAAATGTATTATTATTTCAGATTTAGAAAGTACTGGCACTGAAGAACTATGCAAAATTTGTATGGATGCTCCTATGGAATGTGTAATGTTAGAATGTGGTCACATAGCGACTTGCGTCCAGTGTGGCAAACGTCTTAACGAGTGTCCAATTTGTCGCCAATATGTTGTGCGTGTTGTAAGATTCTTTCGGTCGTGATATTTTTTTATTCTTGACTATTTCTATCTAAATTTAATAGTTCAGTAATTATATGCAAATTTTGAATGCTAAATCACATTATTTAAAATCTCAAATTTATTTAGAAATAGTTAATAGCTGATTAATCATACTATAGTTGTAAAATGATACTATAGTCCTCCCTATGTTTATTTAACTCTGCTGGGAACAATGGTTTTTTTTTTAGAAATTAAACTAATACATATGTGATTTTTTTTAATCTGTTAAAGTTATTTCTATACCAATTATTTTCTATAAATTTAAATAAACGGTTTACCTAATCAGCTTTTACAAATAAGCATCTGATCATATTGAAATATTAAATTCATAAGAAAATTTTTATTTTTCGTATGAATTTAAAAATTTTCAAAGAATACGTCTATCTTTAAATGATTGAATAGTGATCAAAAATTTGAATCTGTAGATGCGAGAAAACGATTCTAAATAGTTACCTACTATGTAACTTATACTAATTAATTGTCCCGTAACAAACGCACAAAATTAGTTTTATTGTCATAATATAACGCCCATGTATATAAAATCTCTTTTTTGGTTATTTTTCATATTCTTTATACTTCTCCCTTCGTATGTAAATGCTTACCAAAGATCAAATATGTACATATTATTAAGTTCACTGTGAAGCTTTTTAAAAAATTATTTATACACCTTTTTAAATAATTAAATTTAGATTATGAATGTACTATGTATACGTTATTCCTTATATCTCTATTTGCTTCAGTCAAATAATATCTATGTACATTAACCTCTAATACTTAAAATGAGATTATCATTTCCAAATATGTATAAATTTACTTTTTCCCTAATGTAAAAGCATACATGTGAATGTCATTTCATTGCGAGTAATTTCACTTTTTTCCCCTTGTACTATGTATTAGTATGTAATTACATAATTATTTATGTATAAATCAGAATGATAATATGACTTATGAATATTTCAATGATAATACAATACATTGTGAGTACAAAAAATTAGTTTGCGTTAAGGTGTATTTATATTACTATAAACCGGGTGCCGAAATATCAGATACACGTTTTCATATAATATGTATTTTGATATTTATACATCGATTTATAGATTTTACAAATTTTTAATCTCATAAAGGAGAATCCCCAGTCCAACTTGCAGACAATACAGTAGCCAAAATGGTTGTCAGTGCATAGTTATAGAATATTTTTACTCCAATGTAGTATAAATGAACCTTAATGCCGTTTATGAGGTAAACGACAGTTGTAGTATAAGAGACAGAATATAGTGAGAAATTGCCGTCAGCTTCCATTGTTTTTATACACTCTGTCTCCAATGTACAACAACTGTCGTAATATGTACAAGTTGCCTTACTTTAAATGTTTTTTATTTTATTTTATTAGGCTTATTATAAGCAATTTCGTTTAAGAACAATGAAACATATGTACTGCACGTTTTTCAATTATTACTGTCGCAAGTAATCTTGAATTATCTTTAACCACATGTGGCAAATAGGCAAATAAATAAATTACTAATCTGAACCACACGCCATTCGTTATACACAAATATATAAATATAAATATATTTATTATGATATCTTATATAAATATTAACAGACAATGCATCAAAAAATTCCTTCCATATGAAATTTATTGCAATATGTATAATGCTTAGCAACAAATTTTCAAAAAAGTGTCAAAACAATATATTTTGCTTTACTTGTATTATGATCTCATTTATAAGTGCATTGACAAAATACTACATTTTTATGGCTCCTTATATGTATAATATTATAAATATGTAAATAATTGTTAATTATTAATTATTTAAAAAATCATATTTCTAAGAAGTATCATAAAGTTATTATTGTAGATAGAATTTTCAAAATTAAATTACGTGTTTTGTTGCTGTATTTTGTTAAAAAAAATACTAGTCATTTGTCTATTTTATAAAATTTTATTATTGTTTACAGAGTAGTTCGAACAATTCAGAAAAAATGATTTGACACTTTTATATTTTTATTTTATTTTTTTTTTTTCGGTGTACAGTCAATATCAATTTTTTTAGTATATAATTGTATTAAATTACTTCAACGATATAATACATATATATAATCAATAGTCTTTGAATTGTGCAGAATTAGATGAGCTAGAAACAAGGTGAACTATGAATATTACCTGTCCTCTAATGCCATGAGAATGCCAGAAAATTGTGATATTCTTAAATAACTAGATGTAAAAATAGTTATATTTTTTATTGTTCTACTTCATTCTGAAAGTGTAATGTAATATTCTATAAAATAAATTACTGGAGATATATATTTCGAATTTTTCTTTATTATGCCCCCTATTGTACGTTATACACAATGAGATAAGTTCAAGTTGAATATTATTGAAATCCTAACATCAAAGTTAATTATAAAAAAGACATTTACCCCTTTTGCTCAATTTACATAAAAAATTTGTAATAAAACACAAAACGCTTGAAATTTTCATCAAAATAACGTATAAACAAAGAACCTCAATAGGTCTATATAACTAATTAGATATTTGGAATAAATTTAATAAATTACAGCTTTTTTATTTATTTATTTTAGGAAATTAAATTAAATAAAGAGATTTTTTTTAGGTTATGGACGTTATGGTCAACGTATGAAGTGTTACGGCCACTGGTAATAAAAATCACTAATGTCACTGTGACAGCAGGGAGTGTCACTGTCTTGATATATTGAGAAATGCAAATTCGTGAACTGAAATCCACCACTCAAATAGCCAATTGTGGATCTAACGTATTTGTCTGGTTTTGCCACTAACCTGCTGAAATACACTAACAGTAACAAATGAGAGAAATTCAACAGTAAAAGTAACAATGTGTAACGATAAAGTTGTCATAAGTACTAACTTCCATATATGTACATAATTTAGTAATCGTTGATTTTAGAAATGGGATCAGAACAATCTACCCCAGCTGTGAGTAAAACGCCAGGTTCATCGCGTATAACACGAGGACATACCATTGCTGTTCCACTGAGTGCTCGAGGTGGTTAACTTTGTACAGTGTCTCTATTGTGCTGTAAAGCGTATAATTTTTCAAATAAATCTAACAGATAGACCCCTGCTTTACAAAACTCTCTTAGACAGGTTGCAAACTGTGTTAAGAATCATTTAGAAAGATGATGTAAACAAGTGTATTAAAAAAATGTGTAACACTTATTATTGATAGTTATTTATACCTAGGACAATTGGTCAATTGGTGAATATGACTGGATGTAAAGAAAAAGAATGAACACTGTTTTTAAATCCAACATTCCACTATGCTTAAAAAAGAAGGCATACAACCAATGCGTACTGCTAGTTATGACGTATGGATGTGAAACGTGGATGCTAAATTCAAGAATGTTACTTAAGATCCAGTGCACACAGAGAAGCATGGAAAGATGTATGCTCAGTATAACAAGAAGAGATCGTAAGAGGAATACATGTGTAAGAAGCATGACCAAAGTGGCAGATATAGCAGAGCGTGTTAAAAAAAGTGGCAATGGAATGGACACATAGCGAGAAGAATGGATGGCAGATGGACGCGAGAAATACTGGAATGGTATCCGAGAGTACATATATGAAAGAAAGCAAGGTAGACCGAGTGCGCGATAAGCTGATGAATTAATGAGTCAACTGGATGCAGATTGCTTAAGACGAACAGGAATAGAAGAGGATTGAAGAGGCTTTCGTCCAGCAGTGGATGGTGAACGGCTGAAAATAATTACTTATTAGGCCAGAGTTTATGCAAACTATCGTGATTGTCTTATAGGAACGTTGTGGTCACTAGTTATGGGCACGGATGATGGTGTGTGTGTGTGTAAAGTTTACATTTTTATACAAAGTGGAGTTTTGTATTTTATTTATGTTTTGAAGTACATACAGCAAATAACACGTATACAGGATGAGTGGCTACGTAGTTGTGTGCGATGAATTAACTTCGTGTGGTCCTGAGTGCTGCTTCCACAAGCACGTCTCGATGATGATGACGTGCTTCGAGCGCCTAGGTCAGGATCCGCGTGTATCGGTGTGCTATGTTGAGGTAGTTTCTTCTGGGCAATGTGAGTTCAGCTGACGATCGCCCGTCCGTCTGCTCCGAAACTTGTGTAAGGTAGCCGGGGCGTTGTTGCCACGGTGAGAGCGTTAGAAGTTATGTGGCTTTTTATATCCCTCAATTGTGCGTTTGCATTAGATTTGTTTTTGAGGGATCTCCCGTTTTAAGTCACGCGTTTTTTGCATGTTTACATCGTTTGTGACGCATGTTTATACATATGCGTGTATTGACGAGAGTCGTGATTCCTTCCATCTCAATGAATTTCTTTTAATATTTTTACCTTATTCTAGTATTTGTTTACTTCTGGTACGTTTTACAGAAGCCCATATTAGTAGTGCTGATGCAGCACCGAGTGGAAGTACTTCGCCCGGAGCCAGTGTATGCTCCGATTCTGATCTGCCATATATTTCATACACGCTGAATCGTCCTATTGGCGGTAGTTTATTATGTATATTTTGAAAACAATAAATAATGTAATGAAATTATACTTGTAATGAAATTATATTTTTTATAGATTCTCCTAAACTTACCGGACGCGGACAAAATGCAACCAACAAAAGAAACAGTTTTCCGCCAAAAAAGATTATTCCACAACGTCGTCCGATTTCTCTTAACGCTACTAATTCATCTCACACCATCGTAGTAGTCAAAGAAGCAAAAGTTCCACAAACGTCGGATAAAGATGAAGATATCCTTAGACTACAAGTGACATATCTTTTCTAACAAAGTATTCTTTATGTGGGAATGTTCTAATTGTTTTTTTACTTTTGTAGCATATTCCAATGTTTTTACCTATTATGAGAGGAACATTAGGCTTACCGGGAGCGAGAGATCCTGAAATTTTAGAAGGTATTGAAAATTTAACTAACACGATAATAGTAGCATCGTACACCAACAACAATGTCTATATAAATTAAAATTATAATGTACTCGGTCAACGCTAGACACTATTTATACAGTTAACCCAGCCGTGCTCAGTCTTTCCTCAGTTTTTGTATGTACCAGAGATGGGTGGGACCTTGCCTTTTTGATGGCCAATACCGGTGACGTATAAACTGATGAAGACATCTTTGTTGTCACTTGTCTCAGGTAGAAATAACACCAAACCTATGTAGGATAATCTGTTACCTGAACTGCCTACCAAACCATTACTGGGTACAGTCCATTCTAGTCACATGGTCTGCTCATCTTAGTTTTCCGACTTTGACGACACTCATCAGCTCAAGAGTCCAACATTCCGATCCATAAGTCAACACAGGCCTAATCAAAGTTTTGCATATTGGGATTTTTTTTTGGAGGGAGAGAATCCTCGATTTCAGTTTATTTTGTAGACCAAAGTAGCACTTGTTTGCTACAACTCTCCATTTTATTTCTATTGTTTACCAAGAAGCTGTCGACATATTCGAAACGGTAAAGGTCTATTTAACGGGTGGGGTTATACTTCGAGCTAGATGCTTTTTTACATGTAGCAAAAGCACTCAAAGGGTTCCTTGGGCAAAGCCCATCTCATTAGGAATAGAGTATATAAATCCACATCAATTGAGATATTTCTGCATTTAGAAATGCAGAATTGTAAAAAGGATGTAATCATTTGCATTTTATTTTTTAATTTACTCAATGTAATATGCATTAGTATGTAAACTTCTTGGGGAATAGAGAACATGGCTGAGTTAACCGTTCAATTTGAAAAATGTATGTCTTAATCTTGCGGTATAATATTTGGAATGATATAATTTACTACACCTTATATTTGACTGAAGATTAAGCAAAAATTGTTTTAAAAAAAAAAAAAAAAAAAGGAATAGATACAAGCCCATGGTTGCGACTGTGTAGTCGATATCAAGCCCATTTAACGGCATCAGCTCAACTTGTATCTACCGAACAAAATGTAATCACCGTGAAATGTAAAGAGGTTTGTGTCGTTTGAATCAATTCTCATTTAGGTTCTTATATAATTTTAAAAGGCGTATATAATTAACACGTTCACTTTACAGGTAGATGCAGAAATTTCGAAAACTTTGGGCACGTTTGTGGAAAAAAAAAAACAAGGCGCCCAGATAGCAGAAAAACTTTCACACATTAAATTTATTTCCCAACAACTAACCCGCTGTAATTCACAATTAGAACAATTAATAATTTCTATGAAAGAAATAAACGACGTTTTGCCACCCGAGGAACAGTTAGAATCTTTCCTAGTGCCGGTTGATTAAATGAATAGGCAAAATCCCAAACATCGTATTGAAGATATTATGTTTGCCAAAGATAATATTTAAAATATATAATTAAATAAGCTTTGTATTAAATATAATTTATTATAATGGTTACAAATTTGCTTAAACTAAAAATAATATACAACTGATCTCAAAGAAATACTTTTTTATTTGAAAATTTCTAAGGATGTTGTTTTGAGATAAAATTAGATGAGCTTATCTCGTTTTCAACAATCCCACCAACAAGATTCATCAACACTGACTCGTTCTGTATAGCCTTTTGAATAAAACACATTGGTATGTTTAATGTCTATGAATAATTTCATCATTCTAAATTACTCATACAGAACCGCTTGAGTTTGAAGTTCTGCAAAAAACGCAGTTCACCATTCCAAGATTTGAGTATAGCCACTTGACTACTGTTGGTTAGATCCGGTATTTCTATTCCACACGTTTTGTACTCTTGCAATTCTCTCTCCTTCGTCATGTTGATAGCATTTTCTCTGCTAACGTGTTGTTTAGCTCTCTTCCCACCGATGGAATTCTTGTACGTAATTTCTTCTAGCTCTCTGTCGAACCTTGTCAAATAGGTTCCTAATAGTGATTTAATTTCTTCCTTGGAATATACAGACGAATCTGTTGCGGGAAGATTTTCTTGGAACCAAACTACTTTTTCACCCTGCACATTCTGCTTTACATATCGCCCGAGTTTGTTTCCTTCTTTAACGATAGCTTTTTTAGATCTTCTGGCCAAGGCAATAGTTTTTCTACTGTTGGGATGTTTGCACTTGGCAATTTCTTTCTGAATAGGCTTCATTCTATTAGCAACACAGATGTAAGTTTGTAAGAAGTCCCAGTTGCTTGACGTTGACGTTTAGTACCACGTGCTCCAATGAAACGGCCGTAAATCGCAATACGCACGGCCATTAACGAATATGTAAATTAAAAAATTACTTATTTGATATATTTATCGGTTCTTATTAAAGATAGCGCCCGCATTAGTTGCCATTCAAATAACCGTTGAAGAAGCAATGGTAGCTCCAGCCATTTTGGTAGCAATTTTTCAGCTAAATCAAAATTAAAATTTTGTCCACATTTCAATTATTAATAAATTAGTATTTATACAGATGTTTATTCAATGTGGATTTTTTGGCTATTAATATTAATAAAGAGCTTGTATGGAAAATTTGTGGGAATGCTATGACGCGTTATTCACAATTTCTAAACGCCACAGCCACAGACTCGCCCGTAATCCAAGTTTTCCTTCGAAAACTTCTAGTGGCTTATTTTTAAAATCCGGAAGCTTCGTTTCAATATGGCCGACGCAACTTGTTCGGTCGCATGCTCGCGTTCGCGAGTACATCGCGGAAAACAAACGTAACGCGGCCGTGAATCATCTTCGTCTCCATTGGGGCATATCACACTATCAATATTATCATGCGATCCATATTGAAGTAATATTGATGGTATTTGCAGTATCATTTTAGTATTGAGGCGAAACCGAATGTTTTGAAATCCGCGATAATATTGACAATACTAGAATCACGAGCCGTATTGCCCATTCGACGAAAATCCGATTTTTAAATAACTTTCACATTTCAAAAGCTTTTCACGAGCCGCCAAAAATCGGCTCGCGACCCACCAGTGAGACCCACAGTTTGGCAGCCGCTGCTGTAGAGGCATTCGCCAATTCGCCAATCCGCCAATCGCCATTCAGTAGTGAGTGAGATGTCGATGTGTGCGGTTCGCGTAGTCGCTCAAGAGTTGTCACTATCTCGTGGTTTGGCTGCCAACGATGTCCGAAGACGAGACCGAGTCCTCAAATCGCTCACAAAATGGCTGTCGGCCAGGGATTCCTCCACTTACGGTTAGACATTACACTCATTTACCAACTTACCCCACCTACTTTATAGGTTATGTTCACCTTACACGTGTACCTCGCATACTCACTCACACGCTCAAACATTTAACACACTGAGTGCAACTTATGCTTTTTATCTTTGCAGAGTTTACGGAACACGATTTTATGCGCCTTTGGAAGGGACTCTTTTACTGTGTTTGGATGTCGGATAAACCACTAGTTCAAGTTAGTTCACGCATTGTATATAGCAGTGCGAAAGTTGCCCAACCCACACTGTAGTCGTTAGAAGAAGTTGGGAAGAATTTGTATGGAGCTGCCGAACTTCACGATGAAGAATTTTTTGGGTTGAGCATCTTTCGTCTCGAGCCAGTATACTTATTTTATACGCATTGGTCATTTGTCATCATCATTTGCAGCCGTTCACCACCCACTGCTGGATGAAGGCCACTCCAATCCTCTTCCATTCCTGTCAGTCTTGAGCAATTTGCATCCAGTTGACTCCACACATTCTTCTCAATTCATCAGGCCATCGTCCAGTCGGTCTGCCTTGCTTTCTTTCACATCCTCTCGGATACTATTCCTGTATTTCTCTCGTCCATCTTCCATCCATTCCTCTCGCTATGTGTCCCCTTTTTCTTTTTCACACGTTCCGCTATATGTATCACTTTGGTCATGCTTCTTACCCATGTATTCCTCTTACTTACTATCTCTTCTTGTTATACTGAGCGTAAATCTTTCCATGCTTCTCTGTGTGCACTGGAGCTTACGTAATATTCTTGAATTTAGCATCCACGTTTCACATCCATACGTCATAACAGGCAGTACGCATTGGTCGTATGCCTTATTTTTTAAGCATAGCGGAATGTTGGGTTTAAAAACTATGTTCATTCTTCCAAAAGCACTCCATCCTAGTTCACCAATTCACCAATTCTACTAGGTATAAATCTATCAACTATCTCTACAATATGATTATCTATGTAATGTGACTACGTCTTGCATGCAAAATTCGTTAAACATAATTTTAGTTTTATTAAAATTAATTTTTAAGCTGTAACGATTGTTAATTACGTTTGCATTCAAATTAACAGTTATCGTTTCTAGGAGGAGTTGTGTGAGAATATAGCGAAGCTGTTTGAATGTTTCGGGAAAGTATCCACGTCTATTATGTTCTACAAATGTTTTCTGAAGACAATGGCACAAAATTGGTTCGGAATAGACCAGCACAGACTCGACAAGTTTCTTATGGTTAGTCCAAGTCTGTAATCAAATAGGGGTACATTTTAATATGTTTTTTGATGGCGATGTTTCGTCTACGGTTTTTAGTTTGTGCGTCGCGTTACTCGTGGATTGCTTTATAGTGTGAAGAGACACGAATGGTCTAAAGATGCGACGGACATGCTTCAGATTTCACTTTCTGAAGATGATGGATTGTTTTCCTCGCCAACGCCCAATGATGCGCGGATGGCTCTCGGACTTCAATTGCATCTCGCCGATTGCTGGATGGAAGAAGTTTCCAAAGTAAATAATATACCAGTACATTTTTGCGATAAATTGAAATTGGGTTTATAAATAATATACTGTATGTTCTTTTCTCACCTCCAGGTTAGTGAAGGAGAAATATCATCCGAAGTTGTTACAAGATTAACGAAACCGTTTGCTATATATTTGTGTCGCGGTAAGGAGGCTAGACTTTCTTCAACCATCATGAAGAATATTTTTATTCACCTGATTCAACAAACTGACGGTGGTATTGAATACACCGAGAAAGAATTAGCTTGGAGACAAGTAAGTACATTTTTTTTTATCTATCGAAATTGCAACTAATTTCAACATATTATTTTACAATCGAATTTTTTTTTGTTAGGCAGGTTATCCGGGTGGTAATATTGATGCCATGGAAAAAATTGATGTTAGCGAGGATGAAAACGATGAGAGTATTGAGGAAGATTCACCGAGGTAATTTTATTACAATGTTAAAATTTGTTAATTTGTTGAATCTTAAACTTTATTTAACCCAATTGATGTATATTTCGATTTCAAAGTGTGTCAATTTGATTTTAGAAACCGAGCTTTGGATCCTCGTGCCGGATATGTCAATACTGTTTTGCCACAGTTGCCTGTTGATGGCCAAGAAATAGCAAAGATGTTTTGTGATTTGATTCCGGAATCAAACATAAGTTGCTCAAACAGAACACGTATGAAGGATCTAATTGATAAGTAAGCATGGATAACTTATATTTATGTATGTATATGTGATTTATTATTAAATCTTAATTTCATTATATTTCAACAGTTTTGAGACACTCTCATCGGGGACATATCCTTTGAAAATGAAGGATATAGAATCGCCAAAAGATCCAATGTTTAAACTACCTAAAGCCTCCAAAGCTGCTTTAGACCTTATCAACTTCGAAAGAAGAATCGAAGAAAGTAACGACCAAAAAGAATTAATAGGTACAAATATCTAATTTTAAAATTTCTTATAAATTCCTCCATTGGTTGATATTATAGATTATATTATTAAGGAAACCAAAAATCAAAACTGATCTTTGGTCCATTATATGTTCAATTAAGTTAATTAAATATTGTTTATATTCACACAGGTTTAAATAAGCGACAAAAGAGAAGGTTTTTGTCCAAGCAAAGGAAAAGGCATTTGAATGAAACCGAAGAGGATACAGATTTTGCATCAACTACAACTTCAAAGAAGCCTAAAATTGATAATAACGTAAACTTTATTATACTATGTATATATTTAATATTTGAAATTTTAATATTTAATATGAATATATTTTTAAAAATTACAGATTTCATCGGGACATTGGCATGTTGAAGATATAAGAAAAAACAATTCAAAAACCAACAATAAAGTCGATTTAATAAATAAAAAAAGTAGTCTAAAAAATGGGATTGCAACACCATCTAATCATGTGAATGGTTTTGATAATGAAACACCTAATCAAAATGGTCATTCTAATAATTCGCAACAAAAACTGGCAGCAAAAAATATTTTAAATAATGAAACAAAAATTTCTTCAACGAAGTCAGAAACAATATCAAAAAAGGTTGCAGCCAATTCTAAAGGAACTCCAGTGAGAAGTCTTACAAAAATAGCTAACATTTCCAACACAGATGTAAAATTATCTCCTTTATCATCAAATATTTCATTGCTAATGGAAAAAAGTGAACTGTTGAAAAATAAATTTAGTGATTCACTCACATCAACTCCTATTGTTAACAAAAGTTTCACAGGCGAAACTAAAGCAGAAAAAATAAATGTTTCAAGTACACATAAGGTTAAATCTCCACAAGAAATGAAAATATCCAAAACCAATACAAAATCTTTCAAAAAAAAGTTAGATTGCAATGGCGAAGAAACTGAAATTGTTATCCCAAATAAAAATCTCAGGATCGCTAATCGGCTCAATAAGTCCGATTCAGTAACTGATAAATCAAAGTCTGCAAAAATAGCTCAGTTACGTTCTAATTTATCTGTTAATAATTTGACACCACTTAAGAAAGTCAACATTGCTCTCGCAAAAAATACATCACACGCTGTAATCGACTATTTTAAAAGTGTAAAACAATCTCCTGAAATTCCTTTTGACGGTGGAAAAAAACCAGTAAAAACTTCTCTCAAACCGAATTCTATGCCATCACCAGTGAATCCATTCTATAAGCGTAAATTACAACTTAAGTTTTAATTGTTATAATATTTTTCTATAAATGTGCTAGGCTTATTTTATGTTACTCGTAGGGCTGTCTGTATGGTTGAATGAGAATATATTTGTTTATTTTTAAATACAAATTTTCATTCATCTACGTTAATATAATAAGCATGCGGATTTTGTCATTGAACTATTGTACCCACTCAGTTTTTTCATCAATGGCAATGGAAGGGGTTAAATAACTAAGTAAATGTGGCCCTGGGTAAATTTAGATTAATATTTCATTGTTCAGTAAGCAAATTGTAAATATTTTTTATAAGGAATTGAAAAAAATTATTTAGATAATCAAAATCGTTTTTTATTTCATCAACATGCACCTTTATTTAGTCATCAAATGAATATCATGTATAAATTCTAACAGCTGCATACTTCAAAAATTCTGTGCAACTTGAGCCAGTTTGGTTCAAAATCACATATGTACATACTTTTAAAACAAAAATTCACCATTTATACTTATAAATGATAACATAGTCCCCCTATGTAAAAGAAGTGTCACTGTAAGCTAAACCCTTATCAATTCTAGATTGCGACATATCATCTTCGTTAACATAAATTATTTTAGGTGGTATGAGGCCAGCGACAACGTTTCTGTAAATGTATACAAATACAATAAGATTAAGTTGGGGAATTTGTTTCATTACATATTTGCAGAAAAATGATGAAAATTATTTTTCAACTCACCGATTTTCAGCATTAAGAAAATTGAAGGCTGAAACTGCATGTTCAGTACTATATATTTCAATATTTGTGTTAAATTCTTTACCAAGTAGAACTAGATGCGCTGAAAGTTTTAAGTCTGAGGCGTCACCTACGCCAATGATCTGTAATTAAAAAAAAATATCAATTTTTGACTTACGATTTTCATAAAATTTATAAATGGATATGTTTAAATTACATATTTACCAAGATATCAACTTGTGGTTCAAGTATTTCGAAAATACTCAAAGAGCCTCTGTTTATCTTAGAGGGGTGATCTACTTTCCATGACAAAACTGACCTTAAATATATAAACAGATATCAGTTGCATGTTATAATTTTGTATTAGAATCCAAATGTAAATTGGATCGTACTTTGGAAACAACATGATTGGTCCTAATATGTTGATACCATTATTTAATTTGAATCCCATCTGAAAATGAAAACATACGAAACAATGAGAAAACTACCTGTGCACGAAGTATTACCAACATGGTAAATCTCTAAAAATAATAAATCACTTACCTGACTGTAAGAATCTATAAGAAGTCCAGAATCGATTTGTTTATTTAGAATATTGATTGTTGTTTTTCCTGCGCCCTCGTAAGAACTACCAAATCGCGCACTACAGTGACTGAAAATAACGGTTTCGTGATATTGATGAATGGACCATATTAAAGTTTATTTTACAAATAAATAGGAAACGTAATTTATTAATAACATACTTGTTGAAAATAGACGTGATCGTTGTTCTTAGAACACGAGCCCGTGTTTTACACATATATTTGGCTAAATTTGACATCTTGCGTTCACGTTGTTTCAATTATACAATATTCAGCTGTCAAACCTTAATAAATCAGGTTATAATAACATAACACCGATTTTGACAGCCATTAACGAGACACTCAGGAACATTTTATCTATTGGCTACTCTGTAATTGCAAAGTTTTAATTTCAAAGACAAATCAACCATAATCTTTATTTTAAGGCGAACAATTATTGAAAAAAGGAACGAAAGATTCAATGGTTCATCTCCATGTATATTTCAATATTCCAACAAACCCACATAATTATGAACTTATTTTGTTTAGGCATTGATTTGAGTTTCAAAGCTCCCCGCACCTCTCTTTCCCTTGTGGCTACGGCCAGCTTTCCACCCATCTGCCAAATTCTATGCAAAAAGAAAACCACGGGGTTGGCGTCGGCCAGGCCGACGCCCTCGCAAAACCAAGCCTTAAACAAAATAAGTTCGTAATTATGTGGGTTGCGTTGGTAATTATGTTGCGACACCAAACCTTTACCCCGCACCCACTCCAATCCAATCAGAATGATAGTGTATTTGGTGTGTGTGAAGTTATTTTATCACACACACCAAACGTGTGATGAAAGAATTTTATGAACCAATAAAATCTCTCGCAAGATTTCCTTCTGCCCTTAGCTCATTCCAATGCAAACAAGCATTTACGTAACATAGATTACGACGATCATCTCAGCATCTTCAGTTGTCTCCAGTCTCTCACACCATCTGAACCATCTCCATCGAGGACCAACACTGTCATCTACTGCTACAACAGCCTTCGACGAACATGAGCGTTGTTGACGAACATGAATCTGTTGGAGCGATACTCTGGACCACACGCTGGTAAACCGCACACAATTGGTTTTAGTGTTCCCATCAATAAAATACACGGTTAAACTGTTATTTTTGGTAATAAGAACAAGATAGAAGTCGAAACGATTTCGGTTTCAAATAACACGGTTGCACTCAGAATCGATGAAATGTCCCAGCGGGCAGAATATGAGTTGATCCAAAGAGTTGGTGCTAGTAAATTTTTCTCATTGCATCTGGACGAGTCCACGGATGTACATACAAGGTTTATCCCAGCTGAAAAATCGCTAAGCGTTACGACCACCGACTTGCCGTGTCGTCAATAATAATAAAGTATCTGGTTTTTTTTAATTTATTATCATTTATTATCAATATGTATGTCTTGATGATTTATTCCGCAGTAATAAATTAATTAAATTAATAATACTGCGTTGATAATAATTTGCAGTGCCGTAGACCAAAGCCACCGTGTTAAGTACGACGTTGTGCTAGCGTAATTATTATCAACGGGGTATTATTAATTTAATCAAATTATTACCGCGGAATAAATCATCAATAAGATACATAATAACAATAAATCATTTTCAGCAGTTCACCATCCACTACTGGATGAAGGCCTCTCCAATCCTCTTCTATTCCTGTCTGTCTTGAGCATTCTGCATCCATTTGACTCCACACATTCTTCTCAATTCATTAGCCCACCGTCCACTCGGTCTACCTTGCTTTATTTCACATCCTCTCGGATACCATTCCAGTATTTATTGCGTCCATCTGCCATCCATTCTTGTCGCTATGTGTCCAGTCCATTGCCACTTCGACTTTTTCAGACGTTCCGCTATATCTGCCACCTTGGTCATGCTTCTTACCCATGTATTACTCTTATGTTCTCTTCTCGTTATACCGAGCATACATAGATACGTCATCTTTCCATGCTTCTCTGTATGCACTGGATCTTGCGTAACATTCTTCAATTTAGCATCCACGTTTCACATCGATACGTCATAATTGGCAGTACGCATTGGTCGTATGCCTTCTTTTTCAAGCATAGCGGAATGTTCGGTTTAATTCTTCCAAAAGCATTCCATCCTAGTTTAATTCTTCGTTTTATTTCTTCTTCTTTTCATCCAGTTATATTCACCAACTCTCCTAGGTATAAATAACTATCAATTATTTCTACAATATGATAACTAGCAGTAGGCATATAATAATTAATAATAATGAAGAAAAAAAAACAAATATGTAAGTAATTTATTAATGTTGACGACACGACGAGTAGGTGGCTGTAGCGTTTAGCGATCGTGAAAGCCACGGCGCCCCTACTCGACGATCACCCCAAATAACCACTCGAGCTATTAATCACAACGCGGCATCGACTCGGAATACAACGTAGAACTTCTAGAAGCTACGGACGAGCGAATTAGTGGCGACGGTTGGCGGCAATGGGTATAGCGACATGTGGCGTGTTTAGGCCGCGAGAACACAGCAGGTTTGGTGGCGGCGCGTGCCTTCGCTCTTCGCGACAATCTAGTACCTGTTCTTCGACCTGATCTACACACCATCACACCATCGGCGTCATTATGCTGATCGACAATCCGGACGCGTTCAACATATGGCTGACAGCCGTGCTGGAACCCCTGTAACCACACACACATTCTATCTTTACACTCGACCCCCCGCTATGACCATACTGTCAACTATAACACACACACCCCCCCCTCCCCCCTCCCCTTTCCCTCCATCACCCAACACCAATACTACTTATCTTGATAAGGATTCGCGACCTATCTACACCTGTCCTCTCTCACCTTAATGTTACAATTATATCCACGTCGAAGTGGATTCCAGATTGTGCACCACGACTTTCGACATGTCCATATGCGACTTCCAATCATTCCCATGTTTAACTTTGCACAAGTGATTTGCACTGATATGGAGTGGGTATGGGATATTGTCAGTGTCGACCGACGATGATGAGGCTCTCTCCCGTTCCATTTGTATCATCCGGGTCCATGTATCCCGTCTAGGTTACAATTGTGATGCAGCACGCTCGGTGGCCTGTTATGCAATCGTCAATTTTATTTATGGTAAATGTATGGTTTGGTCCGGTCTCATTGTAACGATGTTATGGTATTGAATTTTGAGCTTGTGAGGTTTTTGGATTGGTTATGTGGTTTTACAGTTACAGCGTACGTATCGAACGTCTTTTAGTATGGCGCTTCCCAAAGTGGTAGTCCACACGACAATGAGTCGAGAAACTGGAAAAAACGTTCCGATTTTTGACCAAATCCTGATATTTTTAAACATATTTTATTTTATTGATAGTTATTTATACCTAGGACAATTGGTGAATATGACTGGATGTAAAAAAGAAGAATGAAACTCGGATGGAGTGCTTTTGGAAGAATGAACATATTTTTTAAATCCAACATTCCGCTATGCTTAAAAAATAAGGCATACGACCAATGCGTACTGCTAGTTAAGACGTATGGATGTGAAACGTGGATGGTAAATTCGTGAATGTTACGTAAGATCCAGTGCTCGCAGAGAAGCATGGATTGATGTATGCTCAGTATAACAAGAAGAGATCGTAAGAGGAATACATGTGTAAGAAGCATGACCAAAGTGGCAGATATAGCAGAATGTGTTAAAAAAAGTGGCAATGAGCTGGACACACAGCGAGAAGAACGGATGGACGCGAGAAGTACTGGAATGGTATCTGAGAGGATGTGAAAGAAAGCAATGTGGACCGAGTGTATGATGGGCTGATGAATTGAGAAGAATATGTGGAGTCAGATTAGTGGAATGTAGATTGCTCAAGGCAGAGAGGAATGGAAGACGATTGGAGAGGCCTTCGTCCAGCAGTGGATGGCGAATAGCTAAAAATGATGATATACATATATTGGTCAGAGTTGAAACGCTAAAAATTTTGACTGTTTCGTTGTTCAATTTGGTTGCGGTTACTGTTTAGTGCAGTTTCGCTCGTATGTTGTCGCGATGTGTTACACAAATTAGCATTTACCTTTTATTTTTATATTATTTCAGCTGCGATGCCGATCCAGCAGCTCTGGCGAAATACATATATGCTCTCGTTAAAAAAGACAAACCGTTGGACGATTTGAGAGATGGCATGTTAGACCAACTCGATGTATTTCTTCAACATGGTATTTTTTAAATTTATTTATTTATAATCTACACACGGTTTCAATCGTAGCGGTGGGTCTAAAGTTTTTACTATTATATTTCAGAAACAAAACCGTTTGTGGAGCTTTTGTTCAAATCGTTAGAAACACGTGAATATTTGAAGCCGGTAAAATCTGAACTGTTGAACGATAAGCATGAGCCGGCTTCTCCCGTGTCCCTGGACAAACTGTCCAAACCATTAATCGAAAATCACGATCATAATAATGTAGCGTCGTCAAAACCGGCGTTTACGGACCTTAGAGATGAAAAACCTGAAATTTTATCAATTAGGATCGATCAAAAAGATTCTCTTAGCACCAAAGAAAAGGAATCTGAAAGCCGGGGTAGGCACAACGATAGTTCAAAAAAAGATGTTAGTGCAAAGCATAGAATAGTTTTGAATAGGACGACGAAATTTGTACCGGCTACTGTTCCAAAAGAAAAACCGGCATATGCCACTGAACAAACTCTAGTCAAGGTATGCGAAATTTTAATTTGTGTCACTTATGTTAACCATTTGTTTACGATTAAAAACTAATTTTATGTACTTAGGTTATACCTGATTTGTTGGAAGACAGTTTAAATGAACAACTTCCGACTCGCAACAGCAGACGGGATAGAAAAAGCGACTCTGTTAGTTTAATTTTTCTTTTACATATGATTTTTAATATAATATCAATCAGATACTATTTTATGAAAAATTTCAGATCAATTTAGTTATATGTTAACCTTTTCGTGTATATATTTTCAGGATAAAGAAGATAGGAGACGACGACAGTATAGATCACGATCTCGAAGTCGATCTTGGGACAGAAATCGGCGACCTCCTAGTGGTGGTCGTCCTCTGTGGAGAAATCGATCACCTCCTCTTTTAAGCCGCTATGAGAGAAGGTATTTAATTTTTGTGTTAAATTTGTATAAATTGTCGAGAATCCCAAATTTTTTCAATCATTGATATGAATTCCTTTTAATATCTTTTATAAGTTGAATCACTATGCAACACATCAAACTTGTAATAATTATTGAAATTAAAACTTTTCTTATTTAGACGTTCAAGATCAGGATCACCCCCAGTTAGAATACCTCGTTATCGAAATAGAAGTCCCCCTCCTGGTACCGAAGCCGATATCCCACCGAGTAGAAGTAGATCTAGGTGAGATTTATATTAAAATTAATATTTGAAAAGGCTGAATTCATTCCATTTTGTTCGTTGCACTTATTGGATATTAATTATTTTGATTACATCAAATGTGTACTTATTCTTAAAATGTGTACCAGTATTTATCTAACCTTTGAATCAAAACGTATGAATATATTGATTGTATTCCACAAAACACTTACATTCACTACATCGATGTAGTGCCACATTATTTTTGTTATTAATTTGTTATCACTTTTTAGATCCCGAGATCGTCCTATATCTCCCATACCGAATCCTCCTAGAGAACGTTTGGATGGAGTTAACCGAGAGAGAGACAGAGATCGGCAATCCAGAAACCGTGACCGAGTAGATCGAGATAAAGTCGATAGAGATAGGCTTGACAGAGATAGAGACCGGGAACGGGATGAAAGACGTGGACGAGATTCTATCAGCGGCACGGCTACTCCGACACAAGATTCTAACCCCGGTGACAGTGGGAATCTACCTCGAGGAACAACAACACTTGCAGGCATATTTCCAACTCAAAAGAAACGCTGCAGAGATTTTGATGGTAATTATATGAAGTTTTTATCTTTATCGGAAGATTATTTGCTTTTTGTACATTTTTTAAATGCGAAATATTATTTCGTTTATAGAAAAGGGATTTTGTATGCGAGGTGATCTGTGTCAGTTTGATCATGGAATTGATCCCGTCGTGCTCGAAGATTCTTCATTATCACATGTACTTGCACTTCCGATGGCTAGACCCCCTTCGAGACTTCCAGCACCAGGTAATTGTCGACAATTCACAAATTTTATATTTTCTCACTCATCGTCAATTAAACTCTTTAAATTTTGTATATAAATGTAGGTTGCATTTCTGAATACAATCCCTTAGCTCCAGATATTTGGGCAAGAGGATTGTATGCTGCCCCACCACCAGCGTTCTTTCCCTTCATTCATGGACCAACACACGGACACCATCCAGTTCAGCGAGAACTCATTCCTATACCCACTGTCAGGTAAATGTAGCATTGTGTATGTGCATATGATTTACCTAAATTTAAACTCGTATAATACATATGTATTTTTTTCTTCTGATAATAGAATGGAAAACATACCACCAAATAATACAAGCGTTCCTCCTCCGTCTATCATGCCTATGAGAGGTCCAATTCCTAATTCAGCGCCCCTTGCCCCCGTTTTACCTGTTAATAACCACATTGCTCCACAAGCCCCTATGCACCCTGGTAAAAAGAAGCCGTTTGATTTTACCAGACTCGGTAAATATTATTTTAATATTGAAAACTAATATGGCAAATAATTCTGTTGTGTGTTTTTTTTTTCATGTATTTTAAATTTTTAGGTCCTAACCGTCATCATATGAATAAAATGACCGGTGGTAATTGTTCTTTGGAATTAAAAAAAGTTCCCAGTGGTCTCAATGATATAATGCATTTAAACAACCATTTTAGTAAATTTGGAAAAATTATTAACATACAGGTAAACAGTTGATAATTTAAAAAAAATTCGAATCCAATAATATTGCCGATTTATACTTATAACGTGTTTTTATATTTCTAGGTTTCGTATGAGGATGACCCGGAAGCTGCTCTCATCACATTTTCCAGTCACACTGAAGCAAATGTTGCTTATAAAAGTACAGAAGCCGTATTAAACAACAGATTTATCAAAGTTTTTTGGCATAATTCCGAGGTACCAATTACTTTTTTTTTATTTGGTGTAACAAATCATAAATTGTCAACGTATCCACTGTATGTGTAATGCTTTTTTTTTTTTTTTTTCAGCAAAGCAAACAAGAAAATGTTCCACCAGGCCAGAGAATTTCTGCAAAAGATAGATTGATGTGTAATCATGCGCATGTGAACAACAACAATGTGAATCATGGATCGCATAACAAGGCAAGTCCCCAAATATGTGTTGCACTTTTGTGACTGCATACGTACTGAGTTCATATCGTACAATATTAAATTTAAAAAATTCAAGTCGCTTGTTTAATTGTATTGTCATTCAATCTTGTTTTAGGTTCTTATCAACAAAGATTCTAGTAAAGTAAACAACCATTCTAATGAAGTAAAATCAAGCAAAAAGGAAACAACCGATGGAGCCAATGAAAATAATAAAAATGGAGAAGTCACTTCGACAGTCGGGAAAGATCAACTACCAGTGACTGCAGCTGAACAATCAAAAACGGAAATGCCCGCTACTGCAGTGAGTTTATTCGTTTTAAAACTCTAATTTATTATTATATTTTGATACACTAAGATTATGGAGGAGTGATCGAGTTTGTGAATGTTTGTGGCAAGCTTACAATTCGGTAAATAAGCAATAGAAGGGGCTGAAATATATTTGAAATGTCTCGCCACTCTTTTATTGATTGAAACGATGATTTTAATTATTTCCAAGTCTAAATATGTGGATGCTAAAATTTTTATTTATCTGTAGCGACATCTACGGTGGTGAATTGAATTTTGATAATAAAGAGATATATGGTAAACCACTAGATGATGCTACGCTCATGTATATTTATAATCATGTCGATCCATAAATGGTGTCGTGGTTGTTATGATGACCCAATGACGTTGTCGGTGAAAATTGGCGTTGCATGTTCAAACTTGCCTTTAGACACAACCGCAATTGCCAATTCTATCATCGCAAAAACATGAAAATAAATGTCCATATCAGTTTTAGATATTTCTTCGTATTCGTTCCACCTACAATATGTATATTATGCCATCAAAACATGGTTTATTTTATTATAAACTTGACCCTTATGATCTTCAGAAAAAAATACACTTGAAAACCCCAAGTAAAATTTCACCCCCAAGTAGTTAGTATATGTAAGTATAGAAATACTTATTTAATGTAACTTACCTCATTAGTAAACTCACAAGTTCACACGAAAATCTTAAGGGAAAAAATCTAATAAAAATTGAACCCTATAATGCTCTATTGAATTATTTTTTTGTGTTATACAATTATATTTGTGGAAGTTTTAAGAAAACTCCCTTTAAAAAATACTTTCCAATGACTCAAGGCGACTCTAGGCAAGTAATAATCAAGGCGACTTTTTTTGCCAATAATTGATTTCTGTAATCTGGGCGTACATGTGTATGCATGTTTGTGAATACTGACTAGATTTCTTTTGATGATTCAATAAATCGAGAATGCAAGTCTGAACATGCACCCATGTGGGAGATATTTGCACAGAGCGATAGCAGGGGCTCTCAACCATGTAAGTTTTGTAAAATATTCAAGTTTGATAAAAAATATGAGCCACTTGATTCGGATATTTAAATTTATTGGTGATATAAATTTTTGCTTATAGAACGGTACGTTCATACGATGATCAGAGAATTGCGTAAAACCACGTCCACACACTATAAACACTTGTTTTTGCTGCTGTACAAACGTTTAATTTGTTTGCATCAATTTTTTTTAACATTCTCTCGTTCTCTTCGACTTGTAAATTAGTTGTAAACCTGGGCGAGATTGTAATAAATGACAAATACATACTGCAGATCATTCAACCTGTCCATGTTTCAACACGTTCAAACTTAACTGTAAGCTGGCCTGTAGACGGCCAATGTTGTTTAGCGATAATATAATGGGCAGACAGTATTCACCGTGTCTTGGCCTGAATCACTCGTCAACGCAGTGGCTTAATTTCGTATTCAACCACTCACTTGCCACTTGTGGACAAAGCTTAATAGTTAAATTGCAATTGACGAGGTTCGGTGCATTATGAGAGTGGCAGACATTCAAAGTCGTTCTTTCTGCGTGAACGCACGCGTGTTTCAACTATAATATTTAATTTATTTATCAAAATGGACGTTGATTTAAATGAGAATGTGGTACAAGTGAAAAATTCTCCTGATTCTATGGATTTAGATGTAAGTTTTTTTTAATATATCACAGCCTCACCATTTTAAATGCGCGCCCACCATATTAAAGAAGGGTTTTTTTTATTGACGGATTATATGAATTATAAATATTTTAATTCTTAGCAATAATGTGTAATTGAGATTCTCACATATTTTCGTATTGAAAGATTTTTATTTCATTTGGTTTGTGGAAACAAGTGATTGCCAACTTTAAAATTGTGACCCCATTTCAAAAATCATTTTGCATTATAGGAATTGGCTGCTATGGTTCGGAAAAGAGGTGAAAGTGCTGCCAAAATTGTAAAGGATCTTCGTCGTCGTTCTCAGCAGCTACTCGACAAGCAGTTGCAGCATCAACGACTTCTGTTTCAACGTTTGGAAACGGGTATATATTTTTATTTTTCCATTGGTTGCTTTATTTAATTCACGGAATTCATACAAATGTACATATGTAAGACTAACAGATTTCACGTGTATTTTTTTTGCAATAGATATATATCATATGTATATCAATGATTATAACTTTTGTAATAATCATTGATATATGTATACATAGGTGCGGCGACATTAGCGCGCCGATGTTAGCGCGCAATTTATAATTTTTATATTTGATAAAAAAAAATAGAAAACAATTATTCTAAAAACTAAAAACACATACACGAAATAAGAACCATAACAATCAATGTTGATTTTATAACAATTGACTTATGTACATATAATGGTTTAAGAAGAAAAAAAGCGGCACTACTTGTTTCAATAAGTATTTGTCGGTCTCATCCGCGCTGGGAATCTCTGCTCGTCCTTGCTCAGCATCCTCTCCGATGTCCGTGGCCGACGTCACTTGTCGCGCCAAAAGAGCTTCTATCTCTGCCACATGCTTTTTCTGCAGTTCTGCCATCATCTTCATCATCTCCCGCATCATGGACACCATCGTTGTCATCTTTGTGACTGGGGTCGATATATCGTTATCGACTAACGGATTCTTCTCTCAGCTCTGCGCTGACCACGTGTGACCAGTCAACAATACAAAATAATCTTGTTTTGTGCGCTACTTTCGGCGCGCTTAAGTCCCACGCGCTAATGTCAGCGCGCTTATGTCGCCGCGCTTAAGGCCTGCGCGCTAATGTCGGGGTGCCGATATATATGTATCTCATGTCTCGCCATAGTGACGAATTGGGGCAACCTGTAATGTCACTCTGGTATAATTTGTAAAATAAATAAATAATAAATAAAACAAGGGTAACCAACTAGTTGCCCTTTTGAAGTCACATTTCTAATTCTAAACTAATTACACTGAGCAACAAAGTATTTCAAAGCAATAAAAAATCAAAATCAATAGGAAAAATATCTGAATATTGATTTCAATACTCACTTTGAGCACAAAAATACTATATTTTGAGTTATAGGCCGCAAAAGCCAAAAAAATGGATATTTTTTTACATTTTTTAAATCGGGAATATCTCATAAACGTGAGCATTTCAACAAAAATCATTATCGAATTCGAATTCAGTGAGTCAAACTTAGTAAAGATTGACTAATCTCCGCTCTGGGTTTTAAAAAACGTGATTTTTTGTTGCTCAGTGTTATTAATGTTAAATGGTAGATCTAAAGAAAATTATGCAAAATAACATCACAATTTTAGCAAGTAAGATTTATGATTTTTAACAGTTAACTTTTTCTTGTTTCAGGGAATGTGAGCGGTGTGCAAAAGGAGGCTTTGATAACAACCATTAAAGCTGTCCAAAAAAGCATCGAAAGTACCAGAAAAGAACTAGTTGCCAGTCCTAAATCGTCAAATCTACAGGTAATATTTTTATAATCAACCAATTTTATTCACTATTTCTCTTAACCATACTTTGATCCTGTTATTATGTATATTATATTTTAATTTATTTTAGCTTTACCTATTTTTATTAATTTCCTATAATTCCTTTAAAGTTTCCAATTTATCATTAATTTTCCATTTTATAGCTTGAAGATTCATATGTGGTGAATTCGTTGAGGAAAATGACCCTCTCTACACAAAACTCAGTCCAGACAATGGTTAACATTTAAATTAATTTTAAAATGTTTTGTGTGCATTTCTTTGTTATGTTTCATATTTATCATTCAACATATGAGTGATCGGTACATGCAACTTAGTAAAATCTCAAAAAAATTTTACAGGAGCTAATATTATAGTATTTAAAAAAAAATTGTTGAATAGTCATATTTATGTCATTTGCAATTTTAATGTTTTGCTAAAAGACCATAAACATATAACAACATAATTATGTACTATGAACTTATGTAAAGGGGTGTTATATATTGAATTTTAAATTGCATATCGCATATAAAGGTAGTAAATTTATAATTGCTACTATTTATTAATCTTTTAATCGAATACTTGATCTTTTAATCAATTGCTTGCACAATTTCGCATGTTCTGCTAGTCATTCGGGGTTTTCATTTACTTTGATCCTTTTCCTTTTCTTTGTTAATGTATTATATTAAACCTATCTATTCACTCATACACTTGCCATCTTACTATATTCTTTATTTATTTTTTTTTGTTGTTTTTTTTTATGTTAGATAAACACCTACACATTATTACTTAATTATTTCGGATATCATGCCGTGTTTGTTATGTTTGTAAAATTACTAATACAATTTTTATGCATTTGATCACATTAAATAAATAATTGATAGTGCCTCGTGTTAAAATATTGAAAGGTGTTTTATATTTAGTGTGATTAATAATGTTGGTTTTTAATACTGGTTTTTAAGATAAATGAATAAAAATTTGCTTCTTGTTGGCCTTTTTCATATATTACTTTTTATAAAATTATAGATGAAAAAGGCTGGATTTGGAAATTAAAAAAAAATACCAAGGACTAAAGAAGAGACTCAAAAAGAAATTCTTGATGCGGAGCTCGATCTTATTACAAAACAACAAGTTCGTAAAATGCTTTCCATGAATACTTTCCTTCTTTGAAAATCTTGTATTTCAATGTTTATTGTTTTTCAGGAAGGTCAAGATGTTTCTGAATTACAAAAACGTGTTGCAGAACTGCGAAGGCAACAATTTGCTCTTAAAACTACGACTCCTGCCAGAAGAATACCAGTTAATAGGTTGGACTATTCTTGAATACTTTTATTATTAAAACAAGAATGAATTTTTCGTATAGATTTCTTTTTCTCAAATGTCATGTAGTCAGTGCTCCCTTAACATGGATATACTCCAATCTGATTTGTGTGATTTTATGATAGTTTATTTTCCATTGAGTATGGACTAACAATTAAAAAAATATACATGTTTCTTAAGTTACTGAATTATATTAAATGAAGGCTGACTTAAAGTTAACTGAAGGTTGATTTAAAATAACATTAGGTTTTTTTGCTTTTTTCGAATTTATTTTTGACTATAGCTTTACAAAGAACTGTTTTATTTGTTAGTCATATGTATTATTTCCGTGTTTAATTTGCTAAAATTGTATATTTACTTATTATTTATTTTATCTCACACAGCTATCGTATTGTGAGGAAAAAAGTCGGGTTAGTATGTTTCCATTCGTGTTGTTCAACAATTTAAGTTTTTGTTTTTGATTAATTTATTCTTTTCATATATTTTACTCTACAGTACTCGAATAGCATTCTACCATCTATGGAATTATATCCTGAGTGTGTTAAGCCTTCTTTAGATATGTTTTGTAAAGAATTTTTTGCTTTTTTTAAAAAAAAATTTTGCTAATTTTTGATTTATTTTCTATCTATTAAAAAAATATATTATTGCACACATTCTAAACTTATGTATGTATGCTTTTAATTTAATATGCTATTTTTTTTAATGTGCAGACTATCTACGCGAGGCCGGTTTGCTAAAACAACTGTTTCTGGAAAGTCTGGACCGTTTATTAACCAGTCTGTGGATCATCGTCCTCGATCATTTCTTGTTTCTGGATATGAAGCCGATGAACTGGATTTGCTTATGAAACATTTCACTGTAAATTTCTAGTTGAAAAAATTCAAAAATATATTTATTTTGATATATATTATATATGTATATATATTTTTAGCAATATGGAGAAATTGTGGACAGTGTTATCGATCCAACTACTCCATCATTGTGGTTGCAATTCAAATCTAGGAAAGTTGCGGAACAAGCTGCTACAAAAGGCAGACAATTCAATGACAGAACCCTTACAGTTAGTATAGAAATTAAGTCAACATAGGTGCTATCTTGCCAATTTGATGCTATATTTTGATTATTCCATTTTATCACAGGTAACCTGGCAACAGAAAATAGTACAGTTGGCTCTTCAACCACAGATGGACAAAGCTGTCACTTCGGACAATATTAATCCAATGGAAAAACAATCAACATATGGATCAGTATCGCCGAGCTATGGCTCTTTTGCTCCAGATGTATGATTTCCGAATACATACCCATACATTTAATTAACTTCTGGTTATTATTTTTTAAATTGGATTGGATTTTTTTATTACACTTAGGCATGGCCGCAAAAAACAAAAACTTCAATCTCTCAGTTGGACAATGCTGCAACTACCGACGCTTCTAATGCTGATGATATACTTCTCGCATCTCCAAAGCAAGATTGGGATTATACTCTAATTCCATCACCATCATTCAATTTGTCTTATCCAGATTCAGAGGTATTTTTATTTTCGTATTTCAATGTTTTATAAAAATTTAAATGTTACAAGACTTATATGTTTATATCTTTTTCTAGGACGATGAAGGCAAAGACGATGAAAAGGAGGAAGACAGATCCTGGAGACGTTGACAACTGGCAAATTCTTATTACAATACTGCCATAAATGTAGTTAAATGTCTTTTTTCAATTTTTTTACACAATTAATTCGTTAATATTACCTTTTTCTGCTTACTTTATGAAAGAAAATTATGCAATATGTAGTACTTGATTGATGAAATATTAACAACTCTAGGCCTGTTTTGGGTGATCTATTTAGATATAAAATTAAACAATGTTACTATTTAAACAAAGCATGATCAATTTTAACGATCGCTTGCTTATTTTAGAACAACAACTGAGCTATTCTCAAAATTACATATTTACTTAGATGTTAAAGATATTCAATTAACAGAATATATTTAATTCTAATCTGAAAAGTATTTCACGAGTTTTACATTTTTAATATTATATTACATAATATATACATATTTATATCACATTTTAAAATTCGTTTTATCATATTTTGTAAAGATAAACATAACTTTTATGGTTGATAATAACTTTTGATGTATCAAAATGCAAACAAATAGCTCCAATTTACATTTTTATATGTCCAATCACTTGGTGTAGTATTTTCTGTACTGTGGTTTAAAATATCGCAATAATTGATCTTGTTAAATACCAAATTACACAAAATATTTTGTGCAATAAACTGACTTTGAAGCTGAAGTTATAGAGAAATTTGTGTGAAACTGAAAAAGGGTTAAAATAAAACGAATACATTATGAATGGTGTGCGCTACCACCAAATGACTATTTTGAAAATTTTCGATATTAATTTATACATATACATACCTACATAATAAATATTGCATTTAATCCTTTCATTGTATTCGAAATGGACTATGAATAATAGAAACTTGATGCCACGGTTGTTCAGAATATGCAGTTAGCCTTGTTGAATACTTGTGAAATATAAATAACCTCATCCGTTGATTTTTGTATATAACTATTTACGTACAGTTACCTTAAGTTTTTGTACACAGCAATGTCAATGTGAATTTTTCAATTCAATACAAAAAGTGCAAATTTTATATACATATAATTGTGATTTCTCTGTTCTTGTTGTTGGGTATAGTAGATCATACAAATTTTGTTATTTAGATTATTATAGGATTATAAATTATACGTGTAAGACTCACTATATTTGTTCATTATATAGTATAACTATTTATCTAATCAAAATTATGAAGTAGGGTCAACAGCAATTATATATTTTCTCAGGCATTTAATAGTTTCATCACATAGTTTTGCTGTAGCTTACATAATATGACTATACCGCTCCCATAGCATTAATGTTTTTTTACAACTGTTGAAAAAATAATATTTTATATAACTAAACATTTGTATATTTCGATTTATAGCCATTTGCAACATAGCTATTTAAGAATTTTGTCATTATATTATATATTAGTTTGTAGACTTGAAGTTTTGTTGGAAAAAAAAAGATAGAAAAAAAGAAATGATGCTGACATTTCTTAATACTATTTTGATTACAAAAAAAAAAAAAACATGTAAAAAATAAAATAAATGGTTCCCAAAATCACTGAAAAAAATAGAAAAAAGAAATAAAAGCAAAAGAAAAAATATACCAATTAAAAAAAAAAGGCACTCAAAGAATGTATGAAAAGCAATCATTTTGATAAATTTTTATTTGATGTTTTTTCCTATTAATGTTTTTATGGTTAAAAAAATATTTTAGTCAGTGATAAAAAAAAGAGGGTCCATAAAAAAAATATATTCCCTTTTGGTTGTTTGATAACGCATCATTGCATTTTATTACAAAACAGTCTTTTTCAAGACAGTATGTGATGTCATCGAAGATCTTTAAGATGCTGTTGCCATCTCAAGCAACACCAAGCATTTGTGGACATCACAATCACAGTTGCCAAGTTGGTAGGTAATATATTTAAAAAAATTAATTTCAGTTAACAATTATTTTTTATTATAGTTTTATAAATCTTACATACACATACACACTGACTTAACTTACTGACATTAACGATTTTTTAATATACACATTGAAAAATATGCATTTTACATATCAATTACCTAGATTGTAAACAAATATATCTACCTAATGATTGACTACACTCGGCGTACAATAGGATAGTGCATAACAGTTGAGACACAATAAGATCAACATAGAAGTAAGCGATCGTATGATGGTTAAATGTTTATTGAATGCACCGAAAAAGGGTAAATCCAACATCCTATTATACGCTGAACAAATATAAAATTTTACAAAAATATTTGAAAATGTATATGAGTTAAATTAAATACTTTGAAGTAAAAATGGGCATCACTGATGAAACACAGAGTAGAAGTTTCTTCTGCATCAAAGTTCAACGGTTTCAAAACGACCGAAGAAAGTAATTTACAAATACGTGATATTTACATTGATATCTGTGTATTTTAATTAATTGCATGATTGGCCGATACTGGTCCATGTGCGAATATGATCTTACTGATTTAGCACTCTCAGTTTGTGTATTCTACCTTTTATAGCTGATTAAGCAATTATATAAATGAATATAAGTAACTGTTGAAATATGAATCGATGTCGAGTCTTTGCCACTTTAGAAATTTAAATGATCAGTCTGATGTGTTAATTTTGCAGGAATTATAATTGCCATTTTCAAATTTTTTAAGTGAGATCTTATCGAGACGAATATTGGATAATTTAGCTGTAATTTGTCTTGGTATGTGGATTAATCGTTAGTTAAATTTTAAGAAAATACAACTAAAGGCTGTGCAGTTACAATTATCCACTACCCCAAAACCCAGTATTTGCCACGCTTTTAAGTTGCTGTAATATAATATTTGACTCGATTCGAAATTACTTTGAATAACAGTTCATATATTTCACTTCAATTAGAAATATAATTGCTTAAAACTATAAAAATTCTTTGCCCCTAGTCCGCCTGACCAGCCGCTTGCCGTAATAGAACGTAAATTTTTTCCTTAATCCAGTCTTTATTGTACGGTGCATAAGTGTTGGTAGACTTTTGATACACGAGACAACTCAAATCAGCCAACTGAAAATTACAAATAACACGTATTATATAAAATATATATTTTTGAACACGTGCATAATTGCAACTATCTTACCTGGTCCACAAAGTCGAATAGTTGAGATATGTCGTAGGTTATGGTGGGAGTGTTTGGATTCTTTCTCTTGAGATGTTCCTCGTAAATTTTACACACTCCCTCCATACAATCGTTGACGCTTTCATAGTCGGAATATGTACGTGTTTCGGGTCGTGAGCCTGGCTGCACCAAAAGTATTGTATGCGACTGAAATATTGCAATAGAATAGAGCTTTTGACTTTTGAATCATCACTATTTAATACTGTACATGGGTAGACAGTATCAGTCGTTGAGATTTTGTATACATACTGCTAAAAGTTAAATATCAAAAATGGCTAGTAGAAAAGATAGATTCGTAAATAACGAAAAATTGAAAGATAACCTAAAAAGTGAATGAGCGCTTAAATAGGTATTTAGTCTCATCTCGTATCATTAAACAGTTTTACTATATGTATTGTATAACTGATTAAATAAATTACCATGGTTCGTGTGAGTATTAGATGAAAATACTAGAAAAGGCCGCAACAACAAACTAAAGACAAACGTGACGTTTTAACTATGTGCCCCAAAGTGATTTTTTGTCGGCCATGTTCGATGATAGCTAGCTCACGATAGTTTGCTTTCTGCCATTCGAGATTTTTGTACCTTTCCAAATATTTCAGACACTTATAGCCTTTCAGGTACTTAAAAATAATGATTTTTTCAGTTCTGATTTATAGGAACGCTGTTTTATGTGTATGTGTAACGTTCATATTTCATACAACGTGTAGTTTTGTATGTTGTATATTTGTCGATGTACAGCATGCATATATATAGAATTCTCTATATCTGGAGAGAACTGGAGACTGGAGAGAACTAGCGTGCTGGAATGATCGTCGTAAAGCGCGGGAAAGGAAATCTTGGGAGAGATTTTAATGGGTCACAAAATTCTTTCATCACACACACCAAACCTTTGATGAAAGAGGTCTCTGAGCTCACGGTGATAATTTTACTGCTTTTCGAAACTAATCGTTTTTGAGGATCTCCCGTTTTAAGAAACGCATTTTTTATGTGTTTGCTCTAGAATTCACAGGCTCCCAACCTTTTTCGAGTGGCGACCCCTTTTTATAAAAGCCCAGATATATTTGAAAAAGGCAAAAAATATTATTCAAACATCAAGACACCAATTAAAAATTAAAATTGCATTATAGTAAATATTTTTTTTTAGTTCAAGTTTCAGTTGGCGACCCCACAGAAAACCGTAGGTTGGGAGCCCGTGCTCTAGATCAGTGTTTCTTAACCTTTTTGCACCTGTGGACCAATGAAAATAGGAAAATAGGACCACCAGAAAATTTCTGGTGCTCCTATTTTCCTATTTTCAGTCCCCCGCAGGTGCAAAAAGGTTGAGAAGCACTGCTCTAGATCGGTTAAATGACGCATGTTTATATTACGTAGCTCTTACAAATTTAAGCATTAAATTTGAATCATCTTTCGTAGTCACAAAGTTCCCCGCAACCCTTCTTCGCTTGTAGCCGCGGCCAGCTTTCCATCCGATTGTTAAATTTTATATAAAAAAAACCACAGGTTGGCGTTGACCAGGTCGACGCACCCGCGAAACCAAATTTAAATATGACCGATGTCAAGAAAATTTAATTTTCACAAGACCATTTATGACTAAAAGCTTAAACTTTCCACGCATAATAAATATTGATAGAATTTTAAATACAGTCCACCGATACACAGATAGTGTCAGAACAGTTAGATAACGAGGATTTCGCAAAAGAGTAAATACAAAACGCTCACGGTTTATGGCCGTTTACGCTGCAGTTGGGTGTGCGCGTGTGGCACCGCCGATATTCTCTCACTTCCTTACAAAATGGCGACTAAAGAGAACGTAATGTCAAACAGTGTCATGTGAGTGTCGTCATCGTCTTTCTCGAGCTCAATTGGAAATGGAACCCGCACAGAACGAGACCAAACGCGAGGAGAAGACATTATCGACCGCGAGATCCCCGCCCTCTGCACCTCCCCCCGTCCAGCTGCTTCGAAAGGACATTGTCGCTCCTGCTGGACATTGTTGTACTCCTGTCAGTTCTTTGTCATCAGCTGTTCACTAGACGACGAACGCCAAACATGGAATTCAAAACTTCGAGATCACTGTTCACACCAGGTATCAACCATCCCATTTCAAGGTCATACGGAACTTCTGCAGCCATGAAGGACGTGAAACCAGCACCTGTCACTTCGACAATATACAAGCCGAATAATTTCATCGTCTGCCATAATATGCATCTTTTGAAAACTAGCTCGTACCCTGAAGTGAAGATGGTCGGCGTTTACGATTGCCCGACGAAGCCAAATTTTGAAAGATCCAAATCTTTACCACCCATGACTATCCCAGTCATAGGCTCTGTTCAGAAGAACATTCACAAACAGAAATATTTCAACAAAAAGTTAGACGATAACTTAAATCATAAAGTTCCCATCACATATTCACCGCCTCGTAGTAATATATTACAAACTGTTTTAAAATACCCCGACGATTACTCTCAAAAGCCTTCATTTGAAGGGGATAGAGTCAATCAAATCGTCGCTAAAATTGATAGTTTAAATTGTAAACCTTCCGATATTGATCAAGTGGATAAACTCACCGATGATAATATGGAAAAAGATATGTTGAAAAAGCCTAGTAGATTTTTGGGTAAGAATCGTAGAAAGAAGGACAAAGGTAAAGGAAAGAAAACTAAAGACGTCGAATCAAATCCAAATTCCATCGCAAGGTGTGAGGATAAGCTCGAGTATCTGAAAAAAATGCTGGAAAAGAAAAGTTGCCCCGTTCCGAATGAAAGTGTTGAAATAACCGACGAGAATGTTTCAAATGTTGAAGC
Organism: Parapsyche elsis; assembly: GCA_022651745.1. NCBI lineage: Eukaryota > Metazoa > Arthropoda > Insecta > Trichoptera > Hydropsychidae > Parapsyche > Parapsyche elsis. The sequence goes on from JAGVSN010000006.1 coordinate 1,330,458, forward strand.
AGACAAAGATGATATTGCAAATGTTCAAAAAAATTCTGTAAACAGTGATGACAATCAATGTGAAACTTTAAAAACTGTGATATTAAATAGTAATTCTGAAAATCATCGTACAAATGTAATCAATAAGTTGGATGATCACAGTACGTCTTGTGCCGTTGAAATGTCACTTTCTTGCATTGAGAATTTGACACCCATGAAAATCATCTTAGAAGCTCAATGCGCGTCCTTTTCAATCATCAATGCGTTGGATTCTTCAGGGAGTCGAGGTAGCGACACTTCCGCACACAAACTTGCCTCCAATAGTCATATTAGTAACGCTTCACCCGACAGTGATACAAATTTTATAACTCCAAATACAAACAACGAAACTCATATCGTTCAAGATAAAAATACCGTTCAGGATGATGCGTGTATTAAAAATAATTCTGTAAATATTAGTGTAACCGATCTGAATCATTTTAGACAGGAAACTTTAGATGTCAACTCCGCATGTGATTTAACCGATGAAACTAAGACTGATGTATCACAGAGTGGCTCTCAAACTGTGGAGTTGAAATCGGACGACACAATGTTAAGTCAAGTCGTTGCGAATTGTCAAGACGGAGTCAACCGATTAAAAGAATTGCTGAACAGGAAGAAGAAGTGCAAATTGAATGTATGCTATATTACAGATCAACAGTCTGACCGATCGAATGAAGGCTCGTCCAGTTCCAAAGATAATCGAAGTACCGCAGAAAGACTTTCATCGAGTGATGAAACCGAAGGAAAGTTCAGTGGTGAGTCTTCAGGTTACGAGACTTCCGACGACGACTTGACGATTCACAATAGTAACGATAGTTTTTCTAGAGTGAGCGTCGATGATGAAAGTGATGGTGAAATGCCCGACTGTAGAATATCTGAATGCGACTCTGAAGATTCGTTTATCGTCTTTGAAAATGATCCCGACGACAATGTCTTCGGTGACTGTGCACTGAAATGTAAAATCCTAAACGTCGGAGCGAGCGATGACGAAACTGACGACGATGAAGAGGAAACTTTACTGAAATGCGAAGATTCGGATGCCGATTGCGATTCAGACTATTGTACATCGGAGATGAATTCCGTTGAAGACGTCACTGCGCTGAAGAGTTGCATGAAGAAGCCGAGATCGAGACAGTCTTCCCCTAAGCTAGCACAAGTTTCAGCCGATTTGAAGGTATACATTTTGCTCTGGATTACATGTAAAATTGTGTTTTTTTACTTTGGGAATCGTATGGCACTCTTCTGAAAATGATTTTTTGGTATTCATTACATAGGTACACAAATTTTACATTTCGTGAACGTTGTTTTAGTTTTGATTTTTTCAATATACCTAAATCGACCATTCTGAATTCAATGGTGTACTTAGTTTTTGGCTACCATGTCACGGGACGCGAAATCTTTTTCACGGTTTCTGCACCGAGCAAACGATGTTCTCGGAGCCAGTATATGTTCATCCTAAAGTCTCTATGCCATCCCTTGGAAGACTTAAATCTCTTATCGAATAATTTAGTTCGCTTTGTGTGAAAACTTGTAGTTGGCGTTTCAATTTCGAAAACGTTCATTTGATCACTCCCATCGCATCGATATCATTTTCAGAAGGCGAATGGAGAACAGGTCCGTGAAAAACAGGTTTTGCAGATGGTACATCGTGATAAGAGATATTCTTTTTACTTTTTGAGTCTAAGCCCCTTACGTTGCAGTGACAAAAATATTAATCATCATGATAAAATCTAACACCATGTTCATGATCAGCGCCCCCAAATCAGTAAAGAACCCAAAATCAAACTTAAAACAACAAAAAATAAGTCGGCCTGTGCTATTAACGAATGTGAAGAGATTTGAGCGTTTGTTTCTTTCGATGAGAACAATGCTGTTTCAAAAATCGCGATGACTACTAATAAACGCAACATGTGTTTCATTTTCATTGTTTTCTACAGAAAATAGAGAGCGTCCTTGTTAGTTTGCTTCTCTGCCAACTATTTTTATTCAGACACGCGACACGAAGATTAAACCCGTTGAATTATTACTGACACAACTGCTCAGCTACATATATAGTTCAAAACGGGGGGGGGCCAATCATACCAACAAGTTTTGAACAAATTGTTTTTTTTTTTTTTAACATTCCGAAGTTCTACAATTTAATCTGTTATTTTTGATAGAGAACAGCATGCCAACAGTGGAAGTAACCAGCACCGAGTGCCCAATCAGTGTCTCTTGGGTGACGTCATGCCGCATTTTTATGTTCTTACACGTCCGGTCATTTATTTTGTCATCATTTTTAGACCAGTCTTATTTATGCAACCGTTTTGGCATGCTGGACATTTTTGCGACGCACCTTATCACTCAGACGTGCACTATCGCCGACGAAAGTTAGCACACATTCAGTTTGCTTACGATATTGGGACACTGTTTAGTAGCCTAAGGTTGCTCAATCTTTCACCAACCTTTAACCGTTAATCCTTTTCCGTTAACAGATCAGCTCGAGCCTGGTATGACCGCTTAGTCATTGGCCCAGTGTTTGGTAGGCAAAATTGAACCATTGTAGTAAATTTGATTTGAATTTTGAAATATCCATCTTAAAATTCGCATAGTAAAATCGTATTCGGGATCAACCGGTTGAGCATCCATAATCTAGCCGTTCCGAGTATACGACAAAGCTAAATTTACTGTAATGTACATTATCAGTATGTATATATTTAGTAGACGGATGTAAGACCATCTTGAACATACGAAACCGCAAAAAAAATTTTTGTATCCACGATGGTGGATGCGATTGTGTAACGGACGAAAGATTCAAAACATATATGAGCAACGACCGGTGATCGAATCCTCATTTACATATTATCAAAATGTGGTGTTTTCAATATGTGAAACGTTCGGTGCCCCCTTATCGTGTAACAATGTGACATGGAAATTATTGAAAACGTGATAGATAAGCGTTAATTAGAAATTTTTCCTAACGAGTATGATGCAATCGCTATCTTTATCTTCAAACTGGTACATATTTTTGTAAGCGCAATGTATGTAGAACAGGTCGAACTATTGTCAAATGTTTATTTAGAGCGTGATACGATACCTTTGATTAGCGCGCTGGCCAAAATTGAATACGCTAGTTCATCATCGCGAATTCACTTAATCGAATATTTTGCTTGCTATGGAATTTCAATTAAAATCCCATATCCTGAAAAAGATGACCTTTCATGGAAAACTAGTCATTGCAGTGTTGACAGGGTCACTCAGTGGTTATCATTTATGTATACATATAGTGTATTTACATAAATCTAAGTATATGTATGTCAAAGCACATACAAATGCGAGCTAGTGTATGTGTACGTCTGAGTGGGTGTATGCGAGCGTTCCATGGCTACCCGATCAGGCAGACCCTTGCGCTATCTATGTATAGCAGTGAATAAGAGCATATGTATGTATGTACTATACATATTGTATGTATGTACATATATCGAACTCTAAAGGTGCCCTACACGGTCGTGCTTGTTAGAGGTTGGTTAACGTATACTAATTTGATATGTAGTGTAGGTCTTTTTCTTTGTACGTAGGTAAACTTTTTCATACCACGGCCCCCTAAATCAGAAAAAAAAATCCAAGGCTCCCCCCCAAAAAAAATTTTAGACTTTAGTGACCAACAGTACTTTATTTATGTACCATTAATTATTATTATACATAGGTACATTTTTATTAAAAAATAATAAAACATTTCATTTAGAATTAGGTCAATATAAATTTTGTATAACAATTTTTTTAACTAAAAAATCTAAATAATTTATAAATATTAGTAGATTATTTATCCATATCGGATAAAGTATTGTGATTGTGTGAAAATTCGACTGATTTGTATCAGGTATCGTTCCTCTGATCACGTTTTTTTTTTTTTTTTTTAAAATGCTGAAATATTTCGCCGCTCCCTAGCAGGAGCTCCAGGGCCCCCCTAGGGGCCGCGCCCCCCCAGTTTGAGAATCACTGGTGTAGGTGATACAGATTTATTTAGGCAATAGTAGTCCTATGTGCGCAAACTTAGCACGAGCGTGTAGGGCAGCCTTTACAGATGTTAACATAAATTCTAAAAAGAACAAACTCAATTCGGATTGTATGTACATACATATAAACATAACAGATTCTAATGTTGAAGCTCATCATAAGTGAGTCAACACAGTGACGCATTAACGCCTTTTTCACACGAATACATAGTTGTCGCACGTGACTTACGTTAGTGTCTAGGGTTGATTAAATTGATGATGGTGTAAAAAAGTGAAACTACCATACGGATTGAATGAAATTATCAGTAGTGGTGGGGGAATTGATGGGGAATTCCATGGAATCGAATCCAAATTCTCCGTGTTTTGGATTGTTGTGATCCCCTGACGAAATTCGTTAAGTGGTTTGGCCGGTGTCCGGTACCGACATTGTTTAGTATATCGTCGTCGGCTCGAGTCGCGATTTTTCAGCAGCTTTTCCTGTCTATTTTCCGCTCGCCATGACGCCGCTGCCTCGTGACGTCACCTCGACAATCATCAATGACGTCACCCGCACGGTAATACGTCACGTCACGCATTACTCGCGCGCGCTAAAATATTATTTTCATTCGATTCGCAAATGTGCGATCCTTATTCAGCCAGTCTTCATTCATAAAATGTGAAGTGTATTGGACGGGGTCCAGAATCGAAATCGAGTTGATTTGATCGCATCTCAGTGCATGACTCTTGTGGGATTTCACAGTGTTTCAAAGCGTGCGTAGGCGCACTTTTGTACGATGACCTCTTAATGATTCATCCGGTGCATTAAAGTGATGGAAAATGGTGTAATAGTCCGATGAAAAATGAAACTGTTTCTAATCGATTGTACAAAGTCCACCAGCGGGTATTTTGATAATGTAATGCGTTTCTTATGATTTTGGCATGTTTTTATTATATTATTCAAATACGATAGTGGTGATAACATTATGTATGTACCGATGTACGTACACAATTCGAATGATTGTTGTCGGGGCACGTGTCGTAAATAACTCGTTTTGTTTGATTATGTTAAGTGATTTGATTAAAATCTGGACAATTTTATTGGGGTAGCGAGTAGTTTTGGAGGATAGAGATGATTTTTTTTTTTATTAATTATTCTTTCTCGAATGATATAGAGATATTATAGATTGTTTACAAATTTATGAATTTGAAAGTTACTGGCTTCATAGTCTATTGTAGAAACGCTTCAAATCATGATATAATAACGGTGAAGATGTCTATTTCAGTGTATTACTTCGAAGGCGGAGCAGCATTACAGTCATGACTCGATCGTTGGTCATCAGATCATGACTGTGGAATGAATCGTATACGATACTGGGCAAAAGCAGAAAAACTTCTCATACTAAAAGTTCATTCCCAATATATAATTTTTGTTAGGAAAAATCTTCATATAAGTACATACGTATGTATGCATGTAGATTCTTGTAAGCTTTTGTGTAGGTACTGTGCAAAATTCTTCAATATTGTAATGTAAAAGTGTTTACTTTTGTAGAGAATAAATTATGCATCAATATTCTAATATTCCAACTAATGTAAATTATTTTACTTTTTATTCTTCTTTTTTATGGCTCAATTTTATCTAAAATTTATTAAATTACAATAATATGAATATTAAAAATAAATTATTTTTAATGGGATCAATCCACTATATCTCTATATCTGAGAAATATAGTAAGTATCATAAAATAAAAATTAATACTGAAATAGTCAAAAAATAAACGTTTCTCAAGAGTAAACAAACACTTCCGGTAGACCGAATTTGATGATTTTTTTTAAACCTATGAATGTTATTAGTATTATAAATATACAACATCACGAAGATATAAATGATTTAAGAGGTAAAAATAAATAAAAAACAAAATTTAGAATTTTAAAATATGAATTTGCGTAAAACTGTATCAAATACAAAAAATAAATCAATTTGACAACAAATAAGAGAGTAAATCGTCTTGTCCTCTATTCTATTTTTATTATTCTGAGTCATCTCCACATTCAACAAAAATCTTTCGTGGTCTTCCCATTGAAGGTGTGTTAGTATCAATCTTAGGTAATTCAATAGTTAAATTCATCCAATCGCAATATTTACTTGGAAAAAGTTTCTAAGAACGATAATTAATCTTCCAACGTTTCTCAAATTCCCAAATAATTTTTTTCATAATCGTGAAATCCTTTGGAACCCCTGAAGATTCTATTTGTCAATAAAATAACTATTGATATTATTTTTGATGAGCGTATTGGTGTATAGGTTTTCAAAGAGCTCATGCTGAGTCATGAGGCGCCCAGAACCCGAGAATGTACATATCTGGGGAAAAATTGTTTAGATTATTGGGCTGCAAGTGGCTGCAGACAAAAACAGATATGTCTAAAATTTGAAGAGTTAGAAACCGAAAGTTACTTGAACAAATATTCACTGGGCCATCCCATGCCTGAAGGGTAAAAAAAAAATTTTAAGTTTTAAAATGGCATTTTTATACATTCTAATAGTGATTTTTAAGTTGTTACCAAATATAGATAGTGTTGAAATTCTAAATACTGTTTACGGTAAAATTAAAGTTACCTTTAATTAAAATTAAAAAGCTTCCATTTTTTTTTATGAATTTATTAATGTTTTTATTTGTCATTTACAGGTTTCATTTTCGACGGCCCCACCTAAAGTTCACAAAATAATTGCGTGGAAGCATGCGTATCACATGGCGAGAATCGGACATTGGCAAAACTACGCCAGAGATACTGAACGGTTTAAACAGAGAATCACAAACACCTCTTTGAGTCTAGATTGGGTATTGAAAAGGGAGCATAGAAACAAAGTGTTCTTTCAACGGTTTAGACCGATTATAATGAGACAGAAACGGGAGGAGCAGGCCGCCAAAGCGAAAGAACGAAGAGAAGCAAGGGAAAGGGAAATACAAGCAGAAAAAGAAAAGGAGTTGCTCAGAGTTGAAAATGATGAATCGGAAGAGATGACAGAATCTGAAACGGAAGAGAATAAAGTAGTTGTCAATGAATCTTTATCAAAGCAAAAGATTGATGAATCTGTTCTAGTGATAGCTGAAACTCTAAATTATGACAATTCAAATACCACTTGAAATGTATTGACAAAATTTAAAAATGCATTTTTAAAATCATATGTAAAAATTGGAGTGTTTTCTTTTTATATATACAAAAGTGCGATTATATTTAAATGTAAATTTTATGTATTGAGCATTCTGGGGATTTTTTGTTTAAAATTACATATCATATTTAATATATTATATTTTCATCTTTATACAGAAAAAACAAATTGTTTGTATTCTACAGTATCTATAGATAAATATTACAAATAGATTTTATGCATCTTGTCCTTTTCCCATGTTCTTTTACTCATCTTGTTAATAGATATTATGTTTAATTAAAAAATTATATTCTTTTACTTTTCTGCATTATATCGCTGAAACTTTATTTTTTCTTGCAGTATAAAATTGCAATGTTGCATATAATAATTGTTTTATATGTATTTTAGTTTTAGAGAATTTGGGCTTCTGAATAATCATACATAGCACAAAAGATAATTATTTCAATTTTGGTGTTAGTTCTGCAACATGTTCCATTTATTCTACATATGTGCTCTTATATAAATTAACTATTTTACATACGAAACTTTGAAGAATATAAAATTACTTATGTATGCACATGTATTTATAGTTTTTAGAAATGAGAAAAAGGATTTTTAGGCTGCCCGCAAGCTTGTACGCTGAAAACAAAATTTCCATATTTGTAACCTATTTATTATGTCACTGCGAGCTTTCGTTTAAAATAATGGTACACAATTGACCAAGCAGACAGAGTCGCAAGTTTATGGCCACCCTTAATGCAAAATTCGAAATTTTAGTTAATAATGGTATTTGAACTGCAATAAAATAAATTATCTTACTTGTCACACATATAATATTTAGGTGTGATAAAGTCACCAAGTGACTATATTATTTCAAATCCTTAAATTTATAAAAATATTATTTTTTATTCTGAAAAATAAATTGAGGGTTATAATTTAATAAATTTCTAGGCTACTACAGTTTGATATAAAAGCTAAGAATATTTTATTATTTTAATATATGTAGTTGATTAATTTTCTCTTTGTATAGAGTTATGTTTATAACGTTTTTGTATGAAAACATGTGCGTACGTATATTTTGTTTTAAACTAGAAATAATTTTCTTTTTATTGTATGTATGGTAGTAACATAAAATTATTTCATTTAAATGTTACTGATTCTTTTCAACAATTATATTCTTGAATTGCATGTACATAATGTAAAATATTTGTAGATAGTATATAGTTATTGTTTAATGTAATATACATGTACATACTTAATTTACTTTGGTTTTCATTTTGCATTGAAAAAATATACCTCATTAAAGCGAAATAATTCAAATAAGTATTTTTAATCGCAAATTCGCTAATGTCCCAATATATTTTTACCCAATTTACATGATCTGATCTTTGTCTACAACGTATATTGGCCAATTTATCTCGACAATTCGGTATGCAGAACACACAATTGGTATTCAGAATAATAATCATCGTCTGTGCGAGATGATTACAATTCGACCCCACTTGATCTTACTTATTCAAGTAACTCACGGTCATATTAGATCATATATTTTGGAATACATTACTAACAGTAGGTACACACCACCTATTAGTTATTGCAATTATTGTATTGTATTTGCGGACAAATTTTCTGTACATATTGCATTTAATGACAGTAAACTAATAATGATGCAATCCAAAACTATGAATGAACAACCTTGCTACTGTTACTGCAGTTATATTGTTATGCTAATTTTTTTATTATTTATAATCATAAGGGTATTGCATGTAGTGCTGTTAATGTCCAGTTTTGACCTCGAATTTGGGGTCTTTGACTCGAGAAAAGTGAAAGGAAATGAAAATAACTTTGAACCCTGTGGGCGTATTTGCAAAGGTGAAATCAAATATGTATGTGAAGATCTATCTTCCTTTCTCTTACAATCCCTTGTGGTAACAATAAAAAAGTTCCAACAGAAAGTAGGTGACTTTGCAGTTTCAGACATTTCTCTCAGGCTTACAATTTATTGTGTAGAATTAGAATCAGATCCTAAGAATAGTTTATTGAATTTTCCTAATCTGACAATTTGATCCATAACCTAGCTAGTATAATTATTTATTATTTATACACAGCAATTGACAACAATAGTTTTTTCTAAAACTTTTCAAGGTATTGTTTTTGCAGTGATTCAGAAGCAGCGTTTTTCTTTTTTTTTTTAATTTTGATAAGTAAAAAATGGGTTTTTGTGTACTATAATGGACCATTTTTTTTTAGTTGATCAAGTGACCTTTTGAATCGCTGAACTTCTTGTAAATCTTCACGTATTTTTTGCGCCAAGTGACTGAATTCAATCTTCCGGTGTTGAAATTTTCAATTTTGCCTTGAAACTAGGGAAAATCAATATTTTAATAAGAAAATATATTTAACGGAAAAAAAAAAATTATTGATAAAATGCGATGGTTACTTTAGAACTGACAACAAATAACGGTTGATCACGCAAATGGTATACCTATGTATATATAAAATGACGATGAAATCATTTCCTTTGTCAATGAATCACATTTACATCGGAGAATGCGTAAAGTCTGTCTAATCGAGTCCACATTTCAACTTCTACTGCATCTGCACTCTACGTGTGCAACAAATTAATGACGATGCATTTTCGAGCGTTTACTTGAATCTATAGTGTATCAAAACGGGTTTTTTAAGGTGCTTTCAAGGTCGTACAGATGAAATTGAACATAAATAGCCTTTATATTTCGTACATTTCGCGTATTTCCACGAAGGAACTGATCGATAAGCGGATCCAGAGTCAAGGCTGATTGAACCGGAAGTAAGTTGCATTACCGAATGATCTCTCAGTATATTGTGTACACTTCCTATATGCTTTGTTTCAATTTATTATATATTCAGATAAAAAAAGCGACACGTTTTTTTTAATATAATATATCTATGTATGTATGTATGTACATATGTATGTACGCGAATTTAAAACGATCAATTTTTTAAAATGTAGAACTAAAATACTGTGCTTTTTTTAAAGTAATTTTTCCATCACTGATCCACACAAATGGCATCGATTGACGTACATATGTATGTTAATAAATTGCTTTTTATTTAGGTTCCACGGATATTTAAGGCTTTTAAGGAATATCAAAAATAGTATGCTGAAGTTTCGGTAAACCGTATAAGGTAAAATTTATAAAATATCTTCTTGTTTATAAAAATATTAAGGCAAACACACATGGTTTATTTTGCCCTTGTACAAACTAAATATGTATGAATAGGTCCGGCAACAGCGAAAGTAATGTATTTTTACAAATCATACTGTCTCGCTAAGATTACATTGACTTTGTATAGATTTATTGAAATAAAAAAAGTATCGTAAAAATCAAGGTAGTGCTTTATAATTCAATAGCGTTTGTAACAGAAAATCACAATAACGTTGCATTTTGCATAATTAACAAGTTTTGGATTTGCTTTTGCAAAAAAGTAGATTTTCCGCAAAATTAAAAACTTAAACGTCTAAGGACACTGTAAATCGCTCAATAACATCTTGCGGTCGATTAATAAATAAGCTTACTTTAATTTATTTGAAAGGAAGTTTTAAAGTTAACGCCCTCGACCTCGTTCCGGTGGAAATGCCTAAATATTTTTTAACCTTTCCGTTTTTAAGAAGGGTTCTTCGTGACCTATGCCATTTACATACATCGACACATTTGAGACTGAAGAACATTTTCATTATTCGAACTTGTATTATATGTACATATGTATCTACTTGGAAAAGTGATGATGGATTTTATCAACATATAAAATAAATAGATGACTAAAATTAACAAAGAGGAAGCACAATCAACGATTCTAACACCTTTAATAAGAAATTGTATGAAATTTGAGCACTAACAGGCAAATGTTCTGCTTGGATAAAGTTATCGCTAAATATTTATAATATTTATAATTGATTTAGTAAGAGAGCTTGTTAAAGTATGGATGTATGTACAAATTAAAAATTCAATTTTTTGTCTAGATAAAATGCAAAATAATTAATGCAGTTTTTTTACTCTCGCTTCGTTGGCAATGAAGAATGAACACTGCATTGTTCCTTATTTGTTTTTGTCGACTTATGTAGGTTCCTCCCCGTCGAGTCTTCTCGTTTATTAAGCAAAACTTATGGGGAATAAGGGTTAAAAAAAACCCAATCATCACCTTGCATTCAACTTCCCCGTTCAAATGAACCACTTAAAATCGGTTAATCGGCCGTGAAGATACTTTGGTCACGGTGTGGCCTTCTTCATTAGGAAGTCATCCAGTGGCCTGCTCTGATATAACAATTCGGAGGTTCAATTGGAGATCAATGGCGATATCGATAATGACCACTAGTTGGATTGCTTATTCACCTTGCACCTCCTGGTCTGGGACTCGTGTGATTCGATTTCAATTTATTTTGATTGCAGTAATGTGATTTGATAATTTACAATGTGACATGTATACGGGGTTTCGCGTAAAAATGAACCAATCAACATGTAAAAGGAAGTATGCGTTGGCGGTTTCGGGGTTTCCCTTTAGAAATCTGGTTTTAGTATCCTTGGGTGTGTAGCATAATAGCCGGGTTTGACTGTGTATTAAAATATTAATTTGCTTGTTTTATATTACCTGCCATATATGCGCCTTTCTAACAGACGATTAACCTGAATGTAAATTTGTTGTCTGCTCACATGTAGAAAGACGTGCAAGCGATTTATTTATATTTGTAGAAAGATTCGTAAACTATCCGGAAAATTGGTTTCCGTTATGTATCACGTATTTATTTTATTAGCGCGATAAGGATTTTTTAAAAGTTATAGCCTACACAAAAAAAATGCAGAAAAATTACATTTAGAGTTTGATTTTATTGTTGTATTTAAATATAACATTAAGTAGATTTGTAGTTGAGATGTTAAAAAAATATTATAAAAATTCAAAAAAAAAAAAAGATATTATTAATATCTTTTTTTTTAAATTGAATTTTAACAGATCTGATGCACTTATCCATATAATTTATGTATATTGTATAATAATCAGACGTGATTGTTTCCATTCGAAAACCAAAATCTAATAGCAATACACTTTGAGGAGCTTTAATGATGTTAATAATTTATGTAACCAATATACATACATACATACATACATATATGTGTATATGTATGTACGAAGCCTAAAATGGTTGTTGCACTATGCGGTGTAAATACTAACCAGATTTCTTATTTCTGAAAAAAAACTACCCTCTTTTGGATGATCATAATTTAAATCCCAATAATACATCAAATGTACATATGTACATATAGACATAATTCTAATATTCTTTTGAGTAATCGTTTTTTTCGTAACCTTATTCTCAAAATCTAAAAAAGGCTAGTCATCTTTGGTCATATTATAATTGTATGTTTTCTGATGGTAATAAAAAAACCCCTATCGATTTATAATTTTCTTAATAAGCCAAGAGCTCACATTGATTTTATTCGCTTATATTTATAATTGATCAATTACGTTTAGATTGCGCGGAAACAATGGCAATTATGTATACATATATTACTCAATTTCAGTGTTAATATGTAATAATTCATTGACGCAAATAGAATAGTGCAAACGGAATTATTTTGTATATCGTATATATGTACATATGTATGTATCTAACTTGATATTCAAAAATTTAAACAAACTTCTATCAATATGTGCAGCATTTCTCAGCATTTTTATAATAGTGAGTACACATGTTAATCTATTTACATAATACATCGCAATTAACAAGGAAAGACGATCTATGTATGCTCCTGTGATCAGAACTATTGTGCGTTAGCCTCGAGTTTCACTAGTGAAACAAATTAATGAAATAATACAGTTTATTTTCTTTTTAAAGGAGACTATGAAATTAATTCTTTTTGACATTTCTCTGATGACCTCAAAATTTCACTGAAGAATGAATTTAAAATTTCGATGTACATATGTAGATCTTTGATATAATAAAAAATCTCCGAATAGCATTTGTTCCCCCAGAAATCTTCCTCGACCATTTTTTACTTAGGGAAAACTTTGACAACCAGCTTTTTCACATATGACTTTACTTAAAGAAAATTCATTTAAAAATTTTCCTAACCCGTTTTTTCTTAAGGAAAATTTTCATAACCAGCGTTTTCTAAAAAAGAAAATAAATTAAGTAAAATATCCAATACAGAAAATTTCCACAGATGACTTTTTTTCAAAGGAAATTTTCACAACCAGCTATTTCTTGAGGAAAATTTCCAAAGACGACCTTTTATTTTAAGAAAATATCCACGACAGCTTTTTTCTTCAGAAAAATTTTCACATATGACTTATTATTTAAAGAAAATTCAATTTAAAATTTTCCTAACCCACTTTTTATCAAAGGAAATTTTCATAACCAGCGTTTTCTCAAGGGAAAATAAATTAAAGTAAAATATCCACGACGGCTGTTTTTTTATGAAAAATTTCCACAGATGACTTTGTATCAAAGAAAATTTTCATAACCAGCTATTTCTTAATGAAAATTTTCAAAGATGACCTTTTATTTTAAGAAAATATCCACGGCAGCTTTTTTCTTCAGGAAAATTTTCAAATATACATAATTATAAATTTTGACAAACAAATTTTTCTCATGGAAAATCTCCATATATGACTTTTTACTTTCACAAGCAGCTTTTTATCAAGGAAAATTCTATTAAAAATTTCAACCACGACTTTTTTTAAGGACAATTTTCAAGTCTAATTCTCACGGAGATCTTCCAAAGAACGGTCATCGGCCTTGCAAAAGTTTGAGAAGCGCTGACCAGTGACCACGACCGAAGGCTGTCAATTGGAGGATTCTGAAGTGGCCAGTGTTTGGGTGTCTGTTAAAATATTGTCTGCTTAAACCGCGGCTACCAGTCGACGTCGGCTCGCGTTCGAAGCGGCACGTCTCGCGGTCGACACGATATCATTAATTTGTCCAAACATAATCAACCCCCATCCCCTAAATATCAATAATATGAACGCACGACATTGACATTTTACATAATCGACAATTAAACGCTAATTTATTTTAATACGTGCAAATTCAATTAGAACAATTTTATAAAAGCCGTTCAAAAATGGAGGGTGGCAGTGCCAATAACAATTCCGATCATCCGGATGCTAAAGTCAACAAGGGCATGTTCGGCACTAAGAACAGGAAGCAATATTCGCTCGACAATCTGAACGCCAAGTTCAGGAAATCCCCATCGACACTGGACGAATTGTAAGTTCAATTAAACAATACATAATCATTATAATTAATACAGCGATAGATACAACACGTAAAACAGTGTTGACGAATTTCGCAATGGTCACGTTTTTTCATCGGAAGATTCAGCACGGAAAGTGTCATTTTTTTTATATATGTATTGAAGTGGATGGATCATTTAGAATGATAAGATTCAATGAAAATCATAATTTTTTGCAAATTTGATTTTGGGGTCAACGTTGATGCAAACTTTGATTCAATCCGTTCAGTTTCTACAATGATTATTTTTTTAACGTTTCATATCTTTGCCTTCTTATATAAAGTTTAGTAGGAAGTAGGTAGAGTTAAATTTTTGAAGCGATTATAATGTAATAAAATTAACCTTATATCCTTCTGCAGGAAGAAATTTTCCGAGTTTGTATTCATCAAATTCATCTCATGGTATTGTTCAGTAAATTAAATTATGGCTATTGGTTTTTAGATTGAAGTATCATTGAAATTATACTTTCGAATGAAAGTGTACAACTTACGTACATTATACAATTATAACAAACGTATGCGACCTTCATCTTCGCGAGCTGTGACTTTAAATATTAATGCTTTCGATTTCTCTCCAGTGTGTATGTAAATGTTGTGAAATTTTGCCGATCTCAATATTTTATGTTTTCTATTAAATAATTGTATTAATATTAAACATATTATATTAATTTTGGATTAAAACTGTCGTGCAAATTCAAGTACCTAATATTTGTCGAAAGTGGGTAGAGCCGCCGCTAATTGTGATAGTCAAGATTACTGGGTAGATTCAAGTATTTGAACAACTTGGTCTTGTGTTAGTTTGGTTGATTAATTGAAAACACAAAGGTATTCAAACGAAATAAATTGTCTTTAAAAACATTTTCGTATACGAAATTTGTCACCCATTCGAAAATTTACTTATTTAGTCAGTGTGATTACTGATTAGGATGTATTTTACATTCAATTGTTACGAAACTGGTACTTCCTTTCAGGTTAACAAATCGTCCGATAAAGTTATACCGATCGAAGGTTAACTTTTCGAAAGTGCCCTGAGCTAATCATGCACTAGACCTCGAAGTGGACCAGTTCTTTTTATATATGTATATGGATGTGTTCTCTGTACATACAGTTTAGTCTAATGGGAAATGAGGTTTGATTGGTTTTATTTGCATCGTAGTCTGAACACTTGAATCATATTAAAAAACATATAAAAAATTAGAGATTCGTTTCATTAATTACATAAATTAATTAAAGGAAGTACATACATATATAAATATTTATGCATACGTACAAAACAAACTTTGGGAGTGTGAAATATGAAAGTGAACATTGAAACGTATGAATGTTCACTATTCATATATTTACGTTTTCTATGCTTACTTATCTAAAAAATCAACTGTTTAAAAACTCGTAACTTTATGTACATATGTACATACATAGGTAGATACATAGATTTCCTTTCGAAGACGATCAAATGCAGAAATGTGACGCAAAACCAATTGGTCAACGTCTTCTGCAAGAGTTTGGTCTTGTGCCAAGTTAAACCACAGTTTCAAACTGTATGTAGCCTCTTGTTCTCGTCTGAGCTAAATTCGTTTCATTGTCAAGTATAAAGAAGTTTCTATAATTGTTCATTCTGTTGTACATATGTAGTTACCGTACAAGTTCGCAAACAGAGCGTCTGTGAGTCAATGTATTGATTTTAAATGTGTACACACATTTTAAAATAGTTAAAAAGGCACACTTCCATACATATATATGTATATGTAACACTGTTTGAGTTAATTTTAATTTATATACAATTGTTCAAAGCAGCAATAAAGTACCATTACCACAAACGTACGAGTACGAGTACCACAAACGATCTACTTTTGGTACGTTTGTTATTAAAAAATTATTTCACCTTAACTTTTATACAATTATCATCCATTTTTAAACAAATTTATATAACGGTAAAACAAAATTATGTAACGTACTGAGAAATACAATTTATATAATCGATAATGAGACATGTCAATAGCCTTCAAAAAAGATGACCTTACACTCCAACTTGTAAATTGATTTATTCTTACATTTATATTTATTATTGTTGTCACCTGTTACATGTACCATAGGCATAAATTTGTTTGAATGAATTTCCATTAATCAGTTAGTGCTCTTGATCTAGTTTAAAGTAGCGACTTTTCGTGTAAAAATGGCCAAAAAGACATTAATCCCTTTTCAACGTGAGACCTTCGCCCCCTTTTCGATTATGCTTCCTCATTTCGTTGATTTGCAACGTTATCGAGAAGGGCGAGGTCAGGTTTTTGGAACTGATCGACCCTGACACCTAACAGACCCTTCTAGGGCTCAGGGCGCCTAGTGAGGTGATCTACATTCAAATTTTCCTCTAATTTTCTCACGACACAATTACGTCCTTGCATTGACCTCATTTCGATTAAATATTAAGTTAATTTTTATCGTGTCTGATGTACATTTCTTCTTTTACCTAAAAGTAAACAGGATAGTTTCGTATCTGACTTAAACAAACTTGATTCGATTAGACGAAATTTGGTTGAAGTTGGCTCTTGTCTCACACGTGTGAATATTTGTATATAATATTATTTTTGATAGCGTTCACATTAGCGTGACGAGTGTCTCTTTACATAATCTAGCGAAAAAATTAATTATCGCTATTTCTGAAAAATCATTAGACTCTCAGGAATGCAAATAAGTAAACTGTTTAAATATTTTTATTAAATAAACATTATTTTAGTGATTATAAGAATATGGAATAAAATTTGCATATCGAATCAAATCCACTTATGAAATAGTCAACATTGGAAATGAGTATTAGATATACATTTTTTCGCTCCTATAGGGTAAAAAAAAGACAATTTGGAAAATGCTTCATCACTCAGAAATTATTTTCTCTTGTACTTGGGACTTTTGAAAAAAATATTAAAAATTCATTTGCAAATTTCTGTAGCAATTCGTGACTGCATTCGTGAATTATTTTCGTTCCATGATCTTTTTACAGTGGCGTAGCGACCGCGCCTGCAGACCCGCAATGGGGGGGCGCCACGAAGCAGGGCGCCCTTTTCACTAATTTTTACTTTATCCCAATCGGATCAAGTATTGTGATCGTCCAAAAATTCCATTTTGAGATTTTGACTGATTTATATCAGGTATCATTCCCTGATCACGTTTTCATGATTTCTGGAAAATGTCTGTATGACTGTGTGTCTTTGTGTCTGTAAATCTGTGTACCTGTGTGTAGAATCGCTAACAATTCAAAAACCGTTTATCCTATTACACTAAAACTTCATATTTATATGTTTTTTGCTGGCCATTACAATCCATAAGGCTTTCAAAAATGTCCGTCAACCGTCAACCCTTGGAAAGTCACCTAATTTTTGTGTTATCTTTGAAAGGTTTTTCCAGCAAAACTATGATACATATTAAGCTGAAATTTTGCATATGTACATAGTATGTGCAACAACCCTCAAAATAATACATTTTTAAACATTTTTAAACACCGAAAGTAGTACTTTTACTATTGGTTTTTGGTGTTTTTAACTTTTTCTCCGAAACAAGTCTATCGTGCTGAAATTTCATTTCTATTATTTTCACGCAAGGTGTAAGAGATATTAGAACAAGATTTATTTGTTTCGGCCTTTTACATATTTGGTATCTTCATAATATTGTAATATCATAAACCTAAAGCAAATACCTTGTTACGAAAAATTAAATCTGTCAACCAGAAGTTGGTTTTTTTTCATGTAGAAAAATCAAAAATTCTGTTACCACGGAATATTTCCGAAACTACTTAGCCGATCAAGTTGAAATTTCATATCTATAGTTTTCACATAAGGCGTAAGAGTTGATAAGGTTTTTATCAAAATCCGCACATCAGAAGTGGTAGTTTACTCTTGCATGATTTTTTATTTTTTCCGGCCTTTTATATATTTTGAATCTTCACAATATTATAAAATTAGAATTCTTGTAGCAATGGTGAGTTTAAAAAAAACTCATCAAAATCGGTATCATAGAAGTGACGGCTTATCGTGTTTCAGTATTTTTATATGGATAAAGTCATGGGTTGGCCACACCCGAACGAAATAATCGGTGTTTACCAATGTGAAGTGAAAATTTTTCTATCTAAGAAAGGGTATGTAATATTATTTTGAAAATAATATGTATGTAGGGGTGCCTGGAATTCACGCTACGCCACTGTCTTTTTATATAGTTGTATGTACAATGGGTACAATTAGGACATATCATAGACATTGCGTAAATTCCAATAAGTGCTTTTCGATTATTGCAATTGCTTGTAATTTTGATTAAACGATCAATCTATATGTAAACAGGCATGGCGAACCTTTGCTACGTATTGACGAGAGCAAATCGCGATATTTACGTAAAATGTTGATTTATATAATATATGTATACATACATATATAGAAATCTCAAAATCACAATTTGAATAAATTTGGGTCGTTTCACGAAAAGTTTCATTAACTAATCTTCAAAAAAGAACCAAAAATATAACACGCAACTATTATTTCATTTTATTATCAACAGTTCACCATTCCTTTATATATGTAGTATTGAAATTGTTGCAAGACTCGATCGACCGGCATACTTTCAAATACGTGTAGTCGTATATGGATAGATCAGGAACGTATTATAGGCATTTTCAACTGGAAATTATATAACACGCTGTTCTTCTAATAGTAATTCCACGTAAGCGTTGCACTTTTCCTTTGAATTAAAATATTGGATACGATTACTTATGTGCATGTCTGCCCGATCTGTCTGTCCTGGTCGTCTGCGAGCTGGCTGTGCAAGCTGACTTCCAAGGCTTTACGATCTTCGTATCCTAAACCGGATGAAGTCATCAGACACGTCGGATGTGGCCGGAGAGACTGACAATGACCCGCTGACCGTGATGGGAAAACGAAAGGAAAACGCCACCAGCATCAGCACTGGTACTGACGCTGAGGTTCACATCAACACTTGAGAAAATGACCATAGTCACGTTTGAGCCCGTTGTGCGAAACACCGTGGAAACGGCACGCGATTAGATGAATTTCATAATTTAATTTTGGAATCGTCGAATGTCGTCCCACCTATAATTGATACGAGCATTTCACCGTTTCAATCGAATGCACCGAATCCTCATTGAAAAGATTGACCATAACTTTCTTTGGAAAGTGTTTTCGTATCGAGTCCATTTTACGTCACATTTTGTTCTTCATTTGCCCGATAGACACATACTGGTACCCGGAATCACAAAATAATTCAGGTGAACCGTTTTGTAAAACTCACTCGCAGTAATGCTAAATAATAATTGTTAAATTCCATCTAAGTAAGTAGGTACAGCCGAGCGGTTAAAATCCTTTGTTCAAAGATTGCAGCGTTTAACATGGAATGTGCGTTCTCTGAGCCTATTCTTAACCTTTTCATGTGTGCAGTGCTATTTTAAGTTGTCATCATTTTCAGCCGTTCACCATCCACAGTTGGATGAAGGCCTCTCCAATCCTCTTCCATTCCTGTCTGTCTTGAGCAATCTGCATTCATTTGACTCCACACATTCTTTTCAATCCATCAGCCTACCGTCCACTCGGTCTACCTTGCTTTCTTTCACATCCTATCGGATATCATTCCAGTATTTCTAGCGTCCATCTGCCATCCATTCTTCTCGCTTTGTGTCCACTTCAACTTTTTCACACGTTCCGCTATATTTTCCACTTTGGTCATACTTCTAACTCATTGTATTCCTCTTACGATCTCTTCTTGTTGTACCGTTCATACATCTTTCCATGCTTCTATGTGTGCACTGGATCTTACGTAACATTCTTGAATTTAGCATCCACGTTTCACATCCACACGTCATAACTGGCAGTACGCATTGGTCGTATGCCTTTTAAAAAACATATCGGGATGTTGGATTTAAAAACTATGTTCAATCTTCCAAAAGCACTCCATCCTAGTTTCATTCTTCGTTTTATCTATTTTTCTTAAACCTTATAAAATATTAATTTATCACCAACCAGTTTGATTGCGTTCGATTTTTACATAATTTCCAAAATCGTCTTATAATTTTAGTAATGATAATGAAAACAGAAGTCCAATCATCAGAATAACTTATTATAGTGATACAAAAAAAAATGTATTTGTACTGATAGAAAGCTGTCCCAAGATTTAACATTTTGAAAATGTGTGGATTATTTATTGATCTTTGTGTATTTGTGATGTCACAATTGCAAATTCTGCAAGAGCTCGGTGATGATGACCATCCACTCTTGATCAAGGTCACAGCTTAGACTAGTCAACTGTACTGGACATCGTAAATCACGTTAAATACTATTTTTTGTGTGTTTAATTTTATTGTAGATTTCTCCATTTAGGAGTGTGTAGAAATCATCAATCAAAAGTGCTACGTTCATCGTGTGTGATAGTTTTATTACGCGTTTTTAATGATGCTCTTTGCTATGTCCACAGTATGTTTCGATTATATCGGATTTAATTGAGAAAGCTTATAAATTTAACTTCATTAATCTATCTATCTATGGAGTACTCGGCTCAAATCCTATCTACATAATATGTAGATCAAAGTCATTACGTGTAGTTGAAAATGCATTCGGGCAACAGCTCGTTTGGAATATTTCTATTCTATTATAATATTAGCGAGTACTCATTGACAGTGTCACCGGGTGTTTACCGTGTCATGAGTGTTGTGTACCTTAGTGAGGTTATGTAGACGCGGTTGGCGCACGGCTACCCGTGTAAATTCAAACGCCAAAAAAAATTACACCCGTGTAAATTTGGGTTGCGTGTTTAGCCTTTAGTTGAATTCTCCCCATAGATATGCGAGCGTGACGGACATAAATTCTTGGGCTTTTATTTATAGTACCTAATATTTCTCAATGAATTAAAATAAACAAGGATCTCGATTCAATGCGTTTGTATGTATGTACATATGTATGTCACAATTACTTAGATAATATCGGAAAATGGTTAGGTTTGTACACAAAATAAACAAATTTTCATGGGAAAAGTATTGCATACAGCGTTCGACACTTGTTAATTAGCTGCTTTGCATTCTGACGTTTCTCAAACTTGCATTCGTTAATTATGATATTTGTGTACAAACAAAGAGAGAATTGCAAGTCTGTATCAATTGTTATACCTATACATTTGTGCACGTTTTGTAATTTAAGTTGTCGATTCTTTTAATCTACCTAGAGTATTCGATACTCAATGGTTTTACGTTTTAACAATACGAATATTATTATATATACATACATATGTAGCTGATATTTAAACTTTTACCCTGAAACAACTTTATAAAAGGGGTTGATTAGTATGACGCAATGCACAATAACTTCCAGCGTTGTCGTTGTTCTTTGAGCTTTAAGGTTGAATAGAGGTCGTGTTTTAACAGTGATTTGCAAAAATAAACAGTAGGCTTATATTTAATTTTGTTTACAGAGAAAGAAACGATTCTATCAGGTCATCAGTGTAGCGTTTCGAAGCCTACTCATTCTGTTTAGCAACCGGTCTTTATCTAGGACCTTGGTGGCTCTTCGCACGCCACGCTCATTGTTTTCGTTTGTTCTTGCTTGTTTGCGAAAAAAGAATTAGCCATCGCATTTACAATGCGTCCCTGCGTCGCATTTCCGCAAAAAAAAAAAAAAAAATGAGGTTCAACGCTAATATCTATTGATCTTTTAATGCGGATTCGGAAACCTTACTTTGAAAATGCAGTGCACATTTTACACGCTTAGTGCACCTTGATTTTTTTTCACATAACTACAGAAAGGAGTAATGATAAATTAATACGAATAGGGTTTAGTTTAACAATAAGCGAGAGGAAAACATACCATTAAAGCGAAAGCTATGGTGAATGTTACATACTTAAGAAAAATAGAAAAAAAAAGGTATTTATCGAAGATTTAAAATGCATTTTGATACTATCGCCTTAAATAATATGTAATTTCAATTTGTTAGCCTAAATTCGCCATGATATAAACGTGCAATAAAATTGATAGGTACGATATCGAACTGACCTTTCTCAATAATGTTCCATAACGTTGAGAAATCGTATAAGTATCACTTATACTTCATTTTATTTTTTTATAATATGCTGATTTTTTTTCTAGTATCTGCAAGGAGGTCTTATACACACTCTGTAATTCGAAAGACCTCAATTATACAATGTATAGAAAATTATATTACACAACACTTGCATCACGAAATAAAAATCTTACCGGTATACTAATGTATTACATTGGATTTGACAATAATATTATCAGGTCAAATGAGTACTATGCGATGACCTGATGATGGAAGGTATCACGTTCGAGCTTCCATGCATGACTGCTCCACGAGACGACAGAAAGTTCAACGTAATGTCGTGGAAGGCCATCGTCCGTGGATCTGTCAATCTCTGAACGTGATTAAGGCCAACACATTGAGAAAAACTTCTATTTTACGGCTAAATATTGCGACAAAATACACTTTGAGACGCTTGTGCAAACGTCCAAACTGAAGACTGGCTAAAATCTTCACAAAATTAGTCGCTTTACATCTTCACTGCTCTCTGCGTACAATTTTCACATGGAAAATGTTGCTTTAAAGATTGGAAATATAACTAAACAAATATTTCAGCATTGACCTATGATATTTTCCCAGAAAGTATTTTTTTTGTATAAAAGAAAAGAACAATAAGAAAAGTCCGTGACCTGATTTTTGTTTTAGAAAAAGTACAATCCTCTCGCTGAAAATTTTATTGTCATTAAAACACTATTACACTGTAAATTGTTATCAATGCCATTTAACTCAAGTTGATTGTTTGATGAGAACCAATACTATAAATGGTTTCCAAAAAATATTAAAATTAAAATAGTTGGCTTCTGATTTTAATATTTGTGTAATTATACAAAAATTCGCGAGGTATTTCTGATTCTACGAATTTCCTTGTTTGACACTAGACTCGTTGATTTAAATTAAATAATTCCATAGAAAATATTTTTGAAATTGGAAAATTTACATTTACATTTTTGAATGGTGAAAAACGTTTATCCTTGAATAGGAGTGGATCATTCGTGCGATAGTTGATTATTTATCCTTATATTATGAGAATTTACAAACAAAAAAAAGGTAGTACGGAAACAACTGATTAGCAACGTTCGTAAGAAATACCCGGAAAAAGCCACAGTCGAGGAAACGCGTACCGTGTGGGTAAATCCATGTGAATAAAACCATTCTCGATGGTTTATAATTTAATTACATATGTATAATAAGACTAATACGTAGTCGCGAAATTTTCGAGAATAAACCGCAATATTAAGGATCGCCTTCGTCGAACGACAATTTTCACATTTAAAAAATCGAAACTGGTTTAATTTGAATGACGTGACGAATCGATCACAAGACTTGGTATTTCTATCAATCCTTTTGGCGTGATTCATTTTTTTTTTTGCAGCCTTTTTTTTGCTCCCTGGCTGAAATTTAACCGTCATGTTATATTAAATTTGGCAATTTTGCGCTTTTGCTTTTTTTTGTACGTATCGTATATAATGATTGTAATTGTTTCGATTTAAACATCAAAATGCGATCAATTTGAAACACAAAATAGTTGACATCTCAATTAACAATTTAATACACGCTCGGGAATATTAATAACACTCGTTGAAATGAAAATCTATGCAAATTGACACCAGCGCCTCTTTTGATTAATGTCAATTGGCTTTCAATGATATTAATTTATCATTATTTTTTCGATCTTGGAGCGCTTAAAACCCAACAGACAATAAGACTTTATTTTTTAAATGCAAATAGTTTCAAAAATTTCTTCCATCAACTTTCAAAGCTTATTTGCCAGACACATTACATACAACGAAATCGCAAAAAATAAGTATTTAAGTGTGTTTGAATGGAGATTGTACATATATTATGAATTTAAATATATTTTTTTACATTAAAATTTAAATAACTTCTTTAAAATTCTTACGATTATATTATAACAAAGTCGGCAACAAAAACGGTATTTGAATAAATCACACTTGCTTGGGAGATCTTATTTATTTTTTTAATGTAAATTAAATTAAAATACAATCGTTTATTTATTTAGTATCTTATGGTGGATGCCACATTGGGAAGGTGAATTTCGTTGCCGTTGAAAAATATATTTGATCATAATCATTACACAATATACAAAATTTTGACCCGAGGTAGTTGTTTTTAAAATATGTATGGCGTGCCACCCCTTAATGGCTAATAACATTATAAACATGTCGCAATTCTATTTATAAATTTTGGAAAATGAAAACCACATTAATGACATTTGATGAACAATTAGGCAGCTTATATATTTTATTACATAAAGATTCCTTATGTGTATTGGTATTTAAATATTTGTATGTAGTTATTGCATATGGTTATTTATGTGTAGTTGTACATACATATGTATATATGTAAATATTTGTGTTATTCAAAATTTTTGATTAAAATTTTCTATCGTGCGATAAAATAAAAATCACTGGTACTTTTCAATTCATTGTAAAATTGCAACGTCTAAGTTCAAATTTATTACAATCATGTATTAAATTTACACTGATACACTTTTAATGTAATTTAATAATAATAATGATGATACAAATGCATCGGTATATTAATAATAAGAATACATTTGATAGCAATAACAGTTTTTTCAAAAATTTTTAGAAATATACAAATTTTCCCCTCTTATTTAAATTGACACAATTTTTCGCATCTCTCTCTCAAGTCTCAACTCTATTTTACTTTATTCACTTAAATTACTGATTTATTTAAACTTTTTTTAATGCATGTTATTTTTTTTAATACATGTTGTTTATTTTAATGCATACGTTATTTCGTAGATATTATTTGAAGTATTAGCTGTAATTTTTCTCTGCTTACGTGGATACGCTAAAATTAATAGCTTAAAAAAGTCACTTTTGATGAAGATAGCTAAATTTTGATATGAAAAATCTCAAAAGACACGTCCAAAACCCCCAAATCATATATAACTCATTTTTGTCTTTTTGTCAGTTTCGTTAAGTGCGCTTAGGACGGCAATATATCTAGGTTACGTAATGTTTTTTTAACTTTATACTATACTATGATTTACCTATACTATACTATGATACTATAATATGATTTACCACCAATCTAATAAAACATAAACCCCTCGGCTACCAATGCACAACTCGTTAAGGTCAATGATACTTATTTGACTGAGGAAGGTCGGTTTTTCTGCAGACATTGCGTACGCGACACACGCACAAGAATTAATTATTGATAGAATTTGAAAAAAAAATTAAAACACTTGTAATTATAATTAATCAGTCGCTTCGCAAAAAAATAACAATTATTAAATATTATGCTCTTTAACCACGCGACGAGGTGCTATAAACAATCGCACTTAATTGGCATAAATAGACGGCAGAAAGGTTGCAAAATCAATTTCGAACCGCACTAGCCTATTGGCCAACCAGCGACATTGAACCGCAAAAGTTTAACTGAAAAAGGTTAACTGAGTCACGTATGTATGTATACTTAAAGTCGATTCGGTTTTGACTTTGTTTCCTCAAATCGTCAAAAGTTGCCCCTGGGACTTTCCCTGTAATTTCTTCGACAACCTTCGTTAACCTGAATGGGTATCTTTTGTTGATTCATGGCTGGTTATCTGAAACTACTAGGAAGAGCCGACGAGTTAATAAAAATGTAGAGCACCTTGAAACAAGTGGCATACACCTTGATATGCGAGATGCCCATACGTCTGTGTGCAATACATCAATATGTACTTCAATAAAAAGTATTATAATATTATTTTCAAATACCCATAATATGTGTTTGTTGGTTAATATGTCATATCCACCTGCTTATAACATGTCATGTACGTTCTTAGAATCATTGCACAATCAATATAAATGTCAGATCTGTAGATTCACCTTTTCGAATACCGCAAGGAATTTATTTATTTAATTAATAAAAATAGCTTAAGAAGCTATTTACAACAAAAAAGTAGCTTAAAGCTAATATTACAAAATAAACTTAATTATCTATTAGCACACGGATTCCCAACCTATGGGTCGCGACCCAAAACGGGGTAGCGAAGGGTTTATAAGGGTATATAATACTATAATGCAATTTTTATTTTTAATCGGTTTTTTTGCCTTTTTCAAATATATCGGGGTCGCGGGTCACTTTTTTTTTTTTTTTTTTTTTTCGCGGGTCACTCCAAAAAGATTGGGAACCTGCTAACTATCTATTAGCACTTATACAGATAGCACTTACATATACTTAATTTTAAATTCTTAACTATTCACTTATTCTTACCCCTAGTATTATGACTATGTACAATGTATATTATATCCCTTAAATAATAAATGAATGAATTAGTCTATCCGTGTTATTAATTTGTACTTTGTTTTTCTTTATTTTAGGAAGTATGTTAACAATCAACTGAAAGAGGAAAAAGAAGAGAAGAAACTGAAAAAGAAGGGCGATCAACCTTTTGTTTCGTTCGTTGGATTGGTGAGTTTTCCTCGTTATCTTTACTTAGAATTTCAGTACCAATTCGATTTATTTTCCTTATCGCTTTTGATAGTTTTACAGCTAATCGCTATAAAAAGTGTAAAAAACATCAAATTAATTCACGTGTTGTTAGCATAATAAGCATTTTCCAATTTATTACAATTGTTGACTCATTGCAAAAATTAATATTTTCAATTACTGTGTATTTTATAATTCACGGTCTCGATCTGAAAGTCCGACCGATTCATCTATGTATGTACATATGTACGAGTATGTACATATACGCAAAAAAAATTAAATAAAAAATATCGTTACTCACACGACGAGTTCCAATACAAAATTACATTTAATTCGAACTATGATTCTAAGTAACTTAGCGATCGTTTGTTCTAAAACTAAACTGGTTTATTCGCGAATGCGTAAATTACCAGCATTAGCGATTTTGTATATATAGTCCGGTAAAAACGTGATCATAATCGATCATACCAATAATACATTTATATAATTGGAATTAGCATACATGCAATTTTATATAGTATTCACTTTGTACTAGTAATGTTCATACATTTTCCGGATTGCTTTGTTTCCTTGTAGTATTTTCCAGATATCTATTTTTGTATCATAAAAAAACGCTATCTAATTGAATGTTTTCATGTTCATCATCGTGTTTTGGCCTTTTACCCTTTTTTAATTGGTATAATATGTATGTACATATTGTTCAGTTGTATTAATTGGATGACATGCTGTACAACAGAATTTGCGTTATTAATTCTGTTCGAGGATTGAATTATTAAGTCTTCCAAAGTTCTCAAGAAATTCACATAAAGAAAGCCTTCGATGATCGACAAGCCGACCAATAACCTGGTGGCCATTCACCCTCGACCCCAACAGCATACTTTTAGCCTGTTTGCAGTCCCGAAACAGTTTAATTGGTCAGAGCTTTCCAAACTGCTTGAATCTTGGCGTTGTGAATATTCTCAGCGTTTGCATAAAATGCCATTATTATTAGACGTGTGGCTTATTATCATCTACAATTTGCAATAGACATGTCGATGTGGAAACTTTGCGTTTAAATTGAAACCAATAGCTTGCACTTAACCGCATTCTTTAAAGATACGACCTTATAAATGTCACGGAAATATTCACAGTGAAGTCCGTTGTTTATCTACTAAATTTAAGGTAGGTAATATTATTTTATAGCTTATGACAAATAAAAAGGGTTTAAACTCAACAAGTTACAGTTGACATACTGTGATTTTATCTCATGTGTACAAAGC
This sequence comes from Parapsyche elsis, assembly GCA_022651745.1. Taxonomy (NCBI): domain Eukaryota; kingdom Metazoa; phylum Arthropoda; class Insecta; order Trichoptera; family Hydropsychidae; genus Parapsyche; species Parapsyche elsis. Next base: position 1,358,676 of record JAGVSN010000006.1, read on the forward strand.
TTTAAGTCTTACATTGGTATGTAATATTAAACTTTAATAAGGTATTTTTCACATTTATAATTCCATAGAATGCCAATTTTTGTATGAGAATTTTAATGATAAAACTAAAATAATTATTTATCGATGAATTTATACATTGTAACATTTCCCCGATTCAATACGCTTTGACCCCATTATATTTGCCATGTCAAACTTTCGTAAATTTAAATTTTAGTCGTTTGTCTTGGCTGTAGGATTGAGGTTTTTCCATAGACGTCAAAGCTTTCATATGCGCGATAAAACGTCATAGATTTCAATTTTGGAATGTATAGCGCAACAGGTAGGTAAGGTGATTCATATTGAAAAAGTTCACAAGCGTACAATACATACAACTGACGTACGCAAAATGAAATAACCAGTTATAGAGGCGGACAACGTCATAAGAAAAACTGGTATTTTAAAATTTTGGTCCAGTGATGACACTCGCTGATCTTATCGAATCGTTCCATCTCAAATCAACACTTTACGCGTAGATAAAAATGCATTTTTTTCTTATCTTTAACGTATCGGAAACTGGGCTTTCCGTCTATAATTAATTCTAAGGAAAACTAGGTAAGTCAACGTACGTACATAGATAGGGAAAATACGTTTGCGATCAACGTGTTGTGCTATAAATTTTGTCGATTATGCGGACATTTACATATGGTGTACACGTGTAGTACACGTAAAAATTACACAACATCAGTTCCAGAAGAGGAAAAACAAACCTTTGAGGAAAACTATCAATTATATGATAGTAGTTTTTCCATACGACAAGCTAGTATTGTATGCGTTCACGAAAGGAAAATCAATTAAGCATAACTCATAGGTGTTATTGTTGTGTAATGTTTTTTAATCAGATGTAAAAAGTTAAAACGATTTTTAAAATGTATTGTGTTTTCACATAAATCTGAAAAATAAATACAAGTCCTAACATAGAATCAGACGGGGAAATTCAAATTAATTATCGCTTGATGTACAGTAAAAACAATGACTAATGGTTATTAAATTTTCCATACAAACAATGTACGTTTATTTGAGAAGTCGAAATGAAAATAAAGACTCACGTTATATTTGAATTAGCAATAGGGGGATTTCCCCAATTGTTCGAATGATTCATTTATAATAGAATACTACATATTCTTTGCCATGAAAATTGACCGTACATACCATGTGTTCTAAAATCAATACAGACGAACCACTATGTTTATAATGTTTATCGACTTAAGCGTAGATTAATGAATTCTCAACAGCGTTCCAGTACGATGTTGTTAATATTTAATATTCATATTGTACATAGGTATATGTAGATATATATATACATATATATTAGATATTCAATATGATAAATTCGTAAATTTTGCAAAGTGTATTCATTTTAATTCAAGGTAATCGAGCACGTCTTGTATGCAAACGGAACGCTCTCGACATATAGAGGTCACTGACACTACTTGGGATTCCCCGTTTTTGCCTTTTATTTTCCTTTTAACAGAAAAATGTCCTGCTGTGGAGAGAGTCTGCATTCGACCTGGTTTCAGTTTCATAAAAATCCCCCAATACATGATTATTATTTTCATCGCATTAATTTCTATCGAATTTTAGTGACACTAAAGTTATACGAAAACCGGCTCAAAACTGCAAATTTTTCTGAAGCAGAACCATTTTTCTTCGAGTGAACCCATTTTTGTGAAGTCGAACATCATTTTTTCTAATATTCCTACAAATTACGAAATGTGGCAAATTCTGCGAATTGCTGGCTGTCTGAGATATGAGGATTTTTCCTGGAACATTTTTTTCTATTAACTTGAACTTGTATATTAAGCTACATAAATAATTTAGTTTATGCATAACATATGTACATATAAAATTTATTATCTCGAACGAAAATTTAGGTGGGCAACGGCAAAACCCAAATATACATACTTGCGGCAAAACGTTCGAGTATCTAAAATTCCGAGTCTACTTATCAGTATTGATTTTCGGATGCCTGTTATAAACATTTAAAATTTAATTCAAACCATCACTTCATCCAACGTAAATAATGTTCAAACACTGCGATGCTAGAAATAAAACGTGTTTCAAACTGACATCCTAAAAATATCGTTTATAATAAATGAAACACATATACCTATATGTATATATGTATAATCGATTAAAGTTTAATTTTTTATTAGATAACGGACATTTTTGAAAATTAAAAAACATTGAACATACGATTATAGTCTATCGTATTTAAATTAAATTATATTTTCATTTGTAGGTGTACTATAAGTACTAAGTCATAAGTACTATCTAATATAATATGATTTTATAAATGCAATTTTATTGTACACAGACGTGGACAATTATTTTTTTATACATATGTATTTCATTAAATTTAAATCTACCCACTTCGTAACTGTACTTTTTACTACCTATATACGATGCGTAATATACAGGTTTTGATTAGACATGGGGAATCTCCTGCGGTTAGTTTATAACGCGGTAGTTGCATGGAGTTCGCAATCAGTGCAATTCAACCTGCGTTGGATCGTGGTCGTCTTTGTCCGCCTTTAGACCACAAACACGTGTTTTTAAATTGGCGCGAGTTTCACCAAACTTTTAAACTATACCAATTTAACTGTGGTACTATCAAAATAAGTGTAAACATATACAGTCGTAGTGTGAATATAACGACAAATGTGGAGTTTGCCCCGTGTTTTAAAATAATCCTAAAAATTATTTTAAATGATGTTGCAAGCTTTGTAAAAATGCAATCAAATCAAAGTCAAATTCAAATTGCACACAAATAAGGACGCAAACAGTGATAAGATGAAGCTTGTCAAACAGAAAACTAGTTTAAAATTCACTGAATTAGTAAGTATTCGTGTATTTTTTATGTAGGTATATATCACACGTAAAAAAATGGATATTCAATTTTGCATTTCATATGTTACTACCGAGAGAGGATAAGCAAATGTGGCTTTCGAGCGATTTCTGCGAAATACAATAAATATGTATGTAAAATATGTGCGTGTTAAATAAAAAAAGTGCAAGATTTCGACGAAAAAATCAAAACAATGTAACGCTTATTAAGTCTGGAAGCAAAACCTATTTTTCTAAACCTACATATTACGTACTGTGTAATATTGATGATACTTGTTATTTTCTATTGCTTCAGTATGCAACCCGCCTTAAAATACTACACACTCGAGCATCAAATGACGAAAAGAAACATTCAGTGTCGTCTGAAGGCAAAAATGTTAATCAAAATGACAGACATTCTAGAAAGTCCTATTTACAGTATCCTAGTATCCGCTAAAAAGCTATTAAACTATCTAGAGATACTTTATAACTAAGAAAAAAGAAAATTCTCTGCGAATAATCTTTTAGAGAAAATTCTCGGAATGTTCTCTTTCTCCCAGAATATTCTCTCAACTTACAACACTATAATAAAATTAGCTGTCTATTCACATTACACATTATGTCTTTGAAAAGTTTTCTCTAAAGACCACTGTCTTCAATTTCGTTTTCTTATGAATTTGTGATAATTTCAGTTTCGGTACGCAACATGGATAGAAATTGGGGCAACGTGGTTCGGCATTCTGATGGGACTTGCAACAGCTTGGGGTCTTCCATTAGTTATTATGATTTACGGTGAATTCACTAATTTAATGGTTGAAAGATCGAAGTACAATGGTACTTCAACTCCTACAATTGTCCTGCAAATATTTGGAGGTGGAGAAGTAATGTAAGTATTTTATATACCGCCTTGTATTTTACATATTTTTAATCGATACAATGTTTCTTATTCGTATATTTGTGTGTAATAGAACTGATGGTACGATAGACCAAAATGCAGCAGCTTTGGCTGCTGATGCTAAAGCTTTCGGATTAAGCAGTCTCATCATAGCAACCACACAGTTTGTAGCTGGTGTGTTAAGCGTGCATTCACTTAACTGGAGTGCTAACAGACAAGTAAATAATTTTTTTATTTGAATGATTAATTATTAACTATATTTATATTATTATAATTAATTATATTTAACATGTATTTTTGATGTAATTATTTTTATTGTGTAGATTGCTCGGATACGATTGCTATTTTTAAAATCTGTTCTACGTCAAGACATGGCATGGTACGACACACAACAAAATCTCAACTTTGCCAGTAAAATCACAGAGTTAGTATTATACATTGTTTCACAAATAGTATTTATATTATGAACAAATTATTATTAATTTGTCTATTTTACTACAAATTTACAGTGATTTGAACAAATTAAACGAAGGAATGGGTGAAAAAATTGGAATGTTCTGCTATTTGTTATTTTCCTTTTTCTTCTCTGTGATTGTGGCGTTCTTATATGGATGGAAACTTACTCTTGTGGTTATGACATCAACTCCTGTAATCATATTTTGTGCCGCATTAGTAGCAAAAGTAAGCTATTACCGTTATAATACCGTCTATAAAATGAATTATAAAATGTTTACAATCTTATTATTTGTGATAGGCTCAGTCATCTCTGACGGTGAAAGAATTAAATAGTTATAGTTATGCTGGTAGTGCTGTTGAAGAAGTGCTCAGTGCTATTAGAACAGTAATTGCGTTTGGCGGTGAAGATAAAGAAATTCAAAGGTATTGTTGGTTTACAAATATACATATACATATGTATAATAAATAAATCTCAATCGCCTTTTATTGACACAAGTAGCATTGTTAAATGCAAAATGTAATGCATTACTGGAAATATCTTATTTATTTGTAGATACGCCGAAAGATTAGGTCCAGCTAATAAGGCTGCTGTAAAACGTGGCATGGTAACTGGTCTTGGAGGTGGCATTATGTGGCTTATAATGTACTGTTCATTTGCTCTTGCATTCTGGTATGGTGTTAAACTCATACAGGCTGAAGAACATTTGCCGGTCGAAGAAAGAGACTACACACCTGGTATTTTGGTCATCGTAAGTCATTCGTCAGTTTTTAACCACAGCTAATAAGAAATACCGCTACTAAAATAAGAATATTGTTTTCAAAATAAATAATTATCTATACTTTTAGGTACTTTGGGGTATTATAGGAGGCGCTCAGAACTTAGGACTTTGTTCACCGCATACAGAAGCGTTTGCTGCGGCTAGAGGTGCAGCATACTCAGTGTTTGAAACAATTGCACGCAAACCAATCATTGATAGCATGTCTGATGAAGGAGAAAAACCTGAAAAGTTCTTCGGAAATATGAAAATTACTGATGCCCATTTCAAGTATCCGTCAAGACCGGACGTCAAGGTTTTTATTGACTTGACATGTTAAAAGATTGAATTTGTGAATTTAACTTACATACTTAATACAACTCTTAATCTTTAGGTACTCTCCGGTTTGAATTTGGAAATTAAAGCTGGTGAAACAGTAGCATTGGTCGGAAGCTCTGGATGTGGTAAATCTACAGTATTGCAATTGCTACAAAGATTGTACGATCCATCATCAGGGCGTGTTGAGATTGATAATAAGCCAATAACATCCCTTAATGTCAATTGGTTACGTTCACAATTAGGTAAGTAATCTTGTATTAAGGGATAAATAATTCAATCTTGAGACAGATTGATAATAAATTAATGTACATACATATATTCATTAGGCGTTGTGGGACAAGAACCAGTACTTTTTAGTGGGAGTATAAAGGAAAACATTGCTAGAGGCAAACCAGGCTGCACTGATAAGGAAATTGAAGACTCTGCTATAGCTGCGAATTGTCATGACTTTATTACAAAACTGCCATTTGTGAGTGAAAATACTTAGTTTTGAAATAAGTTTTATAAAAATTGGATTGAGTAAAGTAACTTCATCCACTCCATAGTTCTTTTTCAACTTATTTGTTGGTTTTTTTCCAGGGATACAATACAACAATCGGTGAACGTGGTGCTCAGTTGTCGGGTGGCCAAAACAAAGAATTGCTATTGCTAGGTCACTTGTCCGGGATCCGAAGGTTCTTTTACTCGATGAAGCAACATCAGCTTTAGATGCTCAGGGAGAGAGGAAAGTACAAGATGCACTGGATAGAGCAAGTCACGGTCGCACTACCGTCATGGTAACCCACAGGTATATCCAATTATAAAAATTTCCTTTAACAATGTCTGCTTTTTATATCCTCTATAATTGTTTGTATATTTTATTCTCAGACTTGCAACAGTGACAAACGCATCTCGCATTGTATACATTGACCAGGGTAAAGTAATAGAACAAGGGACACACGAAGAGCTATTGGCCGCTAAAGGATACTATTGGAGGCTGGTTCAAGCTGATTTAGAGCACCAGCAAACGATTAAGGATGAAAAAGTAGTCAGTGACGATGATGATGAAGATATACCAGATAGTAAAAACGTTGTTGCATATCCTGTCCAAAGAGTCCATAGCATGCGTGGTAAATAATATTATTATGCTTATAAATGTTTTGCTTAGATAAAATAATGATTGTAATAAGTGAAATGTATTTTATATAGAATTGACTCCGGAAAATATCAGACAACGAAGTCAAGATAGCCTTCGACGTGTTCAAAAAAGAGCAAGTATCAGTTCCGTACATAGTTTTGGTAGAAGTCAACGAGTTATTCCGATTGAAGATGTCCATGGTGATGAACTTGAGGATGATGAAATTGAACAAGAAGTAAATATCTTGGTTTGTTAAAAAGGATTAAATAGTTTTATTGTTTTATTACATGTCTATAATATAATTTACAGAAATTAGAGAAATCTGTTAGCAATTGGAAACTTCTCAAATTGAATAAACCAGAATGGGCCTACATTGTTTTTGGTTCAATTGCATCACTCATTGTAGGTGGTGTTTTACCCGTGTTTGCTCTTCTATTTTCTGAAGTTTACGGTGTAAGTATATCAAAAGATTTTACTTTATTTTAAATTTTATTATGAAAAAATATTAATTGTTAATGTTTTTGTAGCTTTTATCTCTTCCTGATCCCGATGAAATAGCAACAAGCACCGCATTTTACTGTGCCTTGTTTGTCGTTGTTGGTGTACTCTGTGGAGTTGGAACTTTCTTGCAAAGCTATCTGTTTACTACTGCCGGAGTACGATTGACGCAACGGATTCGAGTGAAAACTTTTGAAAATTTTCTTAGACAGGTAATTAAACTAATACACATATTTTTTTAATATATAAAATGTTCAGAAGAATAATATTCCTTTTGATTTAAAGGAAATGGGATGGTATGATGATCAAACTAATTCCGTCGGTGCTTTGTGTGCCAGGTTGAGCGGTGACGCAGCAGCCGTACAAGGAGTAAGTATTGCTATTTCTTAAATAATTAGAAAATATATAATAAATTTTAAATTAAATCTAATAAAATAATTAATTTAATAGGCTACTGGAATGAGAATAGGAACGATTCTTCAAGGAATATCTACTCTTGTGATTGGGGTTTTAATGGCCATGGTCTTCTCTTGGAAAATGACACTTGTCTCCCTTGTTACAATTCCATTAGTAAGTATTTATATTATAATAAGAATTAGATAGACAATTTAGGTTAAGTCTTAGTAAAAACATTTTATTAACTTGCATTTTATAAATTAGGTTTTAGGTGGAATTTATTTTGAAGGTCGTATTATAAGAAATTCACAGCTGAACGAAAGGAAAGCTATGGAAGGCGCATCAAAAATAGCAACTGAAGCAATTATGAACATTAGAACTGTACACAGCATGGGTAAAAATATTATTTCAATAATATAAAACTATTTTTATAGTAGGTTTCGTTTGTAAAATAATTGCTTTGATTATTTTTAGGCGCTGAAGAACAATTTCTGGAAAAGTATGAACAAGAATTGCAAATAGCACAGAAGGCAGGTGGTATTAGATCTCGTCTTCGAGGAGCTGTGTACAGTCTTGGCCTCACAGCCCCATCTTTCGGCTATGGAATATCCCTTTACTACGGTGGTCTTTTGGTCGCTTACGAAGGTCTACATTATAAAAATGTTATACTGTAAGTATTGTTCATTCTAAATATGATCGATTTAATCTGGCATGAACTTATATTTGTATATTTTAATATAGGGTATCAGAGGCACTTATCTTTGGATCTTGGATGTTGGGTCAAGTTTTGGCATTCGCACCAAACTTCAACGCTGCCAAAATCTCCGGTGCGAGAATTTTGCGACTGATGGAGAGAGTCCCTCTAATAAAGAGCGATGAAAATGTTGCTGATGATCCATCTTGGGTACGTTATTTATTATTTATACTAAATTCGTATATAATTTCGAAACTTAAATGTATGGTTTTGTTCAATTTCAGAAAGCAGATGGTGCTATAGAATATACAGGTCTTGAATTTAGTTACCCTGTGAGACAAGAAGCTCGGGTTTTAAAAGGTCTCAATTTGAGTGTACAAACTGGACAAACTGTTGCATTAGTAGGACATTCTGGCTGTGGCAAATCCACTGCCATACAATTGTTACAACGACTCTATGAACCAAATAGAGGACAAATTGTAAGTGTTCAGTTTTTAAATTATCTACCTACTTTTTGTTGTTGTTGTTGTTGTTCTTCATATTAAAAATGTATTGTGTTTTAGAAATTAGATAGTAAGAATATATCAACTGGATTGACTATACCCAACTTAAGATCTCAGCTTGGTCTGGTCTCACAGGAACCTACCTTATTTGATAGGACCATAGCTGAGAATATTGCATATGGTGATAATCAACGTCGTATACCACGCCAAGAGATCATTCAAGCAGCCATGAAGACAAATATACATAGTTTCATCAACAGCTTGCCATTGGTAAATAATAAATAAGAACTTTTTTTTATTATTATTTTGTTAACTAGGTTGTAGACTAAAAATTTTAAATATAATCATGATAGGGCTATGACACTCCATTGGGAGCTAAAGGAGCGCAGCTATCAGGAGGACAAAAGCAGAGAATAGCAATAGCTCGTGCTCTTATCCGAAATCCTCGAGTTCTTTTACTCGACGAAGCAACATCAGCCCTTGACACACAAAGTGAAAAAGTAAATTTACTTGATTTATTGATTATTTAATTCATGGTTTGATTTGTGTATATTATATTATAAGAGTGATCTGTTTATTCAATGTAGTTAGTACAACAAGCTCTCGATGTAGCCAAAGAAGGTCGGACGTGTATAACTATTGCTCATAGACTATCGACGATCCAAAACGCTGACGTTATTTGCGTAATTGACAAAGGTAAGGCACAGATTGTTAATATTTTATGGTGTTAATGTTAATAACATTGATTATTATTTAATTGATATTGATAAATTCATTTTTATAGGTCGAGTTGTTGAAAAGGGGAAACATAGTGAATTGTTGGCTAGAAAAGGAATTTATGCTGAACTGTACGCAATGCAAGCTCTTGCACTAGACGGAGGAGTAACAAGTAAGCAAAATGAAAATGTGACTTCATCTCAACAAAATGAAGATTTGACTGGACAATGATTCCATTTTACATAGTCGTCCAATAGATCTATCATTGTTTGTTAGTATTTAACAAACAATATATTCCATAGCGAACTTATGAATTGTATTCAATTAAAATTATTATTTATTTAATTTTATTGCAATCTATTTACCATAATAATGTTGACATTAAATTTTTATGAATTTTTCATTTTGCTAAATTTCACAAGATGGCTTTCATAAAGTCTTAAATATCATTAATTTACAATTATTATTATTTTAAAAAAATCTAAAAATAATTAAAGCACACAATAAGTTAATGCGATATTAACAAATTTAAATGCATGATAGAAATAAATTATTATATTTATAGATATTTATTGAAAAAATCTTAGCATATTCCCTTTGTTAATTAATTTTAATCATGTTATGTCAAATTTTCTTCCTAATTATGTATTTGGTAAATAGAAACTTGAAATATCTCACTGCAATAATTGTGATGCTGAAAATATATACCGTTACTAAAAAATATTTAAGAATTGTAACAAAATGGCTCGTGAATACTGATAAGAAATATTGTAATATCTGAAATAATTGCACATTCTGTTGCATACTAGATAATTGAAACCATAATTGTATCAATTGTTGAATTAAATTTGTAACAATAATTAGAATATATATTCATCATTTACACTGAAAATGTGTATTATATGTTACTAAGAAACTTATTTGCAAAATTCAACTGACTTTTAATACTTTAAAGTATTACAAACATAGTTGACGACAATTAAAACTCTCTGGAAGAGAAATCGTAGTTTTAAATTAATTTTTTTTATATTATTATGTATATTTTCCAGTGTTTTTAATAACGCTTCTAATCATTCATCTACATGCATACAGTTCACAAAGTAAGACTGTAATAATTACTCATTTAATTGTACGAAATAATGAAATGTATTAATGTATTAATTTTTATATGGAGTGCCTTTAATGTGATAATTAATTAATGATTGTGAACTTTGTATTCGTTAAGTATTATATATTTAATATAAAATCAGGTGGAAAGAGACTCGTAGACGCTTAGCTTTAACTGCAATGTACACAGTATAATATTTACTGCAGTATCTGGATCACTGTGTGTATCTTTTCTATGATATATACATTTGTGTACATATTATATTTTATAAAAATCTCCCACCAGATTATATCGTTCACTAGATTATTGAAATAAAGATATTTTTATAGAAGACTTGAGTTTCATTACATTGACATTACACGCAAAACCATATTATATATTGCAATCACTATTCAAATAAACCAATACCAATACTACTGAGAAATAAATAAAGGTCATATTGTTTTTTAAATGTGCAATAAAAATAAGAATAGAAGTATAAATATCTCCATTTCACAATTTATTATTTGTGCAATTACAATAAAAATGAAAATTAATCTTTTGGTTTTATTATTTTATTTTCTGTAATAGAATACATATTAAAACTATAAAAATAAAAACCTAACTACACTTATCTTTACTAATATCGTAAGAAGTGACTACAAAATCTCAATGAAAGGATTCTCAGCAGAAACTACTGAATTTACCCATTTCAAATTTTTATTGCATGAAATTATTGTTGAATTACTTCAAACATGATGAAATTGCATCTTAACATGTTTTAAAATTCTAGCTATTTTCTTCAGTTACTAAATCTACATACATATGATCTTTCATTATAAAAAAATAATTATAAATTAAATGAAACATTTGTGCGAATCAAAAAAATTACGTCTTTTTAGGTTGAATTAATAAATGTTACACACATTAGTATGTATAAATAAAAATGTATACCTTTTTTTAATATAAATGTTTGATGGGGACTTAAATTTTATAAATCTATATTTAAATATATTTCTCATGGAATAATTTTTATTTTAGCCTATATGGACTGTACCCCAAATTTTAATTGATAGCGAATTTCGATCCCTTCTCAACATGTCACATGGAGCAATTTCTTCAAAAAAAATTATCTAATAAGCCTTAATACTAGATAAATACATAGTGTCATAAGAAAATATCCAATCAAATAAACTTTTCATAAGTAGTCTTTCATTTTCAGTCTCACTCAAAGGGTTATTGATAAAATAACTTTCAGCCAACACCAAGTTTTCTTAACAAATTTTTATTTAGTTAAATGTGCAGATATATAGATGTTGGAGAAAATGTGATGAGATTGTAAAATTGTGAAAGAAGATTTCCAAATATAAATAAATTGTGCATTATATATTATACAATTAATTGTAAATTGATTAAGGTAAGTATAATTAAGTTAAAAATCAAAAAATATATAATGTCTATTATATTAATCTGATTGAAACTAAATGTAAAAGTAAATGAAAGATATTATTACTCATCGTTTGATACAATTATGCAAAGCATGAGTTTAGATTATTATCACTATAAAAATCACTTTTATATGATATATATTCATCTTATACCTTTTAATAAGGCAGATATACTAAATTATATTGGTTCAATATGTACTTTTTTCTTTTTAATTAACAACCAATTTTTTTAAACCTTTATCTTAAATTATGATTATGGTTTATTGTTAACATATCTAAGTATTTTGATCGGTGATATTATGATTTAATTAAATTAAAATGTATGTATATGCATTTAAAATGAGAAGGTTGATTTGATAATGGTGAAACTTTTTTTTTTTTCTAACTGGATGAATTATCACATTTCAATTTACACTAATGAAATATAAAATCACTATGCTTATAGTCATTCAATATTACATAATCCAGATCAACGTTTATAGTACACAAATAGTTCACGATAGCAAGTCGTTTAATAAGAAAAACGCACAGTATTTTTACGAGCTGCATTTTGTATATAACGTGATTCCACTATAAGTAAATTTTTATCACACTCTTCAGTTACTCTACCCTGGTGTTCCTAATTGTTTTATTAGTGTTGTACCAGGGCACACAGCTCAGATATCCACTTCTCGGATTTTTCGTTTTATAGAAGACATACTATTGTCTTTTTTAACAATATCTTGTTTTAACCGATAGTACCATTCAATTCTTGACAATGCGTATTCCTGTAAACGACAAATAAAGAATTAATTGATTTTCAACTAAATAAACAAATTATACATGGCAAAAAAATGTAATGTTATATTACCCAATATCCAAATGGTATTTGGCTTTCAGGAGCATTGACTATTGCCCATAACGACCAAAACATGTGACTGGCCAGTGTGAAGGATTCTACTTCTAAATTGAGATGGTTCAATTCTTCCACAGACGGCACCTGGTCTCCGTTGACTTTCAGCACATATTGTTTCATGAATATTTCCTACAAATTAAATACTTTCATTAATTATTTGCTCGCACAGAAAACTTAAAATTATCAGAAAATTGAAGTTGAATGTTATAAATTACATTCGACAATTGAATTGCTCTAAAGTTTAAGATTATTATTGCAGTTTTTATTAATAAAATATCTCATGATATTAAGGGTTGGGTATATGAATATGAAAGTGATGTGAATATTAAAAAGCATCTATAAAAAAAAATAAGAATCTATAAACTTTTTGTCAGATTATTCAACAATTTAAATATATTATTGAAATACATTACAAAAGATAAGATTAATGGTTAAATGCAGAGTAGACCAGGTATGGCAAACCTCGGCTATTATGCTTGAACTTAAAACACACCGAAAGTGTGTTGAAAAAAAAAAACTAAATATTGTTTATATTTGGATAGACTGATCTAATAAAAAGTTCCTTTGAAGGAACATTTTCTCAAACATGAAATGTAAGTTAATTTACTCGTGATTTGTATTTATTAAGTAAACAATTAAATATTTACACGTTTGAAAGAGATGGGAGGTGGAGAGGTGTTAGTCACCTTTGACTTAAAATATAGGAACAAGCTTATTACTTTACTACTTTTTTTTTTTTTATGAAAGCAAGCTAAAAAAGGTTCGCCATCCCTGGCATAAATTATTTAATTTTTTTTGAGACTATTAAATGTACTTCATAATCAAAATGAAAACTGAAATACTTAGGATGTGATTATATCTACTATTTGGATCATAAAATTAAATCAGGTTCGAACAAGTGTATGCTAATCTAAAATAAAAGTATGGTGTCAATAAAACGAATATTATTATGGGGTATACAAGTTTCCTTTTAAATTACTGATTGAAAAAATATTTTTATCAATAAACGTATTTCGATATAGAGATACGAGTTTAAATCAATCGACACAACAATGAACTTTAAAAACACAAATGTTTACAAAATTAAACCACCATTAAAAAAAAAAAAAATTCCTGTGACTAATTTTACAGATGTCTAAAGATTTGAACACATTTTCAAGTTAGGTGATATAATTACTTTGTTTTTTTTTTTTCTATTTATAAAAATCATCTATATATGCACACATTTTTATGGTTAGCCCATTCCAAAACGAAACAAAATAAAATGTAACAATATTAATGACAATTATGTGATCATCGAAATATGTACGTTATTTCGAACATGAAAAAATAAATAATTAATGTGATATTATTGCATTATATAATGATGTAAAGAATTGAAATACATAATATAGAATTTGCAGAAAGATAAAATACATTTGATACAGTAATTACCATACCAACTCTTTTCAAATGTGTTCAATTTCTTCAGACAATGTTTGTCACATGTTTTGTTTATAATGATTTCAACACAATTACTGTTTCTGCGCTCTTTTGCAAACAGAGTGCGAGGGGTTATTTAGCACACAGTTGAGTGTACGCTTGATGTAGCCGTAGCTGTCCTCAGCTGGGCGCTCACACAAGACCACCGACGTAACCGAGGATGGACATATTTGAGCTCGTCTAAAAAACCAAGCAATAAAAAGCAGACACGCACAGATAATAAAGACGACCCTAATTAAACAGCGAATCCTTAAGATCTCCTGGCATTTTTCCAACATTTCCTCGCGATGTCTACATTTTAATTATCGGAATACTGCACCCAGTATCAAAATATTTGAGTAAATTAATAATATCTTCTAGTATTAGAACATTTTATGAGGTAAAGATAAACGTGGTTCGTTAAAGTTTAATTGACTTCCTTTAGAATTAGTAAAAAATAAAATAAAAAATCTCAATTTATTCGTTGTGTATGAGGGTTCCTCAAACTTTGGAGTTAATCCCTTAACGCTCAATGATTAGCCAAATTAAATAAAAATAATTTGAACACAAATATACATAATGACGAGATACATATTGGTTACGTTAAATTATTCATTTAAAATGATTTAATGATGAATGAATGCTGCCTTGGAGGAATGTTTGCCATAGTTTAGGAAACCCTAGCTTGTATGTATTCATAAATATGTCATATACACATACACAATAAATATTAAATAAACTAATAGGCTGTATTTAACGTGATGAACCTGAAAATCGATGTAATTATTGCTATACACATCCTAAATATTGGAAAAACAATGAAAATGTATACCTTATTTCATACTTTAATTGGATTAGAATATTAGGATTTTTTCTAATAATAATTATTTTGATTTTAGTTACGTAAATAAAATTAGGAACGGCTGGTTGAAATAATATAAGGTTTATTAAAAGATTACTTTTAATAAATTTTGCTCAAGGTTCAACTCCCGGAGGATGAGATTACCTATTGATGTATTTATACACAGATTCACAACAGTGAAGAACAAAAAGATGTGGAACAATAAAAAAATAAGATTGTATCTAGAGATTGAAATTTTCAAATCAATAAATGTTGCGATTTGATTAAAGATGAATCTCAGATAGTACGAAAATGGGTAATAAAATTTGCAAAAAAATATTGATAAAAATTAACGTTAAATCCATCATCAAACATGATAAATCTTACCGAGAATAAGAAGAACATCTGTAACTAAAAAAATTATGGAAAAATAAAATAAAAAAAAGTGTACATCTAAATGACGGTGCTATTCAAAGTTTTTAAAGGAAAGACGATCATTACCTTTTGTTCTAGTGTTGGATATTGATCAAATCTCTCATAATAATATGGATAATCCGGATTGGTATACTCGTATGCCCACTCGATAAAATGATTCGCCAAATCGAAGCCTCGGTGATTATAAGAACAATATTCGTAATCGATGAGTACTAATTTAGGTTCACCATTTCCCAATGAACCATCTGAGGTATGACTGCATATTGAGTCTGTGGTGTTACAATCATCATCCATATTGAACGAGGTTTTCCTTTTTTTATTTGACCTAGTCACATTGTCTTTGGTTGTTTTTTCACTTTGACAAACATCCATAGCTAAATCAGAGTTAAACAATGTACCCGCTCGATTTTCATTAATAAAGTTGTCTTTCATATTTTCACTTAGATAAGAATCAGATGAACTGTCATGATTAATAGTTGAATAATCAATATTGACATCGTCATTGGTTTCATCGTTTTGTGGTACTATCTCTTCTTTTAGGAGTATGTTACCTGAAAGTTGTTCATAATAATAAGTATTAATTATGTTAACTTATTCTTAGTCAAAATCGGTTTAAGAGTACATATAACACAAACCTTCTTGCAAATCATTATGGCAAAAAACCACAGGCGAGTTAATTGATTGCAGATAATTCTTAAGCCAGGAAATTTCTTTTTCAAAACTGTACTTTCTTAATTTATTGATGACTTCTGCTTCACGTTGATTCTAAAAAAAATAAATTAATAAATTAGAATATAGAAATATAATCAAGTTATATAATATTATATTAAATATTTACCTCGTTATTATTACTATCTAAATTAATAGCAGCCGTTTGGTACCATTTGGAAATTTTTTTCCATAGCCATTGTGGCTCTTTGCATAACGGAACATCCATCATATGTATTGCTGCCATTTTTTCCGCAATTTTCATTGAAAATGCTGGTTCTGATAATTCGCGTGTTGTAAGTTGTCGAGCCTAAACAGATACACGAGCATAAATTACTGTGTTTTAGAACACATTTAAATCAAATTACAGAAAAAAATGTTTATTTTACAGGTATAAATTCTTCAATCCTTCCACCAGAAAATACTCCATGTAGTCTAGGTCCCAAACGTCTTTCCGATAGTAATGTAAAAATTACAGAATCCATTATAATATTATCAACACCTCTTTCACTTTGAGTTTGACCATATATACGTACAAGTACCTAAAACATCAACGGTTCGATGAAACCAATACAAAATAATTAATATATGTATGTACTAAAAAATATATATAAGTTATGTATATACCTTTTGAGGTTCTTCTGTGAGAAATGATGCTTGCCGGCTAAATGAACGTCCGAGTAACTTTCTAATGGTCGACTTTTTCTCCTTATCATCATCGGATGAGTCAGGTGACTTTTCATCTACAGATAACGGAGGAACTTGACTAACTGGAGATAACGTTACTTTTTCCGGCAAGGCTACGTAATACAAAAAATTCGATAGTCCACCACTAAAAATTAATCAAAAAAAATAAGAATGCACATTCAGAAATACAGTAGCAAAAAATGATATAAAAATTAAAATATATATGCCTGATTCTTTTGAATATAAGATCTTGAGGTGAAACGGTCTTCCACGCTCCGTGCAAGAAATCTCTGCAAATTTTTGCTGCAGCCTCCCTCATTTCAACTTCATTACAGCACAACGGTAAATACTGAAAAGTGTATAGAAACAAATCATTAGCTTAAAATGAAAAAAAAATTCATTATACATATTTTTATAATATTATATGTATGTATATAAAAAAAATGAAAAAAGATATTATTCGAGACCAACTATAGAAATGTACTAACTACATATACTAAGATAGAACTTAATCATTTTTAATTTGTAGACTTGTATTATAATTTATGGTACAAAATTTTACTACATAATAACTATGTAAATAGCTCAAAATATTTCCAAAATTTGTAAAATTCAAAACAATGAGCAATAAAAAGATAATTATATTACGAACATAGTAATATGTATGGAAGACGTGACACTACATATGGCACAATGAAATTTAACTTGGCCACTAGTATACAAATAAAGACCATTTCCAACTGACTTTTCAGCTAACATTGTCATTCCCCTTTATGTTTACAAAAATATTCACTTCCAAACAACCAGACCCAATTGACTAGATATAAATATAAAAAATGCAAAGTAAAATGTATTTGGATGAAGTAAAATAAAATTACGCTAAGTACATTTTACCGAAGTTATATAACTGTACATTTTATTACTCGATCAACTCTCTCTAAATAACGTAAGTATAGTTATAAAATTTGCATATCACATAGATTTAATCAGAGTTGTCAACAGTACGATCGATCACATTACATCGGAGAATCAGTGTCATGTTTGCGATTTTATCGTATTTTTTTTACCAGAGTTTTCATTAGATTATTGAAGGGATAACTTATTTACAAAAAGTGTAAAGAATATAATGTTTGTAACCTTGTACATACTTGTATATTATTTTCAACATGTATGCAATGCACTGTATGTAGATAGTGGCCACGTGTGCATGAATGAACTTTGTACATTCATCGTAACATACTAATCATTGGGGTATGTTGTATAATATGTATTTATATATTTGAAGATTCGTTCGAATCGTTCAAAATGGAAAAAAATTACATTTAAAAACCACAAAGACCAAAAATAAACCCCTTTGAAACATCAATAATTCTTGGGATCTATGAAAATTATATTGCACTAGTTATTTGATCAGAAACGACACATACGAGTATGTACATATGTATGTATGTACTTCATATATTTCAATGTTGCAAAACGATTGATTTTATATGAAATGTTCGCACATTCCACTGTATCTGGAGTGGGTGTGGCATTCGTGTTTGTTTTCAAGTGAAAAGACAATGTACACTTAAGTATAAAATATAAATTAAAAAAATTATTGTGTTTACAAGATGCTCCATTGATACGTGCTGACTGCTGATGAACATGTCTCTAAATATGTCATTCTGAACCTTTGACTAATACATAATCCATTTATAAGGAGAATATTATAAAGGGGTTCGACAATTTCTACTCGACTATTTTTAAAAAGTAATCAATTCATTGCGTAATTTAAATCAACATTCTCACCGAGCTTAGCTTCATCCTTCATAGTACTCAAATAAACGATAAGACGAACAACACTCGACTAAACCGCAATACTTGGAGGTATGTTCTAGATTTTTATATAGATTGTGCAGCACTTTAATTTGAACACTCTAGATCTTTCGATCAGTATGGCGTGCAAAAAGGATGTAATTTTGCAGGACCTGTTGTGTGAATAGCCCACTGATCGATATGGAACGGACCTGCGCTTTTCGCAAACTTGGCGAATATATGTACATACATATACATATGTATACCGTTTTTCAAAACCGAATTATGCCTTGAAAAATATGCGTGATGATATCACAAATCGCATTTATACATATCGATATTTATAAATATGTACATACACAGCCATCAGCAGTGGTTCGTATGTACAATGGTGGCTTATATTAAAATGTATATTATATTTTTTATTTGTATATGTATATTTGCACACTTGTAATCTGAGACGTAACGGACGATTGATAATCTAAAACGTTTACAATTTCGGACGCGACACTGATAACAACCAAACTGAGTCAAAATCGTTAATTACGAACAATTTAGAATGGAAAATTTACCGAATACCTGTTGATCTCTCTAATACAAATCTACGACAAAACTAAACAAGAAACGAAAAGTTAATTTTTTTTAATTTAAAACCACTGCTATGAATGTTACCCATAAATAGTATAAACTGAAAGATAATACTATACATATAAAATTAACACGTCTATGACGCAACAAAATCAACAAATACTATATTTATTCTTGTGATTGTTTTTCATCATAATATTATCGCCGAGTTCCATAGTCTAATTTTTTATATTCATTCAGATTTTTAGCCTAAAAGCTAATATTATTTTATAAGACGTATTTAAATGACGTATTTCATTCTTAAATTAGTGTGTGTGACCAATGTGCGTCTAATTCTAAAAACGTAGACGAAAAAATTGAGTGATAAGGGTATGTATTAAATAGAGTTAAAATCTTGATGTCTCTTGTATACATACATATGTACATATGCTTTGCGATTGCGGTGTTTATAGTGTGAGGATATGAACTCTTCAGGAATTCATCAGATAAGAGGTGCGGTAAAATTGTCTTATTTTAAGAAGATACACACGGGTACATGTGTAATATGAGAATGAGACGAATAACGGACAATAAATCGTATTATCTTACTTAAAAACTGAGCAAAATGCGCACAATCGCGATATCGCGTTATATTATAAAGTCAAGGTTGCGCAGATAGATAGATAGGTAACCAACGTAATTTTGCCATGAAAATCAATAGGCCGTGCGACGTAACGCGAAAATGGCAATCTAAAACGTTTCGAGTCGCATAAAATTTGCACAAAATCGGCTCTCGAAAGAGCAACATGTTGACAAAAGCCACAGTTTTGATAATAAGATTTTTTTAAATTTGGAATGCTGAGGAGTGATTGGCATCTAGTGGTAGCCATTCATGGTCCGTATTTCCCGACGTACATACCTATGTAGATCCGAATTTTTGCTTTGTGAATTTTTAAATGAATATTGCTTTCCGTTTTTCATATTTTCTACAATGCGATGGTTCAATTTTGTTTATTAAGCCCCGGCCAATGACTAAACTGTCTTCCCGGGCTCGTGCTTATCTATTAACGAAAAGGATCAATGGTCAAAGGAAAGGACAGTTATCTTTTCGTGGTATGTATTTGTTTAATCATTGGTTCTCAGGTACACTACATAGCTAATTTGTCAAAAGGAGTCAAGAGGTCTTATTGCAACTTTTAACATCCGCTCTATTACAATACCGCACACTCTCTACGAAATGGCTAAACCAAACACGTGTTTTTATGAGAAACTATATTTAAACGACTGCATTCAGCAATGCGGATACGTTTGACTGATCACCTTGATGACTGTTTTCTTTTTGATACAAGCATAGATATACAATACCATGTTATTATACATCTATGGATACAAGTAATTATAAACCTTACCGGCTAGGCTACCTAGCCGGTAAAGAGTGGTAACCAATGCTTTGTCCAAAAAGGATTTTCTTTCGTTTTTTTAAGTCAATGTAATTGTTATGCCGCCCAACAACCACATACCACCAAGCGTACTTATCCGCTCGCGAATAATAATCCGCTCCGGTTTGTGAAGCTCTTAAGGTCTTCTTCGAAAAGCATGGCTATAAATAAAACTGGTGAAAATACAGTTGATTCATACCGATCACGAGTGGGGTCGTATTATTTTCAAGACATCCGTATTCATTTTCGTGCGAATACGTGCGCCGATACAGACCGTGAATGGCCACCATAAAACATGTACCTTTGTTGTATTTTTATTGTTTTATAGGGATATTCTATAAAAATTTAACTACAACCACGATGAATTCGTGTTTAGTGGGCAAAAATCTATAATAAAAGTCACATTTCATCACGAAAATTTGTAAAGGCAAAGGTAAATGCACAAACTATGTACATACATATGTGTGTGCATCTTTCAATCTATATTTAGCTACTTAACTATAATTATCAACCAATATGGAAATCATTCAATTTATATGCTGTGAAGCGTACACTGCATGGTTAGCAATATCGATTATATACAATGGGGTATACATAGATTAACCATGCAATAGTTACGTGATAGTACATAGTACTGTTATTTAATTAATGCTGAAAAATATTTCGGGGAGTAAATTTACGACTATTTTGTTGTAAACAAATACGAATAAACAACACGCAAAAATATTTACGATGCATTTTAAATGTATTCGGAAATGCAAGATTTGGCCAAACAGGTTTCGCAACTGAAGGTGTGACTCGTTTATTTTTGCAAAAAAAATTAAATGAAAGATAAAAAATAAACAGTATTGCATTTGTGTAAGTGCGTCACACACACGCTGTTCTAATCAACGCACTTTTGATAAATAGGTATTTATTAAACGTGGCGATTTTAATAACCGCATTCCGGAATTGAAACGTTACAAAATAGTGTGTGGCAAAATTTGCCACAGGGTAGAGAATTTAATTACGTGCAAAAATGAAGATATTGCAATATTTAAAGTAGCAACTTCGGTAACCATGATAATGTAGAACAATTTGCAATAAAATAAATGGTCAAATGTATTCACAAGTTGTACTTTGTACACGCCTATGCATTTCCGCGAATTTCGTGTACACTGTTTATGTGCAATAATTATTTGTGTAAGTTTATAAATAGACTCGGAAGGCAATGAAATTTATAGATTCGTGCCAAACTGTCGGCTATCAACTAAGAATCGATCCTAAATACTAAAGTACCAACATTTTTTGTCTGTTTGCTTAGAATTATTCATAAAAGAACTTTCAATGTGCGATAGCACAAATTCGCATTACTAGAATGTTGAAACAGATGCGGAAAGTGTAAACAATATCATTATCAGAAAAAGAAAACGGGGACACGTTTCATTGTGCGCACTTTTGGCACAATCATAGGTCGTTCGATTTTTTATCCAATTCAGTCAATATTTTGATTGCAATTCTATTTAGAAAACCGACGAGACGATATTTTGAGTATCAGTGTCTATCAAATCTGTGCAGGAATCGAACATCTGGCAGCTGAGCCAACCGAACTATAAATATGCTGAATATTTTTCGCACACACCACTTACATTTCTCATCTTACGAAAGAGCAACGCGTAATATGTATGTAAATGTTTTTTACGTGTCGACTGAAAAGACGGTATAAATTACAATGATATTTTTCTCCAAACAGAGATTATTTTTAAAAAAAATGCCTCAAATAAGCAAGTTTACGAGATAACAACAGCCCAGGTTAACCGGGTTAACGGTTATTTGGCATTCGGAATACACAGCTAAAAAAATAAGGCAAAATTTATAACAGTACCAAGATAATAATAAGCAGTTCATCGCCGATTATTCATAGTTATCGGCGTTATTACACAACCTGATAAGTTGCATTGCTGCGTCACCTGTATGAAATGAAATTTGGCAAAAAAAAAAAAATCAATATAAAAATGCGCGAATCGGTAGCCGGTCGCTGAGGGGTTAACCGGTTAACGCGTTCAGTGAAATTGTGCAAATTTGGTATACATACATATTGTAAGCTTCACTACGCAGCCTTTCGCGCTAAATTCTCCGCTAAAAATTAAAATTAACCCACCTTCGACATGACGGAATACGAAATCGATTTTTCACTCGGTCGAGTTCAAGCAGCACCCCAGTTTGGAAAATGCAACCCTTAGCGGGTTAACTGACAATGTAGATAACGGAATTACACACGACCGAACGGCAGAACGAACCCAGACACACTGAATCACCGAACGCGATCTTTTGGCTCGCTTGCTCACTGATACCTACGTCACGTATTATTCTTTTTTTTTTCCTCAACCATTTGCATTTGACACGTCTGAAACGAATACCATAGCACTCTAGTCATTTGCATATCATCTCTTATTATGCAAATATGCGATGTGTCACGCGAAAGTCGAAAAACAATCATACAGTAGCTGCTGTGTTTGCGAATGATAAACCCACCCCGTTAATGTCTCCCCAAACCAAGGCGGGACAGCGGGAGCGGGACCGAATTTTAAATCCGGTAAAGCGAGGGTATCATTGAATAAATGGCAAATACTGCTCCTATAGAGAGAGCGTAATGATAGTAAGCGACCACATAATATGTATCGCGTATACACACTGGGTACGTATTCGTACGAATTCGTGTCGTACGTATGTTGTTGTCCCTCACACGCATGGCGTTGTCTCTCTCTGGGCGTGAGGGCCTTAGGCCGGGTACGTACCCAGTACCCGGCCTAAGGCCCTCACAAACCTAAACGGTATCGCTGCGTCAAACTGACGCCCCTATCGTTGTCCCATTCGCACCGATATAATTCGCATTAGTGCGAATCAACGACGATGGAGGATGTCAACTTGACGCAGCGATACCGCTCAGTTTTGTGAGGGCCTGTAAAGGACCTCACTACTAGGAGCGGATTATTAGCGCTAATAATCCGCATCGGCTTGAGGCCCTTTAAAGGCTCAAACAAACGTACCACACGCGACGCCATTTCTATGGTTTTGTATGGCGTAGGTACACACTTGCAACACGACACTCCACGTCGCAGTTCATAGCAGCGGCGTCACATCGCGCAACACATCGCATGTGGTGTGACATGTTGTTTAAGGTCTCCCCAAACCGATAAATAGTGCAGACAGTATTGCTCTCATAACGTGCAATTTATTCGATTTGTTCCCATACCTTTAATTTGATGAAAGAGAGATTAACTGCCCAGTGTTAATTCACCTTTAAATAATAGCCTGTGTTATAAAAAAATGTTTGTCAAGTAAAAACGGTTTTTATCTAGTATAAAATAAGCTATGTCAAGTATTATTAACTGGAAGTTTTTCATATAATGCTCGACATTTATTTAAAACTAGTAACTGCCCGTTGAGAGTGTCATCGGATGGTTGGCAACTTGTTCCGCGGCTATCCGTACCTACCGAGAGTTTTTGAAAGTTATTAGTGAGGTTATGTAGCATGAGCGCAGAACGCAACCCGTGTCGTGCGTGTGTGTAAAGGTGTCTCTACATGCTCATGCTTGGCCTGAGCAAATCAAGTTTGCGCGCATAAGATTATTATTACCTAAATAAAATTGTATCGCCTACACGCTCCTTGTAGCGTATACAAATCAATATACGATACTCTCGAATCAAGCACGAGCGTGTAGAGATCCAGCCGGTCAGTTGGGCAGATTCCTATGGTTTAGTAATTAGCTGTTTAATTAAGGTAATTAGCTGTTTATGACTTGGTTTTGCGCGCGACAACCACCCGTCATAGTTTTTTATCGTATAGAATTAGGCCCATCGAGTTAGGCCCGAGCCTCACCTGGCAACTAATCCGCCGACTAGTCTGCTGATTGAAGAATTGATTTGAAGAATTTGAAGATTTGCGAAGATTTGACGAATCTTTGAAAATAAGAAGAAAAATAAGGATCTGGACTGAAACTTTCTTCGGAAATCACTATCTGTGTGTAGTGTTTATCTTGTAGTATGAAAAATTCGTCTTTTTTTTTTTTTTTTTTTCGTTTTTTTGAAAACTTTTTTTTTTGTGTTACCTGTACAAAATTGTCTAAGAAACCCATATTTGAAGTCGGTTTTGGATTTCCATGCCTATATAAACGTCCTTTCGGGTCGTGAAAATCGCGAGTCTCCCAGAGTTGCCATGACGGCATGTAATCGTCGGTAGTCGTCCATAGTTGCGTAGACTGAGTTGCCCGGTGAGGTCCGCTCCGTCTAAACGCTAACATTTTGACGACACGACGACTAAGGCCGACTAGTCTGCAGATTAGTTGCCCGGTGAGGCTCGGGCCCAAGGCAGGTGGTTGTCGACAGCCAAGCGTGAATTACAAGCATTATTACAAAAAATATTAAAAAAAAAAAGTTTATTTTTTGTATTTAAAGCGTGTTTTATCCGCATCAAACTGATTCGACCAAATTAGTTGGATATTCTTTGTACAAATCGATTGAATTTAGGCGATTAGAACAAGCATGCAAAATTAAGTCGTAACTGTTTTAGCTCAGCCGTCTTGGAAACAGTTTATAAACAATGATCATCACCATAAATATATATTGGAATGGAGATTATCTGCATAAAAACTCCAATATACACTTTGAGCGAAGCAATTTTTTTACATAATAAAGATGGCCGACTTTTGTGGCGTCTAGGCGGCTGTCAATGTTGAACGTGTTGCGGTGATATAGGTTAGGGTACAAAAATTGTTTATATAAATCGATGAAATTTGTACATGTTCCGTTTTAGGATCGATGCGAATCAAAAATGTCTCGTTTTTAAACGTAGATTACGATCCAAGCTCAGTGGTTACCGTTTAGTTGCTTTTGGAGAAAAATGAGCGGTGGGGCGGGATCGGGGGCCGCGTCTAGGGCGCGTGCCCTTCTAAGGACTTTTGGCGAACGAGCTCGTGGTAAATTGGCCACTATGCCTGCTATACCTCTTCCCAAGGCTTCAGTGCAAACGGCTGTCAAACGGTATGAAGCCTTCACAGGAGTCGTCGAAGTCAGAGACCTACATCGGAATGTCGTCTCAGCTCAGGTACTCGATTGAAATTTGTGCATTGTACATCAAACATGGTTCAGTTTTTGTTTCAAAACTTTATTTGGATTTGAATTTTCAGTATATTTTCCTGTTCAATTCGAAACCGTTTTGCATCTCTAATCAATTTCATCAGATACATTGTGATTTAATTCCTTTCCAGGAAAAGTTTATGGCTGCTCAAGAGAAAAGACAGGAAGCCGGACAGCATCTGATGAATATTCAAAAGCGGTTGAAAGAAATTCACGCCGAAATGCAGAATGTTTCCAAGGGTGATCCTAATTATCTTCGGTTGATCACAGAAGAGCACAAGGTATTTCCGAGCAATTTTTTTTTGCACACTTGTAGAATTTGATACACGTTTGAATTTGTAGATGATTGTCGACGAAGAGCAATTAAGAAAGGAGTTTGAGCACATTGAACGAGAGGAAAGGGAACACTTCGGTACAATGACGGCGGCAGTTAAACTCAGTCATGAAACGGAAAGAATGTACGCCGAAAAAAATAAATATTTATATGTTGTCGCTTCTGTCGTTGGTTGGTATATATTTCACGTAATAATTGTAATTTTTTTTCACAATTTGTATCAATGGTGATTTAAACACTCGTTCTCTATTTATTTGTAAACTACATAATATACTTATCTATATTTAGTAATGCATGAGATTTCGCGATTCTATAATGATAGTTTTTTTGTCATTAGGGACTGTGCTAGGAGTATTGGGTAGCTCAATAAACAACAAAATGAAAATGGCCGAATTCAAAGAAATGTTGCTGGAAGAAAAATCCGCTAGTAAAATCTGGAACATCGGTGTAACAGATTCAGTTATGCAAAAGAAAATTAGTGAATTGGAGACGCGCGTTGTCGCTATATCTACAAACCAAAGAACAATTCTGGGTTAGTCCATTTGATTATTGTAAACTCAGTGTTAACTTATCGGTCCAATGTCCGATAAATGAACGCCGATTGTTGTACAACACTATAAAAATTTTAATTCTATTTTTTGTTAATTTTAGATTACATTATTAAAATAGAGAAAATGATTGAAACCCAGTTTCACAACACCAAGACTCTCATCACTAGTACTAATGTGAATTATCAAAGATTGGACACAGAACCGAAGCGTTCTTTTTTACCTGTACCAATTGAAAATGAATCATTTCAGTTTACAGGAGACACCTTCCGTAACAATTGGTTTATCGCATCGGTGGCTGTAATAGGAATTTTCTTATTCTCCAGGGTTATGTAATGAAGAATTGTCATTTGTCGCTATATTGTATATTTTTAAAACGTATATCCTTAGTTTCTCAAATTATTTAATTTCGGTACTGATTACATGTACATGTAAATATATAACATTGCATAGTCAATTCATCAAAGCTAAAGTTATTACATAATATAAAATAAAAAAAATGATTGTTGATTTTGATAATTAATTATCCTATTCTATTTGGTAAATAATTTTTAAACAAACAATTTGGTGTTGTAAATATGTGGCGGATCTCGAGTAACCGCTACTGACATGCGAATACTTTTTTTTATAGATGCACATGTACTATTAATTTTTAAGATTTGCTTTATTGTATATATTTCAACCTTTAATTTCTTTACTTTAAAATGTGTGTATGTTATTATAATCACTTGACAATGTAAAATCCCATTTTTTGATTAAAATCATACGTATCAAATTTTTTTAGTTTTTCTAAAATGTAGCAAATGCTAAGAGGTTATATTGTGTATGTGATTTCTCAATCTGATAATCCAAGTATTACGATTTAATTTTATATAAAAATCAGTACAAGTAGGTACTTAAATATCTAATGTAATAAAAATAGATCAATGGATTTATGCATATTTTATCTGACATAAAAATCATTATTCATAAAAATTTTCCTGAATGGGAACTATTGTGTAACAAAGTATGCGCATAATAAGTTCAATTGATTTGAATTTAGATAAATTAAATTGAAAATTAATCAAATGATTTATTTCGATAAAAGAAGAAAAGTCAATAGATATATTACATTAGATTTTTACATTGATTTTTTTAGTCAGTGAGAAAATAAAAATAGTATTTCAACTCAATGGTCTCCAACGTTATTCGGTCATGCACTCCAATACATACATGATACATATGTATGTACATATAACCAGCCAGACTTTGAAACTGGCATTGAAATAGAAAAGAAAAAGCCCTAAATTAAATAATATAATACACGTTTACTACCTAAATTATAACAAATTTAAAGATTAAATGATTTTGAGTTGGTAAATTGCCGACGAAAAATCAATACAAAAACCAAAAAACGTATTTGTTTGTTGAATATTTGTGTCGATATAATTATGTGCTGTCCCATTTTTTCCATTCCATGCCATCTGGGGCTTGAATTTTAACTTTATCTTTTGATACTTCATTCCAATTGGTACTTAGCACAGTTCCTCCCGATTCTACCTATAATGTTTATTTTACAAAGGTAACAATTACAAAACTGCAGTTAAAATTACATGCGCCAAAAACGACAAAAAAATACATACAAAACTTTTGTTCATTGCTTTTCGAACTTCATCACTGCCCTGCCCGTAGATTTGTCCAAACAATGTATTCAAAGCTTCTTCACCTTCGGGTTTCTCTTCAGCTTCCTATATATAAATTGTATTTATTATTTAACGAAGAATTATTTAAGCGATACTAATCGAGAAATCTTATTTTGAAATACCTGTTTTTTTATTTCTTTCTCTATTTTGTTCCAATCTTTTTTAAACGGGCACGAACTAGGATACTTGGGTCCAGAAGCATCAATTATGCCTACAAATTTAAACAACATCATTATTTATTGAAAGAAAATTTATTTGCAGAAGTGAAAAAAATAGTTACCTTGTGGTATTGGTTTTATATCAGGCGATATGATTTGATCAGCTTTTCTTTCGAGATTATCCCAACGAAGTCCGTGCACTTTCTTCAATTTTATTTCAATTTTTGAGGGAATAGTGAGATGCGTACACTGAGTCGGCTCAATTTCATGCCATAAGTCTAATTCTAAGCTATATTCAGATTCACTGTCGGCTCTGGGGCAGGAAACGGAGAGCTGAAATGTAATCGTTTTAAATTATAACAAAATAGATTAACAAACGTATAATTATTTAACAGTTTAATCAACGGACAGAGTTTGGTGAGTAGTTAATTTTAATTTTATCATTCGAAACGTTCTTCAATAGAATTGTGACTATAACGTGTGTTTCTGTTTGGTACCAATCGTGTTTGATTTTCGGCTTTGGACGGTTTTCCTGAAAAAGAGAAATCGAAAATGGAATCAATGGTATACAAATATATATAATTTGTGATTTGGTGAAAATTAATTTTAACAATGTTTCTGAGGTTTAGTTACGTTTTACGAGAAAAAAAAAACTATCATCAAAACAAATATCCTGTGGAAATAATGTAGAGCGATGCAAATAATAATAGAAATTCAAAATGTCGTATCTCACAATGGAGTATGATTAGACATATTCAAGACAGTGTGAAGGATGAGGATTTGAAGATCTGGAGTAAAGAGAGAGGAGACAAATAGACGATACCTCGACATTTTGAGGTTCCATTGTTGACAATGACTAATGGCTAATAGCACACACGCTCACTAATCTACTCCGAAACTGCTCAATCGCACCTCGCGATCTAAAAATACACTCTGGCGACCATTACCACATGACCGGACAATGTCTTTGTTCAGTATTAAATAGTAAAGGCAAGTAATAAGCCGCTCAGTGTTTAATTCAGTTTTCATCAGTATCTAAATGGGAAAGTTTCTGTCAAGTTTGAAAATTGGTTTTGGTCAAAATAAAAATAGTTTTGCCCAGTATAAGATGATTTTTGCCACAGTATTGTAGGAATCACGACTCTCGTCAACAGTATTGTAGGAATCACGACTCTCGTCAACAGTATTGTAGGAATCACGACTCTCGTCAACAGTATTGTAGGATCACGAGTCGTTAACAAGTTGACGAATCTCGAATCACGATTCTCGTCCACTTCCGGGGTCACCAATATAGGTCAACGAATGTTGAAGGTCACCAGTTTAGTGTAGTGCAGTGTTTATTAAAGTGTGGTACGCTTACCCCCTGGGGTACGGGAAGAGTTCCGTGGGGGTACGCGCTGCATCGGGTATTGGCTGCGCCTGGTACAATATGTAGCTTACTTTTTTGAAGTAAAACTTCTATTGGCACGGTAGTGTAAAATCGTTTCGTTTCGTTTCTATACAAACGGACCGACCGGACGGGTGAAACGATATTGCCGTCTCTCTTGCTCTTCCGCGTTCATGCGAGACAGAGACCGCCCCTCGCCCTCAAAATTTTATTGTTATTATTACCGTATGTTTGCATTTGAAGTTTCGATTACAAACATAGAAAATGAAAAGGAACAGGCTTTTGGACGTGGAACCGCATATCAGATTAAAATAATTTTAATCTGAGATGCGGTTTTTACTTAAAAGTTTTGAATTTACAACCGAATTAAATACTAAGGTGGATACTAAACGAAATCAAAAATAAATAATCAAAATAACCACAAGAACCTGGTTGTATAATAGAATGTTACGACTTGTAGTTCAATTGACAGTTGTGTTGAGCACGTGGGCTTGGATAGGTTGTAAACGCGCCGCGTGTACTGATAACTTCAATAACTAAAAACTTAACTCAAGATGGTTAAAAAGAAGATTGATAATAGGATTCGTGTGATGATAGAGAATGGAGTTAAAAGTGGCCACCGTACACTTTTACTACTCGTTGGTGACAAGGCGCGCGATCAGGTTTCTAATTCTATTCATTTTTTGTATCCTTTCATTCGACGTATGTACAATTCATCTATAATTTGTGCTTTCCGTTCAGGTGCCGATTCTGTACGACATCCTCGTAAAATCATCTGTAAAGTCTCGTCCGACGGTTCTGTGGTGCTATAAAAACAAAGACGAATCAATCAGCAAGTAAGTCATTATCAAGTAAACGACCTGTGGGGTAATAGATTTTACACAGATTTTAATTAAATTTTTATCGTAGTCATGGTAGAAAGCGTGCGAAGAAAATTGCAGCTGGAAAAATTGACGTGTCCGAAGAATCACTCTTTGATTCGTTCAGAGTCGCTACGACAATCCACGGAAGATATTATTCAGAGAGTCATGCCATTTTGGGGCAAACGTATGGTGTATGTGTTTTGCAGGTACTTACTTACATACTTTATCAATTTTTTAAAAGTATTTTTGTCAAATTAAGAACTTATTAATCAAGTTATATCTTTTGTAGGACTTTGAAGCACTTACTCCAAATTTGATGGCTCGTACTATTGAAACTGTGGAAGGTGGCGGTTTAGTTATTTTCCTATTAAAATCGATGACTTCTCTCAAACAATTGCACTCTATTGCTATGGATGTTCATTCCAGGTATTTCTCATTTTCTGTTCATTGATCGTATTTTATTGGTAGTATCCGTTTTCCAAATATGTAATGTTACAGATTTCGTACAGAAGCCTACGACTATGTATCGAATAGGTTCAACGAGCGGTTTCTCTTATCGTTGGCTGATAACAAGAGATGTCTCGTACTGGACGATTCTCTTAACATATTGCCAATATCGTCGCTGACGGCTAAAGTTGATCCCATCGATCATGTTATTGAGGTTAATATACTCCTAAGGTTTGAATTAGACCTGAGCAACTCCCCCGACGCTCCACCAAGAATTCATTGTATTCGAGTAGGTAGACAAATTTTTTTTGCATTGACATTCTCGGTCGAATGCAAAGAATTTGAGCAAAAAAAGGTCGAAAAGTTGATGGAGTGTCGGTGTAGTTTAGTGGTTGTGGTTGGTCAGTAACTTATCAAGAAAATGGTTAGTAAGTATTATATTTAGAAAATGGTCCGTAAAACATATTTTCGGTAACCTTTTCACAAACGGTCAATACACATTGACCGAATCAATAAAATATTACCTAAAAAAAAACATAAATGCAATCCCTAAAATTTTCATTAGTTTTTATAGTTTAATCAAAAACATTGATTTTGTATATCAATAATAAATTTATTTTTACAAACTTCAATAAAAGAACCTGTATTTATCTTTATCAATAATTTCCAAATTATTATTTTTATAAACTATTGAAATTTTCAGTTTTATCGGGCGGTGTTTTATTCTAAGGACTTGATTTTGAATAATTTAAATTTGGTTGGCCAGTAAACTTTTAATACCGACCATTTATATAAATTTACTTCCGGTTTAGTATTAATTACTGACTATTAATATAGTTACTGAATACTGAAGTAATAAACCTTTATAAAACTTACTGACTATTGAAATTACAAAACTGTAAATCGGAAAAGTTACTGATCTAATTTAATACAGGTCATAAACTAATCTTAGTTTTTTTATTGTTCTTTTGAAAGAAATGTGTAAAAATTAATTTCAATAATTTCAGCGAGTAGACAAACGATTGAGTGAATTGATAGATTCATTATCAGACTCGCCTCCTGCAGGTCCACTAGTCGGTCTTTGTAAAACATATGACCAAGCAACAGCATTAGCAATGCTTATCAACACTTTAGCAGATCGAGAACCTAGGTATTATTACAATGTACTGTAAAATGGTTGAGTATTTAGAGAACTTGTCTCATGTGGTTCTTTTTATTTTTCACAGACCTCCTCATTGTTTAACGGCAGCGAGAGGTAGAGGTAAATCAGCATGTTTGGGTTTAGCCGTTGCGGCATCCATAGCCTTAGGATATGTAAACATTTACGTGACGTCACCACATCCAGACAATTTGATTAGTTTGTTTGAGTTTGTATTGAAAGGATTGGATGCGTTACTCTATCAAGAGCACACTGATTACAATATTGTTCGTTCGACCAATCCCGATTTCAAAAAGGCGATTGTTCGTATAAATGTTTCGAGGAATACTCGTCAAACAATTCAAGTAAGTTTCAATCGACCGTATTATACTATTATTATGATGTTTTAAAAATGATGAAACTTTCAGTACATTGCTCCGGACGACCATTCGTTACTCGGGGCTGCAGATTTAGCGTTGGTGGATGAGGCTGGTGCGATCCCTTTGCCGCTCGTTAAGGAAGTCCTCCAGCGTGCACCTCTTGTTCTTTTGTCGTCAACGGTATCTGGTTACGAAGGAACTGGACGTTCTTTGTCGCTCAAGCTTTTCAGTCATATACAACAAAAGGATAATGCACCTCCACCGGTACTTTATACATATAAATTTGTATGTATGTACTTTACATTGGGGTGTTTATTTTTGAACTGTTTTTCAGCTTACTCTTGAAGAACCTATTCGTTATCGACAAGGAGACTCCGTTGAAGCTTGGCTCTCCAGTCTATTGTGTATGGAGGCGACTCTTCCTCCGACTATGGGTGCTGGCTGTCCGTCGCCCGCTTCGTGCGATCTATTTTATGTTGATCGTAATGCATTATTTTGCTATCATAAAGCAGCTGAAGCTTTCCTTCACAGACTAATTGCTATATACGTTTCAAGTCATTACAAGGTAAAAACACGTTAAGATAATTTCATAATCATCCTCTGCAATTCTCTTCCATTCCTGTCTGTCTTGAGCAATCTGCATCCACTTGACTCCACACATTCTTCTTAATTCAAGTTCACGCTGTCTACCTTGCTTTCTTTCACATCCTCTTGGATACCATTCTAGTATTTCTCGCGTCCATCTGACATCCATTCTTCTTGCTATGTGTCCCAGGCACGTTTTTCACATGTTCCGCAATATCTGCCACTTTGGTCATGCTTCTTACCCATGTATTCCTCTTACGATCTCTTCTTGTTATACCGAGCGTACATCTTTCCATGCTTCTCCGTATGCACTGGATCTTGCGTAACATTCTTCAATTTAGCATCCACGTTTCACATCCATACGTCATAACTGGCAGTATGCATTGGTCGTATGCCTTCTTTTTCAAGCATAGCGGAATGTTGGATTTAAAAACTGTGTTCATTCTTCCAAAAGCATTCCATCCTAGTTTCATTCTTCTTTTTTACATCCAGTCATATTTACCAATTGTCGTAGGTATAAATAACTATCAACTATCTCTACAATATGATTATATGGATGACAAATGTATCGGTTTGTATATGTTTAGTTTGCACTTGCTATACACACAAAGTGTATCAAACTTGTGAAAGAACTGTACTGTATATGGATAATTTATTTTACAGAACAGTCCCAATGATATTCAAATGTTAGCTGATGCATCGTCGCATAATCTTTTTTGTTTGCTTGCACCGACGTCTCCAAAATCTACATGTCTTCCGGAAGTTCTCTGCGTTGTACAAATTTGTATGGAAGGAAAACTATCAAACCGGTATGAACCTATTCATCGAAGGTGGTTTTGTAATTTAATTATATAATTTTTATAAAAATTTAAATCAATAGGTCCGTAACGGATGCAATGGGACGTGGAAAAAAAGCGGCTGGTGATTTGATTCCATGGAATGTTTGCGAGCAATTTGGAGACAAAGATTTTCCACAACTCTGCGGTGCTAGAATTATAAGAATTGCAACACATCCGAATTATCAAAAGGTATAAATACTCATACTCGAGTATTGAATACGAATGAAAATGAATATTGTATTAATTTTTTTTTATTTTTAGATGGGGTATGGAAAAAGAGCACTTCAGCAACTTGCATTATATTATTCCGGTGAAATCCCTTGTCTAAATGAAGATTCAACTAATGATGTAAATGAAGATTTGGAAAAAGAGGACGATCAGTTAGGTCTACTTCACGAGACAATCAAACCGAGGAAAAATCCTCCGACTCTCTTGAAAAGATTGTCGGAAAGACCCGCTGAAAGTTTAGATTACATTGGAACTTCGTTTGGATTGACTGAGCAACTTTTAAAATTTTGGAAGTCACAAAAATACATCCCTGTCTATGTTAGGTAAAAGATCAAGTACTTTTACTGTATTTAAATATTTGAATTTAAGTATGAATTTTAATAATAATGTTAATTTTACAAATTTCAGTCAAAAGTGCAACGACTTGACTGGTGAACACTCGTGTATAATGATTCGTAACTTGAGCACCAACACCAATAATTGGTTACAGGCTTATTTTATGGACTTCAGGAAACGATTTACGAAACTTTTGCCAAAGACTTTCAAAAAATTTCCTGTATCTTTAAGTCTGGCTACAATTACAAATGTGCATGTTGAACTACAAAGACCAGGTAATGCATTGTTTCAATATTGAAATTTTTTTTTTACAGTATTGAGAATTGCAGTATGTCTATTTACAGATTTAACGAGAGATTTAATTAATCACCATTTATCTGGTCACGATTTAAAAAGATTAGAATTATATACAAGACAAATGGCCGACTACAGTTTAATCAATGATTTAACCAACGATTTGGCTTTTCTATTTTTCCATGTTAACATGTTGGCTAAACTAGATCCTCTACAACAGGTATAAAATTTATTTTTTTGGTTTTGCTGTATTTGTTTTTATAGAATTGTTATTAAAATGGTTCGTTTCAGGTTATATTATTAGGATATGGTCTTCAACATAAAAATGTGGACACAATATCGAGTGAATTAGGACTCCCTGCCTCACAACTGCTGGCGAAATTTTTTGATTGTTGTAAAAAATTAAATTCTGCACTGGCAAGTGTACTTGAATCCAATATGGCAAAAGAAATTGGATTTGACAGTGTATCAACTGAAACTGTCCCTCATAACAGTCCTCTAATTCAATCTTTAGACAATGAGCTCTCAAAGGCTGCAAAGGTATAATCAATGTGACTGTTAATTTTATTTGCTATGGATGCATTTGTTACGTTATCTTTTTTATTTTTCTTTGAGAAAGGAATTGGAGAAGAAGCAGCGTAAGGAAGTAGCTCGTTTAAAAAATGAAGATCTTAAACAATATTGTATCAAAGGAAGTGAATCA
The DNA here is from genome assembly GCA_022651745.1 of Parapsyche elsis. Classification (NCBI taxonomy): domain Eukaryota; kingdom Metazoa; phylum Arthropoda; class Insecta; order Trichoptera; family Hydropsychidae; genus Parapsyche; species Parapsyche elsis. The sequence goes on from JAGVSN010000006.1 coordinate 1,394,313, forward strand.
GATTGGAAACAAGCCTTTCACATAAATAATAACAAAACGGCCAATCTTATTTCTGTTAAAAGGTATATTATAATTATGAATTCCAAAAATGTATAAACGTCATTAAGAGTAGTTTTTTATAATATTTACTTGATTTTGAACTTTTCAGTGGAGTGAAACGCCTCAATGATGGCTCTCAAAACAATGAACTTTTGGATTCCATCCCTACGAAGAAAAATAAAAAATCGAAACATAATAAATCACACAAACCCAAAGGAAAACCCTGAAAAGTCATGTACATACATATATAACGTTTATAATAAAAATATTATATAATCTCGATCTTGTTTTAATCAAATCTTTAAAAAAATATTATACAATCTCGATCTTGTTTCAATCAAATCTTTAAAAAAATATATGTACATCATATTTACTTTTTGTAACATCAGATTTAACAGAAAACCCTTGCCAATTGCAAAGAAATATGTAGTTAGATTTTTAATTTCTTAGATCAGCGGTTCTTAAACGGTGTGCCCAAAAGAAACTTTAATATCAACAATTTTATTGACAACATGTGTAGTTTCCCCAATAATATTATGGGTCTGTATTTATTGGGTCAGTTCTTTTAGGCCGGCTTCACACGATGCGGTTTTTTCCAGGTATAAACTGGGTAACTCCAGTGATACATTGTTTTGGATGAGGGTATTCCCATGGTCAAGATTTGGCCGCGATACGGCTACGGTCGCCGTTTACAGCCCGTACTTGTCACTGGAGCAACGGCTCCCTTTCCGGGACCACTTACGCTGCTACCTGAAGTCTATGCTTCCTTCGCTAGTTTTTACGAAAAATCATCAGTCGAGTTTCGTCACCCATTACAAGGGGCTGGTATTTTGCCAGCCCGTTCATATTTACCATCCATAAACCATAGAATGTGAAAGCAAAGCAAAAACGAGGGCTCGGGCTATTAAACCGTAAAACCTTGTCGTGCGAACCCGCCCTTAACCAGATGGTGTGTAATTTTAATAAATGGTCAGTAATTAATACTAACCAGTAAGTAAATTTATATAAACGGTATTTAACTGTAAAATCGTTATTTACTGACCATTTGTGATGAAGTTACTTACCGAAAATATATTTTTTACTGACCATTTTCTTGAAAAGTTTTTGATTGTTTGATTTAAATACTGACTTAATTAAATTTGAATGTCGAGTTTCTCATGTATCGCGTTTAGAAGAAGGTTGTCCGACAATTCCATTTGTTGTTTTAGTTTACTCCGTACTTCAAATGTAGATTCAAATGGTGCACCATGACCAGGAAATATCCAGTCTACCATATTTGCTATGGTAAAACGATGATATTTTTGTTGTTCCGGTGATTCACTTCCAGCTTCCATCCAAATTTCAGTTTTGTCTATGTCGTCTTGACATTCAAACAAATCACCTGAAAGTAATTTTGAACAAATTGAAATTGGCTATTTCATATTCCATTATATTACCGAGAAAGAGATTGAAATACCTGTGACGGCACACATTCCTCTGTTAAGTGTTTTCACAATAGTTGTTACATCACTCAAGGTATGACCAGGTGTTGGAATAATTTCTATGTCATCATCGATTTTATAACTTGCACCTAAACATCTAGAATGTAAGATAAGTATTCTACTCAACGATTTAATTGTGTTAAAAATTAACAGGAATTACCATTTTCAAAAGCACTCAAGTGATATACATCTTCTTTCGAGACTGAGAGACCTACTATATGTGTCGCTTTTAAGAAAAGATTATTATTTCCAATATGATCGGAATGCCCGTGTGAATTTATAACGTAGTTTATGTCGTCAGGTTTTATATCGTACATAGCCAATCCTGTAAATTTTATGCGATTTAATAATTTGTGATATTGAGGAAATAAATAGTGAAACTGTTTGCCGTTAGAAAATAACCTTTGATTATTTTATTTTTATCCCAGGGTGTCATCGTATCCACTATTATATTATATGGACCTTTAATCAACGTACAAGTACAATTGGCTTTCATTGTTTTAGATACCACATCGATCGAAGAATAACCATCGTAAAGGACATATATCTCATAACTCAATCTAGTATCAACTTTTTTCTTGCGATTATCAGATATTGCAGTCATTTTATGTTATATTTTCATTCACAAAAGCTATTTTTAATAACGGCAATGTGACATTGACGTTTATACACCGACACGTGACTTTGACGTTAATTTTGAACGAAACACACAAATTTTTAACCATAAACCCATATCTATTGGCTTGGGTTAAAAAGTCAAAGGTTCTTTAATTACTGTGAATATTAGTACAGTAAAGTACCCGATAATTGGTACAAACTGTGGTTAGCACTTTCAACTTTAATCAGATATTTTACTTATTTTGTTTTTTGTTTATACATATACTAAAGGTTTGGTTTCGTGCCGCGCTTGGGCCATCCAATCCGGCTCAGTGAAACTGGGTCTACTAAGATAACTTTTTAGGCTTGGTTTCGAAACGTGTGCTGCGCCCACAAGAAAAGGAGAGGCGCGGGGAGCTTTATGCAAAATATAATATCTTCTATGCAAAATTTCAATTTCACCAAATTTTATCTAAATTTCTATACAAAAATATCAAAAGTTTTGACCGTTTCGCCGCACCCCTCCTAAACGGACTACCTCGTGTGACGCTAGCCACAACAGTCAAGACGGCCATAACGGCCAAGACGTTTGGTTTTTTTTGTATAGAATTTGACAGATACCTGCAAAGCGACAGCGGCTACTTGCAAAAACCAAATCCCTTAACATCATTATCAATATTCAATTTCATTTTTATTGCGGAACGATTTTTTTTCATTAAGTTGGTAGTATATTTACTTTATAATTAAGTTGGCATTTCCGTTACTGAAGCGTAGCACAAATGTCATAAACATGTTCGAAACCAAGCTTTATCGTATTAAAAAAATATATTACACAGGCTAAAATTATTTTTCAACGAGCAAAAATACTGCGTATTTATAGTGCGTAAAAATTGTTTTTATACTGAGCAAAACCGAAATAAATAATGAGCGGACTATTGATGGTCACGTGAAAATGCGTTATGGCCACGTATGGTTTGATGCGCGTATCGAATTGACGTTTGTCGATCGTCGGCCGACAGTCGTGTCAATTGTCACTTGTCCATGGCGTTGTGGCTCACGCTATGACACGGGGGGCTCGTCAAGACACACGTGAGACATTTAATAAGACTCCCACCCCTGTACTTTCTTCCCTTACCAAGAATTTATCGCCCCCCGCTTGCTTCGAGTTACGTAATACGCTCGGACTAACCCCGCCCCGCAACCCCCGTTGACACATAACCTAAAAGCGGTTGCTACGTCGTTATTGTATAGCTAGTTATTAGATCCTTATCTGGGGTTATAACATCTGACGGAACTCATAGAGGTATACAAAGCAAAAAAATTGTCTTTTTGCCAAAAATTTTGATGACTTTTTGTCTTTGCTAATATTTTTTCTTTACCTGATGGTTATTGATTCTTTTCAGTCCATTGACTACTAAGTGGTGAGAATCACTTAAAGGATGACGAAATTTGTATACAACTTTCAGTGCCGTTATGGTTTTTTTGATGTAAACTATATGCGACTATTTTTCAAACATTTCTCCATTTTCGTAATGAAGACTTCGCGGTGGTGTATGTCTTTGGATTCACATTCTTCCTTAGTATGAGGGAATGGCCTCAAATCATGTTTTAGATATCAAAATATTTGTTCAGAATGAAAATTAAAAAATAAATTTTTTATCTAGTAGTATGTTAATTATCGTTTTTTTGAAATATGATTATTGTTTGTTATAAATAAATATCATTATCTTTACCTTATCAAAAGTTGTTGCAGCTTTTTCAAATTATTTTTATTTCGATTTGTACGTTTTGGGGTTTTTTTTTAAAATATATATATGGCAACTAATAAATCGGTCAGTATTTAAACCAATGGTCAGTACCTTTTCAAGAAAATTGTCAGTATTATATTTAGAAAATGGTCAGTAAAATATATATTTTTGTAAGTAACGTCAGTAAATAACGATTTTGCAGTTAAATATCGACCGTTTATATAAATTTACTTACGTAGTACTGATCCTTACTACTGTACTGTACTGTACTTACGTAGTACTGAAACTCGGTGACCATTTATTAAAATTACCCACCATTTGGTTAAAATAACTGATCAACAATCGGAAAAGTTACCGACCCAATAAATACAGGCCTAACTACATATATCAACGTGTGTTAAAGGACAACATTTTAATAAGATGGATTAAACAATTTCAATATTTTTGCATGCAGCTTTGGACGAAACCGATGTTAAAAATCACTCCTCAGTAATGCAGAGAAATGAACAGGTCGCTGATTATAGTTTGTAAACTTTTGATGTTTGACACGCTTAATACATTATTTAACTCACCGTTAAAAATGACTAATGGTTATAAGTTATAATGTTCGGTTGCAAAATTTGGTGACCTGAACACTTTCTCTTCAAATGAAGTCTGGTTGATATCAATCATATTTCAACATTATTTACTAAAGAGTCATTCACAAAAATCTTCGGTAACCAAATGAATATTTTAGTACCGTTTGCTGAATTGATCAGTATTACATTTTGGATACTATTTTTGTGCTATTTCCCCCCCCCCCACACAGATTTTTGAACTTAGTATGCACTCTGCCTTAGTATATTATGGTATTTCGCTAGTGAATTTATATTTGATGTTGTTTTAAGAGTAAAATTTGTGTTATCAATTTTCGTTTTATTTTTTTCGTTTGTTTCAGTTTACCTCTGCATGCTGTACCAAATTTTGTGTGTGAAACTGTAAAAAAAGTCATTATAAAGGTATAATTTACTTTCCGGGCTGCTGCAATGGCGGCATACTTGAATCGTGCTACATCCATGATCGGCGGAGACGGTTCTCAAAATCGTTTGGGACTTTTCACAAACGGGACACGTACAATTTCGACTGTGACCGATTCTCCCCTACAGGTTTTCGTCCGTGCCAAAAAAAAGATCAATGACATATTTGTGGAAATTCATGATTACTCAAAGGATGCTACACTGTTTTTGCAAGGTTTTTAAAATTTATCAAAATGTTTAAAATACGTTAAATGAGATGAAAAATTGTGTAGATTTTTATGTGTAATTTGTTTATTTTAGAAATTGAAGATAAATCAATTATTCAAGATGTTGAAGTCAAAGAAGTTGACTCATTTGTCGGAAAAGTCAAGGCTATACGAGATGTTTTATGCAGAGATCACATGAAAGTTGCCTTTTTTGGAAGGTAAAGTTTTTTAATTTTGTTAATCACATACATTTTTATCATCATATTATTGATTAAAATTTGGTAATGTGGAATTTTGCAATGTTAACAGGACAAGTAACGGTAAAAGTACTGTAATCAATGCAATGTTGCATGAGAAGATATTACCGAGTGGAATTGGACACACTACAAATTGTTTTCTGCAAGTTGAAGGATCTGATAATAACGAAGCCTATTTAATGACGGAAAATTCAAGTGATAAACACAATGTGCAAGTATGTACTAGTTAGCGGTGTATAACTTTATATGAATTTTCGCATTCAACGTGTTTGATTTTATATAAATGTATTGCTTTAGTCTGTTGGTCAGCTGGCTCACGCTCTTTGTGATTCTCGCCTACAAGAATGTGAATTAGTGCATATATTTTGGCCCAGGGAAAAATGTGGTTTGTTGAGAGACGATGTCGTATTTGTCGATTCTCCCGGAGTCGATGTAACGCCTAATTTAGATGAATGGATTGATAATCACTGTTTGGATGCTGACGTTTTTGTCCTGGTCGCCAATGCAGAATCTACACTCATGGTCACCGTAAGTATTTTAATAATATTACACATTTAGAACACAACATGTGGTATATTTCTAAGTTTTTTTTTCATTATTTCCAGGAAAAGAATTTCTTTCACAAAGTATCTTCAAAACTTTCAAAACCTAATATTTTCATACTCAACAATAGATGGGACGCATCTGCATCAGAACCAGAATTTTTAGATCAGGTAAATAAATGGCCACGTTGTTCATGCAACTTAGTAACTTAATAACTTAGTTGTTTAATAGTTTGGCATCAATAATTATTGGATTCCTTATTTTTAATCGAAAGCTTTGCGATGAGCAACAACAGGTCAGTGAAAAATCATTTTAAACAATAGACAATATCTGAAACAGTTTATAGGCGATGCTTATATGTGTGTTATTTTTCACTTATTATCTGACGTTGCTGATGTTTAAATTATACATACATATTATCTATCTAATTAATTTGCTCTCAATACTACACCGTTCTATTGTGTAACTCAATCTTTTAAATGTGTGAAATATTTAAGGACCTTAATTTCCAATTGATTATTATTTTTAAATTCAATATTTTTGCTACCACCTTAGTTATTTTTATGTGTTCGGTTATTTTCTTTCGCAGGCTTCGAATTTATTGCACAGTAAATTGAAACTCAATCACTATTAAATATCACAATCTGTTTCAAAAATAAATTGCGAGTGCTTTTAGTCACAATATTTATTTTAAAATTGCAGGTGAGAAGTCAACACGCTACTCGGTGTGCTGATTTCTTAGTGAAAGAATTAAAAGTGTACACAACAAAGGAGGCCGAAGAAAGGATTTTTTTCATATCTGCGAAAGAAGCTCTTTTAGCACGCTTGAGAGAGAAAGATCAAAAGCCTGCCAGTTGTAAGTGTTTTCTTTGTTTGTTTTACCTTGTGTTTTATAATTAAAATGACAGAATTTAAGCAAATCAATTATATTATTAAATTCATTCAAACTACATTAAATTTCAGCAGGTGCTCTAGCCGAAGGTTTCCAAACGAGATACTTTGAATTTCAAGATTTTGAAAAGAAATTTCAAGAGTGTATTAGTCAATCGGCTGTGAGGACAAAATTCGATCAGCATTCTCAAAAAGGCAGATTAATTACCACAGATATTAGAACTGTATTGGAGAGTGTACATGACCGATCTACTTCTTTGCGAAATGGAAAATTACACGAAAAAGAACAACTTCACGAAACTCTCAATAGAACTGAGCAACAATTAATGATCATTACAAGAGAAATGAAAGAAAAAATTCGCTTTATGGTTGATGATGTTGAGCAAAGGGTAATCTTTAAAAAAATTAATAATTACAAGAAATATTCTACAATTCCTATTTTCAAATTAACGTTTAGAAATGTACTATATTCGTTAGTAAATAATTTTTTGTTCCAAATTATTTGATTGCGTCTTAAATAAAAATGAAATATTTCTTTATTAGGTTTCAAGAGCGTTGAACGAAGAAATCAGACGTCTTTCGAATTTAGTTGACGATTTCAATTTGGCGTTTCATTCAGATCCCATTGTAATCAATCTTTACAAAAAAGAGATGCATTCACACGTTGAAAACGGACTGGGGTCTAATTTGAAAGCTAGATTGTCGACCGCTTTAGCTCTAAATATTGAATCTGTACAACAAGATATGACAGGTTACTATTTATACGATTTCTTATTTTGCCTATCGATAACAATTTAATGAAATCATAATTTTACTTTTTCTTTGTATTGCAGAAAAGCTAACAAATCTTTTACCCGAAGAAAAGAAAGCTGCAAGCGGAACTACCATAGCCACACGACGACAACCTTTCCAAGTATTATACCGGTTAAATTGTGAGAATTTGTGTGCCGATTTTGAAGAAGACCTTCATTTTCAATTCAGCTGGGGCATAAGTGCTATGATACAAAGATTCCAAGGAAAAAATTATAATCGATTTGCCATAAAAAATTATGGCTCAAATCAAATGGTAAATTGAAAGATGAACGATTTTAGTTTTTTGGGAAAGTTGTAACTAGCCATTCACATACATAATTGCTAATAATAACAAAAATGTTTAGGTGCCTAGACCTCTGAATTCACCAGCTGACTCCATGGATTTATCTAATGTTCCATATAATGGAGTTTCAAATCAAATAGGACCACTCTCGGCCGAACAGTGGACCATGGTTTCCAAAATTGCCCTGGCAACATTCACATCTCAAAGTACGATGGGTGGATTATTATTAGCAGGATTTGTAAGTCTTTAATGTCTCTCCAAATAACAATGTCCATAGGAAAAAAGATTATACTTAATCTTTATTTGTAAATGTTTTACAGATGTTGAAAACTGTTGGATGGCGTATTATAGCCGTTTCTGGTGTATTATATGGTGGATTGTATGCGTATGAACGTTTGACATGGACTAATAGAGCCAAAGAAAAATTATTTAAGAAGCAATATGTTCAGCATGCTACCCGAAAACTAAGACTTATCGTTGATCTCACTTCTGCTAATTGCAGTCACCAAGTGCAACAGTGAGTTTTTAATTTTACATTCCGTAAAATCAATTTGAACTCGGATCAATAATCTTCTTTAATCTTGCAGGGAGCTTTCTACTACTTTCGCTCAATTATGCCATTTGGTAGATGAAGCCAGTTGCGATATGGACGCAAAATTACACGAATTGGATGCGAGTATTCAACTGTTGGAAAAGGCTGCATCATCAGCGAAAAAGCTTAAGAATAAGGCAAATTACCTTAATAATGAATTGGACATTTTCAACGAGGTCTTTCTTAAAACTTAAAATTATGGTTATCTACATATTACAAATTTTGTATATTGTTTACCCTTTTTTGAATATTGTATTATTCAAATCATCATAAAGTTCTTTTTGTCATTATTTACAGCTTTCATGTTCAATACATTTTATGGTATTTCGTATGATATCTAAATTGTTTTAACATTTGTTACACGTATAGGTATTGGCTGTTACCATTTTAATTTATATCGAGTGTTTTAATGATATTTTATCAATTTGTGCAAATCAAATAGTAAAAAATTATCTCTAAATCAGCATGTGATTTCAGTAGATTTCAATGAAAAATATCTATGTATATATATTAATAGATAATTTAATTCTTTTAAATGATTGATGGTTTTTTTCAGTTCAAGTAAAATAAATATATTAGTGAAAAATTTTAATCGAATATTTTTTTAAACAATTTTGACACATTTAATAAATCATTATTCTGCATATCTAATCTTTTTCCTCTTATGTTGAAAATATCCATAAATAAACATTAAATCCAAGTTATTTATATATTATTTGATGTTTCCAGTTTCAATTCACATGTATTGTTATTAAAACTAATAGTTCACAAATAATCGTCCAATTAATTCTATTGAAAGAGAATACTAATACTAAGCCTAGGGGCACCGGGTTGGTGCCGGGTAGTAGGGGCTGTGTTGTATGGGTGAGTACTGATGGTGGCACACGTGCCGGATGAAAGCGGACGGCGCCGGGCGGTCGCTTTCATACAACACAACGCCTACTACCCGGCACGTGTGCCCCTAGGCTTAGTGTTTGCCGATATGTAGTACAATTTAAACAAATATAAAATTTGGTTAAGTGGCTTTTTCAGTATATATAATAGTTTGTGGAACAGTTTTTGAACAGATTATGGAAGCTCGGATTTATCGAAACCTACATATTATGTATGACTTGTATAGAAAATAAAACAGTTGTATAATATACAATCAAATAACAATTTTATTAATTTGTGATTAAATGCATGCATGTAAATGTGGATACATTGATTTGAATTATATATTCTAAAATGAAAAACTGAATGTCGAAACATTTTCTTTTTTGAAATATGTATGTATGTATATTGCATTTGCTACTTGTGTTAATCGATAAATAATGGACGATGAAATTTTTCAATCTGTGTATACTATCAAGTGTTGGTTTTTGAAACATTTTATGTACATATTGCATAGTATTTACATTAGAAGCTTTGTTAAAATTTGCTTCATTGTCGAACGGAAAGGTTTGTCGAGGTTACATTCTTGTACACAGCATACAGTCGATACTAAAACTTTTCAGGAAGTTTATGTGATACTTTCGATTGGTTAGAATGTTATTGTTTGAAAGAGAGTTTGAAAATGTGCGAGTTGGTGCTTGTGTAATGGACGTGATGCACATACAGGTGTCTCGGACTAAAGACGCTGAACTTTTAAGGTTGATAATTATGTCACCTGTGAATCCTTAAAGTTTGGTACCCTATATTTGGAATATCTGTATAATATAGGTTTTTGTATTGTATAAAAATTTATAACCGTGTAATAAATTACTTATTTATGTAAAGACGAAAAAAAAATCTGATTTGTAGTACTAGTCAAATTATTTGTTTTTAATTTCATTGTTGCATGTTTAATTTTTTTAAAATAACGAATAACACATTTTATGGTTAGTTTTGTTGAATTAAATAAGAATCTGTACATTTAGTGTAATTACAAATTTTGTTTGTACAGAACATACATATTATAGTATTGCTTGTTGATATTGTTTATATTGAAAATGTCATAATAAAACTTATTTTTCTCTTCAACGTATTATATTGTCCACTTTAGATTTTTTTGTTCTCTAATAATAGTTCATGGATCTTTAGGTGTTTCAATTGTTCATCTAGAATTTGTGACTTTTTCGTTTTAACCTGTAATTTTTGCGCATGATTATAAACCAAATAATGGATAATAAGTAAGATAAGTAAATGTAATACTTACTGTGGAATTATCAATGAAAGAATTTTTATTAAAAATTATGACATCACTTTCGACTTTTATTCCGCACGATTTGCAATCCTCCCGTAAATCTTCGATGTTGTCATATAAAAGAATTTTTTTCAAGTTTTCCACTGGATAAGCTAAATTTTTGCTATGGAATGCTACGGTCATGATTTTCAAAGCAGATCTGAAATATGAATATAAAATTATTGGATCTTGAACTAAATCGTATGCCATGTTGAAATTTAGACTTTTGCTAACTTTCTTATCGATGGCATTTGAAGATAAACGGTACATAAACATAAAATGTGTAATTTAGGTAACGTATTACACACTTTAACAAAATTTCCTTTTACATGACTCAATGACATTTGAAATGCTAAATCGACCAATGATGTTCTGAAAAGAAAGATAAATAATAAATTTTATATGCTTTAATGTCGCTTTAAATTATCTGAAAAACACATACTTAAATTTTTGTGGAAGGCTTAGGTATCGTAATAAAACATTTGTATCGCCAATATTGCTTAGCAAATATATAGTTTCCAATAATGGACGATTTGGGTTTTCATCACATTGAGTGCAAATATTTTTTCCGATTTGTAATTTTTGCATATTGTCTAACATCTGAGAATAAACAGAAGGCGGGTTCATTTCAATTTCATCATAGCATACGAGTAAACGTTTCAAATATTCCATGAAACATTTTTTGTGAAGCAACGGATCATATTTCGATATATCTTCTTCGCACAATCTGAAAAAACATTGAATCATAAACTACAAAAATCATAAAATATTCAGTAGCCAACTTTGAGAATTTTCACCTGTAACCAAAGAGTACATAAAATTTTACAATCGGTTCGTATAATTTTATGCAATCACGTGCCGATACACGTTGTATGATCATATCTTGACTAATCGCTCTGAATCTATCGTTCACAAAATCGTATATACAGGTTAAAGTGAAACGACGGTCGCTGATCACCCTGAAAGAAAAAATTAAATATAAAATAAATAAATGCTTATCGCTTTGCAATTTTGTTCAAATAATTGTAACATAACTCACGACGATATAATGTGTTCAATAGTTTTATGAAGAATTGACGGTGGTCTCAATTGGTCTGTATTAGTTAAAGTTGCACCGGCAGCAGATCGACTATAGCATTTAATCGTTCTCGCCGGGTCTGCTTTAGGAATTCTTTGTTTTTCAGTACCGGGTAATATTTCTAAAGGATGAAGCAATCGTTCTCTTTCCCTTCTACAATTTGTTAACACATATTTTGATTCAAGTAATTTATTACACTTATTTAGCATGTCAAAGTATTCAAATACCAACAAAATAATTTCTGCTTGTGGACACATTTGCATACATCTTCCAATGATTGAAGACATCTGTATTGGTGATGGGAATGCGTAACTCGCTCTAAATACAAATAAATTTTAACGTTACACTATTAACATAAGCCTATGTTAAGGTTATGTTTACTGTTATGATATGACATTTGTGCTAAGCTTCATTTAACGAAATGCCAACTTAATTTTAAAGTAAATATACTACCAACCTAATGAAAAAAATAATTCCTTCCACAATAAAATTAAATTGAAGATTGATAATGATGTTAAGGGCTTGGTTTCGCAAGTGGCCGCGGCCTGGCCGACTTAGTTGTTGTGGCCGCGGTCGTTTTCCAGGCATCTGTCAGATTCTATACAAAAAAACCAAACGTCTTGGCCGTTGCGGTTGTTGTGGCTGTTGTGTCCGACGCCACACGAGGTAGGCCATCTAGGAGGGGTGCGGGGAAACGTTTAAAACAGGGAAAGTTAATACTACCTAAATTACTTTAATTCTTACACAATACATTACAATCCTATTTTGATATATAAACTGATGGGACTTACATATATAGGTATTCAATACATCTATACTCTGTCCAACTTAAGGAACACCCTAGTCTTGGCCGATTTAAAATCGATCTGCGCAGACTATCGGGGTCTCAACCAATGAGCTTCGTCATCATCTCGGTTTCTTGGAATAAACATTAACGGTAACCAACCAAAGTCGTAAATCTCGGACAGCCACAACCCTTTTTTTATTTATTTGTGCGATTACAAGGTGCTTGCAAGGTTGGATAGAGTATAAGCGCTTGGTATATATTGCAGTGAAAAAATAATAAGGTACCTACTAGGTTCGAAGAGGCAGCTGATTCAACATATTTCTTGTAAACAAATAATCTATGTACGTATAATGATTTACATATTATGTAAGTGTAAGTTATAGGCAATAGTTTCATATTTGTTTGTATATGAATATGTAACAAATGTTTATTTGGAATCCGTTAGGAAACCTGTATTATGATTTAATTTGGGTATATCAAAAACAATCAATTTATCTAAACACTTCATTTACCAACTGTTCAATATAGTAAAAATAGATTTTTCTTTTGGAACACAATAGAAAATTGTCCTTTATTATGATATAATAATATGATTGATATTATGTATAGCATTCCAAAGACGCCTTTTGTCACAATATAACTCTTGCCAATTCAAAATGCGTTATCTAAATTGAGAAACAGCATGCCGAGGAATTCCTTATTTGGTATTGGGTAGTGACCCTGATCACCCACATAAGATCCTTCAAAGTCTCTTGTAAATAATCTAACTCGCTACTATAAGCGCACACGCTCTAAACACAAAGCCTTATTAAATAATAGTGAAGATGTTCAATGGAAAGTTGTTGCTTCGTTTATTTTGCTTTTTTTCTTCATAATGAGATGAACAACGCCTCGAATTGGCAGCAAAAGAAAACAAAAGTGTACAGGTGATGTAAGATGGCATGGCATACCTACTGCAGTTACGAATATAGTCCGACTTGAAAAGAAGTCCATGACATTAACCAATCATGTTTTTATTTTGGTCTGAAAATGATACACTACACGAAAATAACATTACTCTACTACGCGAAATACTAAAAAATTTTCGAAAAAGGTTTTTTTAAACTTTGGAATGCTCAACATTTATTAGATTCGTTAATTGGTACATAGATAGATACTAGGATCTTTAAATGTAATGAAATAAACATACATATTGACCCGCTACTATTAAAGGGTAGGGGCACATTTAAATTGAGACACACAATACCTAGTCCTTTCATGGGGAGTGTCTTGTTTTTAATGCGCTTATGAACCGTTTCTGTCCGATTTCGAAAAAAGTTGTCATTATTGTTTGTAGGTGAGTAAATAGTCACCTACTAAACTACACATAGACTTCTAAAAGCAACAATGTGTACGTGATATGTATGCAAGGTGGGCGGCCCTCCTCCCGCACTCCCACGGCCTTCTTTCCTCAATGGTTTTTTGCTAAAACGACAGAACCTCAACGAGGCATCCACCAGGTGGTCGTCGTTGAACTTCACCAACACCTGAGAGCTCCTCGTAGCGATCTGGAAGCTGGTTATTTGGTTGGGCTGTTGCGCCATGGAATTATTGAGCAACACTCGCCGACTCGGCTGGTCGTAAACCGCTCTACCATTTGTTCAGTCGGTCTCCAAATCACCTCGAAATGCCTCGCAAGCTACTCAAGTTCCTGATCCTGTTCGACAACACCTCACTGCTGTATTTTCCAGGACAATTCCTGTCGGGAAAGGTCCTGGTCGAGCTGCAGGACGACACGCCCGCACTCGGTTCGTACGCCAATTTGTATTGCATATCATGGTTCATCGTCAACGTTGGGACTTTTGTTAGTATGCGTATATCGTATATATTAATATAATATACGTGCGCGTGCGAGGACGTGATCTCATTCGTTAACCGGTTGGGTGCCAGTCGTCGATGCGGTTTGCACATGTGTTCGAAATTAGCGTATGTCGATTGAGTAATCCGTCAAACGTAAGAATAAATTATTTCGATTTATTCTGAGGATCTTCGTGTTGAGATGGTCATAATTTCCGAATTATATTTGATTTTTGTAAAGAAATGGCGCCGCAACGATTGAAAAACTAGTGTCAAATGAAAATTTGTTGTTCAGTGACTGCAACGAGTGGTGGATAGTGAAACCCGAGTATATATTGATACAACGTGATAAATCCTCTCAAATTACAAATTAAATATAATATGTTCTTCAGGAATGTTTGTTGGAATGTTTACGATAAAAAAATAGCTCCTTTCTAAGTATTCTTCAAATAAAAATTGTTCAAAGTTGGCTAAAATAGCAAAAAATGTCTATTGAAAATTACATTTGCTGTATTGGATTTATTTTTGTATGTTTGACATTACCAATGACAAATCATAGTGTACCCACTAGTCGTTTTTCACTTTCTTTGTATGAAATATTTAATTTTATAAATCAATATGCGGTTGCTTTTACTTTTTGGTATTACGTTGCAAAATTCCACTATTAAATACAAAATATGAGAAAGTCAGTGTGTTGAACGTGTGATTGTGTTGGTTGATTATTTATTATATTGTTGAATTTTAATGAGAACGAGTGGCTTCATTCAAACAATGTAAACGGAATAAATTACTCAAAAGGTTATACGCGTTATATAACTGCATAAAAGAAAATTTTACACATCTGTCTAAAACAGTTTATTGTTAATTGAGATAGTTATGAATTTCCAATTAAAAGTTTGAAATTGAATGTGCAGGCTTGTTCTTTAGTAATGGGAAGTGGTTTTTGTTTTTAGGACTTCATTTTCACGTTGTCGGTGAAGGTGTAGTTCGTGTTAGAACGGCGAGAGCTGAACGAATATATGACAAAGAAAATTACATAGATTTTCGTATGAGATTACTTGGAGAGCCTGGTAAATTTTAAAGTTGACTTTTGTGTTTTTTATTAAATCAATTATAAAAATAATTTAAAATCGATAATGTTTATTTTTTAGGACAAGGGGCATCAGTTTTATCCCCGGGAATTCACAGTTTTCCATTTAAATTGGGATTACCACCTGGTTTACCATCTACATTTTTGGGAAAGCATGGATGGGTACAATATTTTTGTAAAGCCGCTTTGAGAGAACCCAACGGCTTAACGCATAAAAATCAACAAGTCTTTATCGTTATGAACCCCATAGACTTAAATCTTGAACCTCCTATATTATCGGTATAAAATGATTGTTCTCCCAGAAATGCAATTTTGGTTCATGTTTTTAAATCATTTTCATTTATCTGTCATTAAAAACGTCCATTACATTGTGTTATTTTAGCAAGCTTTCCGATGTGAAGTCGAACATCGTTTAGGTATGAATTGCGTTGGAGCTGGACCCCTAATTTGTAGAGTCGCTTTAGATAGAGGAGGATATGTGCCAGGAGAGAGCATAGCTATTACGGCAACGGTTATAAATACAAGTCGAACCACTGTGAAAAGTACAAGAGCTGCCTTAACCGAGGTAGTTTGATTAAATATTAACTAACAGTGTAATAATATATGAGTTGTTAATTTAATATTTTCATTACAGACAATTCAGTATATGGCACGCGGTAAGGTTATTCAAACGGAGAGGAGAGAACTTGCTGGGTTATCGAGGGGTAAAATTCGTCCCGGAGAAGAAGATAAATGGATAAATGAGTTGTTATATGTGCCACCTTTGCCACCAACTAACCTGAGAGGATGTCATCTAATTAAAATTCAATATGATGTTTATGTAAGTGATTTTATTGACCTTGTATATATAATTGCATATGGTAGAACTCACAATACGTTTCTGTCTGCCATTGCATTATTGTAAATATAATGAAGTACAACAAGAATATAACTATATAAATATATATATTTTTACAGTTCATAATTGAACCGAAAAGTTTGGAGAAAGAAGTGAAATTACAACTGCCCATTATGTTAGCAACATATCCTCTCCGAGACGGTGATGATACATTGAAGCCTGAAACTCATTATCCGAGCACTTTACCGATATTTAGACCATGGTTACACGATCAAGTTGTGCATTGATATATTTTTTAATTGAACAATTTGATAAAATTAACACATTTTAAAAAAAGAGCAATATATAAAGACGAGAAGTCCAGATGAAAATAATCAAATATTTATAATAAATTAATATCTCCTTGATATGGAAGTGAACAAGAATTGTAGATATAAAATAATGCATCTAATATTAAATTGTGATTTGATGCAATGTCTATTATGTATATTTTATTTTATACTAATGAGAAATATTATTAATTTTAATTTGATTTATTAGATATGTTATATTGATTTAATATAAGTTATAAAAAGCCATATTAATTTTAATATACATACACATTGACATAATATAGTGCATTTACATATTTAATTCTTTATGTGCATAGGAGAAGAATTGGATTGAAAAATGCACATTTACAAAATATTTTTTGAAAATTTTGTAATCATAATTAAATTTATGCGAATAAATAATATTTAATAGAATTTTATTTGATTTCTTATTTTAATTGTTATTTTAAACGCGGTAAATCATCCCGAGTACGCTTTATGTCCACCATTACATATTGTGCAATTGGTATGTTTTGACTGTTTTCATTTTTGTTAATTTCAAATTTCTTTTTTTTTTTTTCAACATAGACTGTTCCATAGTATCGAAATGCCAAATAATATATTAATTCGACAAAACTTAACAAACTTGCACCGACGAAAAGTCCAGTTGTACCTCCAGTAGAAACTGAAATTCAATCAAATTAATATGCAGTATGCTAATTTAGATACTTAAGTCAAGAATAAGGATTTTTTAAAATATTAATAATATACTTTACTAGTATGTAGATAATTACCAACGAGGTCAAGACGGCTACGAACAACATTTCTTTTAAATCGCTCTGTTGGTAAATATTCCATTTCAATTTCAACCAAACTTGATTTTGCTTTATGTCTGAAATTATGATAAAATTTGTAGACAATTTTTTTTACGATGAAACCTAAATGTACTTTGAAATAATTACGATTTTTTATCATCTTTTATGACGGTGATGTCAATTTCAGAACAAGACGGTGGACAGTTACAAATGAGACCACTACGTCTAGCCCATTCAGGACGCATTACTGAAAGATCAGCATAGTGTTGATTTAAGCATACGAGTCCCTCTAAATTGCACCTTTCGCGTTCATCTAAAATGAAAATTTCATTTATTTTGTCATTATAACGTTTGAAATCATATATAAATGATATTGTACCTGTATTTGGCATAAAATGATCAGTACAATTGCAAAATTTCTTTTGGTGATCTTTACGACACTGCACTGTACAAGCACTATAAGAATAATAAGGATAAACTTCCAGATTGTTTTCGTCCTGATAGCGACAGTTGCGTTGTATTGGTGTTGTTTCACGAGTGTTTGGATCGTTTTCTATATTTCTAACAGAGATGTGTCTTCTGTAGTAAAAATTGCATCTCAAATGAATTTGTATCGACTTAAAATTCCTGTTAAAATATATTCCTAGCATATTTAGATACCTATAATGAATACTTTCTGCGACGGGGAAATAATCTGATTGTAATGATGTCAACGTAGGCACTTCTTCTTCGCCAATAGTATAAATCTATAAATAAAATATGTATGAAATACATATGCATGTATGTATATTAAGTATGATGACAAGTAATTTAAACTAAATTCATATCTACTGTTCCTGGAATTAGTATTTCCATCGCGAGCAGTCCAAGTTTATTATTTTTATTATTGATCATTGGATATGTGGGAACGTTTTTTATTCTATGAAAAATTTGCTAGAGTAAGTACATATTAACTTCTAAATAAAATTAGCAATAGGAAGAATGTGTACTTGTGTTGGATCGAATTTATAATGTAGCAGCGGCCAATGTCAGTCTCTATTTTGTGAAAGTACATACAACAATCAAATCTTTTGTCGTTGTATTTACAATTGGCGATGGATTGTTTACAATTACTACGCACTGTATTGGCATAATAACTGAAATTATTGACGGGACATAGCGGATCGGCATTCTTTTTGTTACAGTATTGTAGCGTGTAAAATGTTAGACCACGAAAGTAAGCCAACTCTTTCAGCACCTCTTCCAGCTCTACTTCGTGTTGGGGAGTCCAAATCCTAAAATAAATTTAATCAATTTAAACCGCTCGTAACGAGTGTGAAAACGTTTTATTTATAATCACGAAAGTAGGATACAAACGAGTCCGATATTTCATATACTCTTTCAACATTATCATTTTCACATATTGCTATTGCTGGAAAATTCGTATCCCAATCCTTATACGTGGTCTCCATGACGAACGATATGGCATTATTTTGAAACGCATCAAAGGATGCCAAAATTAGAAGACCTGAACCGTACCAACTCAGCAGGACGCAAATAAGCCAAAAACACCTACATATTATTTAACCAGCATCACTTTATAGTTAGATTATAATAACTGAATGAATTAACTACCTTTCAGTCCAGTGCAATTTATCATCAGCAATAAATCGTAGACCGTGAAACGATGAATTCAACAGATAATCTTTGATTATCGTTTTGGGCCTTTGAAACATTGTCAATTAGATAAAGTGATGCAACTCTTTCGTTGAATTTTAGTCAATGGTATATTTGCTATTGAATAGAAATAAACTATTCGTGTCAGTTGCAATTGAAACTACCTAATTATTAATTCATCATACATACATACTGTGCATGCAAATGCTTATCGGTTTTATGTTCCGCTTTTTCTATGAATATTACATAAATATAAGCATTTTTACTGATAAATTCCAATTGATATCCAACTAATAATGCCAATTATTATAATTGTCGAAATTATATCGATTTAAATAGTTTTATTTTACAGTTTTATATAATTATTATAATATATCTCTCTGTAAGAGAAAATGATAACCAATGCAGTTTATATACCAAACTGGTTTAAAGAGTTTGCATAGAGCTGGTTAAAAAAATAACACCTCAGGGTACTTTTCTATTCAAGAAAATTAGCTCGTTGTTTTAATTACAGACAGATGGATTAAATATGAAACTCTGCTTATAAAAAATGTAGTAGAAAAGGAGATATAAAAGATAACGCAAATATTTTTTAAAAAATTATTTGAATCAAATAATTTGAATATACACAATAATATCATAAACCAAAATTTAGTTTAATACATTTCAGAAATACTATGAACGTATATAAACACAGAAAATGCTTTTGACGCACGTTTGTGTAAACATCCTTACACACATACATATTTTATATACAATTATATTTAGGCATATACAGAACGTCTCAGTATTACAGTGTAGAGTTTTAAAGATGGATGATAATGATAATAAGATGGGATGCTATTTATTAAAACGCTATTTTTCGGCAATTTTTTATTTGAAATTGCTCTCCATCTTTTCCATGGTTTTTTTTTTCTTTAGAATGACATTGGTTGTCAAGTCACGTAGTTTGGTACCATATTACGAAGACACCTCTGTATATAGATTTATTTATAATATTAACTATTTTGTACATACATACAATGAAAAGCAAAATGATAACACTAATAAAGCAAACCATTAATTTAGGTAAATTATAAAGTAACACTTCTCAGCTTTGGTTAAGAGTAAAGAAAAACATTAAAATATTATTTGCATAGACTCAAACTTTCAATGAACATAAAATTGAGTGATTTTCTATAATAAAATATTTAAAAAAAAAATAATGGTATTTTACAAAAGCCCAGTACAGTGCATGATAATAATATTCAACAATATTGCAAGACAGTTAAATTATTTTATAAATGAATTTCAAATCACTAGATTTACAAGTTCATTTGATCACAGAATGAAGCATACATACATACATATATATATCACATGCTAATTAATATAGGAATAAAATTATTCTATATAAAAGTATATTTGCCATAGAAATCTAGAATAATCGATCAGATCAGGTGAATATCTCATTTTAATACATCTCAAATAAAAGCGTACAGCCAAAATATAACACGATTAACTCTATTTACACGGTTTCATATGGCAAATAAAATTTTTTTTTTATCTTTATTATACACCGTCAATAAATTTGTAGGAGGAGATAAACGATTAAATCTAGTCAAAAAATTAAATAATGGATATTACGAATTATGATTTAATATAAGAAGATATTTCAACTAATTTAATTTAAAAATATAATTGCAATAGATATACATTATTAAATTAAATAACACTTTTGATAAGTATATAACAGACGTTTTCATTAGCAGTATTTAAACAACAACAAAACGTATGTATACTTACTTACACATAAAATAATTTGCAATTTAACATAAGTTTTTCAAATGTATTGACGATTAAAACTAAAATTTTCAACAGTAAATTAAATAAAATTTCCCTTTTGCATTTTATAAAAAGTAATTTCGTCACCAAAATTTATGAAAATCAATTCCGAATAGCATTTGGTGTTTCAGGTATGAGGGAGGTGAAGAATGATGTAAATGCTGTCCACGTAATGGTGAAAAATGAATCCTCGTTAACTGGTTGGTTGTTGACTACATTATTATCCTGATTCGAAGCGTCAGGCTCCAACGCAGCGTTATTTTGTACTTGCTCGTTGTTATTATCAGCAGGTTGTTGATAGTTATTATTGATATTGTCAGCAATCTCGTGTCGCTGTTCATTTTGGTTGTTATTATTGTTGATTCTTATGTTAAAATAACCATTTTGAAATCTAAAAGAAATAATAAAACGGGGCAATAATGTAGATGTCTTAAATACATACATTTTTTAATACTTAACATGAAAAATATAATACTAACAAATAAATAGTAGTGCCTAAGATGAGAACAATTAAAAATCTCATGGGGCTCGAATAAAAGTACACAATCGAAGCCATCACTAAAAGTCGACTGAAATTGTAGAACCAATCTAGCCAATCTCGATTATCTTGCTCATTTCCATCATTGTTCACATTTGCAGGTTCTTGTTGGTGTACAGGTTGGTGAGCTTCTTGATTATCTTGCATGTTTCCATACACTTGCTCGGGATTAAATCCAGGCACCTATATGGATTATAAGCACACGATCAAAATACTATGTATTAATGTAAAATTTAAAGATATGGAATTGATTAAAATATAATACCTGTTGATTCGGAGGATAAGCTTGTGGTCCAGCAAAATTACCCCTGAAAACATTTATCATACATTAAAGCTAACAAAACACAATAATATTACCAGTCGTAGAAAATATAAATAAAATATATATATTACACATAATACTGTTGCATTTGTTGCATTCGCATTTGCTGCATCCAGGCAACTTGAGCTGCGAACATCATCGGATCCATATTGGGTAAATTCTGTACAGGAGTATAGTTCGTCGAGCCTGGCGGATACGAGTTATAGCCGGCGGCAGCCCAGTGATTCATTTGGGTGTTCCAGGCTTCAACTTGCTCTTGATTCCAATAGTACGACGTGTACGGATTGTATAAGAAGGGGTTAGGCGGATTTGGCGCATTCGCATTGGTGTTGGCATTATCTTGTCTATTTTCAATCGACGAGGTTTCGCCGACGTTTCGATGCCTCACACCATCAGTGCTACTGGTATTATTCGAATTGGAGACTGGATTATCGCGCGAAGAGCGTTCTTGCGATTCGTTAGATGTTGAAGGTTTCGGTTTCGGCGGCGGAGGAATACCATATTTTGCTTGAGGAGATGTGCATACTAAGTGAACCGTGTGAGTGTCTTGCCCTTCGTACTTTCTTAGAACATCCTTTAAAACCACAGTATCGGATAAAAGTTGACCAGAATATATAAGCTTTTGTTCTTCAGATTTCTAAAATAAAAAAAATACATACGTAAATATAAATTCTTCTGTACATTCAATAATAAAATTAAAAATAAATTGATAGATAGTCCATGAAAACTAGTTCTAATAATAATAAATAACAATAATAAAAAAAAAAAAATTAGTCTTATTCTGATGATTATAATCCTCAGAATTTTAAGTTAACTTTCCTCCTAATAAATATACCGTTTATTATAAGATATATTACAATTATTTTAATCAAACGAGATCTATAGACTATAAAAAGTAGCGCAAAGGTCTAACTGGATGGCTGGGTAGCGGCAGAACGCTTGCATACACTCACAGCACAGATAGAGCTCGCATTTTTCAACTAGGGGTCATCCATAAATGACGTCACGCCCTAGGGGAGGGGGAGAGGGGGTCTGATGTAATGTGATGATTTGTAACAAAGGGGGTTGTAGAAAATATTGCGTTACAAAACCAACAAAATATAAATAATTTTTTTTTGAGAATAAAAAATTTCGTGATTTCCCATTTTTGATTTTTTTAAAATATTCTTAAAAAAACTTTGAAAATTATATGGGGGTTCAAAAAATGAGACGTAATTTAGACAGAGGGGTAGGTATTTTGTGATGAAATGTGACAATGGGGGGGAGGGGTCAAAAGATACACAAAATCGTATGAATCTGTTTTAATTACAGCTATCCTGTTACTTTTATCATTACCAGTTTTAGCTGGAGCTATTACTATGCTACTAACTGACCGAAATCTCAATACTTCTTTTTTCGATCCGGCAGGGGGAGGAGATCCCATTCTCTACCAACATTTATTTTGATTCTTTGGACACCCGTTTTTTTTTTTTTTTTTTTTTTTTTTCAACTGATAGTTAATAAGGGGCTGGTAAATTTGGCTCCGAGATTAACTTTATGATGGGGGCTATTGGTGTTTGCCAATATAGCCGCCCCTCCCTCATTAAATCTTTTAGGGGAGTTAAGATTAATAATTAGAATGACAGCTTGATCATGGAGTCTATTAGTTATTTTAGGGGGGATTTATTTTATTAGGGCTATTTAATTGGGGAGATTAAAAAATTAAATTAACTTTTATATTATAAATTTATATTTACATTTTATAAAAGTAATAATTGATCTTTAAATTAAGATTAATACATTAAGTTCCCTTAGGGATAACAGCGTAATTCCAATTTTGAGATCTTATTGAAATTGGAGATTGCGACCTCGATGTTGGATTAAGATTGTCATTTATGGACGACCCCTTATCTACATTTTGTAACCCCATTGCATCGTTTTTCAAGGGACCGTAAAAAAAAAAAAACGATGTATGCCGAAAAACAACTTATAGGATAAAGTCTCAAACCCATAAAAAAAAAGTTTAATTATCAGAAAATTTTAATACATAAATAAAATGTGTTTTGTAAAATTAAAAAAAACTAATAAAATCATCAGAAATAATCAATAATTACACGTATGTACATAATAATCATCAGAACTTTTTTTTTTCATAGTGAGTTGCCTCTTTGCAGTCTTGCATTTTAATTCAAGCAATGACCTCTCAAATTCGCTCTTTTTTTTCACAACAGATTCGTCTATCTATTCGATGTTCGTGTTTATTTCAGCCTTTACCGAGGCAAGCGTTATCAGCAGACAGACAGACAGACGGAATTGTGCTATTATATATATAATAATATTCGTATTTGTAAAATATGCAGGTGAAAGCGGAATATATCTGTAGAAGTACATATTGAATAAAGAACAAGAGTGAACAATAATTAATGGTATTAGGTGTTATCAAACACATGTATTTCATGTTTGCTTTGTTTGTTATCGGTTTTTGTCTAATCAGCTGTTACTAAGATAAATTATTCATTACACATAAATAGCGCACAGCACAGTGTCGATAATAAGTAATAGTGATAATAAAAATTGTTAAAAAAAAAAAAGTTAGCAAGCAATGAATGTCTGATGAATATATAAACGTGATGTAATCGAACTATGATTGGCATAAAATGAAACTTAAAAGTAAGTTCACTTTCTCTACATCGAATGAAATTTGATAAAACTGGTTTTGTGACACTTTTGAGTGTACATGTAAAATCATGAATAATACACATATCTGTATATGTGTATTATTTATGATTGTGAAAATTTTCAGAATTATATGCTATTATGGTGTTGATAATGACATCGTTTGTTTAGATATATTTTTATTAAAATTTTATTAATGACGATATAAACTTACTTTAGGATGTAATATGTATATGCTTTATCTGTACATATTATGTATTAATGCAAGAATAAAGCGCTATATTTGGATTCATCAAAATTTTATCAACAGTGAAGGTTATCAACACTATAAATACATAAATTTTTAACCGACCATACAACAATGTCGCTAACGAATAATTTAAACACCAATTCAAGGAAAGATTGCGCTAAACCAGAAGCTTCTAAACGTTTTTCACCCATTTGTTCCCCAAAGTGAACATAACGTTCACCATCCAAAGAAACAATTAAGCCACAATTAAAATGACACGAAGTTTTATATCAACGTTATGAAATTACTAGGACTAAACTAGGTCTGATATCAAACCGATCTTTGTTGTATTGACGAATGTTGATAATCCTGATTTGCAGAGATTTGTTGATAGACCAAAAGATTTTCTTTGACAAAACTTTAAATGGGCAAATTGGAAAGTCAAATTCATCAATGTTTTGGTTGGAAAATCCTTGCTTTAGCATAGGGAAATTCACAATGTACACCAAAAGCGAACGATAGGAATTCGTTTATGCACGCAAACATCAACATGTATGAAGTTTTTCGTTCATATTCATTTTCAGCCGTTCACCATGCACTGCTGGATGGAGGCATCTCCAATCCTCTTTCATTTCTGTCTGTCTTGAGCAATCTGCATCCACTTGATTTCGTACATTCGGCTTAATTCATTAGCGAGAAGAATGGATGGCAGATGGACACGAGAAATATTGGAATAGTATCCGAGAGGATGTGACAAAAAGCAAGGCAGACTGAGCGGATGATGGGCTGATGAATTGGGATGAATGTCTCAAGTGGATGCAGATTGCTCAGGACAGACAGTAATGGAACAGGATTCGAGAGGCCTTCATCCAGCAGTGGATGGTGAACGGCTGAAAATTATATTTGAAGAAATTTTTCGCATAATTGAATTTCATTGTAGCGCGTCCTGCATTCTTGTAACATTCTCATAAGATTCTTATTAGTATATTATATCTGGACCTCCCCACGAATTCTTTCATGGAAAAGGATCGCCATGCAAATAATAAAAAAAAAGTAGCTCCTAAACTGAAAATGGTTGATCACCCTCGGTCAGTATACATATGTATGTATAGAAAACAACAATTTTAACAGGATCATCACGCCTTAGCTGTAAACATAACATTTCCCACCCCCCCAGGGAGGAAAACACCATAGGTCGTAACCTATGGTGTTACGGAACCACTGCCGACTGAATGATAAAATAAACAAAAACAGAAAGCGGGCGGTAAGCGACCAGACAAAACGCGAATTTGCAATAATCGACAACAAAAGTAATTGTACAGAAACAACAGACACGTCAAAGGGTCAAAAGGTCACACATCATTGCATACAATCGCACATATAATATTCAAGACATACAACGGTAATGACATACACAAGCCAGACAAACAAGGGTGGGTAGGTGGGTGGGTGGGGGAGAGGAAGGGGGGGTGGGGTGTGAAGAAGAGAGATAACGAGATGAAAACCGACCGGTTTGCAGGGGTACACTTCGGAGAGGTGTCCTTTGAGTCTGCGAATGGTCCAGTGGGGTTGACAGCGAATGGTCTGATCGGCCACTTGCTGGTTAGGCGCCTTCACGATCAGTGTCACGCCCAAGGACTCCTCCATTGCGTACGATTAGATGTCGCTGACAGGACGAAAGGCACTCGACACGAGGATACGAGGACGATCGAATCACGGAAGCGTCGAGACGATGACAATCGTAGGTGTCGTCTCTCCCAGCTGGCCGCTCGCCATTGGTCGCAAACACTGACGTTTATCACACCCCCCCCCCCCCTCTTTCGCCCCTCGCCCCTCGTGCGGTAACACACGCAAAAATAAACGCGTCTGCCACCCCACGTTATCTTTATTTTATTTCACTTTTGCGTCTCAATTTTTTCGGTTGTCTAGTTTGGACAGCAAAGCGCATCAACATCTCTATTCTGAGAGAGTTAAATATCAAGGATCGCCTGTCAGCAGTTTATCTGCGACGCGTTCTCCAATTCTTCGGACGTGTGGTGAGAAGAGACGACGACAATCTGGAGAACTGGGGTCCACACCAAACGCACTCCACACTGGGGTCGTCGACGAACCGGTGTGGAGTGCGAGTGAATGTGAAACATGGAGTGGACGTTTTGTTAGTGTTTATTTCGTAAGCGACGGACACCGAGTGGGAGTGACCTGTGTAATAATACGCGGTCACCGGTACCAGGGTTGCCAACCGTCAAGGAAACAGTGATGCCAACCACAGCCCAATGTTCCACCGAGTAATTGTCGAGTCCGGAGCAGTGTTTGTTATTATAGCAGGAGTAATTCACTCTTTACCAGATTTAAAATTCGGTCCCGCTCCCGCTGTCCCGCGTTGGTTTGGGGAGACCTTTGAAGTGTCGCGCTACTATGATATGTCACTTTTTGGAAATTGGAAATTACTCCGAACGGATTGGAAATAATCAAAGAAAAAAAAATTATGTCATAGTTACATTTCAGATTTGCTTAGACCAAATCAGTTGTTGATGCCGGTTTGACACCTTGACAGTTCTATGAAGAGTTTCATTTTTCAAATAAGTTTAAAATGGGTGTAACTATGTATGTATGATCGTGTTAAACTAATTTCTGATATAATTTTTGTTCTAAAATGTTTACCATTGCTTTAGATGTCGTTTAGTTGTATATTATTGTCAATCAATTTTTGTTAACCTATAACTTCTCGATTTGTATATTTTTAAAAAAGTAAAAATAATTTAGTGATTAATGTTATTTGTAGCTTGCAGCAGTATCCCATGTCTGATAACAAAACCGGACTTCAAGTGATAGATTTTCTTACTAAGAGAATTGCAGCTCTCGGAGCGGTTCAAAGTGGACAGTTCCTTGTGGACTGTGAAACTTATTTATCGCTTCCTCAAATGGGTTAGTTGTTTTTCAAAAATATTTTCTATATTAAAAATAAAAATGGTAGTTTACATTTTTACATAATGGTAGTTTTTTTAATTTTTAGTTTTTTTACATAATGGTAGTTTTTTTTAAATGTTCTTCAGGTCCCCAAAAAACCGTACACATTTTGCACAATTCAGAGCAGCCAGCATCGGTTTTTTCCATTTTAGAAAGTGGAAACAAAACAATTCACGTTGTGGCCGATGGTCTATTCGATTTGTTAATGTTAAAATTATCAAATCATTACACCTCGAAAAAGCAGACAAAAATGGAATCCAAAGGACCCAGATTCGAACTTGGAGATTTTTGTATAAAACTTGGATCTGTAACGATGAATCAAACATTCAAGGGCGTATTAGTAGAAGTGAATGAGTTGATTTTGCTAACCACACAAATTATCATATCTACATATATAGATTTTTGTAATAAAAGTGATACTTTTTGTATTTTCAGGTGGAGTACAGACCTTGCGTAATACCTGGTGCAGTGTGGGATCTTATACGTGAGTTTATGCAGGATTTTTTAGGAAGCACAGCCTTACAACAACCACCCCAATATATACATAATCGATTCAATGAAATATACCAACCAATGGACACTATTCACCAATATTTAGAAAATTTTAGTTCGTACAGAAAAGCTATGAGTTTACGACCAAATTGAAAATTGAGTTGATTTTTTTAGTCCTCCCTGTATGAATGTGTAATTACTTACATAAATGTGAAAAGTGATGGTTTGAATTTTGAACATGTATAATAAATAATTATCTAATTTAATTGTGTCGAAATTTGTTGGGTTTTTAATAAATAAATACAACAATTTATATTTTTATTTTATTTTGTAATTTTCAACGCAGACATAAACACATTAGTCTTAAAATTGTAAAAACGATAACTAAAACAATTACAAGCATTTTCATATTTTATTTATTAACCATAGATCAAATCTAAGATTTTTGGAACCGAGTTTAATTAACAGGTAAGTTCGGAATCAGTTTCATACAAATTCTGCTATAAGTATATTGGATGCAAAAAAATTTTTCTACCATCATTTTACGGGAAAGATAAAGAATTACGAATTAATCAAATTTCTTTTACATAATAGTACGAGTGATTCGTGTGAAATAAACTCAACTAAAAAAAATACAGCAGTAACAATTTTTTTTTTTTGAATTTGTAAGTTTTTTTTTATCCAGAAAAAGACATAGTTTATATATTTTGAATTTTGAAACGTATATGAGTTAACCTAGCAGTAGGCAATGCATAAAATTTCAAATGTATCTCATTATTGATTGTCAATTCTATACGTTAATTACAAGATGTTACATTTCTACCGATTATTCGATAGAAATAGTTTTATAATTTCAGAATATATTATTTTTGCCAAAATATAACTGACTTTTTTGTGATAAAATAAAATTACACATGTGAATAATATTAAAAAACACAATAAATATATACATGTATTATATAAATAATCAACCAATGGCGTATATATCAAATTAACTATTATATTTCAGGATTTTTGTAGGATTATTATATTTGCCTAATTTTAATTTTCAGCAATGGATCTTTAAGTGAGTGATTTTAGATGAAGATAAATTGAAATATATCTTCATTCAAAACTGATACAACTCAAAAAATTAAGTTTTTCAAAAAATGGAAAAAATTATTTGACTAAAATTATGTTTCAATTTTTCAACTTTAGTGAAAATTATTGATCAATCAGATAATGTTAGATAAGTTAGTTCACTTTTGATGATTGTAAGGGTAATATTTACTTAACTCATTCATCGTAATAACTCGAAAATCGCGATTTTTGAGTTATCTCACTTTTGAAGCAAGGGTGCAATTATGTAAGGTGTGCAACCTACACTATTTCTTCAAATATGAAAGTTCACTTCGATTATAAATATGTTGTCATTTGAATATTATGATGATATGAATTTAAGATTTTGTGGTACAAGGGTTATAATTTCATACTTTTTCAAGAGTAAATAGATATATTTTTATATAGAAGATAAAATTTCTAAGAAAAAGATAAGTTTCTTCTGTTTAGGTATACGTACTTTGATATTACATTACTACATTGGTAGCGCGAGCTCTGTTTTAATATTAATTTGTTGAAATTAATTAATTGTAAAAAAAAAAAGTAGTCCCCATGAGAACATTTAACTTTTAATCAAATCTTAAAATATGTTTGTCGAATATTAATCTATAATTGCAATACATAGTCAGGCCACTAATCGATGATTACAGTTAATTTACAGTGGATCGTTTTAAAGCTTTAGATACACTAAGTCTACAATTTTATTTTTAATATAAAACAACACACTTTCGTTGAAGAAATTTTAGATAAGATTTCATTCGAATTTAGATAGTTGAATTAAAAAGAATTTAATCTAATATGTACTTAAGACTTGGTCGGTAAATAAGTGAAAATTCATCGAGATACAGCTACATATGTATGTAGATATATTTAATTTTATTTTTATTAGCAAAATTTAGTAATAGGTATCTATGTATGTATATATTAATTTTAAATATAAAAATTAAAATATTAATAAAGTAATATTGGGCACGCACTTTTCTACTGTCAATTCCGATTTGTGCGGTTTTCATACATTACATAGAAACTAATACGATTTGTTTTTTCTCAAACGGAATTTTAATTCAATTTATTACATCTATTTGAGCATACAATAACATAAGTATCCGGTAATCAATATATTACTAATTTAAAAAAAATGTCCTGCAAAGATCTGGACAGTATTCAATTTAGTATAATTTTTTTGTAATTTCGAGGTATTAATTTGACAAAGTTAGATTTGAAAATATAACATTAGAAACCATAGGTTGAAGTTGAGGTGTGTCAATCAAGCCGGTAAATTAAAAATGGAATTAATACTACAGTCATAAATTTGGAATTACAGTTGTACTTAATTATTTATCAATAAAAAGTTTTCCATTTGCATGATTATAAGATCTTTAAAATTTTGGTCCAGAAGTTCAATAAAAATTTGGATGATGCTTTTTAATGTTCTCTCACGATTCTAGTATTTCAGTATTTTTATCAATTTAATATTAAAATATTGAGATAAGGTATTTTTTTTGATAGCTAGGCATCTATTTCTATATTGAATTTTTTGAATAATTTTTGGTGTTCAAAGAAAATTTTATTAATTAATTATTGGTGTATTTACAAATCCCATTTTAATGATGGGAGGCGGATAATCGTTAATGCAACTTCTAAATAGGTTTAAATAATGCAATTCTAAATAAATGTATTTATGCATTAGAAGAAAGTTATTTGTTTTAAATTGGAATAAAAATCTTACTCAAATGAAAACGAAACTTACTGAAATTTTCATAATATTTTGATTTGTTAACTAAAGATATTAAGATTATAAAGAAGTACAATTTTAGTCCAAGATATGAGAACTGGAAACTGAGAATTTCTATGATGCGATATTTGATAATAGATTCGAAGTAAATGATATGATAGTTTTCAAATCAAGTGGAATATTAATTTGTTGGCCGATGACAACTATGTTGTTCAATTTTGTTGGACGCCACTGACAATTATGTTGGATTTAATATTTATAAGTAGATTGTATGTGTTTAAAATAAATTAATTGTTCGAAAATGTATTTTTGCAATTATATCAACTAAGTTGAAAGGCAATTTGGCAATGAAATGGCATTAAATATTGAGAATTATATATGTACATATATCTCCCAAATAATTATTATATACCAATGATAATAAAAAAAAAATACAAATTTTGAAAAGCATACTATAAATATTTGTTTAAAATTTACTCACTCTTGTGACCCATATTTACAATTTATTTTA
This sequence comes from Parapsyche elsis, assembly GCA_022651745.1. NCBI lineage: Eukaryota > Metazoa > Arthropoda > Insecta > Trichoptera > Hydropsychidae > Parapsyche > Parapsyche elsis. Next base: position 1,425,764 of record JAGVSN010000006.1, read on the forward strand.
ATTTGTTATAAAATTAATTGACTAATTTACTGGGAATCTGAATTTTTACAACTAGCATAAGACATCACTAATGCATTTTCCACAAAGAAAACATCAAAAGCTGCTTCATTATTATCTAACATTAACTGTTCTAATGGAAACCTGACTATAAATACTTATTTGGTTTCGTTATTGTCATGTGAAAGTAGTTGAAAAATTCCAAGAAAGAATACATAATTCGTCCTTCTGTTTAGGTAAAGAAGAAAAAGAGAAAAAAAAGGAACTAAAATGGTTTTATCCATATAATAAAATATCTATATTACTTAATCATTAAGTAATACCTGATGATACATATTTTCTGTGTTTTCTATTTAACTGTTGTTTTTTCGAATTTTTCACCAACTTTCACCTTATTGTTTATTGTTGCTTACTAAAGCTTATGAACAAGAGAGATGTTTTCACAACCCATTTTACTTAAATTTAAGCTAACTAGATTTTAATTAAACTTACATTTGGAACATGAGCGTAAACTAATTAGTTATTTAGTTTTACAAATATACTTATGTATCGTGAAATACAGTGTATAAAAGGAGTTCTATGTCTATCACAGCTAACTTTGTGGGTAAAAAATCAATTTTCAATTGTTGCTTACACATTTTATATATTATATACATACATATATTATTAAGATTTTATAAGATCAACATTCATAAATTAGGACAAGCCCTTTGGATATACAATTATATATTATTGTAGTCTATTTTTAAAGCATTTTTCAAGTTATTGTCAAGTTATATATTTTAACTAATAAAATTCGAGAAATTTTAACATTCAAATCAATATAACAATATTTTTTCAGAAAAATTATTTTATCTACATAGTTTTAAGTCAGGAAAAATATATGACATTTATCAATTTTAACAGTTATAGTTTATATTGAATAAAATATAATAGATAAAATTCAACATTATAGATCAAAATCTGATAACTACCACATTTTTATTCTCACTACCTTACCTATTGCTCTGGCTTACTATAATTTTCGGCAACAGAGCCCATTTCGGAATTTATCCATATCAAACCAACAATGTGTGTGAGACAAATGCCTTTTTTTTATTATGTACATAGTGGTAGAACTTGGTGGATTAATTTGATAGGTAAGAGACTTTTTTATTGAGAAGCTCATGTTGTTTTTATGAAATTGTATGATTTCTATCAAGATATGTTATGGAGTAAGTTTGTAAATTTCCCTTACATACATAAATATGTGAAATTCCAATGTTACTTTAAACATGTAAATTAATACAACAGAAATGCCTTAAATATTTTGGAAATTTATTTAGATATATAATTTTAAAATTTTTTATATGAAATATTACTTTTAAATAAAATACATCTCAAATGGCTTCAATTGGCTGTTGGTCATATTGAAAGCATTTTCATTTTAATTATATATATATTTTTTTCTAACATTATGTTTGAAAAAAAATTATCGTAATTTTGGTATGGACAAAACTGGTGTTTTGTTATTTAGAATATTTATGTCACATTTTATTGTCGATACTATTCCGTTATTCATAAACTGTTCATTATATATTTGTATTCTTTAAATTATCAAGGATACAACAATTTAATATTGTATGGAAAAAACAGATACATTTTATATTATGTTAAAAATAATTTAAGTAGAGATAATTTCTTGGAACTTGGGCTCATATTATGTAAAGTGAACGCTGTAGTAGTTTAGTGAGACTACTACTGAAAAACATATGTATGTATGTATTGTATATGAGCTCAAATTTTTGAAATAAGCTCTTCGTACATTTATTATTGGTAGATTAGTATTTCATAATGATAATAATTGATACATTTGAATCGTTGTTCGTAGTATGGTATTTGTAAGTTATTTATTTCAATTTTTGTTAAAGGCTCAATATTTTTTTAACTTCATTTTATAATGTGCTAAGTACAAGGGAATAGCTAAATTAGTGAAGTTAAAGAACTAAAATATTAGTTTCCAGAATAATTTAATGTTCTTATTATTTTTTTTTCTAGACCTAAGTTAGTCCCAAGCTCATTTTAGTGTATGTATGTATGTATTAAAATACCTACTACAAAATTATTGTCGCACTTTGAACAAAGTTTTGATTTTGCCTTCATACTTTTAAAATAAGTTTTTTTTTATATAATTTATTTGTACGTCGAACAAGTGTTCATAAAATTTAGCTTACTTTTACATAACGTCTTCTTTGATTTTTCAATTTCATAAGATATACCTATTAATACCATTAAAATTATTTTCACTGTTCGACATATTGATTTGATTTTTTATTTATTTTATCTATGAATGAGTTATACGTAACAAACTTTTTGATATGAATAAAAGATATGAAAAATTTGAATTCAAGTTAAAATTAACTTCATTTTCGTATTTGATACGTATAATTGAATTCGTTATTTTTAATTTATCGATCGATGGTACATACATATATGGTATATTATTCGTATGCGTGCACACAAATATTAAAAGTGAAAGCGGTTCTTTATTTTCTGCCTCAAATTTTCACAACTACAAAAAGTATTTTAAGATACAATATTTTCTATCTCTTTATTGTAAAATTTTGCACAGACTTTGGATCCATCTCATCCAAATCTCTGCCTTTGGTTTCTGGGACGCAACATACAACAAAACAGAGACCTCCAATTGATATGACAGCATACAACCAAAAAGCACCATGCAGTCCGAACATTTGCTGAAAATCGACGAAGGTCTTGACCCCAATGAAAGCACAAAGGTAACTGAACGCTGTCGCCAGAGCGCTACCTGTAGCTCGAAATTCCAAAGGAAACAACTCTCCTATGAGTAGCCACGATATTGGACTCATACCCAAGGAGAAGGCCACCGTGAAGACCAGAACACACAGTAGAGGAATCCAATCGTTCTGACCAGCATTCTGAGCCAAGACGACATTTTGCAACCGCTGGTTCCTATGCACCTCTTCGTAATAAGCATAACTACCAAACCCAGCTAGAGCCATCGACATGAACACGGAGCTGGCAATCAGCAGAGGCAGACGACCCACAGTGTCTATCAAAAGACCGGACAGGCAAGAAGCGAGGAGTTGAACGAAACTCACCGCTATAGCTCCTCCATGTGGGTTCATACCTCCAAAAGTCTTTCTGAAAATAGGCACCGCGTAAAAGTGGAAAGCATGCGCTCCAGAGAACCTTTGAAATAACATGAGACCACAGGTTATAAGCACCGGACCACCGATGCGAGCTGTGAGTAACGCATTCAAAGTATTACTACCAGCTACTTGTATGTTTCTGTTCTTGAAGCTCTTCGTGGCCATAACGTGAGCTCTTATCGTTGCCAATTCTTGCATGATGTCTGAACCAGGACCTCGCAGCCACGTCAAGGACTTGTACGCTTCCTCATCTTTTCCGCACAGAACTAGGTAGCTGGGAGTTTCCGGAATGTAGATCATCGTGCAGAACAACATAATGGGCGCTATAGATATAAACATGGCTAGTTGTTGCCAATCCAAATACGCCCCAACCGTGGCCGATATTAGGACACCGAGATGACCCACAATTTTCAGTACCGCATTCAAGCAACCTCTTATATCAGGCAGAGATATTTCGCTGACATAAACCTGCAAAATTCAATTTTATTAGAATACAGCGAGGAGGATATTTTCGACGAAATGGGAGCTGTTGGTGTCGGAAATGAAAAATAATTTGTAGCACAGAAAAACTGACTCATCTAATTAATTCGTAAGAAATACCCTTCTCGAAACCTAAGCGGATTCTCATTACCATTTTAATTCAAATATTGTGGGCTCGGTTTTTTATTGAATAATGAACGTTAACCCAGTGTAAAATATGGAAATATTTTTATTTTATACATTTAACTTGAGTTTTTTTTTATTTCAGAAAAAAAAATGAAAAATATCCAGAATTTATATAACAATGTTCGTTAGAGCTTCCCACTACAACGTATACACAAAAAGCTAGGACCGCCTGTTGTAGGTAATAGTATTAAGAAGAAAATTGATTAAAAAAATACCTGCGATACCATGGAAACAATCGAGCAACAAAATCCACCCATGAAAGATGTGAAAAACATCATCTCAACGGAAGTGGCGAACACTGTCAAAACCCATGACAAAGTGAACGGAAGTGACATCACCAACAATACTTTGCGACGTCCGTGTCTCATCGCAATACCCCCTATTACTCCACCAAACAGTGCTCCTATAAATTTTTAGCAATTGAAATATAAATAATACAAATGTTAAACATCGAAAATGATTGTTAAAAGTAAGTAACATATGCAATGCGATTTACCAAGTAAGGACAAGCTGGCAACCCAAGAAGCTTGTTGATCAGAAACGGATATATCGTGTGTGGCACTTGTGTTGAATGGTCTTCTGGGTCTCAGCTGTTGAAGCGACGCTATTGCTGGAGAACTATAACCTTTTCCAAGACCAGCGGCGAAAGGAGCTAAGGATACTGCAAGAGCAGCCACCACCTATGTATGAAAATGTACTCAATTGATATCGCGAATAAAAGTAATGATACAAATTTGAATAGCACGCCGTGTTTCTCTGAATTTTGTATCTACGGTATCGCGATACATTTTTTTTTCAATTTCAGAAAAATGTATTGAATTCTGATCTTCAGCCGGATACGCCTCGCTTCATATTGTTCGACGCGGAAACTTTTCCGTTCCAGCGTTTGAAATATTTTCCGAGACCGGAAACGGAATTGATTCGTCCCGTGCTCAAATCCACGATGCCAGTACCAAAATAATAAAAAAAAAGTTGCAGTTTTCCGCGTTGACAGCTCACCCACCCTTTTTCCCCACACCAACCATATACTGTTCGGGAAAACTTATCACGCTTTACCCGTCGCTAGATAAACGCCAACTTTATTATGATCCTAGCGAGTTGAATATTTCCAATAATAAAGTGACGTTCCACACAATATATTATGTGTATAGTAAAACTGGCGAACGAAAACTTTGATTACCAACGTCTGCTTTCGTTATTTGTGTTGCTGATTAGTTTTGTGCTATTCCGCACTTTTGCGTTGTACTATCGTCGATTTGTTTGCACGTGTGTTTTTCTGACAGGATGGAATAAAACGAAGCACTGAAGTACCACATATAAAAAAAAAGATACTTTTGTCTGCCTCGAAAAGATTACTCGAAAGGAAAAGTTATTAGAGATGCGAAATGATACAACATTCAAAAGCCATTTGAAACTCTCATTTTTGGAAAGAAAAGAAGTTAAAGTCTCACCTGTGATAAATATTTCCTTTTAGTGAAGCTCGATAGCAGTCCTCGAGATTGTCCCGGTTTCGAAGGCAATTTTTGAGCTGGAGCGTTCCTCGCAGACTCCACACCACTTCCAATCAAGCAATGTCCATTGGGTGCAGACTTTTTCTTCTCCTCGACAATAGTCGGATTAAATTTAAAATCTTTCCCTATATTGCACTTGTCCGCCACTTGGCTGAAGGATACTTCCAATTCCCTAACGTAGACAGCTTGTTTCCCCCCGCCGTTTTTGCTCACTTCGCAACCGCTCACTTCTGAAAATGTGACGTTCTTCTTCACCTCGTACTCGTTCCTCCTACCGGCTACATTATTGCTTCTCGTAAGGCATGCGTTGTCCAGCACTTGCTGCTGGGTCACGGTGCGTTGTTGTTTCAACCCTTTGTCATGTTGGTAAAAAAGTTCTCTGTGTGCGTAAACCCTTTGTTCCGGTCGAACTTTCCTCACGCGTTGTACTCTAGTACTTTCTATATCGCCATACCAAGGAGTCACATCTCCAACACTCTGCCTCCTTACGGAGCGTTTGTACGAGAGGCTCTCTTGAATTTCGTTGTACGGCTTTTCGTCCTCGAAGTTGCGCTCGTCCGAAAAATATTTGATATACCTCAAACTCTGTACTGGGTCTCTTTGTGCGATCGGTCTAGTTTGTTTGTAGTAGTTGTACGTGGGTGAAAACGTGAGATCGGCAGTGGTGGAAGCCGAATGAATTGGAGCGAAATGGTTCTTGTACGAGTTGCTCGAGGAAATGCTCCAGCTCTTCGGCAACGTTGAATACTTGTTGGCTAGCAAGTGCGACGGCAGCGTGAGAAATTCAGACCTGATTGGCTTATAAGGGGACGAATAGTCGTATTTTGACTTATATTCAGCCCATCTAGCTCTTTTAGAGTAGATGTCCTCGTAGACGAAACCGTTCCTCCTTGGCGGATAGAGATGAGTGGGTCTCTTCGGCAGGGGTTCACCACCGTAGTATCTTTGTGCTGTTCTTGCATCCCTGTACTTTTGGGTGTGCTTCAACTCATCTAAACGGTATTGCAAAGAGCCTCGATCCGGTGACATCATCTGAACCCTGACCGCTAGCGAGCAGTCCTTCTGGGTGGGTGTGTGGTAGTCGAATAGGGAAGTGGTGCACTGCGACATCTCAATCCCTCGTTTGTGCGTCTTCTTTTCGCATTTGTCATCCCTGTTTGTCGGTTTTATTGTCTCGCGTTCAGTCCTGCGAAAGAAGAATGTGAAATTTTTAATAATGTAACGAAAGCGAGAACGGAGCCGGGACGATTTATAGCGAGCACGTTCCAGACGTGAAGTGTATAATTTGCGAGACGTAACGACTTCAGATGCAAAACGTTGCGTTGCGTGTTACTAGTCAAGAGTGGCCCTAAGAAACCGAATAAGCAAATACATAATAGGTACGGAAAATTGTTAACTTTTTTCTCCCTAGCCAAGCAGAAAGGAAAAAAAAATCCATGTCACCGGTGGCGATAGTTGGAATAATGTATGAAGTTCTTCGCCTCACTGTGCCAGAGCCGAGAGACTAAGTTTTATCTATTTTACTGAGATAAAGCCTGAAGAGGGAAAGACGATGGTGTCGGAGGAGGGTGGGGTATATTCTGGAGCATGGGAGTATGAGGTAGCAACTCTGTAGCCGATATTGTCTCTTTGAAGAGACTCTTCCTTATAAAATATTCAATATGCGGCTTTTAGCTTTTGTTGCTGATGCCGCTCACAGTCAACACAACGTCACGTGCTTGAAATGAATTATAAATCTTGTTACATAACGGATGACAATTATTATTCGTATACTTATCGTGGCGCTTCCAAAGCGCGTTGTGCGGAATTTTATGTTCTTTTGTCGAGTGGAGGGGTGCGAAGAAGGCTCAGTATCGTAACATTTTCTTTTGCACAAAAGTGTTCGTGAAATGGTATCGGACAAATTCGAAACAATTTTATTAATAATAATAAAATATTTATACTCTATCTCTTATGTATGTATGTATGTATGTAGAACCCTCAACAGCGTTCCCAATACTCTTAAAACCAAACAGAGTACGTTGTATTTATAAAGTTGATACATCGAAGTAGGGATTTCATAAACTTTTCATTTGACTCAAAGTAAATTTGAGCTGTATAGAGGTATTATAAATACGATAGCAAATGTACAGTTTGAGAGTTGGCGGCGAGTCGAGTAACGGCCGCTATTAACGGGGCGCAACTTTAACGAGTGGATATTTTCCCCGGGTGGGAAAAATTAGCGGCGCACGTTTCGCACGAGACGCCAATCACAGCCGGGGAAAACTGCCACAGCGTCGAGAGGAAAACACACGGGTGGGTAGGGAAACTTATAACGAACGGAAAAACATTAATATTCAAGCTCGGCGTCGCGACGCCGAATCGAGAGACGACGCCCCACAGCGCAGAGGAGTGCGGTTTACGGGCTACCGCTTACAAACGGCAATATTGCGACGACTCGGAGAGCCTCTTTGTTCTGGAATTTCCCGGAAAATTATTCGCGAAACGCGACGGATTAATTTTTAATCGCGTCTCCCCTAATATAATATCGCTTTGTCTGCGGCTGCAGACAAACACGCGACGTTGATGATAATACGCGCGTGTTCTACATATGTACATACATACATACATACATACATTGTCGTGCGAAGCATACCGAAATACATTTAATTGAAAAGCGTGGCTCTGAGAGGGATGGTTTCCAAGTCTTGGGTTGCTATGCAAACTAGGGTTGCGTGGATGTTACCAAGAGTTCGAGGAATGCCTCTAAAATTTGACTTAAAAAGCTCAGTAATTAAGGAGCTTGAAAATTACATTGCAAATTTTTAAACTTTTGCTTTTATTATTTTTGCAGTGTCGGAGCTTACGGGCAAAAGTAAATTTAATTAGTATCAGAACTTTCACACATAATACAAAAAAAAAGAGCAAAACTTTTTTATACGCGGTGGAATCGATATCTCATTTTCAGAAAAATAAAACATATTCGTTTGTCGCCTAACGAGTTTTTAAAATTCATAATTGAAAATTCAACATTGAATCATAAAATAGATGGGCATCGGCATCTGTCAGATTTTTGTTAAAACGGGTTTTGATGAAAAAGTATTGGAAAGACAGTCAAAGTGAACCTTTAGAGTGTTGTACGTCTTATCAATGTTAATTTAAATATTTCACTGTGCTTAAATTTTTGATTAAACGTGTCGTAAAGTAAAATCGTGTACAAATATTTACATACACGCTTACAGCGTCAAACTTTCGAGCTTATCCCTCGCGCATACATATTATATAGGTATCTACATATGTACATATGTATGTATATACATACATACATATGTACATACAAACACACAACCAACTTTAAGTTAACGGCGATTTAAGCAGATTTGCACAATAAGCAAGGAATTCAAATACGAGTATAAACGTGTGTTATTTATTCGTGTATATAAAAAAAAAAGTTACATTTGCCAGTATTCGAACGGCGGAAATTCAAATACCGGCTTAAACCCGTTATTATTATACTTATATAAGTAAACGTGGTTGACACGTATGAATGTAGGTTTTCAGCAGTATATGCGGAAGAGCTGCCATGTCATGTCGGAAAATATCCCAGTTAAGAATGATCATTTTATCTAGAATTGTGACAGTGAGCGACAGCACTCTCACCATACACATCCCACCCTCGGAGAGTCCGGAGATTTTAAACGTAAAAAAAATAATAAGGTCGTGGATGTTCAATGGACGCTTTGGGAAATTAAATTATCACCGTTTTTCAGAGCGGTTGATTTCAATGATTTTTTGAATCGAGTATACCCAATGATATTGTAGAACTTTCCGCATTTAATTTAATTTTTAAAACAAACGTTCGATTGTTGGTTAACTCAACAAGCACACCGTCATGACTTCCACGCTCGAGACGCACCTAGTACTCCAACAATTATTCAATCGGTTCATCGTTTCCGGAAAAAAGGAACTGTCTGAAGTCTCTAGATGTTTTAGAAGACGTCGTTCGGTTCGAATAGAGGAGAATATTGCTCTTGTGCAAGAGAACGTTGAAGACAACCACAAAATATCCACGAGAAGAAGTTGTCAACATTTGGGGGGGCCAAAAACACAATCCAGAGATGTGGTTCCATTAGGATAGGGTTATGAATTATAATAGTGCACTGATTACGTACCCCGTCAAAGTATGGCTCGTTTTTGGAGGAAATTTTGATGATCGAATAACATCGCGATTTTTCAATGTCTAATGGCCGTGACGTTTATTTGATTTGACCGTCGACTACTTTCTGTGGGACTTCTCAAAGTCTGGGGTGAATGTGAATATACCAATAACCATCCACCAGCTGAAGGTTGACATTAGAGAAGAGACTAACAAGCGTTAAGACCTAAAATTCTAATAAAAGTGATGGAAAATGCTTTGATATGAGCCTGACAGGTTGAAGCTAAAAATAGCAATTCGAAAATTAGCCTATTCGTCGCATTGGTTGGTGAAATTACGACTATATTTAGATATGTACCTGGAAATGGTCTTACACATACATACGTATAAGAACAAAAATGGGGAAAAAATACAATTTGACATTTTTATATTTTTGAAATCGGAGTCGGAGTCAGATTGTGGGAAAATGTCGGAGCCGGAGTCAGATTGTGGGAAAATATCGGACTCAGAGTCGCGTTTTTTTTAACGACTCCACAGCCCTGGTTAAAAGCAACGAGTATCAACATTTTGATATTGCAGCCGGTTTCCGAACTATGTATGTAGTTGCTGAAAGAATTGTGCTAGCAATGCGAATTTTGAATGTGGACAGTTCGTGTCGGTACATGTTTCATGTTTGTGGAACTGTTCTTGTCACTTCAATGTTGACGCTCGTTGATTCTATCTGTACCAGGCTTATTGCGGTTGATTCTATCTGTACCCGCTGAATATCAACGAATGTTTGTGTGGGTGAGTATATGTGTATTTAATAGTTTTTATAGTTTTTGCATAGATGGCGCGTTATAATACAACACGTAACAATTTAGCAAAGTCGCGAGCTTATTAAGATATATTAATTGTACGTTCATTTTAATTGACATTCTTAACAACTATAATGAAGTTGAAAAATTTATTGTTTTTTTTTAATAAATATAATCTTTCAATTGTGAATTGTTTGATTTAATGTAATTAATGAATTATTTGATTTAATGTAATTTGTGAATTATTTGATTTAATGTAATTTGTGAATTATTTGATTAATTTAATTTGATTATATTTAATTTTACTATCAATATCTATGTTAAATATAATGTTTTTTTCATGTCTCGCCATAGTGACGAATTGGGGCAACCTGTAATGTCACTATGGTATAATTTGTAAAAAAAAAAAAAGGTATTGTCAAATCGTAGCATGTTCGTCATCGCCTCCGTTGAATGATAGTGTTAGCACGACTCATTCCAACCTGGTGATCACGGGTTCAAATCCCACACACGCGCGCGGACAGTTCGTGTATTTTAATAATTTACCTCGGCGAGCGTTATCAGCAGACAGACAGACAGACGGATTTCGGCTATAGGACTATTATATAATACTAGCGTAAGCCCGTTGAATATCAACGTACGCGTTAGACGTAATTGATTACGTAACAATTTAGAAAAGTCGCGAACCTACATACTAAGGATTAATATTTTCATATTATAGGAGGCCTCGCATCACCGGTTTTGAGTGAACGCGTTAGCGCTAACTCGCCCAACCAGGTGATCACGGGATCAAATCCCACTCGCGACGTTCGTGTTTTATCAATTAAATTTGAATTTCAGCCTTTACCGAGGCGAGCGTTATCAGCAAACGGACAGACGGAATTGGGCTATTACATATATAACTAGTGTAAGCCCGTTGAATATCAACGAATGTTTGTGTGGTGATAGTGAATGTGTATTTAATAGTTGTTGCATAGATGTTATAGATGTTTATAGCTAATTAAGATTAAGATATATTATATTGTCAAATCGTAGCAGGCCTGTCATCGCCTCCGTTGGATGATAGTGTCAGCACGATTCATTCCAACCTGGTGATCACGGGTTCAAATCCCACTCGCGCGACGTTCTGGTTTTTTTAATTATTTATCGAGGCGAGCGTTATCAGCAGACAGACAGACGGATTTCGGCTATTATATACATACTAGTGTAAGCCCGTTGAATATCAACGGAGCGTTCTCATCACCCGTATCATCTCATCTCAGCAACTCAGCAACGGGCCGTGGCTTATGCGTTAGCGTGATAACTACCGACCTGGCGTCCCTGGTTCAAAACCCCACTCATTCTGGTTTTTTAATTATTTTTCCTCATTTCCTATTTATTTTAACTATAGGTAATGTTTAAAAAAAAAAGGACTAAATCGACGAAGGGCGATAGCGAATAGCATCAGTGCGAGTAACTCGAGCCTGGGGTCATGGGTTCGATCCCCACTCGTTCTGCCAAGTTTTTTCCCAATTTTTCCTCAGCAAGCGTTATCAGCAGACAGACAGACATACGGATTTCGGCTATTATATATATAATATATAATATAATAATATGATATGATGATACGGATCCACGTTTCACATCCATACGTCATAACTGGCAGTACGCATTGGTCGTATGCCTTATTTTTAATAGCTGACTAAAATTCAAAAGCTTCCATCGTTCTTGTGTCTAGTATTGAGTCAGCAGATATGAACCATCGCGCTGCGGGGGAAACGAGGGGCGTTCTCTTTAGAACGGGCGTACGATTGAATTTTTCAGGTTTTTGATGACCGGAAACGAGTGGTTAGTATGAGAGGCGTCCATTTCACCGTTCGCCTATTAAACGGCGCTTATTGATTTGACCTGAAAACAGTTGGGAGCGTCGTCGTTTGCCGACAAGCTTTCCCGGTGGAAAAGCGCGCGCGCAATCGCGTCGGTTTACGCGCTGGAAGACGGGAAATTAAGTGACGCCAGCTGGTGTGCGGTTTAAACCCCCTTCCATGAAACTCGTACATCTGCGACACGAGATCGTAAATTTTAAATAACAAAAAAAATATATACATATTTACGCACGGTTAATCCTTTGACTGCAGGGCGTACCTACGGGACGATATGAATATCGTTAAAATATTTTCCAATGGAGAGTTAACATAAATGCTATACAATTTTTGTATGGTGCGTACTCAAGATTAAATATATGTACATATGTATAGGTATATACAAGCGCGATTGTGGAACAAAGAAATGCGTTTTTTTTTAAATTTATATCATCATCATTTCGGGCCGTTCACCACCCACTGCTGGATGAAGGCAATCCAATCCTCCTCCACTCCTGTCTGTCTTGACTAGCAATCTGCATCCACTAACATACACACATTATTTTAATTCATCAGCCCATCGTCCACTCGGTCTACCTTTGAAACTATGTATGTTATGTATGTAGATACCACCTACCTCCACATCTTAACCACGGATGTCGGTTGTCGAATAGTCTTTTGTTATTTCATCATCATCATCATTATCATTTTCAGCCGCTTACCGTCCACTGCTGGATGAAGGCCTCTCAAATCCTCTTCAATTCCTGTCTGTCTTGAGCAATCTGCATCCAGTTGACTCCACACATTATTCTCAATTCATCAGCCCATCGTCCACTCGGTCTACTTTGCTTTCTTTCACATCCTCTAGGATACCATTCCAATATTTCTCGTGTCCATCTGCCATCCATTCTTCTCGCTATGTGTCCACTTCAACTTTTTCACATGTTCCGCTATATCTACCACTTTGGTCACGCTACTTACCAATGTATTCCTCTTACGATCTCTTCTCGTTATACCGAGCATATGTACATATTTCCATGCTTCTCTGTGTGCACTAGATCTTACGTAACATTCTTGAATTTAACATCCACGTTTCACATCCATTCGTCATAACTGCCAGTAGGTATGCATTGGTTGTATGCCTACTTTTTTAAGCATAGCGGAATGTTGGATTTACACACATTCTTCTCAATTAACCAGCCCATTGTCCATTTGGTCTACCTTGCTCATCCTCTTGGATACCATTCCAGTATTTCTCGCGTCCATCTGCCATCCATTCTTCTCGCCATGTGACACCTCAACTTTTTCGCACGTTACACTTAGGTCATGCTTCTTACCCTTGTATTCCTTTTACGATCTCTTCTCGTTATACCAAAGATACATCTTTCCACGATTCTCTGTGTGGACTGGTATGTATAATAATTTATATAATATTTAGTAAATGTTATTCATTTGCATATACATATTATCAAAGGTGTCTTTAAGAATTTTAGTATACAGTTGCTGTCAAAAATTTGTCAAACTGTCATTTTTGTTTTAGCGGTGTTTTAGCAACAAGTCACTATCTGTAAAAGTCGGTAACGCGTTTTTTTACATAGATCCATTCAACCAACGGTATACAATAAAATCGTTTCACGTACTGTCAAACTGGCTATGGGCTGTAATGGTATCGTACAAACCAGCGCACACGGGTGGGGGTTGGGGTTAGAATCCACCGTCATATGACGGGTAAATCAGCTAGTAACAAAAAAATAATGGATAGGTGGTGCCAATTTTTGTGGAACAGTCTCACAACTAAGTTAGATAAATTGGAAAATTCTATCAGAAAATACGGGGATCAAATTTTTGACTGTGAGTTTAAATTGACACGGTTCCCTTTTCCAACGTTGAATTGCTTGGATTTTATTTCGCGCTGTACGGCTTTTGTAAATGTAATTAGTAGGACATATCTTTTTGATGACTTCCTAGTAGCGCGATCTAGTTTAACGTACTACGTCAACCTTAACCCCGATAAATATGTTTATTGCCGGGATAAAAGCGACATCGAACCCTCCCAAATAATATATATAGAGTGGTTTCGCGTTCCGGTCCCGAAATCGGTTTAGAGCAAGAAAATTCTGAGGCAACGTTGGCCGAAGCTGTGATCTGATCATTACGACGCGGACTAACGTCGATATAAAATTCCCAAAACTGACCCAGTTCTAACCCATTACCCGCTGATTTTATCTTAACATCGTGTGTGTGTGTGTATGTGTGTGTTAGTACACTATCATCTTTTGTATGTGTTATACAGTGTTTCAAGTTAAAGCTTTATCAACCATTAACGATTCTTACTGTCCCTTCGCTGGGTATTTATGATAAAATCTGCGGAAATCGCTTTGATGAATGCTTCATACGAAATGTTCTCTAATGACGATATGCGGGCTATTTCGTGTAGGTACTTACACGATATAATCTTTACGATCCTTGAATATATACTTTTTCGTTACAAATTATATGATTGATCAGAGTTGTACATTTTTGTACGTATAACGTTTGAAAACGGTATTCGTAAATAATTTGCTAGACACTTTGTTTGTTTTATGACTTAAAAGTTTAATGAATGTGTACATACGTAGCATATAGAATATTATGTGCGTGTGTGTGTTTTATCTATGTTTGAAATTAAATAATATTCATGTGCGCATAAAAAAAAAGCTCATAAAATTTGGGAAAAACTTCTGCACGCTTTTCCTTACATAAAGATTTATCTGGATACTAAATTGAGCGGTCACAATTCTTACGCAACGAATGCGATACGAAAATTGCTTAGTAATACATGCTATATAAATATACATTTTTTTTGTGCTGTATTTCGGGCAGAAACTTTTCCCTTCGTTATTTAACGGAGCGTTTTTCATGTGATGCGCGTAAAGAGCAAAAGGAAAATATAATATTTGTATATATATTTTTTATGCATACAATGCGTGACAAACCTCTCGGAAAAAAAGTTTTAAATCTCCAATTGTGTCGAGATTTAAGCAAAAATATCGTTGTAATATGTATATCGTTGTAATATACATTTGAGCTTTTCATTTATATAAAGAGTCGTTGAGCATACGAACGGTTGGAAAGATCACAATCGGTTACATTTTCTTATCGCAACAACACAGGAAAAATATTTCATATTTCATTTCTAAAATGGAAAACGGTTCATTGAAGTAAAATATTTTACTTATAGGTATACAAAAATCGAATAAATTTTCAATACGCAAACAATAAATTCATCTGGAGAAAAAAAAACTTTTTTTCCTTTTCACTTCTCTCGAGAAGGGCGACTCTTAAAATTTATTATACGCTATGAAACTTAATTTTAAATTATTACGACCCCCTCGTCTTCACCCCGCACACCCTCTTCGTGCTTAACTTGTATGCGCAGGGAGGAGACGTGCCAGTTTTACAACAAAAAAAAAAAAGGTGAGATGACACAAAAAGAATGAACGTTGTGCTTTTTTGTTAAGTCAGTCATTGCTAACTGACAATTTCAGAATAGTAGCTACTTAAAAATAATTTTGAGTTTAATCTACCGAAAAATATCTTAATACATATGTACATATGTACATACATGCGATTTATATTTTTAATGGGTATAAAGCACACGCATATACACAAATTCGTGTTTAAAATAATGTCGAATAGGCGAGCAGGCTTTCGGCGCGGATTATTCGACAAGAGGATGGATTTTCTCAGTGGAGCTTTCGGGGATAAGTCACGAAAAGCTCATTTACACATTGCAGACTCTCTCCAGTTAAATAAAATATATATTAAATATTCACTCTGTATAAAGAGCTATCACGTTAAGCGTTTTATCCGCGCTGACAATAGTAATAATCGCATTTTTCGAACTTCAGTCACAAATGGATTATCGTTTGCCGGGAAACGGGCACGATTCGAATTGAATTAACATTTGAGTGACTTTAAAATGCGACAGTTTATTAAATCTCGTGATGAAAATTATCCGACCGATAGTTAAATCTTCTGCTACACTCACTTGATTGTGTCATGTTGCGTGTACCTACATATGTATATATGTAATATCTACATATATAATCCTTTAAGCTTAACTTGAGTTATATAAAAATTACGTATTACGCATGTTAAGCCGGTGAATAGTAGCCGAACTTTGCGGTATCTGTAAGTTAAATTCGTAAGATTTATCCCTAAGATAAATAAATTTACCAGCCATTTTGTAAAATAACAAAAAAATGCGATCGTAAAATAATCCAGCGAAGGTTGGTTACTTATTGAAGAGTGCGTGCGCCAAATGCGTGTTTCCCAAATATATTTTCAATAATAACCGAAGACTCACGAAACGTCCGAAACGTGATTGAAATACAAATATAGAGCTTATTCGAGCTTTTCAGCGTCGTGCGGACATAAAGCTCCAATACCGCGACTTATAAGGATAAGGTAACAATATTATGGTTATAAATCAATAGCGATATTGCGACAATATCTCAAGTGTTTTCGTCCTAAACGGAAACGCAAGGAAAGCCGCACAGTTGAAAGCAAAAAAGTGAAAATAAATACCAGCAATTTGTCCATGGATAGTAGTTTAAAATATTCGTGCCTGGCATTTCTCAATTTAGCTCACGTCAGTAACAAATGTCGTTTCAAATTTAATTAAATTCGCATGCCAAGTTCAATGAAAAAGTCGTAACGTTTCAGGTGCTGAAATGCTCGGTAGATTTGCTCATCAAGCATCAACCTTTTTACAATGTACTTATATACATACATACATACATAAGTGATAAAGAATGGAGATTCTTCCAATTTTAGAATATTCCTGGTCGGAGTTGGTTTTCAGGGTCGAATCGGAACCTGTCAGCCGCGCTGAAATATCGTTTCTCCGATACGGGGAAAAACCGGATAATAACCGCTTTATTCGCACACGCGAAAGGTTGAAGATCGCTGGTGGACCCCTGCGTACAAAAATGAAAAAAAAAAATACGACGTGCCAGAGATATGGCGCTAGAGCAGCCAGGATTAAGGATGTCCGTGTAATAACTGGCCAGGCGCCAAAAAGAACGACGCTGGAAAAATTGACGCCTACAAATCGTTTGCCAATGCGGAAAAATCGATTTCCTTCGGGAGACGTTGATTGGTGAGTCTTTGGACGCGGTTTTTATACATCAATACAACTTCAAGCTAAATTGCTTATGTTGACAAATTAAATTAAACTCGTACGCTTATAAAAGTGTCCCAAAATTCAAGCAAAAAGTAATTTTGATAGAAAACACAGGTTTTTAATTAAAAATTGTAATTTTTTTATTGATTCATAAAGTATACAGTATAAGGTTATGTATGGAGTAGCATAATTAAAAAAATAATAATTTACACATCCCGAAAGTTCACATGTATTTGAAAGTTAATCACACTCGAATTGAAAAAAATAAAATTGTTGTTCTGAATAATCGAAATTTTTTTTTTTTTATTCACAAATTATGCTTTGTCGTGACAATGTGCACTAGTATTTTTGAATGAATCAAATCACTGGAACTTCACCGATACAAGCATACGGTTCAGGACAGTAGCTTACATTCCACTGTAGGACGCTTCTTGTTAGGAATGAACCCCAATATGCTACTCCATACATAACCCTATACTGTATACTTTATGAATCAATAAAAAAATTACAATTTTTAATTAAAAACCTGTGTTTTCTATCAAAATTACTTCTTGCGTGAATTTTGAAACACCCTAT
Source organism: Parapsyche elsis (assembly GCA_022651745.1). NCBI lineage: Eukaryota > Metazoa > Arthropoda > Insecta > Trichoptera > Hydropsychidae > Parapsyche > Parapsyche elsis. Next base: position 1,443,624 of record JAGVSN010000006.1, read on the forward strand.
AGATATACTACTTAAAACTATGTACAGAAGACCCAAAAAGTAGCATAAGTACTCATTTGACATTCAAATTTATATGTTAACATTAACGTGAGCAATCGAAGCGTAGACGCACGTAGTTTTCACGCGGTCATTTCGTTGAATTTTTTCACGGCATTTTCTCCTGTGAAGATTTATATTGGTTATACGCACTAGCTGAAAAAAAAAAAAATTCGCAAACGCCAAAAACAAATCGCTGGAATTAATTCACGACAGCTGGATAGATTGTGAGAATCAGTTTGTGGTCATTATGAGGGTCGTTTCCTTTTGCTTTCTGTCCGATATCGCCTGTAAAAAGTAACGTATCATTTTGAACCGGGGCAAAAAAAACCTTACAATTCACACACTGTCGTAATTTATCGTTACATACATTAAAGGAATAGTGTGTATTCAGAAAAATAGTTCAAATGAATAATTCTTAATAAAATCACAAAAAATATCTCGTTTCTCAAAGAATGTCTTAAAATAAAAGTTAGGAATGTATGCAACATTACATTCGCACGATGGAGACATAATATTTGAATCCAGTATGAAATAAAACAATTCTTGTATCTGGAGTGAAAATAAAATTAAGAAACTACAGGTCTGAAAGCTCTACTGAAGTCTCGAAGAAATAGATAAAATCGAACAGTATAATTTATGCGTTGTGCAATTAGAGCGTCTGAAGATTCAATTCGAAATCGTCTCGTCTCACCGTTTCTCAATGTGGATCATAAAATTGGTTTATATTCTAGGAAAGTTTGAATCGTACATAACGTTAAGCTTTTACATGATTGCTGTAAAAATGTTGGAAGCCTTTGAAATAGTACGGCATATTTGGCAACAATGCGTAAAAATGGTCACGGTGCAGACACGACATTTGCCGCAGTGTCCGACAAGTAGAATTAAACTGTGGGACGTGATATTCAAACTGTTGTAGGAAAACCTGTCGTATTCCAGTGTGTACGTGACCCAAGTAAAAGAGACTACGTGGTGAATATACACCTCTGGTATATTACATTTATTTAATTTTGTAGATAAAAGACAAAGTAAAATGTGGTAAAAGTTAACCTATCAAAGAAATTCGTTTTGTTTCATTCTAACTGTATCGGACTAGGAAAAAAATCATGTCGTAATGAAATTCGAAACGATCGTCGATTAATTAATTCAGATGATCTTGGGAGTTAAATTTGGAGCCGTTTAGGTTCATTTGTCGTACTATTAGCAGTCGAGCGGACGGTACGGCAATAAATTACCGAGACTCGCTAAACATCCTAATATATATATTTTCGACACAATGGTGCTAGTGTTCCGAGTCGGGAAAGCGGCCATTGAAGCCACAGCCGGCACAAAGCCGCAAAATAATTACGTATGTTGTGCGTGTGTGTATGTATGTTTTGCGAAATTTTGACGCGCCAAATTACGTTTTGGATTTATCAAAAGGCTTTGGCGCGAACGTTTCGGGGCGTCTGTCTAAAATATCGCCGCCTTTTTGTTAATATTTTAAAGGTCCTTTGTGCCGGTGGCCTTTTGTGTTTTGTGCTAAAATTGGGTGTGCGCATCCTTCGGGCCGGATTTCCTCATTTGCAAGTTGTCTATATAAAACCTTTTTAATCAAGGGTCAATGCGGTACAGATAACAAGGTTAAATTTTAATTCACTTCATGACTCGGTTGTGCGTTGACAGGTTTGTTATCGTTCATTTTGCGCTGAAAGAAATCAAAAACTTTTGACGCGTTTGAATTGAGTGTACGGCGCTGATCGAATTCAGTGCCAAAGGATGGTATCGAAATTTCATTGAGTTATCAGTTAATGGTTTCGAACGTTTTTATCGCGTCATCCCCTTCGAAAAATATTCGTACAATGTTTAAGTTCACGAATGGCATCTGGACGTGGCGAACAATGCCATTGTTCGATAAGGCGAAACGATGGGAAGACATCAAAACAAAATCTGATAATGGTTTCTCAGTGGAGCGTCCTTGTCTCGAGCGATCCTTCAATTCGAGACGGCAAGGATGAGAAGACAGGGTGGTGATGGGGGTTTTGAAGGAAAAAATAAGGGGTGGCTTTGCGCCCTTTAATTAACCATTGCCAACCTTTACGCCGCGAAAGGACTAAGCCGCCGATTTTTTTTTCAGTCTCGTTGCCATCTTCATTTTCTTTATGAAAATTCGGAATTTTCAACGGAGACGCCGAATTGCCCATTCCGTCTGGAAAAGGTTTCCATTTTTTTCCTCATTCGGGTCGTTTTGTGCGCGCCAAAGAGTTATTGAATGCGACCGCAAGAAAATGAAATCCATTAAACTAATGAGACTTGGTGTCGCGCGAGCGATGAAAAGTTACACATTTTCCTCGGAAATTATCCTTACATATATAAATTTCAGGCTTTCGTGTGTATGTGTCAAAGTATTACCGATTTTCTATTCTGCGGTCGATTTGGACAAACCGCATTGCGGGAGCTTTCCTCAACTTTCAAATGGAAACGTCGTGTTAGTCGGATGATAATATATGTACATACATATGTATGTACGATCTTCACAGGTCAATACTGAATTGAGCCCACAGTGAAAAAAACCCACATTAAATGAATTAACTACAAACGAATACAATATCGAGTGTATTATATATTTTACGTCACATTTTATCAGGCGGCTCTAAGAAATTCCCCGAAAGCTTATTTGTTATGAAAATATTCTAATACGAGAGACAGTCTCCGGGAGATTTCCCCGCTTTTAACGGATCAGAGTGTATTTGGAGCATACGCGTACCTGTGAGAGTTTCACAATATGGGGATTCCTGAGAGCTCGAAACACAATTTTGTTTTTATAAGGTACGGTATTACGTTTTTCAAAATAAAAATTGCTCTTATCGAGTTCGAGTACGGGCTCATATTGTTTTCCCTTCGAGATCGATTTTCAAGTAAAACGCACGGTATAAATTGACATTGCTTTTTAGAGTCGCATATCGCTTTTCCACAGCGGACAGAAAATAATGGGTGATTGATACGAGTTTATAAAACGCTATATTCAATTTTAATACTGATTTCTTTTTATCAAACTGTACACGTATGTATATAATTTATTTTGCATGTCTATGCACACGCTCGGAACGTACGGACAAACCGTCGACGAGCACATGTATTATGGTAAAAAACAACACATTAGAATGTAATCAACATTTAATATTATCAACACTTAATGTAATCGTAACTAACTTGTCAAATCGAGAGAACAATAGATTACGCGCCAATTACAGCGATCGCTTCTGCGCGCAGAGCCTTTGTTCCGATTGAAAAATTCGAGCAACTAATTGGATCAAGCTTTTTGCAGATTAAACGGGATATTATGCATCCCACGGATGAGACAAGAGCCGGAAAAAATCGGATAACGGGGACGAGCCAGAACGAAACGGAACGAGGCAGGAAAACGTGGGTTAGAGAGAAAAAGGGACTCACTTACGTTAAGTAACGGCCGATTTTCTCGAGCACCTGATGCTGGACGAGTGTATCTGTTTGCACTTCAAGAATGTGAACGATGGGACCGAAGTAAAACTATCATCAATCGATGATCGATAAAAACGTGGAAGCTCTGTGTTTAATCGTGTCGGAACACTCAAGACCAAACTGACGGAGCTGGGGGAATAATTTCATAATAAATCAACTGTGTATTATGTGTGTAAATATAGCCAATTAGTATTAAATAGTCTAAGGTTTAAAACAATGTCAGTTTCGTTTTAATTTCGTGTGTCGTTTCACGTCTCGTCGAGTTCGCGCAATAAATATTTAAACGTTGCATTTGAATATTCATTAACGGACTTCGCAAAGTCAACAGGAGCGGAGAGGATTCGCATCGGGATCAAACAGTGAAAGACCGAACGGTTTTGAATTTTAAAAATGGAGCGATTGTATCTGAAATTGATCGACGATAGGAAAACAATAGTCTGAAAAGGGCATTCAAAAGAGATTCGCCTCGTAGTACTCTTTAAAATTAGATTTTATCAATTTATTTTACGGTAACTTATTTGGCTTTTGATCCATACTTATACATTGAAATGTACATTTGTATTTCTGATAATATCAGTGAATAAAAAAGGACAATTTACTTAGAACACATATGGTATTAGTTAATTAAAAATCACGAAAACGTGATCGGGAGACGATACCTGATACGAAATCTTAAAGTCGAACTTACGCACAATCATAATTAGACGGCGGACAGATGGATGCTTTTGATAACGTGCGACCTTTGGACCCTAAACGCTTCATAGGATATTCCGTTACCCATCCGAACTCACGATCGTACTCTACTATTAACATATTCTCTCTATTCTTTACAGAAAAATTATATGTATATATATAATAACATATTTTAACTTATAACATATACATAAATACATATATGTAATAACTCAATATTATTATTATTTGCATATTTTTTACATACCCAAAAATAATGAGGTTTTAGTGTTTTGGTGTCTCCAATTGGCGAGAAAATACTCTCAATGCATTTTTTTAATACACCATTTTTATTTCTAATATTCCTACCAATTACGAAATATGGCAAATTATGTGAAATGCTGGCTGTGTGAGATATGAGGATTTTTCCATGAACATTTTTATTCTATAAATTATATATTAAGTTAAATGTATAATGAATTTATTAACAACACACATGTAAAATTTAATAAATAATATTCATTATCTCGAACAAAAATTCAGGTGGGCAACGGCAATACTCAAATGTACCTGCGGCAAAAGGTTTGAGAATCCGAAAATCCGAGATCTATGTAATCATAATATTTGTACTATACATAGGTACAACGTATATATGTATAAAGTAAAAATCAATTAATAATTAACAAATTGAATCCCTTTATACGGTGATACAAAAAAAATGATAACTCTCGGTATCAAAGGTTCAAAAATATAATCACATGAAATAAAACAGACAAAAGACATTGGAAAAAATAATCCAAAGAACAGCACCTTGAGGTAAAAATAAACGGGCAGAGTTTTCGGTCAGTTATTGGGTGGAATTGGTGTGTAAACGATCGTCAGCGCAACACTTTTAGGTACTGGGTAGTCACTGCGTTCAATTCTGTATGCAATTCAATAAATTACCCGTGTAGGTATTTACCGTAACACCAAAGAGAGATTGTTTTATTTTATACACGTTTGTCACACTCGCATACTGCATCGCAATAGTGCGGTCTAGTAAATTTTCCACGAAAGCTCGAAAATTTTCCAAATCCCCAGTCTGTCTGTCCGTCGCGTCGTCACGTTCGCTTCTAATGAGTGAGTGTAATTTTTCAAAAGCTGCATCAAAGCGACTGGTCTGCTCTTGACAGGCGAAAGTAACGCCACAAAAGGGAAACGAAAGCTTTTATTTTTTTCCATTTTTATTAGGTATACATATACGTAATGATATATGTACTTCCCCAGTCGGTCAGGCAGTTCTTCACAAACTGGAATAATGCGTCGTTTACGCATTTACATGTACGCAATGGCCGGGATGCGGGATCCCTTCCGGTCGAGATGAGAGATAGATTCGAGAAATTTGCGCGAAACTCGCACTATCTCTCCTCTCTGTTTCTCCCGCTTTCTAATGTCGGTCGTGGGGAAAGTTTCGCGAGGCGTATGCCATTATGTGCGCGATCTTTAAGCGCGTATTGTACGCTTAATCGTCTCGCACAAAATTCTGACGTGCATGGTGTGTGTGATAATAAAGTTTGGGGATCGCGTTTCAATCGCGGAAAATCGCAATCGAGCGCGAGCGGTGTTAACTTTACATTAAAGTGTGGGTCAATTAAAAATATGACGTTTATTTGGACTAATTAATTATTATATACATACACTGTAATAAAATGACAAAATACTCACTTGCGTCTGTGCTTGAAAGTGAATCATTTCATTTTTTTTTTTTTGGAAATATTCAGCACTCATTTCACACCGAATGTATGTATAATATATATATTTTTATATTATAATTAAATTTTAAGCTGAAAGTTAAAAAAATTATTTATTATTTAAAATGAATATTTGTATAAGCCACATGGCTATGGTTGCATATTAAATTTTAACGACTAATTATATTGTAATAAATGTTAACAGAATACCATCATTTAAAAACCCAAAAAATATTCCACTATTAATTAAAATTAAATTTAATGCAATTTTGTAAATTCATTTTATTAGTTTATATACAATTCGACCAATTTGACGATGTTGTTGTTGACAACTGTTTTAATTGTACATGGAAGAAATTTAAATTGTGATATTCACTACGAATCAGTATATCAATTCAGACCGTTAGTCAATTAAAATATTGCATTGATTTTGATCGATCAACGAAATTGCAGAAGATGATACCGGCGTCTATGCACATATGTACATATGTATGTATGTATGTATGTAGAGCGCTGTACATACACACACACAGTGACGTTTTCACATGCATAAATAACGCTTTAACGCTTAGCGCGCATCGTTAACGATAATTTTTCGACGCGAATTCAAATTGTATGACATTTTCGCGAGATTACTCAAACATTGTATTGTATTTTGTATGAATGCTGTGTTTACAGGGTGGTGGGGAAGTCACGCGACTGACGACGTCCACCCAGGACCGTGGTCGGACTCACACTGAAAATAATCAAGTGTTTCCATCTCGTTCTGGCACTAGGCGATCGTATATAGCCATCTTTCTCCCTCACTGCCGCATAAACCCCTTCCCATTCCCTAAAATCGGTTCAACCCCTCAACACCCATCCACCCCTGTACCGAGCAGCCTCCGTTCGCTCTCCACACGAGCCTATGCTCAGTATTAGGGGATGGGGTGGGGTGAGGGGGTGTCGGTTATTGCACAGGGTCGGATTCATTACGTACTAGGCCTCGCATAGGATACTATGCTTTTTTTTTTTTTTTTTTTTTTATGGTTACACACTGAAAATATGGTTTTGTTTTTCACGAAAGTAGTGTAATATCAATTTTTTCATAGTCGATGATTGAATCCGTCGATTCGAGTAATTTCACTTTTGGCAATGTTAAAAAAGTATATATCTATGCGTAAATAAAATGTGTACCCCACCTTGTTCGTTGAAGAGCTTTCAAAAGCAATGTGTATCGAACGCGCGGAGCTTTCCGTTCTATAGCGATCGTCGAACAAAGCGTTCACTTTTAATAATGCGAGCGATATTTTTCTCGGAATTGTACACGTACATATGTCATAAACGATCGATGCACCTATATAATATATGTATGTACATACAGCCACTCAATTCAAATTAGATAAATCAAGCAGGTACCTACTTTCAAGAAAAAATTAAAAATCGGCTCAATATGTAGTATTTAATTAATTTTAACAACCCACGGATCAGGATTCGAGTGATTTAAAAAAAATTTATGTTATTTGTTTATTCGCACAGCGTTTGACTTATTGAAAGTAGACTACACACATACATACGTATATGGTAATTAAAAAATATCGTTTATTTACATATGTGTGCAGTTTTTTCAGTTAATGTGTGCAAAATCGAGCGGTTCCTACATTGCAAATGCATCGGCGTACATTGGACATTCGATACAAACAAAATTCGGGTATGGCCAACCCGTGACTTTATCATATTTGAGGAATGCCAAGTGTAACGAAAAAAATTGTGAAATTTGGAAAGTCAAAAATCAAATTTTGCTCTTGAGCCGGAGAATATTGCTTCGAACATAGCGAGCAATTAACGAACGCATCATACATAATATAAAATCAAGGTGTTTTTAAACAAACAATTTTTAACGCATACTGAAATACGATAAACCGTCACTTCTACGATACCGATTGTGATGATTTTTTTTAAACTCACCATTGCTATAAAAATACGAAGATTCAAAATACCTATACATAAAAGGCCGAAAAAAAATAAAAAACAAAAAAATCGTGCAAGAGTAAACTACCACTTCCGGTGGGCGGATTTTGATCAAACCTTATCAATTTTATATGGAAATAATAAATATAAATTTTCAGCTTGATCGGTTAAGTAGTGACGAAAATATTGCGAGGTAACAGGATTTTTGTCTTTTCTACAAGAAAAATATCCAAATTCCGGTTGACTAATTTTAATGATTTATTTTTCGTAACTAGGTATTGCTTTAAGAATTATAATATTACAATATTATGAATATATCAAATATTTAAAAGTCCGAAAACAATAAAAAACGAAATCTCGTTCAAGAGTAAACTGCCACTTCCGGTTGGCGGACGTTGACCAAAATCATAATATCTCTTACACCTTACGTGAACATAATACACTTTTAGCTTGATAGACTTAATAGTTTCGGAGAAAAAGTTAGAGTTAAAAAGTACACACAGACATTTTTCAGAAATCATGAAAACGTGATCAGGGGATGATGCCTGATACAAATCAGTCAAAATCTCGAGGTCGAATTTTCGCACGATCACAATACTTTATCCGATTAGGATAAAGTAAAAAAAAAAAAAAAAGTATCAAATAAACGTATCGATTCAGTTGTTTCGTTTTCGAATCTAGTCTGCCTGGGTCGTATTTCACTTCTGCACGAAGGACGAAAGGATAACTTTTGATTTGGACAAATCTTTTCGTTCGTTTCGACCTTTCCTTGCCATTCGACCGTGGTATAAAAAGTTTTTTCCTATCTGTGTAGTGCGCATACTACGGTTTATATTATCGCGATGAAAGCGTTAAATGCCGCTGCGAATGGAAATGGATTAACGATTTAACGCATTAACGGCGCGAACGTAACACGCAATTGCAATAGAAGCTCGCGTCATGTAGTTCTACATATAATCGTTGCATCGATTTGCAATACAGGATGTTTGAAAAATTATAATACATAGTTTTAGTTGTTGCTAGTTTGGGTTGGTCAATGGTCAGTTATTATACCTATACTATATGTATGTATTTGGATGGTGTAACAATGGTTGTAGCTTTCAGTGTTAGGATTTTTTTTCAGACGAATAAGATTCGAGTGATAAATACGTGACAAAAATAAATCGAAATTTTTTTACGTACAAGGTTTGTTCGCCCATGAAAATATTTTCTAATATGAGATAGAGAGGGGCTGGTCGTACACATTTTTGGAGAAGACGATAAGGCAAAGTGCTTCGCCTGAAGTGGCTTGTAAAAATTAATGTTCAGAGCATTACTGAAACGTGACGTTGCTTTCTACCCTCTCCCGAGATACACGTAGATACATAAAATGCGCGACAAGAGTAATTCGAGTCGCGAGCCACAGTTGACGGTCCCATGAAATTTATAACCCAACTTCAGGGGAATTTCCAGAATTTTGATGGGTTCAAGCTGTGGAGCTGATGATTTCGAGGAACTTTACAGATGTGTAACGGATTGGCCGACGCTTGTGAAACATATTACACAATATAATAAATACACATAACACACTTATAACATTTCAGATCGAATTGTGTATCAAAAATAAATTCAAAAGCTCTACATATAACGTTGAATTACACTATACATATGTACATACATTGCTGGAAAATTATAATGCAATTTAACCGTAGGCATATTTTCTATCATGCAAATTGTTTTTCCACACACAAAACTTTCTTCAACAAGAATTTCAATATACGTAGTTAGCTTTCAGGGCAATTTCGCCGGGTTCAAAATCGAAACAAGTTTATATTCACTACCGATATAAATTTCCCCCGCACACATTACATTAAATTAGATTACAGTAAAACACACACATACAAGTACGCGATGTTCATTTTGGAAAATATGGGTAATGAGCAATGGCAATCTGTGCTAATGAGACGTTTTACTCGATTCGCGAAGAAATGGCTTTAGGGCTCATTAGTGCTCGCGTTTCGCTCATGAAAATTTGTTGTCTTTTATCTTTCGTACATTTGCATTTCATTCTCGACTCGTTTGCCACGGATAATCAACAGCGTATATCAAATCAAAATGGATAGCTATAACCGAAAATTATTATTAGTGTAACGTTGCATCTATTATGTAGCACGATGGTTACTTGTACAGTTTCACGATTCAAAACTATGTACATATTGCCATTAAATGCAAAGTTTGAGCGAAGCATACGTTGAGTTTATAGATATTATGCAGTTGAAACGTTAGTTTACAAATGGCTCCATATCCTAAAGGTAAACTCAATGTTGTCGGTGTGGATGCCACTCCCAATTAAACTTAGTATTACTATCATCTGATACGCGTTGGATCATTTGGGATTTGAATATGAATACGGCTTTGAAAATGATGCATCAGAGGAACTCAAATTTTATATAATAAATACATACAAATTACAGGGACTAGGTTTTATTTCAATTAAGCTATGTAGATTCTAATCAATATGATTGTTGTATCATTATTACCATGCAATCAATACGTTTTGATCTATATAATATAAATCTAGGTAATATAAATCAATTTATTACGTATCATGATACTGGCGTTCGCTTTATTTCGGTAAAAGCACATAATTCGTGTTACCTTGGAAGTGTTTTATCGTAAAGCTCGTAATACTCGTAGTTACTTAAATGGTATTATTGTGATATTAGTTTGTTATGTACATACTATACAAATATGAATACAACCTCCCCTGTCAATATTGTAATACCATTTGAAACCTCTGGTTGAAGCACAGACTTTGTGGCTTAAAATTAGTTACTACGATGGATATGTACATACATATGTGTGTGTGTAAATTTACATATATTGGAGTGTCGTGTCTGGTTCCGGTCTAATCCTCATCATTATTGATTGAATCCATCCAACATGGAAACACAATATAACCACCAACCGCAGGCGAATTCTCCACCATTCAAATGGATTGCTTATATTGAGACACGATTGGAGATGTGTCGGAGAAGGACACTAAGCCCTTGACCCTTCGATACAAAGCCTAACCATACCCTGCTCACACTGACACACCCTCGAATATTTTGCACTCGAGCGTTGTGGAATACGGCATTGTAAAAATTGTAACCTAAGCGAGAATTTATTATGCAAAAGTACACGCATAGCCGAATGTACATATATCGAATGGGGTATCTACGGAGACCGGCGAGCTTCTTTACGTGGAAAGCTCTCGATGAAAACTCTTCGCGGAAAGCGTAAATCGTTCAATTTTCCGGGAAAAGTGTCGGCTGTGACGAGCGGCCAGCTGTTCGTCGGGTGATTAAATTAAAACGTCTGGTTGCGCAGTCATTTATCAACGTTTTGGTTTTTATGTGGAGGAACCACCCTGTATAGTATAAGTACACTCTCTACCGATTGTGATTTTTTGCCCCGTAACACAGTTTGACGAATTGCCGCAATCATTCGCCGGCGATGTTTCCATTGAACGGAGGGATGTTTCTCAAACAGTGGGAACGATTGATTATGTATTTTATCGATCTAACCTTTCATAATATAATATAGTCGTTTCAATATCGATAAACGATTAAAATACTAATATAAAATGAATCCACTACTTAAGCATTTTATAATACACTTGCTGACCCGGCATGCGTTGCAATGCCCGATACCGTTCCCGTTCCAGATCCCGTTCCCGTTCCCGATCCCGTTCCCGTTCCTAGTACGTTATCTGACGCGTGAGCAGGCCCGTTCCTGTTCCCGTTCCCGTTTTTTCCCGATTCCAGATCCCGGTCCCGTTCCCGATCCTGATCCCGTTCCCGATCCCGTTCCCGTCCCGTTCCTAGTACGTTATCTGACGCGTGAGCAGGCCCCTTCCCGTTCCCGTTCCCGTTTTTTCCCGATTTTTTTTCACAGGAACCATCCCCGGCATGATCACAAAAGTCCTGAAAGTTTCATCGCGATCGGTTGAGTGGTTTAGGAGCCTATAAGAGACAGACAGACATTCATTTTTATATGTATAGATAATTCATTTAAGCTAGGAAGTTACTATTTTGCAAAATCGTTGATTAAATCAATATATACATTCGCGAAAATACATTCGCTTGAAGATCGATTAATTCTAATTGAAAATCTTCTTCAATATCGTTGTATCTACACTTTTTTCAGATATATCGACGAAAAAATGCGTCAATCTAAAACTGAAATCAAACCACCCTGTACCCAACCTAACTTCGCGAAAAGTAGACTTTTTCAGAAATATCGACGAAAAAATGCGTCAACCGAAAACTGAATTCAAGCCATCCTGTACGCAACCTATCTTCGCGAAAAGTAGACTTTTTTCACATATATCGACGAAAAAATGCGTCAATCGTAAACTGAATCAAGCCATCCTGTACCCAACCTAACCAACCTAACTATTTTGAAATATCGACGAAAAAGTCAAGTAAACTCAAGCCATTTTCAGAAATATCGACGAAAAAATGCGTCAATCGTAAACTGAATTCAAGCCATCCTGTACGCAACCTAACTTCGCGAAAAGTAGACTTTTTTCACATATATCGACGAAAAAATGCGTTAATGAAAAACTGAAATCAAGCCATCCTGTACTCAACCTAACTTCGCGAAAAGTAGACTATTTTCAGAAATATCGACGAAAAAATGCGTCAATCGTAAACTGAATTCAAGCCATCCTGTACCCAACCTAACTTCGCGAAAAGTAGACTTTTTTCACATATATCGACGAAAAAAATGCGTTAATTTTCATCCTGTCAATCAACCTAATTCAAGCCATCCTCGCGAAAAGTAGACTTTTTTCGAAATATCGACGAAAAAATGCGTCAATCGTAAACTGAATTCAAGCCATCCTGTACCCAACCTAACTTTGTGAAAAGTAGACTATTTTCAGAAATATCGACGAAAAAATGCGTCAATCGTAAACTGAATTCAATCCATCCTGTACCCAACCTAACTTTGTGAAAAGTAGACTATTTTCAGAAATATCGACGAAAAAATGCGTTAATTGAAAAAAATTTTCTGAAATCGACGAAAAAATGCGTCAATCCATCCTGTACTCAACCTAACCGAAAAGTAGAAAATATATCGACGAAAAAATGCGTAGACTATTTTCTGAAATATCGACGAAAAAAATGCGTCAATCGTAAACTGAATTCAAGCCATCCTGTACTCAACCTAACTTCGCGAAAAGTAGACTATTTTCAGAAATATCGACGAAAAATGCGTCAATCGTAAACTGAATTCAAGCCATCCTGTACTCAACCTAACTTCGCGAAAAGTAGACTTTTTCAGAAATATCGACGAAAAAATGCGTTAATTGAAAACTGAAATCAAGCCATCCTGTACTCAACCTAACTTCGCGAAAAGTAGACTATTTTCAGAAATATCGACGAAAAAATGCGTCAATCGTAAACTGAATTCAATCCATCCTGTACCCAACCTAACTTTGTGAAAAGTAGACTATTTTCAGAAATATCGACGAAAAAATGCGTCAATCGAAAACTGAAATTCAAGCCATCCTGTACCCAACCTAACTTTGTGAAAAGTAGACTATTTTCAGAAATATCGACGAAAAAATGCGTCAATCGTAAACTGAATTCAAGCCATCCTGTACGCAACCTAACTTCGCGAAAAGTAGACTTTTTTCACAAATATCGACGAAAAAAATGCGTTAATTGAAAACTGAAATCAAGCCATCCTGTACTCAACCTAACTTCGCGAAAAGTAGACTATTTTCAGAAATATCGACGAAAAAATGCGTCAATCGTCAAGCCAAAACTGAATTCGAAAAAAGCCATCCTGTACGCAACCTATCTTCGCGAAAAGTAGACTGAATTTTTTTTTCACAGAAAATATCGACGAAAAAAATGCGTCAATCGTAAACTGAATTCAAGCCATCCTGTACTCAACCTAACTTCGCGAAAAGTAGACTATTTTCAGAAATATCGACGAAAAAATGCGTCAATCGCAAACTGAATTCAATCCATCCTGTACCCAACCTAACTTTGTGAAAAGTAGACTATTTTCAGAAATATCGACGAAAAAATGCGTTAATTGAAAACTGAAATCAAGCCATTCTGTACTCAACCTAACTTCGCGAAAAGTAGACTATTTTCAGAAATATCGACGAAAAAATGCGTCAATCGTAAACTGAATTCAAGCCATGATGTACTCAACCTAACTTCGCGAAAAGTAGACTTTTTTCACAAATATCGACGAAAAAATGCGTCAATTGAAAACTGAAATCAAGCCATCCTGTACTCAACCTAACTTCGCGAAAAGTAGACTATTTTCAGAAATATCGACGAAAAAATGCGTCAATCGAAAACTGAATTCAAGCCATCCTGTACGCAACCTATCTTCGCGAAAAGTAGACTTTTTTCACATATATCGACGAAAAAATGCGTCAATCGTAAACTGAATTCAAGCCATCCTGTACTCAACCTAACTTCGCGAAAAGTAGACTTTTTTCACAAATATCGTCGAAAAAATGCGTCAATCGAAAACTGAATTCAAGTCACCCTATACCTAACCTTATTTCGAATACGTTTTTTTTTGTTAAAATACAGGAATCCCGAATGTCGTCAAACAAATAGAAATTGTGAAGGGATTTGACCTTTTTTTCTTTATAAAATATCACGATCAGGTCAAAAATTTTAAATTTCAAATTAATTTTTTAAAAAAAAGTCAATTTTTTCCTTGGGCCGGATGAAAATCTCTCGTGAGCCGGATCTGGCCCGCGGGCCGTAGGTTGGTGACCGCTGGTGTAGTGTACCATTGATTGAATTGATGCATGGCCATAAAATTGCGCTCTCGAGTCCAACGAGCTTTGACATATTGTTAGCAAATTTAAACTGCTAATTTTTTGTTTGTTTGTTATGTTAGCAATACTAGAGTGACTGCAACGACCCAGACACACAGCAGGCAGCCAGGCAGACGCTTACGCTAATATATATGTACACAGTAATTAGTGAATTTTTTAAACTAACAATCAATTATATTGTTTTTTCTGGATTTTTGCTTTGTTTAAAATAAGCAAGCGAATGCGCCCCACACTATAAAGTAGGTATATTAATTCTCAACTAATTTGATGAGGGGTTTTGGTTAGAAGTTCATCCCCTTCTCAACCCACATCCTGTCCGAGGGTAATGGGTATCGGTAAAAAAGTGGATCGGTCAGTTTGGGTTCTGAAAGCTAGCTACGTGTAAAAGTTGAACCCGTCGAACTTCAACGAGCTTTTTCCGTGATTTTAATAGCACACATCGTAAGCATGCGAAAGCTCCAACAGATTCGACATCAGTGTAACTTGTTACTATTTACACTCATTATTCGAACGATTTATTATATTATTAGATAAATTGATAGGTTTTTCATAAGTCACAACGTCATATACATACATATGTATGTTCATCAGGGTAAGAATGTGTTTAAGGGATAGAATTTTCCAGTGAACACATGTGGAAGATTATGGACACACATCCGCGTTTGGACCGGAAAGGAAAAATCAGGTCAAGGCACCGACCCATCGGCAAAGCGACTTTGTCATCGAAAATATGAGACGATCAGAAAAACGTTTCGACATTTTTAGTAGGCAAAATCTAGCATTCAGTGTGAAAAAAGTTCAATAAATTTCAGTAATGTGTAATAATTATTACACATTGAATTGAAACGAGCTCGACACGTCTATTCCGTAGGTTTCCTTGAATACGAACAATCGGAAGTGGATGACTGCGGCACTGGATTCCAGAGTTACAACAAGAGCAAAATTGCCAAATAGCTCACGTCACCAACTCCACTTTTCACATGAATACCTGCAAATAATATAATACCCGTTCGTTAGTCGATACTACGTGATGTTGCGTACGTAAGTGCGAACAGTCGACGTTTTATCAACTAATTTCCACTAAAATAAAATCACATTCACATACAGTCACCAAGAAAATATTGGTCGGGGAAGCAATTTTTAGTTTTCTAACGATTACCTATCTAAGTTCAATTTTTAAACAAATTATTCAAATCCAACCAACAAAATTCAGTTCGAGTGATGTGTTGACAAATTCAGGTCAAGGGATAAATCCCATAAGTTACAATTGATTGGTTTCGATTTAGAATTGATTCAAAACTGAATAGAGGTCACAATCTGTTATGAATCGATTGTCCCGTACGTCTCAGAACCATTCAGAAATGTAACTGTTTCTTTTATTATTTCAAACTCTTATGAATCACAATAATTTTTCGCGTCATTTATTGATTACACATTTGACGCTGATATTTTTAAAATATTAGAGCAATCTGTATGTATAAAAAGTATACATTCGTAAATGAAAGGTAATAAAAGTTAAGAGAGGCGCAAAATGAGAAAATTCACTTTTGCCATTCGTATTCCCTTATTTTACTGTTACGTCGCACATTTCGCGAAATTAGAAGTCTCGGGAAAAAGCACTTAAATATTATATATTCATACATAAAAACTTTTAAAATCAAAATATTATATTTAGGTATATTGGGCTAAGAATGTACCTATGTATGTATATGTATATTCAAATACTGAAGGTTTATCGATTACATAGAAAACAATTTTACATTTGTTCAAGTGTATAATTCAATTCGATCACACCCTTGACTTAACATCCGTTTTATTAAGGGATTTGTCGTATAATTACTTTTAGCATTGTGTATCTGAAATTGAGTAAGCTTTCATATTGATATTTAAACAAACAATTGGATTCTTGTACTACAACAAGTATTGAAAATAAAAGTTAAAATTCTTTCATACCTTTATAATATTTCGATGGAGTTAATTCGCGAGCGTTCAAATTAATTTTCCACAAAGGCCAAACATTTACGGATAATAAATGTAAAGTTTTTCTTGTGAAAAAGGCCCCCTCCATTTTCTGAAACTAATTTTAAAATTTCTTGAGCCTCCTTTCCGGCGAGAATCACTCGCTACTTCCGTTGTAGTATTATTTCCATCCCCTTTATTCGTTGTTTATTAAGAAGCAACCCTCCCTTCTTTTTGTGCTACGTTTCGTTTTGTTCCGTTTCAATACGTAGCCTCCATTGTGTTTTCAGATTCGCGTTTCAAAATATTCATTCTATGATAATGTGATATATAAATTTGAAATTGGTTCGTACGTTCGGCTCCGCATTTTCGCTTTAATTTTTGGCATCCAATATTAAACTTTCGCACGGTGTTCCCATGTATGTATGTATGTACATATGTATGTATGTATGTATGTATGTATGTATGTATGTATGTGTGTGTGTGTGTGTGTGTGTGTGTGTGTGTGGAACGTATGGCATTCCCATGTTTAATGTATTCCATTAAAAAAAAGTTTGCCCCGTGCCAACTTGTCAACTTTGAATTGGGTAACTTCATATTGAATATGTTATGAAAGTACACAATGAAACAGCGTTTTTATATAAAATATTATAAAGCCTCGAGGTCGATATCATACATTTTAAATTAACAGCAAATAAGGTTGCATCATAGTCATATATACAAGCTATTTTGATTATACCTTTGCAATGGTATTACAACATTGATTACATTGAAATTTGATATGCAAGTATTAGAAAATCATTTTTTTATATTTTCGCAGCGTATTATAAAGTATACAATGTCACCTTTTACTTTGAATTCTCATTTGAGACTAATAACTCTTATACGACCGTCGTAAAACCTTTATTGCAACACATAGGTAAGATACACGGTAGCAGGAAAATCCTTGGAGGTGGAGTTTTCCACGACACAGTGACACACTTCTGCGGTATCGCATCGTAGTTTTTGATTCCCTTGAGGTTTACGAACGATACCCCTTTTTATTTTCCACGTGTATCCGTATATATGTATATATGTATGTGTTTGCGAATGTTTCAAGTTTCAATTCGTCACGTTCTCAACGTCACTTTCGCCACCTTTGTCACCTTTGTACGTGGCGGGCGGGCGAGGACGTGCCAAAACATCCCCTTTTACAATGAGGGTTGGAAAATTCGACAGAGAAAAGCCTCCCCTGCCAAAGTGCAATATACGAGCCAACTATTACGTACCCATTGTCACCACAGCACCGGTACGGTGGGGGCGAAAGCAGACTCGAAAAATGGGGCCAATAATGAATACGTGTACGACTCTATTTAGTCGGCATATATAAAGCAGATGTATTTCAGAGCAAACTTTTCCAAACTTATGGAACAACTCGTCCATAATTTTAATTTACATACATATATGTAAGAAAGGGGACGAGGAGGACATAAAAAACTACCGCCCCATTAGTTTACTCTCCACAGTCTACAAGAAGGTAATAACGCAGCGGTTGAAGGCAACGCTCGACTATTTAATGAATTTTGCACGCAAAACGTAGTCACAGTAGATAATCATATTCTAGCGATAGTTGATAGTTATATGTACCTAGGACAATTGGTGTATATGACCGGATGTTAAGAAGAAGGAATAAAACGAAGAATGAAACTAGGATGGAGTGCTTTTGGAAGAATCGTTTTTGAATCCAATATAAGATCTGGTATAATAAGAAGAGATCGTAAGAGGAATACACGGGTAAAAAGTATGACCAAAGTGGCAGATGTAGCAGAAAGTGTGAAAAAGTTGAAGTGGCTGTAGGCTGGACACACGAGAAGAATAGACAGCAAATGGACGATGAATACTTGAATGGTATCTGAGAGGATGTAAAAAGTAGCAAAGAAAACCAAGTGGACAGAGAAGCATGGAAAGATGTATGCTCGGTATAGCGAGAAGAGATCGTAAGAGGAATACATTGGTAAGAAACGTGACCAAAGTGGCAGATATAGCGGAACATGTGAAAAGGTTAAAGTGTAAATGGGCTGGACACATAGCGAGAAGAATGGATGGCAGATGGACGCGAGAAATACTGCAATGGTATCCGAGAGGATGTGTAAGAAAGCGAGATAGCTCGAGTGGAAGATGGGCTGATGAATTGAGAATAATTTGTGGAGTCAAGTGGATGCAGATTTCTCAAGACAGACAGGAATGGAAGAGGATTGGAGAGGTCTTCATACAGCAGTGGATGGTGAACGGCTGAAAATGACGATGATGATGATTATATAAAGCAGCGGATTTTGGAAATTAAAATTTTTGTCTGTACGTAAATACATACATACATACATATGTATGTAGAGAATTGAAATCTTATTGTATAGGTACATTAAATTTATGATGCACTTTGCAACTGTTGTGAAGCTCGTTAACACGCTCGATCGTTTTATGATTCGCACGTTATATGTTGAAAACTAGCAGTTTCAATGCTAGAAATGGTAAATTAGTTACTTGAACTTGGGCATCGCGGCAAATTTATATTAAATTCAGTATTTGTAAGGTATTCAACGTACAATAGGGTACAATTACGCCACAAACGGATACTTTGTAAAGTTTTTTCTTTTCACCGTAGCTCCTTACAAATGAGTTTATTTTTTTGAATTGTGAATTTGAATACAATACAATGAAACCTTAGAAATTAAATTGTGTTAGCTGGGGGATTTGTTTCATTTTTATGAGAAAAGTTCATTTGAATGTCACGCAGCGTACAATTTTCATTTATGTTTATTTCAGCTGTGACGCACACGGATCTAATTAATTTTGCGTTTTACCGAATGCGAAAAAAAAAAAAGGTGGAAAAAAAAAACAGCCACCTAACCTTGCGCCCGTGCCTCTGGTGCGAAAGAAACGCAATTTCCGCAGAGCAACCGGGAATATTTTGCACAGTTTTGCCGCACGCCACGGTCCAGATTAAAGTTTGCCAGAGATTTCGACCATAAATATGGCCAAAGGTCTGAACCCCCTTTTCTCCCTTGCCGCACAACCCGCCCTAGACTCGTTGAACTAAAGGGACCAAACTCGTAATCTAGATGAGGCTTTCGTGAGACCCCTGTGCGTACAACGTACATACACATATATAAATACAAGTGCGATGAATTAAACCGTAGGTAAGTAGAGCGTGCGAAAGCTAAAAATTGCTTTGTATGCTAATTTCATTCGCCGACTCATAAATTTATTCAGTGCCAACCCTATCTTTGACTCAAATCACAAACGAAAAGTGTATTCTTGTCGTATGCGATCTACATAAAGTATAGTTAGGTTAGGTTAGTGTTAGGTTAAATCAGATTAGGTTAGGTTGTGGCAAACACGTAGAAACTGTACATTAGCTCGAAGCTATAGGTATAGTAAACACATTGATTATTTATTATCGCCCCCTGCAAAGTAGCAAGTGTTCCACTTTTCGGAACATTCCGAATTCCACGGACTACTGTACAGGGTGGGGGCGAAAGTTGTAGTTTGGAGAGCGCTGTAAAGTTTCATGGGGGCTTGTTAACACGATGGACTTTTCTGTACGAAGAAACAACCAACTATATAAAATAATATGTACTGCTTTTGCGACACTTGGTACAGAACGACGACCCGTCGTGCCATCTGTTGCCGATCGAACTATACATCGGCACAGGGTCGACGTTCGAATTTCTACAACAATAATTTAATTTTCACGAAATACGAGTGTACCCTTATGTAGAGATGTTTTTCCCGATCGATAATTTTATTCGACATCGCAATAATTGAATTGAAACGAATCCCGACGTATACGTGTACACTGCCGTCCTAAGCCCACTTAACGTAACTGACAAAAATTACGAAAATGAGTTACATGTGTTTTAGGGGTTATGGGAGTGTATTCTTGCGATTTTTCATATCAAAATTAATGTATCTTCATCCAAAAGTGACTTTTTTAAGCTATTAAATCTAACGTATCTGCATGCGCAGAGAAATAAATAGTATCACCAATACTTATCCAATATTTACTTCGGTCACTACCGTATCATGAAAGATTGAAAAGACTGAATCTCTCCACATTGGAGACGAGGTGATTAAGAGGTGATTTAATTGAAGTATTCAAAACAATAAATAATCATTATTTATGTGAAATGACCAACCTCATTATGTTCAATGAGAACCCTCATCTAAGAGGTCATACACTTAGACTCCGAAAAGAAAAATCAAATAAGATTGTTAGAGATTCGTCCTTTTCAAATAGAGTGGTTGAAGTTTGGAATAGTCATATGTATACATTAATAATGAATAATGAAGTGACGTAACTACTAAAGTATTCATTTTTTTTTAATTTTTCCTTAGAATTATCAAAACACAATAGAAAATAACCCCATGCAAAAAAAAAAAGTTTAAATAAATCCGTAATATATGAAGAAAAACACAAATTTAGAATAAAACTTTCAAGTCCATTTATCTCGATATTGTTGTTTTGTCAGTTACGTTAAGTGGGCTTAAGACGGCATCGCAGGTACAAGTAGTCGGCACGATAGTGAAGTGAAATTAAATTTAACCCTTTGAGTGACGCGCGCGCCGTTTGCGCCACTGCGCACTCGACACACGTCCTCGGCAATAATTAAGGGCTCATCTATCATGTTCGTCTGTCGGTCGGTCTGTAAATCAAGTCATCATTCTCGCATGTCGTTCGGGGCGCCGTCGAATCGAGATTAATCACACGGTCGGCCCATTATGGCCCACTCTTTGTGAACTGGACCCGCGCGCAATCAATTGAATAATTACGCATGTGGTCGCGAACACGAATCGTGGGTAGTTTGGTGTATTCGACCGGAGTCACGTCGTCAATGGGTTAGTTTAATTTTATTAATTTAATATGTAGTTCACGAGGTTCGTGTGGTCGGGTCTGTTTAAATTTGTGGAGCGGACGTACACTTTGGGGATGATTGTGTTTGGCTATGAAAAGTACATAGTTGCATAGCATGATTAGATGTTGCCCAAGTGAGTTAAAATTTTAATCATTTTTAATCGGTGAATGATTTCACTTATTTATTTATTTATTTATATAATAAAGTAGCTTAAGCTAATTATATAATCCTTAACTAAGCACCTGTAAAGAGATGTTTTTTTAAGACTGCCAGGAATTTTTCAATAGTTTTGGAACTTCTAATTCCATCCGGCAGTCTATTATACTCCAAAAAACCTCTGTACAAGATGCTTCTCCTATTTCTATTTATTTTAACATTTTTTATAATTAAATTATTTTTATTCCTTAAGTTATATTCACATACATCCATTCCTCTCACAATAAATTTAATAAAAAATGATGGTAACATATTATTATCTAACTTAAATATAAATAGGAACATACAAATCCTCAAAGTATCATTCACATACAACCAATCTAATTCAATCGTCATCTTTTTTATACTAGCATACCTATCCGCATTTAAAATACATCTCATACCTCTATTTTGCAATATTTGTAATCTACATATGTATCTCTAGTTGACTTATCTAATATATTTAATAATGAACCACAATACATAAAATGAGGTCTGACAATTACATTATAAATTATTATTTTAGTTTCTTTAGATAATAATTTTCTTAGCCGACATAATATTCCTACTTTTTATATTAAAAATTCACCGTGTAACTTAAAATCTAACTTATCATCCAATATTATACCCAAATATTTGAAATTATTAACTAGTTATTACTGTATATATGTATGTATAAGCATAGGCATCTGTCCGCCTGCCTGAGTCGTTGCGATGACGCTAGCATTGCCAACATAACAAACAATAACTTTTTAGCAGTGTATTGGAAACATTCCGCTATCCGTCAAAGCTGGTTTGAGCTGGTTTGCGATTTTATGGCCATACATCTATTTAATCTACAGTACACTGTTTAATTGTTTCACGTACTGTCAAACGGGCTAGGGGCCGTACTGTTATTGTACAAATCGGCGCACATGAGTGGGGGTTGGGACGAGGGATTCAAATCCACCGTCATATGACGGGAAAACCGGCTAATTAAGGCTCCACACGCTACGCCACACACGTCTTCTGACAAAATCCTAAACGCATGAATTTCTATAGTTTTATATGGCGTAGAAACATACGTGCAACACCTCGCTCCACGTCAATTAATAGCAATTGTGCTTTAATTGTGACTTTAGCGATGCCTCGATGTACGAAATCAGAATTTACTATTGAATAAAATGTAACAGGTTTTAATGAATCGAACGTAATTATACTGGCTATCAGTTTGCTGTCAAAGCAGAGCGATAATTTTGTTAATTTATCATGCGTACGGTTGTTGAATTATTGACGCACAAGAACGATATTAAAATATAATAAATCCACAACGATTCTCAAATGTGAAATATAATAAATGTAGTTGATATTCGAATCAATTACAAATAGATTCACGGAAACAAAGTGTATGAGGCGACTTTGAGTGACGCAAAATAATTTAAAGTAAATTTTAACAAAGCGGAAGGCTCAAAGTAAAGTCAAGCGGCTTCATAACAATTTCAAGGGTTATAAATTGACGTCACGACGCTTCAGACCATCAATCATGTGGGAAGTTTTGCCTCGTTAGCTGGTAAAAGCTCACTGTGGCGATGCACTGACTGGAAACCTGTACCTGAGCTCTCTGTCTTGATCCAGAGCATCTGGGAGAATATCCGTGTCGGGCGAATCGTGCGAAACTTCATTTCGTATTTTGAAAATCAACTCGAACACGCAGTAATAGCAATATTTTATCGTTATATAGTAATTAAGGATAAAGGCGAAAACGTTCAAAAGTGAAAGTTTTCCAATATTACTCGTCCTTAGTGCGACGAGAGTCGTTTATTTGAAAGCTATTAATTTGTTCGTTAAGCGCCCACGCTCTTTCGAATTTGCTCGTGCAAAAAATAAATTATACTCAAGCGCCAAGTTGAAACGATACTTCGATATATTGCAGACATTAGAGGGTATTTGAAATTAATTAATAAAAGTATAAAAGTACTAACCACTACACACAACACACATACTTATAAGTGTGTATGGTTACAGCGAGTGTAATAAATGAATATTGTTTTGATATGGAGTTTTGTTATTATATATATATATATGTATATGTATAACTTGTATTATTAAAAGTCGGTGGTAATTTTTAAACACGAAAGCAATAAGCGTATTTAATTTGTGCGGAATGTTTGTATTTGTGAGTTTGCGGTGACTTATAAGCTAGCGAAAGGGGAAACAGCGTGAAGCTCCCGTTTTAATTTTCCTCGCGGCGATTAGCTTTTCCGCCCGCATTTTCCCTTCATTCGCTCAGTGCGCAAATTTTTCTTTTTTTTACACGTCCTCTCGTCCGACCAAACTCAGATTAAAAAATGTTTGCTTTTTGCATGTACGTATGTATGTATGTATACGTACTTGAATCTGTTTGTGTTCGTGCGGCGCGAAATTAGTAACGGTGCAAAGGGCCGGTCCTTAATTAAGAAAATCTGTTTATTTTCGTCGCGACTCTTCCTCGAGTCTCGAAATGAATTAATTTCAGGGCAAAAACAATCATCAATCATCCGGATTAGTTTTACCTTTTGACAATAATTGAAAATCGCCATTTTAGTTGGAAAATTTGAAAGATTTCATCGTTGTATAAATTGTTGACTCAATCGGCTTTAGTAGGCTTAAATTACCCATTTTAATAATGTTTTGTATTGAAAATATCCATTATGTTTTAGATGAATTCTGGTCACAATATGAATTTACTGGTATGAATCCACTGAGTATTGATCGATATCAATGCATTATGTATTTTTCATGAAACTATTCCACGTATCCTATCTATGCATGTGTGTATTCAAAATCAGTTTCCAGTGAAGTTTCAAACATGGCCGTTGCAAATGGACATTCGACCGTGGAAATTCCTACTGAAAATGTGGGTGGGGTGGGAAAATGAAAGTGGAAAATCGATCGTCACAGCTTCTCCGCTGTATCTGACCCGCACATTCAAAGCAGCTGACCTCTCACTTATTCACACCCATCGAATACACGAACGTCAAATAAATAATATCAACTAAATGTTTCGCACAAACGAAATGCACATTTATACCTGTCGAATTTCCGGGAAAACATTGATTTTTCGCGTCGAGATTTGAACGTTTCACGTCTACGTTGAAAATATCTGTATCTCCGCGGGAATTTCGGAATGATTCAGATGAGGCTGATATCGTCGTGGCAGAGAATCTCAAATATTTCTCGCATTTCACATTTATTTATACGCATTACACAGCAATATGGCGGTGCTAGCCCACATTCCGTGCACACAGCTAGAGAGCTTTTAGCGAAAGTTCTCGCTCGAACAGATTCGAGGTCGAAAGAAAGACCGTGCACAAACTCTTCCCCCTACTTGGGGGTTTAACCCCCTTTTTTCTCGGGATTTGAGCTTTTTAAAGGATCAGCGCAGAATCTGAGAGAACTGCGAGTACGGAATCCATTCAAATCAAAAAATAATTCAACTTCTCCTTAAGGTTCAATTCAATTTTCATTCTTAAAAGCTTTCAATTGTAATATTGAAAAAAATTAAGTGCGACTTTATGTACGTATATATAGAAATTAAAGCGATATTCACCATACTTTTTAACTTCTTATTTTTTCATGAGTCATTTGATCATATGTTATATCTATAGGTAGACTTGTTAAACTTTTGCTATCATGTTTATCTACATATGTATGAATGTATTAGGGCTTCCAAAATTACCGACATTTGCAAAAACCGGTATTACCGAAAAATCTCATCGGCGGTAAAAAAAACCGGTTTTACCGGTTTTTTAATAAATAAAAAAATCATTAATTAAAAATTCATCTTTTACACAAACTTTTAATGTTGGAACTTTGATGTACATATTTCGTGATGAATTATGTATGTATAATAACACTGAAACCGAGTCCTTCTATGTATGCTGCGCGAATTACCGATCAGCGAGGACGTCAAAAGGAAAGTAAATACATTTTTGTGTACTTTTTGATCTAAGAATTTTTGTGTGGAAGGAATGGTTTTAGAATTTCAGTTGAATTCCGAGAAAAAAATCGGCAGATGGGCAAGTTCAAAATCGACAAAATACTTATGTACATACATATATGTATTCAAAAATAGTCTTAGGACTAAGTACGATATTTTCAACGTACTTTATCTTTGCTTTCAAGATTATAAATTTATGGTACCTACACTTGAAGGCTCGTTTGAAAAACAGTTCGAAAAAGGTGCCGAATGTCGAAAAGGTGCCAATTGTTTTTTGATCTGCTAGTCAAACGAACCGGCAAACTAGCTGTTAAAATGTTGTTTTCCGAATTCAAAACAATTCAGTGTATGTACATAAGTAGATACATATATTGGGGGTCATAAAATATAAAGGTTTCCTTATAAATGTGTACCAATCTTTTTTTTGTATTGACGTGACCATTAAATGCGAATATGAAATAATCTAGGGCTGAAAATAAAAAAAATATGTAAATAAATTTGAACAAAATTAATATATTTCGGTAATTACCGGTAGTCTATTGTGTAATCCCGGTAATATCGAAGGTCATTGTTAAAAAAAAGCCGGTAATACCGGTTTCGGGATTATCGGTAATGGAATCCCTAGTATGTATGTATGTATGTAGAAATAGCTGCATCTTACTTATTTTTCTCTTATACGGATATTACTAATATATCAAATGCGATGATTGCAATTGCACAGCCGTTAACTGTGTACCGACCCGGTGGTATAACGACAACATTTTCCATTAACCGCGTTCAGATAAGTCCTTCGTTATCAACACACGTCCATTTCGACGAACGGTTGGGTCTTTTTGGTCTGCCAAACCGGAAGATAAGCGCTCGTAAGTGGATGTTGTCGTATTTGTAACGGCCGCTTAGAAGACAGAATCCCAGCTTTACACATTCCGGGTAAACAATGTGAACATCGCGATTCATGAAGCATACTTGACACTCTCGCCCAAATACAGTGAAGTGATTAATCGCGTTACATTATGAAATTGCTGGGTCTTTGAAGTCCGTCGGCGCTTACGCTCACCATTCGCGACAAACTATCCATTATCGAATCGCGCTGTCAGACGTGAAAGGGTTAATAAATTGTATTCGTATATGGGATAGGCGGTCGAGTTGCACTTACGCTCTTGGCTGCGGTTGCATTATTTCAGTAGCGATTTGGCGCAACGATGCGGCAAAACGGTAACGATGCAGCCCCGGGCGCATATGCGGCCAGGCCTAGTTTGCAGGTCAAACTAGAGGTGTTGGCCTCGAATCTGGCAGTGACCTCTCGGTTTATTGTTGACCTTTTAATCTCCAGGATACGTAGGATTCGAATTAAGTTGAGCTTTGTTTAAAAGTAGTAATTTTAAGCAATATTATTGAACAACGCCTAGCGAAACCCCAACAAGAAATATTAGTAGTAGTTTTGGATAATCTTAGGGAGTAATATAAATATAATGATAGTTCACTGCGTTCATAAATTAATTAAGCTTTAAAATCCATAACGCTGAAAGGGTCAAACGGCTGATTGTATAACGATGTTACTGTCGTGGGAACAAAAGTTTGTGCGATGAAGTTATTTGAAATTGAACAAAACGGCGTATAGCTATAGGCGATTTCGTGAGCTTTTAGCTTGTAAAATTAAATTAACCATCACGTGTACATGGATCCAAGTACACTTTAGCATATTTTTACATATAAATGTGTGTATCTTTACGTTAATTTTCCGCGTTCTAAATGTAGTATGTAATTACATACATAAATGGCTGTGTTTCTAAATTGGGTCAAAATTATCTTGTTATTTAGTGATATTAAATTTTAATTATAATATTATTCGACTCGTTTTAATTATATAATTTCGTGCCGAATGAAAGTTCTGAACTTTTGGCCGCAGAGGCCAAGTCTCTCAATTTATTCTCATTATTAAGGAAAATAGAGTTATTAAGTTCGGGAATGAAAATATTCAAAATCAAATTCCGATAATAGGATTAAAGGCAGCTAGCTCTCCTTTTGCAATTTTCTCTTCATCGTCTTAATTAATATGTATAAAATAAAGAGATCTGCTTTAAGTCATAAGGAGAAAACTTATCAATTAAAAGGGCAATTTCAATAAATATTCAAAGATTATTCGAAAATTATTTTTATTTTAATGGCATATATGAAGAATTTTACAAAATATGCTAATTTTTTTAAATTGCATACAAAATTAAGTAACAGATAAATCATTGCATTAGTTTTCAATTTCACAATTTTAAGTATATACGAGTATGTACAAGAGAATCACAGTTTTAAATTGTTCAAAAATTTTATTTACTTCTTTTACGACATACATACATACAAATGTATATGTATGTATGTACATATGTATATGAAGAATTTCTTTCAAGTACACAAATTCTTTAAATTGCATACAAAATTAAGTAACACATTTTTTATAGAAATAAATTATCATATTAGTTTTCAATCTTTATATAATTTTTTTCAATTATGAATACAATATATAGGAAAATCACAGTTTTAAATTGTTAAAAAATGTTTACGCGCAAACGCACAAACAAGAAAGAAATGTTAATATTCAAATACTAATAAGCAATTGTTCAGTCAATTACAAAATAAATATAAAACTAATTAAGTAAAACAATTATTTACAAGAGTTGAGAAGCCTTAGTACTTTTCATTTTTTCGCTACGGAAAAGTGTGAAACATTCTTTTACAATTTTTTTAACATTCAAAATTTTACATGGACGGCTTCTTCAACGTTATCGAATCGTTTCATAATCATCTTTCAGTCTTCTCTATTTTTTTTTTAATATTCTACTTCAGATACACACCGTCAACATTTTTAAACACTAAAAAAAGTTTAAAACATTTCAATATAGACATATTTCATTCGGACGACTACTTTAAAAATTATTTATGCAACAATCAATATAAATTGCAACAATGATAAACTTCTATATCGAGAAATAATTCAAGATATGTATAAATATATGTAGATTTATATGAATTTTAAAATTTGGCAATATGAGAATATATATTTCAATTATTTTGTATCAACATGAGTTTTCCGTAAGTACATCTCTGATTCGAGCTATTATAAAAATAAATTACTACAAAATGCACAGATACCTCTAATCTTATTAAATAATTGTAAAATATTCGATTCATCTATTGATGCATAGAGATTCTATATATTTCGGATCCATTTCATCCATTTTCCTACCTTTTGTTTCTGGCACGCACACTACCACGAAGCAAAGACCCAGAATGGAGATCGCCGAATACATCCAGAAAGTCCCGGCAAGTCCCAGAGCATCCTGAAAGTCGACGTAAGTTTTCACCCCGATGAAGGCACATAAGTAACTGAAAGTAGTGGCCAACGAGCTGCCCAAACTTCTGTACTCAAGTGGGAACAACTCGCCGATTAACAACCACGAAATAGGACTGATACCGAGCGAAAAGGCAACAGTGAAGACCACAACACAAGACAAAGGTATCCAATCTCCAGGAAAGATGACCGGAGCGGCGTGACCCAACTGTAAATAGTTAATATAAGAGCCAAAGCCAGCAAGTGCTAACGACATCATAACACCGCTACATATAAGCAAAGGCAGTCTTCCGATCTTATCAATAAGCAAACCGGACACACAAGAGGCGAACATTTGCAGAGTACTCATAACTATAGCACCCACGTGAGGACTGACCGTTCCGAACGCTTTTCCGAACGTGGAAACTGCATAAAAGTTGAACGCGTGAGCTCCGGAAAATCTTTGAAACAACATCAAACCGCATGTTATCAACACGGGACCCATCAGCCTCTTCGACAGCAAAACTTTAATCGGGTGTCCACCCGTGTCGCTGAACTGCTTACTGGCTAAAATGTTCGTTCTTATCGTGGCCAATTCTTGTCTGGTGTCAGTTTCTGGACCTCTCAACCATTGCAAGGATTTGGCAGCCTCTTCGTCCTT
The DNA here is from genome assembly GCA_022651745.1 of Parapsyche elsis. Taxonomy (NCBI): domain Eukaryota; kingdom Metazoa; phylum Arthropoda; class Insecta; order Trichoptera; family Hydropsychidae; genus Parapsyche; species Parapsyche elsis. The sequence goes on from JAGVSN010000006.1 coordinate 1,473,320, forward strand.
GCCCTTCAGAAGTAGGAAGCTGGGTGTTTCTGGTAGTTTGATCACGGCGATGAAAAGCAACGTCGGTGCTATCGCCACTACTAATGCCAGCTTCTGCCAATTTAGATACGCTCCAACGGAAAAACTGACTAAAATACCGATCTGGTTTAAAATTTTCGATAATGATGACAATCTCCCTCGAACTTCAGGCAATGTTATTTCACTTATATACACCTGCAGAAGAAAAGAAAACAATGGATAAATAAACATTCTTGTAATAAGCAAACGTGTACATTACATTATATTCTAACATGTTTGATTGCCACTATGTGTACATATTTGAACGGTTTTTGGGTATCGTTTACCGTTTTGAATATACTGTTCCGTTTTCGTAAGATTTATGAGCACATATCAAGTTTCGATATTTTCGATATGACATTTTAACCGTGCGGTCAAAATAAATTGGATATTATACGCGCTATTAACATAAATTAACCAGATAGGTACCTTCACAGATATAAAACAAGATAAATTTCTAACGAGATAAATTTAAACGTTGGGACAGTCGCGAGCCGCGCACATAAATCATCTAAATTTGTCCCTTAGTTCGATTCGTCATATGCGTTCAGACCAGTGAATCTCAAAATCAATTATTTATTCCATCTTAATTATACATACATATATATGTTTACCTGTGTAACCATGGTGACAATAGCTGTGAGGAAACCTGCAGTCAAGGAAGTGCCATACAGCAACATGACAGAATCTGCAAAAGCCGTCATCAACCAACTCATACCGAAAGGTAGTGATATGCAAAGTAAAACTTTCCTTCGTCCCATCTTCATTGCCAGACCACCAAGAATACCACCAAACAATGCACCTTAAAATTGAAATAAAATAATATTATAGCAAAATACAATATGTAATTATTATATGCATGTAAGAGTAGCATCTAAGTACTACGTATGCACAATAGAAATTCTGTTAACAATGGTATGCTTTTAATTCATCAGCTTATTCAGCACTCAAAATAGCTTTACACAGCAAAATGCTAATATACTATAAGTCTTATGCAAATTTCCAGCACTGAAAGCTTTTCAATCATTAAACAATTATAAGCATATCGTACATCGAAAGGTTTAATATTCATCGTTGAAATTTCCAATGGAGCTTTCATCACGCGTTGCGTAACTTCGAACGCGCACAATAATAGAGTATCACTCCCAAAACGAAAACAGTTTGGTACCTTTAAGCGGCTTAGGAAAAAATCATTTATACGTAGGACAAGTTTAATCTGTGATTTAATCTGGTGCGAGAAAAAAAAACTCATTAAAAGTACAGAATAACGTTTCGTACGCATGTCGTTATCGATAACCCAGATTCGGTTCATTCAACATGCAATGTCCACGCCTGTCACACACTGTTATGAATTATATCCGCATATTTTTACTATAGTATTAGTATACCTACATGTTTTTTACTTTATTTCTAAAGGGAAGGATCCCTTAGATCAGTATTCCTCAAACGGAACTTCATTGTTACGCAAGCGAAAGCTTCGAGAAATTGTACATGTCAAACAAAAGGTTAATGTCGCGTTGGAGTATTTTAAGATTCGTTTTTCAACTATTCAAAAAAAAAAATGATAATACGACAGTCGCAAAAATAAAAGTAAACATGGAAATGCGTAAAGAGATATTTGGCAACACTTCAAGGAACGTTCAGGTGCAAACGTCTCGCAATTATGTCAGCGACCCCTCTTGTTGTGACTGTGGAAAATGCGTGAAAATTCAACGCGCCAAAAAAGTGGTTCAAGGGTGCACGAAGAAAATATTTCGCAAGGTGACGACGTTTCGTTAAACGAAAACGATTAACGTTGGCAAATTCGTAGAACTGTGACGTTACGTGACGCACGTAGTCACGTTACGGAGAAACAATTGTAAAAATTCCACGTGCTACCTTTCAGGTATTCAAACGGTGATATTGTAGGTAGTTACGAGCTCGAAATATTCATTCAGTACGTTTTAAGGTTTTAACCGCACACTCGCATAATATTTTAAATTAATATCCCAATACTGTACGGATAAAAGTACTTGTGTATATTACACGATCGTGCTGAAAATACAATAACAGACTTTCGAATATGCCGAATATGTTTTATTTAACTATGTAACAATTGGCTCGGGAACACACCATTCTATGGTTTTTGATTTTATTTCGGAAATGAGGGTAAGCTGTAAAATTCATTAGTTATAATACAAAGCCGATAAAGAGTGGCGCGTGGCGTATCAAAGGCGCCGTTCATTTCGTTCGATTTGATTTGAATACCAAATTAAATCAATGCTATTGACGAAATTCATTTGTACAGCGCAAAATGCCTATCGGTGTAGGTCATCGATTGTTGTTTTTCACTTTACCGATTGAAATTTGCTTTTATGAATTTAATACGCCGAAATCGACCTTCGATTTTATTGTTAATGTTGCATGAATAAACTTTTCGATGAAATGTGATGAATTCGTTCCTAGTATTCGTATTATTTGAAATGTAATCGATAAACATCATTTCACGCGATGTTTTTTTATTTATTTAATTTATATTGAACATGTTTGATATTAATGGAGTTTATTATGTATGTATATTAGATGAGAGATGTTATTGACCGGTTGTTGCCACAAAGGAAACACATTTGAAAGCTTTCATGTTTTTTTATAAGTACTCCCACGCTTTCGTGATCGTTTTCGGAAATTCTTAAAATGTACGTGATTCATGAAAATTTCATACGCATTGCCAAAAAACTGATTTTTGTTACAAAAACAAACATCATAATGTAATCTTGACATTTTAAAACAACACCAATAAATTAATAATTATAAAAACGCTTTGAAGACCACTGGAAGTTTATTACAATTTCAATAAAATTCCAGCGAAAAATTAAATGCTAATCTTTACGGAAGGAATTGTTTGCGAGTTTGTCTTTTAATAACATTTTTCTGTTGAAAAATACCTTCACAGGTCATAAAAAAATAAATAAAAGCAGACATCCTTGTAAATTTGTGTTTAATACAACAATTTCAATGTTGAATATGAGATGCTCATAATAATATACATGCACACAGGTTCAAAAGGAGGAAGCCGCCCCTGTGCACAAGTGGCCATCATTGTAGAAGCTTTGGTACATAATCCAATAATAAACCAGACGCAAGCGATAAAGCTTAATTTACCTAATCTAAACATTAGAGTGGGACCCTCGTCAGCTTCTACGAGCTTCTTTTTTCATTTTTTCCATCTCCGCGGGTGCATTTTTAAGTGTACAGAGAGCGTCGGATCGCCACCGACGAGATAACTGTACACGGGGGTAAATAAGAAGTTATTTCCAAAGTCGTTAAGATTATTTATTACGTTGGCGCGTGAGGAGGACGAACCTAATAATGAAGTCCAAATAAAAATACTGTTGAGACAGTAAAATCTCTGGTAATATGACCGATAAATTAGCCGAAGACTAGACCACGCTCTCGACTCACAAATCTCGACGTATACATATACATATCATCAATTCCAACTCGGCGATGTCCAATTAAATGGATGCATTGTTTGGACACAGCGATAGCTCAGCAGTTTGAGCAATGAATTCAAAACAATAAAGCAACGGATACTGGTTAAATATTTGTTAAACAGTGAAGAGGCTAAGTTTGATATCAAACACCTATACAACTGAGAAGATTACGTGAGATCTTCCCACAGTTGCAATTAATTCCGCTTTATTTATTCTTCGAGCAAATGAAACTTCCTAGTATTTGAATGATGGAGACATACATACAGAATGTTGAAATGAAATGCACGGAACGAAACCAATATGTTTTTGGAAACAAAGTTGTATTTGTGTAAAGCGGCGCGTGCCTACAGCATTTTATTCCTATCTTTTGTACATAGCTCGAAAGGCATTCTCGAACAATCGAAAAATCCCGGAAAGAAGCGTTTCGTTGTTTGGAGATATAATTTTTTTACTTTATTTCTTATTGTGACAAAACTCGAAACGTGTCGGAATGCACTGGCACGTTTCGCCGAAAGAATCAATAATGATTCCCAAATAGTCCACACAATATAATATATATGTATGTATGTATGTACACTCTGAACATGTACAGACAGTGGTACACTGAGATCCTTTTGTCACATCACAATACACACACCCAGCGAATTCCAAACGTTCGAGGGACCGCAATAGAAGTGCATATGAGCGGGTATTCGGAGTTTGACTTAAAAATGAGTCATTGGAGTCATTAAAATGCCGGAACGAGCGTTCCGTTTGGTGCATTTGTGTGTTGCGGTCACCTGTGCTCGGCGATAATTCAGTCAGTGGCTCCACGCTGGCTACTATGTCGCATTGCGCCATATCACACTATCAGTTCGTATACGCTGAATGCAAACATTTTGGTGAACATGACTGGATGTGTAGAAGAAATAAGACGAAGAATGAAACTAGGATGCAGCGCTTTCGGGAGAATGAACATAGTTTTAAATCCAACATCGCGCTATGCTTAAAGAATGGCTTTCAACCAATGCGTATTGCCAGATATGACATACGGATGTGAAACGTGGATGCTGAATTCTACGCAAAATTCAGTGCATACAGAGAAGCGTGGAGAGATGTAGGTATGCTTGGAATAACAAAAAGCGATCGATAGAGGAATACATGGGTGAGAAGCATGACTAAAGTGGCGGATATAGCAGAACGTGTGAAAAAGTTGAATTGGCAATGGGCTACACCAGCGGTCGGGAACCGGCGGCTCCGGAGCCGCATGCGGCTCTTTGTATGAAAACCTGCTGCTCTCCCTGCGAAGCACAAAACGTTAACACCTAATTTACATATAATCAAAATTAATCCTATTTCCATAACTTCATGACTATAAAAAGCTATAAGATCGTTTTTCAGATCAAAGTTTGTAATACTTTTTAGTAATAAACTGTCGAACATTAAAAAATTTCATGAAGATTATCTTCTTTCTATTATTTAGAATAGATCTTATTTCTTACAGCTATTCATTTTTTAAAAGAGCAATATTTAATTTAATTTTGAATATATAATCCGAAAATAAAATGTTGCGGCTCCCAAGCTTACTAATTTTGCAAGGTTATCCGTAATTTGGCTCTTAGCTTGAAAAAAGTTCCCGACCACTGGGTTACACATAGGTATAGAGAGAAAAATGGATGGCAGATGGACGCGAGAAATACTCGAATGGTAACCGAGAGGATGTGGAAGAAAGCAAGAAAGACCAAACGGACGAATTAAGAAGAATTTGTGGAATCAATTGGATGCCAATTGCTCAAGACAGACAGGAATAGAAGAGGATTAGAGAGGCCTTCATCCTGAAAAATTAAAAAAAAAGTTATTTTCCAGAAAGCATAACTACATATGTACATATGATAGAACATTTTTTATGAAAGTGAAGAGATGAATTGATGAATTCAATAATATCAATATGAAATATCGAACTAACAATATTTCACCACCTATTTGTGTGACATTGACTAAAGATATTGAATGAGTACCAGTTTGCACCCATTTGTAGTCCTTGCAGCAGTTTTGTAACTGTTGCCGGAGCTGCGTAACTCATACGTGCAAAACTCGAAAGGAGTCACGAACTGGTATAGAATCCTAAAATCGCTTCATAAATATTATAATGATACGATAGTATAGATATTTTACATGGTAAATCACTGGCAATTCAATTTGAACTTTGACTAATACAACAACAGGGCCGTACAGAAACCGCGACGAGTGTGCCTAACGCGAACCATTATGAATGAAAGAGAATCTGTACAAGTGTGTGCAACGGAGAAACACCACAAAGATGCTCAGTATGTTCTTCTGATTCATGTGCACTAAAATACCGAACACTTGGATCAACCGACGACACCACAATGCAATTGGAACACAACAGCTCATACGTACATACATACATACAACTCATCACTAAATAGTGAAAGAGGACCCCATTGTACAGCTCGCTGGGTCATTGATACCGCATTTTTTCGACCACATTTCATTCACAATTATGTACATACTCCTGATGGAGTTATAATTATTCGTTTCCCGAGTTTCCCGTCGGTTTGATCCGCGTGTTTCGCATTACGAGCGAGTTAGTGTCGGCACGTGTCGACAGAATCTGCATCATCGTTCAGTTCCGGTGCACTGATGATGACCAGCTGCCGGTCGAGTTTCATCCAGCATCCGTCCAGTGGATTAATCATCAATGGATCCACGAATTTCAAGAGCACTCTCCTGCGCGTAATGTGATACACGATTGCAGTTAGTGTACGCTGCCATTATAATAAGTACCTTGTCTAAGTGAAAATACTTCAATTTTTTTCTCGAATGATTAAACAGACACACACACACACAAGAATTAATGTATATATCCATATAATATATAGATTAATTTGTGTTGGATATAATTTAGTATTTAGCCTTTGAGGCAGTTGTTTATTAAGCCAGCTGAACGTTTGCCGTTTTTGTACATAAGGCAATAGACGTAGATAAAGTAGCACTATGATTGTCATCATCTCGTCGTTCGTTACATAAAAGGCTATTGAGTATGTGGAAACCAATTTCCTCGGCTGGTTCTCATTTCCCGTTTAATTGTGCCCGGAAAAACCAACTGATAGAAAGCGCTCGCGTATACATACAACATACATACATAGGTAGACGTCGTACATACAATATATTTTATGAAGGGTTTCGACACATGTAATACACAATAACGCGTCATGTTTCGTATTAATTAGTTCCATTGTCTGCAGCGAACGTATTAAGAAACGCTCTTATAATGAGATTTTAATATATATATTTTCGTTTCGACTCGATTTATTTTCAAAGCGTATTATGTACTCGTTTTTTCCCCCCCCATCCACCCGTCAGACACAAACGTCGCACGATTTTGTGAAAAATCAAATTTTCCCAGAAAAGTTCGGACGCGAAACGTGACTAGGCATAATGCGGAGCTTTTTTACGACACGAAAGCTTAAGCCGATATTTAGGAGTATACGTCGAGTTTCAAATTACTATGCGCATGAATATTTCACGCGTATAAACACTACGTTACGGTTACTCTAGGTTGGACCGAGTCGAAATTTTAATAGTAAATTAAATAAAATCGACATGTAATTAAGCACGAGTCTGGTAAATTTACAAAAAGCGCACGTTGCAACCGGATTTTATTGTAAATTATGCTGCGGATGATTACCAAGTTCAAGAACCTGATTATTACAAGCATCGCTTATCGTCGCGTCGGATCGGAGTCGTATTTTTCTTTAAATCGTAAAATGTGTAATAAATGCACACGCTCCTTGGAAAATATTCGAGCATAATTAAGAGAAAACATATTGACAAGTCGTATAACAACGTAACGTGTTTTATTTTTTGCTCATTAAATAGCCGAGAATTATGTGGGAGTATCTATTGAATTGTGTGGGCGCTGAAGATTTACGCTTTTACTATGAACCACTATTATTACCCTTGTTATTTATGATAAACGAATCGACATTTCTTCGGGTAGTTTGTCGGGTTTTAAACATTGAAATTTGAATGCAACTTACCCAATAAACTGAGACTGGCTACCCAGGAAGCTTCTTGATCTGTGACCGTAAACGGATGATGATCTGATGTAGAATTTCCCTGCAATGAAGCGATGGCTGGTGAACTATAACCTTTGCCCAGACCACCTGCCAAAGGTCCGAGAGATACTGCCAGTGCTGCTAAAACCTATAATTACAAAATATTGTTAGGTTGAAATTAAATTGCGCAACTCGTAAAACTATGAAAGCGCTCCGACACCAAAAGCGGACACTTTCTTTGTAACACTTAATTGAAAATTTCAACAATTATTTAGAAAATGAATAATCTACACTATAGTCTCGTAAAAGTAAGTTTAATCAAATTTAAATCTCGTTAAAGAATAGCATAATATAAATTAATTTCCGGTCTACGTTAAACGAGAAAGTGATACACATGTAAGTTTTTCTGCTTTGATTACTTTATTCCTGCTTTACTATTCTTTAATATTTCTACACTTAACTTTCTAGGTATATTATTTATCATTTCATTTATATATTTTAATGATACGTAAACAGACTGTGAGCCTAGTGTTTGTACATGAAAATTTAATTAAAAAAAAAACAATATAGGTTTTATAAACACGTTGATAAAATAAAGATCTACTAGGAAAATTGCTCACGCTTGATGTACCCAGTGTATTGTGTAAATATTTGCAGTTCAAATTTAACGTTCTCGACGTTCTCGTTAATCAAATATAATTTTTTTTATCATATTTGATGAAAAAATTTGAAGAAATCCGCAATCGCAGCCAAACAAATATTATTCAAATTAATTCCGCAAAAATTGTACTGTCGAGGTGCGTTTGCAGTATTATAATACATGTATGTACAAAGGAAATATACATGTATGTACATATGTACATATGTATTTACGATGCTTTTACTACGTTGTAAATCAACCTTTAAAATAAGATTACACGTGGATAGCAGCATATTAATGTCACAATAAAACGTGCCTAGTTTAATTCATAACGTAGGGGATTTCACTTCAACTGTACGATTAGAATACGCGGAATAGAGAGTCACATACATATGTATGTACATATCTATCAAACGGTGGCTGCATTTATTTGCATCTACATTCGCGCATTCTGCGAATTTAATTCAAGAGCGTGTATCTGTGTTTACATTATGTTATGACTGTTATGAGTAATAAGGAAAACGTTAAAAATAATCGCATCGTTAACCCGGTCACGGTTTGTTTTGCTCGCAGCGACATTATCACAGCTAGCGCAATATCAATTGTTGCATATTGACCCCGTGAACTTGATTTAACACGAAATGAAATTTACGAGCAATTTTATTTTCGTCTCGAATCGAAAGCTGCGGATTCGATCGTTACCGGTTAAATATGGTTTTCTGCGGAAAATTCGTCGACGCAAAGTGATTCGCGGGAAATCGCGATGAAAAGCAAACGATGCGAATACGTGAAACGGCATCGCAAAAAACGAAAGGCAAAAAGTAAACGCGAAAAGACAAGGGCAACGAACTGTAGCATCTAGCCAAAAATGCGGATACGGGTATGCCAACGTTCTTTTTTAGAATTTAAATGTAGTGAAAAATGCTCTCGTAAAGATTGTGCGAAAATTTGACCTCGAGACTTATTTGTATCAGGTATCCATCCCCTGATCACATTTTCATTTAGTCTATTTCAGTCTATGTGTGCAGAATCGCTATAACTCAAAAACCGTTTATCCTACCACACTGAACCTTCTTATGTATATGTTTATTGCCGGCCATTACAAATGAATAAGGCTTTCAAAAAAATTCGTCAACCGGAAGTGGTACTTCCTTTGGAAAATCACCTAATTTTCTGTTATCTTTGGCAATTTTTTCCAGCAAAACGATCATATGTACATTTATATTAAGTATATATGTATTTGCCAGTACTCGTTTGCAGAGCCGGATGCGGATCACATTCTATTAACCTGTCCGGACATGGGCTTGGAAAGTGGTGTTCTCCTTGGAGCTATCCGAGGGTCCTCGGATATGGTCCATGGAATTGTACCATGGATATTTGGTTGCGGATTAGGGGTCTTTCAGGGGCTTTGAGATTTTCGCCCAATCCATTGGGAAAAAGTGCTCCGCTGGGGAGTACTATGATCCGAGCCCTTGAGAGGAAAGTCTTTCAAAAATTACCCTAGCTTTATTTTGGTGTCTTCTCTGTATTTAGTTTAACAGTGATGCGCGGTTGTTCCCAACGGAAATATTCGTGGGGTGGCCTCATGTGAGGGTCGTGAGGAGAAAGGATGTAGAGGTGTTTCTTCTCAAGGCGGCTTACATACATATATGTACATATATTAAGCTGAAAAAGTAAGATAGAATGTGTGTATGTGCATCGACCTTTAAAGTAATATAATTTCGCCTAGCGGAAGTAGTACTTTTACTCATGGTGAAACTATTACTTATATCAAGTTGAAATTTCATATCGATGAAATTCATCTCAAAACGGTACATTTGACGATATTTTGATTAAATTTTACAATCTGTGGATTCACATACAGAGTACTGGTATCTTGTATGTATGTAGTCTCAAAACGGTGTAATTTCGTACCCATTGATGAAAATTTGATGTATGTATGTATGTATATTGATTTCCTCGTTGACAATTACGTCAGCATGTTAGCTTTGCATTTATGTAAGTGCACAATGCAGTATACACACCTGGGCCCTATAGTGCGTTCTGCCGCTGGCAGATCTCGCCATCATGGCAGTGCTTTCGGGCGACATTTCGTCACTGTTTGGGGCAAACACTAGTACAGGCCATCAACCATTTCGTTCGATCAAACACAAAGATGTCGGTCAAAAGCTCGTACGCGTGTCGGTTGGCACGCACGCACTGCGGGGAGCGCGATAGCCACGTGTCATGATGCTCGTGCCATCATCACAGCGTGCCACTGTCAAGTCTGAAATGAAAAAAGAAAAAAAAACATAAATTAACAGGTTACATGACTCTCGTTTAACACGTACTGTATTCAACAAGAAGGGAAGCGTTAGTAAAGGTACAGATTCGCGCTCTACGCTATGACTCTGATGTGGATTTCGACAAATGTGACGTCACGTCTATCAAAATTCATATAAGAGTCTACGTTGACGGTGAATCTGAGCCTTAATATGGTTTCCTATCGGTTAGTTTGCCTAGTGAACGCTCAAACGCTTAGGACCAAATTTTGTATGTATAGAATGTATAGTCGGCTAACCTTTTTCGAGCTATACATAGAGCCAAATTAGGAAAAACCTTGCAAAATTGGTAAGTTTGGGAGCCGCAACATATTATTTTCGAATTATATATTCAGTTATGACGTATGTATGTGAAACGTGGATGCTAAATTCAAGAATCTTACATAAGATCCAGTGCACACAGAGAAGCATGGAAAGATGTATGCTTGAAATAAGAGATCGCAAGAGAAATACATGGTTGAGAAGCATGACCAAAGTGGCGGATATAGCGGAATGTGTGAAAAAGTTGAAGTGGATACATAGCGAGAAGAATGGTATCCCAGAATGGTATGGTATCCCAGGTGATGTGAAAGAAAGCAAGGTAGACCGAGTGGACGATGGGCTGATGAATTGAGAAGAATGTGTGCTAGACAAGTGGATGCAGATTGCTCAAGACAGACAGGAATGGAAGAGGATTGGAAAGGCCTCCAGTGTGAGGGCCTCCAAGACTGAATGGATGCATTATAGCGAGAAGAATGGATGGCAGATGGACGCGAGAAATACTGGAATGGTATCTGAGAGGATGTGAAAGAGAGCTAGGTAGACTGAGTGGACGATGGGCTGATGAATTGGGAAGAATGTGTTGAGTCATGTGGATGCAGATTGCCTTCATCCAGCAGTGGATGATGAACGGCTGAAAATGATGATGATGATGATATTGAAAATTAAATTAAATGTTACAAATTAATCATCAATTAAATGGATAGCTGTAAGAAATAAGTTATCATCGTGATATTTCTTAACATTCAAAAGTTTATTACTAAAAAGTATTATAAAGTTTAATATGAAAATGGCCATGAAGTTATGGACATGGGATTCATTTTGATCTTGTGTAAATTGTGTGTCAACATTTTGTGTTTCACGCAAAACGTTGGATGACAGCGAGAGCGGCAGGTTTTCATACAAAGAACCGCATGCGGCTACGGAGCCACGGTATTTTTTCCATATTAGTGTTCTGCTCAATTATCTCCTGCAGACATTTCAAACTGACGGCGCGCGTAAATTTCCGAAATAGAAGGACGATTTATTCGAGATTGTTTGATTTAAATAGTAGAAATTATGTGTTCAGAAAAATTAAAGGAGTTCCAAAGCAGGATTCTATCGGAAATATAGTGGCAGAACGACAAATATTTCATTATTGAGATACGAATTCGAAGCAAGATTCCAAAATTTTAAAAATTGCGAAAAAGAATTTGCGTTGTTTACTGCAAAATTTAATTTAAATCTCGAAGATGCTGATGATGATATACAGTAGAATTAATTAAATTATTGCAGTGTGACTTTGTTCTGAAAGAAAAGTTTATGAATATTGGCATACCAAATTTGTATTCGCATTTGCCAGCAGACCGTTTCCCAATATTTATAAAATTTGCTTACCGAATATATTGTGGATGTTTGGCAGCACATACATATTTATGCGAGCAAATATTTTCAATTACGAAAAAAAGTATCCCGAACGCTCTGATACGATAAACATATATGTACATATGTATGTATGTATGAGCAATAATAAATGTGGCATAATCCCAAGAAATTAATTAAACCAAATTATTAATCGGTTTGCAAAAAAGATGTCAAGTTTTTTTTCGAATTACCTCTTGAACCTTGGCCCATGGTCATTTTTTTCCCTTCAATGTGGCCCACGGACCTAAGTGAGTTTGACATGCCTGCCATAGGACTAGCCAGGGTATGCGCACGAGGCTTAGGACCGCCTTTTCTGAAAATATACTGAGCGAATATTTCCTATTTGTTAAGCAGATTACTGTTTGAACACGTGTTATACGTTTATATTTGATGGATGACTTTTTCATTTGAAGTTTTCGGTATGAAGAACTCGGTATGTATGTATATTATACAAACACATCGAAAACGAAAAATTGTATGCCTACCAATTCAAACAAACTCCGAGTTTTTCGTTTTAAAAACATTTGATACATGATTTTCGTATTAGAAACTGCTCAAATACGAATACAAATAATCCTTCAGCATCTGCTAATGTTTCAAGTTTATTTTTTTAGCACTTGTTTCGGTTTCTTCAAAGGATGCCGCATCCTCTTTACAGTCTCATCGCTTTCGATCTTTCATCGCGGTTAAATCAATTCCGTTAAAAATATACAACATACATAACAGCTCTCATGTAGCACTCATTGTCTTCTATGTCGCTAAATTAAACTGTTACACATATTTCACCGTTTGCACCTATTTCTCAACCGTTTTGACAGAATAACCAAACATTCACAGCATCTGTCGAAGTTGTTGTTGATAATGATGATGTCGCTGATTTGCACGGTGTGTTGACTAGCACTCTCAACGCTTTGCAATTTCGAAAAAAATGTCGAATCCGTTGAAAGGACAACCGAGCAATATAATCACAAGTTTCGAAATATAAAACAAAAAAAAATCGTCGCGACAGACCCAAAATTAGTCCACCGAGTTGAATGTCCGAATGTGCTATTCGATTTTGTACGAATTATAATTAATGTGCCAGATGATTTAAACATTATAATTTCAACACTCGTCCAAACATGGATTACATAAGCGAATTAGTAGATCATATAATTTTTTACACGAACCATATAAGGAAATTGCTGTGTTGTGATCTTGTGATACATAGCAACCAAATACTTCTAGGAATCGACGGAAATAACATTTTCCAATGTAATTTTTTTTTTAGTGAGCACTGGGATGATTCACTGTGTATTTTGTTTACCCTTAACCTTATTACTTTATCCTAATCGGATAAAGTATTGTGATCGTGCGAAAATTCGACCTCGAGATTTTGACTGATTTGTATCGAGTATCATCCCCAGATCACGTTTTCATGATTTCTAAAAAATGTCTGTATGTCTGTATGTCTGTATGTCTTGTACTTATGTGTGTGTGTGTCTGTATGCGTGTTTTCTCCGAAACTGTCAAATCTATCAAGCTGAAATTTCATATCTATTATTTCCACGTAAAGTGTAAGAGCCATAACGAATTTGGTCAACATCAATGAACCGGAAGTAGGGTTTTTTTCTTGTAGAAAATTCTAAAATTCTTTTACCACAGAATATTTCCGAAACGGCTCCGGGAATTTTGTCCAAATTTCATATCTATAGTTTTCACGTTAGCCGTAAGACATACTGTGATTTTGGTCAACATCTGACTACCGAAAATGGCAGTTTACTCTTGAACGATTTTTTGTTTTTTATTTTTTTCGACCTTTTAAATATGTGGTATCGTCACAATATTGTAATGTTGTAATTTTGAGAGAAATTGATATTTAAAAAAAAAAAAATTAATAAAACTAGTCAACCGGAAGTAGGTTTTTTTTTTTTTTTGTTGAAAAGTTTACCGCAAAATATTTCCGAAGCCGCACCGGGAATTTTCTCGAAATTTCATATCTATAGTTTTCACGTTAGCCTTAAAAGATACTGTGATTTTAGTCAACTTCTGACTACCGGAAATGGCAGTTTACTCTTGAACGATTTTTTTTTTTTTATTTTTTTCGACCTTTTAAATATGTAGTATCGTCACAATATTGTAATGTTGTAATTTTGAGAGAATTTGGTATTAAAAAAAAAAAAAATTAATAAAATTAGTCAACCGGAAGTAGGTTTTTTTTTAATTTTTGTCGAAAAGTTTACCGCAGAATATTTCCGAAACTGCATCGGCGATTTCGTCGAAATTTCATATCTATAGTTTTCACGTTATTTGTAAGAGATACTGTAATTTTAGTCAACTTCTGATGACCGAAAGTGGCAGTTTTTCCTATTTGAATATATGCCGAAGATCGTATTTTACATACGCGCGCGCACTCAACACAGTGATTCTATGATATATACATATGTATGTATGTATGTTGGTTGGTGTGGTGGTACGCATGCGTTTTATTAACTTACGTACTTAAAAAAATTAATTTCGTTACTCTTTGTATTCCTCAAATATATGGATAAAGTCATGGGTTGGCCACACCCGAATTTTTTAATTTAACCTTATTGTCAACAGTCTAAATAAAACGTGTAGATAACATGAAAAAATAAACAAAAAGTTTTGAGAATCATTGTTTGCGACTTAAAAAAGACAGTTTTATGATTCGTTAGTGATTTTACAACTGTAATAGGATTTCAAGTATTTACGGCGAAAGCAATTGGATTAGTTTGTATTTATTTTATCGTGTTTTTTACGATCTCTTTAATTAGTTTAGTCTTTACGGACATGAACTAAAAATTTTACTGTTTTTTCTGCAACACTTTGTAAAACTATTACACTTACACAGATAATAAAATAGCATATACGCATTATTATTACTATATACACATTCAAATATGTAATATAACAATAATCAGAAATAAATTTAACTTTGCGGTTACCGCCAAAAACCACAAAATTACATTTAATCGAATATTAAAAACAGCAATTCCAAATGACTTCTATACATATATAACTAGCTGAACCCCTGTGTGTGTGTGTGTGTGTGTGTATGTACATACAATAAAATACATATATTGTACAAAAATAACAAATTTCATTAGAAAGAGGACGGTATGAACTTTGAAATGCTTTTATGTAGTGTTGTTAATTTTATTAGTAATCATCGACCTTTTAGCGACCACTGTTTACGTCTCGAGTACAAAATTGCTAGTATATTTTATTCTATAAATAATTTTAAAATGTAAATTATTTATAGAGAAATATTTTTACTACGAAGCCGATGCGATAAAATACAATTAACAAGAATGTGGAAAATTCCGAAAAATGTTCTCAGTGAAAATATGCAGAAATTCAGTTGTCGTATTGCGACGTGTTGCGTCGCAATTAAACCAAAATATGACCTAATCTTTACGCACATTGCATCACGGGCTATTTAGTATGAATGTACATATAAAATTTTATGTAAATTTGGCAACGCGATATAATCCAGTGGCCAAAAAGTTTAAAGCTTTTTTTACCACCTGAACGTTTGTTAAATCTCCAGAACTCGCGAGACTTATTAATAATGAATACTATCAGCTATCACGGTACACACAAATTTAATTAATGTCCAATTGCAACATCGCATCATAGTTACGGCACAGTTCAAAAGGCCACGCACGAAGCTAATGTCTTAAGAAGACATCTACAATGGTTTATGTGCGTCTTATAAATCGGATGTTAAACTCGAAAATCGTAATTGACGTTGTTGTATTGTATTGTATTGTGTGTGTGTGTGTGTGTTATAGGCGTTGACTGGAAAGTTCCGACGACCAGCGTTTCCCAAAAGCTCGCGCAATGATGGCCAATTTCCCTTGAATTATGCACGGTGATTTTTCAGCGAGATTGAATTTTATGGAAACGGCGTCTTAATAAAATTATATTATTTCGCTAACAGCACCTGCTTATCTTCGACGCTAATTTATTATATAAGACCGAAATGAAAACGCTGGCGAAGGCGCTCCCATTTAAATAAATTTTCCCTGGAAAATTGTGCGTATTTTAAAATAAATTGCGATAAGGCCAAACAAACACACAGCACCAGCTATAAAATTCTCCTTATATGTACATATGTATTTACATATCATCATCATCATTTTCAGACGTTCACCATCCACTGCTAGATGGAGGCCTTTCCAATCCTCTTCCATTCCTGTCTGTCTTGAGCAATCTGCATCCACTTGACTCGCACACATTCTTCTCAATTCATCAGCCCATCGTCCACTCGGTCTACCTTGCTTTTTTTCAGATCACCTGGGATACCATTCTTGTGTCCACTTCAACTTTTTCACACGTTCCGCTATATCTGCAACTTTGGTCATTCTTCTTATCCACGTATTTATCTTACGATCTCTTCTCCTTATACCGAGCATACATCTTTCCATGCTTCTCTGTGTGCACTGGATCTTACGTAACATTCTTGAATTTAGCATCTACGTTTCACATTCATACGTCATAACACTCATAACCAGCAGTACGCATTGGTCGTATGCCATGTTTTTTAAGCATAGCGGAATGTTGGATTTAAAAACTATGTTCATTCTTCCAAAAGCGCTCTATCCTAGTTTCATGTGTTCTTCTTTACATCCAATCATATTTACCAATTGTCCTAGGTTTAATTAAATATCAACTATATCTACAGTATGATTATCTACTGTGACTACGTTTTGCGTGCAAAATTCATTAAACATGATTTTAGTTTTATTAAAATTAATTGTTAAGCCTACTTTCATACTTTCGTTTGCTTAATTGTGTTATTTACATATATATGGACTCAGTCATACCGAGATGAGTTGCATATGCGATGTTTCACTAGCGACCTTCTTTTTGACCTATTTATGTATGTACATCGATGAATACACCTACATACATACAGTTAGAATATATTATGGCGTAAATTGTGCATTAATCTTTCACTACACAATTAATATGCGTTCGAAAAGTGTTGTTATGAGATTTGAATGAGGGCACTAGTTACGTTTTTTGACCCTGCAACTCGAACAGATCTAAAGAGCGTTGCAACGTTAACCCATTAATCACCGTCCGTCCGTCCGTCCGTGGTGTGCAGTCGCTGAAGCACGGCCACGCCAGCCCAATTACCATGTGAACCAATTAATCACAGAGTTGCTTGCCACTAGCTTGCCACTTTGCCATTCGGTGGATCCATCATTGACAACGGCGGCCCTTCACCAAGGGCGATGTCCCCGAACGTCCAGAGTTTCTCAAAAATAGACGCGAAATTGAAGACACTCATAAAATTAGGACAGACAGACACAGTCCTAAAGTATTTATTTCTGCAGAATGATCCGCGGTTCATGGGACATTTTGTACAATATTGAAGATGGGACAGCGTTAACTGCCATTGCCACACTAATAATAGTGGAATAATGATTAACGCCAATTATATATTTTGACTACCAAATCACAACTGGGCCTCGACTTACGTAACGATATTATGTGTATTATAAGGTTTATGACTGTGGTTAGCCATTATTTTACTAGGGCCTGTGTGGCAGTGGCAGTTAATGCTGGGATACGGAATGTCATTACTCATTACAATCATTGTAATTGGAATCATTGGATGAATTTGCAGTCATTGAATGATTGGCAATATAAATTGAAGCTGTTTCCAAAAATTCATTATTGTACTATGAATTTATGTATATGTATGTACATATGTACCTAAATCACGATACATCTTCTATCTATCTATATATATAAAAATCAATGTCTGTTTGTTTGTTTGTTTGTCTGTCTGTCTCTTATATGTAGGTTCCTAAACCACTCAACCGATCGCGATGAAACTTTCAGGACTTATTGTGATCATGCCGGGGATGGTTCCTGTGAAAAAAAATCGGGATAAAACGGGAACGGGCCTGCTCATGCGTCAGATAACGTACTAAGAACGGGAATGGCATCGGGATCGGGACCGGGATCGGGATCGGGAACGGGAACAGGATCTGGAACGGGAACGGGAACGGGATCGGGAACGGCCTGCTCACGCGTCAGATAACGTACTAGGAACGGGAACGGGATCGGGAACGGGAACGGTATCGGGCATTGCAACGCTTGCCGGGTCAGCTAGTAGATACATATAAAATTCATATTGTTCCATTCGATCTCATTAAAAATTTTATAGTGAAACTTATTTAAAATGTAATTGTACTTCGCATTGAAAAATAAAATATGTAATTTGAATCATCAAAAGGAAAATCCCGCTTGAAAAGGTTAATTGCTAAAATTAAACAAAAAAAAAAACCCAAATCTTTGTATGCAAAGCGAAATTTTAAATTTAATATTTTATATCAGTATAATTAATACGAGTCCTCGACGTTTAATAGCTGTTAAATTGATGAATTTTAACATCAATTAAGACGAATAAGTGTACAGTGTCAGTTAAAGCGCGAATTAACGCCAATTCACAGCCCAAAGCGCTAAATCGACGATAATCAAAAACTAATTTATACAAATTTAATATTTCAATCAATACGTATTACGTGTGTACGCATCCTGAATATGACCCACGCTGCATCGGCTTATTCACAATTGACAAACATGCCTAATTAAACAATACCATTAGGGATTTGGAGTTTACACACAATAGAATTGCGAAAGCGTCCCGTGCGTTAATTGAAGTGAAGTGCATCTGCCTAGATTGCAATTCAGATTGCAACGGCGAATAAACACATTCAACCCGGACAGATGATAGATCAGTGGTAGTTATATGTATGTATATAATACATATATAGGGGAGGGGAGACTGAGAGCGAACAGAACGTAAAAGGTTGAGGGTTACAAACCGATATAACGGTGTCGCGGTCGTATCATACGCATATCTAATTCGGGTTTAATTGAGGCTTGTAACTCGCTTCACACACTCCTCAGAACACCCGACAGACATTTCACTGTTGATCTTGGAGACTGAGCTGGTTAATTGGCGTCTCTTCCTGAGCGCAATACAAACAAATCGATAGGGTGACCAAACTTGCCGAATTCCACGAAACACTCCCGAAGAATTGGCGCATTGATTGATCGATCGTAAATCAGCACGAGTTAAACAAACAATGCACTCACTTAATTATGTAAGACTATAAAACATTCGTCAAAAAGTGAAGAAGTAACGCTTGATGAATACTCCATTTTAAAGAATGCCTTTTGGGGCAAAAAATCTATATAGTATGAACTGCAATCGTATATTTTGCAAACAATACTAGCATTGTCTCAATCTTCGTACGTCATCAATTCAAATATTTTTCCAAGAAAATTGTTGTTTGGATGATTAAGAATTTAATTATTGTTTTAAATTTATTTTCAATGTCGTAATCAGTCACAAGACTGTATGGTTATTTAATGTTTAAAAACAATGCGGTGAGTATGTAAATGTATAACGTCATTTTATACGTATGTATATAATTTGGTCACCCCACAAGTTCGATAGCGTTAATTAGGTCTGCTTAGACGTTACATCCTCTGAGTTTTATCCGAAGACAACAATGAGTATCCCTAACGGTTATACCGTTCTAGGGTTTAGAACTGACTCTGTTTAATTATAATTTTGTTGATGTTTATATGTATGTATGTATGTATGTATACGATTGGAGGTCGCAACTCATTGCCGAGCTAAATTTATTTATTGAGACCTCGCAAACGACATAAATAAACGCACTTGGCATATTTGCATTACAACATTACAAGCATATTCATATATGCAATGGTGAAAATTCAAAATACCTACACTTCACACGCTGGAGAATCATATAGTTAGAATTGCCTAGAGTCAGACAGTTTCAATCAAGCAGCCCAGTTCCGCTGATTGCATGTTTGACGTTATCGAATCGATGCTCAAACACAGAAATTTACATATCGCACGAATATCTCATCAAAATTTATATCACAGTCGTAAAATTTATTCAATTGATTTTTCCGTACTATGCTAATTTATAACACAACCATGATCATTATAATGGGTTAAAATGTAACCGTCGACTCGACATTACAACTTTGGCGAACAATGAAAAGTAACGATTTCAAGTGTACGTCTCTGCCTAAGTGGACGGAATATTTAATGTACCGTTATAAAGACAAAAACGAGCTCAAAATAAATCTGATGTGTTTTCTTTGAAGGCCTAGAATGGTGTCCGAAACAGAGTTCCATTCAAAAGAAGTACCAAAACGTGTAAAATGGTTCAAAAAAGATTAATGTTCAAAGTCGACAAACGCGCACTTTTGGAAGATGCTGTATAACTCTTCCGGCTTTATAAGGAAAATAAAAAGAAAAACATTTTAACAAAGCCTTGCATCATACCATTTAAATAATCTATGAATATATTACTTACATATATGAATGTGTTGGAAAGTAAAATAATTGTGATCGAAATGACGATGACGAAATTATATATATACTAATGCAACCTTCGTGTGAAATATTTTTAGGACGTTCGTTTTATTTATAAAGTGCACTTACGTTTACGCTAATATATACAATATTACGAGGTAAAACGTCATTCAAACAATCAATACGGTTTTAAATAATATAACACTTTCAACATTGAACATTAAATAAAATTTTCTACTATTCCGATATCCGGTTTATTTCGTTATAAATTCGAAAACGTCAAATAAAATGTCATCGAATCGATCATTTGACTCGGATGAATCTCTCGGTGCGCGATAAGGAGTGAAAGTCCCTCAAATATTAATCTAAAGAGTGGTCCAAAAAAAGGTTTCAATTCAGATAAAACGCATCGATGATACGTATAACGCATTAGTATAATAAAACAAAAAGATAAATTCGAAATCTGACATGTTTCAATTAACTGATGAATTATTGCAATTTCGATGAAAGCTCCGATATCAAACAAACACGTTTTAAATCACACAAATAAAATATTAAATTATACCAATAGAATAGATTATGCAGTGAAAAGTGTGCGCTATTCTATTTTCTCTCGGAAAATTAGGGAAAATTAACATACTTGCTGATGTCGCGCTTTGCAGAATTTACATTGCATATAAACTCGTTGCTTTACTACCTCCGAAAATAGGAGATTTAACTAAATCTCACGGCTGTAAAATATTCTAGCTAATTCGCTCAAGCTTTAACAACATTATAAATCAAATAATTCAATTGCTGAAACGCCAGCAGCGTACGCTTATAGAATTTTATCGAAACGTCAAACTGAAATGCGGTTGCTCACACTACGATTGCATTACAATATTTACAGTAATTTTTCAACCGATTTGTTTAGAGAAACTTTACGAAGCGCTGTCGACGACGAAATTTGCAGATTTACAATAATTGTTATTTGTGAGTAGCTAGCTGGCTAACGTGTTAAATTTTAGTATCGATTGCGCTACATAGGGTTAACGAGCTCGTTTACGAACATCTGGATTTGATTGATCACCCAACGTGAGCCGACTCTACTAATCAACCTGTGTATTTGAAATCAAACATTCAATAAAACACATGCTGAATAATTTTGCGTATGTGAGGAATGTTGCGTAGGTGCAGCAAATGACACGAATTACACACGACATTAGAGTGCATCCATAATTACTAATTGTAAGATGGGCCATTCTCATATCAGATAAATTTAATCATAATTTATACCGTTGAAGAGATTGATGGTTTAATTTGTGGCATTTGTACGGTGGAATACATAAATATATCAACAATAGTCAATGGAACAATTCATCAGTGGTCCGTTGATAAATCAATCGATGAAAATCGGCTTCCGTTCATCCAGTAAAAAAAATCAAGTAGGCGTACTTATTTACACAAGATGTAGGCGAATTTCCAAATTTCAAGAATGCACAGTTTTCTATTCAATTAATTTGTCAATGTCGAATCAAAGGGTTATAAAGGTACCTATTTAACCTACGCGACTAGAGATCGCACTATTTTTTTTATTATTTCTCGAAAGTGTGCCACTTTAACATTTTATTCATCGTGTTATTTTAATTTCGTCGTTACAATATTTCAGAACGCATATTGACTTTACATAGTTGGTTCATCTCTAGTGGGTGTTCTGTCGGTCGCTAACAGGCGCCTAAGCCTCGAGTTTAATACGCGTCGATAATTCTTGATTAAAACAAACACTAAATCACGAATCATAAGCTGCAGTGTGTTCTCGATAGAATGTGAAACGTTTTTCATTCCGTCAAAGTGCAACAACTCGCGTGCATTTTACGACTATGTGATTTTATACGACCGATCGTTTTGATATGTGTTATTAAAACGTCGTATGTGTCAACATGTATGTAGAGGTCGACGAATCTTCCGACTGATCGATGTGAATTTTAAATAATAATTATGGCAGGTTTGAGAGCCGCTCCTTGCGGTTAATATAGATGATGTTTTTTCTTGACGAGCTCGCTCCATTGTTGGCAGAATAATCACACACCGATCGGACCGACAGGTTTTCGGGTTAACTCGTTCCTGATTTATTGAAGCAAATTATCGAGTCTTTATTTAACGTAACCACTTATATTCAAATTGTATTGAGACACACACTGTTCCGACACATTCCAACATTAGACGAAAACAACGAAAAAATACCAACATTCAATATGCAACACACTGGACGCAAAAGTGTACGATGACGTTCCATCGCAATAATTAGTATGTGGGAAATGAATTGTCCGATCATAATTTTACCATATTATGCTAACTCATCCATGCAATGAATATTCAATATTATAATTTTACTTTGATTTGGTGTGTAACAGAGTTTCTATCAATCCTATATTCACATTCCACGAGTGTATCATTAAATTCATAATTTTTTTGTTCAATTATAATACATACTATCTTTGAAGTGGACACGAGTTTATACCAGGGCTGGTGGAGTCGGTAAAAAAAAGTCCGACTTCAAAATTTAAAATTCAAAAAGTTTCGAATCCGACTCCGAATTAATAAATAATTAATAAAAATGGCGATAGTTAAACAGTGATTAATTTAATGCTGATGCATCATCATTTTCGGCCATTCACTATCCACTGTTGGATGAAGGCTTCTGCAATCCTCTTCCATTCCTGTCTGTCTTGAGCAATCTGCATCCAGTTCATTCTTCTCAATTCATCAGCCCAGCGTCCACTCAGTTTACCTTGCTTTTCTTTCACATCCTCTCGGATACCATTCCAGTATTTCTCGAGTCCATCTGCCATCCATTCTTCTTACTATGTGTCTATCCCATTGCCACTTTTTCACACGTTCCACTATATCTCACGCTTCTTACCCATACATGTATTCCTCTTGCGATCTCTTATTTCAAGCATACATCTTTCCATGCTTCTCTGTGTGCACTGGATCTTACGTAACATGCTTGAATTCAGCATCCACGTTTCACATCCATATGTCATAACTGGCAGTACGCATTGGTCGTATGCCATATTTTTTAGGCATAGCGAAATGTTGGATTAAAAAACTATGTTCATTCTTCCAAAAGCACTCCATTCTAGTTTCATTCGTTTTATTTCTTCTTCTTTACACCCAGTCATATTCACCAATTGTCCTAGGTATAAATAACTATCAACTATCTACAATATGATTATCTACTGTGACTACGTTTTGCGTGCAAAATTCATTAAAAATTAATTTTTAAGGCTACTTACATACTTTCGTTGCTTAATTGTGTTAATCAATTCTGATGCACGCATCTGTTTATTCCCTTTCTTATCCCCGCAACAGCCGCAAAACTTGCAAGTTTAAACAAGTGCAAAAACGGCAAATTTGACATGGAGTCGGGAGATTTTTTGCCGACTCCGATTCCGACTCCCCAGCCCCGTAGGGAATACGACCGCCACACAGGAGGTCCAAAATTGACACATCGAGGTATATATATAAGAGCTAAGCTACTAAAAAAGTCGGTTTAAGAGTAAAAGTGGATACAAGACACATTAATTATACAATTAATGAATCAAATTTGACACGTTGTTAAAACGCTTTGACGGACATTTACACTGGTAACAAATAAAACCAACAATGATTATCACGTATGAAAATCACGATATGCCTAACAATGTGAACATGCAAGGAAGTACTTCGATTCTATACGACAGTTGCACGCGAAGAATATTTATTACATTTCGAAATACGCGCCAACCCACGCACATAAATCCACACGCGCTTAGAAGAAAGCTGTACTGTCGGTACCGTACTGAAATAATTTGTGCAATAAATATTTTATTTATTAATTAAGAGCGCGCACGTAAAGAGTCGTGTAAACAAAACGCGAGCAAGAGAGAGAGAGAGATCATGGCGAAGTTAACACGCTCGCGACCGGTGTAAAAACACAATCGCATTATGCCAAGTGTTTGTCGATCGCGTTATGTCAATCGATAAATATTTACGTACGGACTCTGGCTTATTGACTCGTCCATTTATATTTGGAAAGCTTGTTTTTTTTATTAAATCTTTTTTTTTTTCAACCATCAAAACACATAAAATACCATAGGCGAGCCGAGCCGCTAATTGAGCCGCGCACTCGATAAAATCGCACCGAATGTGGTGTTAATGAACACTGCGTTATTTATTACGCAATTTATCTATAAATTAGCATACTATTAAGAAATTGCACACACTGTATAATTTCGTACGTGCGTAAATTTCGTAAAAATCAATCACCGTCCAATTCTAGAGTTAACAATAATCTCAATTTATGTATTGTGGTTCATTATTAAATATGTTAGATAAGCCAACTAGAGATACATTACAAATATTACGAAGTAGAGGTATGAGATGTATTTTAAATGCTGATATGTATGCTATTATAAAAAAGATGATGATTGAATTAGATTGGTTGAATGTGAATGATACTTTGAGAATTATTATGTTCGTATTTATATTTAAGTTAGATTATAATATGTTACCATCATATTTTAGTAAATTTATTGTGAGAGAAATGGATGTATGTGAATATAATTTAAGGAATAAAAATAATTTAATTATAAAAAATGTTAAAATAAATAGAAATAGGAGAAGCATCTTGGTACAGAGGTGTTTTGGAGTATAATAGACTGCCGGATGGAATTAGAAGTTCCAAAACTATTGAAAAATTCCTGGCAGTCTTAAAAAAACATCTCTGTACAGATGCTTAGTTAAGGATTATATTTAATTAGCTTAAGCTACTATATTATATAAATAAATAAATAAATGATATCTAAAATGGACAAACTATACCTATACAATATAAACGGTTTGAATCCAGTTATCTTTTTTAAACTAAAAAATATGCAAATTTTATTGAAATGAAGAGAGGTCATGTGTAGGTTTCCATTGAAATTCGTAACTGATAGTGTAAATAGATATGTGAGTCATCGGAATACACATTTAATCAGTTTTTTGCGCTTCTTCGACAATCTGTACGTACATATGTAGACCGTTATGAAAGAGTTTCTTGAATGGGAAACTCCGCATGCGCAAATGTGACTCAGATTTTCCCACGATTATACGCGAGAAATTTATGATACGTAGTAAAGGTCAATCAATACGCATAGTATTCTGTAGAAGTTAAAATTATATTTTAAATGATATTTCAGAATATCGATACAGATAGTTTCATTATATTATCACGATGTTATTGTGGTGATATAGCTGACTCATGACAGCTGTGAAATCAAATTTAATTTATGTCTATATCAACTCTCATTTTCTATTTCATAATAATATGAAGATAATCGCCGGATATTTCAGACCTATACAATTGCGTTCTTTTGCGGTTGTTATATTGTTTAACAACTCAGTTAACCGTCGACTTTGTGCGGTGAAACTAAAACCATATTTTATCGTTTAATCAGTGTATCGAAATAAAACGGAAATTGAAATTTTTGCAAATATAATCTAATCAGCATTTTCATAGCACACGTCGATAAAAATTTACCCCTATGCTGTCACATAAATTTTACTTTATTTTTTTCCACGCAACTTTGAGCTCAAAATGGGCAAAGCACATTCTCTGCGAATTTTTATACAATTTCGGATACGACCGCAATTTCGACTCGGGTCCATTTCGCTACAATTTTATATCGCTATCTTTTAAATTGACATATCATCCGATGTAGCGGGAACGAATTCCGCACTTTCGCATTTTACCCGTTTTGTTTTTGTTTTATCTTTTCCATACATCCTTTTTTGTAACACGGTAATTTACATCGGTCAGTTCGATGCTTTTTTATCCGGTACATACAAATCCCCCTAAATTTATACAATGAAGAACTGATTTTCAATGTCATCAACGATTATAATCAGACACAATCTTCTACAGATACGACCATACTGGACTGTACAAAACAATTAATATCAAAGGACATGTAAGACCACGTAAAAACTCTCCTTGCTTACAAGGAAATTCTACCGATAAGTGAAGCGAAGCAAAGAAAATAGATTTGATTACTCTATGTAAAAGTGAACTTCATCGATAGTATGTATGTATACATATGACCCTGCCAGATTAAAAAAAATCCGAGATAATGACGATGCAGAAACTGATTGCTATTAATTAAACTAATTGTGAACATAATCTTACTATTATTGACAAATTCAATCAAACCATTTTTCTTCTTATTTGCACCTTGTTATATGAAACTCCAATAAAAATACTTAATGTGAAAATTAAAATCATTAATTGCAAGAGAAAAAAAAATAATTATTATTATTATGAACTTTCTTCTTGAAATATAAATATTTAACACAAAACTGTTTAAGAAACGGTAAGGCAAAGCAATCTAACAACTTATCATAATCGAATGTTTTTTTTAATTTTTGAATATGAGATTTTTAATAATGAAAAGAATATTAAAACCACTATAACTCACTTTCTCGATAATGTTAGTTAATGAATTTTACCTCTATGTACATACATACATACATACATAGACGATATAATATCTACCAAGTTTTTTACAGACGATATGATTAAATTTATTTATGAACTATGTAAGTACATATAAACATATTGTGCGATAGAAAATACACCCAACTAAAAACATCGAAGATCCATCGAATCTTTTCCGAGTTTCCCAACACCAATCGTATTTAAAGAGAGCAGATCGCGCGAAAGACGCAACCGATACACATAAAAATACACCACCGTATTACATAATAACATAATTCAACTTGAGGAAAAAGTTTCAACTTACGTTTCGCTAACTATCCCCGGTGTGTTTGTAAACAACAATCGAGTATTGCACGTGGCAGTCGCGAAATCGATTGATCGGAGCCGCGCTGCGGATCGGAGACGCCGGCTAGTACATACAATTGAGGAGCAGTTAACACGTTGCGTTCGATCTCTGGTGCCGGGGAACGCACGGCACTCGCACGTGTAGTATATCGTATAGTGTTTGAGCACGGTTGTATGTACATATATAATATGAGTGGGCACGAGTTGAACGCGTCGCAGCTGAGCGGCTACTGACCGAGTCGCACTTACTCGAAACCCGGTACCAACCAGCCCACCGCAAATAGCATAAGCCAGTATCACTACTCCCGACAGATGCAGCTCAATGGACCGATGTGCAATGTGCAATGTCCCAATAGTCTAAATTTTCGTTTGGGTTGAAGTGCTGGTGGGTATTCGGACGGTGGTTGTAGTTAGAGGCCGGGGTAGCATCGCAACCCCTAGTTGAGTCCGAGTTGAACGTGAATGATAACTCTAGTGGTTAACTACATTTTTTTTACTTTTTCTTGTTGTGTGGCTGAAACTGTTAAGTTTTTATGGAAATTAGCTTAAATTGATGCTAGTCGCATGGATCAAAGTCTAATAGTATTGCAGTGCAAATTTTAAGCTGCAAACTTTGTTTGTTTTATTCATATATCATTATTATCATCTTCAGCCGTTCACCATCCACTGTTGGATGAAGGTCTGTCTTGAACAATATGCATCCACTTGACTCTGTACATTATTCTTAACTCATTAGCCCATCGTCCACTCGATCCGACTTTACCATTACCATTCCAGTATTTCTCGCGTCCATCTGCCACGTTCCGCTATATCTGCCACTTTACTTATGCTTATTACCCATGTATTCCTGTTACGATCTCTTCTTATTATACCGAGCATATGTACATCTTGGAAAATTATTGTGCGTATTATATATATATATATAATAGCCGAAATCCGTCTGTCTGTCTGTCTGTCTGCTGATAACGCTCACCGAGCTAAATGATTAAAAGACACGAACCGTCACGCGCGAGTGGGATTTGAGGTTGGTATGAATCGTGCTAACACTATCATAAAACGTAGGCGATGACGGGCCTGCTACGGTTTGGCAATATAATATCTTAATAGGCTCGCGACTTTGCTAAATTGTTACGTGTTGTATTATAACGCGCCATCTATGCAACAACTATAAAAACTATTAAATTTAATATTATTTTTCAGTACGGGTGATGAGAAACCACTCCGTTGATATTCAACGGGCTTACACTAGTATATATGTATATATAATAGCCCAATTCCATCTGTCTGTCTGTCTGCTGATAACGCTCAAAAAAACATCAAATTGAACCCGCGATCACCAGGTTGGGTGAGTTAGCGCTAACGCGTTCGCCCAACACCGGTGATGGGAGGCCTCCTATAATTTGAAAATATTAATCCTTAGTATGTAGGTTCGCGACTTGGCTTAATTGTTACGTATTCAATGACGAAAACCTTTGATCGATTTATTTAGTAAGCACGTTGAAAACGTTAAAATCACTTTTACAAAAAACACGTCCGTTGATATTCAACGGGCTTACACTAGTGTTAAAATAAATCGCCATAAGGCCAAACAACACACAGCACCAACTATAAAATTATCCTTATACATACATATTTACATACATATCATCATCATTATTTTTAGCCGTTCACCATTCACTGTTGGATGAAGGTCTCTTCAATCTTCTTCCATTCCTGTCTGTCTTGAGCAATCTGCATCCACTTGACTCCACACATTCTTCTCAATTCATCAGCCCATCTTCACTCGGTCTGCCTTGCTTTCTTTCACATCCTCTCGGATACCATTCCAGTATTTCTCACGTCCATCTGCCATCCATTCTTCTCGTTGTGTCCATTTCAACTTTTTCACACGTTCTGCTATATCTGCCACTTTGGTCATACTTCTAACCCATGTATTCCTCTTACGATCTCTTCTTGTTATACCGTTCATACATCTTTCCATGCTTCTATGTGTTGAATTCTTGAATTTAGCATCCACGTTTCACATCCACATGTCATTGCCACTTCAACTTTTTGTGTCCAGCCCCAATGGGCAACTTCAACTTTTTAACACGTTCCGCTATATCTGCCACTTTGGTGTTTGGTCTTTCAAGTATACATCTTTCCATGGTTCTCTGTGTGCACTGGATCTTACGTAACATTCTTGCATCCAGCATCCACGTTTCACATCCATACGTCATTACCGGCAGTACGCATTAGTCGTATGCCTTCTTTTTAAGCATACATAGCTTATTCATTTAAAATATTGACATGTTATTCTGTAGTGTGTATCATGTATTGTTTTCACTCATTAAATGTTCCATAGGAAATGTGTGCCTCTTTGCAATAAAATGTCCTAAGTATTTATGTAATCCTTTGGTTTTTTTTATGTGTTCGATTTATTTTTAGCTATTTCAATTCAACTATCGTTATTTTATTGTATGTTATATATAATTTAATTCATCAGTGGCATTTTCAAAAACGTTAAACCCGAGAGCATCACCACGCCCACTGACGCAAATAAGCGTCCGCTGGGAAATCTTCGTCTTTGCATAAACTTCTTCTCGAAGTTCCGTTTAATTTTATTGAAATTTTGTAGGTACTTCCGTGCGTTGCGTTGCGTTCGTTGTGTTGATTCGTTACGAATATCTTTCCGTTGAATGTACGGTACTTTGACATGTTTCAAAAGTGCCGAAAATGACCTGACCGATGATGTTCGCTAATTACAATTTGTTTCTTTTAATTATTAGCATTTTTGCAATTAACCGAATAAAACGAGCAGCAGTACCGTATTAAATTTTAAATTATTCATTCGAATTTCAAAAATATCACATTATACATACCTACATATGTACATATGTATGTACGTACAAAATTTCGAAATTGCAATATCCATGTATTGTACATAATCAATCATATCAAAGCATCCAATTTTCACGATAAACATTTGATTCAGAGAATTTCAAAGCAGCGCTGCATTTGTTAACCAGAGTATAAAATGATGGTTTATACGATATATTGATGACGAATTCATAAATAAATATTTATGGTTAATTAAAAGTGAACACTCCTAAATTGAGTATAACATTTTTATCGCTAAAATATTCCAATGCACAATATTTATAAAAATATATTCGATTACAATAGTGTGGCATCATATAAAATGTAAATATTTTTAAACGTTTATATTAATATTTAAATAAAAGTGGCATTGAACTGTACATACATATAATATATGAGCTTATTTTATAAATACAATTGAATATACATATATCTCTTTTGCAACGGAACTTCCTATTTGATAATATCATCAAACAAATTCAATACAAAACTTACACGAACGACTGTCTATCGATTTAGCGAATCAGCAAATGGTATGTTTTGTTCAATTCAAAGTAATATTCTATGTTCTAATTAAAGTCCCACTAATACGACTTAATTGCACCCGCACACAAAATAATTTGATAGATTCCATCCACTTTCATGCTCCACGTTTACAACGCCAAAGATAACCAATAGGTTTACTTTATTACAGATGAAATCGATGTAAATGTAATTTAAATTTGAGCCATCACGTTAAAGGTCAACTTAATCGCGCATCAACGAACATCAAATGCATTTCTACTTGCATAGTTGCACTAACAACTGCACCGAACCAACAATCGCGATGACTTCTGATACCAAAGATACGCATCGATTCGTTGCATTCTTCAATAAGTAAGTCATGACATCGCGACTACCAGTTTTTGTAATGAATGCGACTCTACTCCAACTCTACCTATGTACTTGTCCAGCGTAAAATTCGTAGATTTTAAATGAGTAACTTCACTTTTTGTAAAGAAAATCAATTGACCGATTTATTTGATAGTGCGATTCAAAACAAATATTCATCTAAAATGTTTGTCATCATATGAAAGTACGCACTTTTAAAATTACATTAAAAATAAAAATGAAAACATTTCTACGTTGGAATTAATGTGATCAATACATTGCTGTCAGAAGAGCTTTACAACACTTTCGACATAAGCCAATGTAAATCTTGCTTCTTGCACAATCGATGTATGTATGTATGTATTATTAACATTTTAAGGCTGCGTACTATATGTACAGTTCATTGTCATATGAAGTGGTTTTAAATTTTGTACCACGCTAAAAAAGACACGTCCCACATTTTAAGAGTAGGTACATACATACATACATACATACATCTTTTAATAAACGAAGTTCGTTAAACTTTTATTGTTTCTGTTGATTCACGTTTCAATTGCCGTTAATCGCCGTATCAATTATTATTAGAAGTTGCCAAACTTTCTTAATGGAAAGTTGGCATTTCACGTATTTTTCCCGTCTATTTTGATGTCTTTATGCGATGTTCGGAATTTTCTGAATGTGCCACGAGCGCACATAACTGAGATTTATTATCGTTGTATAACATTTAATCACAATCTTAGAAAACAATGTAATAAATTAATTTCATTCTAAGCGACAATGAATACCTGCGGGTATTATTAATACGATTTTGTACAGCCCAGTTTCAATTTTAAAACATATACATATATAAGAGAAAGAGCGTTCTGAAAATATCCTTAAATTATGTATGTATATTTCAAGTATGATTTAATTTGATCATTCATTTTCATAAACATATTGGCATAGTTGTAAAAATTCCAATATTATTAATCCAATAGAAACGAATGGACACATTAAAATGTCTCGATGTATCCAATTAAAATTATACACACCACACTTCTAGAATCGTAAAATGACCGGGAAAGAGCGGTTAGCGGGAAAATTAAAAGTGTTCTCGACCTCAGGGTATCAAAGGGCGATTATTAGCGGCGTTAAACGGCTCCATTAAGGTTGCATCGTAAAATCTTCGCGTCTCTAAACGACATCAGAGCCGTTCAAATTAACATAAGCATCATAATTTGCGATCGTAACTAGCGGCACATTTTAAGAATTCGATCTCTAGGATTTAAGCAAGATGAACGCACAAAACTGTAAAAAATATGATAAAAAGGTTCTTATTCCATTTTCAATACGTGCAGTTCGTATATAAAGCGGCACTGCTGTGATTTCCTATTATTTTAAAGCTGCTTTAACTACTTCCTGGATCGCCTGTGTAAATTGACCATTCGGCAAAATCTCGACCGCACACGGTGGAGACATTCTGGAGCAACAAGCACACTATGTATGTATGTACATATGTATGTATAATCATCATTTTCAGCCGTTAACCATCTACTGCTCCACTGCTCCAATCCTCTTCCATTCCTGTATGTCTTGAGCAATCTGCATCCAATTGACTGCACACATTCTTCTCAATTCATCAGCCCATCTTCCACTTGGTCTACCTCGCTTTCTTTCACATCCTCTCAGATCCCATTTCAGTATTTCTCGCGTCCATTTGCCATCCATTCTTCTCGCTGTGTCCTGCCCATTGCCACTTCAACTTTTTCACAAGTTCTGCTATATGTATTTATTTATTACACAGGTTTTTAACCAAAAATACAATATTACATATATACATATTTAAATTTCATACACACATACATATATAAAAAAAACAAAAACAATAAGAAGATCAAAAAAAATTAAAATTAAAATACTAACAAAAACAGTACATCTAGAATTTAAATTTTTAAGTTTAATAGAATATAATATAATATATAAATATACAAACACCTAAGTTCATATATATATATATATATATGTATATATACATATACATATACATATGTATATGTATATACATATCTGCTACTTTATATAACTGCCACTTTGGTCATACATACTTCTTACCCATGTATCTATACCTTTTACGATCTCTTCTTGTTATACCAAGCATACATCTTTCCATACTTCTCTGTGTGCACTGGATCCTACGTGGCATTCTTGAATTTATCACCCACGTTTCACACCCATAGGTTATAACTTGCAGTACGCATTGGTCGTATGCCTTATTTTTTAAGCACAGCGAAATGTTGGATTTAAAAACTATGTTCATTCTTCCAAAAGCACTCCATTTCACAATAGTTTCATTCTTTGTTTTATTTCTTCTTATTTACATCCAGTCATATTCACCAATTGTCCTAGGTATAAATAACTATCAACTATCTCTACAATATGATAATCTACTGTGACTACGCTTTGCGTGCAAAATTCATTTAACATAATTTCAGTTTTATTAAAATTAATTTTAAAGCCTACTTTCATACTTTCGTTGCATAATTGTGTTAATCTATTTTGCAAATCTACTGAGTCACATGCTACTATAATTATGTCGACAGCGAATCTTTGATGGTTCAAGTGTCTCACACTTATAATATGTAACTTAAATTGGTTCGCCTCGCAACACGCAACCATAACCTTTTAGCATAAACAGCCAATTTAGAGCGCACGTCTAATTTCAGTGTTATCTGCACGTAGGATTTGGCTTGGTGCCCTGCATGCACTTTCGAGGAAGCAGAAGAAGCAGCAAGCACACCATATCGCCGGTCAATCGGCACCGGATGAACCCCAATATAAAACCGATCGGGATTAAGCGATGACGAGGGTTGTTGCAGATAGTGATCGATTAATCGTAAATATCGTGGGGAGGAGAGACGCACGTGTTACGTGAACTAGGATGATGGATGCTGAGAGTGTGTTACGACTTCCGACCCTTCAGATTCTGAACGAGAT
Organism: Parapsyche elsis; assembly: GCA_022651745.1. NCBI lineage: Eukaryota > Metazoa > Arthropoda > Insecta > Trichoptera > Hydropsychidae > Parapsyche > Parapsyche elsis. Next base: position 1,507,463 of record JAGVSN010000006.1, read on the forward strand.
AATACCAAAAGCCGCACAACACACACGAAGCTCACCATGTACAATTTTGTAGCGTGAAATACATATCAAGACAAGTTTGTGCGCAAGTTTCAAGTGAGATATGTACGGCATGTCAGTTTTTTTTCTATCTGATATCTCGACTTCCACAACAACGAATATGTATTATTTTTTTTGAGAACTTTCACGGATAAGGAGGCCTCGTCTGTGTAGGGGATTAGAGTCGTCTTCTCGTATAAACTATATACATACATATAATAGTATACGGTAGTCTTAATCCCGCGAAGATTACGCTTGTCAATGAACAGGATACACTTTTAATGATATACACGCGAAATGACACGAGTGTTGCGGTGTCTCAGGTTCAAGATTGGAAGCTGCTCGGTAAGCAGGCGATGAAGTGTAAGAGAAGTAATTACGACCGACAGCATCTGATGATGCCATAAAACCTCAACCGGTTACTTCGATATTAAACGAACACAGAATAACAAAAAAAAAAAAAAAAAAAGTTGAATAAAACAACTGAATCAGATGTGGTATGCTGAAAGCGAGCTCATTTGTCGGATGCGTGTCGTTATTGATGTGAAGCATTCACGAAACTGTGATAATTTGCATTGAAGAAAATGCACGGAAGACTTATAATTTCATTAAGTATACAGTCAAAAGTTCAACATACTATGCACTTATAAAATGGCCGACATTTAATAATAACACTTGAGTCGCATTACACGCGAATTGATACAGCCGCTCGAGCCGATCTTGTTATTTAAAAATCATCATCATTATAATGTTATTACGCCGAGAAACGTTTACTTTAAAACGATCGTATGTTGTAACGGACGACGAGGCGTCGGTCGGTCGATTTTTAGCGGAAAATTCCAATGAATTTTCCGCGCAAAGTATATAAATGGTTGTGTATGTGTGTATGTATATTGTATATTCTGTACGTTATTGTGAATCCTTTCTGGTTGAGATTTTTCTCATTTCCTGGCCAATGTAAGCTATCGGTGAGTTACGATTGCGAGCACCAATCGCAAATGGAGATTTGTAAGGCTATTCTATGTACACGATACAAATATATTATGTAATACATTTTCCAATCAGTAAGAGGTTCAAGGTATATATGGATATTTTAATATTAAATAAACTTGTGCAATTGTGGATTAAGGTATTTCTGTTCATTAATAAAAAATATATACTTATATGAGCAATAAATTTCTACTAGGAAAATACTCCAATTTTTACTATTACTTCGTAGAATTTTTACTTTATAAAAAAGTATGATACAATTTTGTCTAAATCGAGTGTTTTTCCATTCTATAGGTATATACATAAATACATACATATAATCTTATTGATTGTGGTCAACTTTTCTCACGGTCACGCTCGAGTGAATCTAATTTGAATAGCGATGAATGCGTCAAAATAGGCAATGATGATATGTGCGTTCAATGATGTCATGTTTTTTGGGGACAGGTTATTGTACTACATAAAGTACCCAGAATTGATGGGTGACAATTTCCTTGTTCCGAGAAAGTGCCTTTCATCATCGACGGGATTTCCCATTTGAAATTCGACCGATGTTGTTTCAACGCAAACGTTTAATTGTATTATATACACTATGACGAAATCATTTGCATCTTCGTTTTCGTGATAATTACTCATTCATCGGACCGAATTACACACATACATACATGTGTACACATACAATTTTCTCGGTATTGTTTTCATTGCCGTTTAGTACCTTTGACAAGTCAAAGCGAGCACAATATGCATTTGATTGAACTTAACTGATTCGATGCGAATGGTAGGCATATTTCGGATCCACACCTATGTAAGCATAGGTCGTGTTGTAAAAATATTCTCCAAAAGATTATTCGCCGAGAATATTCGAGAATTTTCTTTTTTTATTGGTTATAAAACATCTCTTGATAGTTTAATAGCTTTTTAGAGGTTTCTAGGATATTTTCAGAACATAATAGGAGCAATAGGACTTTCTAGAATGTTTGATAGGCTTTTGAATGACATTTTTTCATTCTGAAGACACTGAATGTGTCATTTCGTCATATTAACATACGCACTACCAGAATGAACGTTTTCCGCAAAATTCTCACAAGAATACAATGCTTATTATTGTTATTTCTTTGGTTAAGATACTCCAGTGATACTCGTGCTTAGGTGCGGATCCGAAATATGCGAACGGTAGGCTTATATTTTTATAAATATAAAATGTTGAAATGAACATACGATTTTTACACCACACAAACGCGACGTAGACTATAATAGAGCGAGGAAGCTGAAAATTTTCCGGGTAATAATCACAACTCGATTATAAAACTCGTTGCGGAATACTGTTAGAGAATCCCTGGTGTATACAAATGTCGCTATTTCAGCAAAGTAGGTCATTATCATTCTAGAGAGCGAAACATTTCTGGAAATCGCCGTGAATATCAATAAGGAATCACAGTGTATATTACTATAATATATATGTATGTATACGTAGATATTATAATATGCGACAACATGTTATTAAAATTTGCATGGTTTCAGTACAATTTTTATAAAGCGTCACGTAATTTTATTTTCAATTTTTATAATTAGACTTGGCTCACTTTTACGCATAGCGGTACACGTGTGAACTTTGTATAATGGCTTTGATGCTTGAATGAACATCGCGTATAATCGACACGTGACATAAGACCACACCTACGCTTTTATTACCTGGAGCATTTTTACAAGCAACCTGTCATCGGTCAACATTTCATTCAAATTCTAAATGATTCATACATAGAATGCAAATCGAAAAAATAAAATGAATGAACCGGTCAATGCTCATTCTATCGTATACATAAAATGTGTAATAGTACATATATTATACACAATTGATCGTATCGGAAGATCCCAAAATATATGTTCACAATAAAATATGCGCGGTTCATTAAAGGGGATATATGGGGGCGCATTATTGTGAATGGATTCTCTAATTCATTTTTTTTCCTTCACACAGCTTCAACAACAATAAAGCTCATTGTTAGAGCTTTGATTAATGACTGCTTATATGTAAATGTAATATGCATAATACGGAACAGATAGTTTATTGGACACATAGTGATGGTCATTGAAACCTTTTACTACAGGTGTACCTTACATTTAGTATCCTTATTTTATTTTTATTTTTATTTTGGATCGTTTACAGCTAACAACTCTATACTATTACACTGGCATACCAAAGCTTATTTGAGAGGCGAGAAACATGATAATTTACCTCAGCTTAAATTTATCTTTATCGTTGATTTATATGAAATTATATACAATTTTTTCACGCCAATTGGTATAATTTGAAAAAATCTTTTAATAGTATGTATGTAGATGAATGTGACATAGAAAATATGAAAAATCAAATTTAAATTGATGTCTCTATAGTGAATTTTTAATCGCTTCTGAGATAAAGTAAGAGTTGTGCATTGTGACTATTCTATTCAGTCACAACTTGTTCTTTTTTTGTTATCGTCAGATTCATCTCTTCGAACACCCGTAGGTATGGTCAATTTAGAACGGTGCGTATCGATTCAAATTTAGGTGTGGTCCTATAATGATAAACCTTTTTTTTTTTAAAACGAGACGAGAAAGTGAAATCAATCGTACGCAATAAGACCACACAACTGCACAACTGCAAATTTGTTATTAATTTTTAATATATTACTTATATACCCGAGGCTTTATTCACGGGGCTACTATGGGTTCAATAAACCGAATAGGTACTTAATAACAGCATCGAATTCGTCTACACATTTAAATAGCCCCTATTATTGTAATGTTCAAGTGCGCCAAATTGGATACTTGACTCGCCCGAATTGCCCCGGTTTCCAAGTACCCACCTAGGAATGTTCTTCAAGTATGCCAACGCCAAGAACAGATAACGTAAACGAATGCAGACACATATGTACATATGTATGTTGGTGCATATGCATGTACAGATCAGTTTATTTGTTCGTCATCAACGTATTTACTATACGCGTATATATAATTAGACAATTCGGTCATCGAAGCTAATCAATTCCGAACGCGACTGGAACTCGGCGTGGAATTTCTTTGTTGTTCAACCGACATCAGTTTGTGTACGGATTTTGAATTAAAAAGGATAATATACCAGACAGCGACGCGTTGATTTTAGATAAGCTTATACCATTGCGTCATATGGTAGTTTTCAAAAGCTCGATGAATCTGCGCTAGCTAGTGAATAGGTCGAGCGGAAAAAAAGCGTACGATGAGATCTGATCTCTCTTATGGAGAACGATAGCTGAAGCGTTTCGCACTTGTTTATTGAGAAAACAGGGTAAAAAACAGCAACGAGCACCCCCTCCTGTCTGCAGGAAACGTCTCGGTATGCAGAATGAAAGTGCATTTTAAAATGCACTTCAAAAATAGCTCGGTTTTCAAGGCGCGCCAATATGGCCAAACAGAAACGGATATAACCGAGGCAACGAGAACAAATCGATTCTGGCCTCCAGAGACCGAGTCCTCGAGACGATGTCCGACATTTTAAATCAGTCAAGGATTCGGTCGTTTCAACCACAAAAGAATTCCTCCCATTAGAGTACAACTTGACTATGCAAAGTTCATTAAGAGTACGAAATTCCTAATATCGCCGAGAATTTAATCAATGTACCCGTATACAGGAAATATAAATATAATTATGTGAAAGAATAGCTTTTACAATGTTATGCTCCTATAACGTCGAATCCATTGTGTGATTCATTAGTTACATTAGTCAAATTTTAAGATTTCTTTTGGCACGAAAAACCTCTACAATTCAGTGGTTCCCAAACTGTGGGTCGTGAAAAGTTTTTGATATGTGAATTTTTTTTAATTATTTGAAAATAAAAAATCCAACTATTTAAAAATTGGATTTTCGTGGAATGGAGAAGAAGAAGATCGACGGTCACAGTGTGGTATTTGCTGCGATGTACTCGCAAACGAGAGCATGCGACCGAACAAATTGCGTCGGCATATTTAAACGAAGCGTCCGGATTTAAAAAACAGGCCAATGGAATTTTTTGAAAGACAACTTGAACATCCTGTCGTTAAAAATGAAGCTTTTGCATTACACTTACACCAGCAATGTTGAAAAATTCCTCCACATCTGATTAGTTTGCGAATCGCACATGCTGGTAAACTGCACACAATTTATTGGCAAGTCTTTAGTGCTCCCAACAATAAAATACACGGTTGGAGTTATGTATGTATGTATATTTGATGATAAGATCAAGAAAGAAGTTTAAAAGTCGAAACGATTTCGCTATCAAATAACATGATTGCACGCAGAATCCATGAAATGGCCCAATGGGCAGAAGATGAGCTGATCCAAAAAGTTGGTGAGACGTGAGAGTACATTTTTCTCATTGCAACTGGATGAGTCCACGGATGTACAAGGTTCATCTTAATTATAAATTATATAAAAATATATAAAACTCTGGATTCTGTTAAATATAAAAATAGTATTAAAATAAATACCCCTCTCCTTTCATGTCCACTAAAGGTAGGTATCGTTCTTTAAAGTGGGTCGTGGTACTAACAAGCTTGGGAAGCACTTACATATGTATGTATGTATATTTAAATGATAAATACAATAGAAATTCGTCCGTGTTTAATTATTTTCGTTTTTATTTTGTTTGAAAAATTATTTATCGTTCAACATAAGTTGGATGTAAAAACGCACCCTGGCAATAAAAACAACTTATTGTAACGGTTTCACAGATGACTTTTTGAAAGTTGTTGTAACGCTTAAAATATCTTTGGAAATCATCGTGTAAATTATGATTGCACACGGCAAATAAGCAAATGCACCCAACGATGATTGAATTCTGTCTGCTTAACATTAATAAACTCATCGTGTGTCTGCTCTGGATCTTGGCGTATGAGTATGACGCAAATGAAGCTTTCGCGTGTGTTCTTAACGCCATCGTTTAAAATGCAATCCACACATTTGCATCTGGACGATGCACAGCCCTAATCGTTAGCGCTCCATTGTCAGTCACGCACTTAGCATTGTTGTCGGCGATACACTGTCTTATTCAACTTTTAAAATTATGCAGCCTGTAGACTCTTTGTGGACTAGAATACCGTTTTTGTTTGATCATCACGGTCAAAATATTTCTCGTTGTAGCTACAAAGTTGTAGCTACAGATGGAGTCTTTTAACTCCCCATCTTACAATATTGTTATACGAAGGAATCGGATAAAACTAACACACCGTTGCACACAAATGTGTACGATGCTTCTATAAACTGCTGTTCGACCGTGGAAAAGTATTGTAAATTGGTTCGTTGGAAAGCAACAACCATAAATATGAATATCCTGATAGGGTGATCAAAGTGTGCCAAAGGTTCTCAACTGATGCCTTCCTCAAAAAGTACTGGAGACCACACGTGATATGGATTTAAAGTTACGTGGTGTGATAAGAATCATACAGATGTGACTTTCTTGGGACAGGATGTTTTTGGTCTGATGATGATAATAATTTTAGATATTTGTATTTCTATGTTTTTTTAGATACGCGTATATACAAATTGAGGATCACCCTTTTAAAGTTATCCATTTACCTCCCCTAATCCGTTCCATTTTTTTGACATCCCATTTTCAAAACAAAAAATGCTTAATTTACAATAAGCATCATTCAAAAGCGAGGAAAAAAATCAAAAAACCATACACTTAACGAAATTTTCGTTGAGTGCAATCTAAAGTACCTACAGTGTAATGGATTTTAAGCGATTTCCGAGAAAATTTAGATACTTATTTAGTTATTTTCATCTTCTCGAGCAATGGTCCGTACAAAGTAACGTACATACTAGGAACTGTTGCATTTGTCAGCGACACATTTTCCTTTAAAACGTCACGCCAATTTTGTGTTGTGCAAAAACTGAGAAATTATTTACTAAAAATGCTGTAGAAAACAGATGCGAGCTTCCTGGCAGGAAGCTCTTGTCAGAGAGCTTTGACAAATTGACTGTGGGGTTTCTTGCGCTTTCGCGCCTATATCAACACTATTTACTTAAACATTATGGGTTTTAAAGACACCCATCAGCACCATATGGAGTCGTTTGTAGAGAGGGTGACAAGTGAACGAGGGTTGTATTTTGGGAAGATATTAGAATTAACAGCAAAAGCTAAAACACGTGGGAAAGCAATCTTATCTTACCCAGAAGCAATAAAACGGAATTCAGTCGGGGTGGTCTTTACTGTCACAGTGTCACATAATAGTATATTTGTTTTATTTTTATTTTTTTTAATTTGCATTCAAAAATTTTTTATCTATGTAGATATATTTCGTTTGAGAGCCTCTATGCCCGTTGTATTCGTAGACGTTAAAGTAGTGGCAAAAAACTAGAGGCGCCACGTAATTAAGGTAAATCTCTAGTTTTTCGATAGATTATCGTTCATCTTTGTAAGGTATTGCTTAATGCCCCATTATCTTGAGGCGCTTCGAAAGGTTTCATATCCTTTTTCACAAACATTATCTTGTCGAAATTAGAAAAAAATTCGATTCCCAACACAAATCATACATCTAAACAATTTAAAAAATATATAATAGCTAAATGGTGTAAAATTAAATGAAATATTAATTCGACATGAATTTGAGTTAAACATTCGAGATTTGTTGTTGATTGAAATACTTGATAAATGAAATTGTTCAATGGCTTTATAAACACACTACAGTTCGGTGCGATAAGAGTCTATATAAATGTAGCTAGCTATCGCAGATTATTCAGTGAACACATGAAAATTGTTCGATCAATACGAAAATTGTGTATGCATTGAAATTTCAGATTTTATTTTTCGAAAAACTATGTACATATTGATGTTTGTCGACTCATATTCCATTTTCATTTGCAACAATGATTTTATTATCCACCGTGAAATATGTACAATGAGAAAAATTCACTGATTTATAAATTGAGCTATGTTCAATAATTTAAATAATATACATATGTATGTAGATATCTAAGTTTTATCAAATTTACTTCGAGGATCGTTTTAATAATAATGGTGCTATTTTTATATAATCTCACAAAAGCAAATTTATTTTTATAATACATATTGTCGTCCATTGTTACTAACACCAGGGTTTTTCAAACTGTGGGGCCTGACCCATTGGTGGGTCTCAAAATAAATAAAATGGGTCGCGACAAACGGATAAAATCCAAAAAAAAATTGGTTTCGTCAAACGTTGCAAATATTGAGAATGGAACGAGTAGTCTTTACCTAGATTTTATAACTTCGTAGAATTTGTGCGCATGACACCGAAATGGTCAGTTTCTCTATCATTGGTTAACATTGTCAATGAAAATATTCTAAAAGAATTAAAACTCGATTTATTGTCACGTCTCACTTCTCATCCCAAAGCTTTAATAACTATTTTCCAGTGTAGAAATTTGAAACAGTAAAGAAAAGCCTTTGGAAGCCCTGAATCAATAATTGAGTTAAACTTTCATCCTGAATAGCAGACTGAATTTTTGCACCTTATTAGTTCATTTACACTGAAGAATGATTTTCAGCAATTAAATTTGTCATCGTTTTGGATTAAGATTAAAGGAAAATTTCCACTTTTAACTAAAATAGCAATCTTTATACTATTACCTTTTACTTCAACTTATTTGTGTGAACTAGGATTTTCCACTTTATATCAATAAATTAAAAATAAAGTTTCTAATTGAAAACTAGTTTCATCCACAAATATGCATAGTAATAGTAAATAAATATAATATGCATGTCAATAGTAAATAAAGGAACATAATGGACCAGTTTGTGTTTGACATGGGGTCCCAACAAAAGCGCCCGAACCAAAATCGCCCGGACATAAGCGCCCAGACATTAGCTCCCAGACATTAGCGCCCGCCAAAACAATTATCGTAAGTATGTCAATTTCTCCAAGATGCTCCTCTATCAACTAGAAAACTAGCTCTGCGATAACGATATCCTCCATGCATAGTATGAGCCTTATTCTTCTGTGATTTGATTTGTTGCATAACTAGACAAAAAAAAAACAATAAAGAAATATTTTAAAATTTCATTGAATTTCACATACCTTTTATAAATAAACCGGAGCACAAATTCTATACTGTCTTAAGCAGAGTTGGGAAACAAATGAAATAAATTTCATTCCATATTTGTATGTAAGTAGACTTTATGACTCGTTATCAGCATTTCTCGCGGATTTTCCAGGGATATTCGTGGGATATTCCAGGTTTTTCATTAGGGAACTCAGGTATAAGCTATGCAGCTGCATCGGATTAAACACGTATTATCGGCGTGCTAACACGTATTAACACGTGTTAAAAGTTGATGATTTTAAGTTGTTACTCTACTAACAGCTGCAATTGATTAAATCTTAAATTACACTGATTATCGTAAGTATATTAAATTTATATCGATACGCAATTCGAAAAACCAAAAATGCACTTGTTTTATATATTTTTGTATTTTTTGCGAGCGCTTTTTGTCTGGGCGCATTTGTCTGGGTGCATTTGTCCGGGCGCTTTTGTCGGGGTGCCGTTTGACATATTATTATATAGGCATACTGGGTCGCAATACAAAATGCAGTTCTTGCAATGCATCGATTGAAACTTGGACTATTGAAGTGTTGTTCTTTAGTTTATTCTCGTTAGTTCAGATGTTCTACTGTATCCTCTAATTTTCCAAAGTTCAATTAATTTGTATCTTTGGCTACTACTATCCTGCTTCAATTATTTACTGTAATGTTTTGTTTATTTACCATATTTTACGGAATGAGGATGAATTTATTATTCTAAATACTTGACAGTATATGCAATGAGTTGCAGTTAGCACAACTATCGCAGGAATAATGGACCCACCACAAAAGTGAGGGCTTAGTATAAAGTTCTTATAGAAACTTCGTGCTCCAACTGTTGCCACTTGACCCCCAACTTCTACGGTAACGAAGCAACTACCTATAAATATTATGTCACACAAAATATTCATATAACTTTATATAGACAGTAGAACAAAGAATATACGAAAATGGGTTCGTTTATTTTATGGATTATAATGGTAATGGAAAGGCGTAATAATGATTGACTGATATGAAAACCTGATACGAAAATTGTGCTGTCATGTCACCATGACCGCACTCACTAGGTACATACATACATATATGTATGTACATCGATTTCTTTACGACCCAATTTCATAAAAATGTAATGTCAAGCTCCACGATAAAGAAACTTTGAAAAGTAGATTAAAATTCCTTATCTGCAATCGTCAAATTATAATTATTTGAATATGAAATATCTATATTTATAATTGTGCTACGGGATTTTATTCTCGCACCTTTCGCTTATTTCATCTCTGAAATTGTCGGAAAGTGAAAATTGCCTCTTCGAATAATGTATGTAAGTATAAATCAATATTTGCTCTCTCGTGAGTAGTAGGTATATGGTTTCAAGATAAACAGTGTGTTTTTGTGTACGCGTGCAAAATCTTAAGCGATCAATAAACACCATAAAACATTCGCAAAGTCTTACGTAATTTCTATCAATATTCAACCCAATATGAAATATTCGTTGAAAGTGTATTCCAAGTGATTGAAAATTGAATTTGACGTTTCCTTAGCGTTCGCTTTAAGGAAAATATACTTACGAGTATGTGAATGGTCATCAGAGCCATTTAAATTTTTACACTCGATTATTTCACAGTGTGAATTTTATACATCATATCAACTATTTGTTATACTTTTTAAACTATGTAAATACGATTAAAACTACTTCATTAGTTAGTTACCTTTCACTGTATAGCTTTTCCGTATATAAATGATGGATCTTTTCAGGGCAACCAGTTTAATTGAATAAAAGCGAGCGAAAGTTTTTCAAATTGGGAATCGGAGACACGTTAGCCTCAGGCTGAGGATTCGAGACCACCCCAAGATGCCAGTAGAACCTCTATAAAGCTCCAGCTTTAACGGCAGATCATTTATCACCGTATATTGAATGTCTAAATTTTTCAAATATCCCATTATTATTAACAGAGACCTGCCTTACGGCTCTGCAACCATTAAACAGTCGACATATTTGACAACGAAATTTCACCTTGCACTAAAATTAGCCAAGAAACACATCCTACTTAACAAAATATGTCCAATCAATTCATCTTAAACTCTTTCAACTACTGAGGTAATCTTAATTTAATTATTTTCTAGTTGTTAGAAGTATCTGACCTTTGATCGAAACTCTAGATTAAATAACTTAGTTACAAATGCCAATTCTTGAACTCTACCTCTCTGGGTGTTATATTAGAGGATTAAACTAAAATCTTACCTAAATAGGTAAGATTTAAATATTATGAATTAGGTAAAATTTAAATATTATGAATTTATTGTATTATCGCTGCTTAAAACAGTCGCAAGAGAATCATCTCGGCTACTGGTTAAATTTCACAATGCGTAAGCGTGACAGTTTCGACATTGATGTCAAGATTGGTCGTAACTTTTGCATGCATTCGCAAACGAAATTCGACACTGAATGGCATAAACGATAAAATGAAATATTGAAAACGAGCAACGATCGTCAATTTGGAAACCAACGCCAAAGTGGAAGAAACAACCGGCAAAAGGCAAACCTTTTAAAATAACGAAATCGTCCGTGAAATGAATAAAGCTTGTCTCGTATACGACGTACCTATTTATAAACGTTCGCGCGATTTTCACTCTTTCTCTGTTCTTTTTACGTTGTCTTCTTTTTTTCGTCCTCGTTGAAGAATGCAGAATCGCCGGTGGAACATCTCTCGTAATGTGATTAGTTTCCGCGATTTCCACGCCGAGTTAATCCCGTCCTCGACGATTGATCCAGCGATAGGTGAAGGGAAGTAGCAGGACAAAACGAGCAGTGAAGTATCTGGAGAAGTCGTATCGGATGTTATGGAATTTTCAATTTGCATTAAATCCTTCGTACGAGTGACGGCGTAGCTGTTACTCGCTAAGGCGATTCTATCGTCGAATTCCTTTCTTGAACTTTCAGTAATAAAAAAAGACAATGATATGTTTGATTTTTAATTAAATCCAAAAAAAACAACAAGAATTCTTCGTTGATTCTATTTAATTCATCGTAAACATAACAAACTTTTGACACTATTTCAAAAGTGATATAGTGACCAACTTTCAGCATCGAACCAACGACTAAATTTGATTTATTTTGAATGTATTTAAAAATAATATTAAAAACGCAATCTGGACAGTCAGTGGAGATGAAACGAGATTGGCGTATCTAAAGCGTTTCGCAAAGGTTTTCACGTTCAAATAAAACGTATGATACGCTTCCATCAGAATTCGCATGAAGATGTTGGTCTTTCGAAAAAAAAATGCGCTGTCACTTTGGCATAAATGCCCGTTTAAAAATTTGAGTATTTTTTGAATGGATGAATATTTTCGCATTGTGAATATGCATCAAAGGAGACGTTGATGGGCAGATTTAAATTATTGTAAAGTCGAAAAATTGTACGAACTTTTGGTACAAATATGTATAACTCGTTTTATTGTACGTACTTCACTTGTACTGCGCTAAGTAAGCATTTCATATAAAAATTACAAAACTAAATCTTTTAAAGATTTCGGCCGTATTCAACACACTGCTGAAATTATTTCTCGTACTACATTGTACATAAATATTTTGATTTTTCAATGCTGATACACATAAATATCTAAGACGTGAAATTTCACATTGATATAATTGAGCGGTTTATAATCTTACTTAATTATTATTTTGTGTGATTAAATGAGCTCGATCGAAAAATGGATTAAGATTGCGATAGTGAGATTAAATAAAATTGAAAAGTTCCTCTGCCTTATGCGCGATTTAACGTAGACAAATTTACACCGCATTTATGGATGTCCCTACGTATGTCTGAAATAGCTTTCAGAGTCCAGACGTAATAAAACAAACCGTTTTGTAAGGACTATAAGTCGTCTCGACACATTTTATATAGCAAAGCGTCTCAATTAGAGCGGATTGTAGTCGTGATTCAATCGCACAAGAATTCGTTGAAATAAAACCATTTCGATTATTTGTATCGTCAATGTAAAGAACATGTGCTCCACGTCACTTACAATCAATTTCATTAGGGTTCTAACTACTTAAAGTGAAGTGGTTGGTTAATAATCTCCAACTGTAAGATTGAACTAAATGTACTCAGTTACTTCTATGCATTGGACTATATTGCAATATTTTAACACTTAAACAACTAGAAAGCTAAAAATTGCAATAATACATTTTTGATTTGACTATGCGTGCGTATGTAATACCCACATAATAGATAAATTAATCTTACAAACAAGAGGCAGGGAAGTCCAAAGATTAGATAAAAGACTAAGTAATGATCAAGGTTTTCTGTAAATCCACTAACATATTAAAAGTTTATCTTATTCTTTTAATTAACCAGCTATATTATTTTATTGCACGGTGTCTTAAATTGAATATGTGAAATATAAAATTTTGAAAATGTTATAATTGATAATTTAATTTAAGATGTATTTTGTACGCACGTAAGATACATCTAGATTAATTTTCAATAATAAACTATTGTTTTAAGAATCGATGACGCAAGGAAATTATCCTAAATTTATTAAATCTCTATTATTCAACAGAAACAATTGAAATCGGAAGCTGTCAAGCGATAAAATAATTAAAAATTTTCATTGAAGTGCATCATAATCCAGTACAATTATATCGTGCATTTGTAAAGCCTGATAATCGTGCGAATCTATTCTATATGATAAACGACGATTATCAGATTTTCGTATGATTAACGTTTACAATAAATAGCAGTGATGGATGTGTGCAAATTATTAGTAGTGTTTTGGTGGTGTCAACATGCTGAAGACTACTTTCTTATTCCTCATCTTCGCCGTGGTGGGTCTCTACGGTACGTCTTCCTTCATCTTCTCTTTACACTGATACTGATCCTGATTATTTTCATTGGAGCGTGAGGATTTGCTTTATTGTTGTAAATATTTTATTTATGTATCAGGAGCCCCCACTGAAAATGCCGATGGACTGACAGAATGGGACTGGAGGATCGTCGGTGGATCCACAGCAGCTAACGGTGCAGCACCTTATCAAGTCTCCATCAGGTCTGCCTCCAACTCCCACTTCTGTGGAGGTACCATCATCTCCGCCAGGACCATCCTCACCGCTGCTCATTGTGTCGTCGGGTAAGACATCCCAATTTTATAAGACATTATCCACCGGAGAGTGTATTTATTATAAGCAACTACACTTGAAATCGAGTATGCATTGTAAAATAATTGCTATTCAATTCGTTTTGTAGACAAAGTGCTACTAACACTATTGTCGTCGTCGGAACCAATACTTTGAACTCTGGAGGTACTAGATACCAAGCCACCCAATTGAAGTACCATGCTTCCTTTAACCAGAACTCTCTCGTCAATGACATCGCTTTGATCATCGTCAGCACCAACATCGCCATGAGCAGCACTGTCAGAGCCGTGCCACTTGGTACATCAACGATCGGTGCTGGAGTGACTGTCACTCTCACCGGATGGGGATCCACCTCAGTATGTATCGCACTCGGATGTATTTTAGTTAAAATTTAATTTTTTTTACATAGATTTTACATTATCACTTTAGTATCCTGGAAACGCACCTAACAACCTCCAAATCATCAACTTGACTAGTATCTCTGTGGCCAATTGTCGATCTGCTCTCGCGTCTATCGGCAGCGTGTTCGAAACCAGCTTGTGCACATTCACCAGAGCCGGACAAGGTGCTTGCCACGTAAGCATTTTCCCAATTGATTGATTTTAATTATTTGATCTTCAAAGTTCTAAGATCTTTTTTTTCTAATATCAGGGTGATTCCGGTGGTCCATTGGTCTCTGGAGGATCAATCGTCGGTATTGTGTCCTGGGGCTATCCTTGCGCCATAGGTAAGCCTGATGTCTTCACCAGAGTCAGCTCCTACACAGCTTGGATTCAAGCCAACCAAGTCTAAATTGAATTAAATTTCTCACTCGCAGAAACTTTTTAATAATGACTATATTGATTTATACAATTTCAAATTTTTCGCTTTTGTAATTTTACAATTAAAAATTTTCTAATAAATATTAAATTCTCAAATTAACGATTTTTTATTACGATCCTTATTGAAAATAAAATAGTATATACATATGTACCTACATGTAGATACAAATGTGTAGTTTTTACTTGCATTTTCATTAGTTCAAAACTATTGTCGGACTTATAAACGTGAATCAAAAGATATGCATGAATACTTTTTTGAAAATTGCAATTTCAACTCGTTAGTTTAACAAATTCAATGTATATAAATTTTTTTATATACATATGTACATAGCTACATACAGTTTGAAATAAACATTTCTATGGATAAAAATAATTATAGCATAGAAAATAGATTTACTTCCTTTGATACATATGTATATGTATGTATGTATGTTAGACTGACTTATAAACATATGTACATATACATACATATGTGAATATCCAATTGAAAAATTGTTTGATGTGAAAATTAGACATTAAATATAAACGCAATCAACACATATTGAATATTTCAAAACCTTTGTTTCAATTGCAACATAAAATCGAACAATAATGAAACAATCATTTAAGCGACATGATTAAAAAAACTATATAAATTGGAGTCAACTATCCACCCATACAATGAAAATAAATATTTTCAGCTTGGTTATTGGAGTCGTGACCATTCGGGGTAACCTTTTGATACATATCCGAGTGAAAATAAATCGATTGTAATTACATGTAATGGGCAAAATTTATTTATAGCTCTTTGCAACTGAAAATCATTCGTGGAAACAACAACATTCAATCAACTTATGTATGTAGGTATCATAAATTATAAGGTGAACCTTTAAGACTAATTTAATAGTTTTTAGTATTCTGGATTCTTGTCTAATCATTTACAAATTATCAAATTGAAGACAATTTCAAATTCAGTTTGCAACACGTTTCATTTTGACTTAACTATGTACATACATACATATATTTGACAATCAAATGTATACATATATATATATTGATTCGTTCAGGAGAAGGTGCATGTAAAGTATAAAGTAAGCTTTATACATGCAAGCTTTTATAAAACTTTATACGTTTGATAATATATCAAACATATGTATAAACAAAACGTTCAGGGATATTCTGGTGGTCCATTGGTGGCAAATGGGCCTCTAGTCGGTATTGTATCCACGTGTGTACTTTGTGATATGGGATATCCATATATTTACACAAGAATAAACTACCCTAAAACTTGGATAAAGAAAAATTATAAGGAATCCTTATACATACTTGATTTTTATATCTATCCTTATCAAGGATACAATTTATACAATCATATTTAATAAAATATGAAATAAAAACACCTAGTGGTTTTTTTTTTCATACATATTTATGTGTTGTATTGCGCATGTAATAAACTTTTGAATCATATTGTAGATTTGTCGGTAAAGATTCTGTCGTGACGTTTTAACTTTTATCAAAATTATATGTAACTTGAGAGCTCGAGAGCCAACAATTAGCACGTCTGCATCTGCGGGCACTCGCTATTTGCACTGCATCTTCACGAAGGGCGTGGTCATCTCGATGTTATCATCTGCACGAGTCGAAGGTTCCATTTGTTGGCGGCCTCGTTCGCAATTAATGCATAAATCATTTCGAAAACCACCGGAACGAACAGGTGTGGTGCATGCCCCATCGAACATTATTTAAAACGAACCGCTTAAACGACCCCGATTCCTGTTATACTAATTTCTTGCTCAAATATTTATTCGGCTTAACAGCTTTTCGCTCCCCCCGCGAGAAAATTAAAATTCTTCGAACGGCGCCGTTAAATTGATTGCAAATTAAAACACTCATATTTCGCGCAAGAAAGTCGAGTGGGTACAGGAAAACTCTACTGGGTGTGTAAGTATATCGTTTACTTTAACAATTTTCGGATAATGGTGCGAGATGGTTCACCTTTAGCATTGAAGGGAAAACGGTGCTTTCAGTCACGAACTCGTTACCCTTATCACTCTGAGGCTAACATCCTAGCCAATTTTACAAGCGCGAGGAAAAAGCGAGAAAGCTTTCAAGTTTTCCTTGAAACAATTTTCTTCGCCGCTCTCGCTAAAAAACACTCGAGAAATTTTCGACTTTCGATTGCTGCCAATTTTCGATGCGATCCAATGGATTTCATACTCATCTATAATCTGCATAAATTGGTATGTACATACATATACATACATATGTACATACGTAATATAGTTAATTCATGGATTTTATGCACAAAAAACTGCTGGTCCATACATAATGTCAATAGTAGACATCCGTTGACCAATATGTCATTAATAATGCAGACTAATATGTCAGTAATAAACACCCGTTGATTGTTAACGGACAACATTCTAGTAGTGTTATAAGTTATAAAGAATGAGCATAGTTTTTAAATCTAACATCCCGCTATGCTTAAAAAAGAAGGCATACGACCAATGCGTGCTGTACTGCCAGTTATGACGTATGAGTGTGAAATGTGGATGCTGAATTCAAGAATGTTACGTAAGATCCAGTGCACACAGAGAAGCATGGAAAGATGTATGTTCGGTATAACGAAAAGAGATCGTAAGAGGAATATACGGGTAAGAAGTATGACCAAAGTGGCAGATATGGCAGAACGTGTGAAAAAGTTGCAGTTGAAGACACATAGCGAGAAGAATGGATGGCAGATGGATGCGAGAAATACTGGAATGGTATCTGAGAGGATGTAAAAGAAAGCAAGGTAGATCGAGTGGACAATGGGCTGATGAAGTGGATGCAGATTGCTCAAGACAGATAGGAATGGAAGAGAATTGGAGAGGCCTTCATCCAGCAGTGGATGGTGAACGGCTGAAAACGATGATGATGGCAAGTTATAAGCATAACACCAATGAATGGTCATGATCTTCATAAAGCAAGCTTGTACTCATTTAAGGCTAACAGTGAATATATTGGGTTTGATCGAAAATTTTACAGTTAAAACTATTATTTTATATACGACAGGATAACGGTACAGGTTGCATGACGAAAAAGTTTTACATAAAAATGCATGAGATTGTATAAATTTCAAGTCGAACGGAAAGTTATGAGGAACGCTCGAACGTGCGATCAGTGTCAAGCATGAGATATGTTTCTGAATTTGCCTGAAACGGCAATTGCCCTGAAGCCTGATGATACGCTTGCAAATTCCTTATAAATTACAGGCCGCAATCTCGCCAAGAATGATTGCACTCGAACAATGAAATGTATCGACAATGGGAGCGCTGTGAAAATATATACCCAACAATGGAGCTATTGTTTTTGGGACACATTATGCGTGGCGACAATAGGACACCCCAAGTCTCATCCAACACACACTCATCTCTGACTATATGGGTTCTGCATTATCATCGATGTTGCGAAATCGTATACATTTTAATTAGAAACAAATATTAAAGGTGCAACGGTTGTCGACGGCTGAATAAGGATTTGTACCATGTTATTATTTACATTAACATCTTTGTTAAGCTCTCTCTTTGAGAGCTTTCGATGCGCTCAAAGACAAGCGAGAAAAGCTCGTTCGTTGGATTGAGAGAGTATACTTTGGAATTAAAATAAAAGCAACAAACAAATTATGTAGGGTTATCGTATCAAATATTCGACATTATTTGAAAATATTGCTTATTAGCATTTTTTTCAATCACCAATATGACACAAATGCAAAATAAGAATATACATACATATGTATGAAGTATGTACATATGTATGTATGTATGTGCATATACAGATTTCATTCAAAACAGATATAAAATGAATTTATGAAGTATCGGTATTGACAATAAGTTTTAAATTGTATTTCATGAAAAAATAATAAAAGTCCTCTTTTTATTATGTATATGTGTAATTTAAGAATTTTGTACAACCCTATTGTGATTGTAGGCGTTTCTCTTACTGCTTGTTTTATACATAAAATTTATTACCTGGCATATTGTTATTATCCAATTATCAAACAAAATTTATATTTTATTTAAGGTTCGCTTATTAGTTACGTACGTAGGAAGATATCTAATTTACTTACATTTTTATTGATGTAATGCAAAATTGAATGAAACATTCGGAAAATGATTATTTTATGTTCAGATGATGCAGTTTTTTGATAATCAAATCAAGAATGAAAAAAAAATTAACCCAACGATATGTAATAAATACTATTCATGACCTGCTTTATTTGTGTATTATCAACCATCTGTAATGATATGAAAACGATAACAATCGACACAATACGAAGAATACAAGCTTGCCAAACAATTGCTTAACTTGGATAATCCAGAATACTGATTGAGGGTCATAGAATTTTATCTAAATAACGACCGATTTTTTTATCGTAAACCATGCTGCTCAGAAATTATACTATAATTTAAAATATTCAAAAGATATTGTATAAATTATGTTATATTATAATATATTTTCTCTGACAACAAACATTACTTTGGATGAATTATTGTAGAAGGAAGATAATTCAATTTTTTTTAATGTATGATCCATCCATCAGTATATTCCTATCTGTGATGTATCTATTTCACAAAAGTAAAATAAAACGATAGTAATTAATCTTAAGTACATTAAAGGTTATTGAGATTAAAAAAAATAATAAATAGTTCATTCTAAAGAGTTGCGGTGGTATTGTAGTTCAAAATGTTCAAAGCAACAGTTTTCCTAGTGCTCGCACTCTTCGGTGTTATCCACGGTGAATAATTTACTATAAAATTTTCATATATTCCTGGATAGATAAATTTTATTACCATTTAAAATAAACACAACGATTGCAGGTTTACCCGTGGAGACCGAATGGGACTGGAGAGTTGTCGGTGGATCCAATGCAGGAGATGGAGAGGTTCCATTCCAAGTCTCTCTCCGTTCCAGTGGTAATTCTCACTTCTGCGGTGGTTCCATCATCACACCACGAACCATTTTGACTGCTGCTCACTGTTTGGATGGGCGAGTCTTACAAAATGATAACTGAACAAGTAATTTTAAAATTTAAATTACTAATCATTTTATTGTAATATATTTTTCTGATTAGACGATCAGCTTCAAATACAATTGTTGTGGTCGGAACAAATACATTGAATTCCGGAGGTACTAGATATGCAGCTTCAGCCCTCAAAGTTCATCCAACCTACAATTCTAACGACATCATTGATGATGTTGGCTTAGTTATTCTCGGCGAAGATATTGTTTTCGGTAATAAAGTAAAGGCGATTGAAATAGGACGAGACTACACCCCTGGAGGAGAAAAAGTTGTACTCAGTGGATGGGGAAGAACATCTGTAAAAATATTGAAATTATAACTGGTATAAATCTTTAATTTATTTTGATAACAAGACTTATGTTATTTTTATATTATTTAGTACCCGGGATCAGCTCCAAACAGTCTCCAAATCATCAGTCTTCTGTCTCAAAGTTTTGAGCAATGTAAAAAAGCTTTGTCGTCGATCAACATTGTAGTTGAAAGTCAAATATGTACGTTGACCAAATCTGGAGAAGGAGCTTGCCACGTAAGTACAAGTTGGCCATTTAATTGAAACTTGTCTTATGGTGTAATTTGACTCAAAGAAAATCAATCAAATAATTGATTTTCAGGGAGACTCTGGTGGTCCACTAGCGGCTGACGGAAAAGTAGTAGGTGTCGTGTCATGGGGTATGCCTTGTGCAAGAGGATATCCAGATGTCTTCAGCAGAGTTAGTGCATTCGCATCTTGGATCGACCAAAACAAGCATAAATAAAAGGAAAAAAATATTTTCAATATATGAAAGTAACAAATCATATGTGCTAAAAATGAAATATATCTTAATAATTTTTAATACAAAATTCTATAGCATTTGTACTTTTTCCATAATATTTTTAAAATGGATTTTTATTTATTTATCCCTAAAAAATCAGAATTGAAAAAAAAAGATTGAGAGCAATTATTTATATATTTACATACATATGTAATTATAAATAAATGACTTCATCCATTCTAAGTATTATTAGAGAAAGACCAGATGAAGTGGAGCTAGAGATTTCGGAGCTTCAGAATAATATTATACATACATACTACCTAAAAGATAATTTTTTTTGGAATCTAGATGACAAAAAAATTACCTATTCTTAGAAATGTAGCTTACAAAATTAAATCTTATTTTGGTTCCACGTATGTATGCGAATCTCTGATCTTAACAATGAATATCATAATATCAAAATGCCAACCTCGACTAACGGATGCCCATATTGATGATTGCTTGCGAACAGGAATATCATCTTACTCTTCCAACTATGAAAAATTAGCTGATGAAATGCAGTGCCAAATATTACACTAACTATTATTTATTTATTTAGCTTATTGTATTGAAACATAATCATGTGAAAAATCATTAAAAAATTTTAATCAACTACATATAAGTGTTAGACATTATAATATACTAGTGTAAGCCTGTTGAATATCAACGGACGTGTTTAACGTAATTGATTACGTAATAATTTAGCAAAGTCGCGACCTACTAAGGATTAATATTTTCAAATTATAGGAGGCCTCCCATCACCGCTGTTGGGTTAACCGTTAACGCGTTAGCGTTAACTCACCCAACCTGATCACGGGTTCAAATCCCACTCGCGATGTTCGTGTTTATTTCAGCCTTTACCGAGGCGAGCGTTATCAGCTGACAGACAGACAGATGGATTTCGGCAATTATATATAGTGATAATAATATGAAACCATTTACAATAATATACATATTTTTTTCTATAAACTACATTCATTTTCGTTTAATCATACTGCAAAGAAACAGCATTATAATTCAAAATAATATGAAACACAATTTTAAAATATGTTGTTTAATAAAATAAAAGGAGTAAATAGTTCATTAGATTTTATTTCAGAAGTAGGTCATGCATGAATTCACTTCGAAACACATAACTATTACTATTTACTACATCTATTTATATAAAATAGATGAGCCACTAATTCACTATCTAAGATGAATCTATTTTACGATGGTGAAATAAAACGATATTGATTTATCTGAAGTACAACTTACGTTGTTGAGATTAAACATAGCAAATAAATAGTTCTTGCGAAAGAGTTGAAGACGTATTATAGTGCAAAATGTTCAAAGCAGCGGCTTTCACAGTGTTCACACTAATAAGTGTTGTATATGGTGATCATTTCACTACAAACTATCACACTTTCGTAAGTAAATAAATTTTATGATTATACTAATAAATGTATAACGATTGCAGGTTTACCCCTGGAGTCTGAGTGGGACTGGAGAGTTGTTGGTGGATCCAATGCATCCAACGGAGAAGCTCCGTTCCAAGTTTCTCTTCGATCAAGTACCAATTCCCATTTCTGCGGTGGTTCCATTATCACACGAAAAACCATATTGACTGCTGCCCACTGTTTGCACGGGTGAGTTTCACAAAATGAGAAATTTAACTATTAATCGTATGTACCTATGGTATTTACGTAATGGATGTTTTGATTAGGCGATCAGTTTCCAATGCAATTGTTGTGGTTGGAACAAATACATTGAATTCTGGAGGTACTAGATATATAGCTTCAGCTCTCAAAGTTCATCCGAGCTATGATTCATTTTACACCATTTACGATGTCGGCTTAGTAATTGTCGATGCAGATATTGTTTTCGGTGATAAAGTTCAGCCAATTGAGCTGGGACGAGATCACACCCAAGGAGGAGAAACAGTTGTACTCACAGGATGGGGAACAACATCTGTAAAAAATTTAAAATTATAATACATAATTTAATTCAATCCTTTTTGTTACATCAAAATTGTATATTTTTTATTTAGTTACTAGGACAAGTTCCAAATGATCTTCAAATAATCAGCCTTTTGTCTCAAAGCTACGAGCAATGCAAAGCAGCTATGCAGTTCATTAAAATAATTGTTGAAAGTCAGATATGTACGCTGACCAAATCTGGAGAAGGTGCTTGCCACGTAAGTACTAGTCGATTGCTGGATCGAAACTCATTTCATTGTGCAATCTGAGTGAAATTAAATTGATTTTCAGGGTGACTCTGGTGGTCCGCTGACTGCTGAAGGAAAAATTGTAGGTATTGTGTCATGGGGTATGCCTTGTGCAAGAGGATATCCAGATGTCTTCAGTCGAGTTAGCTCATTTACATATTGGATCGATGAAAACAAAATTTAAAACCCAAAATTATTTCAATAAATTTCTAAATTACATATATATTAATATTGTGGAAAAGAAATATGTACATATGTATGTATGATTGAATACAAATTTTCATTATATAAAATTTACACATATGTATGTATCTCATATTACATTATGTATTTTATATGTAAAAGCTCTAATAGCCGTTTAATAAATAAATAAATCGCGAGACTTTATATAAAAATGATAATCGTACATATTGCATTCTGGATTTTTGATGCTATTTCATTGTTATCAAATTTACACAAGTAAAATTTCCAAAAAAAAATTGTGACGTCATTCGTATGTGCCACTATAAACTGCCCCGATAGAATAATTAAAGAGGAATAAAGATGCATTCATAACTCATTTTCGCAAAATCTTGGACATATCACCTTTGTACTGGTAGGACGCGATATGTATGTATGTACAATTTTGTACATCGTAAAAAATAATCAATCCGATAGGAGATCTTTATTTATCCCCAAAAATTACATTTTTTATTTAATTTACCTATTTGCAAAACATTTCATGTATGAATATCTTCAATCAGTTCTATCTACGACAACAGCCGAATTTAAATTATAAATGATACAATATGTAAATGTATCAAGTGCAACATTCAACAATGTTGAATATTGCATTTTCTCATCACATATCATGTGATAAGATTATCATTATCACTGACAGATTTTGAAAATCAAAATGCATGTGAGATATTCTAAATTTAAATAGATTGTCTACGTATTACATATGACTTTTTTTAAATGGAGGATACATTTTTACAACCAAAGAAATTAAAAGGATGCCAACAAATTGATATCATATTAAAAAGTAATTAAATAAAAAATAAAATTTTATTGGAGAAGTTATCGATGTTGTCAAAAGTCATAGATCTCCATTATTGTAATAGATTAACAGACAAAACAGGATAAGAACTTATAAAGAATGCATCGATTAACGAAAATAAAGTGTTAATGAACTAGGAATTGAAGGTGAAAATAAAGGTGAATCTGATATGAAAACCAATAAAAAGCTACAACTGAAAATTTTTATTGGTATAGTCTTTCAAAATGTCGGCGTATTTGTTTTTCATTACTACTTTCCTATTGGCAAATTGTCATGGTAAAATCATTTAAATATTTTTATTTTCTAAAACATATATACATACATATATATATTGCCATTGAATTATTTATTAAAATTTCGTAGGAAAACCTCTTGAATTGAGTGACCGCATAATTGGAGGATCGGATGCACCAAATGGTTCAGCTCCATATTTAGTCACATTGCGTTACAACACCAATGAACATTTTTGTGGTGGTGCCATCATTACACCTCATACTATTTTAACAGCAGCTCATTGTGTATTTGGGTACGTATTTCGCATTTGGTATACATTGTATGGATTAACATCTCATTATGTTGTTTCTTCAAACGGTTCTCTCTGATTGTTAGTACTTCACTATTTTAATCAGGAAAATATTAATTTTTAAATTCAAGTCTAGCAGCCTTCAGAACATTCGTGGTTGTTGGCACAAATACTTTAGATTCAGGTGGAACACAGTATGAAGTTTCCAGTTTTCGAATCCATCCTGCATATGATCCAGTGGAGTTGATCAATGACGTTGGCTTAGTCATCATTGATACAGGCATTATTCAATGACAAAGTGCATTTAATTGGAATAAATAACGAAGAATTAGAAAGTGGAATTAAGGTCACATTGATGGGTTGGGGAAGTTCGGAGGTAAGTTGAAGAAAAAAAAACTTTTGATATACATATACATACGTACTTATATATTTATTTTTTATACCGGTTAATATTTTTTTTTAGTTTTTAGAAGGGAACTCAAATGATCTTCAAACCATTGAACTACAAACAATACCGTCAGATGCGTGCAGTAATTATTTGAGTTCGATACATCCAATACTTGAAACTCAGATTTGTACTCTTACAGTAACCGGAGAAGGTGCATGTTTTGTAAGTACATACATACATATGTATACACAATTTATATTATAGTAATCGAGATGGAGGTGATGATGCCTCGGTAGCCTCCTTTCTGATAACCCATTATACAATTTGTATTATGGCTTAAAATATTATACTATTAATGCCTACAGATCGGATAATTACTTATTTTAAATTTCTATAGGGAGATTCTGGAAGTCCCTTAGTTTATGAAGGAAACGTTGTAGGAATAGTTTCTTGGGGAGTGCCTTGTGCTGTAGGTTTCCCAGATGTATATACAAAAACTATTTCGTTTATACCATGGATTGAAAATAATCAAGTTTGAGATACTTATAGATTTATTATACAAAAAACATAGTTATGTAGTAATATTAATTATTTTTTGTAAGTGTGTGTGTCTATATATGTATGTATACATTTCTAATTAGGTCTCTAAGTTAAGCTGAAGCTAAAAATAATAAAACATTAAATAAAAACCACGAATTAAACTACACTTATATTTATTTCAAATTTAAAGTTAAGTAATCTGAATATACTTTTTATACAAAATAAATACATATAAAGCATACATCATAAAACTCTAACGAACCTGCATAAGACGAAGCTTATGTTTGATAAATATCACATTTTCAGTTTAAATGACATTGATGTTAGTAATAAACTTCCCCTTTTTCCGTACGAATCCAAATAACAAATAAATATTAATTGATACTTGTGAATATGCGAAAAATAGCTAACACAATGGAAATTGTGTTTGTTAGATGTTTGCGTTTTGACTAAAAAGCGAGCATATATTATTATTTAAAACAAATCCTTTAGCGTAATGGATTTGATGTTAATGATGACATGCTTGAAAGGGAACTTGGACCAGACGGAGCCGACAGATTCAGTTTATCCATTTCATCATCAGCCTGATTGTTCTTCAATTCTTGCATCGTATACACAAATTTATTCCAATCATCATGACGGGGTGCAGCTAAGTGCTAAACATTACAAAATGCATTATGAAAATCTAGCAAAATAATATGTATAATATAAAAAATATATATCTATAAATTATTATACCTCGGCTACATCGTACACCCAAATCTTGCCGGTATCATCACCAACTGTTATGTGTTGACCATTCGGGGTCCAACTAGCTCTATTCAGAGCTACACCACCGTCGACCTGAACGCTTGCAGCCGGCACCTATACATTTGTAAATAAAATATTATTTATGAAACAATAAAAGTTAAAAGAAAAAATTTTCAATACTAACCTCTGTATCTTGATTGAGATTCCACAAATCAAGTCTTCCAGACCCATCGACACATGCGAATAGCGCTGGATGAACAGGTGACCAACACACATCTAGTACATAATCTCCACTGTCTTCGAAAGAATATAAAGGTTTATTTTCCTAAAACAAAGATGTTAAAAATTAACGAAGTCCTCAGCCATCAACATGTTTCCGCAATTAACAGTAAAAGTAAAATAACATACTTTAAGGCTCCACAATTTCAATGTCCAATCCATTGAAGAGGTGAGGAAAAGATGTGAAAAATCGATTCCTCCTGATACGGAATGACATGAGATACCGGTAACCGGACCAGCATGACCCTCAAACGATTCCGTCACTCCAGCTCTTGTGCCATGTCTACAACCTGAAATTTTAAAATAGGTATAAAAGTCATTGTAAATAGAACTCAAGTTTGATAGTTAAATTAAGGTATCAACGAAGTAGATCAGTTGTTAAATTATATGGAATACCTGAATATACACTTCCCTCTTCGCTACCGAGAACAAAATTATTGACATCACATTGTGGGAATGCCATACAAGTAACGGCTATTGCTTTGCTCTGTCTGTGCTGCAATTCGAGAGTTTCTTGTGGTTGTGACAGCATATCTAAAGACCAAGAGCACAATCTACCATCGGTCGATACGGAAATTAAATTGTGAGCATTTTGAGTTCCAACAACATTGAGACAATACACCGGGTGCTGAAAAATAAATACACCGTAAATAAATCGAAAAAAAAAATAGCAAAAATAGCAAAAAATTAACAAGGATTACAGTATGAGCTTGTGAAGAGAGTGGTGTTCTTTGAACGGGTGTGCGTTTCTGAACTCGATTGTCCCACAGTACAATTTGTCCAGAATATGTACCACCAAGAATTAAATTAGGATGAAACCTAGAAGAATAACATTTTTAATAATACAATAAAATTTATACAGCTACTTTGAGTGGATATTTATATAATAACCTTGCAAAAGTAGCACTCATAACAGGCGATTGGCAATGGAAAACATCTTCCGGTGTAGATTTCTTGAATTTGGTATTCCATACGAGACAAACACCGTCCGGATCGTGTGGTGCATCTTCGCTATTGTGATAACTAGCTAATAATAATTCTGGATGATGTGCACTCCAGTCTAAAGATGTGGCACAGCGTCCACGCGACCAACGCTCGCAGAAGAATGTGCGATTCAACGATAATCGTGCATCACCCTTATCATCCCTGAAAAATTAAAATACATACGCTTCTAAATTGCTATCTGTGTGACATTTACGCCCAACCATATATTAAAACAAGAGGTTTTGACTAACCTAGCATCATCGGTATCTTCGCCACCGATATAGTCAGCATAAATATCTATAGATTCAGCGAGTGCTCTTTCCATTACTTTTCCAGCTCGCGAAACAAACTTTTGGAAGTCTGCCGAGAGCACTATCATTTGTTTTTCATCTTCGCTTAGTTCCCTAACTATAAAAATATATTTAAAAAAGTGCAAAAAGATAATAAAAAAATGAGAATTGATTAAAATTTATTAGTTTAATGTCCTACCTTCTTTCTTTTCCTCTTCTTTTTTGAGCTCTTTTTCCATTTGAGTGACAGCAGGCTGCACTTCTTTAACTTGCGGAAGTCCATGCGGCAAAATCCCAGGTGGCAGCCGAGAATGAAAGCCGCCACCGCCCCCGGCAGCTCCTCCTGGACCGTCAAGACTATGCTCCTCCTCCTCACCTTGGTTCCGCAACCCGCCAATATCGTCGAACGTTAAGACTGAGGTGGTGAATAAGATGGCCCCAAACGAAACAAGTATACCTAACTATCCTATTTATAACCTATCGCTACTCAAAAGCTCAACTATATGTACTTGATTTAAAAATTTTATTCATTAAAACATGCTACGTGGAATATTAATATTTTAATATAGATTTGTTTATTTAATCAATACTATAACTAACCCAATAAATAAAATCAACAGGGGGTATTTTATACAAAAAAAAAACTCTAAAAAAATGAGCTTTTGCTAACCTAAATAAACTTCATATCTCTAAATAAGCTAAACTAACTGATTAAAACTTTATTTTTTAAATAAATAAAAAAACGACGTATTATTTATAGCAGGCATTGATCAAAAAAAAAAAAAATAACGCTAACTGACTAACTATAAAAAAACTGTGCATAAATAAAGCCAAATCATATTGCATGTATGTTTACTTAAACGGGAATTAGGTGGGAATAAGATTTAAATCATAATGAGAGGAAAGCTTAAAATTAATAATAAAGTTACGAAAAGTAGATTTGAAAAAAAAAAAAAAAAAAAAAATAGGAATAACCAATGAAAGATAATAAATTATAAAAAATATTAAATTAGCACTAACAATCTTTAGAAGCAGTTACCAAATCATAACAAGGTGCACATGAATAAATAAAAATTGTGCGTTAAAAAATTATAAATCAATTACCGACAACTTCCTGAGCTCTCCACTTGATTGTGGATACAAACTTGTGTATGTATAATATAAGATGTCAGTATACGTGTGTATACATTTACATACACATACACAACAATTAATACTAAATTTAAAATGTACGCAGGCACTAAAGCAAAGGATAATAAAAAACAAGCAATTTCTACAATACGTTTTGATTTACATCTAAATGACATGCTCCTAGTGTCTTTAAATATTTTACGACTTATTGAAAATAAGTATATCTGCAGTATCAGTTTGATCAAATATAATAAATATGTATTATCAGATGAGCAAAAATATTATTGTAATTTAGTAGTTTACTCGAATTGCATTAATAAACTATTTTATTCAATTGATTGAAATTTACAATATAAAATTGTAATCGATCCAACCGTACTGCATTTAACGCGGAGTTCTTTCAATATCAATTCTATTCATGAAAACAATAAATTCTCATGCATTAATAAAATATATTGATATGTTAATATGGTGGTGAGAAGCCCAAATGATGGGAATGTGTCAATATAAAGACCTACCTGTGAACTCGTCTTCCCACTCTAAACCCGGGTTTAAATTGTACTCATCTTGAAAAGGGAGAGGAAAAATAAAATCAAGTAAGTATGATGTCAACATACATATAAAATTACATATATACGCAAATTCCATTTCAGACTCGATTTACAATGATTCCCAGTTTCATTTCAATTGAAAATTTTAACTTCAAATTTAAGAAATTTTTATAATAATATTTAAAATACAAATTCTTTTAAGGCATAAAGTATGAAGATATAAAATAAAGACTAATGCATTTTTGTGCATAATACTGTTCAAATTTGTGATATATAAAGAATATTATAAATATACATTATTTTCAAAAGATATGTGCAGAGCAGGATTGGAAAAGGTAGTGTGGAGAAAGTTAGAGAAAGAACCAAAATCCCCCAAAAGTTACCCTGCGCCATTCCATAAACAAGAATTTTAAAAGCAATGGAAGTGTATTTACACAATAAATTTTATTGCAATATATATTACAAATCACCCATGTATAAATATTTTTGTCAATGAAATAATTATGCTGATTGTGAATTTCAAAATTCAACAAATTATTATTCACAGAATTTATTAATGATATAATACATATATGAACGAAAAAATGAAATATTAGGAATTGAAGAAAGTTAAATTTTTCACATTGAAAATTAGCATTATAGCATTGACAAAATGAAACCAATTTATTTGTTAGTGATGTACATAATGAAATGTTAGTTTTTACATTGAGAATAAATATAAATTTACACCAATGGAAGTGAAAAATTGGGAAAAAATGAATGATCATGTCGACAAACAACAATATAGAGCGGGTGGAGAACTCTGGAAGGATTGCTTCGGTTTTTCAGTATTTTCTCAACCCCTAGCCTATTTTAGTGAAATACATACATATATGTACATATATTAGTTAAAAATATTTGAAAAAACCGCAGAGACGATTCTATAATGTCACACAAGGAACAGAAAATATGAAGGATTGATAATATCCTGGGATCGTATTCTCGATGAAAGGTCTGAATGGCTTTATGCACTTAGTATTTATTATTAACAATAAAGCAATGACTGTATTAAAAGCTAATTGATTAACACTAAGTACAAACAACTTACCGTAGTAGTCTGTTGCGTGAGCTAGAGGAAATGAAAGGAAAACAAATCTTAGATAAATTTGAAGAAATGTAAAAACATAAATTAAAATCTAAATATAGTTTAAAAATTTTGTCTGAAAATAACATTTTACTGTATATAAACTTCACTTGAAGATGAGTTTATTACTAATATCATAATTTTTTTAGATAATTGAATTAATTAATTTAAATGTAAAAAAAAAACAGTAATAGAATTGAAAAAAAGACAATGCCTTTGATAAAAATTATAGTATAAAATATTACTACGAGGTACAAATATATGTATGTATGTACTACTAATACTATTTTTGTGATACAAAGTATGGAAAATTACTATAATTAGGAATGGTGAATGGCTTTATATGTATAAAAATGTAAAATGAGTAAAAATGATGTAAAAATGAGAAATTTATTTCAAAACCTACACTAATATGTAAAGGGGAAAATTCTCTATTATTATCTACTTCGAGTTGTTGAAAATATGTACATACATATTAGAAAAAGCACATATGTACTTAATCTAAAAAAATATATGTTTCTTTATACAATTTTTTATATTTTATATTTAAATATTTATATTTAAATATTTAAATATTTATGTGACTAATTTAAAAAAAAATTTTAACTAATGATTTAAGTGTACGTTGACTACTTTTTGCATTACTAGGGGAATTGCCAAATTACTATGGTAAGTTTTCATTTAATATAGGCTACAAGAATACCGTAAATATGTACAAAAACATGCACATGCTAAAACACTCGATTGCGACGAGTAGACTGAGGAACCAGCAGTCCACCCCAATTATCTTTTAGTGTACCATCATGGCTAGACAAAATTTATATTAAGGAACTTATTAAAAAGAAATTCAAAATTTCTTACATACTAAAGAAGTGGCATAAACAGCCGTGCATTTAAATTTAAATGAGATGAAGTGTTTAATATATTTTTATTCAATAAATCCTGTGATTGGTGCTAAAGCATAGTATAACATTCACGTGAAAGACGTGTCAATCAAATATTTTAAATTGCCACAAGGTAAAGATGAACTACAATTAACAATATGCGGCGGTGATATCATGAATATGAATACTAAATTAATAAAATATTCTGATGATCGCATGAATGACTTTAAAAATCAAATTTAAAATAAGGTTCTATTTAAAGGCGTGCTTTTACACTAGTGTGCTCATACATACATACATACATAGGCTTAAATAGAAAATATAATAAACAATTTTGTGTAAAATACAGTGGATTCTAAAGTGAATGTTGAATAAAGTGCAAAGGTGATGGATACACAATGATTGTGCACAATATGTATTGATTTTACCTTTCCGGGGACGCCACCATTCCTCCATGTATCCTGCAAGTGGTGAGGCATTGGAAGAGCAGCCTTTTGTTAGAGTAGCATAAAAACATCAACACACACACACAATCGCCCAAATCCAAAATTTACTTTACAATTACACAAACAATAACTAAAGAGTTTTTAAAACCATACATGTATGCACACATGTAATCAATATTAAGTATATTCGATTTGGGCAATAGTTGATATATCAATGAAAACGGGAAATAATTTTCATTGACAGTGTTGAATATAATTATGACTAGCACAGAAAAATCATAATCAAAATAGAATGGCAATGTATTTAATAAGTAGAAAAAAATATATATAAATTAATCATAGTTATATTTAAAGTACTTAATCAAAAACACAATCTCTAGTTATTTTTTAAATATTGACTGCAATCGAGGGAATTATTCAAAATGCGACCAGGATCTATGTATGTTAATTGTCTTCTAAAAATTGAAGTATTAAAATCAGTAATAATACAATCAATTGATCTGTAGCTTGATTTATACAAAAAAAAAT
The DNA here is from genome assembly GCA_022651745.1 of Parapsyche elsis. NCBI lineage: Eukaryota > Metazoa > Arthropoda > Insecta > Trichoptera > Hydropsychidae > Parapsyche > Parapsyche elsis. The sequence continues at coordinate 1,539,999 of JAGVSN010000006.1, forward strand.
GTACATTAAGATAAGTACGATATTAATTGTAGGTAAATCTTATTGCATTCCATTTTGAATATGAAATTTCAACAATCACCCTTCGTTATACAAGTAAGTACTTATTAATTACAAATTATTTTTTTTTTAGAAATGTTATAAAATGTATATATACATTAAAACTTCTGTTAATTTAAAATATAAATATTTTATAACAGAGTGGAGATTAATTAATTTCCCAAATATTAAATAAAATATTTGCTCATAAACATCAACTATGTATGAATATGTTAATAATACACAAACCCATCATAGAGAATATTTTAAACATTAGTATTTATACTACAAACCATAATTATCTACGATTGTATATTTCATCGACTAATGAATAAAGCAAAAGAAATAAACAAAAAAGAATTAAATCATGCAATCAAAAGAAATTGTAATGTCTAAATTAAAATCAATAAAAAAAATTGTTATTTGATACTGGGACATCACGGTAAAAAAGTAAAAATTAAACTAAAGTGCTCAAATAGGAAGGCTCGTTGATCAGATTAAATCCAATGTTATAATCGAAATAACTGCCACTTCATTATCGTAAATATTGAAAGAAAAATACAGAAAACTACTATATAATAGTATTTAAGACTTCCGGACTGCGTGTGAATAAAAAAGTGGCGACACTTTCCCGATGACTTTAACCCATACTAAATCCCACGCTCGTTGCTTTGGTTTGATAATCCAAAAATGCATTCTGTTACTAAACATACTAGATTTATAATACAGCATCCGAGTAAGGGTTTAAATGAATCAAGAAGCAACGTGAACGGGATAGAATTGCACTTCATTCTTCATCAAGCTTTCCCCCGAAAGTTTCTACGAAGCAAATTTTGATAATTGATATTGTTTATAGGAAATCCAATTGAATTTTGAAGATTGCCAATAAATTGAAAAAAAAGAGGTTATTATTTTGCATTTTTGTTAAGAAATGCAAAATTATATAACTGAGTTGAATAAAATAATAAAAAAAAACGAAATTTAAACGCTAAAAAAATTGTATATCAAAAAGAAATTCAAACAAATAAAAATATGCTCACCGTCCCGGTCATGTCCGCTAGCATTTGCAGTTTGTGTTTGTTTTGTATATGTTACGGATTCTTTTGGTGCTATATTTGTAGATTGAACTGATACAACACTCAATAGTGGCATCACACGTCTGACTGGCCTAAAATCACAATTTGCACAATCGGAATCAGCAACGGATCGTGCATTACAACAAGATTAATCAATGAAACGTTCCATCCGTACCCTTGTTGTGCAACTAACAAACTAGTATCGGGCGAAGCGGTAGCCGGAGGAGTCGGAGTCAAGGAAGCCAACGAAGATAATGATGAAAGGACTTCGTGAACGGGAGCCACACCGAGAGACGACAACATTTCGTCCAAGTCCCTACGACTTTCACCTCCCACACCACCCGCCGCTCGTAACTATAATGAAAAGAATTATAATTTAGATAACTTCTCCAAATATTACTCATCGAATAAGCTCTTCCTTAATATAATTCATCATCATTTTCAGCCGTTCACCATCCACTGCTGGATGAAGGCCTCTCCAATTCTCTTCCATTCTTGTCTGTCTTGAGCAATCTGCATCCAGTTGACTCAACACATTCTTCGCAATTCATCAGCCCATCATGCACTCGGTCTACCTTGCTTTCTTTCACATCCTCTCAAATACCATGCCAGTATTTCTCGCGTCCATCTTCCATCCATTCTTCTCGCTATGTGTCCACTTTTTTCTTTTCACATGTTCTGCTATATGTGTCACTTTGGTCATGCTTCTTACCCATGTATTCCTCTTACGATCTCTTCTTGTTATACCAAGCATACATCTTTCCATGCTTCTCTGTGTGTACTGGATCTTACGTATGTAATATTCTTGAATTTAGCATCCACGTTTCACATCCGTGCGTCATAACTGGTAGTATTGGTAGTACTGCCTTATTTTTTAAGCATAGTGGAACGTTGGACTTAAAAACTATGTTCATTCTTCCAAACGCACTCCATCCTAGTTTCATTCTTCCTTTTATTTCTTCTTCTTTACATCCAGTCATATTCACCAATTGTCCTACGTATAAATAACTAATTGAGTGTTCTCAAATATCATTCTCAAGGTTCGGGTCTCCCATACCGTTCACTTACAATATTAAAAACATATAAATCAAAAAATTCGATTCTGTGAGACTTTGGCATTGTTTTTGTTAACAAGCTCTCGTTCAATATTCACATTGACTTGATCGCCATAAGAACTTACAGTAATTTGGGATTCATCATGACGATGTCTAAGCCTTCCAAGTCTTGTGACACTTTCAAATTACCGTATAACTCCTTTGCCAGAATCCTACTAGAGTTTACAAGTACTGTATAGAATGCCTTCTACAAGCAAAATATTCTGACTAAATAAGATACAAAGAAGGTTCCATACACACTTGCACTTTAAATTCTCCAAATTGATGAATGACCTTTGAACATAAATGAATAAATGACGCTTGTTTTCTGTATAAATTCCTCAATAGCCTAGTTGACAACCCTTATCATCTTTCCAAAATTTTCTTTAACCGTTCTTCCAGAACGATTCGAAATCCTAACTCGTTCCACCTAGTCTTCAACTTCAAACAGTTCATTCATTTATAGAACTTGTAAAGCTCTCAACGAATTTCCCAACTCAATCGATATATTTTCTTCCAACTTCTAAGCATTTAAAATTTATGTATACAAACACCTTTCCAATCCCTAATTTCATTTACACCTAAATTTCCCCTCTACCTACTATATTATCATTCTACATATGTTTAAAACTGATGTCTTAAATTTTATTGTAGAAACTATTCTGGTATAGGCCAATTTTTTTTTCATTATATTTTGTATTTCTCTCATTGTACTGTATGTTTCTATCTTAAATAAAAATAAATAAATTTTATAGAAATAAAATATGTACGGTCGCTTCTTCCACATCCTTTTGCTCCTTTTCACGCCGTCTGCGATCCTTTTCTTCACGGAGCGCTTGGAGCTTCGCTTTTTTCCGTTCTAATTCTGCCTTTCGGTCGGACATCTTGACTAAAAAAAAAACAACAAACAATGAATTGTATTAGAATTTTTAGGACACAAGACTTGTATCTGATTACCCCTTGATGAAAATAAATCTTATCATCACAACAAATTTACATCCATTCGACAGTATGACCATCTTTAAAGTGCAACTAAGACATAAACAAGTATATGACGTCAGAGCACACAAACCATATGCTGATAATTACAGTACAAGACGAGATACTTATATTAGTTATGGGGGTCACATTGTACATCCACAAGGACTGAGTGGACAACATATATAAGCCGCCTTGAAGAGAACTCCAACTTCTTTCTCCTCAAGACCCTCACATGAGACCACCATCACCCCTGACGAATAGTCTATTGACCTTTAACTCTATTAACTCTGATGAACATTACAGCGATGTTTTTTGATCCAATGAGTGTACAAGTAAGACAATATCCATACAATGTACACAAATATTTTGAATAGTGTGACTGACAGGCTCAAGAGTGCTCCTTACCAAGAAGATGCTAGACGACCAGTGAGATTGAGCTGGTTTGTGGATGGCGTAAAACACGCGGAGTAGCGAGACGATAGCGGTTTTCGCTATCCGCTATTCGCTACACGTTATTTCGTAGACCACACCCAAAAGCCGAAACGGAATAACGGGAGCGCGCTGACTCCACTTCCACTTCCACTACCGGAACGTGAAACGTCATTCGCGCAGGGCCGACAATTGCACAATGCAGAGCACAACACGCATTGATTTTTCATTTGGTCAATAAATTCTTTTTTGATATTCTTTATTTAGTTGCATTGCGTAAATTTATTTAAGCGATCAATAACTAATCACCGATTTTGAATTTATTTTTAATATTAGAAAAAATAAAATAAAACGTTGGCAGTATTCACGCGTGAGTGTCGAGTGTGTGAGCTCAAGAGTGTGAACACCACTGCTAAATGCACCCGTCCTCTTACAACTTGCTATGGTGCACGCTGCAGCTAGAAGAGAGAAGTGCATCTCGCTCTATCGACGAATGGTTTTTTTCCGGTCCGTACTACCATTCGTTCGTACAACGCATTCACCTCGCTCTATCGTATGGCGTTTGAGCGAAATGAGCTTTTCCATTCTAGCTGCAGGATGCACTAAAGCAAGCTGCTACAGCTGCATTACGTTCGAAACCGAGCCTTTAGCTCGGTAGCCCAAGTTCAACTTTGATGTTACTGCTATAAGCGCTTTAACGTAGGACCTAATATGGTCATAGATAGCCATGTGAATATATTTGTGGAGTGCGAGAGGAAAGGCTGAATGTCACGCAGTGGACATTTTAGTAGTGTTTATTTGGGATACCAAGTGGGAGTGACCTGTGTAACACTCGGTCGCCGGTATTAGGGCTACCAACCGTCAGGGAGACAGTGATGCCAGCCACAGCCCATTGGTTCACCGAGTACCCATATATTTAAGGCGTGGTTTCGCGAGTGAAGGCAGTCAAACCCCCTCCATTAGCTTTCCATCCATCTGTCAAATTCTATACAAAAAAAACCACGGCGGTGACGGTTGACGACGATCGACTGCCTTCATTCGTGAAACCGTGCCTTTACTTGATTATTTATACAACGAACTAAATCTAATTTACGCAGTTGAAGTAGAGCAAAAAATCAAAGTAAGCTGTTATAAAATTTTATCTGCATGACAGCATCGCTTAAGTGCCCAAATTCATCGAAAAATCTCCAACATTAATATTAATTTTAACTACAGACAATGACGGACATTTGTATGTTGGCAGAAGTGAGTGTCGTCTTGACAATTGACATTGGGCCGGTGTTGGCGTCGCCCGTCTTCTTCCCGTGCAAATTTCTTTGTGAATAAGAATATCTGCAAAGGCGGCTTGTGATGCCTCCGGCCCCTTTGCCAGCGAGAGACTTAGTCGTGGTGGCCGCCCAAGCCGCCCAAGCTGTCTTCGCATCCGCCCAGTGTGACTCGGACCGATCTGCGGCTCTAGTTGACAGCCGCAACTGTAACAAACCACCAGCTAAGGTATGTACATACAGATGATACCAAAAATACCACTCGCTTTGATACACGTAATTAATGTCCACCATCGGTTTCGGTGTGTGACTCATTCACCAAGAAATGCACAATACTTTCAGTACCATTTATACTATAACCTACAAATTTCTCGTAAGTTTGACGTTTGTATAGTGAATAAGTTATTGGGTGGTTTTGATTTTGAAGTTTTTGATTTAGGCGCGAAGTGGAATTCTATAATCAAATTCCGATTAAAAATGCTTTGTTTTTGAGATAAAATTATAAATAATATTTTACATCAAACTTAGTACGTAATACTAAGATAGAGATAAGAAGCTTGAGCAAAATCTTAAAAAGTGTCCGTTTGTCGCAAAATTACTTTTAACTTTAACTTTATGCCATTGTTGTAACGATAGGTACTCAATTATTTAACAGTAGTATGTATTGCTATAGTTTCATTTTGTACTATACAATGATTTTTTTGAAACAAACTATATGTACGTAGGTATGTCGATTTTGATTTTTTTATCGTCGTTTGGAAGACAACTTTATTTAATGAATGGATTTAGCATCCGCGTTTCAAGAATGTTATGTAAGATGCATGGTTGGTATAACAAGAAGAGATCGTAAGAGGAATACATCGGTAAGAAGCGTGACCAAAGTGGCAGATATAGCGGAACGTGTGAAAAAGTTGAAGTGGACACATAGCAAGAAGAATGGATGGCAAATGGACGCGAGAAATACTAGAAATGGTTTCCAAGCGGACGTGGAAAAAGCAAGGTAGACCGAGTGGACGTTGGGTTGATGAATTGAGAAGAATGTGTGGAGTCAAGTGGATGCAGATTGCTCGAGACAGACAGGAATGGAAGAGGATTGGAGAGGCTTTCGTCCAGCAATGGATGGTAAACGACTGAAAATGGTGATGAGTAATGAATTATGTATTAGATAACGTTAAAAAGATATTTCCAGAATTAAATTTTATACGTATGTACAATGTATGTACACATACATTGGTATGTAAATTCAAAGTTTTAACCTTTTCATTACCAATACCTTGTGTGGCATAAAATGGAGCGTAATCAGCAAAGTTTTTTATTGGGATCTGTATTTATTGGGATAGTAACTTTTCCGATTTTCGATGAGTTATTTTTACCATATGGTGATTAATTTTAATAAATGGTCGATAAGTTTTATAAAGGGTCAGTAATTAACACTTGTAAGATGACGTGTAGTGAGGATACGAAGATGTTGTATCTTGGGGGTGGGGTAAATGTAAAGTTTGTAGGCTACCGTGACTCGTGAGAAGTGTTCGAGATGAGGTGTGGTCCATTAGAGGTCTGAAGATAGAATGAGCGAGAGTTTGCAAACTCTCGCAGGGGTTGGGTTGTCGCATGGTTGGTACACCCCTCGGGCCATTCCCACACTGGCAACTCCGCGCGAGTTCCAGCGTTGGCAACCTTGCGACAACACTGGAACTCGCGCGGAGTTGCCAGTGTGGGAATGGCCCGAGGGGTGTACCAACCATCAATTATGTCGTCTTACACACATATAAGTAAATTTATATAAACGGTCGGTATTTACAGTTTGTAAAAAAAAGTTGCCAAAAATATATTTTTCACCGTCCATTTGTTATTTTTATTGACCAGTTACTGACCGTTTATTGATTTTAATACTGACTGATTAATTTGTTAGGTTGTCTTTTATTAGCAATGCTGTATTTAATATGTTCAATGCTTATACATATTATTGAATAATGTATCAATTGAAATATCCAAATACCGGCAATATTGTGGTTGAGAGAAAACTGAACAAGAAGATAAGATTTATATGAAGTGGTTGCAAAGGTCATTTTCCACCAATATTCACAATTTCTTATCGATGCAATTTCAGTGAGTAGTGTGAATTCATGCGTATATTATAAAAAGTAATTATTTGCTCGGTGCACTGTGCAAAATCAGCAACGATGCAATTTTAATAAAAAGGTTTAAATTGCAATGTGATTGGTTGGGGGGCTTTGCACGAGTGATAGACATCTCAAAATTATGTATTTTTTTACTGCGTGAATGTAAAAATGATTGGATAGAATAGAATGTTATTACATTGGCGGTCAGACTATCCGTTAATCGTAAATGGCACGCATCGTTGGACATCGTTAAGTAATAGTCATTAGTAATTCACAGCATTTCCATAATGGCTCGAAGTGTGCGGAGAAAGTGAACATCCATTCGTTTAAAAGCGTACATATTTGATAATGTAAAATATAAATAAATTATTGTCGTTTTATTTATTGCCATAGTAAAATTTTGAATTTCTTCCACAATTTTAATGATTTTGTATAAGTTGCCGTTTTATATTTTGATATTAATAAAATTATCCACATCTTATTCTGTTTTTATATATGTTACAGTTAAAGTGTTGAATCTCGTCAATGTATAGACTCGCTATTCAATGTATACATTAACTAAGAGTTAAAGTTCAGAAAGTTATATTGGACATTTACTTTAAGTAGCAAGTGTATAAAGTCATAGACAAGCGCTAGTAAAACGTCATTCATTTTATGGAATACTTACTTATTTTGACAAACTAAGTAAGCTTATTATTAAGAAAACTATTTATTGCAGTACGGAATACTTGAGTGGCATTTCGAATTGCACAAAAGTTTGTTCTTCACGCATGAACATCTTTTTTTTTTGCAAAAGCTATCTAATTCCGGAACTTTTTTTCTCACAGTCATCCCTATCTCAGCTGCATTTCATTTATTAATTTCTACATGAGATTATTCATCATTTTTTACATACAACATATTAATTTGTTTAGAAAATTTAACTACATATGTCTGTATGGTTAATGTATGCATTGACTGGCAAATATGTCTATTCATTCTCCCGTGTGCACTCTAACTGGCTAAGCTAGACAATGTACACATTAACTCACATGCTCCCAACCTTTTTCGAGTGGCGACCTCTTTTGTAAAAGCCAAGTGACCCGCGACCCTACATATTTGAAAAAGGCAAAAAATATTATTCGAACATCAAGACATCGATTAAAAAAAAAAATTGGATTATAGTAAATATTTTTTTTTAGTTTACTATTTCAGTTGACGACCTCACAGAAAACTCTTCGCGACCCATAGGTTAGGAACCCATGCATTAACTAGCGAATGCATACATAAAATAAGTGTATGTACACTTTAACTGTAACATATACATATGTATGTATGTACATAGTATACATATAATGTTAACGATATAAATTTTTTTCATCGATTCCAATTTTTTCTTGATTGAAACTTGACTTCGAGGTATATTCTAATAATTTAATTAATTCATTCCGAGTGGAAAGGAAGGGAGTTGAATAATTGTTTTTTTTTTTGCATACAATATGCAAAAGCATATGAGCGACTGCTCATTCGCAAGTTTCACACGGTGGAATACACACGTCTGTTGTATTATTAGTGCTTTTAAATTTCAACTTTTTTTTTTTTTTTCATTAAATTTTTACAACTCACAAAGTGATCAAACACTTTCAATTTTCGACGAATTAATTTATAATGTATTAGTGACGAAAAATTGCAGAATACTGCAGTAATTGTGTACGTCTTGGTGATTTTAAAATTTTTTTTTTCTATTACATACATATGTTTCCAACTGTTTAAATGCTTTGAGTGTGGCTATTATTTTAATTTTTATTTAATTTGCTTCTTTTTTTTGTGTAGAAAGGGAAAGTGCTCAGCGGCTATTAGTTATCATTTGTTGCAATTATTTTCGTACACAGGACACAACGTAAATGCATGCATCTTAGATAGAAACGTATTTTTGGAAACTGCACTATAATTATATATTCAAATTCGAGATGACGAACACGCAGGTGAGTGTATTACTTGAATTTATTTGCATTTTTAAATTTATTTTTATCAAGTGGGAAAGCATCCTATTTTGTTATTCCACCGAGCGCTAAATTATACGCCCAAGCTAGATGTATACTATAAAGTAGTGTTGTGTTTAATTAAAAATGCAAAAAAGATTGCTTTGTAACATTCTATCAGTTTAATGAGGCTGGGTAGCATGAGAAACATTTTTTGTGTGTGTATGAGAAAATTTTGAGTCTTTGTTTTATCGTGTGTGTGTGCGCGTGTGTTTATTAATGCTATTTTGCAATCTACATACATAGTGTTTCGTAGAAACTATTATTTTTCAGTGATTTTTCTCTTTAGTTCATTTGATTTAACTTTTTTTATTTCTGGTTTATCTTTGTAATATGTGATACATTGTAAATTTTCAGTTATGGTTTCGAGGAGTGCGCAGCTCCAAGTTTCGTCATGTCTACGGTGTACCATTCAAGCGAGAGCGTTGTTACGACAATATCAAAATCACGAGGAATGCACACGATTCCAATTTTTGCGCCGTCAACCCTAAATTTGTCGCCATTGTGACGGAGGTTGCCGGCGGCGGAGCCTTCTTAGTTTTGCCTTTAGATCATGTAATTATTTTTATATCATTTTAATGTATTCTTTCATTCAATTTTCCATTTTAGAGGTTGAGCCTTTACGTTTCAATAGAACCGTTCAAATTAAATCCTCCTTATTATACATATATTCATTGTGTAAGGTAGAAAGCGGATTTCATTCGTATGCATCCATTATATAAATCGCTCGTCGCGTGCAATTTTTCTCGCACAACGATAGTGTTATCAGTTAAAATATCGGCACTGTTCATTTTCAGACGGGACGGTTGGATTTTAACGTAAGCCGCGTTACCGGACACCGTGGACCCGTTTTGGATATAAAATGGAATCCTTTCAATGACAACATCATCGCGTCTTGTTCCGACGATACTACGGTATGTGGTTTATTTATTTATTTATTAAACGCCTATAAGGGCTTAAAACAAATAAAATACATAATATATTAAATTAGAAAAAACACAGACAAAAAAATATTATGTCAAGTTAATCAAAGAAATAATAAGTCGTTGTCGAAGGGACGAAAGATTAGTATTAAAAAAATCAATAAGTTCTGAGTATTTATTGCCATATCCAATCATTCTGGGGATGGGAGAATGAAGATAATAATTATTACGATCAATGCGTACTGCCAGTTATGACGTATGGATGTGAAACGTGGATGCTAAATTCAAGAATGTTACGTAAGATCCAGTGCACACAGAGAAGCATGGAAAGATGTATGCTCGGTATAACGAGAAGAGATCGTAATAGGAATATATGGGTAAGAAGTATGTATGACCAAAGTGGCAGATATAGCGGAATGTGCGAAAAAGTGTCACATAACGAGAAGAATGGATGGCAGATGGACGGGAGAAATACTGGAATGGTATCTGAGAGGATGTGAAAGAAAGCAAAGTAGACAAAGTGGACGAATTGAGAAGAATGTGTGGAGTCAAGTGGATGCAGATTGCTCAAGACAGATAGGAATGGAAGAGGATTGGAGAGGCCTTCGTCCAGCAGTGGATGGTGAATGGCTGAAAATGATGATTATTCTATTACTTAATTTTATCATTTTTAATTTCGACAGAAGAGAATCATAACATTCAGTAGGTTTATTAAAAATAAAGTTACATTGTATTTTTTCAATAGAATACGAATGAATAGCAAAATGAGGTGACCAAACTATAGAATTATACTCTAGTTTGCTTTTAACTAGCGAACAGAATAATAATTTAAAAGTATTAAGATTGTGAAAACGTTTTGATAATTAAGCCGAGTAATCTGTTCCCATCCTCAGTTATATAATTTATATACTCAACAAATGTAACAAATGTTTTCGCTACTCGTTTAATAATCACGTGTCCAAATATAAAATGTATCATTACAGATCAAATTGTGGCACATTCCTGACGGTGGATTGTCGATGCATTTGACGGACTGGTTGGTTGAGCTACGCGGTCACAAAAGAAGAGCTGCTTATATAGAATGGCATCCGACAGCCGAAAATGTGCTGCTCAGTGCTGGATTTGACTATCTCGTTAGTAAAAGTTCACTCTATCGCATCCTTCCTGTTGAATTTTTAATGGAAAATTTGTCTCCTTTGTAGATTATCGTTTGGGACATCGGAAAAGGTGAGGCTATGAATGTAATCGACTGCCACACTGATGTGATATATTGCATGTCCTTTAATAGGGACGGTTCTTTGCTGGCGACGACCAGTAAAGATAAAAAACTGAGAATTATTGAACCGCGATCCGGCCACGTAGTTTCTGTAAGTCATTTGTGCTGTATATTTCTTCTAAGATTTTTCTAATTTTGGTTAATTCTGTTTTTTTTTTTTTTAATTTTAAAGGAAGGTCAATGTCACCAAGGTACTAAAGCATCGAAAGCTTGCTTTTTGGGTTCGCAGGGACGTGTGTTAACGTCTGGATTTTCGCGTCACAGCGATCGTCAATACAGTGTGTGGGATCAACATGACCTATCTCGTCCACTTTCCTGTGAAACCATTGATAGTTCATCCGGAGTTGTCTTTCCATATTATGACTACGATACCAATATGGTACATTTAATTCTATTTTCGCACCTAATTTTTCCACATCATGAAAATTTTCTAAACGTTTTAATTTTTTAGGTTTATTTAGCTGGGAAGGGCGATGGTAATATCCGTTACTATGAAGTTGTCGATCAGCCACCGTATGTTCATTTCCTCAATCAATTTCTCTCTGGTAATCCACAGGTAATGCACATGGCAGTATTTGATTTAGAAATGTTTGATGTTATTTAGTGTTAAACGATTGTGTTAACGTTTTAGCGGGGACTTGGTTTTATGCCAAAACGAGGATTGAATGTTTCACAATGTGAGATTTTTAGATTCTATAAACTGCATACATCTAGAGGGCTCTGTGAACCTATTTCAATGGTTGTTCCGAGGAAGTCTGATCATTTTCAGGTTTGATTTTTATTTTAAAATTATTTACGGCAGTTTATATGCATATTATTGACATTGCGATTTAATCTGTCCGCAGGAAGATTTGTATCCGGATACGGCAGCTCCTGTACCATCCTTATCGGCTCGAGATTGGATGAATGGCATGAATGCCCAGCCTTTACTTATTAGTTTAAAAACAGGTAATTTAATTTTTTATGATGCGGATTTAATTTGATAAATATCGTAAAACTTATCATTTGAATTTAATTGATTATTTGTTTGTGATACATTTGAGAGAAAAAAATTGCTTTGATTTTTATAATTTGCATTATTTAAAAGAAAATTTTATTCGCAGTGTCGGAATCTGTCACTAGTGGTATATCGTCCACTATATCATCTAGTTGTTTATTTCAAGGTAGGTTATTTAGAAGACCATAGTTAAGTACAGTTTACTTGGCTTTCAATACAAATGCTAAAAAGAGTTTTCTCATTGTCATCGTCAGCTTATAAAAAACCATCACTCGACAATGTTTTTTATTCCTTCTGTTATGCTCACATTACATCATATGTATGTAACTGTGCAATTTATTCACCGGTTCACCATGTGATGTATCATTTTCCGTCCTTCCTGTGTAATTCATATGCAGCAATTGAATTTTTACCCATGCCATGTTCTCATATTATTAACATTCTTTCATTCAAGCGCTATGTTTAAAAATTTATATACTTTTCGTTTTATATGTATTTTTAAATTAAAACCATTTTTAATTTGATATTATTGTGAATTTGTTTAGGTGGAAGTATTGCAACACACAAGCCGCGCATATATAATAAAGATGCTCCTGCTTTGCAACCGCAGGACAATAACAACAAGAAAAAGTTTGTATTTCTTTCGTGCGAAACAATTCCAGATTATAGACCTGTTCCCAATTGGCAGTTACGGTCAGACGAGGAAAACAATTTACAGGTTTTAGTTTTGTATTCATCAATGTCAATCTATTTTTGTATGGCGTGTGTCAACATCCGATTATATTATGTATTGTTCGATATTAGGTCACCGAAAAGAGTCAAAAAACCAATTCAAATCAAGCTACAAAATTCCTTAGACTTCAACAAATGTTTGGAAACCAACCTGCCCAAGCAAACGACGAACAAATACCTTTATACAAACAAATAAATCAAGGGGATGTATTCTCGACTGAAAATGAGGTAAAGTTTATTTGAAGTGACATACATACATAAGAGTAATGAAAAAGTTGTGTTTAGTCGCACTCACTTTACTAAAATACATTTTGTAAGTATCAGTAAATGTTTTCATATCGATTTTTTTTTATTTTTAGCTAAGATTGGCATTCAACCAACAAGGGGAAGAATTACGTATTGTGAAAAAACAACTGGCTAATGGTCAATCACGTATTCGAGAACTTGAACAACAATTAGCAAGACTACAGGCACTCCAGAATAATCAGAATTGATTAAAATAATCTTACATAATTGAATATTGAAAAGATTTTTTTTTTTAGAGTAAAAAATATAATTTGCGATAGATTCGGTTTAATGTAATATTACATTCCAAATTATTATTTTTTTGATCTGATTTATTAGTACTGCAAAGTAGTGCGTACAAATTTTAACATTTAATCATCAACTTGTAGTGTGATATTATTTTTTTTTTTGAATATTTTTATATCGTAAAATTCAAAAATCAATTTTAGGCTTTGTAATTAATTTTAATATTTTTTTTATTGAAAACTTTGACATTCAAATGGTACGGCGATATTTTTGAGACTATTTTCAATGCATAAAATTTTTCAATAATTTGTGTTGGTATTGCTTGTATTTCTTGAAATATAAATTTTAATAATGTGATTGCCAAATGCCAGGTATAGATGTTTGCAAATTAGCAGCTATTTTTGAAAAAATCGCTTTCGCGTTTATGAGCTAAACATGCCTTGATAATTAATTGTGATCGATGCCCAATTTGTCTGCATGATGTATTTTTTTAAGTACGTAAGTGTATTTGTAAAAGTCCGGGATTTACGCTATATTATCTTACTCTACGAATCCTGTTGGAAACGCAAATCCTTAATTGTTTATGTAGTGTTTGTAACTTATACATTCAAAACAGAATTAATTATTAATTATTTTCAATACACATTTATTTTAATTGTACAAACACGTACAAATTAAAAGATTTCTACACGTTCACTGCTAAACTTGTACAAGTTTAATTTTCATGGTTTGAGAAAATTATTGTATCAATTAAAATTTTTTATTAAACAACTAAACAACAACAATTAAACATTTTTCGTAACAGAAAAGATAAAACTTTTTTATAAAGTTTTATCGATTTTAGATTATAAATGTTAGTATTTATATTTTTATACAGAAAATATTATGACATTCTATCACATTCCTTTTTCAAATTTTAAACATTTCATCAATAAATAAAGTAAAAGAATGTGTAGAACACTCTTACACAACACATTTTTTAAGTACAATTTTGTATAAATTATATTCGAATATGTAGGTAGCATGAATAGTTTTAATTTTGTATAATATTCAGATATTTTTGAGTATTGAAAGTTGTGCACTATTCAGTTATTTTATATTTATTTTTAATTACATATGTACCCTACATATACGCACTGCATACTTACATATTTTATAACTGGAATCTTGTCTTAAAACGTTTATTTAGTTTATATCATAGCATAAAAATGATTACATATGAATTTTTTTGTATTTGTATTTCAATATTTTTCTGGTTTTTTTTTGATATCATAATTTAGACAATTTTGTATGTAATTGGATTCCTCTGTAATACCAAAACCATTGATTTACGATTATAAGTGTTAACCAATAATTGTTTTAATATTGTTTATTGTTTTTTGTTTGTACTTTTTACTATGCACGCATAGATACCATTGTTTTTTGTGTTAAATCTTGTTATTTCATGTATTGTGATTGTAAGCATTTATTGTTCATGTTCTTTTTAATTTTTTTTTTTAAATTGTAAGATGTGTAGATTTAGGAAATCGTGCTTTTATCGTGGGATATTGAATGGAGTTTTGAGACGATTCAATGCACTCAATTGGATTCGTTTCAATGGATGTTTTGAATACTATTGCCTACTTTCTGTGATTATTTTTTAAAAACCAATCAAGTTACCTTAAGCTCTTTACTAGTTCAACCTCAAATAAAAAAAATTACTATGAATTTTATCATTTAAACATCGCCAAATGATCTAATTTTATAAATAATAAAATCGATAATTTCGTAAACGAATTTGTGTTAAATATCAGCATATCTAAATGTTCTGAAGTATATTTTTCTTCCTATGCATAATATGTAGTTGAATAAAATTGTTATTCTAAATATGTGTAAGATTTTTTCATGTGATGCATTTTAGAAACTAAATATTGAAACTTAGATGTTAAAATTTAGCTTTCTTATATCTGTCGTGTTTTATAGTGAATGCTATTTATCTCTATAAAATGAAATGAAGGGGGGATTAATGTCATTAAAAATCAGCTTAACTTTTCTCAGTTCAGTTCTTAAATTGATCAATATGATTTTTCTTTAATGTAAAAAAAAATATCAATGTCTCAAATCAATGAGCTCAAACACATATGCTTAGTTAAAGTACAATCCACTTAAATTAGCACAAGTTTTATTATAATATATAAAATTGATCAGTATTATTTACATGATGATTCAAGAAAATCATATATTTTCAAAACTAATGTATGTACAGTTAAATACAATTGTAATTGGTTTAATTGGTGTAATATCAAAGTGAATTTTGTGTTGGTATGGATATCAGGGTCAGTATGATCCAATTTGGTGTTAGGAAATGGGGAACATGGGGGCGTTATCAATATTAAAATTAATGCTTATGCTAAAGACAAGAAAATTGATTGTACAACATTTACATTTTGTAGTGAAACGCCCCAAATTTTGTAAAACAATCGTAGAAGAGCATGGTTGTTATAAAATTTATTTTTATTCAATTTTTTCCACAAGTATAAACCATTGTTTTCCTGTTGGTCATTTTACTAAAATATATCTTGAATATATTACAGATTTGGTATAACTCGATGATACGCGATCAGCGATTTGCCTTTGAAATTAGTTACTTACGATATTAATCGTATGACAAACATCACGCTTATCAATACACTTATTGAATAAAACTTATTGGGTTTGAGTGAAGATGCTGAATTACATCCGTCAGTGTTGCATGTGAATATGCAAGATCTGTACTCCAACGCGTCGCCTTTCTGTTTAACGTAATTGCAATAATTGCCCAGATCTAGAGCTGAACAATATCTCCGTGTGCCGATTCCACCTGAAATCATTCATAAAGTTTGGTATGGATGTTTTATTTTAAACATTGGGGGCCTTTTCATAATGCATTTATAAAAGTTAATGTTTAGAACTAAAAATGCTTTATACATTTGAAACTTTCCTAGTTATATATATTATAGAGAGAGAGAAAAGCTTTAGTGTTAATATTTTTCAGATGTTGCTATGTTCATATAGAGTGAATGGTGAATACATATCATCGGCATAATTCGCACATTGCGTAACTCTATTGATCTAAAATTTTCTAGAGATCAAAACAACTATCCAAATCGCATAATATAATTAAAATGATCATTTTATATAAAATTTTGGCTTGGAAATTAATATCTTGAGGATTTTATTCATACATAAAGCGAATGTAATTTATTTTTTTACACGATAAACTGGAGATTGGCATTATTCTAAAAACCTTTAAATACATTTATTTTTAATTTTAATTTATCTTATGAACTTTTCTAGTCTGTGTTAATTACAACTCTCCAGTATATGTCATTCGATATTCTTAAAAATTAGAGTTAGGCATTTTGTAAATTATACCGATGTTATTTCTGCTTAAACTTATCTGGCATTTCTACAAGACAAATTTCAGATGGTTAAAGGTAGTGAAACTTATTACATAAATACATATATGTATAGAAAAGCAGAATTTTAAGAAAAAACTTATTTGCTAGTAAAGAATTTTCTCTATTTGCTGTATCACATTATTTTACAATATTAGAATATAGCTCGTCTGATTAATCATTTTATATTATATACTCTTGCTAAGCATGCACAATAAAATTGGATATTAAAAATAAGAGCTGTTTTTATTGCCATATGAGAACCTACCCTGTAAAGCCGTACTCTTAACACAAAATTGAGCCTCGAAGACGCTTTTACATTCTTTCGGTTGAAAATCATTCTCGTCTTCATTTATCAACATATCGGAGCAGTCGATAGATTCCGTAGAGTCGCATTGGTAACATTTTATACTTACTACTGCAGCAAGAATAGAGAGGATGCAATAATTAGTAATTTGTTAATAGTAGTTAATAGCTTCCGAGTTCTCGTTACAAATTACCTACTCCCAAGCCCATACACAATTAGTAAAATGAAATTGTTAAAACAGCATCAGTCCCAGTAGGTTAGTAGAAGACCTCTAACAGACGCTCACCTTCGAATCTACCCGTGTGCTTAACACAGTAGTTGGCACCGTAAACATCATTACAACTATTAGGTACCAAGTCCTCGTCTTCAGTTTCCAAAAATTCGTTGCATAAAAAGGGATGTTTCGGATCTGTTCCTGAACACTGATAGCAGTTTATCGAGAGTGCTGTGTGAAATAATATGTATAATTTTGTAGAAGTTCATATGTATATGTATTTTTTATTGATGTATTTTATGTATTATACGCAAAAAGGCTATATTTAATTTAATTATTTCATCGCCTTATGAGTTATATTTTCGAGTGAGCTTTGAATTTCGAGTATTCAAAAGGACATTCGAGTGCTCTTCATCTGAAATTAAGGAGTTGTCAATGGTACTTATGTATGTACAACGAAAGTGCTAGCTGTAGAATGTATATACATAGAATGTAGAAAATTCTCTGAATATCGATCAATCAAATATTTTACATAAACATTTTGTACATGTACATTTTATTTTGACTGTACTGACTGTACATTTTATTTTGATTATTGCACTCTAAAATGACAATTCAACCGCAATACGGTGGATGGATACAAAATCATGGATGCGAAACTAACCGGCTCTCCAATATTATGCACATAACAAGTCATTTGGAAACTGCTGATAACTGACGAACACATGTAGTTCACTGTACTACGTATATGTATTATAGTTTGAATGATAACCTCTGTGAGAGTCAAATATAAATTAAAAAAAAAAAAAAAAAAAAAAAAAATTTACCATTTGTTATTTTCAGGATGAAAATTCAAATATGCGTTACTCTGAGAAGATTTGACAATCCAAATACATAATATTATGGATGTAAACAATAAAGTCTGAACTATCATATCGTAATGATACTGTCAGGTTCACAGGTCAAAATAAAATTGATAGTGTTGAATTGAGTTTAATATCAATTTAAATCACATTATAGGAATTATTTTGACTAACGAATAAACTACTAGTAATTCGACTTTTAGGAATGTTATAGCTAGAACATACAATATAAATAACGAGAGTATTTTTATTAGCGTAGATAAACAAAATTCTTTTCGAGAATTATTTATTGATTACTACTAAACTCAGCTACATATACCACACCCATCTCACATAATATGTAAATTTAACAAAATAAGTACATATTATGTATTTATTTTATTAAATTTACAATCGTGAACCGAGATAATGACAACATTGAGTATAAAGTAAAAATTAATCATCTTGTGGTTTTGATGATTTGCATTTGTAATTTTTATAAAGGAATTAATGTAAAATCTTCCTTAAGTGAAATTTATAACATCTATCTATATATTTAACTTGAATTTACGAAGTAAAAAACTATGGTGTGATTATGTATATTTACTTTTACCAATTTCATTTCAGAACTAGCACAAAGGATCGATAACAAACTGAATAAAGAGTTTTAGAATTGCACTTTGCACTTTTTTAAAATTGACTACACCGCGGGCTCCCAACCTATGGGTCGCGAATGGTTTTCTGTGGGATCGCCAACTGAAACAGTAAACCAAAAAAAATATTGACCATAATGCAATTTTCATTTTTAATGAGTGTCTTGATGTTTGAATAAAATTTTTTGCCTTTTTCAAATATATCGAGGTTGCGGGTCACTTGGCTTTTATAAAAAGGGATCGCCACTCGAAAAAGGTTGGGAGCCCGTGGACTACACTATACAATTTTTTTCGGAAAGATTGTAAACAAAACTTACACACTAGAATCTCATTGGTAAAAGAATCTACTATTTAGACAAAAAGTGAACAATGTACGCGATTAAAGTACATAAATATTTTGCTGCTAACGTTAAATTAAATCAATAATTCAACATAAAACTTGTAAACACACTGTATACGAGCAGAAAGCATATTTCGTAGTAGGTGCAACGCGCGACGCTCCACGCCCATTATTTCCACACAAACAGTGCAAAGCAAAATCGAAAATACACTAACGCAAAACTTGCTAATAAGTAAAAATCACAATTTTATCCAACGAAAGGATAGTCGAAACCGTTACGAGAAATTCCAAAGTGGTTTGAAGTTGAGGAACGAACTTCGTCGAACCGAATCAAGGGAAAACGAAACTCCTGTTGGGGGAAACTTACTCGATTTGAGGGAAATGGCCAAAAGAAAAGCCAGCAGCAGTGTCCTATTCGATTCGGGATACATTTTCAGTCAAGTTAGATATGATATTTAACTATCGTTAGATTGACGAGTGATCGTGAGCGAGTGACGACCGCACTGTACTACAATCCCCACTATACTACGTCACGATTTGAATGGTCGTTGGGACCGGCCAACGCCAGGTACAAATACAGGTAAGTTTCTGCGATATATTTCCATTAGGTATGAATAAACATAACAATCGTGCTGACACGCTACGAAAGAATTTGATTAGACAACTGTATGGTTTAATACGCTGGTGAATGAATGGAACTATGTTACTGCTGAGATCGATTTTCGGAGTGCCCTAATTTTGCTCAGAAGCTAAAGATTGATGTAATTGATGTTAAATTCGCCCACTTATGTGGGTGACTGTTGCGAGTTATCTAATTTACAATGTGAAGAATAACTTACACTTTTGAAATTTTAATAAACGAGATTTTATTAAAATTAGAAGTTTACGCTGATGCTTGGGATGTCGTTGAAGATTGGCGTTAAATTGACCGATGTGCGTGAAATTTAGCTCCAATTAGATTCTAATTATTGTAGATAAGTAAAAGACAAAAACATGTATGTACTACTATATTTCAGGCAGAAGGGGTTAATTTTTTAATTTGTAAAATCAGCCTCATCGAGATTGAGTTATTTTCACGTTTATTCACACATTCATCCTTGAAAAAATAAATTACTAAACTAATATGATTATTTACTTTATCAATATACATATGTGCGTAGTATAAAGTTTGGGATCGTGCAAAAATTTGACTCGTATGTATCAGGTATTGTCCCCTGATCTCGTTTTCATGACTTTTGGAAAAAGTTTCGTTGGTGTGTGTGCGGGATCGTTATATCTGAAAAAAAAAAAAATTCTAACATACTGAAACTTAATTTTTGCGTAATTACTTGTTTTAATACACTGCGAATGCTCGAGGAAGCTGTAATAACACGAAGAAGTACGCTATGTTATTATGGCAAGTTGTTGATATCACCAAAATATGTTTACAATATTATTGAGTAGATTGGTTTTTAGCCACTTTGTGTACATTGGACTAGAAAGTAGTTGCTAAGCAACAATTTACTTAGTTTACTCAACATAGTATTTGTCATCGTTTTAGATCTTCGATAAAATGCTTACTCATTGGGAGATAACTACACTATCAATACGGACCGTGATTCTAGTATTGTCAATATTATCGCGAATTTCAAAACATCCGGATTCGCCTCAATATTATTACGATACTGTAAATACTATCAATATTGATTGCGTGATAATATTGAGTGTGATATGCCTCAATGAGTCATAAATAAAATCACAGTTCGTATTATTCGACGTGCATACGGACGTGTTCTTGAAACGGATTGTGAATGTGCCAATTCCCACTGTCAGTACGATCATTTTAGTACATTCACAATCCATTTTAATAATACAGACCGTGAATGGCCACCATTAGGGGAGAATGGATACAATCATAATCAATATTCTATAAAAGTGGGTTGTAATAGAAAAATAAAAAATACGATGGTTTAATTTTTTTTTATTATTCGATTTACATTGAAATCAAAGTCACAGCGAAACAAACACCAGAGAATGGTGTAAAATTTTATCCAACCATATTACACACCATATTGACAGTGAATGGATTTACGGTGAGTTTTTATTTTTGGATAATGGTGAATGGCTGGAAATCACAGACCGAATTGGATAAATGACACAAAACAAAATATAACTTAAAATTTAATTCACAAAAAAAAAAAAAACGAAATAAATACATATTTTACGCTTTTAGCTATTAAAATCTATAATAAACTGAAATATTAAATAATAGTACAAATATGAATATAGATAAATGTTGAATGGCACACTGTTTAAGATCTTACAATACATACTACAAACCATTCAACAGAAAATTGTATTAGGTTGCAATATAATTTATTTGCATAATTTTTCATATAATTTAATTATTATAGTTAAACATCAGAAAAATAAAAATCATCTTTAAATTCTTTTCAATAATGAGGAATACTAAAAGGCTCTTTATCTTCTGCCATTTTTGCGTAGGACAATTACATTATAATATGATAATAGTACAAATAGCAACCTAATGGTAACTAAAATTAATAGAACGGATAAGAAATTTTAACTTATAAAAATCAGTCAAAATTGTTTATAATTTCTTCAAAATATCATATACATAGATTGTGATTTTATCAAACAGTTAAAACACGTCCATATTAATTTTTCTCTATAACTCAATTCAAACGTTTTCAATACGATTATTTTGATGATATTATAACAGTGGTAGTAATCACAGCTATAACAGACGACTAGCAGTCAATACAAACGTTTAAATATCATCCATTATGATATTATAGTAGCGGTAGGATCACAGCTATAACAGATTTCCACTCAGGTTTGACAATATATTATTAACATAAAAATATTTAAAATAAAACGAAAGCATCCATAACAAAATATTTACATTGAAATTTTTTATAATAGAAAATTCTGTAGACACTTGGTTAACAATGCATTTCTATATTTCTATATGTAATATGTTATAGAAATTCACCACTATAAATTATATCTATGTACATGTTTATAAAATACTGCTGATTTTTAAAGGTTCACTTTCAATAATTTTTTTTTTGAAATACATACCTACAATATAAATTTATTGTGTAAAAAATATCAAACTCAATTATAAATATTTGTTTTAGATTTTGTGAAACAACATACAAATATTCATATTATAGAAATTTATTTCTAATAGTTCCGAGATCAGGTGTTGTAGGTGGTATGTGATGAAGTGCTGGTCTCCGAGACTTAAATGGCGTACGTTGTGGACATTTAACAACGCTTTGAGAATTCGACGATGTTCCAGGATTACTGCTGGCAACTTTTTGCACACGTAAGGAATTCCAAGACAGCACCACATCATCTCCACTACTGCTAACCGGACTAGACGTTCCTTCCACGTCGCCTACCTTTTTCCCAGTCACATTCTTACATATTCGATACTTCTCTTTACAATCTGAATACTTTATGTACTGCGACATTTTCAATCGTTTACTCAATGGTTTTGCAGCAAATTGTCCGGGTTGCTTTTGAAACAGACTTTCTTTTGAGCGTGTTTTTGCTTTCCTGTGTGTCAACGATGTAGTAGGTATCTCAGAGTTTGGCTTTTGAACAGTATTGTCTTTGTGACCTTTGAAATTAGTTTTGTGACTCTTGGTTTTGAATACCTGTTTGGTTGTATTGCTTCTGTTCGACTCCATTAAGCTTCGGATAGTACCTTTGACTAAATCATTGTCCTCGGCAATTTTTTGTTTAGCGTTAAAGCGTAGTTTTGGACCTGGTGAGCGGTTTCTCGAAGGTGTTTTGAATGCCGGAGGATGCTTTGATGACGATGACTTTTTGATTGAGATCAAAGAGAGATTACGTTGCGCTTTTGCCGATAAAGTTTGTTCACCTCTTAATCTAATAGGAAGTAGTTTAAGACCAGAGGATGTTGAACGGCTTGCAGATGAAATGGCTACTCTCGATGATTGTATACGTGTGTCTGCTTGGAACACAGGTGCAGCAAGATTTTCTTTACGTTCAGGGTCCACAAAATTTGTAGTTTTTGAGGGTCTCGCAAGTGAGCGCACAGTTCTAGATATGCTCGCACGGGGAGTGCACGCTGATGTCGATTGTCTAGCAGCAATTATCTGAAAATCGTATTAAGATGATTGTAAATTGCAGGTGCGTTAGATTAATAATAATTTCAATGTCAATAATATATATATGTATATATAATATATTCTAGAAATTCAACTACACTTGTCTTCTGTCATGTTGTTGAAATATTACAAAAGAAGTATTTAGGATACTATTTAAACAATGGGGATATTTTTTAATTATAATGGTATGCACAAATTGGGAGTAGTATAAGTAAATTTGTATTTAAAACGCATACTATACATTTGATTTGAGAATATTTATTGTATAAATTACCAACAACAACGCCATTGAATTATTTCAAAGAAGTATTCAATTTTATTTTCTAGTTTAAAATTCAACGTAGGTGTAAAATAAATAAATAATCAATCAGTCATTTTTTAAAAATATAGAATGATTGTGTTAATAATAACATATGAAATGTAATTTCACTCGAGTTTTTGAGATTTGTTCATGATCGATACATATTTTTATAAGCAGAATGGTTTTTTATTTAACATATTCGAGTAAATATGGAAAACAATAAGTTTGGAAACAAGGTTGGAGCACAAAAAAAGCTGTACTAAAAGGGAAATATTTATCAAGCAAAAGTGTACCATCTCAACAATGTTAGTTTTAGATTATTTTTTGTTATTCTATTAAAATCAGTAAAAATATTCAACATGTCTTAGAAACATAAGATGATATAGTGATTGAAAGAAATATCCACTGCTCCTTACCGGATACATTAAAAATATAGAAACATTTATGTAATGCAAGAAATCCATCACGTGTTTTCAAAATAATTTTCATTTTCACTGAAATTAAAAAAAAACAGAACAAAAAATAATTATAAAAAATGTGCTTATAAAGATAAATTAGAAACATAACATAACATGTTAATAACAAAAAAAGTCATCAGTCTTCAGGGTTACAAAATAGAGGTTTTACATTATCATAGAGCTATTAATGCAAGTATAGTAAGATGCAAAATTTATATTTAACGAATTAGATATAAGTAACAAAATAAAAACTATGCATGGCATTATAAAAGTGACACATACAATATAATTAGTGTTTAAAGTTACTTTTAAGTATATTTAATTCCGTTGAGATAGTACTCACAAAGTCTTCAGTTGCCTCTAGTACAATTAAATGCAGACACATTTCTTTTATAGATCAACTTTAAATACTTCGTACCAGAAAATAATTAAACAAAGAATAATACCTGGGATGGTTTAATATGACGAGAATGTTGCCGTAGCCAATCTCGTATTCCAGGAAGATTACGGTGCTCTGATGCAGGTACTCGACTGTTAGGATGATGACCAGTCAAATCCAATATGGATGAACCAAGAGATTTCCCTACCTAATTAATCAATATTATTTTAATAAATATACCTTACAGTGTGCTAGCAAACTACAGACGCTGAAATAAAATATACTTCTTCAAACAGATGTGGAGTATATTTAGGCGGTGCTATTGTTGGAGTTATAGGCGGTGGCCCAGGTGGTGCAGCTTCTTTCAATGTGGGCGAAAGTACGTTAACCAATCGTCCTGTATTGTAATTACACTCTAATGTATAACTTCGCATGAGACCAGTAGCCTTAAGAACAGCAACACGGCCAGAGCCTTCTCGGGACATACCATCTCTCCTATCCCTAAAATGATCAAAACTCATTTACCTATATAATATGGATATGAACCATTTTTTCTGTGTACATTGGTGCAATAAGGATCGGCCACATTTCATGGAGGATTATCAACTGCCGACATATTTCAACATACCTTAAATACATATTCCTTTCAGTAAAATTACAAGAAGTGAAATGGAAGTGCATGTTATTAAGTGACATAATTCTTGGTAGCAGCATACACTCAACGCTATTATCAATGTCTTCAAAATGATTGCCATACATAAAAATTTTTTTTTTGGAAGCGTGGCCATGCAAATCAATATATAAGAATAAATTTGATTCAATTTCATTTTGTAGACCTCGTCCATATACAGAAAATGATTTAGACTTCTTACCAACGTTTCGTTTTTCATTTATCTTGTTTGTCTGTAAATAAATAGAATATATTTTATTGGTCTACGTAGCGATACGATTTTATAATATAACTTTTGTATAACTCTTACGAGATTGTTTTTATTCAAGTCTTCAGAATTATCAGTATTGAGTTGGGCGTCGTTTAATGTATTTTCCATCTCAGTGGCACTATTGTTGTTTACAACATATTGATTTTGTAAATTTGGATCTAGCGTTCCATCATTTGAAATAGGAGAGCGGCAATTAATGCATATGATATTTTTATCATTAGCAATATTCTTATTAGTAATCTGAAAAAAAAATGAAAATATCAAAAAAATAGGTCTTTGATAATATTTTTATCCATGTTGTTTCGAAAAAGTTGTAATTACCTCGCTTTTATAGATTGATGGCAGCATTTGTGATATACCTGGCATTCTAATTTCCAATTCATTGACGGTTGTTTTGCAATTATTGCACCACGGTTGAGTAAATCTAAAGCAAGTGCTTAAGGATAGTGATGCAGTGTTTTTTCTAATATTATGTAAAAAACCCAAATTTAATTCAAACGCAACATAAAAATAAACCAATTTAAAAATAAAAAGCGTTTAGCATTACCCTTGTTCAGAGGATTCCGCTTGATCTTTTAAAAATTAAAATTATCCTGAAGTGCATTTTGCAGTTGCCTCAATGGATTAGTTCCTTGGATGACGTCATTGTCGTCATCGTCATCATCGAAAGTCAAATGTGTATCATCAATACACAAATCATCGGGCGGCAATGTTTTTGTTACTATCGTTGAGTTTGAGGTGTCAATTATGTTATCGATTGCACAATCATTGATGTTGAATGCGTCAACTGAAGATTGATTCAGGTTAAGTTCTTCCACCTACACATATATAATATTTTAATAAAATTTTAAGTAAATTATATCGATGGAAATTTTGAACGAGATGAACCTGATCGGCGAGAGTTGGATTAGTTGTTAGTGAACAGGATGTGTCATCTTCACTGTCGATAGCTAATTTCGCTTTCGGAATATTTGATTTGTTACTATTTAAATTTGGAACACCAGTCGGAGCATTTTGCCAACTATCTCCAGATTTCAATTTATTTTTCACATTAAATTTGAAAGATGTCACATTTTCCTACACATATAACAAATACTTATGAGGTTTTAAGATGAGCATTTACCAATACCAAAGTTAAAGGACAGTAAACTGATTTTTCACATTGTGTTGATCAAATTAATAAAATTTTATAGCTTCACGGAAAAATTATCATTATGTTGCATGAAATTCATTGAATCGTTTTAGTCACGAAACTGTTTATACATATGTAGCATAGATACAAGAACAATGCTACTAATAATGTCCTCTAACTTTATACAATGAATGTTAAAAGTATATTTAGCACAACACAGCATGTGTTACAGAACAAATGTTAAAAATATACATAAACGAATCACATCGTTAAATACCTGAGTCAACTTTTCTTCCTTTGCTAGATGAAAATCTATCGGGTCGATAGATTGCGACATGATTTTACTATCATCAGTTAAATCATATACACTGTCATACTTTTCACAACCGAAATGATGATACCTTAAAATTAAGCATGAATAAATAAAAAAGTATTTAATGTTTCAATTGCAAGTTCAATGATTAATACCTAATGAGAGCTCTAGCAGCATAAACCGACGGATGTAGTTCAAACGAAGGTGTTTGATACATTCTATTTAAATTTACACCTCTTGTATCAGTGCGATAATGACCTTTGAAAACTCCATCGGGATTCATGAAAGGTATCATTTTGAAAACATACAATTTACGTAAAGCTATGGCAACTGGGTCAGTTCTATTTAGAATCAAGTTCAAAAATCCATTAAAAACGAAACTGGATGGTGTCTCTCCTGGGTGTACCCTCGCAGAAATAAAAACAACCTAAGAAAAATAATTATTAATACGATGAAAAGAAAATATACAAAAAATTTACAAAAATGGAATTGAATGTTATTAAACCTTTTTGTTTGAAAATTGAAAGGGTCTTTCGTTTCTTTCTGGAAATAGATTTTTCAATGTTTCCTCTCTTTGGTTTGTAATACCATGCCGAGATGATATCGTCAATAGATCAACACGCCTCTTTTCCAAAGAATAACAAACGCATTCACGGCAATAGTAAATATCGTCATCGTTCCCACCATCTAGTGCTGGGAACCTTTTATCTATAGCATCGAGTGAATTCTGTAGTTCGATGTATGTATAAGGATACGTGAATGCAAAATACGTTGTTGCCGTTGTATTTTCTGGAGTGCGAAATTTGAAACTTAGTGTAAATATATTATCATCACACTGAAAACAAAAAAAAGTCAAATAAATTCAACATTGCCAATTTTTTTTTTAAGACTACATGATTTCTTAAATTCACAACATACAAAGTAAACAGGTTTGTCTTTAATTCGTTCCCAATTTGGTCTACCGGGAACGGTGCGCATTACTGGTGCCATTCCTTGGCTGTACATCTTCCCTTGTTTGTTTAAATTTACCAAATTTAGTTTGACGAGGGCAGATGCAGATGCCGACCGAATGCCGAAAAAGAACCACGTCCTATTTCCATTTTCGAATTCAGTTCCGAAGCAGTCGGGACGCGTCCACACGTTGAATTCATAATCAGCCGTTTCCGGCGAGTTGGTTTTGAAATTGACACCTGGAACCGAACACGTTACAGGACAATAGTCTATTTTACATAATTATCAAAAAATATCAACAATAGATTTACCTATTTCCTCTTTGGGAACCTGTTCCACATGTCCTAAATTTCCAGAATCAAAATCTCGAATGAACACAAATCCGCCACATTCTATCAAGTCTTCCATGTTCAAAGTTTAAGTGTTTACGTTAGCATTACCTGGATATATGGAAAGGAAATAAATTAGGATTATTATTTTTCTGTCAAATCAGGACACTTTAGGATTTTACTTGAGGAAAATTTTTTAATGGAAGAAAACGTTTATTTTGTAGTTTTTAAAAATTATTTCGTTTTTTAAAAAAAAATGCACCGCAGGCAAAATATTTTCTTGCATGAGAACATTTTGCATCTAAATTTGGCTGTGTGGCGTCATCCACAACGACCATAACAGCCAAGACAGACACGTTTCATTTTTTTGTACAGAATTTAACTGATGGATGGCCATCCATCAGTTAAGGGCCACACAAACCGGAGCGTATTTAACCGCTCGCGAATAATAATATGCTCCGGTTTGTGAGACCCTTACACTTATATCATCATCATCATCATTTTCAGCCGTTCACCATCCACTGCCGGATGAAGGCCTGCCCAATCTTCCATTCCTGTCTGTCTTGAGCAATCTGCATCCAGTTGACTCCACACGTTCTTTTCAATCCATTCTTTCTTTTCACTGTGTTCACTCCAACTTTTTCATACGTTCCGCCATACATATCTGCCACTTTGATCACGCTTCTACCCATGTACTCCTCTTACAACCTCTTTTCGTTATACCGAGCATACATCTTTCTATGTTTCCTAGTGTGCACTGGATCTTACGTAACATTCTTGAATTTAACATTCATACGTCATAACTGGCAGTACGCATTGGTCATATACTTACTTTTTTTAAGCATAACGGAATATTGGAAATATAAACTATATTCATTCTTTCAAAAGCGCTCCATCCTAGTTTCATTCTTCTTCTTTACATTATATATATATAATAGCCGAAATCCGTCTGTCTGTCTGTTTGCAGATAACGCTCGCTGAGGAAAAATTATTAAAAAACCGCCAGAACGAGTGGGGATCGAACCCAAGACCCCAAGCTCGGGAAGAACGCGCTTACGCTAATCTGCCAAAACCAGTTGTCGGTTGGGTCCTTTTTTTTTTTAAACATATCGTGACTCGGATTTACCCACAAAAGGGATCGTGATTCTGCTAATAATACATAGATGACACTATAGAAACTATTATTTTTTTTTTTTTTTTGATTTTTACAAAATCACTTACAAAATTATAATTATTATATATATAATAATTAATAATTATAATATAAATAGTAAAGTAAAAAAAAAATATTTTTTTGAGCGGGTATCGGGGTCGATCGATTTGGGTAATGGGATCTCTATTACGATATTACGATATTTAAAATTCGTTTTACGCTTGACGATATTTAAAATTCAGCGGGCGTTGATATTCAACGGGCTTACACTAGTACAGTCATATTCAGCAATTGACCTAGATATAAATAACTATCAACTATCTCTACAAACCCATCCACCTACATATACTTGAAAAAACGCTATTTAATTTTTTTTCTGCCGAATATTAAATACACCTTGTACATGATGCAATTATAACACCCGAGGTTAAATCGTGTAAAAAATTTTAATTTGATTGAAATTCAATTGTATTTTTTTAGATTAATTAAAAAAAATTTTTTCGTCAAGAAAAGAAAATTGCACAAACTTCAATAGGGACAATGATGACATTTTGTCGGGCGGTTTTGCCGCAGATGTGAAACCGTACCAAGCGTGAAAAATCCCACCGCGTGAAAATTGAAAAGCGATTCGGTCCAAACAGTCGACAAAACGACGACCATAACCGCCATCTAGGTTAAAGAGCGACGACTGGCGGCCGTCGCGCGAAACAAACCAACCCGACATTATCGACTTTGTACGTAAACGAAAATTTTCATCGCCTAAAATGAGCGATCGCCAACCGCAGCCGAACCGCGCGAATCGAACGAACGTCGAAATTCGAACGGCGACAGTTGGCGATCTCCTGCGGCGACTTTTCAATACACACACTTACGTAATTTTTTTGTATGTCAACATCGATTGACGCGAACAGCTGATCGGCGATGACGGCCGATGGGGGGGCGCTCTCTGGAGACTCGCAAGGGAGGGGTGTGGGGTTGAAGCGAAGAGGGGTGCGAGCGAGAAAGGGGGGGGGGGGGGGCGCGAGGGGGGCGGAGCGTTTGCGTGACGTCTCTCCTCTTCGACGTTCGCTGCACAAAGGCCGGCGCCCCGCCCCCTCCCCTCCCTCTCCCCTCTCCCCTCTCTTCTCCCCGCATCGCCCCGCCGCGCCCCAACGCCGCTAGAGTGCGCGCGCGTATATCTCGCTCTTATGGCCATACTGCAAATGGCGTTTTTTTATTTTTATTTTATTTTTAAATGTTTTTATTATTTTTCGAATTTGTTTAATTGGACGCGTCGAGTTCTAGGATGGTTTTCGACTTTCGCCATAATTATAATTTCGTCATAATTCAGTATGTAGTTTCGCTCGAACGCTTTATCGTTGTATTTAGCTGAAAATATGGCGCATTTTCATTACGACGTTCAATTTTAATTTTCTTTTTAACGTTTGAATTTTGTTTTTTTAAATAAAATTTATTCGTTTGTTTGTAGTGGGCGTATCGTTCGGAGCATAGATGTCACTGATTGGCTAGTTTTTTTTATCGTTTGAAAATCTTGTTTCGCGCCCTTTCGACAAAAATTTAGCTACGACCGGAACACTTTTACTTGAGGAATTTTTTTTTAAATGTCGCAAGTGTTTAATGAATTTTGCGCCTAAACTGTAATCGCAGTAGATAACCATATTGCGGAGATAGTTGATAATTATTTATACCTAAGACAGTTGGTGAATATGACTGGATGTAAAGAAAAATAAATGAGACTAGGATGGAGCGCTTTTGGAAGAATTAACATAGTTTTTAAATGCAACATCCCGCTATGCTTAAAGAAGAAACCATACGACCAATGACGTATAGGTGTGAAACGTGGATGCTGAATTCAAGAATGTTACGCAAGATCCAGTGCACACAGAAGTATGGAAAGATGTATGCTCGGTATAACGAGAACAGATCGTAAGAGGAATACACGGGTAAGAAGCGTGGTACGCATTGGTCGTATGCCTTCTTTTTTAACCATAGCGGAATGTTTGATTTAAAAATCATGTTCATTATTTCAAAAGCGTTCGATTGTATATAGTTTCATTTTTTCTTCTTTATTTCCAGTCATATTCACCAATTGTCCTATGTATAAATAACTATCAACTATCTCTACAATATGATTATCTACCGTGACTACGTTTTGCATGCAAAATTCATTAAACATAATTTTAATTTTGTTAAAATTAATTTTTAAGCCTACTTTCGTTACTTAATTGTGTTACATACATATCTAGCATAAAAAAATAATCCGTTTGGGAAAATCTTCAATTTTCATTCAGCAGTGAAAAGATGGTGGAAGGCCAATTGAATGATGGTGCTGATATGTGAACGTAATTTCTATTGTCTAAAATCGTCAGTACGTTTTTTGTCTCTAGCGTGAGTTTATCGTTTGAATTGTTTTTGAAATGATAGAATCTGACAGTATCGTCCCTTTTTCTCAACTTGGTGGGAGTTTTTAAAGCGACAACACGCAACATTTGGTGATGATGAAGACAGTCTGACCTCATCTCATCGCGAAAGCAGACGCTGAAAGATGACGCCAATTTGTTAGAGACGATCTCCATTCGCGAGTAATCGCGTCTGCCATCAACCGAGGTCTCAGTCTCCCTCGAGGATATCATCTACGCTCTACGCGTTTATATTTTTGCAAGATGAGCCGCCATAATTCAGCAAAAGGACAAATCCAAAAAGCGACACACTCGAACGCGCAATTTTCAAAACGATAGCCCCCCTGAACAAAGGCTTCTATCGCGTCTTGTCGCGCCAAGGCAAATACGAAAATTGCCAAAAGATGGATAGGTAATAGTAACGTTTTCCGCTAATTGGATTTTCCCCGAGAATTTCTTTTATATATTACATTCAAGTTGTCCGTGAGGGAGAGAGTACATATGTACATTGTTTTATTTCATTTGTAGTGACTCTTGTTTTAATCAAGCTTCAATTGAAATAGAATGGCATGTACGGTCGTTTATTATTTTTGCTTTATTATCTTTGCGCTTATCGTATTAGTTGATTGTGCAATCGTTGACAATGAACGTGCAAATGTAGCATCTGACCCAGTGAACCAGTTTAAATCAAATCTAATATCAACGTCGAACGTTCGCCAAACCCCAACGCCACTGAGATGATTCAAACTTCGTACGTACGAAAGTAGCGTACATATGTACATACATATCATCATCATCATCATTTTCAGCCGTTCACCATCCACTGCTGGATGAAGGCCTCTCCAATCCTCTTCCATTCCTGTCTGTCTTGAGCAATCTGCATTCACTTGACTCCACACATTCTTCTCAATTCAATCAGCCCACCTTCGATCAAGTAGAAATATATTAATATTTATTGGATTTTAATTGAGTAGTTAGATATAAAACTTAGTAAGCATTTATATTGCAATTTGAGACAACTTTTTATATTGCAACTTGTGAACTATATGTAATATGAATCATAGCTACTACAGAATATCGCATTAGCATTTTACAAAGTTTATAAAACAACAATGCATCAGCATTGTCTCGTAGCTTGAATAGTTATGTGAATTTTAGCAATGTTAGTCAAAATTACATTATTAATAGTCGACCTCAAGTTGTTTCATTGGTTTATATTTTATATTTTACCATTTTGTATCAAATTATCTTCAAGTGAATAAATTTAATACAATTAAAGGTAAAAGCTAACTTTATAATTCTGGTGGTTATTCGCCTAAATAAATAGCCCAGTGGCAGTGGAGAAACACATTACACTATCAAATATCAAAAGCATTTCATTGCGAACTGATGGTAGCAGCGAATATCATTATCGCCCCACAGTTCGTAACGCTACATAATTTGGTGGCAGCAGTGGGATTGATTCCATTCAAACCCCATCGAGTTCGCAACAGTACATATTCAGCACATCGATAGTATAATTTATTTTTTTGAGCTAAATACATACAACATATACGAATTCTGATTTTTTCTGCTGCAGGATTGAAATTGTTATGTGTGATTATTACATTTCGAACGTACTGGAAGACACTTGGGAGCGTGTGAGGCAAACTACAGCCATTGAATAGTTTTTGCTATTCCTTATATAAATGTTGAATTTCCGTTTCCGTCGTTGAAAACGAGGCTATCATACAGCTCGAATATGGCTATGTCGTGAAAATGTAATGGTTCAATTTAAGCAATATATAATATTTGTATGAATCTTAAGCGTGTTATGCTACGCTGAGTTTTTACGGCTGTCTGGCGCCTTTAAGGAATGTCAAGTGTTTCCTTAAAGCATTTGTTTGTATTTTTCAATATTTCAAAGGGTATATAATTCTCACCAGTAAAGCATTTTGATTATATAGGAATATTGTTGATATATTTATGACTCTGACGTCGGAGAGTATGAGTTTTCAGATCAACGGACAGAAGTACAACTCTTTTTATTATTATTTTTAAGTTTTGTGATTGTTTTCTATACGAAAATCTAAAATAACTCGAATTGACAGGTAATGCGGCAGGAAAAGAACAGGCGGTGGTCACTAAGGAGATGAAATAAATAATGTCTATATACTTTCTAGAAGCTATGGAGTACAGAAAGAATTAAAGAAAAGTTTTGTGTAGGGGAAGGAGGACAAAGAAGACACGATATTTGCTCTATATGTATATTTGGAATTCACAAAAATTATCTTATTGTGAAGAGCGGCGTATGATGTTGTGTATGGGGCTTAGAATTTACACTAATTTCGTTCAAATTACAAAATGATTGTGTGTTATTGACGAAACGTCGCTTTGTTGGTACACAAGCTGTTCGCGAACCTTCAATTATGCACTTGTTTGCCAATTAGTAGAAGACGTTACACAAACACTAGACGAAGATGTTTATTTAGTAAAACATCCCCATACCATCAAATGAACCACCACTTCATATGCGGGGGGGGGTTGCGTGTAGCTATGCAAATAATGTATAAGCGCGTTCAAACATTTACAACACAATGGATAATGATCTAAACATCGCTTGATTACCATATAAAATAGAGCTCTCAACGTTCGATTTTCTATATAAGCAAGTATGTACAATGTAGTGCATACACGTCCACGGAATCGTCTTCATTTGATTAAATAATACGCGGGATTAATATGGAATGTGTGTTTTATGCATGGATGTGAGGCGTGATGATTGAATGCGAAATTTGAGAAGCGACATTGTTTGACAGTAAATTTTTGTAAGCGGATATTTTTAGCTTTTAGTGAAGATGTTTTGGATAACGAGTACATCAAAAGATATGTCATAAAAAAAAAAAGGTGATCTTAATAAACAAGCACGGGTACCGAAGAGCTAATAGCCATGACCGTTTTTAATGTGAAGCAATTTAGAGGGAAACTTTACACGAAGCAATAACATAATTTACACTTTTACCTTATCTCACTAGCAATTTCCATTTCGTTACACGAATAATTTCCAACGATTCGAATTTACTTTCGACCATAACTGAAAGGCATTATTATTTTGATAAGGTTCACGTTCAACTAACCAGTTTTTTTTTTATTAAAAATGCAAACTCGATTAACTTCCGATGTTATTAAATTATTTACCAAGTTCGAGCGAAAGATAAATTCGTCCAAAGTTCGTTATGATATTATTACTGCGTATTAACTAAATTACTTAAAAAAATCCCACGCTTATACTAAGTATATGTAGGTATATAAAATAGCTATCCATAATGTGATTTAACCGCGCCACGTTGGGTTTAATCGTAAATTCAATACTAATGTGGATTGCATTCAATTAAATATTTAAATCAAATTGAAAATTTTAAACACAACAGTTCCGATTGCATTCGCACGTTGAAAATATACCTACAAAATAATATATCTCCGCATAAACGGAATAGTTTATGCTAACGATGTCATAATGTTACAGTGCGCAACAATTCTGCATTGAAAGTCATGTATGAAAATTATTGAATTTGAACCTTTTGCACAATATAGATCATTTATTTTACATATAAATTAATATTTAGTACATTAATGATAATCGAGATCGTTAATGAGAACATTGGATACTTTGAAGTGTGTATAAACATAACGAGAAACCACGACAAATAGCAATTCGCAGAATTGAGTTCATGGACACCCATTCTTGGAATATCATTCGATTTAAAGCTCGCAAAATGCGGTAGCTTTTCCGAACTAGAGGTTATGGAGTTTTGTGTTTAATTTTACGAGTCTTTCAATTCAATGTGGGTATATTATATTACATAGTAAAAATTAACCTTAGGATTATTATGAACATATTTGAAAGTCACTTGGAGTTTTAATGTGTTAAAACTTTGTTATTCATCATTGACTTCGTTCTTATAATAATCAAACAAGCCTTAAGAAAATTATTTGCATTTCAAACAAATTAAAAATGAAGAATTTCCTAATGGAAAAGTTGATGAAATGAACATATCATAGTAAAATAAAAGAAGGGATCCAAGTTAGAAAAGGCGACAAGGAAAACAATTACTTTTTTCGCCGTTTTAGTACATTTTCCACATACACAGGTAGTATTCAGAAAATATCGAGAATGCACCATGTGAAAATGGACTAAAATACACCGCACAGTAGACGTTTATATAACCGTGGTACATAATATTGCACGACTTCGGGATTCGTTCGACGCTTTATTGTGTTCGTATAATACACTGCAGATTGCCGCATCTAACAAAATGAATTATTACATCAAATAGTGAAGATAATGGTATATTCCATCAGCGGACAACAAAAGCTCACCACTGGTCGGTCGTTACGAAAACACCGAGATGCGAAAGAAATCTTTCAAAAAGTAGTTTTTTTTTATGTACCACTCGGATACAACGATAGCTTAGAAAATACGTACATATATTTAACGCGAGTTCAATTAGTGAAACTCTCCCCGCGTACGTTTCGGTTCCGCGTCAATACCGGGTGATTAAGTCCTTTG
Organism: Parapsyche elsis; assembly: GCA_022651745.1. NCBI lineage: Eukaryota > Metazoa > Arthropoda > Insecta > Trichoptera > Hydropsychidae > Parapsyche > Parapsyche elsis. The sequence continues at coordinate 1,576,305 of JAGVSN010000006.1, forward strand.
ATCAGGATCGAGTCCAATCAACGTCGAATTGATCCAGAATTACGTCCAAATCAGATGGCACACATTTGTGTATGGTTTTCAAATCAGAAGCAATTTCGCTGTTTTCAATTTAAACCCTTTCAGGGTAATCGAAATGTTACCATCTTAAAGTCACATAAAAGCGTAGGTCTAAAATTTTAAATAATTTTCACACATAATAGTAGAATTTTCATGTGCTTTTCCCATCAAATATACAAATTTCCATTACTATCGTTCTGCCATTATTGTGAAGTTTGATAAATATGTAATTAGTTGATAGCACTCTCTTGAATTATTTCAAATATACATACATACATAAATGAGTGATAGTGATTACGCTAGTGTACCTACATATTATATGTATACATATACATACATATAATAGCCCAATTCCGTTTGTCTGTCCGTCCGTCTGCTGATAACGCTAATTCAAATTTAATTGAAAAAACACGAACGTCGCTAGTGGGATTTGAACCCGTGATCACCAGGTTGGGTGAGTTAGCGCTAACGCGTTCACTCAACACCGGTGATGGGAGGCCTCCTATAATTTGAAAATATTAATCTTTAGTGGGTTCGCGACTTTGCTAAATTGTTATGTAATCAATTACGAAAATATGTAATCGATTTATTTAGTTAGCACGTTGAAAACATTTTTCTATCGTTAAAAAACACGTCCGTTGATATTCAACCGGCTTACACTAATATATCTATGTATAATTAGTAATACATATACTAGCGTAAGCGTTTGTTTGCTCGCCTGCTTGGTTCTTTGCGGAGACGCTAGCACTGACAACATAATAAACAAATGTTTTGAGCGGTGTGTTGGCAACAAGCCACTATCTGTCGAAGCTGGTTCAAATAGACAGCGTAATTGTATGGTCATACGCCCATTCAATCAACGGTACACTATACAATTGTTTCACGTACTGCCAAACGGCCCATAGGCTGTACTGTTATTGTGCAAACCTGGGGGCTAGAATTTACCGTCACATGACGGACAAACCAGCTAGAATGTGAGAATATAATATTGTTGTTTCTTGACAGGTCAAAAGTAAAGTAAGTTTTTTTTTTTTTTTGACATCGATACAATATGAAGAGTTTGACGGCTAAGTAAGCCAAAGTTTAAATTGCTTTTTTTACGAGGTGGATACGGAACGACCTGTAAAAATATTTTTACTGTAGAAATTTGACATCACGAGAAAATCTCCCAAAAGATAAGCCTTATTCTCAGGAGGGAGCGCTCCTTTGCATACTTAAGTATAGTACTCTTTCATTTACTTAGCGGAATATTAATTATACCGTGCTCCGTCGGATTATATGCGAAAAGGCAAAATTTCTTTTGCAAGGTTCGAGGCCTAGAACGGTGGGTACAAAAGGTGTATTTTTACTTTATCCTAATCGGATAAAATATTGTGATCGTGCGAAAATTCGACCTCGAGATTTTGACTGATTTGTATCAGGTATCATCCCCTGATCACGTTTTCATGATTTCTAAAAAATGTCTGTATGTCTGTATGTCTGTGTACTTATGTGTGTGTGTGTGTCTGTATGCGTGTTTTCTCCGAAACTGTCAAGTCTATCAAGCTGAAATTTCATATCTATTATTTTCACGTAAGGTGTAAGAGCCATAACGAATTTGGTCAACATCAGTGAACCGGAAGTAGGGTTTTTTTCTTGTAGAAAATTCTAAAATTCTTTTACCACAGAATATTTCCGAAACGGCTCCGGGAATTTTGTCTAAATTTCATATCTATAGTTTTCACGTTAGCCGTAAGACATACTGTGATTTTGGTGAACATCTGACTACCGGAAATGGCAGTTTACTCTTGAACGATTTTATTTTTTTTATTTTTTTGGGCCTTTTAAATATGTAGTATCGTCAACATATTGTAATATTGTAATTCTCATAGAAATTTCTTTAAAAAAAAAAATAAATTATAAAAATTAGTCAACCGGAAGTAGGTTTTTTTTTTTTGTTGAAAAGTTTACCGCAGAATATTTCCGAAACTGCACCGGCGATTTCGTCGAAATTTCATATCTATAGTTTTCACGTTAGCCTTAAGAGATACTGTGATTTTGGTCAACATCTGACTACCGGAAATGGCAGTTTACTCTTGAATGATTTTTTTGTTTTTTTTTTTTTCGGCCTTTTAAATATGTACTATCGTCACAATATTATAATGTTGTACTTCTGAGTAAAATTGCTAGTTACGAAAAAATAAATCATTAAAATCAGTCAACCGGAAGTAGGGTTTTTTTTTTGTCGAAAAGTTTACCACAGAATATTTCAGAAACTGCCCTATTGATCAAGTCGAAAATTTATATTTATAATTATCATATAAAATTTAAGAGTTGATAAGGTTTTGATTAAAATCCGCCGACCGGAAGTGGTAGTTTTTCTTATTTGAATATATGCCGAAGATCGTATTTTATATATGCGCGCGCACTCAACACAGTAATTTCATGATATGTACATAAGTATGTATTTTGGTTGGTGTGGTGGTGGTGTATGCGTTTTATTTACTTACGTACTAAAAAAAATAATTTCATTACTCTATGTATTCCTCAAATATATGGATAAAGTCATGGGTTGGCTACACCCGAATTTTTTTTGTCGCTTTCAATTCGGTTGAATCGACTGAAAATTGTGCAAGGGTTATTTATGCAAAGGTGGGCGCTGGATGAAGCTTGCAGTTTTCCATTTGGCAGCCGATCAAAGCTGCCTGCCGAGATACGCAGAGCTTGGCACACGAGGAAAAGCTCGTTTGTTCCGCGGAATTCACCTCGGGGAAAATTTCAGTTTTCCAGACTTTAACCCTCCGAACGGTTTCGCATATCACTCGACGTGCACGCAAACATTCCCCGCCATTAGTTTTTACTTTATCCTAATCGGATAAAGTATTGTGATCGTGCGAAAATTCGACCTCGAGATTTTGACTGATTTGTATCGAGTATCATCCCCTGATCACGTTTTCATGATTTCTAAAAAATGTCTGTATGTCTGTATGTCTGTATGTCTGTGTACTTATGCGTGTGTGTGTCTGTATGTGTGTTTTCTCTGAAACTATCAAGGCTATCAAGCTGAAATTTCATATGTATTATTTTCACGTAAGGTGTAAGAGCCATAAGGAATTTGGTCAACATCAGTCAACCGGAAGTAGGGTTTTTTTCTTGTAGAACATTCTAAAATTCTTTTACCACAGAATATTTCCGAAACGGCTCCGGGAATTTTCATAAAATTTCATATCTATAGTTTTCACGTTAGCCATAAGCGATACTATGATTTTAGTCAACTTCTGACTAGCGAAAATGGCAGTTTATTCTTGAACGATTTTTTTTTTTTTTATTTTTTCGACCTTTTAAATATGTAGTATCGTCACAATATTGTAATGTTATAATTTTGAAAGAAAATCATATTTAAAAAAAAATAAATCATTAAAATTATTCAACCGGAAGTAGGTTTTTTTTTTTCGTCGAAAAGTTTACGACAGAATATTTCCGAAACGGCTCCGAGAATTTTGTCGAAATTTCATATCTATAGTTTTCACGTTAGCCGTAAAAGATACTGTGATTTTAGTCAACTTCTGACGAGCGAAAGTGGCAGTTTACTCTTGAACGATTTGTTGTTTTTTATTTTTTTCGGCCTTGTAAATATCTAGTATCGTCACAATATTGTAATGTTGTAATCCTGATAGAAATTGCTATTTAGGAAAAAATAAATTATTAAATCAGTCAACCGGAAGTAGGTTTTTTTTGTCGAAAAGTTTACCACAGAATATTTCTGAAACTGCTTCGGCGATCTTGTGGAAAATTTATATTTATAATTTTCATATAAAAATTAAGAGTTGATAAGGTTTTGATCAAAATCCGCCGACCGGAAGTGGTAGTTGAATATCTGCCGAAGATCGTATTTTACATACGGGCGCGCACTCAACATAGTAATTTCATGATATTTATGTATGTATTTTGGTCGGTGTGGTGGTGTGCATGCGTTTTATTTACTTACGTACTTAAAAAATTAATTTTGTTACTCTTTGTATTCCTCAAATATATGGATAAAGTCATGGGTTGGCCACACCCGAATTTTTTTTCACGTGTCCCTTTCAGAACCTATAATAGACTCTGCGAACTGTCAAAAATACACAAAATGAAAAGCGCAGAACGTTGAAATTGTATGTTTTGATTGTTATTAGAAATTATTTCGGTAATCAATTGAGTCGCTATGGTTCGTCACTCAAAATTTTGTCAATATCTTTCAATATCAATTTCAATATGTCGAGAATTTCTACAATTTTTTTCTTGATAAATGGAAATGTGAAAAGTGTGCAATATGAAAATTTCGGTTGCTCAAATTTTTAAAAGTTTTCAAATGTTGTACACATAAATAATTGAAATAAATCTGTGATATAAGTACATATAATGAAAATTGCAAGGTCACAAAATTACAGCCACTCTAGACTCTAGTGGTTGGAAACTGGCGGCTACGGAGCCGCATGCTCCTCATTCCTCATCCAACGTTTAGCGTGAAACAAAAAATGTTGACACACGTTACACAATATCAAAATGAACAACGTCATTGCTTAAAAAAGCTTTTCAGATTAAACTTTGTGATACTTTTTAGTAATAAACTGTCGAACATTAAGAAATATCACGAGGATAACATATTTCTTACATTTCATTAATGATTAATGAGTAACATTTAATTTAATTTTGAATGTATAATTCGAAAATAATACGTTGCGGCTCCCAAGCATACCAATTTTAACAAGGTTTTTCTTAATTTGGCTCTTAGCTCGAGAAGGTTCCCGACCACTGCTCTAGAGCAGTGGTCGGGGACTGAGGTCTCCGGAGCCGCATGCGGCTCTTTGTTTAAAAACCTGCAGCTCTCGCTATCATCCAACATTTTGCGTGAAATAAAAAAGTTGACACAGTTTAAACAAGATCAAAATGAATCCCATTTCCACAACGTCGATCGTGGCTATACAATGCTTTAAGATCGTTTTTCAGATTAAACTTTATAATAACTTTTGGTGATTAACTGTCAAACGTTGAGAAATATCACGAGGACAATTTATTTCTTACTATTATTAATTATTAATCAGTAACATTTAATTTAATTTTGAATTAGATATAATATATATAATTATGTAATTAGAAAATAATAAGTTGCGGCTCCCAAACCTAGCAAAATTTTGCAATGTTTTCCCTAATTTGGCTCTTAGGTCGAGAAAGGTTCCCGACCGCTGCTCTAGAGTATTGAACAAACTAATTTTCAGCTGACGGCACGCTGACGTGTTAAATTATGGCTCATATGTACATACATACGATTGAATTTGAAGCCGTATTATGCCATATGTGACATGTAAATACATACTAGGATTAACATTTGGCGCAAGTGAAGGATCAACCCATTCGATAGTAACTTTTTACATTTGGCTTTGACAGTGAATAAATTAGCAATAAATAGAATGCAAGTGAGCTTGTCAAAGCTCTTTGTGAGGAAAATCAGCAGCAGCAGACTTTACAGCGAAAGCTCGACGCGAAGGCCGTTCAAAATTGGATATATAGGAAAAGGCAGGGCACGTTTGAAGCATGACGTATTGGAAGGTTAATTTGGCCCTCATGAAGATTTATCGGAAGGTCCCCTTTATACGTCCGGACTGATGGATTGATTGGTTTATGGATTGCCTTCCAATTTAATACGCCGGATCCCCGCTTCACGGATTGCCTTCGTTTCCTGTTTCTGATTTATATCAACGGCTATCTATTGTATAGTTATTCAATCAAACGTTTCATAATATGTATGTATGTACCAGACCTGTCGGCGGATTAAAATCCAATCCAAACTCCAATATACGAGTATACCTTATAAGAATCGCACACAATACAGTTACATACTACCAAACTATCGAACGGATTTGTGTCAAATGAGAAATATTCACAAAATCTAAATTCGAGCAATGCGATCTTAGCTCTCAGTGTCACGTGGAAGTAGGAAGGGTAATAAAACCTAATCATTTTAACATCCACGTCGAAGTAGCTAATTCAATTCCACAATCAGGTCGCCGGTGTGCCACAACTCGACGCGAATAATTAATGAGAGCCAAGTTTCGGGAGTCGCCGATCGAAGATACGAAACGTTCGAAAGCTATAAATCAAACGTATCGGTTTCGGTCTCATCGATCCGTTAACCCCTTCGCCGCCGCGTGCGTACGATTTCTATAAACAATTATTCTATCAAAAGTTGTTGTCGGCGAACTTGTTTCGACGATGAGGTGGGTAGAGATGTCCTCGAGGGCAAATTCGGAAGTGCGGTTGTGTGAGCGCATGCGGATGGCTCAAGTTGAAATTGCACGGAAATGAAATGTAATCATATCCGAAGGCGTTTCATGGCTGAAAAGCCATTGTGATGCGACAGAGTAGGATCGTCGAAATATGTCCCGAGAGAGGCGCAGTATTCGTTTGACATGCACAATTTTGCACCGAAAGAAACACTCAATGGGATCCATCCGAGTTGAACCCAGCAACCACTTTCATGAAAAGCCACAATGCTGACTTTAAATATTTTTTTGGGGTAAAAAAAAGTGTACATAAGTACCTACTGTTAACCTGATTAATCTCACTGCGTGTATCGGGTATCAAATTGGCATTATTTCAATAAAATTTTCAACTTATGAATTACTTTTAAAATGTTCACACCACTCCAGTTAAAAATTCAGCTCTAAGCAAACTTTCCGAATACATTATTTTATTTTAAATTGTCACGGAAAACTTCTTCGCAGTTGGCCGAATCGTACCTACCACAATGCAATGGCGTAACTTAACTTTTCGCGGTTTCCTCTACAAACCGGCTGTGAAAACTTTCCGCGTATCCGAACAAGGAGCAGAGTAGGTCGGTATACCAGTAACATCGATACGAACGAAGATAATCAATTGGTATATTGGTATTATACAAGCTGTGTATGTATGTACATACATACTTGCTACAGAGTCTGTATACGAAATGCAACATCGATGCACTGCGGTAGAAGCGGTGCATATTAATATTGCAAGAGTGGATATGTCATAACAGACAGGTATTCGAAATAGGCGAAGCAGACGGTAACGACCTGTCGCTTATATCAATAAACATGCGGTATATCAAGAAGGATATGCGAAGTCAGATTTCCGTCTATTTCATAACATGCTTGCTGCAGTGGTTTATATTTACTAGTTGTATGTACATACATATATCTGGGCGAGACAGCAATTTCCAATAGGGATTTTGTGATTCAATAATTGTACCACGAAATAACGATTTGAAACTATTAATGTTAAATATTTGTTATTATTTGCTCGTCATATGACGGTGGATTTTAGCCTCACCTGATTTGTACAATAACAGTACAGCTCGTAGCCCATTTGACTGTACGTGAAACAATTGTATTGTGTACCATTCGGCTTTGACAGCTGTTATCAACACACACCTAAAATGCTATTGTTTGTTATGTTGGAAATGTTAGCGTGACCGCAATGATCAAGACAGGCCGACGCCTATGCTAATATATGAGCCGTTATAAATGAAAGTGGTTTAAGTCCAATTAAAAAAAAATTGAGTTAATGGTAGTTTCTATTACAAACAAATATGGTATATTTATTTTTAAATGCTCATATAATGATATCGCACACCTATGTATGTATGTATGTAGATCAAAACAGTATCAACTCAAAAATTAAGATTTCTTTGTTAATCATTTATTCGGATTCTACAAACGAAGCTGCATGAACCAACAAAACAAAATGAAATGTTTTAATCTGAACTTTCTTTAATATGCTTGTTTTCATTAAAAAAAAAAAAAAACAGTAAATTCCTATCACTTATAGCGACATGACAACAAGTTTTTCGTCGTTCCTGAAAAAAGTGTTTTTTTTTTAGTTGATACTGTTTAGATCTAGGTGTGTGCGATATGTGAAATATGTAGAATATCTACCAAGTTATCAATATTTCATACATTTCTCTAAATTATGAAGATGACAACGCACCAAGTGAATAATTTTATTACATTTAATCATGTAAGTTATTTTTATTAGCTCATTTTATTAATCTGGGTCAGTAGTTTTGCAATCAAACTTTATTTAAACTTAATTGTAAGAAATATAAAATTTAAAGGTTTTTAATCATTGTTTAGTGGTTGAATGTATAAAATGAAAGCGGGCATTTACCTCGGGGAAAAAATTTCATTTTTTAAACGAAGACCGATGACCATCGGGGTTACGGTTTCATATTATGTATTTTTCATGTGTTTTTTTTTTTTTTTTTAAATTTATGTGTAATATTATCCCGCAGCGTTGGAAAACGGCATTGAGGGGGAAGAGGGAGGAGGTGCAGGCTAAGCTTATGCCGCAAAACGGCGTCGACTCGCTTTTCCGACAAAGCTCGCCAAACAGGTGTTTAAAAAGCATATTTAAGTGATACGCTGAAGCGAAAAAAGCGTATACCTTCGTAATAAAAAAAAAAATTATGCGGAAAGAGAAGAGGGGTGGCCATGGATGGGGTTGGGGGTGTGGGAAAAAATATAAGCGAAAACGGTTATTGTTGCGTGCACGAAAAAAAAAAGTTCAGCGCAAAGGACCAGTGATGCAAAACAGTGGTTCGCGATACCGTTCACACTTGGTCGCTTTCAAACGAGTCTGTTCATTACTTATCGCTCAGGAGCGTACGTCTCAAATAAAAGTGCTTTGTTAAGAATACTCTTTTAATGGTCTTTGCCCAACCGAGTGTACCGTTTAAAAACTTCGACAGTAAAGCGCCTTAATAAAAATTTCGATTCAGACACAAATTTATCTATACACTATCATTATAAGTTTTTTTTCCCCTTCAACAAAAAAAATTACATTTAAATTGCCCATCTTATATTCTAACGCTATTAAAATGTGAATGAAAATTAAAAACTTTCCCACACTGATGTATTTATTAAGCGTTTCCTTAAAATTTATGCTTTGTTGGTTATTTGGCGAATTAGGTTTGCGTCTCACTGCGGAATTACTCGAGTTTAACTAAGTTGGACCCTCTCCCTTCTTCCTTTTTAACGAACAGATTAATTTACTTCTACGCGACTACGTTTCAAAGCGATGTCCCTCTCCCTCTCTATCTCTCTATGAAAACGTACCAATTTGTAAATGTGTACTGATAAATAAAATTGAGTACCAAAAAAATATTGAAGCAGAAAAATATCCTAAAATGTAGACGAGACCGTGTTGCGCTTCATACTTGTAAGCGATTTAATTAAAGCTATAATGTACGTAAACGTTGGAGTTTTGGAGAAAATTTTCAGGAAGCAAAACTTAAATTCATTCCAATTCAATAATTACATATATTTAAACGGGTGTATGAAAAAAACGGTGAAAAGGAATATTTTACACGACTGAAAAATATACTGCACGACAAAATAACAAAATTCCTGATTGAATAATATTTTGCACGGCAGAATTAGATATTGCACAACTTCATTATATGAACGACAAAAATCGCGACTAAAAACCGTCAAACATCTTGTCAGCGTTTGTATCTTAATTATCTTTAATATAATATGTACATATTTACGGTTAATAATTAAATTTTATTCTAATATTAGAATTTTAATCCCTACAACGATGGACCTGATGTTTGGTGAAGATTTTATGGACAATTAAAATGAAAACCTTGATGGCATACAACTGTCGTTCGTTCTGTCATGCAACGTATCTAAACTTGTGTGATTGCCTTTTTTTGCCGTACGAATGCCTTTTTTTGCCGTGAGCAAGTTGTCGCGCAAAAACCCTTTTTTGTCGCTTCACCTCCTGTCGCGGTCATGTTGAAGTTTTATTTTGTCGTGCTGAAAATATTTCACCTATTTCAACGTATGTATGTATGTATGTACATTCGCTAGAAAAAAGTATAAGTATAACATATTCTTCTACCTACATACATATATAATATATGGGGTGCAATTAGACAATTCCAAGACACGAGATAAATTTGAAAGTTTATAAAAACTGTATCTTTAGGGAAACTGGGTACTGAAAGTTACATAATATATTAATATTTTCAAACAAACTAGGTGTATGTATATAACCCATCGCTCCTCAGTGCAGATGATGACAAGAAATTTTAACAACTTTATTTAGTGCGCGCGAATGTCTTTATGCGTCCCACCGAGAACATCTCATAACGTAATTTAAAATCATTTGCCGCTCGAATTAGTACGTTTAGCTAAAATAGAAAACCAATCCTTATAAACGCGGTGAAATAAAAAAACTGGCCAAATAAACGCACAATAGCACGGGGAAAAATGTGTAAAAAAATATATTTTAAACTTTAAAAATTAATTATAAGTATTTAAAAGCAATAAAAAATGACAATCAATAGGAAAAATATCTGACTATTGATATCAATACTTACTTTGAGCACAGCAATAATATATATTTTGAGTTATAGACCGCAAAAGCCTAAAAAATAGATATTTTTTACATTTTTTAAAACGCAAATAGATATCTCATAAACGAGAGCATATCAACAAAAATCATTATCGGATTCAAATTCATTGGGTCAAACTTAGTAGAGATTGACTAATCTCCGCTCTGGGCTTTTTTTTGTTGCTCAGTGTTACTATACTACTCTACTATCTATGTTTTTTTATGGTCAAACATACCTACACGATCACTTTATATCATATGTATGTACATATATGTTGGATCTGTGTGTATTTTCCGATCAATTTTGCTTGTTGTTTGCACTCGTTGCGAAAACCGGTTGGAACTGGTTGTACGTGCACTCGACGGACGCATAACCGCCGCTAGTGCACCCGTTGCATACAAATTATAGCGATGTGCATGTGCAACGACCTCGTAAAAACGTCAACGAGGGAAACTTCGTTAAAAATGCACATCCCTCGAACCGACCGCGAATGCCCGGAACCATTATTATAAAAAAAAATTCATACAGTTCAAACGTTTATCGGCAAAATCGTCGATTCGAAAAGAAACGGATGCGGGGCGGGTTTAATTTTTCCGCATTGTTGCCACGTCATTTCCACGATTTTCCAATCATTTTACGCGGTCACTGAAAATTCATTTCACCCACATATGTACATATGTATGTATGTAGTGGAAAAATGCAATCATTTCAATGCACATTTGCATAGGTATGTTTGTGTACATACATACATATTTCAATTTCGATACGAAATTGGTTACTTACGCGTGAAGACGATGAGCTCGAAGTGGTTATTTGAAGGGTCGAATGTGCGGTCGTAAAGTCGAGATGACATTTTGACCCAGTCGTATAAGGATTCAAAGCACTCTGAAACGTCTATTGAATTAATTTAATGATAATTTGAAAGCGACATTTAGCTACGTATAAAATTATGCATACATCAAATAATATTAGGTTCTCAGCGCGCCATGTTGAATTTCTGCGGCGGAACCAAACCGCATTGGCGTAATTTTCGCACTACGTTCCTTGCTAATTCATATTAAAATGCATTTGATTATGAATTGTAAATGAAAGGGCTTTATGTTGAGTTACACATAAGAATACAATTTTTTGTCAGTTACTACAATAGGTTTTATCATACCTATTGTAGTATTTGTAGTATACTTCATCATCATCATCATTTTCAGGCGTTCACCATCCACTGCTGGATGAAGGCCTCTCCAATTCTCTTCCATTCCTATCTGTTTTGAGCAATCTACATCCACTTGACTCCACGCATTCTTCTCAATTCATCAGCCCATTGTCCACTTGGTCTACCTTGCTTTCTTTCACATCCTCTCGGATACCATTTCAGTATTTCTCACGTTCATCTGCCATCCATTCTTCTCGCTATGTGTCCATGTACATACATAGTATACTTAGTAGTCGTAAATCATATTTGAAATATCACCATCATCATTTTCAGCCGTTTATCATTCACTGCTGAATTAAAGCCTCTCCATTCCTGTCTGTCTTGAGCAATCCGCATCCACATTTTTCTCAATTCATCAGCCCATCTTCCGCTCGGTCTACCTTGCTTTCTTTCACATCCTCTCGGATACCATTCCAGTATTTATCGCGTCCATCTGCCATCCATTCTTCTCACTATGTTTCCAGTCCATTGCCACTTCAACATTTTCACACGTTCCGCTATATCTGCAACTTTGGTCATGCTTCTTACCCATCTATTCCTCATTTGAAATAGTATGTACATAATGTAGTAGATTAAAAGTGAGTTCAACGGATCAATCTTTTGATGTGTAATGCTTATTGTTTATAGCTCAACCAAACTTTAAGTTCCATTTGCACTTTGAAAATGCTTTTAAGCACCACGCTGTGTTTGAAAATTAATTTCCTTTTGTATGACACTGCAAAGAAGTATTAACCTTTGTCTGACGAGCAGTGATATGTTTGTTCCTCTGCGTGTTACTTGACTGAGAGTTTTGAGTTGCATTTGAGGTCGTCGACGACGTCTGGCGAATGCATTTCTGTTGTTATCTCGTTCACGCTTGCCTGGTCTTGCATTCGCTGTCTGGTCCCATCTCACAAAACCGATTATTCGAAGCCCTTCTTGTGTTTTGATTGAACTTTGAGCGACTTTTTTCATGCAAACTAACCGCACAGTGAAACTGCACTCTTGCATTCTGTGTGCAATGACGCGGCATCGGCTCTCGCGGTGAAAGAGTATGTCGTAAATCCAGCACCAATAGTTTAATGGGACAAACTCGAGAACTATCCCAAAAATTTATCGAACCTTCGCTTAAGTTAGCCCGTAGGACAATGAGCAATAATTCAGTGCGTGGCCCACAGATAATAATAGTCTCCGAACAAACTGCCGTACGGCAGACCCACCCACCCTTACCCAGCGTTAATCCAATTCTCTATTGTAGATACCGTTGTGTACAACAAACACATTTGTCGTCCCTAGATTCAATTACTTCGGTTCGAAATTAATAAGTGCCTACGCTACAACTGTTGAAAATCCATATTTTACTGTGCAATATATCAAATTAATCTCGAAACTCACGCCTTATAAAATTATCATCGAATAACTGGCAATGCGTAACAAAAGCATTCGCTTTCTACAAGAAAATTAACCCTTAACTGAAAGCCAAAACTGCCAGGAAATGATTTATTAGGATTATCTCCATAATTCCTCAGATAACGCAAAGGACAATGATATCGGAATGGAGTTCATTGTTATCATAAATCCTCGTAAGGAACCTGAGGAAGGCTAATACTCCACGATATATATATACATTATGTGATTCCTACGTTAAATAACAAAAAAGACACACATAAAATTTCAAAACAAAGAACAATAAGAAATTGAATACTTGGAAATTATTTAAATATACATAGAATGTTTATAAAGGGTTCAAAGAAGGATTACAAAAATGCCATTTGAATTTCGATCACCACCCCATAACGAAAGATTGAAGAGAACGAGTCTCACATCTTTGGAGACGAGAAGATTGAAAGGCAATCTAATATAAGTGTATAAAATAATAAATAATAAATATAAATACTCGATAAAAAAACCTCCTCACGTTCAATAAAAACACACGCACATCTCAGAGGTCATACTCTGATACTCCTAAAAGACAAATTTATCAAAATTGCCAGAGACTCATTCTTTTCAAATAGAGTGGTCGAAGTTTACCGCCTGCTAAATCAGCCAGTAACTTAAAATATAAATCTGTTTAAAAATCATCTCGACAAGTTTTTGAATATAAATGGATTTTTGTAATCCTTCAAATATCAAATATACCTATAGGTAAAATATAAATAACTAAAAAATTAAAAACTGTATGTACAATTTATATCAGACCCCTGGGATCCATGTATTTATGTAAATAAATAAATAAAAATTAAATTAAATTATTTAATAAATAAGGAATTGTAATATATTATACAATGTTCGTAGAGGTGAGGTACGTTGAGCGACATCTCAATCTAGGTTCCACACAATGAGAATATTTAATATGAAGGTTCGTTTATAGACTACTTCAAAACTTCCAGAATAATCCGATCACATCAACGACGTCTACAATATATGCAACATATTGAGATTAAAACGAGAGGTTCTAAACGGCCGAGTAAGTCAAAGTCATTTGAATAACACATGAGGTGACATAATGTATGTATGTATGTATGTACGTTTAAATGAAGTTTTTGAAATACATATGTGAGTAATGAAAAAACTGTACCGTTTATATTGTGGGTATTTTCAACGCTCGTTTAATTTTGAGTGTGTGTGTGTGTGAGTGTACTCAGTGGTTGGGAAACACATGATGTAACTGAAAGTTGTAGCTTGTACATCCAGATAAAGTTCGGGGTGAAAATGCGACACAGTAAAAGCTTTGCTGACCAGCACTTTAATATCTGGAGAGCTTTATCGACTGACACTTGAACTTTAGACTGTAAATACTCGTGAAATATAAATGAAACAGAAAAATCACACCGTAATACTAGCAATACGATTTGGGTGGAATTATTCAATGCTATTTTTAAATATGTATACGTTTCAGCGTGTGATTTGTTCTCGAGTATGCCAGTATGCCGAAAATTGGCTCGCTAGCATGTACTAGACACGTCACGCTCTCGCGTGCGCACAATATTTGCAAACCCTTAGCCCTTCTAAGGTCTCAGATTTTCCCTATGGACCCTCCATCTTATTTTACGACACGAGACGATGGCAATAAGCTCCGGGATGGAAACCTTTCAGGACGATGATGTTTGTTTTGCGTCCCGCGTTAAATTCACGCATCGCAGGTGACCATTTTCACTCATACACTCACACACTCATCGAAGAAAATGGGAAAATGTAGGTACTGAGGAATGAATATTTATCGATGGCGGTAGCTAGTTGGAAATCTTGTTGTTTTGGTCGACTGGCAATTGGGCCGAATAATCAATTGGCGTAAGTGCGAAACCGTCACCGAAACTAAAGCTTGTGAATTTTTCAGGTATTTACCGGGTTAAAATATGTCTATACCGATATGACACTCAAAGCATTGCAAGTGTAATGTTTACTTAAAATTAATTTAAAGCTACACAAGTTTGCTTCAATGACAATGATAAAAACACCATCAAACTTTTCACAATGAATATTAAAGTGGCATTCTACAAAATCCTATTGAATCAATAAAAACATTAATTTATACTTTTGCGCGAGTGATAAGTACGCGTATTGTATATTAAATAAGAGCTCATTCCGGTTTTTTTTTCGCTTTATTTATATTATTCTTAAATAGAGCTTACAGCGTCTAGACTTATTTACAATATAGGTACACAGAGTTCGCGATAACATATATGTACTATCTAGTTTCTAGTATCATCTACTTATACTTTGTGCTCAAAGAAAACAAGTTCAATATCCTTCGATCATTCTGTCTGCGGGGAATAGAGAGGTCTCCAGCGACCAAACAAAATAAATCACATAGCTGAATTAGATCCGAATCTTTTTATGACCTCTGACATTATACTGCGTGCAGAGACCCACTTTCTGAAAAAGAGAGAATTCTGAAAAAAATTCCCCAAAGATAAACTAGTGTTTATTATTTCATACCATACCACCGAGCCGCTGTTCAACATCCGTAGAAATTTGATAGCATCCGTAGAAATTGATTGTATTGATATTGAACGCAAATAATTAATAGTATGTTGTGATAAGCGTCAGAGTTTGCAAAATATTCTACTGTCACCCTTGATTACCGTTTGAGTTTGCAGCGAGGAAAATTCTAAATGATATATAGCGAAAGGTAGTATTTTTTACATTAGATGAGATTAATCACCGCAGAGGAGAAAACCCCAGAGATAAAACGACTGTACCAGTGTTTTCAAAGTGGAAATTTGCACGAACACTGATAAATACCACGTCTCTGAAAATAAAGTACTTTTATGTACATACAATACGCACGGTAATATTTACAAGTATAAATTGTCCGTTCACCTACATACACGATCGGAACACACACACTCGATCACTATGTTATTATAAAAAGCGATTATAAACTTATAATACACGTGGGAATTGTGAGAGTTTACTTCTCAAAGATTACTACGGAGTAGCATTTTCCGGCCATCGATTGAGAATTCGTGACGTCACGGACGTTTTAAATGAACCTGAAACTATTATTCGTCTAAATTGCACAGGTAGATGTTGAAAACATCTGTAATACGAGATATCCAGACCACAAGTTCAAGAACTAATGCCCTCTCGACCGCCAATAACTCCAACTCCGTCTGCGAACCTCCAAACGCTTGTCCAGAGGGAGGTTGTTACGGAGCTTAACGATTGTGGCCATCAATAAAATAAGACATCACGATCGGCCGAAAAGGTATCTCGAAGTTGAACATAATAAACAATTCACACAATACATAAAACGTGCCGTCATATAAACGGGTTCAACTTTAACGCCCCGCATTCGCGCGGTTAATTATTGCAGTGTCATTTTTACGACCTCTGGGGCTCGATCGAGTTTTCCAGAGTTAAACTTGAGTTTTTTTTTTTTTTTGCGAGTTAACACCAGTGGAAACCTTGCATGTTGAATTTTTAGCACGATTGCAATACCTACCCCTATTCGTAGGTAGATACTACGCGTGTACGGACAGCATAGGAATCGGTTGCGTGTGGGCAACTTTTTAATATGCCAACCCCGAGATACTTGCGTACGGGCTATTGCGAATATTTCAGTGGGGTCTTTGCCGTCGGGATCGGTGAAAAGTTTTTCATAAAAGGTCACCGTTCGTGGCCCGCATACCGGCGAACCGAATAAACTTTGAGGGTCTTAAAAACGACCCGGATTTGGGATGTTTGCACTGAGGGCTTTGTGCCGGGGTTTTGCGGCCCTCCAAAGATGAACCGACCATTCGACAGTCGAAAGTGCTGAAAATCCGAAACCGCACAGCAGCCAGTGTACGATGGGAGGAGTAACTTTAAAAAATGAAAATAAAAATAAACTAACGAAAGCGACCGGCGACTTTTGGTCCATTGACATTCGTTTAGACTACAACGAATGATGGGGTCCTTTCGAAGTTTAATTGATTAATTAAACTTGTAACAATATGTACGGTTGTTTGTGGGAAAAGTGCGCACGGTCGACGGTCGCGTAACTTAAATTTATCGTACACATTTAATTAACATTTTTACGGAAAAAATAAAAATTATATGTGAAAACACACAACCCTAATAAACGCGTTAAGGTAAAATGTGAATAAAACCAGCAGTGGAAAAAATTCTAAATGAAAACGTACATAATATATGTACATATTTAACATTTGATATGGAATTAAAAATATTTAAAATGTCAAAAAGTAAACAATTTAAATATCGATTACATATATGTAATATTCGTTTTGAGCATATTATTGTTAATAATAATATGCTCAAAAGGAATAAGTCCAACAAAGGCGATGTGTAGACGGCGGAAAGATGGATGCTTTCAATAACGTGCGACCTTTGGACCCTAAACGCATCTTAGGATATTCCGTTACCCGCCCAAACTCACGTTCGTACTCTACCATTAGCATATTCTCTCCATCCTTTGCAGAACAATCATTCACAAGAACATACGTTAATCTATATATAACCTACCATAGATACATATAATCACTCAATAATATTATTTGTAAAAAATTACATACCCAAAAATAATGAGGTTTTAGTGTCTCCTATTCTATTCTATGTTTTAACTAGTATGTTTTTCTAATATTCCTACCAATTACGAAATATGGCAAATTCTGCGAAACGTTGGCTGTTTGAGATATGAGGGTTTTTCCTTGAACATTATATTATATTCGACTATAATACATATATAAGTATATAATATAATATTAAGCTTAATATATAATTTATTGTATACGTATGTATGTACATATATTATACATGCGTACAACATATGTATGTATGTATGTATGTATGTACATATATTATACATGCGTACAACATATGTATGTATGTATGTATGTACATGTAAAATTTAATAAATCAATAAATGATATTCATTATCTTGAACGAAAATTCAGCCTGGCAACAACGACACCCAAATATACATATGTACGTACATGCGGCAAAAGGTTCGAGAATCTGAAATTCCGAAGTCTAGTGATGTGCATTTCGAAATCATGCTTCAGAGGCAAATCCTTTCTAAATTTGAAACAATTATTATTTATGTACAAGTAATATTTGTTATGTGTTTAATTACACTGTGCAACAAAAAAAACTCCCGTAGCGGAGACTAGTCAATCTTTACTAGCTCAAAATTTAGTTCTTTAAATTTTGATTTACAGATCGCCTAAGTAAAAAAATTGTTAATTTTTTTAAACGTTCATATCTCATAAGTGAGAGCTAACCAATAAATTTCATTATCGTATTCAAATTCAGTGGGTCAGAATAAGCAATAATTTTTGGATCTCCGCACGGGTAACTGAAAAACCTCATTTTTTGTTGCACAGTGTTATTAAACTAAACTTCCGGACCGCAGTCGTTGTAGTCTGAATGAATGTCAATAGATCAAAAGTTGCGGCCTCATTCTCTGGTCTCTTTTGAGGCATAAATAAACTTATGTACTTACGTGAATTAGTGCATTCGGGTAGATAATATGATTTTTCTATTTAGAAACTCTCCTATGTAGGTTACGTTTTAGACTACATATACATATATGTAGAGCACAGATAACACTGAGCAAAAAAAAAAAATACCCAGAGCGGAGATTGGTAAATCTTTACTAAGTTTAACCCACTGAATTCGAATCTGATAATGATTTTTGTTGATGTGCTCTCGTTTCGCGATTTAAAAAATGTAAAAAATATCCATTTTTTTGGCTTTTGCGGTCTATAACTCAAAATATAGTATCTCTGTGCTCAAAGTGAGTATTGAAATAGTCAGATATTTTTTCTATTGATTGCAATTTTTTATTACTTTAAAATACTTATAATTAATTATCTAGCGAATTTTTTCCTCGAGCACGAGGAAATAATAGCAATTATGCGTTTATTTGGCCAGTTTTTTTATTTCACCACGTTTATAAGGATTGATTTTCTATCTCAATATATTTTTATTTTATCTTAACGTACTAATTCGAGCGGCAAATGATTTTAAACTACGTTATGATATGTTACCGTTTTAGTGACGTTTACAACGTTTTAGTGACGTCATACGCCACTACATTACGGCCGCTACACAACAGCACCGTTTTCCTAGGAAACCACAGCTTAAGGCCCCGTGCTAATAAGGTAGAGCTTTTAAAAGAGTCATACACAACAGCTGGGACAAATGCCCGACACGTCAACAATCTATCATTCGTTCGCTACTTATAAATACGAACCGCTTTACCATTCACGTCAAGTAAGGAGCCGGAGTCAACGAATAAAACAGCAACTTTCCAAAATGTATACCATTTACATATTTACGTTACACTGTACAGCGATAAAGGCGTTGGCTTTCGAGACAGGCTTGAACGAACGTCAAACAAAATTTCCAACTGTTGCGTCCGCTCTAATTTCTCACAGCGGCCGTATGTATTATTCAGAGCGTACTATATACTGTACGTATACGGCGCACACACCCACGAGGCAAGCACAGGGTTAAAACAGTCCCGACGCCTTTTCGATACTCGAAAAATTCGCAACGTACACAAAAGGGGATGGGGAGAGGGGAGAGGGTGTAGGGCACCCGCAGCGTCGAAGTTGCGAAACTAGACGCCGCGCCGCGCCGGTGTGTGAAATTTTAACGCGGCTTCCGAAACTGGGGGGCGCGCAAACCCCCCCCCCCCCCCTCCCAGTTGGCGGCACGCGAAAACATTCGCGTGAATAAATTATGTTCGGCGGCGCCGTTTTACATTCTCGCCATTTGCTCGACGCGAGCTTTCTCATCATATATTATTAATATTGCGAAACACTCCCGCCTTGTTTTCTTCTCTCTCCCCTCTCGCGCTTTTCATTGCGTCACACCGAGTGACAGATGATCTATTGTTTTCTGTCTGAATATTGAACGCAACGTTTGAACATTATTCATATGCGAGTGCCGCACCGCGCAACGGAACCAACTGCGAACGTTTGAGAAGCGCTGACAAACTCTGGACCAAATACGCGAACGTTGTACATACATACATACATACTTGTATGTTACAGCGAAAGCATATTTTCACTAGGCGTTTCGGTGAAATCATATTCAAGCAAATTTTCACTAGTAGATATATATTTCTACTGGTGAAATTATATTCGTTTCCCAACTGTCATTGAAACTAAATTTGACAGTTGTGAAATGACCAATCGAATCATAATTATAATCTGCTGAAATATTCAATCCTACATAGTTATTTTGTCGCTTCTTTTTCTTATCGTGCCGTGCCCGTGTTCAGGCGTAGACTTTTACTGGTTAGTACCAATTATACATAGTTTACAACGAGTCTTTGTCGATTTTATAACAATTGATTTATAATGGTCGGTTTAAGAAGAAAAGAGCACGTGTTGCTACCCTTTATCCTCAGAATCCTCAGATATAACAACGCCACCGTTTCGTTCAAAACACACATGTAGGGTGACACATCATCGACTTTGGCCAACATCAACAAGTCACAAACGCATACGTTTACTTTAATATACTTTCACCGATACTGAGCAGTGAAACTGTATATTCATTGTTTGATACATTTTCACTGCCTGAATTGATAATAATATATTTTCACTTGAAATATGCTTTCACTGTAACATACATATGTACGTATGTACCTACATGTCGCGTCCTCAGAGCAGAGCACAAAGGTGACGTGTTCAAAATAGTACATTGTTCGGGGCAGCAGTTTTAATGTTTCGAAATGGTCACGGTAAATTAAAGTGATTGTACATTTTTAGATGCAATTTCATTGTTATTGTTATTTAGGGGCCTGTAAACGAGCAAAATTTTTCAGCAATATTGCTCGTCAACCATTCAGCAACATTTTTAGCATCACATGCGCAATATGTGTCGCAGCAACGTGTGGCTCAATGATTGCCGGCAAGTAGTTGCTGTTTTATTATTGCTCAGATTCGCCCAAGGTCAAAACTCGTGTCGCGGTTTGTCCGCACCTCGGCGACAGAGACCCGCGTATGTGAGAGAGCAGGAAAGAAACATAATATATTGCCGCGTATTTTCGTATATCAAGCGATATCATCAGCAATATGGCAACAATACTAGCCAACACACGGCCATACCAGGAATAGTGGAACAATAGTGTCGGGAAACACGATTATATATCCGGCCCACATCACCATATTGTAGTAATATTACCGGCAATGCTTGCCGGCAATACATTTTCGTAAAAATGTCACACAAAACATGTCACTTGTGTGCTCCCAGAATATTAGTAGAACTTTTGTACTTTGTGATGGCAAAAAAAAATTGTGACGTTATTCGGATGTGTCACTTGACTGCCCTAATAGAATAATTAAAGAGGAACAAAGTTGCAGTCATAGCTCATTTGCGCGAAATCATTTTCAAAATCAAAACCTTTGTGCTCCGTAAAACACACTATAAATATACATATGTATGTATATAGCACCCGATGACACTGCGATGGGCATTGACTAGTAAATATTAATATAGTGAATTTACTTATGTACCTTCAAATAATATAAAGATCTTAGAAAATAAGATTATGATGATGATGTGAGTGATTCATTTAAAATGGTAAAATTAAAGCTTTATTAACTCATTTTTGGAACATCTTGGACATGTCACCTTTATGTTCTGAGGACGCGATATGCACCTACATACAATATGTACGTACATATGTATATACAGATTTAAAATACATCACAGTATCGATCACGCGTAAAATTGAGCTGTTTGTTTCGAAAGTCCAATCCATTGCAAGTCCATTTTCCACCAAACTACTCCCATATTTAGTTGAACTAAACGTTTTTGAAAATTAGCTTTCACTATTTTCAAAATAAACGGCTCAATTCACGTCTGATTTATGCTATACTGCACGTATCGCATCTTTATAAATGGCAGACCATTTACACTAAACGTCTGCAAGCGTATCCATCAGTCTGACGATTTTATTGTACGTAATTTAATGTAGCTGGAAAATGTCAACACAACATTATTCATGATTGCTTTGATTTATTTTTACTTGAACGATGTCGTGTGGTATTACAGACAGTCAGATTAGTGTTAATCCGGCTTTACGGCTCGAGTTTTGTTCCGTGTGTATAATAAATGTCATTCATTAAAATAAAATAAAATAAATTCAACGTAAATATAGGTATACACATATGTATGTATGTATGTATATCTAATAACGAAATTTTAAAAGTAAAAAAGTCCGTGCCGGATGAATGTACCGAACTCGTAAAGAGTGCATTGCCAACTTTGTGTGTAAAAGTGAGATGAGAGATTCCGGATCTACATAGATGCATATAAAATCTACGGAGTTGGCATAATGCAAAACGAAGTGTAATTTACGTTCATGAAATATGTATTCGTGTACACGTAATTGTTTTTGTTCGCGGAACTGCACAGCGAGTACTATGCGGACCGAAGCACGAATTTTCCCGCAAACACACGGTGTTTTTCTCAAAACTAACAACACGTCTACTTATTTGGAGGTAGGAGGAAGGAGGGTGCTGAAAATTTATCACCTAGATAGGAGTTTCACCTTCGAAAAGCAGAACAAAAACCATTGACAAAAATACAAAAAAAAAAGGAAAGAAGTAGAGATATCTTTTCCTTTAAGCGCGATATGTCACTGTAATCCATACTGTTCGTACAATACAATAGACATTTACGCAATATAGTAAACACTAAAAATTTACACGTTTTTCGCTAGAATGGGAAATAAAAATGTATGTATTTACTTCAACCAAGGTTTGAATTCAATAAAAAAATTACTCTAGTGCTATTTTTATATTCCAATAATCAATACAATTAAGTTTTACGACAGTTTTTCGTCGTTAAGCGCCCCTGAATAGGTAATCGAAAAACTTTTCAAAGTACAATAAGTTTGTTAGTTAACGACTGTACATAAATTAGTGAAAATTTAATTGAAATTGTCGTAATGAAAGCTTTCAAAATCGATTCGATGTGGAGTTAGTTCACTGCTGTATATTTAGTCCAAAGCGTCCCGTATACTTCTAAATCGATGTCCCAGTAAATAAATGAGATGGTAGTCTTTGCCATTTTATTGCGCGACTCTTGAATGACGACGAAAATCACCGGTGTGTGTGTGTGTGTGTGTGTTTTCAGGTTTTTCCGAATGAAAGACAAAAGGCCGGCAACGACCAATAATATATTTGGTTTCGGGGTGGATTTTCCCTCCATTAAGAACGGGTCAGTTTTATCGTTGGAATCAGTTAACGATCAATCTCCAAAGTGTTTCTCTGCACGCAGCTGAACATCTAATGGCGTCTCCTAAGTCAAGATCCAATCTGCCACTTTTTGCCACATTAAGACTTTCTCACTTTGTCCTCGGCGTAAAAATTATATAAGTAAATGCCCAACTGAAAGATTAAGTTCAAATTCAAATAATTTAATTCATCAATAATCCTTTGAGACGAGCCAAGTTTTTTTTAGCTAAGAAATTATTTTTCTTTCATTCGCCTTGTTGGAGCGCTTTTCAAACGCTGCATTAATACGAGTTTAAAGCAAATAACTGACACTTTTAGAAACATGCCGACTATCAGGTATATTTCAAACTTTCTAGACGTATAATTCAAGTAGTGAAAACAATAAAATAAAGTCGTAAATCTGCGTGTCACATAACTCAAACGTACGCCCGTTCAATCGAACCTATTCATTCTAATTGAAATAACGCACCGAAGCGTTTATAACTTTTATTATTCGACGTCGTCTCCAGAATAAATGCACGATTTCTTACATTATTCCCTTTTTTTTTATTATTTTTATCCCCTTTCCGTCCTCCCTTTTCTTTTCAATTTTCTTAATAATTCTACTTTCGTATACACAGTATACATATTATGAGTTTCCCTAGCACGTACGTACGCATAATATAAATGTTTAATACAATACGTGTATTTCATTTTCTACGTGTGCCGATAATCAATGCTATATTTCATTTCATAAAAATTCTCAATAAGTACACATGATGGTATTATACTTATAGTACCTACATACTAATATGAAAAAATAATCTATGTATTTTTGTAAAATAAAATCAGATTTCGTAATTAAACAAACGCATAAATTAAACATTAATTAAACAAACGCATAAATTAAACATCAATTAAACAAACGCATAAATTAAACATCAATTAAACAAACGCATCTTTTAATAAATATACAAGAACTCCGACTATAGTCGACCAAACTTTAATTAATATATTGTACTATATTTAAGAGGGTGGTTCCAAATTTTCTGTTTGCGTATAAACCGCGAAAGTTATGGCCACCATAGCGTAGCATTATCTGAATTGAAATGCGCATATGGAATATTGTTATAATTTACGATACGCCGGCAAAATATTGTTTTACGATAGTTTCTAAAGCTAATATAATATTACGATACGTCGTATGCCGACTTTTACGTGTACACGTTTGCCGTCGCTCTTTCTTATCGTTGTCTTGCAGATATTCAACATTTTTTGCTCGTTTTGCCGAAGAGCGAGCATTGCTAAAAAGCACTCCCAAAATAATTCAGAATGTAATAGAAATGAAATATTGACCTTTTCATACTTGTTAAAGTATTACAGCCATAACCATAATTGATAGTATGACTGGTATGTTTAATAAATAGCCAATGTTTGCTCTGTGCAGCCAAAGTCAATTGAAATAATCCATTTGAGTAGGTCGTTTAAAAACTACCATGTTCAAAAGAAACATTACTCTATAATTTATTATTAGCGTTAGTAAACTAAATTATATTAGAATTAATTTTTTTGCTGATTTTCACTTTTAAAAATACTTCAACTTGAAAGTATATAGCACTAATAAAAATAAAAAGCAAAGATTGTTTATATATGTATGTATATAGTAAGGGACTGCTTCGTTTATTTGCGAGTGAAAAAAACTTTTCACATTTTCCTTTTCAGTGTAAGGCGATAAAAACAATCTCTGCAAAAGAGGTTATAAGAGAAACAGGCTCCGAGGAAATGGTATAATTTAATATCGAAAGTGAGTTGAAATACGAATTTCGTAGCTACTAAAAATATTTGTACAAGCAATAGAGGAGCGATGGTGTAAAATTTAATTTGTTCCAAATACGCGAATCTGTTTTATTTTTGCTACGAAGATTTCGTGTCGGAGTTTAATTAACAATGCAAATTTAACTATAAGTACGGCAGGGGGTGTAACATGGCGCGATGTCTTTCTGGGACCGTTTAATTAACTGCGCGCGGCCATCTTGGATTCACCATAAGTCGTTTATTTTATACCGTCATTATCTCGGCTTTTGCACGGCCAAATATAACGCCATTCCAATATGGAAATGTAGTTTCGTATCTTGATTTATTTATTCCATAATATTTTTTAACTTCGCGTGTGGATTTGCATTGGAAAATGAAAATGCATTCGTCGAATCATCAATAAGTAAAATATTTTCACTATATCTATGTATATGTATATTATATATATTCTAAATCCAACATTCTGCTATGCTTAAAATATAAGGCATACGACCAATGCGTACTGCCAGTTATGACGTATGGATGTGAAACGTGGATGCTAAATTCAAGAATGTTACGCAAGATCCAGTGCATACAGAGAAGCATGGAAATATGTATGCTCGGTATAACGAGAAGAGATCGTAAGAGTAATACACACATGGGTAAGAAGTATGACCAAGGTGGCAGATATAGCGGAACGTGTGAAAAAGTTGAAGTGGCAATGGGCTGGATACATAGCGAGAAGAATGAATGGCAGATGGACGCGAGAAATATTGGAATGGTATCCGAGATGATGTGAAAGAAAGCAAGGTGACCAAGTGGGCGATGGGCTGATGAATTGAGAAGGATGTGTGGAGTCAACTGGATGTAGATCAAGCTCAAGACAGATAGGAATAGAAGAGGATTGGAGAGGCCTTCATCCAGCAGTGGATGGTGAACGGCTGAAAATGATGATATATATACATATATATGTAGATTTTAGATTTACAAATGTATAGGAGTTAAACTTTTAATTAAGCGGGCTTTAGTGTAAAAGTTGCAGTCGAGTTTAATAATTTTAATTTGTGTTATTATCAGCTGGCCGCAAAACAAATAGGATAACTGCTAGGGGAAAAACTCACAACTCGGAAAAAATAGCAAAGCAACCACTCGCAATATTCAATTCCAATTTTAAATACTTTTAAATAAAACCAAAAGAAAATTCACAGAGTGAAAGATACATATATCTAAAAGAAATATCACTAGTTCAATCAGTTTTCACCACAAGTCTTGAAATTGATTAAAATTATATTATGCATATCAAATAACAATACAATCTAATTACTAGCATACTAGGCGGTTGAAATCCCTTTGTAAGACAATAGTCTCTCAAGTATATTGTACTCAGGTATTGAGATATTGGGGTATACATCTAATCCTTAGGATTAAGCCTTCTCGTCACGCTGGTCAAGTATGACTGGACAAGACCAATGGCACGTGGTATAAATAATGAATATTAGCGCATACATATGTATGTACACTAAACATACATACATACAATGGCGCTGGAATGCCATAGCTCACCCACACCACGACACAATTAAATCTCGAAAAAATCCAGTTTTTGCTCGTTTTATGAAGGCGCGCATCGGAAAATAAAGTTGGCGAAAAGGCTTACTGAATGAAAATCGAATTGGATTTTGCTGCAGCAGACTAATTAATTTGTCTGAAAGCAAATTGGCTTTAGGGAGCTGTTGTGGCCAATGGCAAATAGTATGGTCACCCTACAGTCCCTATACTAACATATCCTGCGGTCAATCTGGCATATACTGTAGTTCTTGTGGTTTGAAAACCATAACATCGTCCAAACTTCGATAATGCTAGCTTTGATATCGAAAGGATTTGATTTTAACAGTGCATTTAAATTAAATACAATTAAAAATAGTTACATATGTATGTATAAACGGCTATAAAATATATTACTGCATTGATTGTTTCCAGGATTCTATCGAGTGAGATATTTTGCAAATGGGAAAATTGACGCGTCGGACATGAACCAACAGCAATTTGTTTTATTTTAATTAAATATTTTCCATAATATTTGTTTACGTGACCGGCGTGATGTTTAATCTATCGGTGAATATCTGAATATATGTATATGTTTAATATATCTGAATATCATTTAAAATCATCGACAATATCAATAGTCGATATTAAAATAATATTTGCGGTTGAAAATAGAGAATTTGAAATAAATCAACAAGAATTTTCAATAAATAATAAACGGTTGTTACTAATTACTTATACAATAAAACTAGCATGGAATATAACTGTCGTAAAACAATTAAATATTTTTAGATTGATTTTAAAATAACCAGTTAATTTAAATGTTGTCCAAATAGTATCGCCGTAGTTTTTATTTAATTAGCAGATTGTTGGCAAAAGACAGGGGTACTAAACTAGCGCCTGTGAAGACATTATACGAATTGTGATCCATTTTTATTTAAAACTTAAATTATGTACGAATATTATTCTTCAATTTTAATCTACATATGTAATTGGGTATTATTTTAATTTTTAGTGTCATGCAAAGGTAGGAGACTGTCATTATATCATGCAAAGCTGTTAGCTGTATATTATGTTTATTTTAAAAAAAATTGTGTGAATGTGCTGCATGCTTATTTATTTATTTGTAAGCTTCTCTGTATAAGCAACTTAAAACCAAGCGAAATGCTTCCATAAGCAGATTTATATACGTTTGTATTGTAAATACTGAACTGTAGTAGCCAAGGCGTGAAAGTATGTATGTATGTACATACATATGTACATATGTACATTTATTTATTTACAAATTATACCATAGTGACATAACAGGTTGCCCCAATTCGTCACTATGGCGAGACATGAAAAAAACATTATATATAAAATAATGGTAGTAAAAATAATATATATATCTACATATATATACATATGTATAATCGAATTACATTAAATTTTAAATTAAACACAATTAAATAATAATTAGAAAGTATTAATAATAAAATTAAAAAAAATAATAATAATATAATCAAATTAAAAGTTAACATAAAATCAGCAAATCAATTATAAATAAATTAAATTATTACAAACAAAATTAAAATTTAAAGTGCATGAGAAATGTGGCGATCTGATGCTGCGTAGCGCAAAAAAATATCCAAATGTTTCGCAAGTGAATTGAGGCATACATACATACATACATACATACATATATAAGGGTAGAGCGACATTGCAAAATTAAAAATTGGCATTGTAATACCTACCAAATTTCATTGTACATATCATCCATATTCTCGTAAAAATACTGAAAAAAATCTTTTACTTTTTTAAAAAAAAACTTTTTTTATAAAAGTCTACTTTTAGCGATTTTAGGTTGGGTACAGCATGGCTTAAATTCAGTATTCGATTGATGCATTTTTTCGTCGATATTTGTGAAAAAAGTCTTCTTTTAGCGATGTTAGGTTGAGTACATCATGGCTTGAATTCAGTTTTCAATTGACGCATTTTTTCGTCGATATTTCTGAAAAAAGTCTACTTTTCGCAAAGTTCGGTTAGGTATAGGGTGGCTTTAATTCAGTTTTCGATTGACGCATTTTTTCGTCGATATTTGTGAAATAAGTCTACTTTTAGCGATGTTAGGTTGAGTACATCATGGCTTAAATTCAGTTTTCGATTGACGTTGTTTCTCGTCGATATTTGTGAAAAAAGTCTACTTTTAGCGAATTTAGGTTGGGTACACCATGGCTTAAATTCAGTTTTCGATAGTCGCTTGTTTTCTTCAATATTTGTGAAAAAAGTCTACTTTTAGCGATGTTAGGTTGAGTACACCATGGCTTAAATTCAGTTTCCGATTTTCGTCAATATTTGTGAAATAAGTCTACTTTTAGCGATGTTAGGTTGAGTACATCATGGCTTGAATTCAGTTTCCGATTCACACAGTTTTTCGTCGATATTTGTGAAATAAGTCTACTTTTAGCGATGTTAGGTTGAGTACATCATGGCTTGAATACAGTTTTCGATTGACGCAGTTTTTCGTCGATATTTGTGAAATAAGACTAACTTTGGCGAAATTAGGTTGGGTACATCATGGCTTGAATACAGTTTTCGATTTTTTTTTTTTTTTCGTCGATATTTTCTGAAAAAAGTCTACTTTTAGCAATGTTAGGTTAGGTATATCATGGCTTGAATTCAGTTTTCGATTGACGCATTTTTTCGTCGATATTTCTGAAAAAAGTCTACTTTTTCGCAATGTTAGGTTAGGTATATCATGGCTTGAATTCAGTTTTCGATTGTCGCTTTTTTTCGTCGATATTTGTGAAAAAAGTCTACTTTTAGCGATGTTAGGTTGAGTACATCATGGCCTAAATTCAGTTTCCGATTCTCGTCGTCGATATTTGTGAAATAAGTCTACTTTTAGCGAAATTAGGTTGAGTACATCATGGCTTGAATTCAGTTTCCGATTCACACATTTTTTCGTCGATATTTGTGAAATAAGTCTACTTTTAGCGATGTTAGGTTGAGTACATCAAGGCTTGAATTCAGTTTCCGATTGACGCAGTTTCTCGTCGATATTTGTGAAATAAGACTAACTTTCGCGAAATTAGGTTGGGTACAGCATTGCTTGAATACAGTTTTCCATTGACGCATTTTTTCGTCGATATTTGTGAAATAAGTCTACTTTTAGCGATGTTAGGTTGGGTACATCATGGCTTGAATTCAGTTTTCGATTGACGCATTTTTTCGTCGATATTTCTGAAAAAAGTCTACTTTTCGCAAAGTTAGGTTAGGTATAGGGTGGCTTGAATTCAGTTTTCGATTGACGCATTTTTTCGTCGATATTTGTGAAATAAGTCTACTTTTAGCGATGTTAGGTTGAGTACATCATGGCTTGAATTCAGTTTTCGATTGACGCTTTTTTTCGTCGATATTTGTGAAAAAGACTAACTTTCGCGAATTTAGGTTGGGTACAGCATTGCTTGAATACAGTTTTCAATTGACGCATTTTTTCGTCGATATTTGTGAAATAAGTTTACTTTTAGCGATGGTTAGGATTGACGCATTTTTTCGTCGATCATGGCTTCTACTTTTCGCAAATTAGGTTAGGTTTTCCGATTGACGCATTTTTTCGTCGATATTTGTGAAATAAGTCTACTTTTCGCGAATGTTAGGTTGGGTACAGCATTGCTTGAATTCAGTTTTCGATTGACGCATTTTTCGTCGATTTTTTGTGAAAAAGTCTACTTTTAGCGAATTTAGGTTAGGTACAGCATGGCTTAAATTCAGTTTTCGATTGACGCTTTTTTCGTCGATATTTGTGAAAAAAAAGTCTACTTTTAGCGATGTTAGGTTAGGTACAGCATGGCTTAAATTCAGTTTTTAAATTCAGTTTTTTTTTCGTCAATATTTGTGAAAAAAGTCTACTTTTAGCGAATTTAGGTTGGGTACATCATGGCTTGAATTCAGTTTTCGATTGACGCATTTTTCGTCGATATTTGTGAAAAAGTCTACTTTTCGCGATGTTAGGTTGGGTACATCATGGCTTGAATTCAGTTTCCGATTGACGAGTTTCTCGTCGATATTATGTCGTCGATATTTGAATAGAGTTTTCCAAATTATGTCGTCGATATTTATGGAAAAAGGCTACTTTTCCCGAAGTTAGGTTAGGTGGGGTGGCTTGATTTCAGTTTTCAATTGACGCATTTTGTTGTCGATTTTTGTGAAAAAAGTCTGCTTTTCGCTAAGTTAGGTTGGGTACAGCATGGCTTTAATTCAGTTTTTGATTGCTAAAAAAATTGTATCAATTTTTAGTAGTACATACATAATCCTAACAGACGTTTTCCAAAATGAAATATGTACATATGTATGTATGTATATTAGATCAAAAAATATGGAAATTTTAATTTTTAAATATGTACATACATATGTATGTACAATATAAAAAGTATATGCAAATTGGTTTGAATTGGATTCCAATAAATTTTTTTTCATCCGGCCCTCTATACATTTCAAAATTCTGAACCGGGCCATTTCCCAAAAAGGTTGGGGACCCCTGATGTAGAGGCAACTTTTTAAAACAACATATGTACATATTTCAAACGAATATCAAAAAAAAAAAGTTCCATACATCGTCGCTCCACCCCAATGTACAGAGTACATATGTACATATATACCTACATATGTACATAGATAGTAAAATAGTTCAATTATGCCCAAAATTTCTGTACATACATACGTATATCTAACCTAAAAATACATTTTTTCTGGTGATCAGATCGAAATACATACAACGTTTAAATTTTTGACTTAAAATCATATTTAAACACTCCCATTGCGCATTTGGATAAATACAGGTACTACATACACGAACCCCATTTTTCGCACTACCGTGCTTTTTACAATTTTCTGGTATTTTTAATAGTCACACACGAACGCATACTAGTCACGTATGCTTACGCCTAGTATGCCTTGTAATATACGCGGGCTCAAAACAAATGTGCCCGCAATTATCTCGCTGTACACACCTTAATAATGAAATTAAATTCAAAGGTGAAAATATGATTATGAATCGCGTCCAGAGCCGCTACCAAGGGGACCCTAAAAGGTTTGTTTGCTCAACTTAATTAAAACAGAGAGGGTGGGGGGGACGGAGGGAGGGGGGGGGGGGCAGAGGTGCGAATCTTTTGGCTACGCGAAAAGCCCGCTTGCGTCGACTATATGTACATATAGTACTTCATCGCGTTAACTTTAAACGAATTTTTAATACGCGTCATACACATACATACATATGTACATACATCATGCACAATTTTTAACGTGTCAAATTGTTAATTTCCTCCGTTGCGGTTCTGTAATTAATGAGGTCGAGTCCTATCCAGCTCAAGACGCGCCGTATCCTCTCTGGGGATGTCTGGGAAGGCTTTTTTCAAAAACGAAAGAAGAAAACTAATTATCGCCGCGTTACCACAAGCCCTCGGTGGAGGGTTGAAGCGACCCACCAGGCTTAATTATTGACTGAAATATCGCTGCAGGGGGTGGCAGGCTTTACTTCATCCCTCAGCCCGTCCTTTAGGTTAACGGTGTCGATGTACATCCACCAACTCCATCTAAGCGCGTAGTGCTCGCTCTAGAGACCGAGAAGCATTATTTTCGCAAAATGAGGCTTTTCGGATCATCGACAGCTTTTTAATATACAACATATTCAATATTTGCGTTTAAAGCGTTGATAAAAATTTATATCACATTCGATTCAATTATATAAGTCATCATTTTCAGCCGTTCACCATCCACTGCTGGGTGAATCCCTCGCCGATCCTCTTCTATTGTTGTCCGTCTTGAGCAATCTGCATCCACTTGACTCCCACACATTCTTCTCACTTCATCAGCCCATCGTTCACTTGGTCTGCGTTGCTTTCTTTCACATCCTCTCGGATACCATTCCAGTATTTCTCGCGTCCATCTGCCATCCATTCTTATCGCTATGTGTCCACTTCAGCTTTTTCACACGTTCCGCTATGTCTGCCACCTTGGTCATGCTTCTTATCCATGTATTCCTCTTACGATCTCTTTTCGTTATACAGTAGACTCCCGATTATCCGGGCTAATGGTGGGGAGAGGCGGCACAGATAACCGAAAAACACAGATAATCCGAACTATGGTTTTTTCTTTTAAAATACTACATATTATACATTTCTAACGCAGAAAATTATATTTATTAAGAAAATCTGTGATTTTGGTTTGTTTGCAGGAATCTTTTATCGATTTTCTAATATCAGTTCAAATTTTACATCCAAAATACATTTTTTTAAATTAAAATCGTGCACGGATAATCTGCAAACCGGATAATCCGCACACGGATAATCGGTAGTTTACTGTAGCTAACATACATCTTTCCATGCTTCTTTGTGTGCACTGGATCTTACGTAACATTCTTGAATTTAACATCCATACGTCATAACTGGCAGTACACATTGGTCCGTATGCCTTCTTTTTGAAGCATAGCGAAATGTTGAATTTAAAAAGAATGTTCATTCTTCCAAAAGCACTCCATTCTAGTTTCATTCTTCGCTTTATTTCTTCTTCTTTACAACCAGTCATATTCGCCAATCGTCCTAGGTATGTATGCATATGTAAATAACTATCAAAATTATATAAGTGAATACTATTAAATTAAACGTGTAATTTATTCGCTTGTTGTCGAGGCGACGCGCAACGGGATGAGATAGCGTTAATTGATTAGATTTAGTTGAAATTTAAACGTGCAATTGTACTCGAGCTTTTAGCGTCGAAATTAAAATTTTTAGCATTCATACGTGCGAGTCGGCGCACTGCTTTTAATTATAGTGCCCGGTTAGTGCATGGGTTTGCGGTAATTTCGACAGCATTAAGTTTCACATCTATGTACATAAAATTTAAATTCGCTTTGCACTTCAAAAGCTCTTTTGAAATTTCGACTGTTGGCCGTGTCCGCACGCTCAACTTAAAGCGAAAACGAATTAGGGGGATTAAGGGTGCTTCTTTGGGGATGGCAACGGACGGACGGACGGACGGAAGCTTATTTGTCAGTACAACGAGGGCTTTTGAAACGCCGGAATATGGGCAAAGTTCGACAAAAGGATCGGCACCGTAGTGCTTGCCACTGAAGGGCAATGGTAAAAGTTGCTAGGGCGCGGTTGGCGAATTCGCAACACATAGTTTCTTAGCAACCGTTCGAGGGTCGGACTCGGTTCAATTTGTCACTCATGTCCTCTTGTTGTCCCCTTTACTTCAAAACTAGGCCCTTTCGCCGAAGGAATTCTACGAATTCGCCATAAATCAATTCCGACGACCGCCGAATGTCATCAGGATCGTTTCGCATCGAATCCGTAGCGTCGTCGATTATTCGATTTTAAATAAAATATAGGGCGTACGATAAACTTGTCGAATATACCGTGCAAATGTATATGTATTGTGTCTCGTGAGTGTTATGGAATATGCAAATTTTATGTTCGCATGTTCGTGATAAATCGCTAAGAGTAGAGGAGCTCGTAGCGCAACCGGTAAATCAATGTTCAAAGTAATTTATTCGCTCGGAATGGAAAAGTTCCAACAATATGATGAATGAATACACGGGCGTCGTCGAGAAAACGCAGTTTAACTTTCAATTTTGCGAAACAATTATTTATTCAACTTTTGCGGCTTGCCGCAAAATGACTCTCCGCAGTAATGAGTAAGTGGCACGTTGCGCACCTCGTGCACTAGTCTCGGTTAATTATTGTCACATAAATGTGCTTTAAAATGAACAAAAACGCGGTTTATTTCAAACAAAGTACATTTTGAGAAATTTTAAACGTGAAAAACATGATTAAATGTATCAGTTTTTTTTTAATACAAATAGCGTCGAGTGTATGCGAATCTCTTATTCAGAAGTGGTAGAAGTGCGACGATGAGGAAAAGCTTCCGGAAAAGCCCTCTGGACTGCCGTATAACAAACTTGTGCAATATTTTCGTACTTTTCGCTTTTGGCCGCAAGACCATTGCATCATCCGCCCCCGCGGTTCTCCTTTGTGAGCTAAAACTTCGACCAAACACAATACCTTCTCATATATATTTTTAGTCAACAATGTGCCAACAATTTTGTACTCGAAAGCGTCCGATCTGAAACAAAACCAAATCGAAGCAAAGACTTTGTGACCTTTTGTCGGTTTATACGCTTTCTTTCTCTGCTATCTCTTTGGCCTTACGTTTATATTCACGCACCTTATCGATATTTGTGAAAAATAATTTAAAACAAACACACAAGAAAATGTCAATTTTAAAATAGTAATCGTCAAATGTTAAAGTGAAAGTTTAACCATTCAATACTATGTATGTACAATATGTACATAGTATGAAATAAAATTTTAAGGCTTCTTAGTCAATTGAACGTCGCTTATATTTGATACAGCAAATGTAGGACACCATACGTATTCAGTGACGATCATCTAGTAACGTTTTAAAAATCAATTATGAGCGGTGCGCAGTTACGGGGCCACCCTGTAGCGCTTTGCATACAGATCGGCTATTAGGACCTGCGTGCCCGCGTGCAGAAAACATTAGGCTCGGATCGAGATAATCGTAAAGATGACAAATGGACGATATTTCTGAAGACCGGAAGACTTTCACAACCCCCTTCCCCTCATCATGACCTCTCATCTTTCCCTTGCCGACGAACAATAGCTCCTTTATCGGGGTACCTTCAAATGGTCGCAAACTCGCCATCCGCACAGCATCGTGCCCTTTCAAAGTCATTTCACCTATCTTTAGTATTCCCTACGCGTTCGAAAGCGTCTAAGCGCGACCTGCTCAAACTCTGAGCGTTGACTTTTCAAGAAAAATAAGCACAAAGTCGATGCAAAGTGTGGTCACACTGAAATTGCGCACCGGCGAACGAAATACACTTTCGTTAAAATTTTCCCTAAGGGGATGGAAAAGCCTATTTTCCATTTGCGGGAAAAGTGATCGCACCTCGGTGGTTCCAGAACGACAAGTCGCTTATTCGTTTTGGGCGGTTGCGCTCCAAAACGTGTATAAATTTAAAGAACTAAACCCAAAGTAGGAACTAAAAAGGTGACGCTTAATTTATCAAACGCTCTCTAATTAGTTTTAATTTTATTTATGGCATCGCGAAGTCGTATTTTCCAATGGCCACTGCTTAACCACTGCTGTTTTAAGCTCAATTTATTTAACGGCGAACGATATTGAACGGTTAATTTACAGATACCGATACTGAATTTAATTAAAATGAAGCGATTACGTACCGCGTTCAAACATTCGTTTGATTCTTCCTGTTGATTTTAATACGGCTGTACTTGTTCGTGTTAAGGCTCCCGCACACCGCTGCGAACAAGTAGGAAAATCTCAAGGGTGGTATGGTAAGGAGTTGTACCGCATAGCCGCGATTTATTCAGTTAATAAGCCAAACAGAGCGCGTGACAGCAAAGTTGGCTTTAACCGCAAAATATTCAGGTATAACCACGTGGTGAAAACATTAGTTTGCCTTGAAACGGGCATAGGGGGTAGCGGGGGCGATTATATACGTTCATTATATATTTGTTAGCTGTTATAATAGATATATTACGTAAAGTAGTGCAAAAATAATTGATTATTAATAGAATTGGAACAAATTCGCAATAAATAAAGTTAGATGCGCGTGTGTGGCATTAATGAGAGAATAGAATTACTGCGATAGAATCCGGCGAATTCGCCGATTTTGATGACGTTTGTGAAAAAGTTGTATGTAAATAAATTTGACTTGAGAATTGTGAGTGAAATACAAACGTTCCGAATGCGAGGAGACAGATGGTAGTTAGCTTATGTCAGAGTGACAGAAACCGACGCTTGCGCAGGCCGGTAGACTCGTTAGGTTTTCATACGCGATTTCGTAGCGGTGTGCGGGAGCCTTTATTTCACTCAAATAGTGTCGTGGAAGGGTTCTTTTTCATTTGTATTGAAACGAGGCACAGTCAACAATACAAAAATGGAGGACGAGTCGACTTTTTAATTAGAAAATATATGTACATACTACGGGTCAGAAAAGGGTTGATCGGCGTTGACCATTAAAACGTAGTGGTAACGTGTGTGTACACGAGGACTAGTCGCACGTGGTTTTAACGTTTCTCAATAAAACAGTCGCTATGTTGGGGACACAAAATGGGTATCCCAGTCCTTGGAGCGATTCCTCGTTTTGAAGGATTTCGTGTTGGATTCGATGACTACCCCTCGGGCGAGCGTTTTTACTGCCAGGCGTTTCACGTGCGGCCAGGATTAACGTTTTATTTCGAGCACGAAAAAAAGGGGAATAATAGAAAAACGACGAGTTTCTAGGATTTAAGGGTTGCGGATTTGACGGAAAAAATGCACGGTAAAATAGAGTCGGTCGCTTTTCACCAGACGATTGATTCGGCGATACGTTTGAATATTGAAACTCAACGTTTTTACTGTGCATAAAATGTACCGACATGTGTAGTAAAATCAACATTGTGTGTAATATCACGCTGGGCTTCGTAATGTAGTTTTTTGTTTTGTTCAAAATGTTTGAGTGAGATGCCAGTGTTTTGAAAAAAAATATATATTTATGCGTACATACATATGTATGTAGTTTGTACGTTTTAAACAGGATTCAATCACCTTTGGAGCGAAAACATTGCCAATTTTAAATACGTATAAAATTCGCACCCAAATTCCATTTGATATATGTAAGTAGTTTAACTTGTGTACAGTAAATAAATGTATTTATCGTTGTGAAAAAAACATCAAGCTCGTATAAATTGCAATCGATTTATTATATTTCTATACAACGCATCGGTGTTTATTTTCAAAGATATTCCATAAATCAATTGCAAACTTTTGTCAAAGACGATGGATTCCATTTAAACGAAAGCCTTGTCATCTATCAATATCATCGCACTTTCCAATGAATATCGAGCTTTTTTTCAAGTTAAATTTGTGTTTCGCGGTAAGGAAAAAAATATTTTTGGAACACTTGAAGAATATTTCAGATCGGTTTTCGGGCGAAAAAGTCTCAAAGAAAAAAACCAATAAAACGATTAAATATTCCCGTGTCCCCGTAACAGCGTGTACTAAGCACTTTATAGGGTTCCCCGAAATGCTTAAGGGACCCCTTCATTTTATTTTTTCTACCAGTCATTCCCTCAAACATTTTTTTTCTTAGACATTTGTTACTAAAATTTCAGATTCGTTTGCACTTTGCCTCCCCCTTTTCAAAGCATTTTTGAAAGAAGCGTTATTTTTTTATGTAAACGACATAGGAGTAGGCTATGTGTTTGAAGTGACTTCTTCCATTTCGTCTGCAAGGAGAAAGCTTTTAAATGCATTTTCCATTTCGTCATAAGTTACATCGAGTCTTTTGCAAGTTTCGTGCGAACAACTGCACTAACATTTTCACGATATAACATAATCAACAAATATATCAGAAAACTTTCCGTTTTTAAAACTCGTTAGGATTTTTTTCGTCCAGAAGAAGTCTTATGTATAATACAGAATTCTTAGTCGGGAAGGTATATTTAAAGATCATTATTCATTTATATACAGTGAAACTTCCGAGGCTCACTGCTAATTTGAAAGTAAAATTTCAACTTAATAAGTCAAATAAATCTCAAGGGATGGGAGTAATCTTTTGTTTGATTTGGCAATATTTATCATTCCAAATTGAAATATTTGAAGGAAAAATTCTGTGTTATTTATTATAATTCGAACTCTAAAACAGTGGATTGTATCTGCTCTAAAGCGGCATAAGTCCACCGGATGAGCCGGTTATTAAAGTCGTTTTGGGATTTTAAGCTTGTGCTAAGGACTCGTATTACGTAAGGTCCTGTGGAGGATAACATCGCGTAAATCGAGAATAAGAGTGCCCCCTTTTTCAGCAACGACTCACCAAAGCTCTCCTTTTCCTCTAGTATAATTTGCATTTATACTGAAAGATCTCCTCACCCTATTACGTGAAACGTTCAAGTGGAATCTTACCCTTTGGAGTCTGCTCTCGTTACTCGGTTAGTTTGAGGGCACTTCTGTTAAATAATTTGTTAACGATTGCTTTTTTTTTTTCTTCCCAGCGTCTTTTTGCTGGTATAAATACCACCAATTAAGATTGAGTTTTCAATATTTGTAATTTATTATATTTGAATTTAATATTATCTCAATAATAACAATTTAAATTTCATTCTCCAAATCGTTAATTTAATACTCTACATGTATTCTATAGCAAAGAAAAATTGGATTATTAATTTTAGCTTAAAATGTATATTCGTTTGTGTCTTGAGATGAATTAACGCGTCTTTTACCGGTGGAAAAAAAATGAAAGAACGAAATAAAACGGGATTTATTATAACAGGCGATTCTTTTGTGATTCCGGCATTGTCGCATTAAAATATCGTCACGAATTAAGGTTACATTGTTTTGATGAAAAGTAAAATTTAATATAATCCTCGTTCGGGAAAATTGTATGATTTTTATTAAAAGCGGACGCAAAGAAGCGGGAAATGCACAAAAATGAATTTTACGATTTTAACAACGGTGATGAAACTGCGATCGTCAAATTTTCAACGCATAAATGAAACAATGTTCCCGTGTTAATAAATTTCAATGTGTATTAAATTTCATTTCCATTATACAAATCCGGCCCTATTTTTTTTTTAATCAATTATCTACCATCAGTTTTTCATTTTCACGCACATGAACTTTGCGGGAAAAAAAACATTTTCGGTTCCGGCTAATGCCTCGTTTACTCATTCTATTTTTAATACCGAATGTTATCATTTATTCATCTGTGTGCATTCGTTACTTTTATCTGACCGTGGCAAATTTGTATTTCGAGCATACGCAGTGGGCGTGGAAAATTATTTTCGAATTTTCCAACGATCACCTGAAATGCGTTGGAAAATTTTACTCACGCAACACCAAATTAACGACACTCGTTTTAACGAACTGTTGATTTTAAATACGATCAATTGGTGTTTTGATTCAATGATTGATAAGTTTACTTAATAGCGATTTATTTGCGAGGGTCATCGTTCAAAGTTATAAAATCGAACGTTGAAGGCATCTCTTGCTCCGATGACTAAGCGCTTTTCTCGGGTTTTCGCGTCAGTTTTTCCATCGGAATACTTAATGTGACGCTTTCGTCCCGAAAGCCTACCATTTTTTTCACGGGTCTTCTCCGTTTTCGGAAACCTGTTCCGGGCCTCCGGCGTCGAGGTGTTCCGGGATAATGGAGTAATGATTTTATCGGATGAACATTTTCATTAGGTGGCTTTATGGCATCATTTTCGAGGGCCGTTACGATGACAAAAGAAAATTGAACATTCAATAAGGCTCGGGGTATGAGGTTAGCCTTATCGATTTTGCATTAGTCCGAATGTCCGCGTTTCGTTTTCGATCTGCCAGTATAACGCTTTTTATTTTTAATCACATAACGATGATTAAATCTGAATTTTATATAAAATATCAATTTAATGACACTCAAGTCTTTTCGATCAGCAAAATATTGTAATTGGAAAATAATTAATCTTGTCCTTGTATCTGTTTTATGATTTTATATATTATCACAATAAGTCCTGAAAGTTTCATCGCGATCGGTTGAGTGGTTTAGGAGCCTATAAGAGACCTATATGACTGGTTGTAAAGAAGAAGAAATAAAGCGAAGAATGAAACTAGAATGGAGTGCTTTTGGAAGAATGAACATAGTTTTTAAATCCAACATTCCGCTATGCTTAAAAAATAAAACATACGACCAATGCGTACTGCCAGTTTTGACGTATGGATGTGAAACATGAACGCTAAATTCAAGAATGCTACGTAAGATCCATTGCACACAGAAAAGCATGGAAAGATGTATGCTTGGTATAACAAGAAGAGATCGTAAGAGGGATATATGGGTAAGAAGTATGACCAAAGTGGCAGATATAGCAGTACGTGTGAAAAAGTTGAAGTGGACACATATCGAGAAGAATGGATGGCAGATGGACTCGTGTAATACTGTAACGGTATCCCAGAGGATGTGAAAGAAAGCAAGGTAGACCGAGTGGAAGATGGGCTGATGAATTGAGAAGAATGTGTGGAGTCAAGTGGATGCAGATTGCTCAAGACAGACAGGAATGGAAGAGGATTGGAGAGACCGTCATCCAGCAGTGGATAGTGAACGGCTGAAAATGGTTTATGTGAACCGAAGCAAAAAAGCTTCATTATAAAAATTGCAAAATAGATAAATTACATTTTTTTAAATTATATTTGGCTTCTCGTTTGTATGTACATACATACATATGTGTATTATATACCTACAATATATCAACTAGAGAGTGCATTAGTTTTGTAATATCGTTTTTCAACGTTTCCAATTCACTCGATACAATTCCAAAGGCTATTTTATGGACAATGAACTCGAAAGAGCAGTCGCTTTTATTCATCGAGGCTCAATCGAAATTGCATCAGTGAATTTATTTTTAATGAAAATTTTAGTATGCGCAATAAACATATCATATCGATTCACATAAGAAAGTGTTTTATTTTGATTTGAAAGCTTGAAAGTATACTGCGCGTTGGAGCGTTTCGATTGGGAAATTGCTGATTAAAGAAACGACGATTAAAACAAAGTGCCCATTAGATTGATATTTCAGCGCTTTCCAAATAGCCCATCCTGCTTGATTCGCGAGACGTTTAGAACGGTCGTAAATTAAGATTAATGAACGTTCGAACTTTTTTTTTCGTAGATGCACGACACAACTTTGCGACACTTTGATGTACGATTTATTGGAAAAAAGCTATAAACTCGAAATACGTCCGCCGAAATGCGGATATTAATAACGTATTGCAATTTATTATTTGTCTCGTGTCCAAACTGGTGCACTGGCACGCTTTAAAGAGTTTCCTCGTATCGAATGTGAGAGTTTCGCGTCGTCTGAGTCTGAGTGTGCACCAACCGATGTTTGTATCTTAATGATAAACCTATTTCACGAAGGATTAAGTTTAACCGAGGAGTTTGGATCCTGCAAGAGTTTAACGTATCCGAGCGGAACGAGTTTATGGGGCGCGCATAATCTTCAACAATTTAATGCCATCAAGCTATTGTCAACTAAATTTTTTGCATTTACTATCCAATCAATTGTAGTATGTATGGTTTATATGATTAAATTAGCTAAAAATGAGACCAATCGGATCGTATTCCCCGTTTACTCTCGGCAAACGTATGATAGTGTATTTATCATCACATCACATTTGATCTATACTTAATTTTTATTGTAACTTTGGTAAATACATAATCGCTTGATACAAAAGTATTATAAATCGCTTAAAATAGTTGAGAAAACGGTATTAAATTGCCGTAATTACTTCCCAGAGGAATAATTTGATATATTTTGCTGCAGTATGAGTCACGTTCATTGCATTAGGGATTTGAAAATTACTTTGAATTAAATTGCTTCTGTGTTATTTTTTATTACTTTATCCTAATCGGATAAAGTATTGTGATCGTGCGAAAATTCGACATTTTATTTTATTTTATTTATTAAAAAAAAAAAAAATTTATTTACAAAAAAATAAAACCTTTTCTCCGAAACTGTCAAGTCTATCAAGCTGAAATTTCATATCTATTATTTTAACGTAAGGTGTAAGAGATATTATGATTTTGGTCAACCTCCGCCAACCGGAAGTGGCAGCTTACTCTTGAACGAGATCTTTTAAATATTTGGTATCTTCATAATATTGTAATCATTATGCTAATTGCAATCTGTGAAAAAAAATCATCAAAATCGCTCAACCGAAAGTGGGATTTTTCTTGTAAAAAAGTCAAAAATCTTGTTATGTTTCTTTGTGCGCGGTTTTTTGACTTTTTCAGTTTTTGGTTAATCTTCATATTCTTCAAATATATGGATAAAGTCACACATGAATTTTTTCTGTTGTGAATGTTCTTTTATGTTGATGTGTTAAACTTTGTCAATTTATTGCTTATTAATTTTTATACGTGGAACACGTGAACCGTGTTGAGCTGCGGCTTACATTGTTTGTCAATATCATAGACTCTTTACGCGAGCAAAGACTTATGTAATTATGACAAAGTTTATTAATTATGTTTAAATACGGGGAGGTTGTTTTGCACATCAATATTTGTCGGCAATGTCGGTGATGTGCGACAAGGTCTTTCCGCGCGGAATAATCGTCAATTATCAAACACTTGTCTGGGTATGAGAAAACTTTGCCAATTATCGCGCGAATTTCCCGACTTCAAACGCGCCCCCGAAAATAAACACGTCGTTACATCGTGCGCAAAAAAAAAAAAAAACAGTTGGAAATGTGCTAATTTGATACATTCCGGATATTATTTCGTCTTTGAAATTATTAATAAAATTTTCATCCACACCGTGTCGCAGTGATGCCGTGCTGGTAAATGAGTCGACCGGAAATTAAACTGCGCTCGTCGAAGTTTCTCACTTAATTTCAAGTTGTGCCAAAACACTTGTTCCGTTTCCAATATCCTGCTGGCTCTCTGGGTCTCCGTCAGGTCAGGCTTCGTTTCTCTGCGGCTCGCGGTCCCTTGATTTCAACCCCTGACCCTCCTTCTCTCTCTCTATCTCTATCTCTATCCGTTCGTAGGAAAACCGAGAACAAACACGGTCGTATTGTCGAAGCTCTCCAATGCGAGCTTTGTGGAAGTTCTCCATTATCCAGTCCATGTGTGTGCAATCGCTTACAATAGGATTCTTCATTAAATTAATTGGAAATACATACATATTGTTTATACAACTTTTTGTATTTAAAGTGCTTTTACTCACACAAAATTTCAAATACTGCTCTTAATTAAAATGGACGAAAGATTGCCGATTGAAATTTAAACTCAATTGGTGACTTAAAGTAGAATTGAAGTATCCTAAAATTAGTTCGTTCGATTTGGTCGCAGGATTTCCAATTGTTCCAAA
Source organism: Parapsyche elsis (assembly GCA_022651745.1). Classification (NCBI taxonomy): domain Eukaryota; kingdom Metazoa; phylum Arthropoda; class Insecta; order Trichoptera; family Hydropsychidae; genus Parapsyche; species Parapsyche elsis. The sequence goes on from JAGVSN010000006.1 coordinate 1,619,880, forward strand.
AGCGTTCTGTCGCATTCTCGACAAATTAATTGTAAAACTTACCGCTTTAGCCGTGGGCCTCGAGTGCGCAAAGTCCACGCGGATCAAAGTCTTTTTTTCCTAGAGGGTTAAAGTCTGACCCGTTTCAAGGGTTTCGAAGGTGAAATGTTGGAATGTGCGTTTCGGCTGGTGACAGATTCGAAATTGAGTGTTGGGGAACGATCGGGTAATGGAACTCGGCAATCGAATCCGAATTTGCCTCAAATATCTCAATTATTTCGATTTTCCACGCGATTGTATTCCAGAACCGGTCTCTATATATATGTATATGTGTAGGTATACGAATTAAATTAATTCACAATAGTTAAATAAAATATATCTATGTTGCGAATGCGACGAATAATTTGAATTTGACAATTGCCTGAATCTATCCACGTATATCCATATTAAAATCTGTACATACATACATACATACATATGTATGTACATACCAATTTGTGTTTGGTAATCTCGTATAATGTTTGTATTATTAACTTCAAAATTATGGTAATAAAGGCACTTGTTCATCGTCTTCTCGAAAGTAAAAGTACGTCGATAAAGGTGAAAAAATACAAGTGGCTGAAGTATCAGCTCATAAAGCAAACAATATCCGTTATTCTTATTATTTCTTCGCGTCTTGAAAAGCTTCCGTGATTCCAATCATATCTTTAATGTGTTTACTATAGTATTCGGTGGGCGAAACGACCGTTACAATAGATTAGGGGGAGGGAGGAGCCCTTTGTTGTGTTATTTGGTCAGTGGGAGCCTTCAGACCGCAGTTTCCTAATTGAAATTAGTCCCTTTCCCAAAGGTCCCTAGTATATGGGGACGCCAAATAATTGATTTTGGAAGCTGGCCGTCCAAATCTGATTTAAAGTGAATATTGCCTCTTTCACATACCTACATACATACATATAAGCATTTACGGCATACGGATTTACGGCACATTATTTGAAATTGTTATATATACATATATAAATTCACCTTTGAGAACGTTAAAAAGCAGTAGCTTTTATAGGGTGTATGTATGTATGTTTGCGATGCAGGCTGAGGCACGACGTGCAAACAAATACGCTTCAGCACATAGCGCTTCCGGTGGTTTCAGTAGAGACTACTGAAACTAATATCTATTCAGCAATCAAGCCAGAGCACTTTACCTGTTTATCGACATGCGCATATTCTATTTAATCCACCGAAAAACAGCGTGCACTGTGACGTAAAAATTTATTCATACATTTCTAGGTAAATTCCTTACATGAAATACATAAGATTAGCATTGATATGTCTAGACTGCCTATCCTATCATCAAATCAAATATAGAAATAGCATACCATACAGGGAAAATTTCAGATTTTGACTCAACGTTGCGCTAAATCTATATTTGTACTAAAATTAGATGGTATGTAATATTGTATATGCATTGGTATAGTCCCAATAGCATGATTAAATAAATATAGATATATTTTCTAGACGTTCGTTATATGTCATACGTGAATATTTCAATCCGAATCGTTGATATTCCTGTACGCGATGGCATTCGGTGCAACGGCTTTGCATAAATCAGGATGTGCCCGTCGGGGATTTCTCTCAGCGGGAAAAATTTATTTTTCCAGTCATTTATTACTGGGAGGAAAATGGAGTTTGTTGGATGGACCGCTGAAGAAAAAGTAAGAGCGAGAACCGAATTAACGGGAAATGTTAAAATGCGACTGTGTAAATAATAGATAGAAATGCTCAATTACTTGAAATAATATTAGAATTAGAGAGAAAAGTAGAATTTGATTGTAATTCAAACGTTGAACAACGCAGAAATTAACTTGAAACTAAAAACATGTCTTGAATCGGGTTTGACCTACTTTCGAACAGAAGTAATAAATTTCAAAAAGAAAGTATAAAAGCGACCAACGGTAGCAGTTTATAAACACTTCTGGGTCTATTTTACTATTGAGTCGATTTAACGAATTGACAAATCGCAACCGGTTAAAGGGAAAATCGCGGTAGCCCTTTGGGGGAAGGGAGGAAATATCCAGAAAGTGTCTTTTGCGAAGGGTTTGCGATTTTTACCCGAAACTTCCATTAGGAATTGGGTTTGATATACGATCGCGACTCACTCAGGCACGTGCAACTTCACGTGTGCGAGATGACGAGAGGCTCGCCCAGGAAGAGGAACTTGATAAAATTGACATTTCGAAGGGTACGCTTGTGTAGTATTTTTTTTTTGCTATGACATTTTATCGAGTATATCTACAAGCGTCACGCGAGAGGAACATTTCCACTCTCGTATTTTGCAGAAGTGAGGAATTTCCAATCGCCGGTTTGAAATGGAGTTTTTGATACAACTAGAGCAAACAACTAGTATGCTACGCTCCGCAAATAAACATTTCCTATGCAATATTTCGAATTGAAAAACAGAAACCAATTTCAATTATCAACACGCGAGATTAAATTATTATTGGAAATGTCTTCGAAAATTCAATACCATGCTATTACCAGGAAAGTATCACTTAATCTAAAATTGCCTACTGCGAGCGCTTTGTCGAATATACATACATATGTATTCGAGTTGAAACATTTGCATTAATAAAAATGATCAATTTGCATTCGATCTATCCACTGACACAATATCACAAGTTCGATAGAGCATTATATATATATTATATATGTATGTAATATCCGAAATCCGTCTGTCTGTCTGTCTGTTGATAACGCTCGCCTCGGTAAATAATTAAAAAAAACAGAACGTCGCCACCAGTGGGATTTTAACCCGAGATCACCAGTTCGGGACACTGAGCGCTTACGCTGTAAGCCAAACTAGATAATAATGGGCCGGCTTCAACTTGACTATACATACACACATATATAATATTAATAGTCTCGCGACTTTGCTCAATTGTTACGTGTTTTATTATAACGCGCCATCTATGCAACAACTACAAAAAAACTATTAAATACACACACATCCGTTGATATTCAACGGGCTTACACCTAGACATATATATATAATAATCTGTCTGTGTGTGTGTGTCTTTCTGCTGATAACCCTCGCCTCGGTAAATAATTAAAAAACCAAAATGTCGCACGAGTGGGGTATCACTGATTCGGAACAGAGCGCTTACGCGGTGAGCCAAACCGGATGATAATGTGCAGGCTTCAACTTGACTATTTATATAATGAAAAAAATAGGCTCGCGACTTTGCTAAATTGTTACGTTGTTGTATTATAACGCGCCATAGATGGCACATTGTTGCATAGATGCAACAACTATAAAAAACTATTAAATTTAATATTATTTTTCAGTACGGGTGATGAGAAACCGCTCCGTTGATATATTCAACGGGCTTACACTAGTCTGATATACATATGTAATAAAGTATTTGGACTGGAAACTTTTATAAATTTTCAGCCCGGATTTTAGCATTGGTCCTTTTGGAGCCGAGCCACGGATATTGTATACCTACCTGAAATATCTTAGGGCCATTGATAATAATTGAATATATTTGAATTGAAAATACGTTTTTAACTACCTTTATAACTGATTCTGATTTGGGACGCGTCGAGGGGAGCTTCAAAGCTTGCCGCGACCGAACTTTGACGCTCCGAAAGCGTCGTTTTGAAAAATCGCCGGCAATTTTCCCCCCACGGCGTCGTGTAATGAAAAATAATTGTTTATCGAGTCCCAGACGGGGTCGGACCCCACCCAGGCCCAGGTACTACATATAACCCGAACCCGTGAAATTGGAATTTATTAACGCAGCTCGAAGATTTACTCCGTGTGACGATGATTTACGACTACTACTACTGCTGCTGCTCCAGCGAGCACTTTCTTCCGATTGCCATAATTCATTCCACTTTTATGCGCATTGCGATTCCAAATCGATGACTCTTTAACAAGTTTTTCCTCGTTGCTTCGTAGCGAATTTTCAATTATAAAGGCGCACCCACTCCAAGAAGTCTATGTATGTACATACATACAGCCATATACGCAAGCGCTTTCATTTGTACCTACATATAATATGAGCGTGAGCCAAAGCGTTGTTGACCCGACTGTATTAATTAGTGCGGTTAATGCATTTATGTCGCACGCTATTACTATATGTATATGTATAGTAGCGCAAGGATTTGCTTGGCTGGCTGACTGGCCGCCCCCTCGGCTGGGGTTCGGAACGCTCGCATACACTCACGACACGAACACTTATAAACTCACTCACTCATTCACGGCACGAAACGCTCGCATTTTTTAACTACCAGGTGCATATCGCGTCCTCGGAGCACAAAGGTGATATGTTCAAAATAGTAAACTGTTCAGGGCAGCCATTTTAAAGTTTGAACTGGTTATCATACATAAATCGGAAGAACTTTATATACACATGATAACACTGAGCAACAAAAAAATACCCAGAGCGGAGATTGGCCAATCTTTACTAAGTTTGACCCACTGAATTCGAACCCGATAATGATTTTTGTTGATATGCTCTCGTTTATGAGATATCAATTTTTTTGGCTTTTGCGGTCTATAACTCAATATAGTATCGCTGTGCTCAAAGTGAGTATTGAAATCAATAGTCAGATATTTTTTCTATCGATTGTGATTTTTTATTACTTTAAAATACTTTTAATTAATTATCTAGAGAATTTTTAAAGTCAAAAATATATTTTTTTTTACATATTTTTTTCCCGTGTTATTTGGCAAGTTTTTTTTTTATTTCACCGCGTTTATAAGGATTGGTTTTCTATCTCAATATTTTTTTTATTTTATCTTAACGTACTAATTCGAGCGGCAAATGATTTTACACTACGTTATGATATGTTACGGTGGCGCGCTTATCGATCGTATCGGTCATAAGTATAAATGACTAACCATTCGATGAAACTCTCAACTAGTATAGTGAATTTACGTATGTACCTTCAAATAATATAGAGGTTATGGTTATGAATAAAAAAGGTTATGGTGATGCATTTAAAATGGTAAAATTAAATGAACATAGTGAGGAAGCTTTGTATAGGTACATAGTTACCGTAAATACAGATGAATTTTGAATGTATTCAGTAGGTGCACGTACAACTAACTGCACACAAATCACCATAGAATCAAACGATTTTACTAAAACGAAATATAAAAAAATGTTGGCAAAAGCTTGAAAACAAAGAGCGACATGAATTTGCAATCAGGCAGAGTCTGTTGATGCTCCGAAAAATGCTGAACAAATTCGGCAACAATTTTCGCACGAAAAATTCTCAACGCCACGAGGATGCGTTCCGGTGCTTTTCACCCGGTAAGCGAAATTGCAAAAGCTCGCTGGCACTCGGAAAAAAAAAAGTTAATTATTGTCAAATTTGGTGTGTCAAAAGAATCGGCAGACGTCAAAGCTATCTATGTATAGGTAGATAGAGTTCGGCTCGCATTAACGCGAACGGTCTAATATATTAATCTACCGTTAATTATAGCCGAGTGTCAATTAATCGGACTATCGGAGGAGAACGGATTTAGATCAATTACCTCCTGCAGAGCCTCCTACCGCATTTCAGACGTGTCGTTGTCACTCAAATGTCACAACCGGCTTTGCTTCCTATATCTTGCACCGAAAATCTACCACACAGACACATCGTATGCGCATACAGAATATTTCGATACAAGAAAGTTTCACAACGTAGTACATAAAACGATTTCACATAGTGCATTATGGATTGCCGAAGATCGCATGGTGTTTATTGTTTTCGCAGTGCACAAGTTCGGCGACTCGACGGCGGCGGCACCGGAAAAATTTGTCAAAAATTTTCGCGACCGCAGAAAAATGAAAAATTGCTTTACTATGACCGTTATTTGCACGTAGGTATGTGTATGTGTGTGCTACGGTGTAATTTCTAGTCGACAATGGTCAGTTATAAATATGGCGGTCACAGCTTGCCGTGAAGCTTTACCTACCCACTACTACCCTTTCATTATTCTCGATTTTATTTTTCCCGCTACCGGTGAAAAGCTTATGTGAACTTAATATCGTGTCGCATTAATTCTCACTTAAAGCGAAATCGAATATGAGAGGTTATAACATTATTAAATACATTAAATTAAAGTAACTGGTGTTTACGAAAGTGCGACAATTTTAGTGTTCTGTACTGTGTTCGAGTATTTTGACACGTCGCATGTGAAAGCTACATGAATCAAGCGAACGTTTTGACATTTTAGAACTTCCTGTACCTTTTTCTGCAAAACAATCGTGTCTGCTAAGACTACGACTAAGACAAAGAGTACGCCATTACTCTTCCGCAAAATATTAGCTTTTTTTAAAATGTATTTTGCAAAACAGTCAATATTGCTGATACTTTCCATTAACAACATTATTATACATAATATAAAATTATTTCTAATTATTATATGTACTAGTGTCAGCCCGTTGAATGTCAACGAATAGTTTTTATAGTTGTTGCATAGATGGCGCGTTATAATACAACAACGTAACAATTTTGCAGAGTCACGAGCCTATTGAGAAATTATATAGTCAAATTGTAGCACGCCCATTATTAACTAGTTTGGATCACAGCGTAAGCGCTTACTGTCCCGAACTGGTGATCTCGGGTTCAAATCTCACTCGCGCGACGTTCTAGTTTTTTTAATTATTTACCTCAGCGAGCGTTATCAGCACACACAGACGGAATAGGGCTATTATATATGTACATATATGATGCTTTTACGATGTGTTTATTTATCGAGCCGACAAGTATTACATTTTCAAACGTGAAGTGCTGTAGTTTACATACAGAGGATCAGTATACATATTTATGCATGTACGTGTTAGTGGAAGATTTAAATTAAAATTTGCTCACCCACTTTTTACTTGAGTAAGGCTCGTTTTGGCCATTTTGAATTTTTAAGTCCAGATTAAATCAAATAACCCTTTCACCTTGCTTTGAAATCCCAGTCGGGGGTGCCTAGCGGGGATTTATACATTATCGTGAGCAAATACATATTAGCACGGAATAAAGTACGTGCGAGAGTCGAGCGTATTTTCGAAATGAAATCCCTTAATTCACCGCAGAATATCCGCTTGTTTAATCTGAATATGGATATGCAAATCGGGCCCTCCTTTGCATAATTTGATAAAACGGAAATTTTTGTTAACCCCCTCCATACTCCCCCCCCCCCATCCCTCCACAACAAACGAGCCTCGCGAAAAGTTTGCCCTTTTAATAACAATAATAACGGGAATTCGCCGCAATAATAATAATAATAATGATGATGATGATGATGATGATAACGGCGGAATGTATTTGTCGAACACGTGGAAAATCGCCCGTCGGGATACTTGGACCGACCCACCCCGAAATGATTCACTTTGAGTCGTGTTAATTAACGAAGGTCTGAATGGCGGAAAACTCTCCGCCCATTGATATTTGTTTGGCGTTGTTTTCCCGGTACCGGCAGCTGTGGTAAGTGCTATTGACGTGTGCGTTTCGCGTTTTATTGATTTGGCAGGACGAAAGGAAAAGCTGGTTAGCGCCCTCAGCCACAAATCAAACCCACGCAGGGTCTGCGTCCTTTTTCCAATTAATTAATTTCTGTCAATGTAACGTAAGTTATTAGATCGACCACTTTATCACAGTGAAGCCACACGCGAACATGATAGAGCTCGTTCGCCTATCAGACCTTTGAATTTAATACTCAAAGGATGCGCATTCGTCGTGTTTGATTCGATTTTATTCATGAGATAAAATTTCTCGTTAAAATAGTTCGATAATGCGGTAACGTATGCTTTCAGATGCAGCGTGATGATTTTTCGCACGGTGAGGCTCACTGTATATGTACATATGTATGTACATCGCATGAGATGTTAGGTGATATTGTTTGGTGAAATAAAATAAGTCGGTGAAAGTTATGCATTATTAAGTTATATACACATATTCAAACAATAATTGATATATTTTTTTTGTTTTGTTGTGTTGTGGGGAAAGTTAAGCAACAGGTGTAACATGTTAACATAGGAATAATGGATAGGGGGGGGGGTGTCAATTTTTGGTGGAACTGTGACAACTAAGTTAGATAAATTGGCAAATTCTATGTAACAAGTGACGGCCGATCTGGATTTAGTAATGTCCAGATCTTATCAATGACGATAACACTGTGCAACAAAAAATCACGTTTTTGAGTTACCGGAGCAGAGACCGAAAGAATATTGTTGGTTTGCTTTCGTTTATGAGATATGAGCGTTTAAAAAAATGGTTAATTTTTACATAATTTTGACTTGTGCGATCTGTAACTCAAAATTTAATGCTTTTGTGTTTAGCTTTAAAATACTTTGAACAAACAAATTTTAAACGTTAAAAATATTTTTTTTCTTTCAGATTTTTTCTCGGTGTTATTTATGCGTGTATTCAAAGAATACACTATTAAACAATGCATAAAGATTGAACATATTATAGTTGTAAAAAAGATTTTGCAATGTTTACATCACCATCTAGTTCCATTGTCGATAATGCAGATGAAGCTATACAAATGGAATTAATTAAATTGCAGTGCGCAGTATTAAAAGAACAATTCATAAATGTTGACTTGGCCGTTTCCTGAAGATAATACATATATGTATGTATGTACATATTTACATATACAATAATATGTGCAATGCTCGGAAGTACATATATATATATATATATATATGAAGTATACATGCACACAAAGTATAAAACTAGATATTTATTTATTTACAAATTATACCAGTGACATTACATGTTGCCTAAATTCGTCACTATGGCGAGACATGAAAAAAAATTATATTTATATTAAATAATTTTAGCAAAATATAAAGAAATCAAATATATGTATATGTACATAAGTAAATTAAGCTGTAAAAAAAGATGTCAAGCTTTCGAAAAATCGGACTGAATAAATTTTATATGTTGTGTTTAGGTAGGTACTCAGTTTTTATTTTATATTGTATGAAAAAATATTAAAATATTTTTATTTTATTTCAAATATTATTTTTGCACCTTATGTATTTTACCCTCGGTCAATTTTTCTTTTGCAATGTGGCCCACGGACACGAGCTTGACATGGCTGCGTCAACCAATGACCTGGCTATATGAACTTCATCAAACATCATTTTCAGCCGTTCATCATCCACTGCTGGATGAAGGCCACTCCGATCCTGTTCTATTCCTGTCTGTCTTGGGCAATCTGCATCCACTTGATTCCACACATTCTTCTCAATTCATCAGCCCATCTTCCACTCGGTCTACCTTGCTTTCTTTCACATCCTCTCGTATTTCTCGCGTCCATCTGCCATCCATTCTTCTCGTTATGTGTCCACCTTAACTTTTTCACACGTTCCGCTATACATATCTGCCGCCTTGGTCATGCTTCTTACCCATGTATTCCTCTTCTCGTTATATCGAGCATATGTACATCTTTCCATGCTTTTCTGTGTGCACTGGATCTTACGTAGCATTCTTGAATTTAGCATCCACGTTTCACATCCATACGTCATAACTGGCAGTACGCATTGGTCGTATGCTTTGTTTTTTAAGCATATACATACATACGTACTTATAAGGTTATAATGAATAATACATATGTATTTTGTACTCGTATTAGAGCATGGTCATTTAATGCACCTCCGGCTAACGTTTGCTAGTAGTTAGGTGTAAATTAGGTTAGTGTCATGGGAAATTTGTTTATTGGATGTTTGTGGAGGCGACATCGTGTCTAAATAATTGACAGGTGGATTCGAGTTTGAGTGTTGCGTTGACAGGTGTTGCATTCGCGCAATAGCGCATATTTGCGCGCGATTCAAATTGAAATCGCGGCTTCTGCATTCTGTCGCGTATTGCTGAATGTTTACGCGTGCGCGCGAAAGCTCGGCTTCGTCGAGACCAGAGCTTTCGCGCTAAAGCTCAGTTCTCTCGTTCGACCGTTGGCGTCAGGCGTTCGCGCCCCCCCCCCCACCCCACCCCTCCTCCTTATTATTCATTCCGAGCTTTTTCGTCTCGTACGAGCTTTTCGCAATCGCACGTATCCATAGTTAACCGTGCTTTCGAATGATCTGTCCGCTCGCGCCGCATCTGAATCGATACATGGAAAATTTTCGTCGATTTGTGTGAGACTTTTTAAAATTTGTGTGCAGTTTTTTTCTTCTTAATTGGTTTTTTTGTTACATACGAGAATTACCGAGGAGCTTTCATCACTTTGCAACGCGTGCAGAAGGTAATATTTATTTCACTCTAATTAACGCTAATTATATTGATTGTCTTTTTAGTTAAATGATAAAGTATGCGCACTTTGTACGTTGATACAATGTATTCAAGCTACATAGGCTCAATAGCGCCTACTACATGTCGACAATTCTTATGTAGAAACTATGGTATATCAATGAATCAATGTTTAATTCGTGTAAAAAGTTCGTATGACCATGCTCCATTTCCGGAACTGCGATGTCGCTTCTTTCCGAATGATCTTTCATTGAATGTGTATCATGTATTCTCACGGCACGGGTAGCGCGAAACGCTCGCATTTTTTTAACTACCAGGTGTATGTATTATACATACGTATGTATATAGTGTCCTCAGAGCGCAAATGTGACATGTCCAAAATAGTAAACTGTTATAGGGGAGTCATTTAAAGTTTGAACTGGTTATACACAAATCAGGAGAACTTTACATACAAATGACAATTGCACATTGTAATTGAATTTAATACACAAGTACATCTTTACCCTATTCTAATCGGATAGAGTATTGTAAACGTGCGAAAATTCGACCTTGAGATTTTGACTGATTTTTAAATCAGGTATCGTCCTCTGATTACGTTTTGACGGTTTTTGGAAACTGTCTGTATGTCTCTGTGCACTTTTCAACTTTAACTTTTTCTCCGAAACTATCAAGTCTATCAAGCTGAAATTTCATATATATTATTTTCACCTAAGGTGTAAGATATATTATGATTTTGGTCAACATCCGCCAACCGAAAGTGGCAGTTTACTCTTGAACGAGATTACGGTTTATTTGATTTTTTTTTTCGCCCTTTTAAATATTTGGTATCTTCATGATATTGTAATACTTACATATTATAATATTTATGCTAATTACAATCTGTGAAAAAATGTCATCAAAATCATGTGTTTTGTGATTTCTGGATCTGTGTACATACATATGTATATAGAATCGCTAATAACTCAAAAACCGTTTATCCTATTGCACTGAAACGTCATTTTACGGTTATACTTTTGAACGGGTTGTGATCGTAAATTCAATATGATTTAAATTTTATGTTAATTTATCACCTGTAATCGTATCCATTACGTTCTTATGTTAATAATATGACATATGATAATTGAAAAAAAAAAGTGGATCGTTTCACATGAGGTCGTTACGGTAAAAGGTGGACATTTGTCATACGCGCCGCGTTCGCTCCGCATAACTTAATTGGCATTTTTGGCGCCTTTTCGCCGGAACCGGAACCGATCCCGCATTCCCGGTTCGTCGGCGAAACGGTTTGAGTTTGCGATCGCGTCCCGCATAACAACCTCTGCGTTTTCAATTTTCACCGTTCGTCCGACGTATTATATACATATATAAAACGGTGTATGTATGTCGATCGTTTGCCGGACCAGACCGGATCGGACGGAATCCGGACCCCTGGTTTTATTGCTCCGGTCGTAGGGCTTCGGTCGCCTTTTTATTAACGCCCCCACGTCGGCCATAAATCCGCTGGCCCTTCAGATATAAATGGGCCGAAGATCGCGTGTAATGGCAGGGCCGAAAGGCCGCCCTTTTGTTATTCGTTTTACGATTGCCAATGCCGGAAAGGTGCCCAACGTCTTCTCCGTATTGTGTTCGTCGTGCGAATATTTTAAATTTTGCATTAATAAACTTAATCGCGCCCTTCTGCAAAGAATTGCAGGGCTTTAAAAATGTCCGTCAAACTTCGGGGATGGGCTTCCAGTTGAGGTATGTACCGACACGTATACAGATATAAGTGTATGCGTACCGATTATTACAAAAGAAAATGTCAAAAGTAAGATTTTTTCCTTTGTATTTTCATTTTATTTTTTTCTATTTTTCGTTTTAAAATGTACCGATTTGACTTCACAGATATCCCTAAACCGCCACATCGGCCAGATTCATAATATAAATGTAGAATTAAAAATGACAATTATAATAAAAATATTAATAATGATAATAATACTAATAATAATAATAATATTAATATTAATAATAATTATAATATTAATAATAATAACAAAATAATTGCATAAGAAATAAAAAATTTATATATCGAAAAAATGATTCATGACCGGTGTAGTAATACAATCATAGTATATGTATCCAAGTTTCATTTCAAACGTTGATATTGTATAATATGGTTAATTACACTACCGGACATTTCAGCGGTCAAAAGGTTGTATTTACATATGTATGTATGTTGATTGATTGTGATGAGTTCGCTCTGTGCTTAAACTGATTAATTTATAATTGCATTTAAAATATATCTTATTTTAATTTTTGATTGTATGTACATACCTATACATAGGTTGGGGACTAGTTAATGCTTTAATTATTATTAGAATGGTCATTGTTCAGTCAAAAATTTATTTATTTACTAGCTGACCCGGCATGCGTTGCAATGTCCGATGCCGTTCCCGTTCCCGTTCCTAGTACGTTTTCTGACGCGTGAGCAGGCCGTTAGCGGTCCCGTTCCCGTTCCCGTTCCCGTTCCCGTTCCTAGTACGTTATCTTTCCCATTGACTCAAACATGATTTGCAGGGGTGTTAATCTTCTTTCATTCTTTGCATAGCAACAGCTTTTATAGGCTACGTAGATAGACGAAGTTTACCTTTGAAATCTAATATACATATGTATGTATGTAGGTAGAGGTGAAATTAAGAGACTATCCTTTATTTTCTTCGAAGCTAGTAGAAACAGTAAGATCTCATAAAGATTTTTCCTCCTTCCCACAAAGCACATCTGCCCAAATTGGAAGGTTCACATTAAACGCAGACTATTTAGAAGCCCTTCTGTACAAGTTGATAAAGGTATTGGTCAAAAGGTTCTCAAACAACACCGAGCTCTAAATAAGACGTCGCATTTGGTAGAAGAATGAAAGAGGAAAAAAAATGAGCTAAAAATAGTAATAGTAATTAATGTACATACACCCGCACAGTTAATTAATGATGATAGATAGACGAAGTGTACCTTTGAAATCTAATATATGTAGGTAGAGGTGAAATTAAGAGACTATAATTTATTTTCTTCGAACCTAGTAGAAACGGTAAAATCTCATAAAGATTTTTCCTCCTCCCCACAAAGCACATTTGCTCAAATTGGAAGGGTCACATTAAACGCAGACTATTTAGAGGCCCTTCTGTACCAGTTGATAAAAGTATTGGTCAGAAGGTTCTCAAACAACACCGAGCTCTAAATAAGACGTCGCATTTGGTAGAAGAATAAAAGAGAAAAAAAAAAAATGAGCTAAAAAGAAATATAGCCCGAAATACGAATTGGTCGATAATAAATAGCGAGAGTCAAAAATTATAATGTTAACGTGCAATGTACCCATTTGCGAAAATAAATCTCAAATGTAGGTATTACAATACAAATTGTTTCGTAAATTGAGGAATAAACCGAGCGTAAAAGTGAACGATCGACTCTAGACCGGATATTATCAATCAACATTTCCCGTTACACCGCCTGCGTGTATTTATTATTTATTTTTTTTAGGGGAAAATTCAACAAGAAAATGTTGCCGTAAATATGTACAATATGTAAAATATATTACGCTTTATTTACGGATTAAGGTATTTCGCATTTCACATAATTTCATTACATTGAAAAAGAAGAACGTATTCGCGTAAATTAAAATAATTTTGCTTTTCCAAGGGAAACATCGCAATTTAAGCAAATTAATTTTATTTTTGTTGTATTAGCTTGCTGAAATTGAACGTTGGTGTAATCATAATTGAATTCATACATCTATTTTTAATTATTCTACATACTATGTATTATAGCACATAATTTCATCATAACAAAAATATTTTGATTTATTATAAATCAAATTTAACACTTATAGCTTTTAATGTCTCGCTTTTCATATGCATGTATGTATGTGAATTATTATACATATTAGCATATGTATAAACCGTTTTTTAAGTACAATCAATAGTGAAGCGGCTTATTTCAAAACTTCTTAATCCGAAACTGATCTGCGATAAATTAATAATGAAGTGCTCCTGTCAAACTCTCTGAATTTATCACTGCACATAAGATAAACTACGTATATGGTATCTATAAGTAGTAATCGAATTAAATTCCGAATACAAACAGTTTGGTAAAGTGGCGGCAAGTACTTTACAGTGGTTCGGTTAATTAATACGCAGACATAAATCTGTGGCGTTCGACTATGGCTGTTGTTATACGACAAAATGTGACACTTATGCAAATTTAATGATGAATAACGGTGAATCCAGGTTATTGCGGTGTTCCTATAAGACCTAAACTTATTCAAATAAATGGCCTCCATATTGAATACGGACCGTCGAGCCTATGAATAAATTAGCTTACAAATTGCGCAAACTCGCAAACGCAACCACCACTGCCACTTACCCCATTACTCCAAGGGATGCCGAAATAATCGCAAACGCCAGATCACGACACGCTAAATTCTAAGATTACCCTTTACATTCATACGGTGTGAATGTGTGGGCGTCTAAAAAGGTGGGGATTGTGCAATATTTTCAAAGGATTTGAGCCGAGGCAATAAAAAGGTCGTATATCTCGAAGCTCTCATGATTCTGGTGCTTTGAGCTCCCCATGAAGGGGTGGGATTTTCAACGATGGTTAAACACCTATTCGTACATCCGGTAGGAGCTCTCGTCGCAATTAAGGAGGAATAATTATTTGGCGAATGGTCTGAGAACGTTTTTGCTATACGGTCTGACGTGCATGATGGACCGATTCTCGGTTTATGTGTGGGCTATGAATTATGGTCGTTTCGTAGTCTTTCGTTTTATGATATTGTTTTTGATCTACGCGGAATGTCCGCATAATTAACTTCTCATATTTATATTGAATTTTTTCTTAGTATACTTTCACATAATATTTATATCAGTAAGAGCGTGATCGGAATAATATATTGAATTAAATTTTGGTTCCGAAACTGAAACTTGCTATCTTGCAAAATCAAACATAAGGCGAGAATCTTAAGAGTTGGCAGCCTTTGTTACCCTCTTCAAGCAACTATCAATAAACAAAAGGTCTAGCCTATGTAGACTCGGCAGGAAAAGTTTCATTATGTTGTTGCTTTATCAAACGATCGTTGTAAAACATTATTAAAGTTTTTAATTGAACCATAAAAGGTGCAGTTTTGAATGCGCTTATTTTTCACCGCTTAGAATAGATTGTTTTTAGATTAAACGATATAAAAACTTAAAGGAGGTAGAAATTTAATAAGTAAATTCATTTTTCCTCTGATATAAATATAACGGAGTAATTTATTTCTAATGGAATTTGATCCAACAAACTCTCATTCTTAGCTATGATTCACTTCACGTATAGATAAATATAAATTAGTGATATTTGGGAACCCTTTCACGCTACAACTACACAATAGAAGTTGAGTGCAAAACGTGCAGTAATTTTTATTGTTTCATTTTTCCAACTTCTTGTACGGAACCGAGTCTCTTTTGTAATGATTTAGGTACACCACATACATGTATAATTGTATATATAGCTCAAGAATAAGAGCACGTGTCCGCGACCGTTTTATTGTCGGTTTTTTCCCTTACCGGTTGCTATGGCCGAGAGATTAATGTTTCCTTGTGTTTTTGCACAGTGTCGGCTCAGCTTAACGAACTGGGCGACGCTGAAAAAAAAATTAGCGCCATTTTGGTATATACACTTTTTTCGGTCGTCTGTATCAGCAAAACAAATATTTGGTGCGGTTTGTATGACGTACAACCGGATGGGTCCTCCTTCACCTATAATACGACATATACTTTGGTTAGATTTGTTGTTTTTATATTTTACGTGACCCACATACGGTTGCGTTCTCGAACACAGGTTACGCGAGCTTTTTCCTTGGCTCTCAAACTATTTATTTCAACGCGATTTTCTCTACAATATTTATTGCACGTCATAATGTCCCAAAGAATAAGAATCTGAAGGTTTTTTTCTCACCACTTACGTGGGTTGTCATGCGTGGCTTTTTACACAAAATTTAAGTCGACACCATTTTTATTAACTGACTATGATAAAGTATCCATATAAACAGAAATTACATATTGAAAATGATTTTATTAGAATAGTGATGGCAAAATTTGCCTATTATTTACTACTACATAGTATAAGCCCGTTAAATATCAACGGATGTTTGTATGGGTGAGTATACATATATGTAGTTAATAGTTTTTATAATTGTTGCGTAGATGGCGCGTTATAATACAACAACGTAACAATTTAGCAAAGTCGCGAGCCTATTAATATTGTAAAATCGTAGAAGGTTCGTCATCGCCTCCGTTGGATGATAGTGTTAGCACGACTCATTCCAACCTGGTGATCACGGGTTCAAATCCCACTCGCGCGCGGACGGTTCGTGTCTTTTAATCATTTACCTCGGCGAGCGTTATCAGCAGACAGACAGACGGATTTCGGCTATTATTATTTACTATAAAACAGTGATCGGGAACCTTTTTCGAGCTAAGAGCCAAATTAGGGAAAACCTTCCAAAATTGCTAAGTTTGGGGGCCGCAACATATTATCTTCGGATTATATACATCCAGGTATGCACATATATTCAAAATTAAATTAAATGTCACTCATTTATGAAATGGATAGCAGTAAGAAATAAGCTATCTATTTTCGACAATTTACTAAAAAGTATTATTGAAAAACGATTTAATGCTTTTTCTAGTCATGTATGTATAAATAGGATTCATTTTGATTTTGTGTAAATCGTGTGTCAAAGTTTTGTTTCGCGCAAAACGTTTTCATTCAAAGAGCCGCATGAGGCTCCGGAGCCGCCAGTTCCCGACCACTGCTATAGAACAATGATCGGCTTTGCTAGTTTACTGATGGTCTACCTCGAAATAATTGTTTATCCAACACCCAACGCTGTCCGGTTAATGTTAGCAGTTTCCACTTTAATTCAATAAAGCATACTAAAGCGCTGATACTACACAATTGTAGTAGATGTATGTATATGTATGTATGTACATACATACAATGTACGTTCGCCTCGTGAAAAATAAAATTGAATGGCTTTATATTTGTCGTTTGTCGGTTATCATGGAATTTATTAGCTTAAAGTATAGCCGTGTACGAAAGGGCTGTAAAATCTGTGACTTATGCTCGAAATTGATTTTAGAGTGGTCCATAACGTAAAATCAACACTGTTCACCGCACCGATAACGTTTTTATACCGGAAACGGCGTTGAAAGGGCGGAAAAGGTCGAACGATACATTTTATATAATTACCGTTTCGACCCTTTTTCGTGAAATTTTCTTGTCGAGGCGGCTCTTTTTCGGCTTTTAAAATATTTTCCATCACACACACACAGTATAGGTATCTGACCCATGTTGTGTGCGTGTGTTTGCGGTAATGCGGTGGTAACAATTTTTGCTAGAGTAATTTTCGGTCTGAGACCGCATTGTTCTCTGATACGACAATTCCGCGATCATATCGTCAGACATGACGGAGATTAATCACGCGTAACGTTCTATATCGCATTTGATATTCAAGGGGTGTACGAAATATACGCAGCTCTTAAAATGATATTTGTCATACGGCATATGGTAATAATATCCGAAACAAATAGCAAACTCCGAAAGAAGATAATACGAAACATAAACATAAAATTTCCATGTATATAAATATTCAAAGAACGGATTTCAACGAAATACTCTTCATACTATGTAAATAATCTTGCAGAGACTCACATAAAATGTTAAAAATGTTACATTGCTTTGATGGCAATAACGCCAGTACCTAATGAGGTCGAGGAAAAGATTAACAGGATGAATAGAATTAATCGCTCCTTGGCTCTAATTGCCTTAAAGTATTTCAAACATTAAAACCTAGTGTTGTTTTGTACAGACGTACATACATTCGCATTTTACTAGTCAAGGAAGAAGTGCACTAATTGTTCTAATTAACATTAGAAAAATTAGCACACTTCCTTTTCGAGAGTGTCTAGTACAGCTGTCGGGAACCGGTGGCTCCGGAGCCGCATGCGGCTCTTTATATGAAAACCTGCGGCTGTCAACGTTGACCAACGTTGACACACAATTTACACAAAATCAAAATTAATCCTATTTCCACAATGACTATAAAAAGCTTTAAATCGTTTTTTATATTAAACTTTAAGATTTATCATGAAGATAACTTCAGATCAGACATTAAGAAATATCATGAAGATAACTTTTTTCTTACAGCTATCTATTTCAATAAATAAGCAACATTTAATTTAATTTTGAATATCATCATCATCACTCGGTCTACCTTGCTTTCTTTCACATCCTCTCGGATACCATTCCAGTATTTCTCAGTCGATCTGCCATCCATTTGCCATTTCAACTTTTTCACACGTTCCGCTATATCTGCCACCTTGGCCATGCTTCTTACCCATGTATTCCTCGTACGATATCTTCTCGTTATACCGAAAATATGTACATCTTTCCATGCCTCTCTGTGTGCACTGGATCTTATGTAACATTCTTGAATGTAGCATCCACGTTTCACATCCATACGTCATAACTGGCAGTGCGCATTGGTCGTATGCCTTCTTTTTTAAACATAGCGGGATGTTGAATTAAAAAACTATGTTCATTCCTCCAAAAGCGCTCCATCCCAGTTCCATTCTTCGTTTTATCACATATGTATAATCTGAAAATACTATGTTGCGGCTCCCAAACTTAACCAATTTTGCAAGGTTTTCCCTAATTTGGCTCTCAGCTCGAAAAAGGTTCTCGACCACTGGTCTAGTATGTTTGTGAAGTAATTTTATTTCAAATTTTGATTGCTTCACAAGACGCGACGTTTAAATACTCGGTATCTTCCATACATTGAAACGTGCTCTCTATAAAGTCTGCGTGTAAAACTATGCATATGCGAACGTGCTTAATGCGCCGCTGGAGGGGAAAACTTAAGTTGGACAGCGCAACTTATTATCAAATGTTGAGATAAGTGCTTGGATGCTTTAGCTCAATGCATCCAGTGCATCTTGAAAGGCATCCACCGTGGAAAATTTCAGTGCAGCGTGCACTCGACGAGTAGAGAGATAGATAGATACCTACGTTCATGCACAAAGCGCAGCCGACGAGAATTTTACCGTTATTCATTCGTGTCTGGCTTTAATGCAATATGCATTTCAATACACAAAACATGAAAACACTCACTAAAACTTGCAATACTATTTTAAATTACATCTATGAACAACTTTGCATTCATGACGATCAATTAATGTTCAGACACCCTAATGCACCGGTATTCTCGTATAGGAAAGTTATCCCAATTCATTTTATGGTTACTAGCTTGTGAGTCTGTATATATGTATGTACCTACATACATATACATATGTATGTGCTGAACGAAGAAAGCAAGAGTTGATTTGACATTGTTTGGGTCAAATCGGCCATTTTCAATTAGTCGCTTTTGTGCGGTTGCTCTGCGAGGAATTGTGTCATTCTTTTTTATTTATTATTTTTACAGAAGACGGTCGACCAAGTGAACTGTAAATATCGTGATCTAGTTCTGTTCAACTGCAATTCAGAATTAAACCAAATGTTTGATATTTTATGTCAAAGTCTTTCACGATCACGTGATATTAATCTCTACGGATATACAATTCAAATCATAAATATGAGAGTAAACTGAAGTTTGAATTTAATTTCAAATATACATACATAGGTGTCCCAAAATTCACGGAAGAAGTAATTTTGATAGAAAACACAGGTTTTTTAATTAAAATTGTAATTTTTTTATTTATTCATAAAGTATACAGTATAAGGTTATGTATGGAGTAGCATAAATAATAAAAAAACAATTTACACATCCCGAAAGTTCACATGTATTCGAAAGTTAATAACACTTTCACAACTCTTGAATTGAACAAAATAAAATTGTTGCTCTGAATAGTCGAAGGTCTTTCTTTTTTATTCACAAATTATGCTTTGTCGTGACAATGTGCACTAGTGAGTATTTTTGAATGAATCTAATCACTGGAACTTCACCGATACAAGCATACGGTTCAGGACAGTAGTTTACGTTCTACTGTAGGACACTTTTTGTTGGGAATGAACCCCGATATGCTACTCCATACATAACCTTATACTGTATACTTTATGAATCAATAAAAAATTTACAATTTTTAATTAAAAACCTGTGTTTTCTATCAAAATTACCTCTTGCGTGAATTTGGGGATACCTTTATATCGTACTAAATATGTATGAGTTTCTCAAAAATTAATTAAATTAAAACATGATTTTTGAAGATTGTTTGTTGCTCAATGTCATGGATATTTCCGGTCTGAGATTAATTCCGCTCGCCTAAATTTATATTTAACGGGATCTTAAGGAGCTTAAGTATATGGACGTTGTAAATTGATGAGATACAAGGGGATGCTCGAGCGAAAGCCGCCCACTTTAATAAATACGCTGTACTTAATAAGGCCCTAAATGGATTCATCTTATTATTTCTACAATTTAATATATAAAAGGGTATGCTACGTTATTTACTTTTAATCAAACATTTCGAACATAAAAACTGAATTTGTCGAAAAGTCTACGAACTTGAATTGAATATTTGTTGTGCGCTCTCGCATTTTGAGGTGTTCCATTCGCGCGTGTGAACTGTGCGGATTTTTCGCAGGCTTTTAAGATTCTAGCTCGCTTAAAGATGGGAATAGGAATTCTTTTGAGGATGCCTGTTGCTTATATCCCCCACAGCGATTTTTCAAACGGTTTTTGGGATTTTGCTTTCACGCAAAATTAGCTATAAATTCTTCGGTAGTCGCCGTGAGCTGCGCGCCTCGACTTACAAATAATGCATAGAAATTCTATATTCGATTGTCGTGTGATATTCGCTAGCATTACATTTCACAAGTCGGTATCATTTGTAAATGCGATCGTCGGTGACATGTGTTCGCGGAATTGTTTTGCTTTCCAGTTCCATATTTCTCATATATGAATGTACCTATTATAGTTACGGTGACCATATTTTTTTGGAGAAAATAAAGGACAAATCAGAAATTGTTTCGTAATAAGTAGGTATCGTTTTTTTGCTTCACTCCAACAAAAAAGCTTTATAATATTTATTATTAAATATAAGCATAGCATTTAAAACAATCATATTTTATTTTGATACTTTTCACAAGAATTTACTTTTTTTAATAGCTCAGGTTTGTGTTTTAAGTATTCATAAAACTGTATACAATTCATGTCAAAGTTGCGTTTGGTTTAAATGCATGCTTAAAATGTTTCGATTTTCAATTGGGTTTTTTCACTGGTTCACTAATGAAAATACTCGTTCAGTGGGGGCCAATGAGATTTTTAAAATGTATCTATTTTAAAAGATACGTGTTTATCTGTGAAATACATATTTAAAAATTTCAAACCATCTACGTTGGAAAAAAACTCGTCATTTTGTCGCCATTATTCGATCTTTACACTGGTGACATAACTTTTAATACACGAAACTTCATGAAATAGTTCGCCGTCATTTATATTTAAGTTCCAGTGACTGGAAATTAACAAAACCCTTTCCTCGATTTTATTGCATCTTTTAATATATATTGGATTTTTTCAAAATCTAAAAACCCTTGATTTTTTCGTTCAATTAATTTTAATATATATGTATTGTTGAAATGTTGAAGCTTGGCTGTGAATAAAAAATAGTAATGGCTCAGCAAACACATCATTAAAAAAGTTTTTCAAAATCGTGGGACATTTTTCCAGTTTCAAAAAGTACGATTTTAGTGACTTGAGTAGTTTTAATATTCTCTCTAAAACTGGTAGAAAAGTTATCCATTTCGTTTTGCTGTAACCCAGTATTTTTTATATTATGTATAATATGTACATCATCAAAAAATTCTTTCAATTTTTTCAATTTTTTCACTCTGATTGTGTAGATGTAATAAATGTGAATAAATTTTTACTAATATCGCCTTAATATCTACCGGAAGACAATCGACAGAGCAGTGAAATAAAGGACTGTCCTCTTAAATAAAGGACGTATGGTCACCGTAATTATAGTACATATATGTAAGTGGGCAGGGTTGAAATGCGCTTTGATTAAGTACGAGACGTTTTGCGATACGAAACTGCACCTTACTATTCATGTTCATGAATCCAATGTATATATAAAAGAAATGTCGTATGCGGTCAACCTAAACCTTAAGTATGTGTCATCATCATTTTCAACCGTTCACCATCCACTGCTGGATGAAGGCCTTTCCAATCTTCTTCCATTCCTATCTTGTCTTGAGCAATCTGCATCCACTCCACGCATTCTTCTCAATTCATCAGCCCATCATCCATTCTGTCTACTTGCTTTCTTTCACATCCTCTTGGATACCATTCCAGTATTTCTCACGCCCATCTGCCATTCATTCCTCTCGCTATTTGTCCAGCCCATTGCCACGTTCTGCTATATCTGCCACTTTGGACATACTTCTTACCCATGTATTCCTCTTTCGATCTCTTTTTGATATATCAAGAATACATCTTTCCGTGCTTCTCTGTGTGTACTGGATTTTAGTGTACTTAGTAGTCGTAAAATCCAAAGTCGTTGAAATATCATCATCATCATTTTCAGCCGTTCACCATCCACTGTTGGATGAAGGCCTCTCCAATTCCTGTCTGTCTTGAGCAATCTGCATCCACTTGACTCCACACATTCTTCTCAATCCCATTTTCCACCCAGTCTACCTTGCTTTCTTTCAGATCCTCTTGTATTTTTAGTATTTCTCGCGGCCATCTGCCATCCATTCTTCTCGCTATGTGTCCAGCCCATTGCCAATTCAACTTTTTCACACGTTCTGCTATATCTGCCACTTTGGTCATACTTCTTACCCATGTATTCCTCTTACGATATCTTCTTGTTATACCAAGCATACATCTTTCCATGCTTCTCTGTGTGCAATTTAGCATCCACGTTTCACATCCATACGTCATTTTGCATTTAAAAACTATGTTCATTTTTCCAAAAGCACCCCATCCTAGTTTTATTTCTTCCTCTTTACATATCTTATAATATATAAAATCATAAAACAGATACAAGGACAAGATTAATTATTTTAAAATTACAATATTTTTAGAAAAGACTTATTTTTTAAGCATAGCGGTATGTTGGATTTAAAAACAATGTTAATTCTGCCAAAAGCACTCAATCCTACTTTCATTCTTCGATTTGTTTATTTTTCTTTACATCCAGTCATATTCACCAATTGTCCTAGGTTTAAGTATGTACATAATTAGGTTAGGTTAGAATCTTACGAAGAAGATCACAAAAGATTATTTTTAAATAATCATTGCTCGCTATATATTTTAATGGAAATATTGTTCAGGAAATATCTTCCATAGAGATTTGACTAAAGTAAATGGCATTAGAAATTGTATACATATGTTGCTTTTGGGGTCTTTAGGCGATAAGACGTATTCAGTAGTCGGTGTGGGCGTTTCGCTGATGGAAAAAAGAAACGTTGATCCTGTCGGCTCGTGGGTTGATCTGGGGTCGGCGATCTCACGGGATTTCCGTCCAATTTGACGTGTGTTTATTTGAAGAAACTGGGGCTGCAGCTGGGTACCATTCGGGGCGTTGCGCAAATGTTTCGCCCTTCAACACCCGTGACGGATTCGCAAGGTAATACCACGACAAACACCTGTCTTCACCTTTTTCGGGATCAGCGTCTATTCTATACAAACGGCAAGTGCTGATCGAAAAGTTCTTAGACCGCCGACTGTATTACGGCTACGAGATGAACTCGATCTCCTCGATGTTTGCCAACTCCGTACATTTTTTTACAGTTTTGTCCTCTCACACTGAAAACTGAATATTCTCGAGCATGCACGTTCTTACATCATACTAATAACATAGCATTTCATCAAAAAATCGATTTCGATCAATTGAAATTTTCATTATCAGATTCAACAACTCATACTCAATTCTCCAAGCCCAAATCTGTCTATGAGTTTTGTTTTTCACCGAGAATTAATTCAGCAACATTGTATGTACATATGTACTGATACGTTCTGACCATTTTCAATTCACATTAGTTGAATAATTAAGAGGAGTCAAATCGATCAAATGAACTTTACAATACATACAATCGTTACTATTATCAGTTCACATTAATTACGTATATTCAAGTAGCAAATAGTCGAAAGAGTTAATAGAATTTACACATACATATGTATATACAAGATCAGAGCAAGTTAAATGATAGCCCCTGATCACATAACTAACCATCAAAAACATGAAAATGATCATTTATATATACGAGATAAAAGTAATTTAAACAACAAGATTAGAAAGTGTCACTGTTATTTTAATTTAGGGGATGCGGCTGTGATGCAACCAATCGATACAATCAATAATAGAATCTCTCCTCCCCCAAATATTGTAATAGAAGGTATAGAAATGCTCATCTCTGGGCTCACTAGACGAGTGGACATACGCCACGTCTGAACTCATTATTCTAATAGACATTCGCCACGCTACTTGTACTCTCGATTATCAATAAATAAACAAAGTTTCACCTTATCATACTGATCGACTGTCATTTTGAGCCACGTCACCTAACACACTATACCACATCACGAAGTCAACCGCTGGATCTTCTGTCCGGAAAACATAACAGTGCATACATAGGGCTCAAAAAATCGCATATTTGATCACCAATGTCGACTAGATATTAAATATCATATGATATCTAAAGATTCACTTGAACATGTCACCGA
This sequence comes from Parapsyche elsis, assembly GCA_022651745.1. Lineage (NCBI taxonomy): Eukaryota > Metazoa > Arthropoda > Insecta > Trichoptera > Hydropsychidae > Parapsyche > Parapsyche elsis. The sequence continues at coordinate 1,644,832 of JAGVSN010000006.1, forward strand.
AGTTATTCTTAATGAATGGTATTAAATAAAAATTTGAAGCTAGAAAATATGTTGCAATCAACAGAATCCAACGTGGAAAGATTTCCATTGTTTAATATACACTGATATTATTGATAAGTGTCCTTCCAATTTCAACAGCATCGTGCGAACGTGGATTTAGCGCTATGAATTTAGTTAAATCTGCCTAAATTCCTTGAAATGCTGTAGTTTGGATTACCCGCTAACCATATTTAACAACGAACCGACAGTTGATTTATTTCAACCAGAAAGTGCAATTGATAAGTGATATTTTTCATGAAAATCGCACCATATGAAAGGCCATGCAAGTAATACAATTTAAAATTGTATCTTTAATTATAATACGCAATGTATAAAAATATGTTGTTTTTTGTTGTTTGAAATTTATGTTGTTATTGAAAATTATGTCTTTATGAGTTAGCATTTTTGTCTGGCGAGTACGTTTCGCCGAAATTTATCGAGCCCTGTACATACATACGTATGGAAATTATGTATGTAGATATGTGTTGTAGATACCTTGGTAAGCTACGGTTTCGTTAATAAAACTTTTATTGCTTTACGACGTATGTTAATATTTTCAATTTATATACTGCAGACATCATAACACTGAAATATTCACATTTTCCTTCTTTCCGCTTTATGGTATGCGATTGCAGATGTTCGCTAAATAATACTGATATTCGTTCTATCCCAGAGTGTATGTATGTATAAATACGTACGAAGTCAACACATTCCAATATATTATAGGTAATACGGAAAAGTGTGGACAAAGAGGGTACAGGAGGGCGTTGTCGTCTGTATAGCAGGGCTCACCATTTTTCCCATGGCGATGAATAAATCAAGGGTTCCGCAAGGGCGCGACATCGTGAAAAATAAATCATTTATCCAGGGTAGGTGGTTGGCTTGAGGCAAAGGGAGGAGAGGGTTGTAGAGAAGTGGGTCGTTCACACGTCGAATACGGCTAAACACACAATCGGGGTCCGGACCGGGTCCGGACCGCGACCCGCCCATTGGTTGTTTGATTTATGCATTCGAAGATCGTAGGGTCCTCGTCTACGAGACCCTTAAAGATGACACGATCAGTGCGAGAAAACGAGCTCGATGACTTACCGGGGTGCTCGATGTGATCGTCGATTTGCCAATACCGGACATTTCAGCGGTCAAAAGGTTGTAGATTGATTGTGATGAGTTCGCCCCGTGCTTAAACCGATTCATTTATGATTGCATTTTAAATATGACTTGTTTTAATTTTTGATTGTAGATTGAGGACTGGTTAATGCTTTAATTATTATTAGTATGGTCATTGTTCAGTCGAAAATTAATTTATTTATAAATTCGTTAGAATGTTCCATTTGTAGGGGAAATTAGGTATATCGGTGTTTTCATAGTAATGTTTGTTTTACTTTATTTACTTTATCCTAATCGGATAAAGTATTGTGATCGTGCGAAAATTCTACCTCGAGATTTTGACTGATTTGTATCGAGTATCATCCACTGATCACGTTTTCATGATTTCTAAAAAAATGTCTGTATGTCTGTATGTCTGTGTGTCTGTGTACTTATGCGTGTGTGTGTCTGTATGTGTGTTTTCTCCGAAACTATCAAGGCTATCAAGCTGAAATTTCATATCTATTATTTTCACGTAAGGTGTAAAAGTCATAAGGAATTTGGTCAACATCAGTCAACCGGAAGTAGGGTTTTTTTCTTGTAGAAAATTCTAAAATTCTTTTACCACAGAATATTTCCGAAACGGCTCCGGGAATTTTGACTAAATTTCATATCTATAGTTTTCACATTAGCCGTAAGAGATACTGTGATTTTAGTTAACTTCTGACGAGCAAAAGTGGCAGTTTACTCTTGAACGATTTTTTGTTTTTTATTTTTTTCGACCTTTTAAATATGTAGTATCGTCACAATATTGCAATGTTGTAATTCTGAGAGAAATTGATATTTAAAAAAAAATTAATAATTAAAATTAGTCAACCGGAAGTAGGTTTTTTTTTTCGTCGAAAAGTTTACGACAGAATATTTCCGAAACGGCTCCGGGAATTTTGACTAAATTTCATATCTATAGTTTTCACGTTAGCCGTAAGATATACTGTGATTTTAGTTAACTTCTGACGAGCGAAAGTGGCAGTTTACTCTTGAACGATTTGGTTTTTTTTATTTTTTTTCGACCTTTTAAATATGTAGTATCGTCACAATATTGTAATGTTGTAATTTTGAGAGAAATTTCTATTTAGGAAAAAAATAAACCATTAAAATCAGTCAACCGGAAGTAGGTTTTTTTTGTCGAAAAGTTTACCACAGAATATTTCTGAAACTGCTTCGGCGATCTTGTCGAAAATTTATATTTATAATTTTCATATAAAAATGAAGAGTTGATAAGGTTTTGATCAAAATCCGCTGACCGGAAGTGGTAGTTAAATATATGCCGAAGATCGTATACATACGCGCGCACTCAATATAAATTTCATGATATTTATGTATGTATTTTGGTCAGTGTGGTGGTGTGCATGCGTTTTATTTACTTACGTATGTACTTAAAAAAATAATTTCGTTACTCTTTGTATTCCTCAAATATATGGATAAAGTCATGGGTTGGCCACACCCGAATTTTTTTTTTTATTAACACTGTTTACAAAAAAGAGACTATTCAATATTTATTAAGTTTGACCCACTGAATCCGAATATGATAATGAAATTTCTTGTTTATGAGAAATGAGCGTTTAAAAAATGGACAATTTTACAATTTTTTTTGTCTTTTGCGGTCTGTAACTCAAAATTTAGTGCTGTTGTGCTCAAATTGATTATTGAAAATAATAGTCAGATGTTTTTTCTATTAATTGTAATATTTGAAAGTTTAAATTTTTAAACGTCAAAAATATATTTTTTCTTTCAGATTTTTTCCCAGTGTTATGCCTTAGCTTGGCCAATTTTTTATTATTTTAACGCATTTATAAGGATTGGTTCTCTATGTCAGTATTTTTTATTTCTTACATTTGAGCTGTAGATGATTTGAAGTCGCATTTAGAGGTGGTTGTGGCATCACTCAAAAGCGTGATTTTTTGTTGCACAGTGTAATCAAATTTTCGCTATATGAATCCACTTCTATTTTATTATAAAATGAAATACCCAATAGTAACTATTTCTAGCCTAGATAATTATTTTCGTTTGTTTCAAATGTCATAAGTAAGGTTTCACAAAAAGAAACACTAAAATCTATGTATATGTCATTTTAAGGCAAAGTTTATAACTTTAAAGATATAAAATTAAGACTTATGTCCTTATTTTACCACAACAGATATTTACATTCCCATTCAGAGAAAATCACTAACGCGCTGAACAATAAATTATCATTCCCGTGAAATTGTTATCGGATTTGAATATATATGGGACGTTAGCGTATAATTGCGTAAAATATTTCTTCGTATTTAAATATTGCATAAAACAGGGGAAAAAGTTGGAAAGTATAATAGATTTAGCCTCGTTTTTCTTCCCGGTTCCGCTGAAAACTCGAGGATCCCTAATAAAATATAGTTTCGGGTTAAGCGTGCACGGTTATTTATTCAGTTAAACGCGGTAAAAGTCTACGAAATGTACACCGTATACTGGAGAACAAGTATATACCTATTTTTATTTTTTTTGTATTCACCATCAACTCACACTACCGGTCTACACTTTCGATCTGAATACAAAGGGTTTGATTACGACGTTGGCGAAGAAAAAAACAGGAAAGAAATATATGCGCAGATATAATTTAGCCATACCTTCTTTTGTAAGGAGTCTTCGGGATGTTCTTTCTTGCTGATAAAGGAGATAAATGCGTAACGATACCGTACACAAAACACTCGGAGGCCCGTATCGTTATGTAGATCGTTGAATATAAAACACTCCACTAGCGAGACTGACTCTATTCAGCGGCTTATTTCTATTAGACGGTGTGTTTTTTTTTACTTTTACAAAGTTCCTTTTATTATTTGTTTTATCAGCAGATAAGACTGTTACGTTTTTCCATTCATTTCAAAGTCACAGATTAGCGCATTGGTGCATTGAATAATGTAACAGACTAGAATTTAAAATCTGATAATCAATTTGAGTGAATTTCCTTAAAAATTGACATTTATGTACTACCAATTTGACTTTTCCTATTTAAAGGACACCACGTATTATTCATCAATTTATCAGTGGCCGATGCTGTCGCATGTTTATAGCAAAGGTATTTGTATAAATTTATATATTCAATTTATGTTCGATTTAAGTGTAGCGAACGTTTCGACTTTCGGTCGTTACATAGTAATTTAGCCACACGAGTCGGAACACGCGTACGGTTTAGTGAATGGGTTAAAGTTTTCCGCGATCGGATTTAGCAAATCGACCGGCAACTATCAGTATGTATTACCAAAGCAGTTACATTAAACTTAAGCCCTAACGAGTTCTTTGAATAAAAAAATATCAAAGTGAATATAAAACATTTGAAAAGGAAAGTACCTACATATGAAAATATCACAAAAAAATTTCGATTTATTAATAATAAGTCAAATATAATTTATCCTATGTCAATTCGCTTATTATGTTATGAGGTAATTCTCGACCCTTTTTATCAAATTTATTTTGTAGTGTGCAAATATACCCTTTTGTCGACATTTCAATTTTGTAAGCGTGCGTGTGTGGTTTTGTATATTGAAAACTCGTTTTATATAATATGTATTTGAAGTTTTTCTAAAATTAATTCCATATTTTTAGAGAGGCCTTCATCCAGTAGTGAATGGTGAACGGCTGAAAATGATGATTTATGTGTATTTTCAAATCTATGTATCTGAAATGCAAATTAGTTATGAAAAGTGTAAATTTAAAATACCGTAGTGGGCAATATCGAAAGGGGAAAATTGAATAAGCCTCGAATTTAAGTGGAGAGGAGGGATTTCAGATGCAATGCTACTGGGATTTGCAACGTATGCAAGGAAATGCACTTCCGAAGTGCATAAATATACTTTAAGCCGGATGTGTACAAAAGCCTCTAAAATCCAACATAAATCTGTTACACCACCGTATGAACATTGTTCAAAAACCTAGACCGTATTGATTAATCACATCAAAATATCTATTTTGCCCAAAAAGCGCTTACGATTACTTTAATGGTAAGAAATTTATATACTTTTTTCATTGCTATATGATTTTAATTGCACAATAACAGTTTAGGATACAAGCAGAAGGGAATAAATACTTTTTCAAGCTATATTAAAAATGAATTCTCATGTTATTGTTATTTTATGATACATTTCACATGTAAACGAAATGTGTATTAAATGAATGACATTCTAAATTTAGGTGATGAGTAATATTTATCATATTTTTATAATAATTTTAAGAGTGAGTCGAAAAAATCCTAACTTGAAACTTTATCGTCGTAACATCATCAATCAAATTTCCTTCCTCATCATTCTTCTTTTGGCCATAATATCCTCCTTTATTTACATAAATAAATAAAAAAAAATATCAACTCATAGTAAATTTTAGTGATCCTTTGTTAATATACACTACACAGTAAAACTTTTGCTTATTTATTGCATTCAAAATTGTTTGATAGTAGATATTTGTATATTCAGAAGCTATCTGAATGTACAGAACGGCTCGAAATGCGGGTGCGAGAGAATAAAATTATCCATTGTATCACTTTAATTTATTCACGTACAGTTTGCTATACAAAATCATATGTACATGTGTATGTATGTATGTACAGCAAGTTTCCAAGAGCAGTATTTGGGTCGCATTTAACACGTAATAATCTTGCGATTTATACTCGAATAACGTCAAAGTATATTGCTGTGAAATTATAATCATAAATTAAAAGCGTTTCTAGTTTTAAATAGTATTTAAATTCGAAAGCAAGTATATCATTTTATTAAGATATATTAATTCATTCAATTTAACTATGACGTATCATACAAGTGCGTATTGTACATGTTGATTTAGAGTTAATTGGCTCAAATCAGCATTCTATTGTTTCGATATGAAACTATGTTGGGATAATGGACGTTTAATTGGTTTCGTCTTGTAAGGCAGGACCATAATCACGCTCTAGCTTAGGTCAGGTTGGGTTTATGAGGTGTCAAATGAACCACATTTGCCTTTGTGTCGCTGCATAAGATATAGTATGGTTAACTTCTCAATTTCTCAGACAAATACAATACTAATTAAGAAATTTACATCCCAATCTAAATTTAGCACCAACAAATTACCTCTCTCATACATCCGTTGTTTATTCATTATTTTTAGCTGGCTATAATCTACAATACTACAATATTATTGACAAACATGATATAATGGAGCACTAGATATTGGATGTACACGTGGTTTTCTCTTTGAAAATGAGTAGCTCGTTAATTTTAAATATTTTACACGGTAGTAATAGAAAACGCTGGTTGTGTACATATTAATTATTTTCAATTAATTATTAAGCAGGATCATTTTTCTTTTGTCCCTGTAAATTATTTTTTTTTTTTGCTTCTGTCATACAGAATGAAAAAGATACTTAGCGCCAGGATAATGGCAACATAAACACGGCAACATTTTAGCTCTGCGTAACTCGGTCCTTGTGTAACTTGGTCGAAATGATGGATTAACAGTGGACCTGAGCCAAGAACAAAATACACCAAAGAGATGTGCGGAGATTAGACCGAGGGAAATAGTCGTTAGAATATCTGAAGCAGGCGAAAAAAAAAAGAAAAGAAAATAAAAAAAAAAGAGAAAATATGCGGTCAAGTAAATTTTTATGTGATTTATTTCCGCATATTCGAATTTTTGCCTTAGAACGATATATTAAATATTTTAAACGAAATATTTAATATTAACAATAAAATAATGTATCTGGAGAAAATTTGGTTTATTTTTTAAATATTCAGTGTTTCGGGTAGCTTTTCAATATTTTTATAGTTATTCAGTTTTACTTTCAAATAATAAAGTAAAAATAAACAATATATGTATGTATGTACATACATACATATGTACATATATTATATACATATAAAAGGTTGTGTTTTGAATTTGCATTATTAAAACCTTCAATTTGTGCTGAGGTTGTGCTTATTTATACACAATCTTTGTTACACATATGTTGTCGTCTAAATATGTACATACATACATACATATATGGGAATGTTTAATGTGCTCGTTTAAAAGTATACGAATATGGTGCAGGATAAATTGAGATGAAAAAAAAGAGGATGAAGACGTTAACGAAGAAGTTCACTTTAAATAAATCATTTTTCTCAGCTTTTTGCGAGCTTTTTTCCAATTTGCATCAAAAGTAAGCGAAATTCAACTCGCATTTTGTAAAACGCGAATCTCTTAAAAGTCCTATTTACGCATGGTATCTACCTACTGTACGCGCACAAGAAGCAAATTGTTACGTATATTATTTTACTGAGAAACACATGTTTATATTTAGAAAAGAAGTCAGTCAAGTATCTTATTTGATTTATGATTTGTTAATGAACGGTCTAAGTTTAGATGAAATTGTTCGGAATAGGTCAATGGGTTGAAAAGGTTGAGTACTATGTTTGAGCAAATCTAATTATGGCGTAAAAAGCGATTATGGTAATAAGGCGGTTATGTTATTAACATATGCCTCGCACAGGAGATTGATCGATAAGGCCACAGTCTCTAAGGGTTGTTATGGTGCTTAGTAAAGAAAAACCTCTTATTTGTATTAATATTTTCTTGCAAAAGCAAGACATTTTAGCCGAACAAATTCTATGTCAGATAGATTATAATTTTTTAACGGGATTAAGTTTTTCCTTCAAAAAAATGCTAACAGATTACGATCAGCGACTAATTCGACATTTTAGGATTTATTCGGAAAATACTTAAGCGCGCCGGGACCAAAATGGAAAAGCTGCTAGCTTACAAGAATATATTAAATTAAATCTATGAGAATTACAATTTTGTGGGGAAGTGGTATAGAGGGGTGGGACATTCGTCTCAAGCCGAAGAGACGATGAATTGAGCAGCAGGTGGCAACCAGATGGTGAAACGTGCGCAGCGGATAATTAAAGGGGCGGCAGGCTAAGGGTTTTACCGCGAAAAGCTTGAACAGGTAGAAGCTGGAAGAACTCATACTCAGTGACGTTACATGGAGAAAAATTGACAACATCAATTACGAAGTAGGGAAAAGGGAATATAAATTTCACTGTTTTCATGGTTGCACACATGAAGATTACAAGTATTCACTCAATAATACAACATAAAAATTTAAAAGGGTGCTAATTCTCTTCATTGGAATGAAGCGTGTTACAAAAATTGATCACATTTGTAAATAAAAGTAAATTTATACTATGAATTATTTTTATTTTCGTATTACAGAAATATTCTTCGGAATATATAAGGCATTATTTCATTATGAATTCTTATAAATATTTCAAATCTTACATACATACATAGTCGTGATATAAAATTATTCCGCAAAAGTTCTCTGCGCTGTTCGGTGACGAAATTTAACTTGGCGAGAGTAAATGGTTCAGAATAAACAAAAATGCTTTAGGGGCAAACTTTCAACTATAAATTTTAAATCGTTTTGAATTCGAGATAAGGACTGAAGTAGATCGGTTTTTCGCGAGCGAAATCCCCATTTTCACCCATTGAATAAGTATTCTGAATCGAGTTTGCAGCGACAATTCAAAAACATATATTTCTACAAACGGAAAATGGTTACATTCTAACGTATGTAATGTACTTGTGTTTCAGATTTTGATGTTTTTCCTTTTCGGAAAATTATCGTCGAGCAACGTTAAAAAATTATTCTTACATTAATAAACCTTCGCTCGAAGAAAAAAAAAAGGCTTTTTGTATATTTACCGTTCGGGATCATTAAAATGCCATTAGCGCAGTATCTTCCAAATTACCTAGACTCGGTTCCGCAAAGTGTCTTAACCGTATAAATTTTACGGTAATTGTAACATCTCGAACTCGCCGATAACACTACACACGCAATGCACTGACGCTGTAAAAACACCATTAAAATTTGCAACAATCGATAGTTTAAAACCTAATCGTATGCGACGCTTATTTCTAACCGAAAATACCGTCGGCGCTCAAATGTGTAATACTATCGTCGAACAAACGATCGCGGAAAGTGGTTTGTATAATATTAACATTAAACCGGAAGTGGTGTTTCACTACTGCGAACGCAATCGTAAATTTATCTATTTGCATGTTCTCAATTGAATTATTCCAGCATTTGCCCGAGTTCGTATGTGTTATTACAATAAACAATCTACTCTCACTTCAACTCCGAATATACTGCTGGCACTTTACGAAAATGGTTTTATTTTGATTTGTACAATTCAATCGACACTGATTGTAACCGATGGAAAATCATTTCACATTGCGTACTTTTTGAAATACACATTATTTGACTTCGACTATCTAGAGTCTAGACTTTTAGGGGGGTGGTCCTTAACATTTTCGTGGCCAAAATGCACATTCCGAGTTATCACAAGATTATGCCACCAACTTTTGGAAGGCTAATTTTATAGGGGAGGGTTATAACTTTTATATCTTAAGACAATATGTATGTACATACTTTTTTAGACACTATCCCAATAAACTCTTTCGCACCTGATTGCTTGGTGGGTGCATGTAAATGTGATAGTAGACTTCACTGTGCCCGTGGGCATAAGGTCGACGACCACGGATCTAGAGATACGAGAGTGAATGGTTGAAGCATCTCATTCAGATTGAATTGCAAACGGAAGTAGTCGCAAAGAGAGCGTGGACTTTCTTCGGGGTACTTTTGCCTATTTGTATGTAACTCGGACAAACAGACACATCGTAAAAGAAAATTAGTCGAAAGGCGGACAAGGGGTGCCCGTCTACCCGGCCAAATTGTAGATTGGGTCAATTTAACGATTTGGCTGCCGGGAAAACCCTTTGAGTGTCGGCGAGCTTCCGCCTCATAAATGTTAATCGAAAGTGTATTGAATTAACGGAGCGGTGCACGTTTTTGGCGCCCGCGGGCTAGTCGTTAACCGCTTGTCCTCTCTCGACCGGTTTCACGTTCACCGATTAAACGGCGATACCTTTTTGCCACCTGAAACAGTTATTACAGCCGGACATTACACGAGAAAAGTGGATCAAGTCGTTAATTTTCATTTCGAACTGATTGTATGTGATTCGAAGTTAGTCGAACTGGGTATTTCCTAAGACTGAAATCGTCGAGTAATCATCGTTATGTGAGCAAAAGACTCGTTGAGAATGACAAACAGGCTCTCGTACCATATATTGTACTATAAGTACATAGTAGCGGAAGGGTCTGCCTGACTGGGTGGCCGGCTCCCCGGGTAGTCGCGGAACGCTTGCATACGCTCACGTACACATGTACCTACATTCACGGTACAAGTAGCGCGAAGAGCTCGCATTTTTCAACCACCTACTACATTTTGAACTACTGTATACACATACATAGTTCAAAATGTAGTGATTCTTTATGAATCACAAGTGCGAACAGTTTTGGAATTTTCTTCTATTATATGGAGTCCCAGTTATAGGTCCAATATATGAATGCTGGAAAAAGTCCAAAAGAAGTTTCTAAGGTATTTGTACATGGTGGAATTTGGGCACTATCCTTGGATGTACCCAACTGTCTTCCTACAGGGGGTGCCCTGGGCTTCTACTCGTTGGAGTCTAGACGGCAACTATTTTTAGAAAAACATTTCTTCAAGTTGCTGATTGGTTTGGTGCACAATCCTCAGATCCTAAGAGAGATGAAATTGTGGGTACCGAGCCAATTTCGTAATTCCAGGCAGCATATGCCGCATTTACTTTTCTATCCACCTGAGGCACGAACCAATATGGTGTCATCTTCTCCGGTGGCCAGAGCAATTAATCTGCTCAATCGGGTAGTTGTCTCGTTTGATATTTTCTTTGAGAGAGACAGTTGCTTGATTGAGTGGATACTAAGGGTCGAATGATTTTGTATACATTTTGAATGTATGTATGTATACATAATCATTTATGTCTATTTTACATTTATGTCATTATTTATATTAATACACCAATGTCTATTTTTGTAATTTACCCACCATGACGATTTGGTTAAACTGTTATGTCATGGTGGGTGTTCTTGTAATAAAAATAAAATAAAATAAAAATAGATGATAACCACCCGATGACACTGTCAAAGGGTAGTTACTAGTACGAGTACATTCAGGCATATAATTTTTATTAAATAACGCCAGTGTAGAAATTGCAAAGTTGTCTGTAATATACATACCTATGTACGTAGTTGATAATTCTTAAAATTGCCATTTATTTTAAACAGAAATGCGCCGTAAGGAAAATTTACAAAATGGGTACACATTTTAAGCTTGTGGAGTTGAATACAAGCGTTGAAAATTTTGTTAAAAAGGCTTCACAGTATATTTAACGGCACAGCAAAGTCGTCAGGCGAAACAAAGCAAATGCTCCGAAGCAAAATAAACTCTTTCTTCGGATTATGAAAATTCCTCGAAACGACAGAAGGAGGCAACAACAAAGACGCCATTTTACCGGACGCAAACTGAGTTTCCCGCACTTCCTGTAACTGAGGAAAATTAGTTGAGTTTACGTGTGTGTGTGTTTGGGTGGGTGTATGCTAGTAAACGCAAAACGTTGTTACCCTTGATTTGGTCTCTCGCCAAACCTTGGAAAACTGTTTTGGGAGGAACGAACAGATTGCCTAAGGGTATCGTTTCTGTTTTAGTTTTCCGCAACACAAAACCTACTCATTTTCCACTCAGAAACAGACGACAGATAATGTGGGAAATTTCGTTTTATTACTGTCGATGTGAAAACTAAACATTTTGATTTCATTATATAGTATACATACACAATTTATATACTATCTATACACATACATACATATTATGTACATATGTACGTGATATAATTTCTCATTGATTACCATCAATTATAGATAGTTTCATGCAAATTACCGTTAAATGTTCACGAACTTTCTAATGAAATTGGCCTAAAACCTATTAATAACATTGTTTTTGTTTACATGAAATTTTAGGATGCAAGAATGTTGCAACTCAAATAAAACTTTTCTTGTGAGCTTTGTTAAGTTCCGGTTGTTTTGTTGATTCTAAATATTCTCCTAAGACGTGCTGAGACGTGCTTGGCTAAGCAGTAAGCATGTGTTGGTATAATGTTAGCAATTATTTATAATGAAATATATTACACACACATTAGTGTGTGAATTGAATGTTGGATATAATTTAACGGTTCATAGTGGGGGCTTTGATCTCATATCGTTTGAAATTTGACTAGATTTTCTGAGAATTTATTTAAAAATAAACAGTATTCAAACTCAGACGATACTTTCATATCATTTTATTATATAATATTATATTATGTTCGCGTGAGATACAATTCAGAAATTTAAATTGCAAAGTGGAGCGTCAACAACGTATACTTTGCAAAAGTGCACTAGACTTCGACTTCAAATTACACTGAAAGCTTCAATTTTGTCAATAGTACACGACAGGGTGGTCGAGCTGAAAACAGTCTTGTGCTTTATTGAAACCCATGAAATAATTACGCAGACGCTTGTATACATCGATCGTGAGCGAGCGTCATAAACGATAAAGCTGCAATGTGGAGTATATTGAACTTTCATGCTCGACAAAGAGCTTTTATCGTGTACGTTTTTTTTTGTTCTCTTACCTCTCATTTCAACTCCAAACGATCGAAATATTATTGTACAAGAGAATTGCTATTTTTCAGTTCGGTGCATGCATACGAATGAGTGTTTTCAGCGATTTAACGAGCGTTTAAATAACTGACTAAACTTTTACGACATTGTTGGTATGTATGTATATTAAATTTATTTTCAGCAGAATCTTCGCACAACGAAAAAATGTATGAAATTTTTAATCAAAAACGATGTTACGCTCTATTTGAACACGAGTCACGTTGTATACGCACATAAATAAATATATTGAATTTCGTACACTTTTTTTTTTTATGCAGTATCGTATAAAAGTTAATTTAACATTTCGACTGCGATAAATGTTACACAACCTTTCGATCGAACCTATACGGATTGATTTATTGTTTGCTGTGTCGATAAATTTTTCTCTGCTGAATTTATCGGAGTTTTGTTTTTATACAGAGCTAATATGGAAGGGTGAAGCCGTGCAATAATTAGCACAATAATAATTATTAGTTGAATATTTTAATTGGAAATTTCATCGTGTTTGCCTAACATTATATCATGTTCGTTCATATTCGTTAGAGTGGCTAACTTAATCAATTTACTTAATCGTGTAATATAGTTTATGTTGCGCCAAACTTTATATTAACTTACACGTTAATCGTTTGCACCAGAAACTATGCCAAAGACAAGTTAAAACCCTGACGGCCATTTTGCCAATTGGCCACTCTCCAAATCATTGGATATTTAATGTAAAATGGCACAAGGCCTAAATGCTTCCTGCGCCTATATGAAGCCTAATCATTACCGATTTTCTAATACAATATTTTGATCAAGTTTAGCACACCGTGTATTTAATATTATATATACATATATATATATATATATGTATATATATATATATATATATATATATATTATATGAGCACAGAATAAAAAAAGCACGAATAATATAATTTATGTTATAAGTATTTCTATAAAATATTTATGATATTCTGTTTGTTTAATTTTTGAAATTCGATTCGGTAGCAACTTCGCAGAATGAGCTCGAAAAGAAACGCGCACAAGTTTCTCATGCCCATTGTGATCCCATGTAGTGAGTACATAAATCTTCTACTCTATTTGTAGAATCTATGCCGATATTGGGCCGACTAGAAGCCCCGGGCACCTATGAACTTTGGGGTATCCTACGAACTTGAATCAGCATCAGCAACGTTACATAAACAAATTTGTTTGTGAAGCGAGCAATTTCCAATAATATATACAAAGCGTACATGTTGCGAAACTTCTAAAGCACACAGGAATCTTCACGGTAGCATGAGTTCCGACATGTGCATAAAATCTGTCACTTTTGTCTTTATACCTAAATAAAAGTAATCTTTTACACGAATAGTCAAATCTATCTATGTAAATATTGCTATAGTTGCGAACAAGAGTTAGATGTCATTAAAATCCACATCGGACATCTCCTATCATAATTTTTCAATGTATCTGACAGTTTCATACAACCTTACCTTTTTCCTACCTATTCATTTTCCATTCCTTGTTTCCTTGCTTTCCTCTAAAAAACGTAACAAGACATAACCAGAGAGTATCTTTTCCTTGTTACTTCACTTTTATAGACGATATAAAGGTTTGTCAAAAAGTGATGATGCAACGTTTGAATTCAATTACGGTGTAACTTATCGATTTCAAGGGTTGAATTTGAATATGAAAGGTGACATTTGTGTTTAAGATTGTTATGTTCTGACCAAATCAACAAGATACATATTCTAGTATATTGATATTTTAGTTACTGTTGCAAGCATTTTATTGTCTAAAAGCCTACTTTATGTCTTGATCGTGACGTATCGTACAATATATGTTGAAACGAACATATGAATGTGCGCTCGGGTTAGTTGCGGTGTACCCACGTATATTTCGAGCGACCTCACATCAATCAGGGTATCGATTGTAGGCATGATCGTAACCTTTTCGCATACATCAAGTCTACTGTTGTTTGCGAAGGCTTCCACTGAACAGTGATAAAACAACAGCCAGTCTCGCTGATAAATTTGCAACGTTCCCGCCGAGAGTGTCCTAGATTTATCAACCGGTGGAAACTCGACTACGGTCATCCACAAAACGTTTAGGAAAAAAGTCACAGAGTGCACATACAGAAATGGACGATAAATTCCGAATGCGATGCTGAAAGGTTTTCGAGGATCTTTGCATATTTTGCGAATCGGATTTTGAGATTTGTTCGAGGGCGTTATTATTATCGAAGTGTATGCGTATTTTTGTATGTTTTGTTGGATCGGTCGGTGAGACACGAGGGAACAGCCAGCTAGTAGTTCCTTTTACCAAATCCCCGATAAAAATAAACAAATACAGCGAACGCGTCCATGCAAATCTTCCTTCAATTCGTCAGGGTCTTTATTGCGGAGGGGAAAACTTGCCGTGCTGAATTGATAACTAGCTCGCGAAAGGAAACAAACACTCCGGCGCCGAACCTGCTTTAATATTGAACGTCAACAAAATAAAAACAACCCATAGGATTTGTTCACATTTGAATATTTTCCTATTACGTACGTATCTCAAAAATCAGGATTAGGACGAGTGGGATTCAAGTGATCCCTTTTGGGTTGTTGTCTTAGACACTTAGACGCTATAGTTTTGAAAATCTCGTCGAATCTGATATACATATGTATGTATGTACATACATATACATATATGTATGTAAACTTTACAAAACTTGACGGTTTGAATCTTAGCGGAGAAATGTATGGTACGTAAAAAGTACTAGCCTAGGATAAATTTGAAAGCATTCCTGTCAAATCAAATACATATAAAAAGAGAATTTTCCGCTTCGTCGAATACACCTTTGAAATATGATTATGGGAGAAGTCTCATTATTTCCGAGCGTTTAATCCATCTTTTTTTTTTTCTACAATTTATACATACTACATACATATTTAATATGAAATGAAATTTTGAATCCGCGTTTGATGCGTACGAGTTGACTAGACTTCGCCGAAAAGATGGAATCTAATAGAGGGTGAGATAAAAACTTATATCTTCTACCCCTCGTTTTATTATTCAAGAACCCTTCCTTTACTTTGGCAGAAAGTTGCCTGCCTATTCAAAGTAGTCTGCGTCACATATTCAAAAGGGTCATCTCCTTTGAGTTGTCCTTTAAAATATTTGCTTACAAAGCTATCCATTAATACCCCCCTGCTTTACATTGTCCGATAAAAATATATGTGTAAACCACTATTTATTATAATAAATATTTTAGCTATAATATAAACAAAAATAAATAAAAAAAATATTAATAAAAAAGAACAATTGAAAAATCACTGTACAACTTTCAATTAACATTTGATATTTGCCGACCAGATTGAATATGAAAATGTTTGTTAATTGTGCAATAAAGCTAAACACGGCGTTGGTAATGAATTTGCCATCTAGTTTGGCTAATTGGACTGGTAGCTATTGGCACAAAGAGTCGCCTCCATGCCGATAATTGCTATTTACCAGAGAGAGAATTATTTCAGGTGCTCGTGATAGTTTCACGTGTTATTTACGCCGCAATGGAAAGCTCGATTTAACGAGAGCATTTCGGAACGTATTGCAGGTCAACAATCAACATTATTTTATACTTAACCTTTAACAAGTTGAACTGAAACGAAGGTGAACACAGTGATCATCAAATCAAGGTTGATAGATTCATCTATCGGATCTATCCTATAACAATACTAATAGTGATAAAATTGCGTTGCTTAGATGGACTATCCTTAATTTTGTTCTGTAAATATACGAAGTGGTGTGTTTCTTTGTTAGATGTATTATTAAAGTCCTCGAATTGGCTGAAAGGGAGGATTGATGAGTTTGAAAAGCCCCGGGCACAAAAGGTAGATACAAGCCATAATGGAGACATACCCTCTTGTAACTTTCAGTTTAATTAGTTCAAATACACACACACACACACACAGCATACTCGCACGTTCACTCCACCAACTATAAATATCAGATCGATAGTTTTATACTTGCTATAGTTTAACGACCGCAAATAAACATAAAATTTATATGCCATCTAATGAAATTTTGTTTTCGTATGTAGGATAGATCATTATCGTGTCCTTCGATGTAAAACTCTCTCGTTTTATAGTGATTTTTATAACGCATTTTTAGCGGAACGTATTGTGGGTGAGTGTTGAGAAACTGCGGTAAGTTATCGCCGAACTTAACCGTGGAGCATTATGAGAGCCGTTAAATTTAATTACATGTACTGCGAAACGATCGACCCCATCATCCATAGAAACACTTACGCTGTGCTTCCATTACGATAAATTTACACGTACTAAAAACGCTTAGTTCAAAATAATATATAGCGCTAACAACCACAACTTGAGAAAACACGATTAAAAAAATCAAAGGCAAACAAATCTAATGCCGGCACTTCATATTGGACGAGCGCTGACGAGCGGTGCCGAGCGCCAAGGTGTGGGTAAACATTCGCAAGAAGGCCAACGTACTTTATAAACATTCGCGCGGTATCCGCAAAAGTTGAGCGAAAAAAGCAAGGTGACGAACCATTCTAAATCGATGTGACGAACCCCTCCCCCTCCATATTCAGTGTTGTCTGTGAGTTTACTGCGAAATCATGTGGACAAATTCAATAACCGTTTTTTTACCTTCCAGGCATTGCACACTGCCAGATAGTAATTGTATGTGCTTATTGCACACAAGGTGGTCGCATAGATTACTGCGATGTCTTGAACGTTTGACATTTCTGTAGGCAATGACGCGACACTTCGTTCGCTGCCGCTTGCTAGTTGACACTAGAGTGGCGCCACTAGCGATACGATCGTAGCGCTCGGGACGGACGAGCAGCGGCAGCTGACCACAACGCTACGGCCAATATTTCACGAACATTCGACGAATATTCCACGAACACGCGCGATGGTGAAGTGGCGGCATGACGGTTCGACGGGAAACTGGGAAAGTTCATCAATACATTGAAAGATTCAGCTTCGTATGCCTACGACTCGTGAATTAAGGTTCGTGGTTTTATTCTCCATACAGTTGAAAGAATTATTAAGATTTCAAGAAATCGCCACAGAGTATATTTTCTTTCAATTAGAATGTAATACGGTTTTCCACAATGCGATTTTGTACAAGAATTCCGAATTTTTTCACAATTCGCATGGCTTGAGGACAAGTTGTTCTGGGTAAGTTTAGTCGAGTGGCGACCAAACGGTGGTCGTCGCCTTAACGAACGTTAAGTGGGGAAAAGTGGCGTTAACACGCCCCGGGACACGTGTCCTACAGCCGGCCAAATGGAAAATTCGCAACGGGAAAAACTTTTCCAATAACGAGAGCCGCCCCCGCCCGCACTGTTCCCTTTTTTTGCCGCCCTCGTACGCCCCTGCAGCGTCGAGCCAGAGATTTATAGCTATTATTATGGGGCATGCCATGTACAAAGTCGAATAGTAATTCGGAAGCTTCTCCAATGTCTAAATTTGAAGCATAATCACGTGTTGATTAGTCTCGCTTTTTACACGGAAACTTATCACAAAAGTGTCAATCTGAATGTAATGAAAATTAACGCACCAGTATAAAAACATTAATTTGTGATTTGATCTTTAACGCCGATACCCACGTAATTGGCTACGTTGATTTTTGTCTGCGTGGGAGATTTATCGATTTGAACCCGTTATTAACCGTAGGTAATTGGGAAAGTGATAAATCTTTCACCGTACGGTAATCAAAATTTATTGTATTTTCAAGCAAACCGCAAGTACAACGTTTTGTTATAATTACGCTAAAAGCTTAAGTTTCTGTTACATAAATGATTTACGCTATCAATTTTTTTATCAGGTGAAATTTATATAAAGTGTACAATACATATGTGTGTACCTACATACATACATATACTTACTAAAATTGTATTGGGTATTGATAAAGGTATTACATACGATATTATGAGAAACTTTGATATTGTAAAATAAGGACATAGGACTATTATCTTACATGTTAACCATAATCATTTGTCAGTAAATTCCAATTTCCTATAATACATACATATATAAGTATTTTCCAATATTTTTAATAGATAAAATTACCTCTACAGTTTTTACTTTGTATTAAAGCATTTACACACAATTACTCTTAATTAATTAATATTTTTTTCAGAACTGAAAATTTATTTTTGATTTACGTTGTCAAGACGTTTGATTGACGTTTATTTATTTTTAAACGTGTCACATTTGACGGATATTTGGAATGAGAAATTAATAAGTTATCCTTACGGATGAAATAATGTTGGCAAGTTTATGGGGACGTGTCTGGGTGGTTGAAAGTGGAAAGTTTCTCAAATTTGCGAAACTCGGTGCATTTTGCCATCAAACTTGTCCTACACGTTCTCGTGTGATGTAAGCACGTAACACTGGTATCAAATTTACCTAATGGATACGCTTCGACTATAGACGAATATTTGCATGAATTAGAAACTTAAAACTTTCGTTTGATCAATCGAAGAAAAATTCTCAATGACATTTGCCACGCTGTTTTCTCCTTTCCCTTTAATTTTCGAGATAAAAGTCACTGGCTTTGACGTCGTCTTCCTTTAGTATTGTACTTATTGTCAGACTGGTTGTCTGGCTTAGTATGTACTTGCTTTGTATTCTGTGAATGGATTTCCTGTTCGCTCGTATTCTGTGAGAACTACAGTTTTGTACAAAATGTATGACCTCTACTAATATATGTATATATATTTTTAGAAAATAATAAGTCGACATACATATATATGTATGTATATACATCTTTCACATTAAGAGGATTTATTAATTGGTCGCATATAATATTAAATTCATGTAATTGCTAAGCTTTTTTACACTTTATACGCACAAGTACTCATATTTAAGCTTGAATATAGGTTACATATATTGAAAATTCGAAACGAGCGTATCAAAACAAAATACAAATTTTTCCATTAGCATTCACTGAATTTACGGAAGTCCTTTTTAATGCTAATTTTCTTCACAACGTCATTCATTAATTGTGTTATATTTGACAAATCAATTAAAAAATGACGATTGGTTGAAAATTTTTCCAAGGTATATTTTTCTTGGTTTCTCAACCTGTTCACTCGTTGGGCTATATATATATATATATATATATATCATAATAAGTGATTAATATTCAGTCGGTATAGGGAACGTTTCAAAGACGTTTCGCCAAAGTTTTCTGTTCGACTTTGAGCCCTAACAGGGGTCGGTCGGTAATAAATTTGTTCAGAAATATAAACTGCCCCTGCCGAGCGGGCCTGACTTTACACGTACTTCATCCGTCTTATATTTTGCACATTAGAGTTTTTCCCTCGTCGTTCGCTTACGTACGATCAGCACGGCCCATTAACGTGGCCCACCAGATTTATCATTGTACGTCGGAAAATTCGGGATAATTTCAACCTCTACAACTTATATGTCCCAACGTTGGACTGCAAGAAATTCTAGGTTATCCCCATAAATTTTGTATGGATAGCAAGCAAAGATTGAATATATTTACATACATCTATAAATTTGCTGTACTACCTGGATATATACTTATAAAGTAACCGATCGCCTCTTTGATTCAATACCGCAGTTTACCGAAAAAAAACAGCTTCAACAAATACTCGGAAGTGTATAATAAAATATCGAAAAAAAATTAAATTGTAAAACTAGTATACAACAAGTAGAGTTGAACGAAATACATTTAATTGCTGTAAAATCGAATCTAAAACCTGGAATAAAGTGTGTAAGCATTACTTGGCTTTTTAACTTTGATTGATCGAAAGTCGCACTTCAACGAGTTTTCAACCATAAAGGCTCCCGCACACCGCTACGAAATCGTGTATGAAAATCTAGCTAGGCAAACCTAGCGAATTTCGCAAGCGTCGGTTTCTGTCACATAAGCTATCAAACTACCATCTGTCACCTCGCATTCGGAACGTTTATATTTCACTCAGGATTCTCAAGTCAGAGTTATTTACATACAACTCAAGTCAGAGCTATTTACATACAACTTTTCCACAAACGTCATCGAAATCGGCGGAAATCCTTTTTTGGTGTAGACGCGTATTCAGTTATTCTATTCTCTCATTAATGCCACGCACACAACTTTATTTATTGCGAATTTGTTTCAATTCTATTAATAATCAATTGTTTTTGCACTACTTTACGTAATATATCTATTATAACAGCTAACAAATATATAATGGACGTATATAATCGCCCCCGCCACCCCCTACGCCCGTTTCAATGCAAACTAAAGGTTTCACCATGTGGTTATGCCCGAATATTTAGCGGTTAAAGCCAACTTTGCTGTCGCGCGCTCTGTTTGGCATATTAACTGAATAAATCGCGGCTATGCGATACAACTCCCCACCATACCACCCTTAAGATATTCCTATCTATTTTCCTACCTGTTCGCAGCGGTGTGCGGGAGCCTTAATACTAAAAATACGTTCCAACATTGGTATTTGACGTCACATAAATATTTTTGTTTTATGCGTACACATACATACATACATAAGAAGCAGTATCATTCCTTGGGGCGAAATAAGAGTGCGAAGATGTTTATTTTAGCCGCGGTATTTTCCGTGTGTCAACATCGTCAAGCAAACCTCATTTGGGAACCACTGCCTTAGGAAATTGGACCGTCAGGAGTCGTCGGTGCGCAGCGAGGAACATATCCGTCAAAATAGGTACACGCAAGTCCATAAAGCTGTGGGTCTGCGGGACCCCTGTCGAAAGCTCCCCCTTGATACGGCCTCGGCCAATATACAAACAGCTTTTGTGCGATGGCGCGTTGTTACTCTTTGAGGACAAAAGTAACTCAAGTTGGGTTTCCGCAGTCATCTTTGATGTTTCTGACGTCCCGGACACAAAGGAGACCCGCGATTAAAATTAAACACCCGGGTTCAAACCCGGTGACAAAGAAGCGGCTTTCGGGATAAATTAGCACCTGTTGTCGTACAATGTCATCGCTTATCAGAAGAAATTCGACGAATTTAGATCAGAGTTTTCTTTTAATAAATAATAGGTACTTAAAAATTGAAAAAAAAGTATACCTTACCTTTTGTAAGTAAATATTCAACTAAAAATATCTCTCGTCTGCTATTTTTATAATGAAGTTTAGTTACTGTAAATATTTAATATTTATTCTTTCATAAGCTCGGGAGCTGCTTCATAAGCCGCTTCGTATATAAATAAAAATTTGAAAAATTCACAACGCGCGTAGCGAAATAAAGTAATATCGAATAGTGAATATCACAGAGGGTATTTTTTTTTATTTGTGTAAAACGTCGGCTGCCGTTCTTTGTTATTTTGTTTGGTGTGATTAATAATTAAAATCAAAGTAAAGAATACCCTTAAAGTCAATTTAAATTAGTCTGACGAGAGAATAAAACGATCCCAATCAAAACGCAATTAGTGCCATTGTAATATTCCTTAATGGCCGAATGTATTCTCAATAAATTACTGTCAAACTTTATAATTTAAAAAAAAATATATACATATATATGTATGTATAATATTTATTCATATTTACTTATAAATTATATATTACAATAGACGTCTTGATTTTCAATGCGAAATTGAATTACAAAATCTGACACAATTTTTCTGGTGAAGGGAGAGATACCTTGACGATTTAAACCTGTCCGTGGTGGTCGGGAGAATTTCGTGAGAATAATTTTAATGCGAAATATGACTTGCTCTTTTGACACCCTTACAATATTAATGAGGGCTGGCTTTCAACCGTAAAATTCCTAAAAAAAATACACGTCTTTAAATATGTACGTATGTAGATATATATTAATTTTTAACGCTTAAGGTCACGATTTCAATTCCGCTGTCGTAATGTTTTCATTAACATAATGTGATATTGATTATGGTGTTGTTCTTGTTGCGTAGTTTTCTTTGAACTTCCATTGATTTGAAGTCCTTTTAGCTTGGTTTCTGTTTAACGCGAAACACAAACAAAAATCAAGGCACAAAACTGGGCTTAATGTCACCATTACGCAGGCCCTCGACACGTTTTTTCGCGATGCCAGTTTTTCCTTTCTATTTTCCTCGCATTCGCATCTTCCAACTGATAGCCGCTTCCGAGATTAGGATAAGGCGGGAACCTAATAACATAAATCAACCTTTCGAGTCTCCTTTATACTCACGAAAAATATTCCAAGTAGATTGCATGCGCGTATGTATTTGTGTGTGATTTTTTTTTTTGGTTAATGTTATGTTTTCACGTTGAGTCTCAGTTTCTTTCCTGAGACCCACTAGCACGATAAGGGTGTGTGTCGTTGGAAAGGTTTTTTCCCCTTCTAGTAGGAAAAATGTGGCACAGTGAAAGCTATTTATCAAAAATCACACTATCGGACTAAAGGGCCCGCTTGAGGTTAACCATATTTCTTAGTTCGCGAGCCAAATGTGAATAATTTTCCGACCGACTGAGCCTTTTTACTCATTTTTCACTCATGTATATTTTATGCGTGTACACTGAGCAACTTGTCAAAATGTCAATGTTGTCAGTTTAGTAAAAGTAGTGCATCTAAAGTGAATAAAATATATAAATTTACCCAAATTGTAACTCGACACATATTTACAAGATATTTTCCCCAATGAATTTGATTATATAAAGTTTATATCGTTGTTGATCTCATTTGTGTAATCTGTTAATGGAAATTAGTCTCAAAATGAGTAGTTTCAATTGGCAGTGGAATGATAAAAATGTTTTCGCTATCTTTGAAAGTGTTAAAGTGAGGAAAAATGATTATATTTCGTATGAAGATAAACAAATAAATCTTCCCACTTGAGAAAAGCGTCTTCGTGTGGACGACGCGGCCAAGAAAACGCGGGAAAAGCAAACGTCACACGACACTTTTTTAACGCAAGCTTTTGTTCTTGATTGAGATTAATGGATACTGTGCGATGGAAGTGTCACACTACTTATTATCTTGTCGTAATTTCGACTGAACTGCTGATGTCATGAATGCTATTTGGAAAATTGTTTACATTTTAACACAGTATATGTATACGCAAGCTAATTATACCCGGAATCATAAAGATCTGAAAGAGTTTTTGAAATTTAAATTAACAAAGTTTTGTATCCTCAAAGGACGTTTATTTTATGTATGTAGGTACTAAAAGATACAAGTGGGTACGAGCTGTGAATCTGGAATTTTATAAATACCGAATTTTTTTGCAATTAACTCACAAGCACCCCGTCGAAAATTTGAATTGAATTACTTATTACATTATCTCGTACAAAACGAATCGCAGTCTGAAATTATTTCAGAAAGATTGCTATGGAACTTTCGCCCTGATTGAAGATGTCGATTTGTATAATGAGCTATATTTATTTGTTTATCGAAAATGTCTGATTTGAAAATTCAATTAAGACAATCTTGGTTAAAAAGTTTGGCAACCTGTTATTTACGTTTAATTTTATCTCGATTTGTTTGCAAAAACTTCACGTCACCAATATCTATACAAAATTGATTAAAAAACTTTGACCTTTTCCACCGGCGAAAGGTATATATACGTAGGTACATATAAAATTCGATTAAAATTTAACGTAACTCGTTTTGAATCATTTTATTCGTACTATAATATACAGTATCACATAACAACGCGTGAAAATAACGTAAAACTTTAGTGTGCAGTAATCATTTTTGCACTTTATGTTGGTGCAAGTCGTTGCGAGCGAAAACACGGGTCCACTCCATCAGCGCACGAAGGGTCATAAAAAGTGTTGATGTGCAGTCAAAACTCAGGTGCAAAGCGCGCACGCGCTCTGACTGCACCTCGTGCCTCTCGAAGGCTTTCGCGGAAATTTTGTGCAGTCACCCTACGAGCAAGCGACGTGGCACCCGTGCTCGAATCGTAGCGTTTTATCGCATCCTATTTACGACTTTCGGTCAACTTTAGTCGTAAATTTTGACATAATAATATATTTTTTTATGAAGTGAATCGTGTTTTGAGTCATAAAAACGTACGCGACAGTTGTTGAAAGGTGATTTTTTCGCTGAAACTTTAGCTGAAAGGTCAATCGGTGAAACGGTAAGCAATATTCTACTATTCATTTATTTATGACGGTGAAATGTAACATCATTCATTCAAATTGGTTATCAAATCATAGCGGAGCTTTGAATAATGCAATGGTAGAGCTTTTGAGGGCGAAAACACGCTCTTGATAGAAACCAATTAAAATAGTAAATTTATACATTCTAATTAACTATTAATAATAATATTTGTATGTATTCATTATACCTACGCTCCCGTATTCATTTATTTAATTAAAATAGCTTAAAAAGCAATTACAAAAAAAAATGTAACTTAAAGCTAAAATTACAAAATAAACTTAATTATCTACATACATATTAGCACTTGTACAGGGTGTTGTTTAAAGGCTGCTAGGAATCTATGAATTTAGTTTATTTTTCTAAGACCTTCTGGCTGTTCATTTTATTCAACAACATCCCTGTACAAGATATTTTTCTTTGTGATCTTAGTGATACATTAATAAATTATGAGATAAAAATTTTAATTTGGACGCTTTTTCTGTGGAACGATGTTTTTTCACATTCGCATTTATCGAGTTATTTCTTTTCATTTACTGAAATAATACTGAAAAATGTATAATATTCCTTTCATGTTAATTTTCCAATGCCAAAATGAATTTGATACTACATTTTTTTTTTATCAAACGCAATGGCAATATCGTTACGCTTAGCTAGGCTAGGTGGCTTTGCCACATCCCCGAAGCAATTCAATAAGAACGACATCGCCTACGTAGCTTAACTTAATAAGAGCACAAAAAATGAAAATAAAAGGAAACAATATAATGTACGAAAGTAAAAAAAAAACAACAAAATAAAATGAAAATGCGTTGCGAAAAAAATCGCAAAAATCGACGAGAGCGACAAGCACTCGGAGTGCGGCATTAGACGTCGTAATCCATTTATCACTGTTGCCATAACGCGGTTTTTCCAGCCGCATTTTCGCGAAAATTCAGCGATGGCATCGCGGCGGGAAAATCGGCTCGGTGACGCGACGCGTCAATTAGCCAGGGGCGTTCAACTGCAGATATACATATATCAACCACTCCAAAATGCAAGATAAGTCACTGTCGGATATTCGTGTGAATATTTTTGAACCGACATTTTATATGTACGTGTATCATTTTCGTATCAAACTGTAAATAAACAATTTATTTACATAAATAGCGATATACCTGTATATGTAGTTACATAATATCGAATGTATTTGTGCGTGTTTGTAAAATTACGCACATTAAATCTGATTTATTGTTATTTATAATTTGTGCAATGGCTTTTACTCGATTTAACAATTTTAGAATTATTGTCAAAGTTTTCTTAGATTTAGATAAATTTCAAGGTAAGTATTCCAGTGCCCATGTAAATGTATATGTATAATTTTATTATAAAGTTATAATGCGTACCCAACGAGGCAGTATATGACGTTTTAGAGCTTTGGGCACTTCATTCCTGTAAAAGTTTTGGGTTTAATTTGTCATATTCCCTTCAGTGCTCATCATATAATTCGTATGTATATACATACATATGTAGTTGAAAAGTGCAAATTTTGCTACAATTACTAACCACGAATAAAACTATCCAATGTGATTAGTATGTTGTACATAATGGGATACTTCGATATATTTCATACCAGTATTTGTAATTTGTTAGTTTTATTTGATGACGAATGGGGTGACTGTTTGAGGGTTGAAATTAGAACGGCTTACTGCGGAATGAGGGTGTCGAAAGCCCATCTGTAAGGGTGAAAATAAGCCAGAAATCTCTCGTCGAGATATCGAATCGTCACCGGATCAAAAGCCTTAAATATAACTGCGTCAAAAGCGATTCGAAGCCTCGCCACGTCAAACGCATTCATACGATCAAAGTTTAAGGTAGGTACTGTTATTAATATACGCATATCGAACAGACCAAACAAATTTTGAGGTAATAAAAGTATCTTTCAGATGGTTATAATTGAAAAAATATATATTTAAAACATTTTGATGAGATTTTTTTTATTCATTTTAACAACGGGCTTCGGTAAAAATTTATACCGAGAATTGAAGCCAAGTAAATGGGTTCGAGTAATACTTTTCCTTTTTTTTTTGCCTTTTGAGAGAAAGAAATAAGAAAAGGTCATGTAGACCTTTGAAAAAAAAAAAAAAAAAATACGAGATCGATGGAATGTAGTAAAGAGGTTAGTAATGGGGCTGACGCGAGAAAGTATGGTATACCACTTCCATTTTTTCTCTCGAACGATATCGTTAAGACGTGATTTATTTCCTATTTCATTTATTAAATATGTACGAGTATAGTTTTATTTTTTAATTTATTTCAGCCTAGTGATGTTACTTAAGATATGTGCCACTAATTATGTGATCATAATAAATTGAAAAATTTTTTGTAAGCTCGGGAGTGAAATTCTACCACTAAGTTTGCAAAAAAACTCAATTAAAACTTAACAGGTTTTTAAATTGCCAGAGCAACAAAAATTTTCCATGCGTGACAAATGCTTGAATACTTTTATTGTTGTTTATATGTACATATGTATAAATTCACTCCTAATTGAATGTTACATGAAGTTACATTAAAAATTACAAAATTACATTAAAATATCCGCCTACAACTCTATGTCGTTTGATAAACGTGTAAAACACTCATAATTATATTTCAAAGTAGGAAAAACTCATTATTTTGCTTTGTGCTTTTATTAAGTCAATCTTTGAAGCCTCGAGACTGTTAGTTCCAATCGAACGATCAAACGAGTTCATCGATTTTTCGAGCTCTGAAACAACAATATTATATTATACATATATTTATTGTTTGACGCGAAAATGATTTTATATTTATTTGGAAAAAAAGATTCGTTTCAAACGAAAATTTTACAAACGTCCGTATACACATACATAAACGTTATTAGGAGATATAAAATTTATAAAACGTAACAAAAAATTCAGTATACGGGTAAACAATTTAACCGAAAAAGTTTAATAAAGGGGCGGAAGGATGAAACAGATAAGTTTACGAGTGACAGTTAGCGACAAGAGATAAGGTTAATTAAAAATTAAGCTCCGGACCGCAAACAAAGCGAGCTTTAATTAACCCTTCCATTGGTTTTTCATAAATTCGCCTTACATAATGCTTTTTGTTGCCGAATCAAAAAATATTTTTCGCATTTATCAATTTTATTTTCATTGCAAAACCTCCGTATTACAGTTTATTCCAACGAACCAATCCAATTGAACAATTAATTAACAGTTTCGCGGGAAAAAAAATTTCCAACCATTAATAATTCACCCTATTGCATGTCTTTGAAAAAAATCTAAAACGGTGCGTCAATTGTTTCTATGGTTTTTACATGCATACATGCATACATACATCATACATGTAATGTTAAGTAATAATTGTTTGGAGCGTTTTGTCTCAGACTGGAGCAATCGAACCGTAATGCGAAATCGCGTGTACGACAAAACACGAAACGATTAGATACTATGTACATATGTATAGCATTTCTGAGCGTCGAAAGCTCCAAACAGCTTTTGATCCGCTGAGACGCGTTCTATACATAGAAATGTATGTAAGTACGAGTAGTGAGTGTGTCGCCAACGACAATGGGTAATCCAATTACCATCTCTGGTAATGGAACGTTTCATACCAGACGCGTGTGTATGTAACATTTCCAATTGCTAAACAACTTTTTGACACAATGGAGAAAGGAGCTTCTGAAACACACGCTAGAAGCCTCTGGCAAACGACGGTCGCACCGCAATAATGCGCCTCGTTTTGCGCGACAAAAGATTATTTAAAGTACATTTTAAGCTTTACGATAGACCTTCCGTTTGACGACTGACGCAGATTAAACTGGAAGCTCGGGAAAAACAACCGTCTAATCCAAAATCTTACCTATTCACCAAAGCACACATTCCATTTACTTTTCAATTAATTGCAATATCGTATGCATATTTGAATGAACGACAAAAAATAGCTTTGTATTGTTATATGTGAATGCTATTCGTTTATTCATTGGTATGACATGACACAAAGAACTTTGGTATAAGCAAGGTCTATAATTTTGCATTGTTCACTTTATAAACTTTATTCGTTGGTGAAATAACAGGGATAAAGAAATAAATTGTCTCTTAAGGCGTATCGTACCGTCAAAGCTTCTTATATCACTAATATACCTTTCATTGTTCTTTAAATACATATAACTATAGCTTTTAACGCGCTATATTTATTCAATTTAAAAATATACTATTTTTAAAAACGGGAATATGTTAAAAACATAATATATTTTTCTTGTAATTACTCTCAGAAACTAAAATACGCCGAAACCTTCGAAACAAATTTAAGTTTAATCGCAACTAAGAAAAGCGAAGCTAAGGGAAGGAAAAAAAGGGGCTATCTTTAGTAGTTGATGAATATTTGATGATCACTTCCGCAAGCCTTAATATAAAATATTTTGATTTTTATTAATGAAGTTTATAAAACAAGACCTAAAAATTTAAATTATTTGACGGGAAAATATATTCGTATATTCTATATTTTTATTATTAAGAAAAATATTGATTAATAAAAAAAAATTAGTATTTTATACTAAGAAATCATTGTGCCATATTAAAAAATTTTCTATCGAATATAATTTTTTTTCCTTACGGAATAAGCTTCCCCCGAAAATGAATCAGACATAACAGTGGATATTCAGGAGAGCTATTCCATCGCTTTTTACGGGAGACATCTTTGCACGAAAGGTCTAAAGCGTTCATCGAGAGCCACTCTAAATATTCTTCCAGAGATCGACAACCTTCCATCCAAGACATAAAACGAAATCGAATACTTTCGTACGTGATTCGGAATTAAACAGCACTGTCGTAACGGATACTAGCCTACTGGGAGGGGGATGAAAAAAAAAAGGTTTTTTCCGCGAAAAGCCCTCGAACCGAAACAAGCTGAACATTTCCTCGAGGGTTTCTTAGCGTGTGAACGGCGACGAAAGAAAAAAATAAACCAGTTGAGAACCACTATTGCGTGTAAAGGGAAAGGGTGACCGTGCTCTTCGATAGGGATACATTCGTTTCGGATTTAGCCCGCGGGTAACCTAATTTGAGACGACGGCCGTAAAACGCAAACCCTTCGTTTAATAAACGACACGAGTAACGCCAGCTACTCGTACAGAGCGCAATCCGACAGTGTTGAACGTACCCAATTTAGGGTCAATCAATCCGACGACTTCCGGTTGAACCGGGCCGTTCAAACTTTGCATGAGAGGGTTTGTTAGTTGCTACTGTACGCCACTCGTGTAATACACGATCCGTTTGATGTGCCACCACAAATTCGTATCATGTCACATATGTACGCATCACTATATACATACATACATGTGGGATCTGGTTTCTAGCGATCGTAGGAAATAATAGAAATCGTGTTTGTAAAGCTTCAATGTTTATTGGTATCTATGCACATCTGTCACTCCGGGTTATCCAAAGACAACTGACTACTCTCCCTCGCACCCTCGCTAGCGTTCTTGTCACCTCGTATGCCTGTTCGCCACATTCACTCAAAAATCATTCCTACATACATACATACATATATACATATGTATAATACCGTAAGCGTATGCCTGCTTGGGTCGTTGGATCACGCTCGCATTGCCAACATAACGTGCAAATTGTTTTAGCGGTGTGTTGACAACACTCCGTTAACTGTCAAAAGTGGTTTGAGTCGACAATGCGATGTTATGGCCATATATATATTCAATCGCCAATTTGACTGGATGTAAAACGAAGAATGAAACTAGGGTGGAACGCTTTTGGAAGAATTAACATAGTTTTTAAATCCAACATCCCACTATGCTTAGATAAGAAGGCATACTACTGCCAGTTATGACGTATGGATGTGAAACGTGGATGCTAAATTCAAGAATGTTCAGTATAACAAGAAGAGATCGTAAGAGGAATAGATGGGTAAGAAGCATGACCAAAGTGGCAGACATAGCGAGAATAATGGATGGCAGATGGACGCGAGAAATACTGGAATGGTATCCGAGAGGATCTGAAAGAAAGCAAGGTAGACCGAGTGGACGATGGGCTGTTGAATTGAGAAGAGAGAGTCAAGTGGATGCAGATTGCTCGAGACAGACGGGAATGGAAGAGGATTGGTAAGGTCATCATCCAGCAGTGGATGGTGAACGGTTGAAAATGACAATGATGATGATGAATTACATATACATTACATACATATGAATAAAATTTAATAATATTAACAAAATATAATGAAATTAAATTAACTTAAATAATAACATAAAATTAACAAATATTAAAATGAAACATAATTGATATTAATATCAAATATAATCAAAATACATTAAATTAAATAATTATATAAGAATGTGTAGAGTCAAGTGGATGCAGATTGCTCGAGACAGACAGGAATGGAAGAGGATTTGAGAGGCCTTCATCCAGCAGTGGATGGTGAACGGCTGCAATGTCAAACGGGCTACGGCTTGTACTGTTATTGTTCAAACCAGTGCGCAAGGGTGGGATTTGCTAGGTGGGGTTAGAATCCACCATCATATGACGGACAAACTCTCAAGTGTACATA
The DNA here is from genome assembly GCA_022651745.1 of Parapsyche elsis. Classification (NCBI taxonomy): domain Eukaryota; kingdom Metazoa; phylum Arthropoda; class Insecta; order Trichoptera; family Hydropsychidae; genus Parapsyche; species Parapsyche elsis. The sequence goes on from JAGVSN010000006.1 coordinate 1,676,211, forward strand.
TATATGTACATATGTACATTGAATTGAGTTACAAAGAAAAGAAATACTTTATTATGTAACCATAAAACGTAGTATCTTCACGTACAGGCATGAAGGGTCAAAATGTCGATAGAAAAGTTCCATGTAAAGAAGAGTGAATAATGTATCAACAAGAATAAAGACGTGGCATAAAACGTCCGTTGACTACTTCGGAAAAATACTGCCAAGTCAAAATGTTGATATTTGTTGTACGTACATAAATGCATACGCAGTTTCAGCGATACAAATATGTACATTTTATGCACGGTTGTGTCGCGCTGTATATGTATCTATGTATGTATATAATGGGGTTAAAAAGTAATCTTTCCATTTGAATTAATCCAAATGATGTTGCAGGCTATCCGAACGCCATTCCAAAATTAATTCATAAAGCGTTCGAGTTCGTGTTTTAATTTAGAAAATAAATTTTTATTAACCGTCGCCGTTTCTACATACATACGTAAATCTCACTCTATTTTTTTGGTACCTACGTATATAGAGTAAATTGAACAATATTTTTTTTTATTTTTCAATAAAAGCTTGTATACATTTCATTACGGTGGAAGTTCGTTTTAAAAGCTCACGGTGCGTTGGAACACGAGCGAATATTTCCAGCCGCTCGCTCGGACGTATTAAGTGATATATCTTCTCGGGCGCGTATTAATCCTATCGCCGATCGTAAATTTGTAGAAACGCGGGGTCGGCGCAAATTTTCAGCTGAACGCCTCAAAAATAAATTTTCAGATATAAATCTGATTATTAATTGAGGTCAGACTTGCCGTGTTTTAGCGCTTACGTTTACCGGGCCATCCGGTAAACACAATTTAACTGTTCGTCCTCGGTGTTTGCCTTTTAAATTGTTTACTTTGCATGTCGCCCGGCCGAAAGGAAACGCCATCGCCTCGGGGCCTATGTATAGTATACGATTATCGTTTTATAAAAAAAAAAAAAACAATTTGATAATTTAAAGTGTGCGGGATAAATTTCAACGCGGATCGTGGGAGAGTGGCGTCAAATTCAGATTTTTCCGAGCTAATTCAAATTTTAGCGAATGGCTCACCTGAAACAACATTAAAAATTGTTAATTTATGTACGTATGTACAATATTTTTTGTATCGAATCGTTCGCTTTTTGTTTGCGGGTTAACTGCGAGTTCATCGCGAGCGGACGGACGGGCACGAAACAAAACGGTTGAGCAAAAGTAACGTAAAATAAATAACCTACGGCATAAACACATTGTGTTTTTGCGGCAAATAAAGCAAATTGTTTTCCTTTGAGTATTTTTTCATCCGTGTAATTAAGTAGAGAAAACTGTACAAAATCGTAAGAGAACATTGGGGGAAAAATTCGTATCCCTTCCATCAACTACATACATACATATATATATTTATACTTCTTTGGTTTATTTATATTATACTAGATAGATATTCCATCAAACTGTCAATACATACGTTTGACATATCGATTTTCGTTCAGAATCCAACCGTTTGGTTGTCGGTTGGAATTGAAACTCGATTAGCGGATTCGCAAATTTAACAGCCATTCTGGATACGAAGCAAGGGATATGTGTGCCCGTAATAACGTTGCAATGCCCAGGGCACATTCATTCATACGGCACGATTTTCATTTATTCATCTGGCACGATGCGGGTTAGAGAAGGCCCTCTCGACTGCTGTCCTCCCCAGAGTGCCGTTTCAGAATTTCTAGACCAGAGCACCTGCGATAATAACACCAGCGCACGTATATTTTCATGTCATGGGCGTTTTTCATCTCGAATTACGTCATTTTTAATTCTATGTATATGTATGTTTGCGGTTTTTGTCTTTAAGGCAAAAGCTTCATTGCTGGATTATACCTCCGAGACCGCTATATAGCGTAACAGTGAGAGTCATACATCGAAAGCTATATATATGTATGTATGTACGTATACTATTTGCCATTAACACAATTAAGCAACGAAAGTATGAAGGTAGGCTTAAAAATTAATTTTAATAAAACTAAAATTATGTTTAATGAATTTTGCACGCAAAACGTAGTCACTGTAGATAATTAAATATATTGTAGAGATAGTTGATAGTTATTTATACCAAGGACAATTGGTGAATATGACTGGTTGTAAAGAAGTAGAAATAAAACGAAGAATGAAACTAGGATGGAGTGCTTTTGCAAGAATGAACATTGTTTTTCAATCCAACATTCTGCTATGTTTAAAAAATAAGGCATACGACCAATGCGTACTGCCAGTTATGACGTATGAATGTGAAACGTGGATGCTAAATTCAAGGATGTTACGTAAGATCCAGTGCACACAGAGATGCATGAAAAGATGTATGCTCGAATTAAGAAGAAGAAATCGTAAGAGGAATTAATTACATGGGTAAGAAGCACGATCAAAGTGGCAGATACATATGTATAGCGGAATTTATGAAAAAGTTAAAGTGGCAATGGGTTTGGACACATAGCGAGAAATACTGGAATGGTATCCGATAGGACGTGAAAGAAAGCAAGGTAGACCGAGTGGACGATGGGCTGATGAATTGAGAAGAGTGTGTGGAGTCAACTAGATGCAGATTGCTCAAGATAGACAGGAATGCAAGAGGATTGGAGAGGCCTTCATCCAGCAGTGGATGGTGATAGGCTGAAAATGATGATGATACTCTTTGCTGTGTGCGTGAACCGGCGTTCACGATTCGTTTGATTTGATTGAATTATTCACAGACATTAATTTATTATCTTATTTAAATTTTTTCCTAGAATTCATAGGGGCGAGATTAAATATCGTTAATTTATTATTTAAAAGAGCTCGCTTTTTGAGCGGTGAAGTAATTTTTATTTTATATATATTATTTCTGAGTGGGTGGGGCTGGTATGGCAGCGCACAGTACCTCGTCTGTGAAAATTTATTTTAGGAGCTTTTTCAAGCTTTCGAATGTCTTGGTGGAATCCGCCGGACAGCGACTGGAGTGTAGTGGCTTGGTCGTGATGTTTAACGTTATATTTAGGTCGGCCGTAAATAAACCCTTTAAACGAGGAGGGGTTCCTTTTAGATTAAAGGGGAACTTCGCCTTTGTTCGGTGCTTTATTTTAGAGAATCGATAGCCCGAAGAGGACACCGGACGAGACTCTGAAATCTTTCGACTACCGATCGCCGAAAGCCCTTAACGGTTCTCGCTTAAAATATAAAAAAAAGGTTTGCATCAAAAAAAATTCGGGTGTGGCCAACCCATGACTTTATCCATATATTTGAGGAATACAAACAGTAACGAAATTATTTTTTCAAGTACGCAAGTAAATAAAACGCATGCACAGCACCACACCAACCAACATACATATCATGAAATTACTGTGTTGAGTGCGTGCGCGTATGTAAAATACGATCTTCGGCATATATTCAAATTAGAAAAACTGCCATTTTCGCTCGTCAGAAGTTAACTAAAATCACAGTATCTCTTACGGCTAACGTGAAAACTATAGATATGAAATTTCGTCAAAATTCCCGGAGCCGTTTCGGAAATATTCTGTTGTAAACTTTTCGACGAAAAAAAAAACCCTACTTCCGGTTGACTAATTTTAATTTTTTTTTTTTTTTTAAATATGATTTTTTCTCAAAATTACAATATTACAATATTGTGACGATACTACATATTTAAAAGGTCGAAAAAAATAAAAAACAAAAAATCGTTCAAGAGTAAACTGCCATTTTCGCTCGTCAGAAGTTAACTAAAATCACAGTATCTCTTAAGGCTAATGTGAAAACTATAGATATGAAATTTGGAGAAAATTCCCGGTGCAGTTTCGGAAATATTTTGCGGTAAACTTTTCAACAAAAAAAAAAACCTACTTCCGGTTGACTAGTTTTATTAATTTATTTTTTTTTAAATATCAATTTCTCTCAAAATTACAACATTACAATATTGTGACGATACCACATATTTAAAAGGTCGAAAAAAAAAAAAAAAAAAAAATCGTTCAAGAGTAAACTGCCATTTCCGGTAGTCAGAAGTTGACTAAAATCACATTATCTCTTAAGGCTAATGTGAAAACTATAGATATGAAATTTGGAGAAAATTCCCGGTGCGGTTTCGGAAATATTTTGCGGTAAACTTTTCAACAAAAAAAAAAAACCTACTTCCGGTTGACTAGTTTTATTAATTTATTTTTTTTTTTAAATATCAATTTCTCTCAAAATTACAACATTACAATATTGTGACGATACCACATATTTAAAAGGTCGAAAAAAAATAAAAAAAAAAAAAATCGTTCAAGAGTAAACTGCCATTTCCGGTAGTCAGAAGTTAACTAAAATCACAGTATCTCTTAAGGCTAATGTGAAAACTATAGATATGAAATTTGGAGAAAATTCCCGGTGCAGTTTCGAAATATGATTTTTTACCGGATTTTTGAATTTTCTGCACGAAAAAAAACCCTACTTCCGGTTGAATGATGTTGACCAAATTCCTTATGGCTTTTAAACTTTACGTGAAAATAATAGATATGAAATTTCAACTTGATAGACTTGATAGTTTCGGAGAAAACACACAGACACATAGTACACAGACATACAGACATACAGACATACAGACATTTTCCAGAAATCATGAAAACGTGATCAGGGGATGATACTCGATACAAATCAGTCAAAATCTCGAGGTCGAATTTTCGCACGATCACAATACTATATCCGATTAGGATAAAGTAAAAAGAAATTCTCACGGTGTGTTAAAATTTCGTTGAATTTTTAACGACTCGAATGGAAGGTTGCGCACATTCTCTCGCTCGCTTTAATGTACGCGTTCATCTTAATTAAAATGTATAATGAAAGAGATTAAAAATAATATTTCATTAAAAATAAAGTAAAAATTCAGTGCGGTATTTTGTATACGAATTTAACAGACACTAGCATTTGTTTTATATGGAAACTATACAAAATCTGTATTCTATACAGCTGCGACTCAACAGTTACAACAAGCTGTCTGTCCCATCAGTGTGTAATGTAAATACATGTAAATAAATCACAATCTTGTGTGGTAACGACTGCCTTATAGATTATGATACTATTGGCGTGCTACATGGAAGGATAAGGGTCAAATACACGCGGACGCAAATACGTTTCCATTTGTGGATTTATTTTTATGACCCGCGCACCATTCACGCTTGGACCTTCTTATGGCCGGCAAGTATCCATTAGTGTGATTTATCATAAAAGTTTCCTTAGATTATATGCCCGTAATGGTGGTGCATTTGGTGGTATCAGAGTGTGTCGCGGTTTTGGCCGTGGAAAACCTCCGAGACATTGGCTTTCAACACTATAGTCTAATTTTTAACTAATTAAAATCTGAATATACGCACTAAGAGTCACATATTTCGTATTTAAACTTTAATGGACGTATGAATGCGAATTGTAAATTAAGTTATCATATGTAATCTGTTGCTAGTAATACAGATTTTAATGATGAATATTATTCTCAGGTATATAAGAACCGAGTTTCAACCACGAAGTTGAGAGCCAGTGGTATGTAGTGCAATGCCAACTAAATAAAGGTGGGGCGACGTTGCATTAAGGCCGTTAGTTGCACTATAATTTACCTGACTGTGCAGATTTGTGCACTTATGCAGCAACAACATAATGTGTTGCGGTACCATTATAATATTTCAACTCACATACATACATATATTAAGATAATCTTAAGCATCGCCTCATTTTAATTTTGCCGATAAATTGATATGGTTCGTTTCAATGCGGCATTCAACAACTACATAAATGTACATAGTATATTCACATATGTTTTTACTTTATTTTGTTTGTACTTTATCCATAAGTACCTACGTAGTAAACAGTATTGAGATCGTTCGAAAATTCAAACTCGAGATTTTTTATTGTTTGAAGATTTGTGAGACCATTAGCGAAATGCAACAATGATTTCACGTCAAAATCGTAAAATTTATTTATTTGCATAAATGTTTATGTTTGAAAATATTGTAATTCTGCGTTCAAAAGGTAATATTCTTCAAAGGGAGCTTTTATCAAAGCCAGCTTTCGCTTTTACGTCGCCGAAAAAATAAAATGACTGTTTATGTTCAAAGTTTTCCTTAATCCTCGTTGACTCGTCGGGTGAATTTTTTTTTCCACTCGCAATCTTTTTCCACGATCTTTTGAGAAGTGGAAAATATGTCTGGAGAAACCTTTTTATTGTCGCCATAAAGATTTAGAGACATCGACTGTGCGCTTACTTACGTCGACAGATGAGTATGTAAAGCACTCACTTTCATTTTAAAAATTTTATTAACCATTTCGCATCAAAGGGCGATTGTCGTTTTTGATACTTTTAGCCCGTGATATATTGCGTCGTAAACTCTAAAATGTTCCACACGTTACATTGTTGTGCGGGAATGACCCAAATTGGCCGAAGTGCGTTACTTTTGCCCTTTGTCGAGAGATGAAGCCCTCCATTGTTGAAAGTAGATACTTAAGGTCTATTAGCAACAGCCGGTGTTGTATGGCACTCATTTAACCTCCGAGTTGCGTTCTAACACTCCTTAGTGCCACATTAATTGCTAGGGCATTACGATGTCATTACGCCACTCATCATTCAAATTCGCAATAAACTGACGAACTATGTATCTGAAATAGGGCTTGCGTATCTAATTTTTTATGTGTTTATTATCACACGCGCGAGATTTACGCATCAAATTTCGAATGCGTAATTTGAACACGGATTGTTTTCTGTGTGCGCAATTTTTTTATTATCAGCATGATCGCAGTAAATTTCAGTATTGGCGTGAAATCCGCACCATACGCGTTCGAATCGGCGTGACAAATGCACTTTGCATAGGGCGAGCTGCCAATGAAACGGTGCATGGTGCATTTAGTGCAACCCGATTGCAATTGTACTGGATTCTCATACGGACCGGACCATTCGATTCGTTGTTTCTGTATATGTATGTATGTATGTATGTATGTACATAGTTTAACGTGTCGACAATGCATGTACGCCCGTACTTGCATTTTCGATGCAACTAGCGTCGCGTCGTTTAAATGATAAATTATACCGGTCGGATGCAATGTTATGAGCTTTTGATTTGATTTCAATCTGTCACGTAGGCTGTATGATTGCAATTTGATTAAATTTATTCCGATAATATTTAGCATCAATAAAATTCAACTTCAATAATTCTTCATATAAAATAATTGTCATCGGTACGGTTCCAACAATTCAAATTATAAATTCGATTCAATTTTTTTTAGTAGGCATAAAGGATTTTGCTAGTCTCAATTTAAATAAAACTTTCTGAATAATTATTTAGTTTTCAATCGAAATTTTCTCTCGAACGCTTTTCAAACTTCATAATTAAATACATTAGTTAGAAACTTACAAAAAAATCATTTTAGTTACTAGGTACATTACCGAAAAGTTTACTTAAAATACTTAAACGATATTGTAAAATCTTTTGAAAGTTCGAATCAGATTGTTTCGTACATACGAGCTGATTCTAGCGCTCTGTAGTTAAACGATGAAATAAATAAAAAGCGTATTTTCGAAAATGATAATGTGAAATTTATTAACCCCCAGAGTGCCATAAACGAAAATTTGTTTTTGTCTCGCAGCCTTAATGTATTTTAAACGCATGCGTGCATTTTGAACTTTATAAATAAATCACTCTAACAGTAATTTATTACGCTTATAATTCACTCTTAATTTGTACAACGCATTGTTAACCCTTTAAATCTCGCACGCCACTCTATTATATTGGAAAAGTTCGCGAATTATTTATTAACACCGAAACCGAAAAGGTCTACAGACCCAATTAGCGTATAGTATGTATGTAATTCAAGTAAACTCTTAGATTCAAGCGTGGATGATAGATTCGGTTCCTGCAAGTGAACCGAATCGTACTATCATTCAATTATATCTAACTGACGTTGATTGTATTCCGCCAATTTTGATTGAATCCAAGTTTGAAATCGTGCTGTCGTACAGCACACCAAGTTGGAAGATGGAGTAAATTAAGATTATGCATACGCTTTGATCGCTTTGTGACGACCGATTCCGATAGGCGTCCCTTTGATATCGGACGCCTTTTGTTTGGTCAGCCCTATCGATGTCCATGGATCTCTACCACCCCATTTCCAACCCATTTGTGACGGACAAAAAATCGCAATAGGGTCACGAGAAACTCACCCCCTAGCCAACCACCCTCAATCGGCCACTTAACTACGGTCCGAAATGACGACTCGCTAACTGTCGCTGCGATAGCGTATCTGATGGGATTTCCGCTTTTTACGCACATAATAGAAATGGAAAGATCAAAACTTTTCTTTTCTTTTCGTCGTCCGCTCTTATCTCCGGTCGATCGTTTCAATTTCTACGCGTTTGACCCACTAATTAGACTGGGCCCGGTCGAGAGATTGCCGATGCGCACTTAAGGCGCCTGTAAACGATCAACATTTTTCAGCAATATTGCTCGTCAAACATTGAGCAACATTTTCAACATGTGGTTCAATTATTGCCGGAAAGTAGTTGCTATTTTATTATTGCCCAGATTCGTCAAAGATCAACCACTCGTGTCGTGTCGTGTCCGCATCTCAGCGACAGAGACCCGCGCGTATGTGAGAGAGCAGGAAAGAAACATATATTGTCGCGTATTTTCGATATCATCGGTAATATGTCAACAATACTCGCCAACACACTGCCATACCAGCAATAGTGGAACAATAGTGTCGGGAAAAACGACTATATTTCCGGCCCACATCACCATATTGCAGTAATGCTTGCCGGCAATACGTTGCCGTGAAAATGTCACACAAAACATGTCACTTGTGTGCTCCCAGAATATTAGTAGAACTTTTATACTTTGTGATGCCAAAAAAAATTGTGACGTTATTCGGATGTGTCACTTGACTGCCCTAATAGAATAATTAAAGAGGAACAAAGTTGCATTCATAGCTCATTTGCGCGAAATCATTTTCAAAATCAAAACCTTTGTGCTCCGTAAAACACACTATAAATATACATATGTATGTATATAGCACCCGATGACACTGCGATGGGCATTTACTAGTAAATATTAATATAGTGAATTTACTTATGTACCTTCAAATAATATAAAGATCTTAGAAAATAAGATTATGATGATGATGTGAGTGATGCATTTAAAATGGTAAAATTAAAGCTTTATTAACTCATTTTTGGAACATCTTGGACATGTCACCTTTATGCTCTGAGGACGCGATATCACCATATTCCAGTAATATTACCGGCAATGCTTGCCGTGAATATGTTGATCATTTACAGGCACCTTTAGGTTTTTAAAATTGGCGCGGCGTAAAGGCGCTCGCACAACTCTGCGGATTTTGCAAGTCTGATGCCGCCACTTCACATTGGCGCGAATGTTCGCCAACCGTTGGTCTTAGGTGACGTCGTCGAATTCTAACGAGCATTCGCATGGAAGTGACTGAATGTGTGACACTGAATGCGGAGGGGGGGGGGGGGGAGGTCCGCCATCTTGCTTTATTCGCTGTTGCCCCGTTTCGAGTGGGGCAACCGCGAGCATTCGTTCAGTGCGTTGGCGTGAACGCAAACAAGCGACCACCTACTCCATTGCTCGTCAGTGTTCGCCGAATGTGAAGTGGCGGCATGAGAATTGTAGTGCGAACACATGGCACGACTGCAGCAGCGCCATTCGACACATGAACTTCACTCAACACTCAACGGCCGAATAGCGAAATACCATGTGTCACCTCGCTTTTGAAACGTTTGTATTTCACTCACGATTCTGACATGAACTCTTCAGATGAAGACGAAGCTCTCATGTTGGCCGCATATTTATATGAATGGTTAGTCAAATACTTTTATTGTTGAATGTAATATTTATAACGGTGCATCATCAAGGATCGGTTGACAAAATCGTCCGGTTTAAAAAATAGTGTTCAACAAATTCCGTTGCGTTTTCGCGCTGTTTTCCGGTAGGAAATCCGTAGTGGTGTAGGCGGCGCCGTTTGCGGGTATGAGATACAATTACTCACCACATCAAACGCGCGATATTTGGGCGTTTACTTCGCTAGGCGAATACGAATTGGCAGAGGTGTGCGAGCGCCCTAACATTCGAATTCCGAGTGTGTCTTTACGAGTCGTGTCGGACTCCAATAGGCCGTGTCCGGTTCGAACAAATTGCCGGAAAATCGTCGTCGAAGTTTAGTCGTCAGGACTTTTTAATATGCGGGGGCCGTATCCTGTTTAATTGCTTTCCGATTCGACGCAAAAGTTCGACGCGAATTTCCACCGACGAAAAACTGACGATGTTCGAACGAAATCGAAAAAAGCAAAAATAAAACTAGAGATGGCTCCTTCGTGTCGGTTGAATTCGAATTTTCCGATAGGTTCGTGTTTGCGTCGACGCTTTTCTTTTTACAACGCCGCTTTTCCTTTGTCGAGAAACCTTAAATTTTCCAAATATCACTAATTATACAATTAAAATTCAACGACGTAGCTCTGCCGCTACTGTATACTCCATCGTTACAAATACTTTACACGAAATCGAGAAAACCTTTAGAATTTTTATTGCAAACGAACGAATTTCGAATCGTTAAAAAATTTAAATGATGTATTAAGCCGCGTGTTCAGAGCCTATGTTTTTAAACAGCTTCGTTTGGAAAGCTCGACGCGTAACAAGCTCACAAATTGTCGTCCTCCAGTGACGTTTCACAAGTCGTTAAGCACGAAATACAGAACTTGGCTAGTTACACAGTGAATATGCAACATCCGAATTGGCACAAAAGTACACTCACAAAACGTACATATACATACGTATCTTTACGTTCAAAAGCGGACAAACTGTTGTGCGGTTTAAATAAAATTTTGACCAACTCAGCTAGTTTGAAATGACTCACGTGTGTAATTGTTGGTTCAACAACTATGTAAATGCAGATACAATTCGATATTGATTCAATCTAATCAAAAAACATTTTAATGGTACATATACATATGTATGTATTTATTTGCCGTTGATAAATTCCCATCGAAGTTTAGGAACTATTTTATATTGGGAAACGTCGACAAAGTGCCCCATTCGGCCGAAGGGTGATATAACTCATCGAAATTAATGGATTCCATTCGATCCGTCCATGAGATTTTCCCGTATTATGTCCCGAATGGGGGGAAGGTTGGGGGTGGCTGATTAAGTCAAATCCTATCCATTCGGATACAAGATGAATCTGAGTCGATCATTTCGTTTGGCGAAGTTAAGTCGTATTTGTCACCCAGAGCAGGAACGCAATTACGGACAACGGACCAAAACCCAAAACCGTTAACTATTATTTACATTAGTTGGAGTCTGATAATTATTAAGACGAAACTTTCTGCTTTCACTGTCAAAGTGTGCATATATTTTGTATGGAAAATTGTCATAACTACGGCTGTATATAACAACTATGAATTAGCATATAACTTTTACAAGTAAGTTGTCAAACTTGTAAATGTATCGAAAGTGTAATATTTGTTGTGAATTTGTGTCTGAAACTAACTTTGTTTCGAGAAAATGAAATGTTACAAACTCCGCTTAATACAAATCATGGTAAAAGCACGAATGAACAAACAGTGAGATGGCATACGCGCACTTTTTTACGGGATAGCTCGTGTAATAAAATACATATCATACAGTATATATGTAGGTACACAGCTTAATTTAATTTCGAAACGCCTTCCGTATTAACGTAAATATTTACGGCGTTTCGTGTCATTCCACTCGCGCTAAACCAATTACTCACATTTTACTAACGTTTATTACATTGGCGAATGTGTAATGACAATAGATATATGTATGTACATATGTACGTCCTAATTTGCTAATTTAAATAAATGTATAATCTGTCAAATGGTTTAAATTACACACTATTGCTATAAATAGGATTTATGCGAAGATTTTGAATGAAAGAGCGCGCTTCCTTTGATATGATTTGTTTTTCACGCAAAGCTTGTTTATGATGTAATCTTATTTTCGAAAGCCCGAAATTTATCATATCGATATAAAAATAAACCTTCTGGATGGGAGTTCGTATGTTAATGTTTAGTTTGTGTAACAAACACGCCGAATAAGCACGAAATGTTTTCTTTGAAAATTGGGATCACATGTAAGGGATCGATCGTCTGAAGTCCCACAAAAAACCTAGGAAAAATAAATTGTATTTCGTGCCGGAGAAAATCAAAATAATAAAAAGCACAATATAATGCACGTCTTGTGCTTCGCGTGTTCACTACACGATTTCATGCATGCGGAAACACGCTGTAGAATAAATCTGTTCAGCGAAATTCACCGCAAATATGGTGTCAGTACTTTCAACGCGTGTTCTCAAATATACTTATCGTCTGAATTTAAATTTTATTCAATATTTTGTAATGTGTTGGCGCGATTGCTATCCCATACCTTTACAGAATCCAGTTTCATAAAAAAAATCATAAATAATGTACGCGCTATGAAGTTGTAATAAAAGGCGCCAAATTAAATTTGAGCAAATTTATTTCGCACATCCCATCCCGCAAGTGTACTACGCATAATTGCAGGGGATGTCATATATTACGTTCATAATTACATTTCACAGCACTTTGTACGAAAAGACATTTAATTTTCTCGTTTCCCGTCGCCGTTAAGGGTTGTCCTAACAGGGAAAATATTATTACAACCGGTAAAATGTAAAAAGACCTTTCTTTTTAAATATGTTACGTTCGTATCGCTTAAATTTCCAATTTAAAAGGGTGACGGCGAACGGCCGTTTCAGGTCAAACGAAAAGTCCAAATGTATGTATGTACATAATGCATAATATGTACGTAGGTAGGTACGTACATATATGTACGTGTTTGAATAACTATTTTCAGTAATTTTTTTATATCGAGCATATTACAAAAATATAATAATAATAATTTGCTAAAAACAATATTATGATGAATCGTTGGTATATGAAATATAACAATGTAACATGTGCTACTATGTAAAACAAACGTCAAAAGCAATTTAAATTAATGAGCAACAGTCCGGATAATTAGGCGGGTCAAGTAAAATAAAACGAAAATGAACAAAGACTATAATTTTTTGCAATTTCACGTTTGCGGACGAGACAGAAGTTGGTTTTGAATTTTTATTTCTCACAACCCTTTTTTGCACCATCAACTTTATAATCTCACACAATGCGCATAGCAAAAACGGATCCGATATTTTTTTAAGACTGTCCAGTTTTTCCATACGTATCCAATTCTACATATTTAACGATTCGACCCGAGCGCGCGCGCTGTAAAATTTTGTTGCCGGTCATATTCGGAAAACGTTGCAAAATTATTCGTATGAGCGTTCGCAATAAATCGAAAATTGCATCGATTAAATTTGCGCCGTTTAACTTGGCCGTTTTTTTCTTGTAGGTATATGAACAATGTTTATATCGATATAAAAAGCAATTCAATATATTTTTATTCGCTTTAACGTGTAATCTAATAATCTTTTTTTTTAGGCGTATTATATTTATCCCACCCTCTCCCCATTCCTTTCATTTTATCTCTCCTAAACCAAACCTACCTTTATTTCAAGTACTAAGACCAATTCCCTCACAAATGAATTATACTTTTGAGATTACTGTACTTTAGGTTCGACTAAGCTACACTAAGTTAGGAAGTTAGGTTGAGCTAGCCTAGGAGGCTAGGTTAGATTGATAAATCTAAAGCATACTACACACAAAGACAACATTATATCAATGTTTTGACCTTGTGTGAGGTTTTCAAATTACATATGTATGTATGTATGTATGTAGTTGGTTGCTGTACGTTTTGTGCCAGCAACACGATTTTCGTGTGGGAAAATTACTTGAATCCGGTAAGATTCTGCATATTAAAAAATCTAGATCGGCCGTCTCGTGTTGAAATTTGTCAATTTATCACATATACGTACATACTATGTAGCTTTGTAGTTAGAGCGTTAGTCTCTCGAGCGAACGTCGAAATGATTTTCTCGATGATTTTTTTGACCTTAATTATCGTCATTGGCTTGATGTGATTAGAATATTTCAATTAATCTAACTTAGTTGTGAGATGGTTCCACCAAAAATTTGCATCACATCAATAAATTATTCTCAACTTTCCCTCCAGCAAATAAACAAACAATTAAGTTGAGAGACAGTTCCACTAAATTAGCACCACCCAAAAATTCCTTCAACTAATCCGTTCTTTCCCCTCCTCACTTCAATTCACTCTACTAACGCCGGGCCCCCACGTGTGCTATTGGCACCCATTGGAGCATATAGAATATGTGTGGCTGATGAATTTGCGTTGATATTATCAAGTTGGTGCGCCTGCGGCCAACGGCCAACCGTTCAGAGTCGGTAAACTTCACACATCAAAGAATCACTAACCGCTACGCCACACGTCGTCGCGCCGGCTATGCATCGGTCGGAAGTGGTCATATGTAATAGCAATGGAGTGAGCATTAAATATGTACATAGTTCAAGTACAAATATGCAATACTCTCGAATACCAAATCCGCAGAAGCGCGTTCCATGTTCAGGTTGTGTCGCGTGAAATCTAGATAGGTGACGTCAGAGGAAGACCAACTGCAGAAGCAACACCCACAGCACCGCCCACAACATGTGTGGCTGGTACGATCGGTAGCCAATCTTAGCCGACGAATGTGGCTTGCATTGGCAGATTCATCATTCATGTTCATTCATTTATATCCTAGTGCCTTTGTGTTGGGTTATTTGGGTTTTAATCTCTGGTTTGCCAAAGATGAATTTAAGTTTAAGTTTTGGCTTCCTGAGCGGAACAGGGAATCACGGTCGTGAACTCTTTTCTTGCCCGTAATGGCCAGAACCAATATGCATATGAATTGGGCTTTATCAAAAGCAATTAATCTTCTCAACATATTTGCACGTCATATTGACATCTTTAGTGCCAATTATGATGAGATCGAAAAAAATATTATGTTATTTTATATAATGTTTTAATTATTTTTTATTATTTAATTTAATGTATTTTGATTATATTTGATATTAATATCAATTTTGTTTCATTTTAATATTTGTTAATTTTGTGTTATTATTTAAGTTAATTTGATTTCATTATATTTTGCTAATATTATTCAATTTTATTCATATGTACATATGTACATTATATATATGTATATGTAATTCATCATCATCATTGTCATTTTCAACTGTTCACCATCCACTGTTGGATGAAGACCTTTCCAATCCTCTTCCATTCCCGTCTGCCTTGAGCAATCTGCATTCAATTGACCCCACACATTCTTCTCAATTCATCAGCTCATCGTCCATTCGATCTACCTTGCTTTCTTTCACATCCTCTCGGATACCATTCCAGTATTTCTCGCGTCCATCTGCCATCCATTCTTCTCGCTATGTGGATATATGTACAATTATAACGTATTAAATGTTTTATCTCATGTTTGGCCATAGCGAAGAATTGGGGCATGTCACTGTGGTATAATTTGTAAATAAAATTAAATAATTAAAAATGTGTGAGCATAAAAAAACTAGATAAAAACTTCTTTGCAATTTAAAGCAAGTGCAATGTACAAGAAGGAATACACATGTGAAAGAATTGCGTACACAAATGTAGCAAAAGTTGAGGCGAGCCACACACATATGCATTTTGATAATGATTGGACTGAAAGAACACGCTGTATTTCACAAAACAATAGTGTCTCTGTTACACTCGTAACGTGTACGCGTGCGAAAGTTATTGTTGCATGTAGTGAAGATTCGTATTATTCACCCATTCTACACCCACCCACACTACACACGCGCAATGTGTGTTTATGTGTGTGTGTGGCTCGCCTCAACTCTCGCTGCGCGACCTGTATCTGACGTCTAGCTGAGGAGTGGGGGTACCCGTTGGCCGTTACTGGTTTTCGTGTCTGTCATGTCGTTGTTACTACACTGAGGGGGCGGTGCGGGGCGCAGAGACGCTCGAATTTTCTGGGCGGATCTCTCTCTCTCTCGCACGAACGCGAAAGAGCAAGTGAGAGGGCTCCAAACTGAAGGAGTGGGGATATGCGTTACAGTTTATCGCTCGCTCCGTTTGTATGGAAAGTTGGATGAATCGTTTTTACCCTAGCGAGCGAAAAGACTTCTTACTAAAAAAAAATATATATATAAAGTTTTTTTTAAAATAAATTTTGTCTCGTGTATTTTGCCAACCAGTCAAGTCTCAATGACCGAAAATGTATAAAAGTATGAAGGAAAATTAACTGGAGACCTAATATTTTCGCTTGTTTGTTTCAGGTGTGCTTTATCAGTGGTTGTGCGTTAAATGTGCGCGTTTCGCGCGAGGACGTCATAGCGTTGCGTTGGTAGCGTAAGTTGAGGGGGCGTAAGGTACGATGCGTATGGCGGGGTGAGCGCGATGGCGCGCGCGGCACCATGAGCTCGGCGCGCGCCATGGCGCTCTTCGGGCTCGTGTGGCTGCTGCGCATGCGCGGCGGCGACTGCGGCTGCGCGGCGTGCCGACGCGAACGCCGCGCGCGCCCCACTAACATACATCCCCATACGATCAACACCCACACCCTCGACGAAACCATCTCCGCTCATCCGGCAGCGGCCACATCCACCTCCATCTTGGCGGGGGTTGATGACGACGACGATGGCGGTGATGCTGAGCGCACCACGCATCATATAGCTGAGGTGTGCGCGGGCGCAGCCGATTGCGACGCCGCCAACGCAAATGCCACGCTTGACGACGACGTTGCCGTCACGTGCGACGCCACCGTCCAGACGGACTTCGATGACGATGAGTGTTACGTTTACGACGCCGCCGGATTACCTCCTACCTCGCTCTACGGTAAATTTTCATTTATTTTATTTTATAATTTTTAAGAATATTAACAGCGATATAACATATGTACGCCCGTCTTTCGATTTACGCGGTTTTACAAAATGGACATTTTTTTTAATTCGTCCAGTGCGTCTTCTCGCGCGGTTCGTAAAAAAAAACCAGCGTAAATCGAGGGACGGGTGTAATATAATAATTTAATCAGTCCAGTTATCAGCGACGTCCGGTGAGAAATCTGATTGACACAAATTATTTTGAAAAGAAAATTATATACATGTTTGTAAGATGGTGTCTTCTCCGTAGTGAGGATGCGAAGACGTCGTATCTTGGGGTGGGGTAAACGTAAAGTTTATGGGTTACCGCGAGAGGTGTAGAGATGAGGTGTGGTCCAGAAGCTGTCTGAAGAATGGATGAGCGAGAGTTTGCAAACTCTCGCAGGGGTTGGGTTGTCGCAGGGTTGCCAACGCTGGAACGCTGGATAGGCCCGAGGTGTGTACCAACCGTCAATTAAAGACGAGCTGGTGATGTCGCCTTACATGTTTCATTTAGGGTTATTATAATAAATTTATTACGGCACTGAGATTTCTCATCGGGCGCCGAATTGACCGTCGCCGAGTTGACTGCCTATGCCCTGTTCAAAAGTAGAAGCATGTCGTGCTTTTTCAGAGATGGTCAATGCTGGTCATTCTACTCTTGAAAGCTTTGGGATAAACACTACCACTAACCCTCTAGTTTAGATGGTTAGCGTTAGGGTAGTAACTAGAGGGTTAGTATGTATAATTATTAAAAAACAAGTTGTGTCCCCACCGCTCGGGTAGCTTGTTAGTTCTCTATGGTCCACTTGTTATTTCGATAGTAGGTGAAACAAGTTTACATATAATGGATCGTTGATTTGTGGCCATAAAATCACGTTATCGACTCGATGCAGTGTTTACAGATAGCGGTTTGTTGCCAACGCAGTGCTAAAAAAACTTGTTTATGTTGGCAATGCCAGCGTAACCGCAACGATCCATAGACCAAGGCAGATTTTACGCTTATTATATGTAGTGTATGACAAACAAAGTGTAAAAATCAGCCCTCCTTATTTTTAAAAGCTGTAGATATAAGGTTTTTCAACGGTGTATGTACAACTGTAAACGTTTGAGCCCCGTACCTCATGTGTGAATACTTGTGCTAAATTCGATATTGCACTCGTCGAGACCTTCAATCGCCTCGGCAGAAAACTGTAACTTAAAAATAAATATATAATGTAAATTATGTATACAAAAAATATAAAATAAGACACACAGAGAGTAAAACGATACGATTGCAAATGATTATTAAAATTCATTGGTTTCACGAAGACAAATTTCTTATCGCAGAACGTATGCAAATCTTTTCCATTTCCGCCTCGCACGAAATTAATTAAGCACAAGCGAATAAATCATCGATATTTCGGGAAATTAATACCGTCTCGGAAAGGGGGAAGGGGGGAAAATTCGTGGTGTTGGTTCGTTCGCTGTTGGAAAATCGCGCGATTTTCCACGCAGGGGTGGAATGAATTACGCGGCTATTTTGCAGCATCCTAATTAGATAATCTCGAAAGTCTATCCACCCCATCCACCTCCTCCTCCTCATCCAACATTAGGGCGACTTGTTGTCTCTGAAGGTTTCCTCAAATTGGCGCCTAACCCTCCTCCAAAACCAACCCCTCACTTCGTCTACCAATTGAATTACGACGCGCTATAAGTTCGGCGAGGAAATTCTTTTCGTCGCTTGAATGTGAGAAAAAGCCGGCTAATGGATCGAAAGAGTCTCAAGAGTGTAAAGCGGTTCACAAATATACATTATGAGTCATTACGACCCCGTAAATTGGCTCATATTTTTCGCGTATAATTATGGCGAAAATTGAAACAGTTAAAATGGGCCCGGGAGTAATTGGTATCGTTTATGAAAATACGTTTTCAACAATGTCTCATTAGGCATACGTATAATAGTAATATTTCTTTCCGGAAAATATGTATACATATACTAGTGTAAGCCCGTTGAATATCAACGTCTGTTTGTGTGGGTGAGTATATGTGTATTTAATAGTTTTTATAGTTGTTGCATAGATGGCGCGTTATAATACAACAACGCAACAGTTTAGCAAAGTCGCGATCCTACTAAGGAATTATATGTTCAAATATCTCGCATTATCGGCGTTGGATCGTAGCGTAAGCGCTCAATGTTTGAAACCGGTGATATCAGGTTCAAATCCCACTCGCGCGCGGGGACGGTTCGTGTCTTTTAATTATTTACCTCAGCGAGCGTTATCAGCAGACAGACAGACGGAATAGGGCTATTATACATATATATATACGTATAATGTTGATACTTATTTCCGGGCGAATAATTGAATCATAGGATTCAATACAAATTATTAATAAAATATCAATCGAATTTTGTAGAAATATTACAAAAATAGAACATCAATTTCCACGTCGACGCTCTTGTCAACAGAACGCTTAATTTAGATCGACTCTCAGTTTCCGTATGAAACGCATCGCATCTATCAGAATGACACTGACTAAAGTCCTTTCAATGTGATGATTGACGAGTTTGAAAGTATCCCAAGTAGTAATTAATCAATTAAGCTAGATGAACCGAGGAAAAATTTGACTTTTATTTGGGTCTTACTTAAATCTTGAGCAAATTTCAATGTTTGAATATCTCATTTGCGAAATGCGGGCACACTCCACAGAAATCCCATCAGTCGACAAATAGGGACCTCATTAAAGGTATGTGTGTATTTGTATATGTAGGCATGTGTGTGCCCAAGACCCATATTTTTTTTTACGACAAACCACTCCAGGTCAACCCGGTTTAATCAAACCGTGCCGTTTTCAACCTGTACATATGTATATTTGCATAAAAATTAACCATTAGAAAATCACACACTCGAACATTTCCGGTGCACATTAATCAATCAATTATAGCGGTCGTTGTTTTTTTTTATACTAATCAATTATTTTTGATGTCGATCGATAGGGTCAAAGTCAAACCCCACACCTCAAAATTTGTTCGCTAATTTGATTATGCTCGACGGCCTCGAAAGTTAGAGTGCGGATCGCACAATTCCCGGAGCTCCGAACTCACTCGCTAGGTCCCCCTAATTTCGTCTGCGGTTTCAAATGAGATTCGATTTAATATCGAGAGGTCCTCGTAGATTTGGCTCGACACTAATTTGTTTGAATATTAAACTGATTGATTTTTTTGGAAAATTCCACATACATATAGTAAAATCGATAATACTCCGCATGAAATGCATAGTGAAAGAGTAAATACTTTTAAAATTCAATGTTTAAATTCAAAAAGCGCAAAGAACTACCAAACTTCCAAAAGTCCAAAGACCGAGAAAGCTCTTTGTAAAAGTTTACGAGTATCGAGAGATTTGGTTCGCGAGCGCAACGAGTGGTTTACGGGACCCCATAACGAGGGAGCGGTCCCCGCCAGTAAAATGAATAATGAAACAGGTGGAAACAGGAGGTCCATGGCTCGCATTTCAAGGGTCCACAGTCCACGTAAGACCCTATAAAGTTCCGTACCAAAAAGCGAAACCACCCCTGGGTGACTGTAAATGGGGGTGGGGTGTATATCCGATGTTGCGCTCCGTTGCGACAACCGAGAAAAACCGTTTAGCATTTACGACATCGGGGAAAACTGGGACGATCCTTCGCCAAATAAGGAAATTTATGTGTCGACTACCATCTACGTGGATGCGTCACGATAAAAGAAATACGAACGAAAAGATAAATATTATAATTAAAATCTGACCGTAGTGGGTGAATTCGATTGTTGTTAGCCCGTCGAAATGCGAGCAATAAATTTCGTCTGCGAAAAGCGAACGCCACTTACTTTAAGCCGTGTAAATATAAATCAACGTAATTTGTGAAACTTATTGCGTATTTATATCCGAAATGGATTTCTCAACCCCTTGAGGGGGTGTGCCGAGTCTACGCGCAAAAAGCAATTTCATTAAACCAATAGAGCTTTATGGATCAATCGTTTTTATTGTTCTACGACTCACACTTATTATATTTTAGTAGACGTTATAAATGAAAAGTAAATATTTCTCTCGGTTATTGTACTGGTGGAAAAGTCTTGGATCTATAAATTGCACACAACAGTGGAAATTCTGATTTTTAATTTAAACGACAATTTTTTATAGAAATTCTAACTGTATGTAAATGTATGTATAAGTGCATACATACATATGTATGTATACTATAAATTGTAAAAATGTAAGTTTATTTATATATGTGAACTTCCGTTTGACAAACTTTTTGATTAACATATACTCAATTATTATTAGGGCCTATATTTGAATTTTAGTTCAAAGAATTTGATATTGATTAAAACATTTTGCCAATTATAATTGTAATATGGGTATTTGTGAAAATTTTCAATACTTTGTAAAACTTTTAATGTCACGTAAATATTATATATATTTAATATAAGGACTAGCATCTAGTAAGCTACCTTTTTACCCTTCAGGAGAATAGAGAGTGGTCCACGGGGACATAATTTGCTCTACTTTATGGCATCACTATTTATCCTGCAGCATCTTCTACGGCTCTCCGCCAACGGAGACATCTTAAAAGCAGCTTACACAAATACCTTATTTTTTCATCTTACTCCTAACCCAAAAGAGCCTTTGCAGACGCTTCATATTTTCGTATAAATCAAAAATAAAAATCTTTCATTCAGTGATAATTGAAATAGTGATAAGTTTTTTGTTTGTGTATGCATAATCTAATCTCACGACACGTCTCGCGAGTAAGTTAATTTGAGAAAGCTTTCTAAGAGTGTGAGCCGATAATGGTAGCGGCTAATGAAACGTGACATTCGGTTTACACAATGGTGCAGACTAAAAAGGTGGATGTGCAAAAGAGGGATGAGAAATAATAGGTTCACAAGCCACCCTCTCCAGTCCGCAAATCCTCGAAGAGTTGCGAGACTAGAAGATAGGGTACGCCGAACGTTTGTCTCAGGAAACCAACAAAATCAATCACGGTCAAATCCATTAAAACTTGCTTTAAGTTAGTTAAGGTTTCCATATAATTTGATTCGGTTTTATTTAATAATACGTTTCGCGTGAAAGGATTCGAATTAGACGGTGGTATGAAAAGTGAGACTCGTCTTCTGGGTGGTTTGGGGGTTGAATTGTGTCGCTTAATCCGCAACAGGAGCCTTTTCAAGTGAGGGATGAAGCCAAGGATCAAATTGGATCGGAATTCAAATTTCGTAGCGGACGTATGTCTTTCAATTTGTTTATTCGGTGTGGAGTGGAGATGCTTCCGTTGGCCGCCTCTCTCGTCTCCTTTCCCGTTTTTCCCCATTTCCTGGAGAGGTGGGGCTGCGGTAATTGAATTCTCGTGGCGTGCAGACTTTAGGAAAAATATATTCCTGTCCTGGAAGAGATGGCAGCTCTTGTCACTGACAGGAGAGCAAACCGAGCCAAGAATTATCTCACAGCTGCACCACCTAATGCCGACTGCTCACCATTCAATCACTGCGCAAGCTTTTTCTTGTTTGTTGTTTTTGGTCTGAAACGAAAAAGCTGGTTTATTTAAAAAGTAGACGAAAGCGTATGTATCTCTGCATAGTTCAGAGAATTTTAAAATAAACTTCCACACTTATTCCATTCGAGTTGTGAATAAATGGCCAGCAATATATAGCAACAGCTATAAATAATTATTCTAATAAGATAATCGATTAGTCCAGTGCTCGGAAACCGGCGGCTCCGGAGCCTCATGCGGCTCTTTGTGTGAAAACTTGTGGCTCTCGCTATCATCCAACGTTTAGCGTGAAACAATAAAAGGTTGACACACAATTTACACAAAATCAAAACTAATCCTATTTCTACGTATAACGTATAACTTCTTGCTATAAAAAGCATTGTCGTTTTTCAATAATACTTTTTAGTAATAAACTGTCGAATATTAAGAAATATCACTAAATAGCTTATTTCTTAGTGTTATTCATTTCATAAATGCAAGGTTTTCCCTAAATTGGCTCTTCGCTCGAAAAAGGTTCCCGACCACTAGATTAGTATATAAATTTCAATCTGCTTATTGAGATTTAATACATTTATAGACTCATTTATAAACTCACGGAGAATAAGAGTAATAAGAGTCGCAATAGTTCAATATAAACCGGTGCTCATTTATTATTTGCCAATATCCGTACGGCTTTTAGCTCACAAGTTTATGACTTCATGCTCAATTTTCTTATTGCACTTTATCGCCGACGGTTCAAGTCGACGCAAACCTGAACGATTTTAAATTGTCTTTAAAATAAAATATTCATTTACAGTTAAACGTACATATGAGTACGTTTGTGTGATTGTAAATTTATAAATGCGCACGTGTGTGTATTCGAATTGTGAAAATAAATTACACTGCGATACCGACGTAGTGTTTCTTTCGTTTCGTGGCTTTTTCGAAATTCGCACGATGCCGAAATGTAAATCTATTCGAGAACGCTACCATTAACATTAGCATTTGATCAGAATGAATTACAAATAAACACGGTGCGAGTTTGAATTTCAAATAAAATTGGGGGCCATTTTCGCTTTACTACTTTTGTTTTTATTACTTTGAACAACCGCGCGAAGCGTTCTATGTAAAATTTCGAGAATAAACTTTGCTTTTACTATACGCGTGTGAATAAAAAACTAATTCACAATAAAGTATTCTATGTACATACATATATACTCACATATGTATCTTAGTTCGGTTCTCGAAAGCTTTTTACGCTCATTTATCGTGCACATTTGTTTTGCGCTCTAGCATTCACACGTTAAATCAATTTCAATTGAGAATCGTTCAGTTGGTTAGCAATCGATTCGATACAATTTTAAAACCATCTGCCGATGCGACATAATGCAAAAGTGGATGTTAAAAACTGTTTTTTTTTTTTTTTTTTTTTTTTATTGATGTTTCCACGATGCCGGGTTTTCCTAGTAATCGTAAATTTAGCAAAAGCTTTCCCTTCAATACGAGCGGCAAAGTCTACATAGATGTATTGAAATCGGTTAAAAATTCACTATATTTCGTGGTCGAAGACTGTTTCGCCGGTTGTGGAACCGCGGAAGTCGTGTTTCCGGTAAACAAAGTATTTGCAGAATGTGAACGGCGACATTATTGCCGCATCGGGTCACATACTTCGCAGACTCCGGTATAAATTCCGGAATTTCTCTCGAATGGAAACGTTCGAACAAAAAAAAAAGCAGATTTTCTTAAAAGAATTTTGCCCTCTTGTTTGCGGTATTTTTAAAGGGAATGCTGTCACGCTCCTGGTAAAAAATTGGTCTAGTGTTCACAGAGCTCGTTTCGTCACGTTGAATTTTTTAATAGGTAAATTTGTAATCAATTTTATAACATAAATTTTGTAAAACCTAATTTTTTTATGTACCTATAAGTCGGTATATGGTAAACGATTTATTCCTATCAATATTTCTTGTTAGACTAAACGATCAAATAAGTCATGTGTACGTGAGCATGGAAAATGCGCTAGTTTTTTTCATCCGTTTAGCCTATTTTCAGTCTTCCGATATTATCCGAAAATAAAATATTTTTTCTACCAATAGATATATGTATGTATGTATAATACTGTATTGTTAACTTATTCAAATTTTGTTGATATATTTATCCCATCGGAAAATGAGCATTCAAAACAAACGGGAACGAGTTGACGGAAAGGCAAAACAATACGCCAAAAAGTTATTATTCACGAGAATATTATACGTTTTTTCTTAGAGATGGATGTAAGAGTTTGTTGTAAAACGCCAACTCATAGCGCAGGGTGGGTGGTAGTAGGTTATTGTTTATTTCTTTTTCTTGTTTTTTGCATTGTTTTCATTGTGTGCGCGATTTGCGCTAAATTTACGGGGCGTATTTACGCATTTTCGCTGCGGGACGTTCCTCGTAATTAAAAATAATAAAGTGAAAGCAAGCAAATAATGGATTCCTTTGTCGGGCTCTGAGGTCAGTATATAAAAATGGCCTTAGTTAGCCGGCCTAACTCGCTTATGCTGAGGAATATTAGCCTCGGGAGAATATAACCAAGTTTTCGCTTCCTTTCGTAAATTACGTATTGATTATGCGACATGGACGCTTTCGTATAAATAACTATGTATATATGTATGTATGCACAATTGAGGAAAAAATCTGTAGGTATTACATATATGTATGTATAGAATGAACACTGCATTATATGTATGTAAAATTATATATATATGTATATATCATCATTTTCAGCCGTTCACCATCCACTGCTTGATGAAGGCCTCTCCAATCCCCTTCAATTCGTGTCTGTCTTGAGCAATCTGCATCCACTTGACTGCACACGTTCTTCTCAATTCATCAGCCCATCTTCCACTTGGTCTACCTTGCTTTATTTCACATCCTCTCGGATACCATTCCAGTATTTCTCGCGTCCATCTGCCATCCATTCTCGTATGTATCCACATCGACTTTTTCACACGTTCCGCTATATCTGCCACTTTGGTCATGCTTCTTACCCATGTATTCCTCTTACGATCTCTTCTTGTTATACCGAGTATACATCTTTCCATGTTTCTCTGTGTGCACTGGATCTAGCGTAACATCCACGTTTCACATCGATACGTCATAACTGGCAGTACGCATTGCCTTCTTTTTTAAGCATAGCGGAATGTTGGATTTAAAAACAGTGTTCATTCTTTCAAAACACTCCGCCCTACATAGTTTCATTCTTCGTTTAATAACAATAATCTTATATGCTAGATTTAAATGAGAAACTTTCCTTAGAAACGGTATTAAAAGTAATTTCAAAGCAACGATTCGCGTCAAAGTACCGGTGCTATGAGAAAAGCGAAAACAGATAATAGTTCGCGCTCCCTACGGCTATATCCTTATCACACACCAACCTTTTGACAAAGTATGCTAAATCGAGACATTCATTGTAATTAACGCATAGTACATTGTCTCGTAATACGTGAGCAGAATTCCAACGTGTTTCAACTAGCTAGTGGAGAATTGTTCCAAACTACTTATGTCAATGTTAAAAGTTTTGGTTGATAATGCTTGAATGGCAGTAAAAAAAAGTATCGAAATGTATACATTAATATAGTTCTATTTAGCATAACGAATAAAGTTTTAACTAGTAATCGATTACAATTTTATTTATCATTGGCCTGTGGTGAACAGTAGCCGTTGAGGTGGTCGCGCCCTTGTTTTCCCTGCACGCCGCGTCGACTTTCTGATGTTCCCGATTTCGTCTCACTCGTTCTGTCACAGACAGTTTGGTACTGATCGATATAGATGATTAGACTCTCTTTTTACGTTTTTTTTTGTATTTTCTATTGGCTTTTCGTAGAGTAAACGCCGATATAGTGAAATTTTAGATTTTTTTTCGACTTTTTTTTTATTTTTCCCCAACAAATAATTTACATATTAAAAAATAAAATAAATATTTTGTTTGGTAGCGAAATCATTACGCAGGGTACGTCAGAGTCGTGATATATACTGCTTAGAAATTTCCAAAACGCCCAAAATAGCCGTTGGAAGATAACCCCCCTCCTGCACGCCTCGTGTATGCACGGTGCCAATTCAAGGTCATAAATGTGTTGTAGACGTATACTCGAGCGAATAAAACAACATTCACGGGAATTCTGTTATTAGTAACGAAGTTATAGTGTCGGAATATACATATGCCCATCCAAACGTAACACCGCCGTTTCCGTACTGGTACCCCATACTGGTCCGGGTATAGACGTATTCACGTCAAAAAAACCATACCAAGATTAAACTCGAAAATATACAAGGATATATTATCGGGAAGGGCTTCTTTATTTATTGCAGTGTACTCAACAACTTCTATCTCACGAGAAATGCGTTTCGCAAATTCACTCCCCGCAGGCGAGAAAAACCAGTGGGGCGGGCGAATATTTGCAAAATTGTTATAACTCACCCTTATCATTGGGCGGTTCTCACGTTTGCCACCCTCGCTATGTCCGCAATATTTCTCGGTGATTAATATTTCATCGCGGTGGGTACGCGGTCAAGTTTTTCTTTTATTATTTATCGCCACCTACAACGGCGAATCCTCCTCGTCATCCTTCCTACGGCGAAGAAATAAAATAGCCGGAATTCCCGTACAAATTGTATAATGGGATAACAGCCGGGGTGGGAGGGTGGGTAGGGTTGCGGCACGATGAACTCGGACCCCTGGATGAGGGCACAATGGGTTTTTGTAGGTAGGGGTGGGTGCCTCGTCGGCGGATTATGCTAATAAAATATTTAGGATTCGGCTTTGATGACGGAGGCTCCGTTCCGGTTGATTTCGATACCGGCTTTTGCGGATTACTACAAAGACGCCCTTGGCTCGCTCCTTCGAGGAAAACGACTTTGGAGTGGCTCGAGGCTAACTAACCCTTTTGCGTATCACTCGTTTAACCACGAAAACGGAGACGCTTTCGTTCGGCTTATTGCCAAATCTATTTCTTTATTATTTGCTAGCTGCAGTGCCCAGCGTTTCCCGTACGAAAATTTCCAATTTAATTACGAGTGGGGGGGGGGGTCAAACATGTAAATCGAAATTTTCGTGTTACACAGGACTAGTTTACTCACTACGATCTAGCCGGTTTACGGATCTGCACATAGTGCTAGTAGCGAGTAGCTAGTAAACCTATTACACGTGACAAGTTTACTCGCTAAATGTTGCCACTCGCTGCCGCTAGAGGCACTGTGTCATCAACGTGACAGCGTGCGCTTTGCGCCCACCGTCAAAATGAAGTGGAATTGTGAACAT
The DNA here is from genome assembly GCA_022651745.1 of Parapsyche elsis. Taxonomy (NCBI): domain Eukaryota; kingdom Metazoa; phylum Arthropoda; class Insecta; order Trichoptera; family Hydropsychidae; genus Parapsyche; species Parapsyche elsis. The sequence goes on from JAGVSN010000006.1 coordinate 1,703,871, forward strand.
ATCGCCAAGTTCCTGACGATATACAGCGAAAATACTGAAAATATGCATAGCTATTAACCTCAAAACCGTGACTGTGAAATGGTTCCAACGCCGAGCGAGTGCGAGTAATGTTCAAACGCCTGCGAGTTTACTAACTTCACCTATTACACGTGGCTTTTTACTCGCAAACCAACAAATCAGCTATATCGCAGTGAGTAAACTAGCCCTGTGTAATACCCCCATTAAGGTGTCTGTAAAATATCAACATTTTTCAGCAATATTGCTCGTCAACCATCCAGCAACATGTTCGGCATCACATGCGCAATATGTGTGGTTCAATGAGTGCCGGCAAGTAGTTGCTGTTTTATTATTGCCCAGATTCGTCAACACTCGGTCGTGTCGTGTCCGCACCTCAGCGACCCGTGCGTATGTGAGAGAGCAGGAAAGAAACATACATATATTGCCGTGTATTTTCGTATACCGAGTGATATCATCGGTAATATGCCAACACACTGCCATACCAGCAATAGGGGAACAATAGTGTCGGGAAACACGACTATAGTTCCGGCCCACATCACCATATTGCAGTAATATTACTACTAATACATTGCCGTGAATGTGTTGATCGTTTACAGGCACCTTGACAAACACTATTTATTGTATGTACATAATATTGATTACGAGCACATTTGCTTTCGAGAAATTCAGTGGTTTTTTTTTCCATCTAACATGAAAGTGTTCTTCTGAAAGAAATTCATCAACTATTCTGCAGGTTTTTTGCCTTCTAGGTATACTTTTCCCGACGCGCGGTAAAAGTAGCTAAACTTGGCAAAGTTTTGAACCTCCAGTTAACCGGTGGGAAAACTTCAAGATTTTTCTTGTTCTCATTCGTCAGCGAGTTCCTGTATTGGCGTTCGCCATGTTCCGTCCTTTCTTCCGACCGATTGACGACAAAGTTTGAGAACCGCCACTATTAGCTTGATCGGTGTCCAACTTTTTCACGTCGTACCCACATTTTTCTAAAAGAGAGAAAGGCAGCCCCTTGTCGAAGCAAACATTGTAGGTGTGTATATAACTATGTAGGTATAAAAAGACTCCTTTGAAATATTTCCACATCGAAAAATTAGACGAGGGAAATTACGAATAAAAAAGTACAGGTTAATTAATTGAAGAATGATACGCGTTTCAAATTCAAATTGAACACTCAGAGACAATTCCTCTGTAGGGCAATTATTCTACAACCTTCTCATCCCGTCTGAGTGGCATTCCCCTAAAGCGTTATACATTTTAAGTGTCCAGGGGCAAAAAAAAAAAGGAAGTAAAATAAACGTCTTAACCGAGTTAAGATTTCGGAGCATTCGCTTTGAAATTTTTCATTTCGCCAGAGTGGACAGGACCAAAACGTAATTTATACCGTCCCGGAAGGGTGAGTACCTACTAGCCTTTCGAGAATTTCACCCCTCCGGTAAATAATCCTTTATTTGACTACGCAATGCTAAGTTGCTATCTCTTTTTTTTTTTTTTGGGAGATTTTTTTCATGCCTGACCCCCGCAACGATTGTGTTCTTTTTTACAGAGTTTAAATATTGAAATTCCACAAACAATTTCCCGTTTCTGGTACCGGATTATCATTTGCATTCCGTGGAAAAAAGGTAAATCAAGTATGATTCAGAAAATGATTTTATTTATATAATACCATAAATGTTTTTTTTTCGATCAAAATTACGTACATTAATAGAATAATGTTAAAAAATTACTTTTGATTAGATTTGTGTTCAATATAATTGCTATTAATTCTATAGTTCATTAATTAATTAATTTATGGTTATTGTTTTGTTTTCCATCTATTTCTATTATGAAATCAATTTGCTCAATTAAAATGCAGAATTAATTTTGTAATTTATGTTTCGCGATGGCCGTTATTAGTCGCGTAACTTATTTATTTATTGTTTTATTTTGTATTGGAAAACTTCGCTACTGCGAAAAGAAAAACTTTTCTCTGTAAATCATTCTATGGGAGACATAAAGCTCTATGCGTTCTCTTCGTTAACGAAGCAGCAACTGTTCTTGACGTTTAATCTAAATGAACAAAATATCAGCAACGAGTTTCTAAATTAAAAACAAACGAAGAATCTGATCACAAAGTAAACTTTTGTTTGCTCTCAATACAAACAATAGTATTAACTTTACGTTCAGTTTAAAAAATAAATACTACGTTTTCAATTTTCAAATACGCTTCGAACGAGTCGATTTCAAACAAGATTTTACATATGAAGCTGAAACGAAGCCAAAAGTTTTGGAATTGTACCAACTAGCCTTTCGTCCAATATTGAATACAATCCCAATTTTACATCTCGTGTTATATCGCACGGAAACTCTCCAAATACGATTCGCTCAGCAGAAAATTTCAATTTAAGTACACCTGATAAAATCAGCGATCGGATTTTGCGCACAATAATACATAAATAAGCTGCAAGTCTCCAGCTATGATTAATTGAATCAATAGATCGTCACTCCCTTTTCACAGGTTACACGATACAGTATCACAGTCACTGTCAATATTGGTTATCCAATTATCGAATTGGTCTCGTATAACGTACTAATCGCTATCGAACCTCACGTATACATTCCGTGGCGCTTTGCATAATATCGGATACAACGAACACTATACGCTGCTGAATATTAAACAGACATAACAGGCCTACTAATATCTAAGCATTCGCTGCGTAGGGACTTAAGTTAACGTGTAAACCATAATGATACAAGTACGGGATACGGTATTGTAATGCCACGGTTAATTTCAATTTATTTTAATTTAGACTTGCTACTCATTGATAATGTATCATGTTTTTACGCTCACGCGGGCATACATATGCCGTGTAAATTATGAGGGAAAATCCATCCCGGAGTGTATCGCTTAGAGTGGGCGATTATTACATCGCGCAACACGTGCAAACTTTTGGGCTCGAAATTTGCGCAATGTGTTTGCAAAACATTTTCATTAAATCGCACACATTTTCACGCGCAACATAAACACACAATCGCCGAAAGCTAAAAGCCCCACGTCGGACGGAGAATACTTCGGGCTTATATCAAATAAACATTACCGCGAAAAGTTGTACGCAACGCGAAAACGCAAGCGGCTGACGTGAAAGCCGTTGCCGAAACTTTTTTTTTTTTTTTTATTCATATATTATTGTTTTTTGAATTGTACGAGTAGATGGGTACAGATCGTCCACTTCCGTTTCCGCTCAAATCTGCGTCGGCGGCAGTCAAAAGAGCGAAATTAAATCTCCGTGGTTATTCAAAAAAAAAATTAATTTGACGTGTGGTCGTGACACGTGTGCGTTTAACTTTTAATGGTTTTAATTTTTACAAACGAAACATTTCCGTGTTTTAAATTAGATTATTTTTTTTTATACTATGTCCTATTATTTTTCCATACATACAACAATGACCTTTAAAATATTTTTAAATTTGTCGAAAATGGAATGGAATTCGTACTTAAGTTTCATTAGTAATGTTAAATTATATAGATTTTTATCGATTAAATTAAAAATATGGTAAAGAGGGCAATTTGCTTTTAATTTTACTCAATTCATATATCTATCTATATTGTGAAAAGTTTAATCCTAGCGAACATTGAAAATATATTCTGAAAACATTTTTACATATTTATGTACATAGTTTAAGATTCCCAATTAATTTTTTATTTGAAATTTTGAGCCTTTTTAAAAGTGAATTAGTGCTGTACGTTTTCGTAACTTTTTTAAAATAATTAATTTTCTCAATATTTCGCCAAATAGTTTTAATGTTTGGATAAAAGTTTTTTAATTTTGTCAAGCATTATGCACAACGTCGAAATTTTTAGAGTCTGAAAAGTTTCACAGACTTCTACGCCACAATTCGTACGCGCCTTTGCGAATTAAATGAGACCGAAAAATGACAGACTCCGTTTAAAAGTTTACCAACGGTTTTTTTAATGGACTTTTCCAATATTTGCAGAAGAAATTATATTGACGTTTTTAATAAACTTTTGACATTAAAGACACGGCATAACGAAAGTGTTCTATAATTACGTCGATCGCGTCGCTTAGCCCGAAGAATAAATACTAGAATCTTCCAATCACCCTGACTTATCCGTTAATGAAATTTCAGACGAAAGATTAATCAAACGCTTTCAGCAGTTCAAAAACGTTCAAAACGCTGTTGATTGTGTTCAGATCCGAGCTATTAAGTGACTATTTATTTATAGACTTTTAATTAATACCAATCGGTTCAAATGTTGCAGATTGCTAACGATTCACTAACACCGAAATCAAATTGGACCGATTCGGGGAGGCTGAATAATTTCATAATAATAATAAAACGAAAAAAAAAAATAAAAACGAAAATTCAAATAAGCACAAAGGGGGGGGCGAATCTTCGCATCCGACAGATAATTTTCCGTGGAATAAGTGCCTACGACTATTATATTTTATATTGTGAGATCTCACCCGCCCCACCGCGGTTGAATAATGGCCGCTGCTCCACACCCATTCAGCTGGCAAATGGCGTTGTTTGTTGTTTTGTTAGAGATGGGGTCGAGTTCGCGCCTCCTCGCAATACTCACATTCAATTAAGCGGATGTTTTCGAAAACGTAGATCCCCAGGGGTCCTCTGGTACCTCAAGCCACTGGAAACAGGCCTCGTTTTGTCGAAAGTAATAAAGTCTGAAGCGGTCTAGTCTCAGAGTTTTAAAAAAATTAAATACAATCAAATGTACCTAAACGTGAACTAAACTGAACTACGTAAATAAATAAATATATATATAAATGTTCGAGACATATCGAATATCCCGCGTAATCCTCTTATTAACGTCAATAAAGTTTTCCCGCGCGTTATCTTCTTTCAACAAACGCCTCTCTCGCGTTTGATCCGCGGGGGATCCGCTCTTAAGATATAAGCGTAAGCTTCTCGGTTAACTTTTTCCACAAAGCATAGAATGATAATTAGGATGGCAGAGTCTATCTATCTAGGTATATATATGTATATACCTATACAAAAAGGTTGCCCAATTAGCGAAAGGGTTTAAAAGAGTCAGCGATTAACAAAAAAAAATACATTTATTTGAGCGTTAAAATCGGTGGAAAATGAGCGACAGAATGGCCGTCAAAATATTGCATTTGTATCTTTTCTGTCGTTTTTTATTCATTTAATCGTAGAAATTGTATTGACGTCTGCATTCTTGTTAACGGGAGGAAAATGTTTCATATCTCCTACACAAAAGGTGTGAATGCTGTTTGTGTAAATATAATATTACAGCGAAAGGCACAAAAAGGAATGAAGAAATAAAAGTTCACAGAGCGAAGCTTTCGGCTATTATCGAAAGGAATTTCAATTAAAGAAGTTGTTTCCGTCCGGAAATTCTCGAGGTAATTTAAGATATTTTCTCCACTTTTGAAAATCTTCGCTGATTCGTTTTTAACTATTAAATGAAAATGTATTTATGCCCTCGATACGTATAGTTATTTAAGTGTAACGGAATTAATTAAAATTGAGTAGCGTTTTTTCAACGTTGAGCTTTGAAATTTTTGCTCAAAATCGTGTAAAAATGTAGTCGAAAATGAACATCAAATTTTAAATTTAAAAATATTTAGTTCACTTTTGCGTTTCGCCGGCGTATATAATCACCGAATCGGTTGTTTAGCCTTGCGGTCGTGGCTTCGGGGTGTGGACGGGCCTTCAGCCAAGCACCATCGTCCCTAATAATTCTGGAATCATCATTACGTAGTCGGGGCATTAATTGAAATGGGCGTTTCGGCAGCGTTGCTGTGCCCGTTTTCACGAAATTTGCGGCCGTAACTGTCAAACGAACTAACGCTCTAAGACGGCTGCGGAAATTTTCAATTATTTCCTTATGACTCGTAAATGAGAAACTTATTGATCCAATTAAGTCGCTATCGCACCCCCTTCAGCACAATATTTCACTGTCTTCCACCCCGAATTTCATTCCCGTGTGCTGAAATTTATATCGCGCATCCTGCGCTCTAATTCTGTATCGGAACTTTGAACGCTTGATTTGCGCCGGAATTCAAAGAGTTGAAATACACGCATATCATGCTTTATATTCTACCTATTAGATGATCAATGGAAATACGCGCTAGAAATTCGCTGTCGTATAAAGCAAGAGCGACTTTTGACATGTGGACATGAACTTAACCTTATCTTAACTTTAGCCTTAACCCTAACCGTAACCTTAACCTTACCTTAACATTCTCTGTTTTGTTTTACGAGGTCGAAATGTGGACTTTAACACAAGTAGTGCTCAAAAACTCGAAACTTTTGACATGTGAGTACATACATATACTGTACAGGCGTATGCTTCATATCAGTTCGACTGACAGAGTCAGAAACAAGGAAGTGATGACGCGGATAAATAAGACCAAATAAGTTATCCGTACTGTAAAAATGCAAAAACTGGGATACTTTGGTGATGTTATGCGAAATCTGGATGAGTATAATATCTTACAACTTACATATGTTACACCCAAGTAATCGTGATTGAAGAAGTGGTCCTCGAAGACGAAGAATATCGTGGATGAGAGATCTCTGCCAAAGGTTTGGTCAGACGATTGAACCGCTATTCAGAGCAGCGACAAATCAAATATTGATAGACAACACTATCGCCAACGCATACATAATACGAAGATATTCTAAGTATCTATAAGTGCCGTAATTGAAATGAATGCAATACGAGCCCGAGAGTCCGTCTGGAGTGATATTTAGCTTGCAATACGCGTCGCATGGAAATTTCGACAATCTTCAATGTGTCGAATGGAAATTAATATATACGCAAAGGAGGACGTGATCTATACCTAACGGCCTATCAATTATGGCACTTGGGCCCTCCGGACACTAATTGTGGCGACGTGTAGAGGACGAGAGGCGCCATTAATTGCGCTCGTGCCCGTTCGAGCGCCATAATTTCCCCGCAAATAATTCAATCAATTGTCAATTAATGCTCAAGCGTTGAATATAAGCGATTAAGTAAGTCGTTCGAATATATTTATTTAGGTGTCATCTTTAATTAATAAAGGGAGTACCTACCGCGTCCCCGATCGGTTCTATTCCTAATTTTGGCCGACCCCTTCGCCTCTCTTCTCGTTTGATATCAAAGCGTTTTAATTAATTTTAATTGAGCGGTTTATCCGAGCGACCGTCTGTGTACACAATAAAATCTATTATCTGTGTGCGCGCGCGTTAAAGAAAACGACCCATTCACCGGTTCAATTCTCATAAACGAAATTTTACCGCTTACTGTGGACCTTCACTAATACGTAATATCGTATAACTTAGTAATTAAAATACACTTCAGATACTTTGTGTGAAATTTATGTTAGAAAAATACAAAATAGGAGTTTTATAAATGAAAAGTGCAGTTTTGTTTGTTAATCCTATCATACTGAATTTTCACCAATCACGTAATTTTTTCGTCGAATTGCAAGTGGTACTTCCCTTTGAAATTCATCCATTTTTTTTTATAAGCGATGTACATACATAGGTAGCGTAATTGGGACTCAAATTAATTAAAAAATTTAGTTCGTGTGTTGTTTTCGTACGATGTGCGATTTTAATTCGACGAATGGCATGAATTGAGTTATAGCTCACGAATCTCACAGTCTACGATCAATCAAATTATTTACGAACGTCGCCATATATTTTTTTATCAGCGGGAGTGAAAATGGAAAATTGCTGCAAATAAATAAAGCGCCGCTATAGAAATTTGTCTTTTTTTCCCCCACACTCGTTCGTCGGCGTTGGTATTGAATGCGATGAGTATTTTTTTTTTATTATTTTTAACAAACGTCAGTTCAGTGAAACTGAATGCAATATCTCGTTTCGCGTTTTTAACATTCTTCAAAGGCCCCGTCACGCGCCCCTTGGAAAATAAAAGAGTTTTTCACCTCCCTTCGGTTATAATACCGTTTTCAATGAATTTCAACAAAAGTGATTTCCCCTCTCGCTAGACGAGCCCGCTATATGAAAATAAGCTTACACTTGTGCGCGAGTTCTCACAAAGTGCATCAAAATTTTTCATATATGCACAAAGAACACACGGTGCGATGCTTTGACGCGAAAAGATTGACTACATACTGGATATTATGCTCGACATGAAAATAAGCCATTCATAAACGTGGACGCTAAATTCAAGAATGCTACGTAAGATCCAGTATACACAGAGAAGCATGGAAAGATGCATGCTTGGTATAACAAGAAGATATCGTAAGAGGAATACACGGGTAAGAAGTATGTATGACCAAAGTGGCAGATGTAGCGGAACGTGTGAAAAAGTCGAAGTGGATACATAGCGAGAAGAATGGATGGCAGATGGACGCGAGAAATACTGGAAAGATATCCGAGAGGATGTGAAATAAAGCAAGGTAGACCGAGTGGACGATGGGCTGATGAACTGAAAGGAATGTGTGGAGTCAAGTGAATGCAGGTTACTCAAGACAGACAGGAATGGAAGAGGATTGTAGAGGTCTTCAACCACTAGTGGATGGTGAACGGCTGAAAATGATGATGATGAAATACAAAATCGCAGTGTGCAGCCGCTACTCACTATAGATGTAAAACTTATTTGCAATTTAAAGCAAGTGCAATGCACAAGAAGGAATACAGATGTGAATGTGAAATAATTGTGTACACAAATGTGGTTTTAAACGGTCTCTCAATGACTCACTGTTCTCACTGCTATCTGACGTCTAGCCGAGGAGTGGGGGTACCTGCTGACCGCTGGCCGTAACTTGTTTTCGTGTCGTGCCACGCTTCGATGACACGTTTTTACTAAACTAAGAGGGGGTGCGGGGCGTGCGGGCGTGGGCGAGGGGCTTGCGGGGGGCAGTGCGGGGTGGGGGGATATGCGTGACCACTTATCGCTCGCTCCGTTTGTATGGAACGTTGGATGAACCGTTTTTACTTTACCGAGCGAAAAGAAGTTTTATGTACTTCAAAAATGTATATTTTCAGTCAGTTTATCATCAGCACTGAAATAATTACATTTACCCTCTTGTATAGGTATAATATTACCTTCATTTGTATATGTGCAAAAAAAAAACCAGGGAATTTTTAGTGTCGAATAGTAGGACACTCAAAGGGGTTGCGTCAGCGTTTTAACCCTTTAACGTCCGTTGAAATATGGGGGTACGTGGAGGAGAGCCGCTCGAGCGTCACGTATACGTCGAGTGGTGGCACTCGTAGTCGGTCACCTATCTACGTCCACGTAGAGTTTGTCTGTGTAAATGTGTGTGGTATCTACGGTAGGCGTGGACATTAGCACTTTCTGGCATGGCACGTAGCCAATTTGTATTGATTACGTATTTCATTGGCCCACTTTTTGGCTGTAGTGTGTGTGTGATGTCACTGAATTCGCATCACGTTCGCGTGCGCCACTGACTTAACTGTCCGACTGACTTAAAGTGCGTGAAAGATGTTTCTTTTTTGAAATATTTTTTGTATTTGTTGGATTGAAGTGGTTAAAAATCGGCATCTGAAAATTTACATGTATGTACATCATCATCATCACCATCACCATTTTCAGCCGTTCACCTTCCACTGTCCTCCCCAATCCTCTTACATTCCTGTCTGTCTTGAACAATCTGCATCCACTTGACTTCACACATTCTTCTTAATTCGTCAGCCCATCGTCCACTTGGTTTTCCACATTCTTATCTTCCGCATCTTCTGGGATACCATTTCTCGCGTCCATCTGTCATCCATTTATCTCGCTATGTGTACAGTCCAGCTTCTTACCCGTGTATTCCTCTTGCAATCTCTTATTGTTATACCATGCTTCTTTGTGTGCCCTGGATCTTGCGTAGCATTCTAAAATTTTACATCCACTTTTCACATTCATACATCATAACTAGCAGTACACATTAGTCTTATGCCTTATTTTTTAAGCATAGCGGGATATTGGATTTAAAAACTATGTTCATTCTTCCAGGATGTATGTATGTATGTACATATGTACAGTGGCGGCTCGTGGTTAAAATAGTTAGGGGTGCTGTGGTATTTTTCCTATTGATTGTGAATTTTTATTGCTTTGAAATACTTATAATTAATTATCTAACGAATTTTTAAAGTCAAAAATATATATATTTTTTTTACATATTTTTTTCCCGTGTTATTTGGCGTTTGTTTAGAGAATTTTCTATTTCACCACGTTTATAAGGATTGGTTTTCTATCTCAATATTTTTTTATTTTATCTAAACGTACTAACTCGAGCTGAAAATGATGGAAAGACGAGAAACATCCGATAGCGCTGTTCAAAGTGACAGCGCGATACTGCGTTCCAGCGCAGCGGCGAGACTCACCCACTCACCTTATCCACTATCCTCACAAACCGCACCACATTTTACATATCGAATGAGCGCCGCTGCACAATACGCAGTGTCGCTACTCCGATATACACATCTAGATCGGTGAGCGTAATACGCGCCCAAATTCTACTTATATTTTCATATAATAATATATGTACAATAGATATACATATAATATATCTGTTGTATCATACATAGATATATGTATTATACATATGTATATCATATATATAAAATTATATTTTTCCACAATTTGCTTGGGGGTGCTGCAGTTCCGCAGTGTATATGAACGAGCCGCCACTGCATATGTACATACATATGTAATATGTATTCTAAAATTTGAATATATAGATATACGAATTTTATACTATGGTGTTTTGAGCCGAGTCCAAGATTTCCTTCGAGTTGTAAAGATACATAGATGGAAAAAAAACTGACAACAATACATACTTACTTATCTAAGGAAATAAATTTTCCACTCTGTTAACTTTCAAATTCCGACAATGAACGCGTCTTTTCTGCGGGCTGTTTCAAATGATAATATCAAAACTTTGAATTTTGATATAAAATTAAAGTTTGGACATAAATTTCTTATAGTGCTTAAATACATAAATATATACATATGTATGTATGTATGTATGTACATTGCTTCATTAGAATTTTACTTTTTAGGTATAAATTTAAGGGGAAAAAAAACTACTTTTTAAAATTTAGGAATCATTGTTAGTTTTGCTTTTTTTAAGTGTAAACTAATCTGAATATTATTATTCAGTAAGTATATTTATAAAGCATATGTGTGCAAGTGGTATGTTTACTGCAAAAACGCTGATCTACCAATACTTTTAACGTTCAATCCCTCGAATATATCAATGGACATTAAATCCGATTTTCTGGTCCGTTTACTCAAAGTCCAGTAAAAGTCTTTTTATATTCGTTCATTTTAGTTTATTTTTTATTGGTTAAAAGTCACAAAGGAATATTCAGCATTTGGCGTTTCAATAGATTTTCTTCACTGTTCACCATCAGCTAAACAGTCACAGATAAATCAATAATTTAAACTATTATTATTTTTTTTTTCATTTATAGATTCACCAGAGACGACGCAAGCTACAACAACCTCTTCGATGGTTCAAGTTGGCGATGCTGAAGAAAACGAAGAGGAGGAATCTTCATTCTATAACGTACGTACAACATTCAGGGAATACTTTTAAATTTTATTTTCATTTTAATCGAGTAAATAACTTGACAAGCAATACGTTCGATAATTTTCAACATTATTAGATTACATACATACGATTTTTTATATTATCAACTTGTACACATCGCGGGGATATCTTTGTACAAAGCGGGTAGGTATGTTTATTAGCGCGGTTATTATGGCTTCTCACACCGTTGCCGACGACAACATTACTTCTGCATTATCGCAAATATAGTTAGGGTGTTTTGAATTCTCTGCGGAATGTACAAAAGCTTAGGTATATCTCTGCAATGTAATATGCGTAGATATATTCGGTAAATAGTGTGTAACTAGCTAGCGAGATGCGATTATTCCAGAGACGACGTTATCCTTTACGATTATACGAAAGCGTATTACTCGGTTGATGTCTTTTGAGCGCTACTACCATTATCGCATGTGCGGAATTCGCAATATAATTACGTGTTATAATACATTTTTAACCCTTTGTCTGCTCTCTCACGCGGTTCAGTCTAAACTTTAAAATCCGTACGCACGTTTTGACACAGTTCAAACTGGCTGAGTTGTATGGAACGGGCTGTTGTACAAACACATTTACCTACCTCTGCTAGCATGCAAATCGCCATTAACCCTTTCTTTGCTTGTCGATGCGACGAGGGTTCGACAGCCGCTTTTGATTTCGTCGTTTTGCAAGTTTGCGGACAGAAAAAATCTATTTGTTGAGATGTTTTTGGAACTAGGTGCTTCCGCTATTGAACCTTGTTGAAGTTATTTTATAGTTCTGACTTTACTAAAAGGAAATGAATTGAGTAATGTTCTATTGAATCTCAAATATATGAGTTTTTCTATATTGTGGAATCGGAGTTCATTTTACAGGACGATTTTGCACCATGCCATCGTGCTAAATCTGTTTTGTTTTTTTTTCCACTGCTTTGTATCATAATCAATAATTAAAATTAACAATATCAAGCTAATTTTATTCTGTAAAATTTATGTGAAACCATTTATTGCATAAAAGGGCATTTTTTCATTGGAATGGCCAGATAACAGTCCAGACTTAAACCCGATTGAGAATCTGTGGGCAGTAATGGGTACTAAAATCAGTGATAAGAAGCCTAGTAGTCAACAAGAACTGCATTCAAGTCTGAAAAACGTGTAGTACAACCAAATATCGGACGATTATCTAAAAAAAATAATAAAATCCATGCCTAGAAGAATTGAGGCATGGATTTAAAAAACAAAGGAGGTCCAACAAAATATTGAATTGTGTATTTTGTATAACTATTGTAATTGTTTATATAATGTAAGTTAAAGTTTTTAGATAAATCAATTAATTTTGCAGATAAAAATTTTTCATTGTACTACGAATTTTTTTCCCAGAATCACTGATTTACAAGAAATTGATAATTTCAATATATTTATATAATTATACTTAAGTTTGAATCACTTAATCACAAAGTATCATAAATACATTGATTTCAATATTAATGCACAATAAATATATAAATATATGCAACAAAATATCGATTTTTTTAAGGTGGACACCTTTCATTGACCACTACTGTAGGTGTTTTCGCTATTGAACCTTGTTGAAGTTATTTTATAGTTTTGACTTTACTAAAAGGAAGTGAATTAAGTAATGTTTTATTGAATGTCAAATATGAGATTTTCTATGTATGTACATACATATATTGTGGGATAATCTCATGTCGATAAACTATATTCAAACAGTCGAAAGCTTAACTTGCACTTACATAACCCATATTCGGAGCGCACTGTGAAAGAAAATCGACATCGAAAGAGTCGAGCAATGTGTGGACGTGATTGAGCGATCTCGACGAGCAGATTCGACGCTTTTTCTTAAATAATTTTCCTAGTAAAATGGCCATACGAATTCACGTCTCGTAGTGGCACGCCCCTGCAGTATTTTTCACTTGGCTCTCGCCCCATTTGACCCGGGCACGTGTGCCACTCACTCTGGCACAAAACACGAACAAAAAAACCCAATACGACACTCGCACACACTCTTCCGTTTCCGCCTATGTTTATTTTCGGATACAAAAGTATCTAAATCATGTACCTGCGCGTTTTGCGAGCGCGAATTTCGCTATCAAATACACCATACGTACCTTTTGAATTTAAATTTATTAATATGCATAATTTGAGCGTGAACTCACTTGTATTCCATAAATGAGATTAAGTAAAGACGGAAGCAACTTAAAACAATTAAGGAGCACATGTTAAGAAACTTCGAACAATTTCTCGCTGCACGATGCTTTCAAAGCTCTCTCGACGGTATGATTTGTGTAGAGCCTTTTTAATTAATTAAACGCTTTTGACGTTGTCTTATTATTAATGAAAAATATGATATTAATTAAGTGTTTGACGACACAAAACTTTTAATTTAATTTAAAATGTAAAAGTAATAAAGTCAATTCTGTTGAAGTTGGGATAATGGCGCTTGAAAATTTTAATATTTTATGAACATAGTTTCTAATATTACTACCATGTTTCTGTTTTATCAGGAGAAGCGGCTAACAGTAATACATATGTATGTACATACAGTAGAAGCCAATTTTAAACTACAAGTAGTGCCTATGCTATACATATATTCTACCTGAGAAAAAAAATTTACGCCTGAGGATGTCAAATCCTTTGTATTGTCTAAACTCAGTGACAGTGCTATTTATCAATGACGATTTTACAGTCGAAAAGTTAATTACATCCAACGTGTATTCATCTTTTAAATTATCTGTACTGGTATTAGGGAGTGGCTTTTTCGTAAAGCGGTTAAAGCGTCTTCAACCTCCAATCAGGGCGTCTAAGTTACCCAATACTTTCACTTACTATTAAAAAAATGTTCATTTCAATGTAAAATGTTTATTTTATATTTTTATATTCTATGTGCTATGTTTTATATTCTATGTACTAATATCTAATGCTTATAACTTTTAAATTTTGTTTTATGATACTTATATACATACATATATGTATGTATTGTTTTTCCCTGCATGGCGATCTGGATGTATATCTGTAATGTCTTGCAGGACGTTTATGTAAATAAATAAATAAATAAATATATGTATATACCTAATAACACAACATACGAGGGATTAGTAAAATTCCTCCTTAAGACCCACACATGAGGCCACCACCCCCAAGGAATATGTATATGTAGTCTATTGACCTTTCCGTTGGAGACAGATGGTTGTCTAGCAATGCCGGAATGTTGTTGTTTTTTTTTTAATTTATACTAAAAAGCAGTGATGCGTATTGTACACAATAATTCTATATAAAATGATCTTCTTACATGTACATCATTTCTATGTATCTGTTACAGTGAAAGCATATTTCACGTGAAAATATATTTTTACTTGACTGGCTGCATTCCTGGCTGCCTTAGTGCGTTATAAAACAGGCAGCCACATACATTTTCTAACATCGTTGTGGCTGCCGCGGCCATGGCTGCGCAACCAGGCAGCCAAGTGCGTTACGGGCCTAAGGGTAGCAACACGTGCTCTTTTCTTCTTAAACCGACCATTATAAGTCAATTGTTATAAAATCGACAAAGACTCATTGTAAACTATAATTGACAAAATAGCTAGGATTGAATATTTCAGCAGATTATACCTATACGTGTATGATTCGATTGGTCATTTCACAACTGTCAAATTTAGTTTTAATGACAGTTCGGAAACGATTTCACTTGAAATATGCTTTCACTGTAACATATCAATTATAAGACACGGGAGGGGGGAAGAGCAGTATCTCATCTGAGCGCATCATCTGTTGCGAATTGTTAACGGAGGACCGTTTTCACTGTCTGCGTGAATTTTACCACCCCGAGGGCAGATGCAGGGGTTTGGGAGTTGAGTACGAGCCCCCAACTTCGTTTTTGTTCATTTCGTTGGGGGCCCTTTCCGCATCCGGTAATGGTCTTGTAAATAAAATATACGCGAGACACCTGAAGGCGCGCGGGTTAATTCGACTGCCGACAACGAGGCGCCAAGTTTCGTTCGGAGCTTTCGAATCCCGGGTGGGTGAAAGCTCTGGATGGGCTTAATAAAACTCAAATACTCGTCTAGGCCGTATCTCGCGCCGCGCCAACGTTTGAGAGGCACTCGTAAACTCGGCGCTCTTTTGGCTTTGATGCTCATCGAGCTTTACGCGCTGTAATCCAGGACGCAGCTTACGCTCCAAATTACGCTGATTAACTTTTGAGGTTGCAACCCATCAAGCTTCCGAACCGAATTGGAATATTTTGCAGGACCACGTATTGCTTCTTACAAACAAAAACAAAATTCTCGAGGTCAAATGTTCCCACGATCACAATACTTCATCTCATCTACTACTGGATGAAGGCCTCTCCAACTCTCTTTCATTCCAGTTGACTCCACACATTCTTCTCAGTTCATCAGCCCATCGTCCGCTCGGTCTACCTTGCTTTCTTTCACATCCTCTCAGATACCATTCCAGTATTTCTCGCGTCCACCTGCCATCCATTCTTGTATGCATCCACGTCGACTTTTTCACACGTTCCGCTATATCTGCCACTTTGGTCATGCTTCTTATCCATGTATTCCTCTTACGATCTCTTCTTGTTATACCGAGCATACATCTTTTCATGCTTCTCTGTGTGCACTGGATCTTGCGTAACATTCTTGAATTTATCATCCACGTTTCACATCGATACGTCATAACTGGCAGTACGCATTGCCTTCTTTTTTAAGCATAGCGGAATGTTGGATTTAAAAACAGTGTTCATTCTTACAAAAGCACCCCGCCCTAGTTTCATTCTTCGTTTAATAACAATAATCTTATACGTTAGATTTAAATGAGAAACTTTCCTTAGAAACGGTATTTCGCTCGCTCGCTTTCTTTCACATCCTCTCGGATACCATTCCAGTTTTTTCGCGTCCATCTGCCATCCATTCTTATAGCTATGCGTCCCAGGCACGTTTATCACACGTTTCGCTCTGCCACTTTGGTCATGCTTCTTACATACATATGTATTCCTCTTGCGTAACATTCTTGAATTAATCATCCACGTTTCACATCGATACGTCATAACTGGCAGTACGCATTGCCTTCTTTTTTAAGCATAGCGGAATTTTGGATTTAAAAACAATGTGCATTCGTCCAAAAGCACTCCATCCTAGTTTCATTCTTCGTTTCACCAATTGTCTTAGGTATAAATAACTATCAACTATCTACGTTTTGCAATACTTCATCTATACTACGTAGATGGTTGAAGTAAACTAATTAGGTGACTTACATTGTACATACAAGGGAAAGTACCACTTTTGGTCCATGAAAATTTAAACATTTAAATTATAAATATAAAATTTTAGTGGGATGGGATTAAAGGTTTTTGAGATATGTAGCAATTCTACAAACAGACACATATTTTCGAAAAATCATGAAAACGTCATCAGGGACGTTAGTTGCTAGTTGATACATATTAGTCAAAATTTCGAAGTCGAATTTTCACACGATCACAATACTTTATCTACACTACGTAGGTACTTGGATAAAGTAATAACAATACAAATAAAATACCACTGAATTATATGGTGGTAAATTTTCAAATATTTTGTTTTGTTACATATTCAATGAATCCAAAATTTTCCATTCACTAGATATTAGTACAAAGACCTATTTACCTATAGGTATGCACATAGAATTTCGTTCCAATTTAATGAGCAAATAAAACATTTTTCAATAAAAGGAACAGTATAAATATGATCGTCAAAGCAAATATCAAAAGACGAAAACAAATTCCAAATATAATAATTTAACAAAATAAATTTCAAATTCGTACATACATATGTATTGTTAAAAAGTAGGAAAATTTTATAAATGTACAACATTTGTCGATAGAATATCGATGCTACTAACAAAGTTTCGACTCGGCATATAAAGTTTTAAAAAGTCAATATATCAATGAGCGACTGAAAATCGTTCATTCTCACCCTCGCCATTTTTGCAACGTTTAATTTGCCATTTTACTGGCGAGACCGTTAAAAATCCATTTTTATGCCACGGGGTTTTTACGACCGGTTTTTATCGCATTCGCCCGAAGCTACGACGAAATATGACGATACAACTCGATACTTGGCTCTAATCAATTTCGAAACGAGAGAAGCTTCTAAAAGCTCTCGATGCACCGGCCGTAAAAGCGAGAGCTTTCGCTGCTTGCATCGGAAAGCAGTCGCTAATGAAATTTCGAAAAAAAAATTTTAAGTGCATATTTTTACGGTTCATTTTCGTGTCTCTGAAATGTAATAAATTTTAATTGGTACTTCTGAAAGTTCTGATTTCTCAACTCGCCCACTCTCACTCTCTTGGCGTACCATCTCTCGCCTTCATTCTTATTTAGGAATGGTAGGGGAGTTGGTAACTTGAATAACTTTGGTAATTTTTCCAACTTTTAAATTCGAAAATATTATCGCACTTTTTTTTCTGAGAATCAACTCGCGGCCGGTAAGCCAAGTCCGCGTTCATAAAAATGTATGAGCGTTGGATACGCGGCAAAGGGGAAACTTTACCGCTTCAGACTATATAACTCGTCCTTTCGTCCTCGCTCTTATGAATATAAAATTATGTGGATTATAGAGACATGTTTGCTCGTCAAACTCAACGCAGAAACGTTTCGACGAAATTAAAAAAAAGAAAGAGACAAGAAATGTCGACAAATGTTGACAAGGAAATAACGTAAAATTTTCATTCTGTCGCACGCTTGTCGCCTTAAACGGACCAAATACATCAAACAGATTGCCCAGAGTGAAAACCTACATTACGTGAAATGCCATACGTGGAACTCTCTATACATGGGAGAAAAACCGGAGGTTCTTTTTTTCCCCACGTGCGGAAAATTGACATTAGGTTACCGAGAGCGAGCTCTGATCCGATAAAGTTATCAATCATACGAAACGATATTTCATCAAAGAAAATTTTCTCGTCTTCGTATCAATTTATTTACAAAAGTAAATGTGTGTATGTGTGTAGATTTCTTTAAGTGTATCGATTCATTCACTGCATATTTATATTGATAATATATAAAGAAAACTATGGAGACTGTGCATGTATGTATGTATGCATACATATATCGAACACCTAGATCTAAACAGTATCAACTAAAAAAAACACCTTTTTCAGGAACGACGAAATACTTATTGTCATGATAGGAATTTACTGCTTTTTTTGTTTTTTTAAAACAAGCATTTTAAAGAAAGTTCAGATTAAAACATTTCATTTTTTTGTTGGTTCATGCAGCTTCGTTTGTGGAATACTAATAAATGATTAACTAAAAAATCTTAATTTTTGAGTTGATACTGTTTTGATGTATGTACATACATACATACATAGGTGTGCGTTATGTATATGATGTAGGTACAAATTGTTTGCATTCTAATAACACTTTATTATATTTTAGCTTCAACGTCATTTACTCTTGCTACCTTTCTTATAGCAATGTATGGTATTTTGAAAGGAATTTCTTCAATCTGCTACGAACTAATTTATCCTCTAGAATCTAGATTGAAGTGCGAATTCTTGAAAACTTCATGCTTCGAAAAATGGTCGGCAAAATATAATATAAAGAATTCCTCGGTGTATTTAGAGTCCAAAATTTAATTTTAGCCAAATACAAAGATGATTGTTCGAAATTGAACTTTGAAACCCGAAAACAAAAACGAACCACTTGTCATTGCATAAAAACGCGTGCAAAATTCTCACAACGACCTCTTAAATATGATCGTAATGTGACTGTTATTTTATTTTGTCTGCGGGGGAAAAGCTCGGTTTATCGCAAGCTTACGGCTGTAATTGAGTCGGTAACCGTTGCCTAAGATAAGCACAGTTCTCAAACTGCTGTTCGTGGCCGCATAATACTATTTTTTCGTGGATTAACAACCGGCCCCTCACACCACTTTAACAACACCGTTGAGTAAACAAACGGGAAGGAGGGGTCTTTTTTCTCCTTTGGGTCGTTTTTTCGAACGACTTCTGTACCACTGACCGTATTTATTGCCGAGGCTTATCCGAGTAATCTTGCTCAGTTCGAAAGCAAACCCAGCGTTCGCGTTTTCCCCGCTCGAATATTATTTCCTTTTTATGCTCGTTTATTTCAATTTTTTGTGTCTCACTTCCTTTGCCGCTTTGTGCGTACGCGTGATAAAAATTCGGTGCATTGAAGCACTTGACACAAGATATCGATTTAGGTTAGTGAAGCTGCCACCCGTTCAGTGTATTTTTTAACAATTGAAAATGCAAGTCATAAATAATCCATTGAAATGGAAAATATGCCTTTGGTTCGGCACAAAGGCTCCACTAGTCTATTATGGACGCGTCTGAAATGGATATCTGACGGCTTATGCAAATTCTCTGTCCGCATTCAAGATATCATCCGGTTTAATTCATTCCGTGGCGCTCCACAAGTACAGAAACTGCTGTCCGTGAAACGCTTTTCCTTTCGAATAATCAAAAATGTATACATACGTAAATGTATATTTTTAACCCTTAAAAGGCGTCACCGCATACAACACGTTCAGATATTCAGTTTCTGTGTATTTTCCGGTTTGGGTGCCACATATTCGAATTGCAGATTTTATCATAAAATCTACTCGTACCGTATGTATTTAGGCAAATACGAGGAACAGTTCTATAAATAAATTTTTATCATAAGCCTCTACGAAATTTTCCACCCGAGGAGAGTGGCTTAATATTTTTTTCAATTGAAAATTTTATGCTTTAAAATTCATTAAACAAAATTTCAAGTATATAAATATATTATTAGCCGCTACTTTGCTTTATGTCCTGTTTAATAATACCGCTCGAGCTTATATAATTTTCCGTTTTCTAATAATTTAAACTTGACCTATTTGAAGTTCATTTGGTTCCTCGCCAACAAAAAAGGGATATCTCATGAAAAATTCACATATTAACCGGAAAAAAGCGCATTCAAACTCTCGAATCTATTGTGCGCTGTAAAAGTATAAAATACATGTACATATTTATTTGTAAATTGCGTACAAAGCTTTTTGCGCGTTCGCAGTGTACATACAAATGTTTTAGATGAATGAAGAACAAGCCTTTTATGTCATCGGTGGCTTTGACCTATTCATTTTGCGACTATTGTTTCGTTGACGAGGGTATTTGAAACGTTGTATAAATTGATCGTCATTACTGTTCATTAAAGTTTATTTGTTTTTTTTTTTCCGTCGACAATCTTTGTAAAAGGAACAGGTTCAATTTGTGTATCACCTAAATCTAATTATATCGATTTATCTGAACTCAAATATCACTTATACTTTATTACGTATAAGGTACATATATAGAGCAGGTTATTTTATTTAATAACAGAAGGTCTGACACGTGAAATGTCATAATCCCAAAGAAAATATTCAAATTTGGAAGAATTTTGAATTCACGTATAAAAAAAAGTAATCATATATGTATTTTATATATTATATTTGCACTAAAATGAATTTAAATTAAACTATAAATTCAATTATCATTTTCAGGTAGTATGTGAAAGCTTCCAAGCGTTGGAATTTGTTATATGTACATTGTACATATGTACATACATATAATCAAAAATCATTTTAGCATTTTGATGAACGACTTGTCGATGTTTTTATTAATTACGAAAACAAATATTAACTGTAGGTACGTTTTATTGGATCGCAGCCAAACCGCGAATTCAACATTGAAAATATCTCGTTTGTGTAAAATAACAATGGATATGATTCATTTTATATACATTGTATATGTACATATGTACAGTGTCAAACAGTGAGATATAATACTTTGCGTTAAAAATTTTATGATAATCTTTCAACTTGCTGTTTGTACTTTAAAACTCCTATTAAGAGAATTGCGCGTTGTATCTTTTTTTTCATTGAGTAATTGAATTTTATTAATCCTGAGGGTGAAATGTAAAATAATAATTATCTAATGCTTACGAACTGGTTGTATCCTGGGGAATACACGCAATTTTGCGTGTCTCATTCACAACATTTAGCCTACAGCAAGTATAAATCTTTGCGAGTTGCCCTCTGGAGGAATTTCCTTGAAAGTGTTGTATTTCTTATTATTAAAAATACATTTTTTTGATTTCATTTAGATGTATTCCGTATATTTCAATGTAGATACATTAGGTAAATGGGAGATGAAGTTTTTTGAATTAGAATTTCACATTTATTTCCACACAAAAACTTTGTACCTACTGGCGTAACTTATAAAATGCCATTTGAGTGCGTTGTAAAATTACTCGTACGCGAATTTGTACGGCGCGTATAATTCAGAAAGCATCCAAATACTTTACAGCATTTGCGTATATGGGCCACCCCCACGTAAAGCAGTAAAAGACGAATGCCTTTTTCCACTTTTACAGTGGAAGGGGGGGAGGAGCGAGTAAAACGGATAAAAAAAATATATACCCATGTAAGAGAAGACTATACGGCACAACCATAAGGGATGAAATTGTACTGGTATCGTTGTCTCGTCTCTGGCAGCCATTACGCATCCATAATTCACGCAAGAGTTGCCATCGTAAAACGGGAACGCGGACAAATAAAAAGTTCAAAGTCAGAAAGATTCTCCGGCATCCATCCGAGGACCTCGACCTCCTCCCGTTTATCCGGGCCGCCCTCTATGCGATTTATGGGGTGTTATAAAAATAAATATATCCTTATCTCAGGGGCGTTAGGAGAGGCGAGAAAACTGGCGGAAAAGCGTCTAACCATATGACGCCAAATGATCCTCGACTCGGCCTCGCCAACTTGACTCTCAGATATTAATCTGCCCCGGCGCCAATAAACAAACTCCCCTTCTTCTAGAATACTGGAAGACAACCCTTCTTTTACACCCACCCACTCACTACCCTTCCAGTCGCCTCGAGTCATAAAAAACACGTCTCCGTGTGATTTCGCGCACACTTTCGAGCTTTTCGACCGTGCTTTCCGCGAGCTTCGTGAATCATCGACGGGACGTTTATCGATAGGCGGATACAAATTTTCACAGCGTGCGAAAAAAAAAAAAAAAAACAAAATACCATTTTCGTATCGACGCTTTTGACATTTTCGTCATACAAATCGATTCAACAATTCCACCCACGCACAATGAATATTAAACACGTACGAATGGTTGTAACGTAACAGGTAGCTTATTCTTTATAATTATTTGAAATAGATATATGTATGTACATTAGGGTGGAGCGACATTGCAAAAAAATAAAAATCGGCATTGTAATACCTAACAAAAGTTTCGTTGTACCATCCGTATTCTCGGAAAAATAGTGAAAAAAATCTGTGAATATGTCTTCGGGCCTCTACCTGAAAGCGAAAAATTTGCCTATTAATTTCAAAATCTGAACACAGAATACAAAATTATAAATAACATGCTCATAAAATTACCATAACTTTATTGAATATTATAAGTACTTTTTGTAAAAATCTAATTTATTTACGTATTCCTTGAATTATTCAAATAAGTGTGAATTTATGAGCGCGGGGGAGGGAGGCATACGAGTAAATATAAGTACATATATAAGTAAAGTGAGTATGTACATATACATAGTAAAAATAAATACAAATTTTCCAATTAAAATTGCTATTTATGGAGATTGGAAATTTTCATACAAGTAAAAGTGTTAAGATAAAAGTGCTGGTCTATCAGAAAAACTTTTTTAATTAAGCAGATTTTTTTTGGACACAAGAGGTATAATGTAGAGGCAACTCTTTAGAACTATTTCAAAACGAATATACCAAAAAAAAAAGTTCCATACATCGTCGATCCACCATAATATACATACATATGTATGTATATACGTATATGTACATACATATATACATACATATATTAAAAAATAAGGCATACCACCAATGCGTACTGCCAGTTATGACGTATGGATGTGAAACGTGGATGCTAAATTCAAGAATGTTACGTAAGATTCAGTGCACACAGAGAAGCATGGAAAGATGCATGCTTGGTATAACAAGAAGACATCGTAAGAGGAATACATGTGTAAAAAGCATGACCAAAGTAGCAGATATAGCGGAACGTGGGAAAAACATACATAGCGAGAAAAATGGATGGCAGATAGGTGCGAGAAATACTGGAATGGTATCCGAGAGGATGTGAAAGAAAGCAAGGTAGACCGAGTGGATGATGGGCTGATGAATTGAGAAGAATGTGTGGATTCAAGTGGATGCAGATTGCTCCAGACAGACAGGAATGGAAGAGTATCGGAGAGGCCGTCACCCAGCAGTGGATGGTGAACGGCTGAAAATGATGCATCATACATTGTTTTATGAAATGCGACAATTTGGATGTATTCACTGTCGAATAAAATTAATAAAAGTGGGATGTCTTAGATTGGATACGTTTTATATGTACATATATAAATGAACGGTTGCGATTACATTCGAGGATCGTGTGTCGTGTTCAATAAACGTTCTGCGGAACATTTTCGAAACAGACGGACGGACAGACGCAGGGTTAGGGGGAGATGTTGTTGGAGAGGAATGGGTTATATACAGGGGGCGCCATAATCGCCTAAAACGCGTCTGCAAGAACGAAAGCGGGATAACTCGTATTTGCTTTGTGGTGATTTTTCTTTTATATTTTCTCGAGGCGCAAAACAGAATCTCGTCACAGGAATAACTCATTTCGTCAAAAGCGCGAAAAGCGATGAAGGGAAGGAAACAGTGAAATCCTCACCTCTACAAAAAAAAAAAAAAATAATAAAAAAAAAAGACATACATATGTACATACATACATAAATACATTCAGATTTACGCGTGTAGTATTGTAGAAGCCATCTACCACACGTCGGAAGCGAACATTGTAATCGGAAATGACAGACGGTTTCAATTTTCAGCTCTGGTTGTCGGGAAAATAAGGAAATGTTCGCGTCAACGCATGGCCGACAACGCGATTACGGTGAGCGTACGCGAATCGCTTAAAACAAACGTGGAAAAGGTTGAACGCAACTGGCGCAAAGTTAAGCGTATCGTATTACGTCGGCAGTAGAATATATCCAGCATCTGTGTATATTAATCAATTATGTACATTTAACAGTATCAAAGCATCGCTGACCTAAAATTTGAGACGCGATAATAATCGCATACGATTTACACACAGTAGAACCTCGATTATACGGATTGTACAAAACAAATAATTTGAACAGACAAAAATAGCGGATTGTACGTATTTGTTGCATAACACGTGACGGACAGTACACGGCTAATGACTCATAGCAGCTACAAGTGCAAATATTATTAGCCGTTTAGATTCAAGACAGGGTTGTTGTCTTATGAAGAAGAGAGCGTAAAGTTATGAAAATATCACGAAATTAAGTTGTACTTTCATGTGGTTCATTCAAAAGCGATCTTCTTGACAGCCAATATCTGGTCTATTATGTATTACAAAAAAGCGATATTTTTGCGACAACATTGAATTGAGATCCAAACTTCAAAGCAAGTTCGGGTTGGCTCGGAAAATTTAAAGGGGGACATGGTCCGACTTATATCTGACTTACTCTCAGAAGAGCAAGACCAAGAAGACAACACATACACATTCTGAAGCTTTTCAATGCTATGTTTAAATGTTGCTATGAAGTGGTTTTTAAAGACAACAAGAGTGTGACAACTTACGTATACAATGTCTCAAAAGTAAGTATACGTGATTTAGCGGTTTCAAAAAGGACAGTTAACCTTTAGGCAAAAATCAATAATTGAATTTCTCGCAAGACAATAATATTCTGTAGGTGTGTATTTACATGTATTATGTGAAGCTATATATTTCAATAAAAAATATTCATACTAGATGTATGAATTTTTCTCCATTCGATTATCCGGATTTTTCGTTATCCGGACCATCTTAATCCCCGTTAAGTCCGGATAATCGAGGGTTTTCTGTATTGTTTGTTGTTGTTGTTGTTGAAAATGACGAATATGTTAAACTTATAATGTAACATTATAATTTCATTCGAGCGATGAAAATCTCGCTCTAATCAATCATGCAACGTATCCGAAGGTATTACGTTCATCTTTGGGAAGTTATGGAAGGCGATTTTTTTTCCATATGCAAATAAGTGTGCTTGATATTAAAGCTCTTGCAATTAGTATGCTAATTTCACAAGAAATACGTATACTTTGCATAAGCTCGCGTCTTACCGGCAAAAAGTTTACGTCGCCGCGATAAAGGAGACAACGTGGTGCCCGCGACATAAATTTTCTTGATAACATTTTCCACGGTTACGGCGGAAAAGTTACGCATAATTTAACCGGCTGTGATATAATTAGTCAAGACACAGCAATGTCACGTATTACTCACGGGGGGAAAACGAGACCTGAAATGAAAGCGAAATCGCTTTTCCCATCGCTTCTGACACTCGTCGTCGTCTCTAAACGATCTTCAGTGTGACCTAGACCTCGAAATTGGCGTTTCATAAGATTACAGGTTGCCCAGTTACGACTATAAGATTAACTGCGTAGCAAAATTGTTAGAAAAAAGGATCATTTCAAAGATTTATGTATGTATGTACAATTAGTATCTTTGCCCAATCAGTCTTTCTATCATATAAATATGTAATTGGAATATAACGCTATGCCTCTATGTACATAAAATTATTATCCCTGATTGCAAATTACGAATTTTATTTCAGCGAGTATTTTGCATGGAAACTGCGGAAAACGATGCTTCAATTACGCTCTATTGATACAATATAAAGTATCGGTCTGTTGAAATAGCTTTAATTTAATATTTACTTTTATAAGATAAGCTTGAATTTCAAGATAGCCTCTCTTGAACTAGCAAATATCTCTTATTTATGTAATGTGTACTTTAGTGTAAAATATTATAATGTAGCGTAATTGAAAAGTTTCGTGAACGTTAAAAATTAATTTAATAATAAAAATCAGCGTTTTCTATAAAATTAAAGCAAATTTTATATTCAATAATTGATTATCACTTTTGGACCAGGGAAATTTTTACTTGTTGATTTTCTCAGAAATTTTTCGGAAGTCTGGCTATAATAATTCACACTTATTTGGCGCTCTCACGCGACTCCAGCGTTTGCAATTAAAAACGCAATAAAAAAAAAAAAAAATGAAATGAAAATTTTTCACCGAGCTGCGATGAAAAGACCGTAAGAAATTTTCTTCATTACGTTATCTCGAGCCTTTGTTTTTTCGCCTCTTCTCGTCGAGGATAATTCACGAGCGAGTCGGGAGGATATCCTGAAACCTTTCACAGGACAAACTCGGAAAATGTATGTGTGACAAGCGTCATCGCCATTGTGCGATCCACGTCTTTACACCGCTTATCTTAAATGATGAGAAAAATTTCACGATCGTAAATCATAACCGTCGACTCGGAAAGCACGACTTTGAATTGTTAGCGCGACCGGAAAATTTTCAACACAAAATTTTAATATAATATAATATAATAATATAACCGCGGAACGATTTGGCTTTAAAAAATTTATGACCCATACACATCGGTCGGGGTTCGATCTGTTGCAAAATAATTTAGCGCACGCGGCGCGCAGTACGCAAAAGTCGTAAAATAAGTTTTGAGACATAATCTACAATCATTTACCAGGGTCATAAACGTAAAAATGCTTTTTCATCGTCGCGACACGTTTTATAGACGCTCACCTCGGTGAAATAAAACTTTTAGCGCGGCTAAAATCCATAAATTTATGTTTAAAGCCATACTGAAAAACAACATTAAATGATCATTTTTATCTAAATTTAAATTTGAAATTTATTTTCGTTGAACGTTTACCATCTAAACATCTAAAGCGGGGTTTCTTATACTTTTTTTGTTCTATAGACCTTTTTGCCAGTCAGATGAAAGCAACGGACCCCTTCTCAAAATAAACTTTTAAATGCAAAAAATGAAAAAATATCATATACCTACTTTATTAAGTAATCTTCATTTTTTAAAGCATGTCAATGTGAAGGCTGTTGTTGTTTATCTCGAATAAAAACATTAAACTGTGGTGTGATACGTGACAAGGCAATACGTACATAGGTACGTCATGATGGATATCTAATCAATTTCGAAATTTTGTTTTCATTGTTACAAGTGTTGAAAATTTCGATTCGCATAGATACGTTGTTGCCATAGCTCGCTTTACAAGATGAGAATAGACTACTTCCAGGGAACACCAGAATTCTCTGAAAATATTTTGAGTTGAACACTAATTGTAGTAAGCTTTTTGTCCTGAGACCAACGAAATGGTCCTTGGTTAGGTCAGCACCTTCGATACAGGTTACATCAGAAAGAAAAGGATTGCAAATCCATAGTTCAATTTTCATCTCATCAAGATAGAAATGACTTTCAAAAGAGTCTCTGTAATGTTTCCAAGTGTTCGCAGATGTCTTTTTTAAAATAATTTGACAGAATTTTGTATTTCAACTCCATCTTGGTCAAACACTTCCTCTAGCATTGGAAAGTTGTTTGAAGGAATGTTGGCCTCTACTGTCTTTTTTTTTCCATATTGGTAACTTAGCCAAAAATGATTGTAATATTTCAGTTTCATCCATAATGGTGACTTCATAACCTTGAATGAAAAGATTTATCTCATTGACCCCCTGAAACTCCCTGAACCCTTTTAAATCTCTCCACGGACCCCCAAGGGGTAATACCGCTGATCTAAAGTAACACCAAAGTTGAAGAACTTTCAAACGTCCAAAGAATCTGATTCTAGTCTTTTTGGCAACTTTCACAGCCGTCATCCGAATACGAGTGGCAGTTTTTCGAGGTCCAGTTGGAAAGGGGTGCCGCGGGCCTCGGATTTAGCATCGCTGGCGGAATTGATGGAGCTCGTCGTGGTGACTCGTCCATATACATTACGAAGCTGACAGATGCTGGAGCAGCCACCGTAGACGGACGGCTCAGACTCAACGACGCCATACTTCAGGTAATAAAATACAACAATTAATTATTCAATTATACTTGACCTAATTCCTCGTTGCGGGCCCTCTCAAAGCAACCGGGAGGGCTTTGGCGAAAAGCAGACGGAGCGAATCCTATTCTAATTTTCACGTACAAGGCCCGAAAATAAGGGAATACGGAAACGGAGAAAGGGAGGGTGGTGTTTGTTTTTCATTGTGCTTTTGCATTTTGGAACAGCTCACGGCTGAATCTTTCTTCGTTTATTTTATTACAATATGTAATTAATTCCTCCTTTTTTTGGTCATTGTGTAACCGTGAGGTTTTCATGTCTTTCGTAATTTTTTTTTTATCATTGTACATTTTGAGATTAATACGGATAATAAAAATGAACAAGTAAGCAGAAAAGAATTAAATAAAAATTGTGATAAAATTAATCCAAAATTGGGTTATTCATTTTGATTTAAATTTACA
The DNA here is from genome assembly GCA_022651745.1 of Parapsyche elsis. NCBI lineage: Eukaryota > Metazoa > Arthropoda > Insecta > Trichoptera > Hydropsychidae > Parapsyche > Parapsyche elsis. The sequence goes on from JAGVSN010000006.1 coordinate 1,732,792, forward strand.
GTACTACATATTATCCCAAATATGTATATTAAATATGGATTAACACAATCAAATAACGCAAGTATTAACTGAAATTATGTTTAATGAATTTTGCACGCAAAACGTAATCGCAGTAGACATCCATATTGTAGAAGTAGTTGATAATTATGTATACCTAGGACAATTTATTGGTGGATGACTGGATGTAAAGAAGACGAGATAAAACAAAGAATGAAACTAGGATGGAGCTCTTTCGGAAGAATGAACATAGTTTTTAAATCCAACATCCTGCTTTGCTTAAAATATAAGATATACAACCAGTGCGTACTGCCAGTTATGACTAGTGAATGCTAAATTCAAGAATGCTACGTAAGATCCAGTGCACGCAAAGAAGCATCAAAATATGTATGCTTGGTATAACAAGAAGAGATCGTAAGAGGCATACATGGGTAAGAAGTATGACCAAAGTAGCAGATATAGCGGAACGTGGGAAAAAGTCGAAGTGGACACATAGCGAGAAGAATGGATGGCAGATGGACGCGACTAATACTGGAATGGTATCCGAGAGGATGTGGAAGAAAGCAAGGTAGACCAAGGGCTGATGAATTGAGAAGAATGTGTCAAGTGGATGCAGTGGAATGGAAGAGGATTGGAAAGGCCTTCATCCAGCAGTGGATGGTGAACGGCTGAAAATGATGATGATTGAATATTACATTTTGGCTGGTTATAACTATATATGTATGTATATTAGCGTAAGCGTCTATCTGCCTCCCTGGGCCGTTGCGGTCACGCTATCATTGCCAACGTAATAAACAAAATCTTTTTAGCGGTGTGTAACAAGCCGCTATCTGACAAAGTACATAGGTTCAAGTCGACAAAAATTGTTTCGCGTACTGTCAAACGGGCTATGGACTGTACTGTTATTTTACAAACCAACGCGCATGGTTAGGGGTTGTCGGGGTGGAATTTTAAATCTAATGTCATATGACGGACAAATCGGCTAATTTCTTATATTAAATAGTTAATTTTAGCACCTTAATATGTCTTATAATGCATTATAAGACATTAATTCCATAATAAGGCTCAACAGAGTTTTTCGTAAAATGTGAGAAATATTTCAATTTTACGAAAATAATCATAACGTAATCGACATGCCCAAATTTTTTTTCCTCACTTGAGCCTATTTACTTTCCGATGTAAAGTGAGGTTGAAGAGAGACCATCCATAGGAAATTCGTGATTTTTCCGCGGAGCTTTCGTGTTTAATAAAAGCTTTTCGGGTCGCTTTTTTTTAACTAAGCTTTCATAAAGTGTTCCTCGAAAAACATTCTCAGTAAAGAGGGGATTATGCGAATAGCGCGGATGAGAATTTAGAGTACCTACCGGTCTTTCACTTTTGCGAGAGGAGAGTCTTCTATCAATTTCGGTTTATTTAATTGGATCAACTCACCTGTTGATTTATATACTCTAGAAATTCGAGGATAAACGCTTCCCAACTTCAAAACACCGCAATCTCTCAATATTTGGATAGCAACTTTATAGCTACAGAGTAAGTGAAGTCCACTTGAGAAAAACCTGTACTGCCTAAACTAATTTCAAGTGTGTACCTACTACAAAAATATATATTATATGTACATACATACATACATACATACATACATACATAGGCACATATTTGAACCGCTTTAAATTTGCAAAATTATTACAAAATTGCAAATTCGATATAGACGTAATTTAAGATTGAACGACGCGTTATGGTGAAATTTAATAGGGTGACCATTATGCGGTCCTCTGCGGGATTAGCCAACGCCTTATATATCGACGGTGGAGAGGGGTTGCTCAGCAACACCCCGCAAACTTATTTAAGTCCGATCTTAAATCCTGTTTGCAAGGCAAAACGGCACACCCTGTACATAAAACGGCCGGGATAATGGTAACCCGATACATTATGGGACGCTTTGTACTTTTACGGCGTTGGGACCTTTCTTTAATAGAAAGCTTTTATGCGCGCGGCTTACCTTAGGTGTGTACATAAGTCAGTCGTACACGGGTTAAATTGCACTTCTTAACGATGTTTAACGTGTAATCGTGCGTGTTTGTTTGACAGGTGTGTCAGAGTTGAGTGACATGTCCCCTTATCTCGAGGACATTGTAAACATTGACACCATAATCTCTCCATGCATCCGATAAGTTTAGACACAGAAGTATCTTTATAATTTCAATCAACGGATAAATTCTAAATTATGCATAATATACCCATGTACATACATATGTGTGCTTTATAGAAAATTAAATCTATCTTGGATTGTACATATGTATGTATGTTTTATATACACGGGTATAAAGGTTACAATTCTTAGTCACATGGTAAAATGGAATTACGCTAATTTAATACTATAAATAAAAAGCTAATGTTGGTTTGTCCGTTTTATCTATCTTTAAAGAAAACACATTGAAATTGATTTACGGTTTTTGGTAGTTCTACCGCCGACGCAATTATTATTTATATTTTTTAATGAAAAATTAAATTGTTATTTTATTACTTTATTTATGAATATATGTCCATACATATGAAAGCGTATATGTATTGTATAATACATCAAGTGGGAGGCTAACTCGCGCTTCGCGCTCCCATCTTTTTTAATTGTGTCTACATATTATAGTCAATATTTAAAATATATAATAAGTTTATTTTAATTTAATTCACGCTTATACAAATACTTCCATTAAAAGTGGATGCAGATTGTTCACGACAGACAGGAATGGAAGAGGCTTGGAGAGGCTTTCATCCAGCAGTGGATGGTGAACGGCTGAAAATGATGAAAATTGCTGAGAGTGATGCATTGTTTATTATACATTTTAAAATTCTTTAAATATGTTACAATATAATAATAATGATATTTTATAATGTCTTGTAATGGACGAAGTTGAGAAATTTTATATTTTATGGGATGTATCCCACGGTGATTTTAAGCACCGAAACAGAAAAAAATGAGAAATTAAATGGTTTTTAAATTTATTTTTTCCCCTTAGCCATGGCCACCGCTATTGTCAGCAGACGCAAATGTCAATTATTAAACACCTGTTGATCGCCAACGAGCAATAAATTAACATACATATAAATATGTATATGTGTGTACATATGTATATATGTAAATATAAAGGGAGGTACCACTTCCACCTGATGAAAATTTTCAAAAACCTTATACAGTAGACTCCCGTATAACGCAAGTTCCTACAACGCGCTCAAATTATTAGGACGACTTTTTTTCGACGAATTCCCGTCATCTTAATGAATTAATTATTATTAATTCTTGTGATCTCCATTGCTACCGATTTCTTCTTTTTCGTAATTGTTTTGTTTTTTGTCACGGCCACTCGGTAACGTATCAGTGCGACGTATTCGCAATTTATTCGATACGATTCGAGTATACAGCGGAAGCATACTAGCGAAAGACAGCCGCATCGTAAGGGTTAGACTTAGAATACGTAAGTATGTACATAGTTGCATTGCACACAACACATTGTGACACAACCGCAGACATTTTCCAAAAATTACGAATGCGGTGAGGAGCGGACTTGATACGTATGAGTCAAAGTCTCGAATTTTTGCACGATTCATCTACGTACGTATACGAAAGTATCTACGTACCTACCTAGTAAAAACACTATCAATTCTCATAGCGAGCACCTCGATTGGATTAGTTATAACTTATTATCATCGTACGTTTCTCTTGTGAGGTGAAATTTAAGACAGGCACGAGAGCCGAGTATGGAAAAGTTGGCGGAATGGGGGCTAGAATAAGAAAAAAAATGTCGGCAAATATCTTCGCGTAATTCTCGCCGAATGGTATACTTAAAAGTAAGTGGATTGTAAATAACTGTGAACGATGTTTTGCAGGTGAACGGGATGTCGGTGGTAGGGGTGGCGCACGCGACAGCAGTCGAGGCGCTCAAGAGGGCCGGCAATCTTGTAACTTTGGTAAGTTTCACAAGCCCTTCTCAAAGTGTGGTTCGTGGAGACAGACGTCACTCACAGCCACCCCTAGACTGTTTGCTCCTGCAGTTGATTATGAAAATGGCGCAACGCCCCGAGTCCTAAAAGCGTGCGCAGAACGAGTCTAATTGAATATTCTTCCACTCGAGAGCAGGCTGTGACTTGTTCAGCGGTGGAAAAATGTACAATCTAGCCCTAAAGCGCCTTTGACCCATTAAATGTTTTTAAATGTCGGAATTAATGCGGGTACACCGCACACTAATTCAATTTGACTGAGTTTTGCTAATTTTAACCCTTTCAAGGTGGTTTGAATACAGTAAGTAGAACATACACGGTTTCAATTGAAATGCTGATGTATATCAATTTTAATGGTATAATCAATGTTATTAATGTCATTCGTGTGCTAGAGGCGAACGTCGAGCGCAATTGGATTAAAACCACACACACGTGTGTCTTATTTATTTATTTATATAATACAGTAGCTAAAGCTAATTATATAATCCTTAACTGAGCACCTGTACAGAGATGTTTTTTTAAGACTGGAATTTATCAATAGTTTTGGAACTTCTAATTCCATCCGGCTGTCTATTATTGTACTCCAAAACACCTCTGTACAAGATTCTTCTCCTATTTCTATTTATTTTAACATTTTTTATAATTAAATTATTTTTATTCCTTAAATTATATTCACATACATCCATTCCTCTCACAATAAATTTACTAAAATACGATGGTAATATATTATTATCTAACTTAAATATAAATACGAACATATAAATCCTCGGAGTATCATTCACATTCAACCAATCTAATTCAATCATCAGCTTTTTATACTAGCATACCTATCCGCATTGAAAATACATCTCATACCTCTATTTTGTAATATTTGTAATCTATCTCTAGTTGACTTATGTAACATGTTTAATAATGAACCACAATATTACGACTCGTTCGTTCCCAAATATTAGGAATGCAGTCGTATTATATGTAAGTATAGTAGTAAAGGGTATTTTTTTTAGAGGTTTAAAACTTTAAATCGTGGTAATGGCCATGGTGTTGGCTGTATTGAAAGATATGTAATTTTATGCCAGCATGACCGTAAAATGGACGTAGCGCACGGTAAGTTTCGCGAACTGAACCACGATTTTCAAAATAAATTTGCACAATTTGCAAGCGTCGTTCCGGCGTAAATCTATTCATGGTGAAATGGCAAACCAAACTGAGCACAAATCAGCTGTCAACTGTCAAATTGGCTGTCGCTGGAAAGAGTGTTGCCAATTCGAAAAACAAAACTCTAAAAAAAAAAAACACCTTTATAATCACAATAATGTACGTTTGTGTTAGTATTTGCATTGATTTTGAAAATAGTACAGTCACTTGGTAATCGCTTTCGTTTTGTGAAAAGCTATTGATATTGTGGATAATATTTATTGGGTCAGTTATTTTAAACAAATGGTTTGTATGTAGGTTTTGTAAAGGGTCACTCCTTGAGTGATCGGTAAACAAACGTATATAAACGGTCGGTATTTAAAGTTTACTGACCGTTTTCTAAGTACAATACTGACCGTCTATTGATTTAAAATTTAAATACTGGCCGATTAAATTAGTTGCCTTGTGATATTACAGTCGTCCTTTTCTCCGGTGTGTCTTTCGTAGTTTGGTGAAATGTTTTTCACCGTACAATAAATTGAATTAATGTGCGGCTGGCACTCGAGTGATGTTCTGGCTTTTTATTTTTTCTTTTACACGGATCGCGTATCGCGAATCTCCGAACATCCGCCGTTGTCGAATTTGATTCCATACAAATGTAAATTTTCCTACATTGAAAATTCACGTCGAGTGCTCTCTCTCTCGAAGAAGAAAATTTGGGTGGCAAAGTAAAAGGATGAGTAGGATAGGGAGGGGTAGAGTTATTCTTGTGAAAACTTACGGGGTTTTCCCGGGGTTCGGGCAGGTGATGGGGATGGGTCGGCCAAATGAGAATGTATGGCGATGAACACGGTGGATGAACATCCACTCCTTCCGACTAGGAAATTTAATAAAGGCGAATTGTAATACATTGCTCGGAGCGCGTTTTACTTTTTTAATTCGAATTCAAAGTGGCGCCTAAGCCCCCCTTACCATCTACATATATACATATATATGTGTGTAAAGTTTTTTTTTCTTTTCAGTATGTAAGGCGAGCACATCCCGGTCGTCGCACGCTATTGGTGAGATTGGAAAAGGGATCGCGCGGACTAGGATTTAGTATAGCTGGAGGTAGAGGTAGTCCTCACATACCTGGAGACGATGGAATATTCATTACGCAAATAGGTCCCGGAGGGGCTGCATCAGTCGGTGGACAATTGCACGTGGGGGATAGATTAGTGGCTGTCAACAATACATCGGTAAATTCTGTGCTATATTCAAACATACTTACACGTATACTTAGGTCCCTCCGCACACGTGGCAACTGTTAAGCAACTCGAGTTGCAAAACAGTTGAGCGTGCAACTGTTTGGTGACCACGCCCATGTGTGGGAGTGGGGGCCCGCGCACACGAGTCGACTGAAACCAAACCGATTTCAAATCAGTCAACAACTGGTTGCGTGCGATCGTTTTTCCCAGTCACAAAACAGTTGAGTTGCATGGCTGCACGTGTCTTCACAAGTACAAGAAATGAGCGATCAAAAATTGAACATTATTATTGTTGGAGAGGTAGAAAAGCATGAAGTTCTGTATAAACTTGATATTTCTCATAGAGATGACACCAATATTCCCTTCTTAACGCTCTTCGTACTCCGCAGTACTGATAATAATAGGCAATTGTGTCTTCTTCATCTGAACTACTGCTTGACATTTTGCGAAAAGCAGCTTTATGACTACAAACTTGTAGAGAACTTTGCTCCGAATGATCCAGAATCAGTCGCGCTCGTGTGCGATGTGAGGTTCCATTTTGATTGCAAACTGGATGTGTGTGTGTGTGACTAGTATGCGACCAGTTTGAAACTTGAGTTGCAAATCAGTCGCCCCGTGTGTGGAAGGCCTTAGGCGAGGCAATGTATACTAATTTGTTTTTTTTAGCTAGGTGATCGAAGTTTGGTAGGAGTCACTCATGCCGATGCAGTTGCTGCGTTGAAATCTGCAGGAGATGTGGTAGAACTTTTGGTAGTGCCTGCGGTTAGGTCTCAGGCGGAATCATTATGCGGAAGACGTAAGTTAATTTTAATTGAATGTGTCCAGAGCATGACTTTGCTCGTAAACTTTGCACTCCGACGATGTGTACATACTATACTGTAACATTAGAAATTTAATTAAAATTTAACTTCGGTTTTTTTTTTTGTTATTCAACGCAGAAAGATCACAGGGCACCTCCTGTTCAGCTCTACACGAATTGACTCCGTACGATCAAGATATACCAAGGTAATTTAATAGCAATATATTTTTAATTTTTCAATTAGCAAATGGAAACGCGTCGAATTGGACAAAATTTAATGCCGCAATTTGCTGCAGAACAATAAACGAGTGTGATGCAAATTTTTCGAATTCGCACGCTCTGCATGCCCGTTCCGAATAATCCTCGCACTGAACAAAAAATATAATAATTGTTTCATCGCCCTAACTATTTTACATAATAGTTCCAACAAGTTGCACATTCGAATTTGTAAAATTTTAAATTGAAAATTCCTTTGTGCCGCCGCTATTTGAATTACAATGTACTGCAAACGGTCTAGTTTGAAATGTACTGTATTTAATTTTAAAATGATTTAATTTTTAGGGGCATTCGAACGGTGATATTGAGAAGAAGTGGTTCAAGACTTGGCATGGATATCGTCGGAGGTGAAGGTGGTGGATGGGGTGTTTTTGTGAGTGGTGCTGCTGCGGGTGGCGCTGCTGCTGGTCATCTCTATCGTGGTGATCAAATATTGGCTGTTGATGGCATTGATCTAACGACGGCCAGCCACGAACAAGCAGCTAGAGCACTCAAGGTATCATTGAATTTACTGGTGTATTTTTTTTTTAATTAATTGGGCGACAAGGGAACTTGCTGTCGCGAATAACAAAAGTAAATGTAAAAGGTAGAAAAGAAAATTACATTGATTTGATGCGCTCGTGCACGGTAAAAACTGACGCGTTTCTTTAAAAGAAATTCTAGATGAAAAAAAAATATTCCTTTAAAAATTTGCACACGATATTGTGAAGTTTTTCCTTTAACCGTTCGCGATATGAAAACGTGAAAATTCCGGAACAAGAGGGAAATGGAAAAAAATAAATTTCAGAGCGAATCAAAGCGGCCAAGACTTTTATTGGATTTCTTTTGTTGTTACTGTTATTATTGTTATTTTTCGTTTTGCCGCAATTGTTCGACTCGAGGCACGCACTCGCGTGCCTCACTGGTTGTAAAACTTTAACGTTTCTTTCTGGGCAGGTGGGGTGGTTGTCTTGCACCCCAACCTACAGATTTTATTGCAATTTTTACGATCTGCCGACAGATTGAAAAAAATTCATCACTTTGAAATGCAATTAATGCGATACGACACCGTCTACCCATCCATCCATTAGTAGCTTGATATGAACCGGAAAAAAATCCATAGACGGCTCTCCGATCCAATCAGTCTAGCTACTAGTAGTGAAACGACACGCTATAGTGCAGATTTTACATAGCATCCAATACTGAAAACGTATTTTTGCTTCCTGATTTTACAGATATTTCACGTGTATATATGGGACTGATTTTATCTACGTACAAGCGTGATTACTCTTAGGGTATTAACACAATACGGGTGTAACGTTGTATAAAACATGTCGGTACTCTTTCGCGTATTTTAATTTTACTTACACGTGATTTTCAATTGTGACCTTTCTCGTTTCATGTGAAGGGCACCGGACCTCTTGTTACCATAAAAGCTCAGTATAAGCCGGAGGAATACCGTTGCCTGGAAGCCAAAATACGGGAATTGAACATGCAAATCCTCAGAGATAGAATAGCCAGCGGTGGAGAGTTGACCAAATCCGAGGAAAATCTATTCTACATGAGGTAAGGGTTTTCATTTTTCCCTTTTCCGAAAGTCGAATAGTGCGATCGAAGCATGTAAGATGCGTTAATTTAATTTTTCATCCCGTTGCAGGTAACTATACAGTTAATGTGCCAAATTGAATACAGACAACTTTTAAATGACAATAAAGTGATATGTGGAATTTATTAAAATAAATTTAAAAATGGAATTATATCGATTTTTTCGACAGTGAGTGATATATAAAATTATTTAAATTGTAAATGATTAAGGACGAGAATTATTGTGTTTTAAAAATATACATAACGTTTTTGTGATATTTAGTTTTGATTTTATGATACAAAAATTTAATGGAAATGTTCGCACATCAAAGGTAAACACTTGTGTGTTTTTTTAATATTTAACTTAAAAAATATTGATTTTTTAGAATTTTATATTAACTCTATATAGGTATATAATATAATCGAATCGGTGATCTTTTTATTTTCAAAAAAATGGTTAATGATAAATGTAAAAAAAAAAAACTATGTAAAATCTAAAAATGTTTGTAACATTTGTATCGATAGATCAATTATTTGATAAAATATATTTAAAAAAAAATGATGATAATAAATCAATTTTCAATCAGCAGTCTGTAGTATTTGATTTGGAAAGAATACACATACCCACGTTTGAATTAAACATATATGTATACCGTATAAGAGAAACGGAACAAATTGGAAGTCGACTAAACGTCAAATCAAATCGTTGTAAAATACACGGAGAAGCAGAAATGCAATTTGTCTGATGTTTTCAAATTTAATACAACGGAAGCACCGTCAGATTTTCCATTTACATTAGTAAAACTTTATTATTATATAGGTATAGATAAAAATTCTAGAAATACGTAATAGAAAATTTTACATAAATAATTTTCATACAAAAACCAATTTACGCATTTCCAAAATTCTATCCTGACAATTTTATGGTATGATATTGCGAGTAAAATCATTTATAAATACAACATTTTGCAGTCTATTCCAGTCAACGAAGGAGCAAGAGTAAATAGTAAAGAGAAGAACAAAAATTTACACACTTTGTACAAATAAATAAACACGAACGAAAATGGCAGTTTGATCCTTTTTAGGTGAGTAGAAAAATAAACAACAGCCCCTCACTCCTTTCTTAATGTATACGTATAAAATTATACCTTTACTCTCGAACTATTCTTCGCGAGGATTTTAAATTTAGGAAATATAATAAATAGTGATTATACACCATAGTGATTGTCTACGCAAACATTTACCTTGCGTTGAACATAAACGGGTGCTTAGTAAGCTTCGAGTCTCAACGCTTTTTGATCGTACAATTTCGTATTGAATTTCAAATTTGAGCATTTTCCCGACACATCAATAGATATGTATATACAGTAGCGGACTTTGGCGACAGTGCACGTTCGCCTCCAATCAAACAGTTCTCTTTTCATTATCCACGAGCTTGTCCTTCGGTGGGACGTTCTAGGAAATGAACGTAGAATTTTCGATGCTAATAAACGCGAAGTCTCGCGGTTTTTAGTAATCAATACGTCCTTTTTCGGCGGAGGCTTTGTGGTGGTCCTCTGTACGCGCATCACGTAGCCGCACTCCTGCCGGAACAACCAGAACGAACAGGAAGGAAGGAAGGAAGGAAATGAACAATTCCTGGGGAGCAATAACATAAAAACAGACATTTGGTTCGACGCTATTCAAATAAACTTCTTACCACCCTCTACCCACCACAAGTCCTCTCCTACCACCTACATTTCACCTAAAGTTTCAGTAGACTATGTCAACTCAACATTTAACCAACAACATCCAAGACAAAATATGTACATATAATATGTGTAGAGCAACCCCTTTTCAATAGTGGATTCATCAACAAACAAATTCAGAGTCTGTACATACGTAGGTACATATGTACATATGTATTGTTTGTATTATATTTGAATCAGCAGTACTAATATTGGTGTGTCCCAGCATTTACGCAAGAAGTAATTTTGATAGAAAACACAGGTTTTTAATTAAAAATTGTAATTTTTTTATTGATTCATAAAGTATACAGTATAAAGTTATGTGTGGAGTAGCATATCGGGCTTCATTCCCAACAAGAATCGTCCTACAGTGGAACTTAAGCTACTGTCCTGAACCGTATGCTTGTATCGGTGAAGACAAAGCATAATTTGTGAATAAAAAAGAAAGAAGATTTTCTACTACTACCTTTTCTACTAAGACCTTTTCTACTAAGACCTTTCTTCGACTAAGACCTTCAACAGAGCAACAATTTTATTTTGTTCAATTCAAGAGTTGTGAAAGTGTGATTAACTTTCGAATACATGCTAACTTTCGGGATGTGTAAATTGTTTTTTTTATATATTTATGCTACTCCATACATAGCCCTATACTATATACTTTATGAATCAATAAAAATATTGCAATTTTAAATTAAAAACCTGTATTTTCTATCAAAATTACTTCTTGCGTAAATGTTGGGACACCTATAGATACTTTAAGATATCAGTTAGAGTTATTGACAAGCAAACGATCGCAATTATTATAAATGGAACGGGCAACGCCGAGTATTATGTACAGCTAGTGTGTCATAAATTTACCGCAAGGTATATTTCAATATCCACGCTGGCGTATAAAAAATGCCACTCTATCTTTTACTACGGAGAAAATTTAGAATGTGATTTCTTGGATGTGACAGGTTTCGCTCGCATCAAATCTTCTTCAGTCACACGTAAAACGATACCGTTTCTTTGGAATACGAATGATATAATTTTACGGCAAGTATGCGTGTCAGTTTCTGAGAAATTTTTTAACATCGAATTTCTTAATGTGAATATGTAGGAAATTGAATTCTGCACGAACTCAACGAAGCTTTGGAAAGCTCATATCGGAAAATATTTGTTTGTTCGCGACAATACCTACATAGAGAATACTTCGAATACCTTCTTCGTGCACACGTTTCCTCGTAAATTTAAAAGGGGCCACGAATGTCTGCGTCGATCATCGACAGAATGGACGTACCATCGTTCAACAGTATCTTTATATTACATATTATATAGAAACGTTTCAATGGAACGATTCGATGATATGAAAGGTTAAATTTTTTTGCCGTTCGAGAAAATCACAAAGCGGCCATACATGCGTACAACATGTTATTGGGGTAAATTAACTTTACCTTGTTACTAGGCTCGATTTCATCTCACCCAAGCGAAAGTTTTTGATATATACGGTGAATTTCAACAGAAAGGGGAAAAAATACTACTAATATACAATGCATACATACATACATACATACATACATACATACATACATACATACATACATACATACATACATACATACATGTACATGTACATGTATGTACATACATACAAAATGAACGAATCTGTATAATATTACAAATCTTATTAAAAACATTTACATTTCATATTACAAAACTGAAAGGGGAGGATTAAGTATTCACTTTGTAAAAGCTATATACGAGAATTACTAACATCCTTCAAATATTTACATGCCTTATTATACCCACCTTCAAAATAAAATTTAACATATTTAAGTACACGAACTATTTTATTGATGTGTGTAAAATTTTAAAGCAACAACAAACAAATAAGATTATCAGCGTGATTATTTTGCCTCACTTTAACAATAATATGCATTTAGTCAATTTGATTGAATTTTTTAAGTTTAACTGCCACTTCCGGTAAGCGGATGTTGACCAAAATCACAATATCTTTTACGGCTAACGTGAAAACTATATAGATATGAAATTTCGACTTGATCGGTGGGGTAGTTTCGGAAATATTCTGTGGTAACAGGATTTTTGAATTTTCTACAAGAAAAAAACCCTACTTCCGGTTGACTGATGTTGACCAAATTTCTTGTGTCTTTTACACCTTACGTGAAAATAATATATATGAAATTTCAGCTTGATAGACTTGATAGACATACAGAAACACACACACACACACATAGGTACACAGACACACAGATATACCTACAGACATTTTCCAGAAATCATGAAAACGTGATCAGGGGATGATACCTGATACAAATCAGTCAAAATCTCGAGGTTTAATTTTCGCACGATCACAATACTTTATCCGATTAGGATAAAGTAAAAATATTTTTGTAGTTTATAGTTGTATATCTACTTGAATAACAAAAAACAGGTATCTTCAATTCAAACTGTAAAAAAATATATAGAAATGTATAATAATTCAGTTTGAATCTGAAGAAAGACAATCGAACATACATATGTATGTGCATACATACTATGTAGAGCAACCTGAGAGCGAGTGGCCCAGTGTGACGACGCTTTTTTTTCCACTTAATTTTATTAGTTGAGCAATTAATTTCTTGTTTTAATTACATGCCAGAATGTTCCTCGTCTTCGCCGTGAGTGTCACCGGATAAATTACTTCTTTCATTATTCAGAGGGTGGTGTGGGTGGGTGGTGTAGAACACGCGAAGAGATCTGATGGATGGCCCTCGGTGGCAGTAAACCATGCGACATTTATAGGCGCAGCGAACGCACTAAAGGCTAAAGCCACCAAAAAAACCGGAAGTCAGCTTTATAGGGGGGAAAGGGGAGAAAGAGGCGGCATCTTGTCCTACCACACATTAAAATTTAACAAGGACCACGCTTAAAAACATAGGAAGACAACCAGCTTAAATATTAATACGACCTCGAAAAATTTCCGAACTACATACTCGTATGTACAGCTGGATCTCGACATAGTGCTGAGTATTTTGTATACGAGATTATAAATGAACCATAAACACCATTAATAAATTTAATAAATAAGTGAAACCTCGGTACATATTATGTTAATGAATCCACATCTGTTCGTCATTTGTTCCTTTTACCGTTTGACAGATCAAGTACAAACTTTTCTGAGAAACTTTCTATAATCTTGCGGGTTTTGTAGGGAACTTTAATTGGTCAAACTCTACAGTTGCATAAATATGTTTTTAAATCCAACATTCCGCTATGCTTAAAAAAGAAGGCATACGATCAATGCGTACTGCCAGTTATTTATTTATTTATTTACAGAAACACCCACTATGACATAACAGATTAACCAAATCGTCAAGGTGGATAAATTATAAAAATAATACACATATACATGTACATACACATATTATATGTTACGATGTGAAACGTGGATGCTAAATTCAAGAATGTTACGCAAGATGCAGTGCACACAAAGAAGCATGTACATATGTTCGGTATAACGAGAAGATATCGTAAGTGGAATACATTGGTAAGAAGCATGGCCAAGGTGGCAGATATAGCGGAACGTGTGAAAAAGTTGAAGTGGCAATGGGCTGAACACATGACGAGAAGAATGGATGGCAGATGTACGCGAGAAATACTGAAATGGTATCCGAGAGGAAGTGAAAGAAAGCAAGGTAGACCGAGTGGATGATGGGCTCATGAATTGAGACGAATGTGTGGAGTCAATTGGATGCAGATTGCTCAAGACACACAGGAATGGAAGAGGATTGGAGAGGCCTTCATCCAGCAGTGGATGGTGAACGGCTGAAAATGATGATGAAATATGCAGTGTACATCAAGCTCAGAAAAACTCAGTTTTACGTTTCGATGCGTTAAATTTATGTACATATATCTGAGCAATAGTGGGTACTATAGCTAGTGCAGTGGTCGGAAACCTTCATCGAGCTAAGAACCAAATCAGGGAAAACCTTGCAAAGTTTGGGAGCTGTAACATACTATTTTCAGGATTATACATACATATATATTCAAATAATCACTTGCAAGAGTCTTCTTCGTTGACCTCTTTTGGGTACTACGGAGAAGAAGGGGTATGTAGTGGAGGCGGAACTCCTGGGAACAAGGCTATATGTATGTATATTCAAAATTAAATTAAATGCTACTCATTTATGAAATAAGATAAGAAATAAGTTACATACGTATCTTCATGATATTTCTTAATGTTTATTACTAAAAAGTATTATACAGTTTAATATAAACAATACTTTATCCGATCAGGATAAAGATTAAACGATCTTAAAGCTTTTTATAGCCATGAAGTTATGGAAATATGACTTATTTTGATTATGTGTCAACATTGAGTGTTTCACGCAAAACTTTGGATGACAGCGAGAACCGCAGGTTCATAGCCGCTAGCGGAATATAAAAATTAAAAGTATTTCGCTGTCAAAGCATACAAACAATATTATATATAAGTTATATTATAAATTCTGCATAATATGTTCTGGCGGCGGGAAGCGGTCTGGGTCATTTGTTTTCTTCGCATTTTCACCTAACGCAGTTTTCCGCAAGCCCAGATTATTTATGTTTGCAAAAGTTGCTATGTACACTTCGTCCTTTATTTATCTCCTTTTTCGCAACGCTGAGTTTTATACATGTATTCGTACATTATAAAAAAAAAAAAAAAAAAAAACGCCAAAAAAGAAAATACGTGGAAATAGTATAGCTCGTGCAAGTGTGCGTGTGTAATAAAGCATCCCGTTGGGTGTTTTTCCTTCGGTCCTCATGAATGTAATCCCGGTCCTGATTGGCATGGGTCAACACTTTTTCAAGCTTGCCACCCCCTGTCCACCTGTAATGCACCTGTTCCCTTGAATAAATTGTGACAAGACCGGTCTGATAAAACACTCTAATTTATTTTATTGGACCGTCGACGTGCGTACGCCACTGAATACGCTCACCTTTTCTTGGACCGCTTTCAAAATAGTACCGTTCGCAAACTGTATATTTTACAAGGCGAATAATTTTCGCGTGGTCAACAAATGGGTTTGCCTTATATGTATATAATAATATATAAAAAAAAAAAATTATTAAAAGATTTTTAATACAAATATGTAAAAGGAACTACTTACATACCATATAATAGGTTATATCATTTGGAAAAATCTAGTATCTACGTATAGATATGGTCGCTCTAGCGCGATGAATAATATTTCCATACATTCCCTTCCACTTTCTATGCGTATACAACAAAAGGAATATCGTATATTTATAGAATGTTTGGGATTACAGTCCCGTCGGGGTAACTTGAACCCCACGGATATACATATATTTTTTCTTCTTCAAAGGACACTGCTATTCAGAAGATCGAATCAGATCATATCTTCGAATGTATGTACATACATATGTACATACAATTCGAGCTATCCCGACAATAAACTGTCATTCTCCTCGCATGTCTGGATATGATCTTTAGACGTGCATTCATCCAAAAAAGAAAATGTCTCATACAATACGCGTGTATGTATGTATGTACGTACATACATAAGGATCATTGCACAATATCTACAAAATATAATGTGCTATTTTTACGTATTTATATGTGTGAAAAATCTTTTACGTCTCTAAACAATTCTAGCCCGTAACAATAAAGGGTACAATGGTTTTCCATTGCAATTGTTCCAGTTTAGGGTCAGTTTAGGTGAAACTGCGGTTTACGATCCGGCTCGCTCGCCGTAATTACCAACGACTGAACAGACACGCTAATTTGTACAGTTGAAAAGCACGTATCAATTTAAACACACAAACTCGACTTCATTTCACTGTCGGGTGTGTGGGAAAATTCGAGAACATTCGCTTTGTTGTTTGTGGATATATAAAATTTGCTAAACTAAAGGTTTTAAGTTGCTCGTCACTCCCTTTCGGTATCACACACCGTTTCACGCTTC
Organism: Parapsyche elsis; assembly: GCA_022651745.1. Lineage (NCBI taxonomy): Eukaryota > Metazoa > Arthropoda > Insecta > Trichoptera > Hydropsychidae > Parapsyche > Parapsyche elsis. The sequence continues at coordinate 1,749,473 of JAGVSN010000006.1, forward strand.
ACCTCGTTGCAAAATTTTGACGCGGAGAAATTTATTTACATGCAATTCTTTTATAAGCGTCACGAGCACGCACTCGCACAATTTCGCAAGATAAATAAACAGAAGGGGTCTCCCGGTGTTGCTGAGTTCGAGGAAAAATGTAATAAAACTTTTCCCCCTTTTCGACAGAGCAAAGGCAAAAAAAAAGAAGAAAATAGATTGGATAAGTTGACTGATTTGAATATAGCCGTTTTTATACACACCTGGAGCGTCAAGTTTGACGCTATACCAGCGCGATTCACATTCTTTTCGCAAATAATATTTAATATTAAAATACACCACATCAAATAAATATTTTATTATGATATGTACATATGTACACTAGGGTTCATCATTTTTTTTTCTTTTCCGTTAAGCAATCACGAGTAGATACTAAGTTATCTCATGCGCATTAAAAAATAATAACTTGCAAGAGCCTTCTCCGTTAGAGTGATCTATTTTAGATACTGCACAGGAGGAGTGAAACTCCTGGGACCAAGGCTATTGCTAACAACTAACTATTGTTAACAATTCTAGAAAGCATGCCTTGGAAACTTTTCAATTCAAACTCTTTGTCTTAATAATTTAACATCTATTTATATTATTGTGAAAATTTACAAAGATCCCTCCCAACACTGCTACTTTATTCGTCCTCGTAAAATGATAAGTAATTAGAACATTTAATATTTACTTCGTGTCATCTGCTTATCAACTAAATTTATATATATTACATATTCATATTCAACACTACTGCCAATTGATGTTATTATTAAATAATATAGTGAATCGCTAAGCGTACCAACTTAATTTCAAATACTCTAAGGGTTAATTAATATAATGTGTATCGATCGATACAAATGAAGCCGCTCTGAACTTTCGGCGTGATAATTTATAAATAAAGAAATACCTTGTTGACTAGAATGCTTAGCGATTCAAGATCTCCGGAGTCGCAAAGTACGACGACAGCCGAGATAAAGACGACAATTAAAAAGTTTGTAAAAGGCTTTTCGGGGAAAGAGAACTCGCTTGAATTTTGTATGGACTTTGACGCGCAGGATCCGAACGAAATGTCCCGTTTTGTATCGCAAACATAAAAGGGTAAAATCGTTGAATGGGTGGCAGAATTAAGAACTTTGTCTCGGCTTTTAATTGTTAAGTAAATGGGCGGCGAAATGTACTAGTCGCTCAAATTAACTGAGTACTCATTAGAGGACCTTTTAATTTAGACATTTAAAAGATCGTGTATATGTATGCATATTAATGACCTTGTATATTTTTTTATTGTTTGAAATGTATATAAAGCATAACATGTTAAGAGTTTGGCTAAAAATGAAATAAAACGAAGACGGTCGTAAAATTTTCCTTTCTCGAGGGAACACACAAGCGTGATCTCACAAACCGGATGAGCTCATATTATACATCGAGTGGCTTACATTTGGCAAACGGCTTTTTTTTTATTGCATATTTATTTCTCTAGTTCGCGAGGGGCTGCTTTTCTTTGCAAAACGAGGGGGGAGGGGGGGGGTCGAATTCGCATTTATCGCGAATTAAGTACTGCTCGCCCCTCGCGGTTGTTATACTTAAAGGAAAACGTTTCCCGCTTCTACCCCTGAACAATAACCCGCGTTTATGGACCCTTCGCCATTTTTGTGCGTTCATTTCGAGACCTGGCAACCATGTCTCTCGTGCACGTATAACGCAGATCGTTTACGTCAAAATAGAACCAATTCCAACGCAAAAAAAGTCAATGTCAGAAACTAATTTCAAATTCCATTACCATTATGGCAAAAAAATCAACTTACATAGCTTTATACATGTACTAGTGTAAGCCCGTTGAATATCAACGGAGCGTTCTCATCACCCGTACTGAAAAATAATATTAAATTTAATAGTTTTTATAGTTGTTGCCTATGCAACAATATGTTGCGCCATCTATTGTCAGACCTCATTTTATGTATTGTGGTTCATTATTAAACATGTTACATAAGTCAACTAGAGATAGATTACAAATATTACAAAATAGAGGTATGAGATGTATTTTAAATGCGGATAGGTATGCTAGTACAAAAAAGATGATGATTGATTTAGATTGGTTGAATGTGAATGATACTTTGAGGATTTGTATGTTCGTATTTATATTTAAGTTAGATGATAATATGTTACCTTCATATTTTAGTAAATTTATTGTGAGAGGAATGGATGTATGTGAATATAATTTAAAGAATAAAAATAATTTAATTATAAAAAATGTTAAAATAAATAGAAATAGGAGAAGCATCTTGTACAGAGGTGTTTTGGAGTATAATAGACTGCCGGATGGAATTAGAAGTTCCAAAACTATTGATAAATTCCAGTCTAAAAAAAACATCTCTGTACAGGTGCTCAGTTAAGGATTATATAATTAGCTTTATAATATGGTGCGTTATAATAACAACGTAAGAATTTATCAAAGTCGCGAGCTATATTATATTCCGCTATAAATAGTCACGTTGAAGCCTGCCCTCATCATCTGGTTTGGCTCACCGCGTAAGCGCGCTCTGTTCCGAATCAGTAGTACCGGGTTCAAATCCCATTCGTCCGACATTCTGGTTTTTTTAAATTATTTACCTCAGCGAGCGTTATCAGCCGACAGACATACAGACGGAATAGGCCTGTTATATACATATATACTAGTCTAAGTCCGTTGAATATCAATGGAGAGGTTTCTCATCAACCCTACTGAAAAATAATATTAAATTTAATAGTTTTTATAGTTGTTCTATAGATGGTGCGTTATAATATAACACGTAACAATTTAGTAAAGTCGCGAGTCTATTAATATTATATACATAAAGTCAAGTTGGAGCTGGCCCGTTATTACCTAGTTTGGTTGAATGAGTAAGCGCACCCTCTATCGAACTGGTGATACCGGGTTCAAATCCCACTCGCGCGACGTTCTAGTTTTTTAAATTATTTACGTCAGCGAGCGTTATCAGCAGACAGACAGACAGACGGATTTCGGTTATTATTTATATAGATAATATAGGTACAATCAATAGATAAAATCGAATTCATATACAACATTCATTTATTACACTTGAACGGAGCCTCGATTGGTGCATTTTCTGAGCAAATATAACTTGAACTGCCGAGAGTTTCGCTCATTGTCGACAATATTCACCTGCGGTTTTTATAAAACGTACCGTCGGAATTGAAAAGTTTCGCGCTAGAGGTTTAAGCTTTGCGCGCCTAGCTTTGCCGGCGGTTAACATGTAATCTGCGCTAACTTTACACAAATAAAGAACAATGTGCGTCCCAAGGCGATTCGAACTTTTCGTTTAAATTTTCTGCAAGTCAAATGCACCGCTAAAATAAACGTTAAACGGGTAATTTCTAAATGGAGGACGTTTCAGTGCACACGGTAATACTGATTAAATGTATACGAAGCAAACAGTACGTATGTACTCTGCTTTATCTATGCAATGACCCTTCAAGTTGCGTGATTAATACGCGCTTAGATTACTCCGTCAAAAACACGCCTCTATTAATATTAATATAATATGGGCCATTATCATTTTCTTTGGAAAAAAAAATAGTATTTTTTCGCTCGTATGGAATTTATGCTCGGATGCTTGACATTCACTGTACAATATGTTCAATCATGTTCGATTGTTAAAAGTAAAGCCAAGCAAGATGTACGATATCGAATAAGCTTTCTCGAACGGAGCTTTGTCCATTGTCGTGCAGGTCCTGCTTCAATTTGCATATGCACGAGCTTCCGACTTTCCGACGAAGCTTTTCCAGGAAGGAGACTCCTCGGCGGTTGCACATCTCTTTATGCGAGAACAATATTTGCAATTCTGTGGAGGGCGATATCTCGCCGGTACGTACCGTAGAATACCTAGGGCAAATATCCAACACGGACGATTTCACAAGCATCCGAGATAATGGAGCCAACTCTCTGGGTCTCTCCACTTCGCAGTCATAATATTGTTAATCCGACGTTGGTCGGTTCCACTAACTTTCGTAGTCGTGGCACTAATCTGCGACGGCGCTCGCATAAATCGACTGGAAATGTGTATATATGTATGTATGTATACATATATCTGTACATCCTATGCATTGTTGAATGTAGATATGCATCTTAGTATGGCCATCAGCTAACATCAGTAAGTATCTAAACCTAAAAATTAGGTACATATCGATGGGTTAGTGCACAGATATTGTATGTCCAGTTTTGTATTAAAATATTGAAGTGAAGTACATCTCTTTTGCATGAAAACTATGGACGAAATGGACATTTGAATACGGCAATATCTTCTCAAATATACTATTTGGAAATACAATCCTTTTGAAATGTGAAGGTTTGATGCAGATGGACGTTTTGTGTATGATAATTCAATTTTTTTAAAAACTGGACATACAATATCTGTGCACTAACCCATCGATATATTCACTTTGCACAAAAAAGAAGGCATACGACCAATGCACGTTGCCAGTTATAACGTATGGATGTGAAACGTGGATGCTAAATTCAAGAATGTTACGCAAGATCCAGCGCGCACAGAGAAGCATGTAAAGATGCATGCTTGGTATAACAAGAAGAGATCGTAAGAGGAATACATGGGTAAGAAGCATGACCGAAGTAGCAGATATCGATGGGTTAGTGCACAGATATTGTATGTCCAGTTTTGTTTTAAAATATTGTAAGTGACATACATCTCTTTTGCATGAAAAATATGGACGAAATGGACATATTATATATTTGAATAAGGCAATAATTGTATGTCCAAATAATATTTGGACATAGAATACCTTGAAGGTTTCATGCAGATGGACGTTTTGTGTATGATAACTCAATTTTGTTGAAAATGGACATACAATATCTGTGCAACTAACCCATCGATATAGCGGAACGTGTGAAAAAGTCGAAGTGGATACATAACGAGAAGAATGGATGGCAGATGGACGCGATAAATACTGGAATGGTATCCGAGAGGATGTGAAAGAAATCCAGGTAGACCGAGTGGAAGATGGGCTGATGAATTGAGAAGAATGTGTGCGAGTCAACTGGATGCAGATTGCTCAAGACAGACAGGAATGGAAGAGCATTGGAGAGGCTTTCATCCAGCAGTGGATGGTGAATGGCTGAAAATGATGATGATGATATTCACTTAAAGTATTGTACATATACATATGTAGATTAATGTTCAAAGGAGCTTACGAAGATTTTCGGATTGGTGTAACATTCCCCATAATTAATTTTCATATTAACAATGTGTACCACAAACTTTGATCAATTGAATGAGCCTTTCCAAGTTGAAGTTTCTGAAGTTGAAAAATATAAACTGTTATGTACAGTAACGCAAGTACAGAATATATGTAATATAGATTATATCGACTCTTAGCTAACGCAATGTCTAGAAATATTTTTATATGTACCAAAGTAACATTTCGAACATATGTACATAAGAGTTGTTTGGGATTATCTGAGCTCTTGCCTTTTATCGACTTGAATTGTGTATGTGTGTAAGAATATTTGAATCGTTCGTAATGGGTTAAGTGCGACGGCGATGCATATTTTAATAAAAATGGAGAGCAATTCGAATCGTACTTACATTCAGCAGTTCTTTTGTCCCACTAAAAGCTTCTCAAAGCTTTTTTCTTTCCACTTGAATTATCGATGAAGGTGAAATTGCATGTCGGTGTGAAACTGCTGGGGCGTTTAGTGGAAGTTACTGGTTGAAGATGCACCAGGAAAACGACGATGGCAGGACTTGTTCCACGTGACTGCATACAGACGATATCGCCTGCACATAACCGCACACCTCAGATGCAGCAATCTGAAATGTAGAACGTAGAAACAACACAGGGGAGATGTATTAAAAATAATTTCCAGCAGGGAAAAATACGCAGAGCGAAAGATTCTTTAAAAGCGTCCGTAGCGTCTGCTAAGAAATTAACACTTTTTCATCCAATGAGATTTTAATTAAAATTACGGAACGAAATTGCACTGCGTCAACACTTCATAATATCCGGGTTGCATTTAAAAATTGCAATTTTATACAACGTAGACGAAATCTTATTTTCATGTTCAATATTTCAATTTAATTTTCACAAATTGCGCTCGTCTTAAAATAAGATTACGGTCAAAATTTTATTACGCACGCTCGTAATGAACGATTTTGACAATTTCCAATTACTAAAATAAAAAGAACCCACAAAGCAAATGAAAATGTATTGAAAAATAAAAGATTCCCCGCAGCTCAGAAATACAATAAGGGTTTTATGAATCATTTTCTTCAGCTAGCGCTCCATGCGATACATTTGTAAGCGGACTCGTCGACTTTTCACAGAAAAACAAAACGCTATTTTCATCGACACTTTTGTGTCAAACGCCACCGCGGAAGAAAAAGCATACCCGACACACTGCTGGGGAGAAAAGTGAAGGCAGTTGAAATTTTCCACGCCAAGAGGAAATAAAGAAAGGAAAACAAAACAAACAAAAAAATAAATGGAACGGAACGGGCGTTTACGTTTGACAGTTATGGAGTGTTGCGGCCGGCCTATAGTACAATATAGGTACCCATGGAAAACTCGAATTCCAACTTTTCTTAAGGATAATAACGCGGCGAGATTTTGCGATGCACGCACACCCCACATAAATACATTATTGTATGAAAGTGCGATTTATCACATTGTAATACATATAATGCCCGTTTAACGCAACAATTTGTATGTTGCATATCCGAACGGGTTTGTGAATCAAGGTTTACCACACGACACAGAATCCCCAATTGGTCCCTGCTAGCAGAGCAATTTGATTAATTCGACATTGTCGTGCTTTAATGTCATCGCATCGTCACCACATACAACCTCAATCAAGTGCATTATTGCCGGTTCGGTATGATGCATTCAAAACGGCAAACCGGTACACCAAAATACGTAACAATCAATACCAAATGGTGCACAATAATGCACCGTGAGCGTGAACTGCCTAACAAGGCTCTGCGTTACGCTAAAAATTACAATTAAATACGAATTTATTTATCAAATTTAACCACATATATACTTTCAATGTTAGAAAATAATCGTTGGCAATTTAAACGAAGATGTACAGCTACATATACATATGTAAGTATGACATTATAGTTGGATGCATTTCAAAAAAATTTAATATGAATAGCCACGAGACCACAGAGTGTTGGCTGAGTAATTTTTCTCTACGACGGCTATTCTTGGTAGCAGCTACGCTCTATGAGAACTGAAAATATCCTGAACAAAACGACCAAGCAGTGGTAGTATCCTCGCCATATGGCGCTAATGTTGCGCTTCCTTAACGTGCACCACTCGAAACGATACAAGAAGCTCGAACTCTTGACTCTTCGAACAGCAAACCTTCTTGATAATATCGAACTTATAAAGTAGAACCGTTTTAATATAAAATTTAGATAATTTTTGTAAAATTAATCAGATTGAATGAAAATTTATATATTTTCTTGATCAGTCACATGGTGTGAAATGCAGTATAAATTATTTATTTATTTAAAATACATGGGCAGGCGGCATTGCCAATGGAGCCTAGGAGTCTGTTATAATTTGTACATACAATTTATAATTATTTAGTTATTTATATTTGAAAATTTGTATTTTCAGAAGTTACTAACTGATTTGGGAGGCGGTCCCAAACTTCAAACCACTCATTTGAAAAGAATGAGTCTCTGAAAATTTTGTTAGATTTGTTATTTAGGAGTCAGAGGGATGATGACCTCTGAGATGGGCGTTTTTATTGAACGTGAGGACGTTTTTTTATCAGACATTTATATTTATTATTTATTATTTTATACACTTCTATTAGATCGCCTCTCAATCTTCTCGTCTCCAAAGAGGTGAGACTCATTCTCTTCAACCTTTCATTAGTACAATTAGTACAAACAATTCTCTAATCATTACGCTGTAAGTGATTTCGGGATAACAGATGTTATAGATCGTCCAACATCAGATTTTATTGTCTTCGCGGTTCATTGTTTCCGGTCTAGAACAAACAACCGGATTAATTTCTATCCCAATGGAGCAATTATTGCACCAACGGTACGATGATTGCCTTCCATTTAAGCACCCTCAATTGTCCCTTTATTTCAATACGACGTTTGCTGCAATGCAAAGCATTGCTTACACATTTTTTTACTACAATAGTCAATGATGAATGTACGTTGTTATTTACGCTGTCAACGCACGACATTCGCTACAAAGTGGCGAAATGCCGTTACAAGGGAAATTTTCCGAGAGAAAACGGACAGGTCAGTGAGTGTTTCATAAATAAAACATAAAATCGGTGGCCATAACCGACACTGGCAATAAGCAAAAGTGCAAAGTGAATGCAATATGGTGGACGGTTCGCCATATTTTAACCTCACCGTAGTCATTGTCGGGTGTGTCTTGTTTGTCTTCAGATGAAAGCGTTTCAGCGCGAACGATGATGGATGTCTGAAAGACCACTCCAACACCCGCTTTGTATTTATGTAAATACACTGTTGAACGCACGCTCGTTTACTCGTGTGATGGATGGTAATTTATCAAAATGCCGAACGTTGTTGTTTCTTTTTCATTTTAATTTTGATCAATGAAAAAAAAACTATCGATCAATACCACTGGTTTCGCGTCGAATTGACTCGATTCACTGATGACGACGTATGTATATGTACAGTACTTGCTATATACATGGGTACAAACAACTTTTGTTACAATTTCCAATGTAATATGTAGTGTTGTAAAATTCTCGAGAATGATAATAAAAGAATAATCTTATGGAGAATATACTCGGGAATATTCTCAAAACCGAGAATTTTCTTTTTTAGATAATAAATAGATACCAACTCTTACCGTATCTGCTCAAATATACAGAAAACTCCCTATAATCCGGCCTAATACTTGGGAGAGGTGATACGGATTACACGAATAATAGTAGTTTTCATATGTATATAATAGTATATATAATTATATATAATAGTATATATATTATATATAATTATATATAATAGTATAATAGTAATTTTTGTTTGAGTTTGAGAGTATTCCGCCTTTTCACGTCGCTTACTGCAATCGTGTCCTTTCAAAATAATATTTCTCTTTCTTATTATGTACTATGTAGCTGACCCGGCATGCGTTGCAATGCCCGATACCGTTCCCGTTTTATCCCGATTTTTTTTCACAGGAACCATACCCGGCATGATCACAATAAGTCCTGAAAGTTTCATCGCGATCGGTTGAGTGGTTTAGGAGCCTATAAGAGACAAACAAACAAACAGACAGACAGACATTCATTTTTATATATGTACATAGATATAGAAGATGTAATGTGAAAACGCTGTATTCTCACCATCTTTCAATATATTTTCATCCCGCTTTGCTTCGTGTATTAGTGTAAAAGTGGAAAACGTTCATGCTAGTATATGCATATGCATATACTAGAATGCATATACTGCGTTCATGCATACATATGTTAAAATGATAAAATGACACATTCAGTGCGTCAATCACACATTCAGTGTGTCAATGTCATTCAAAATGCTCTCAGACATTCTAGGAATGTCTGAATTGAATGAATGAATTCCAGGAAAAAAGAAAATTCTCGAATATTCTCGGAATATTCTCGTTGTCCGAGAATATTCGAGAATATTCTCGACTTGTATAGAGAGAATATTGTATATGAGAATATGTACCTACGGGCGTATCTACTGCGAGGCATTTGGGCAAATGGTTGCGGACAGACGGACAGACGCGGACGGACGGACGGACACGCCATTATTTAGGCGGTGTCTTTTGTGTCGGTAATTTCGCGAGAGGTGAAATATCAGCGGGTGAATGATGGACGACGCGGCATACGGTGAATGGTGATGACGGATCTCGGCGTTCTCCCGTCGGAACAAAAGAGTTTTCCCGGCATGGTTTCAAAGCCATTGTCGACGACGACGTCGGCGTCGGTTGGCGTCAAGACGCCCTCGCTCCTCCCTCTCTTCATTTGGAAATTGTGCGGAATGCCACACAAACAAGGCCCGGCCTAGTTTCTAACACGTAAACACTAGAATATTTCAAGCGAAACATTACCGCGATTCATGTATCGCGCAATCCTAACACAAGCCACGAGAAAGTATTCCCAATGCCAAGGTACATAATGGAATATACATTTTCCACGTTCGTTAAGCGAAGGATTATATATATATATATATTATTATATATATAATAGCCGATGTCCGTCTGTCTGTCTGTCTGTCTGCTGATAACGCTCGCTGAGGAAAAATGGGAAAAAAACTTGGCAGTGGGAGTGGGGTTCGAACCCACGACCTCCCGCTCAAGAGGTATTGCGCTAACGCTCACTCTATCGCGGTCGGTTGAATTTGTCCTTTTAAACATTACCTATAGTTAAAATAAATAGGAAATGAGGAAAAATAATTAAAATACCAGAATGAGTGGGGTTCGAACTCAGAACGACAAGTTGGTAGTTGAGAACGCTAACGTATCAGCTACGGCAGCTTGCTAAAAGGGTCCTTTTTTTTTTAAATATTGTTGCGTGGGCAGGAAGGGTGGTTCCGTGAACGGAGAGAAAGATCGAAGTTGGTTGTAAGAGGTTTATTCCACTGGAGCCGAACGGTCCGTTCGGTCAAGCATCCTGAGCGAGAATCCTCTCTGAGGCCAATCGTGCCTCTATTTATAGTAGGCGATCAGAACGCCATTGGTCTATTTTGGCGGGATCGCCACGCGGTCTCATAACGCTACATTGCCTCTCTCTTTAGAGGAGATCGTCTCGATCGACATACACACATACATATATGTATACATTTATCAGTATAGCAATAGTGCGAAATATACAAGTAGTTCAAATCAATTATAAAATAACCTTACAAGTAATTCAAATCAATTATAAAATAACCTTACAAGTAGCTGAAATACAACAAATACACATAAACAAATAGTAAATATACACGTAGCCTTAAACACATACATAAATCTCGGCACCATAGCAGTAGTGCGAAATATACAAGTAGTTCAAATCAATTACAAAATAACCTTACAATTAGTTTAAATTCAACAAATACACATAAACAAATAGTAAAGTCATAATTAGCACACATCACTGTTGTGTCTCACTTGTCGTGGCTTTGTATCGAGCCAATCGATCTAAATGTACCACTACGCAGCGTGTAGAGTTTCCAGACTCTTTTCTGATGCGGTACACGACGTCGCTGATCCGTTTCACAATCCGATATGGTCCTTCCCAGAAGGACTGCAGCTTTGGGGAGCGTCCCACGTATCTGGCTGGATTGTACAACCACACTCGGTCGCCTTCCTCGTACCGGGGCTCCGTTGCACGGACGTTGTACCGTGCTTTCATGCGGTTGTGCTGCATTCGTAGGTGGGTTCGGGCGAATCTATGAACTTCTGCCATTCGCTCGATCAACTGAGTGGTGTGTTGGTGTGGGTCTTGTGGCCCATTGTCGGGTGGGGGCCCTCCGTAGATCAGGTCGGCTGGTACGCGGAGCTCCCGACCATACATCATTGCAGCTGGTGATGCTCCTGTTGAATCATGTTGTGCAGCTCTATATGCCATGAGGAAATGTGGCACGAATGAATCCCATTCCGTCTGTTGGTTTGCCACGAATTTGGTTAAATGGGCTAACAACGTCCGGTTTAGCCTCTCCACCATGCCGTCTGACTGTGGTCTATAAGGGGTGGTCCTCGTTTTTCGTATCCCCATAAGACTTAGTGTTTGGCGAAACAATTTTGACTCAAAATTGCGACCCTGATCTGAGTGTAATTCGTCAGGTACACCTAGTCGGGTGAACACTTGGTTTACTAGAGCTTCAGCCACTGTTTCAGCCTCTTGATTCGGAAGGGCGATCGCTTCTGGCCATTTGGTGAAGTAATCCATGGCGACGAGGATGTACCGGTTCCCTCGCTCAGTGACAGGTAGTGGTCCAAGAATGTCAACAGCCATTCGCTCTAAGGGTGCTCCAGAGATGTATTGACGCAGTGCTCCCCTATTCCTCTGGTGGGGTCCATTGTGTGCCGCGCATTCCGTACATTGTTCGCACCAGAGGGTTACATCGGCCCTACAAGTTGGCCAATAATATCTCTGTCGAATATTTTTGTACGTTTTATTTATGCCGAAGTGACCACCCGTGGGTGCAGTGTGGAATTCCCACAGGATATCTTTGATTTTTTTCCTTTGGCAGTACAAGTTGCTTTACTTGTCGGTTCCCGGAGTTGCTTTCCAGGAACGATAAAGCTTGCCATCCTTCACTTCGAGTGTATCCCACTGTGCCCAGAGTATTTTGACCTCGGGCTCCTCGGCGGACACTTCCTCCCATGGTGGTCGTTGTCCGTTCTGCTTCCAGTCGATCACTTTCTGAATTGTCGCATCAATCATGTCATCTGTCTGGATCCCCACTAATGCTACCGTAGCTTCTTCTTCTTCTTCGTGGTCTGCTTCTTGGTCTCGCCTTTCTAGTCGTGAACACTTCGGGCAGTCCGTTTGACATGGTCTTCGTGATAATGCGTCGGCATTGCCATGTTTTTGTCCCGGTCGGTGGATGATGTTTAGGTTGTACTGTCCTAGCACCTCCAGCCATCGAGCAAGTTGTCCTTCTGGTTTTTTAAAATTTCTCATCCACGTCAGCGCCGAGTGGTCTGTTCTCAGGGTGAACGGAGTCCCCGCCAGGTAGTGGTAAAAGTACTGTACTGCTTTCACCAAGGCAAGTAGTTCCTTCCGGGTAACGTAATAGTTGGTTTCCGTCTTGCTCATCGTTTTGCTGAAGTACCCGATAACTCCCCCCCCCCCTTCTGCAGTTGGGATAATACTGCTCCGATGCTGTACTGGCTGGCGTCTGTGTCGAGGATAAAGTGACCATCGGGTCGTGGATGTGTCATTACCGGGGCCGTTATCAACGCATCTTTCAAGAGGTCGAATGCCTTTTGACATTCCGGAGTCCTCTCGAACGCTGTATCCTTCTCCGTCAGCTTGTGTAGAGGTTTCGCTATCTTAGCGAAATCGAGTACAAAACGCCTGTAGTACGTGGCTAGCCCTAAAAAACTCCTCACGTGCGTTTTTGTTTTCGGGACGTCCCAGTCTCTGACATCTCGGATCTTTCGTGGATCAGTGGTGATTCCCTCGGGAGACACTCGATGTCCCAGGAACTCGACTTCCTTGCTGAAGATTTTACATTTGTCGGCATTCAACTTCAATCCAGCGGCCTGTACCCGTCGTAGTACTTTTTCTAGTTGCTCTATGTGATGCTGTAATGTCTGGCTGTGAATTATTATGTCATCTAAATACACCAGCACATTGTTCTTCATATCCCCGACGACCTGTTCCATCAATCGCACGAACGTTGCAGGTGCATACACAGTCCAAACGGCATTACTTTGAACTGGAACAGGCCGTGTTCTGTTACAAAGGCTGTCTTCTCTCGATCCTCTGGTGCCACTGGTACCTGCCAATAGCCGCTCTGTAAATCCAATGTACTGAAATAACGTGCCCCGGCCAACTGATCGAGCGTATCGTCTACCCTTGGGATGGGATGCGAGTCAATCTTGGTGACTGCATTTAAACGACGATAGTCCACGCACAGGCGTGATGATCCGTCCTTTTTATCTACCAGTACAATGGGAGATGCCCATGGGCCGAAAGCTGGTTTGATGACGCCTCGTCGTTGAAGGTCCTCGATCAGCTGGCGAACTTCTCCTTTCTTGGCTAACGGTGTTCTTCTCGGTGCCTGTTTAATTAGTCTGACGTCGCCTACGTTAATCGTGTGCACCGCGGTGTTGGTTCGTCCATGGTCGTCTTGGTCGCGCGCAAATGCTTTTCCATTTTGTTGCAAAATTTCGGCTAGCTGCTGCCGGACATCCGGTTGAAGATCATCGGTTGTGGTTTCCATTAACGCCGCTAACTTCGGATGGGGTGATTCTTGGATGGTTCTCCGAATTGTTACTACTACTTCCGGCTCCGTTAACAATATGTCCGTCTTGGCATGCCTTAAAAATCCACTCCTAAAAGCACTCTGTCGCGAATCGCTGCAACTGCGACTTCCCATGTAAATGTTTTGGTTTGGATTTAGATTTTAACGCGTATCCATTTGTTGATATGGAGGTATGCGTCTGAGGCTTGACGTGCTTTTGTACAGCGCCCTTTATGACTTCAAACCGGTCGAAAGGAATTCGGGGCGAAAAAAAGGTCGTGTTTATAACTGTAATTTCTGACCCGGTGTCACACACCATATGACACGGTATTCCACCTATTTTTCCCTTTATTTGCGGTGATCCGCGAGTGCCGATTGCTTTAACTCCGGGTCTTTTCGTTCGTTTAGTGATCGGTTGAGCCCGTATTCGACCGATCACTGCTCGTTTTCCGACGCCGCTTTGCTTGATTCGTCTTTGTCGTCCTTGTCGTCAACGAGTCGTCGAGTTTTTGTTTGTCGGCAATACTGACTGATGTGACCTTTCTTTCCGCAATTCCAGCATTCTGGGGTGTGAAATGGTCGCGGTGGTGTGCGTGTTAACTTCGTGTTCGCGTATCGTGGTTTCTGTCCGCCAGATGTCTCCAGTCGACCGGTGACTGTAGCGCCACCGGCCGCAGCTGTAGTGACGGTAGGCTGCCGCACATTACTTGAAGCATTGGATGCATTGCGCGCGAAAAGTTTCGACTGGTAGACCGCCTCTGCGATTCTTACGGCTTCTGGAAGGGCGGTGGCTGGATCGAGACATGCGACAGCTGCTCTTACATCTGCATCGGTAATGGTGTTTACGAAAGCACACAAAATTAACCTTTCCAAAGCTTCTGGTGCCAATGCTACCCCGGCGAACGCCAACTCGGCGTGTTTTGTGATTGCGTCTACGTGCGCCGTCAGCTTCTCGCCGGTGTTGGCCTTCCATTTGTTTCCGACCGCCTTCTCAAAATGCTCGTATACTGACGTGCGGTTCCCGTATCGTGTTGCCAATTTCGAGATCAGCTGTTCGAAATTTTCCTGTGTCGTCACAGGTAAACGACATACGTAGGTCATTGCCGCTGACCTCATTGTGGAGCACAGCCGTATTGCAAGATTTTTTTCATGACCATGCAGCTTTGCCGTGAATTTAAAACGGGCCAGAAATTCTTCCCAGGACTCTGTTCCGTCGAATGTTGGATATTCTATATGATGTCGTATCCGTGTCCCGAAGTCTTCCTCCGTGACGTCGGTGGCCTTCGGTGATGCGTCATCTGTGGAATGTCGTAATAGTGGTACCGCTTCCCCTTCGGTGGCCTTGGGTGCTGCGTCATTTGCGGAATGTTGAAATAACGGTATCGCTTCCAGCCCTTGCGTAACAGATGTGACCGATGCAACCGACTGTTCGGGAAGCAATCGTAAAAACGACTGTGACTCCCCGTGTCTTTCAACCGATACTAGCTGTGATAACAGCTTTTGACTTCCTCAATTCGGCACGTAAGTCGCTCTGTGCCACAGTTTCCGTCCGTCTCGGTGTAGTCATTGTCCCTGCAATTGACCCGTTTGGACGGACCTCCTCCCGATTTTGCTTCTTTTGTGGTGTCTCCTGGATCGCCGGTGACACCTGCTTGCCTCTTGTCTTGACCATTCTGACACCAGTGTTGCGTGGGCAGGAAGGGTGGTTCCGTGAACGGAGAGAAAGATCGAAGTTGGTTGTAAGAGGTTTATTCCACTGGAGCCGAACGGTCCGTTCGGTCCAGCATCCTGAGCGAGAATGCCCTCTGAGGCCAATCGTGCCTCTATTTATAGTAGGTAGGCGATCAGAACGCCATTGGTCTATTTTGGCGGGATCGCCACACGGTCTCATAACGCTACAATATAACCTGTATTACCTACATACCTATAAAAACTATAATTTTTTTTTGTTTTTTTACTTACAAAATTATAATTATTATATATATAATAATTAATAATTATAATATAATAAAAATAAGGTATAAAAATTTTTTTTTTTTTTTTTTTTGATTTTTACAAAATCACTCTATCGATACTATCGATACTACGGGATTGCTATAATACATAGATGGAGCTATATAAACTTTTTTTTGTCACTTACAACCGTGCGATCAATTATTGGGGATCTCTATTAAAAAAGCGCTTTACGTAATTTAAAATTCAGCGGGCGTTGATATTCAACGGGCTTACACTAGTATATATATATAATAGCCCTATTCCGTCTGTCTGTGTGTCTGTCTGCTGATAACGCTAGCCGAGGTAAATTATTAAAAGACACGAACCGTCCGCCCGCGAGTGGGATTTGAACCCGAGATCACCGGTTCGGAAGAGGGTGCGCTTACGCATTCAACCAAACTAGAAATGACGAGCCTGCTACAATTTTACAATATTAATCCTCAATAGGTTTGCGACTTTGCTAAATTGTTACGTTGTTGTATTATAACGCACCGTCTATGCAACAACTATAAAAACTATTAAATTTAATATTATTTTTTTTATTATTATAAATAAATACTAAGCTCAGTACTTTATTCATTTGTCAAGTATGAAGTATGCATTACTATATATGTATAGTAGCGCAAGGGTCTGCCTGGCCGGCAGTCTAGCTGGATAGCCGCGGATCGTTCGCATATGTACATATGTACTGCACGTACAAACACATATACTCACCCGCACGTACACATATACTCACCCACACAAATACTCACCGTACGGGTGATGAGAAACCACTCTGTTGATATTCAACGGGCTTACACTATGTAGTACTGTATAAAAGTCTGTATTTTTGTGTAAAAGTATTATGAACCTGAAGCCGAAAAATCGATAGCTTTCAATATACTGAGGGTATAGTAATTTAATTTCGTCTACAATGTAGACGTACATAAATTTATTGCAATCTTCCAATCGCATGTACATACATATCTCAGAATTCTCGACTTGTGACATAGCACCTATTATACATATTTCCACTTTTCCTATTCCAAAAATTATTAAATTATTGACTAATTCATATGATGAAAGCGAAAGTGTGTAAAACGGAACGAAAACCATGTTGACGGATGAACAACTTCGGTCACGCTTCGAGCGTCAAGCGCCATCGAGGCCATCATATCATATATGTATAATAGCCCTATTATGTCTGTCTGTGTGTCTGTCTGCTGATAACGCTCGCCAAGATAAATAATTAAAACCATAACGTCGCGCGAGTGGGATTTGAACTCGAGATCACCGGTTCGGAACATTGAGCACTTACGCTATGATTCAAACGGAGGCGATGACAAGCCTGCTACAATTTGACAATATAATTTTCAATAGGCGACTTTGCTAAATTGTGACGTTGTTGTATTATTGTATATTGTGCAACAACTATAAAAACTATTAAATACACTTACATATAGGTACATATATATACTCACCCACACAAACATCCGTTGATATTCAACGGGCTTACACTAGTATACCTACATTCACGATCTGTCACAACAACAATAACATTTATATACGAGCGCAGCGAGAAAGATGCCGAATACACACACTAGTCTCTAAACATATTTTTATCGACATACATACATATATGTACATAGTATATCACAAATAGTGTTTATATTTGAAATAAGAGGTTTTCACTACATTAGGTACCAAAATGATCAAAGGGTATATTTCATTTACTTTCGTTGAAAAGAAGTATTAAAATATCGTGCTTTCGATCAAAAACAAATTTATTAACAACAATTGGAAAAGACCAGATACCGTACAAAATTTCCCTTTCGACTTTATTTTTTACCGGCAATACAACAAAAGCGCCAGAAAAAATAGATATTTTTTCATTTTTTAATACAAAATAAGCAGTTTGCTCGAAACGAAAAGAGCTTAATATTATACCTTTGTTTTAACGAGAAAAGTATTATGAATACCGCAAAATGCACGAAAAGCAGATTACATTCAACCCTCAACGTACGCACCGTTTTCCCGTATACTTATATATTATACACAAGTCCCAATTCCGTACTAGTACCTACACTTTACAAGAGCATACGAGCTTGCAAACGAGCCCATTCCTGGACAAAAGCTCGTATATGTACATACATATGTATGTATGTATGTACATCCACGTGATACCATCGATTCTTATGCACTCGTTCGCGAATCGTTACTAGCAATATCAGTTTATATACATATGTATGTAGGTATACATTCGTACATACGTGTTCAAATAGAATATAAATAAATATACCCACAAGATATTATGCGAATCCTATTTAATGCGGAAGGTAATTAGCAGAAATGTATACATACAACCGTATCTGTTAGAATATAGACAAGCAGGATTGTGGAGTTCTCTACAAAACAGAACACACTTCGCCTCTCAAAGATTATTATTATTCACGAAATGCATTTTAAGACAAATATACATATACAGCGTACAACTACGACACAATATTAAGGTTTCAATGAGACGCAAACTCAACGTAAGTTATTAATTTTCCTCGGAAAATTTAACGTGTGCGGTAGCATGAAAGGCGCCCTCTAGTTTTCCAGGATCATGATTGATTGACATTGAACAATTTTCAAAAAAATAAAATAAAAACGGTGTGTTTTAAAAAGTCCCGAGCTTTGACGCGGGTTGACACTTTACTCACAAAAGGTTCCCGATTCAAATCCCAACGTCCACGGCACCAAATATTGATTTATGGCGTTTGCCTCAATACTATAAGCATAGTACCAATTTTATAACTGTACATGTGTACATAATATGCTGATTCGAAGCAAATTTCCGAAATGAATATTCAGCGTACCTACTAAATATTAAAATATTAGTATTCGTCTTTGTGTAAGTTGAGAGATAAAAAAAAGTACGAGCTGGCTTGTAATAACGCGAGTGTCTCTGCAAGATGTTGCCAGTTGTTGGAATCGCATCTGACAATAAAGAGGAGTTGTAAAATGGTAAATCTTATATACATATCGTAATATCTCGCAAAAGCAGTTGATTTGCCATGACAGCCTAGCGAGGTATAAAGAAATTTACGACAAAGAGCCTTTAAAACAAATACACATTGATTGGCTGTAAAATTTTGTAACGTCGTAAAAAAATACGGAATAATATAAACTTTCTAGACTGATCTATCTGTATATACCTATAAAGTGTACTGTACATTTTTTTTTACAAAAAACTAGTGAGAAAAATCATGAACTGGAAATATTATTGTAAC
The DNA here is from genome assembly GCA_022651745.1 of Parapsyche elsis. Lineage (NCBI taxonomy): Eukaryota > Metazoa > Arthropoda > Insecta > Trichoptera > Hydropsychidae > Parapsyche > Parapsyche elsis. The sequence goes on from JAGVSN010000006.1 coordinate 1,768,674, forward strand.
TTTCATATATGTATGTTCCTCTTCCTTCAAGTTGGTTTATAATATTTATGATCAGCGTATTTCAGTGATGATTTATTTTTGTGCACTGAATAATTCAATAATGACACGTTAGGTTGATAAATTAATGTCGACAGTGGTACGTACGAGTTTTCCCGGCAGGCCAAAAATAATTTGTGACATATTTTCCCGGTGAAAATTTAATATGTAGCGAATCCCCTTGAATTGTGCAAGCTGGTCTAGATTAATGTCGCGATAAAGCCTTTTGAAATAGGTAAAGGTCACTCGGCCAAAAAGCGTGAGCTACATCACTGAAACGACGCAGGGGTCACACACCGTAAATAATTACTGTATGTATTTTGCTGAAACGGCACCATTTTAACACATCATTCTTTTTATAAATACACACACACAGTTATTTAGTGTGGCAGTAATTTTTTTTCGTACGCTTCGCTCCGCGCCGCGAAAATAAAGAATATATTGCGTCGCATAAATAACGCACGCGTTGCGTTGAGATTTTTGAACTGCGAAATTGTGTCGAAAATATATCAAACTTGTCGCGAACTTGTTGTAAAAGTGACGAAAATAAAAGGCAATTTTATCACGGTCATAAAGTGAAGACATCGCGCCCGCAGGTATTGTAAAACTGACTTTTATCCAGTACACAAAAGTATGCCTGGTTTTTTTCCACAACACAAAAAACACGCACTCTTTAAGTTAACGGAACAAACATGGAAGCGTTTTCATTTATTTTATTAAGAAATAAAATAATACAATTACAATGAAAGCGTATACTCTCGTTGATGTGAGAAATGAAATTAAGTGTAGTAAGTTTTCTTCTGTAACTTTGCCATAAACTATGCGCATATATACATACATATGTATGTATTTTATTCGAAAGATCGTTACTGTCTTTCAATGCTTTATTTTGACGACTTCATGTTTAGAGTACCTGTATGCTTTTGAATGAACTTTGATTTAAATAATTGAATTAATTTTTACAGGACGTTAGTCACATATATATGTACATATGCATAAAACATACATATGTACATAGATCAGTGGTTAGAGCGCTAGTCTCTTGATTGAAGGTCTTATGTATGTATGTACATATGTACATAGGTTCGATCCTCGCATGTTGAATGATTTTCTCAACGGCTTTATTTATTTATTTACAGAAACACCCACCATTACATAACAGATTAACCAAATCGTCATGGTGGATAAATTACAAAAATTATACACATACAGGCATATAGTATACATACACAAACTCATATGTACATACATACAATACATACAATAAAATATATGTATGTATATGCATATACGTAAATATATACATATATACACATATAATACAATAAAATCATAATACATACATAATGAAGTAATATTAAATTTCTATTCAATTTTATTTCCATTTCTATTTTATTTTATTTTCAAAAAATACGATTAAAAAAAAACAAATTAAACAATGCAATTAAAAATCAATATATAAAAAAAATCTATCCATGAAAAAAGATGAAAGGCCATTTGGTGACCAAGAAAAAATATCGATGTGGACCGCTAGTTTATTGAGACACAAAATGGACCGATCAATAGGAAAACCAGCAAGGATGTTTGTTCTCGCTTTGGTTACCTGAAACAAAGGTAACCAAAATCGACCTTTATTATCGTTATTGGCAAGATAACTAAATTTAGATCGGCCGTTTCCTGTTGTATGTATGTATGTAATTTGCCAATTTATCTTAGTTATGAGACGGATGTACCAAAAATTGGCACCTCATCCTTGTGCTCTTAGGTAAGTTTTGTTTTCTTAGGTAACTTCACCCAAGGAAAACAAAACAATTTAACTTCATATGAATGTATATATGTACATACATACATATGTATGAATAGTCAAAATTTCGTATATTAATTTTCACATTGTTAGAAAATAAATAAATATAGTACAGTGACTTTCTTTCGAGCACACCCGCACAGCATACCGGTCTCAAACGTTAAACCGCTAATTAACGTTCGGTTGAACCGAACACCGTGGCGCAAGTTTAAGCCTCCGAGGGTTGAATTATTATTGCCCTTTTCGAATTTTAAAGTCGAAATTAATGCGCCGCCGCAACATTCGAGTGCACCACTCTATATATCATGCAAAGGAGGAAATACCAGTTAGGCCTTTAATGACCTGCCTGAGTCTCCTCTGGGCGGTTGACGCCGACGGTGATAATGAAAATTTATTCAGACGCTTAGACGACGCCGCCGGCAATTTGGCGAGCACTGGGTCGAGATTAATGTACCTTAATCGAGTTTCACCAGACCACGATACCGGGAAATATCCGTTGGAAACCTCTAAAAAGTTCCGAAATGAAAATACGCGCGCCCTAAGTCCGAGAAAGTAACGACTAAGATATCGGCTCAGGCGCGGTGATAAGTTCTCAATCCCATATTGAGAAATGACAATCCATATATAAAGATTTCCATATACATATGTATGTACATATTATACAACTTCATATAATACTTGACCTGTGATGGGAACCCCAAAAAACACACACCGTTTACGTTTACCGTACATGTTAAATAATAACATCCACGATAATCTCTTGACATATTAAAAAATTCGGGTGTGGCCAACCCATGACTTTATCCATATATTTGAGGAATATGAAGAGTAACCAAACACTGAAAAAGTCAAAAAACCGTGTACAAAAAAAAATAACAGGATTTTTTACTTTTTTACAAGAAAAAATCCCACTTCCGGTTTAGAGTTTTTTTTTCACAGATTTTAATTAGCATAATGATTTTAGTTTTACAATATTATGAAGATTCTAAATATTTAAAAGGCCGAAAAAAATAAAAAAAAAAACGAAAAATCGTTCGAGAGTAAACTGCCACTTCCGGTCGGCGGATTTTGACCATAATCATAGTATCTTTTACACCTTACGTGAAAAAATAGATATGAAATTTCAACTTGATTGGCTGAGTAGTTTCGGAAATATTACGTGGTAACAGGATTTTTGACTTTTCTACAAGAAAAGAAAAAAAAACCAACTTCCGGATGACTAATTTTGATGATTTATTTTTTGTGACTATGTGTTGCTTTAAGAATTATAATATTACAATATTATGAAGATACAAAATATTTAAAAGGCCGAAAAAAAGGAAATCTTGTTCAAGAGTAAACTGCCACTTCCGGTCAGCGGATATTGACCAAAATCATAATATCTCTTACACCTTACGTGAAAATAATAGATATGAAATATCAGCTTGATAGAATTGATAGTTTCGGAGAAAAAGTTAAAGTTAAAAAGTACACCGATACACAGACATACAGACATTTTCCAGAAATCATGAAAACGTGAACAGGGGATGATACCTGATACAAATGAGTCAAAATCTCGAGGTCGAATTTTCGCACGATCACAATACTTTATCCGATTAGGATGAAGTAAACATTATTCCATATACGTGTACGTGACTAGTATGGGATTGGTATTATGGTATAGGTATTACTTTCTTTACTTCATCGTTAGTTGTATGTATGTAAATGCTTCGAATTTACTCTGTGTGTTACGACTAACAATGTAAACTTATGCATTGCATGTCGCATAATATGATGCTAGTGTTACATAACGTATAAAATTTTCTGAAGTGTAACGACAAATAGTAAGAAATTCAATTACGGCATGAAACTGTTTTTCGCCGAGCCATTCTTACGAAGTGTGCGATAAATTTCACCGAAGGTAGTTTGTACGGGCTAGTTGCGTTTCAGGAGACAGTTTGTTGTAACAATTCTTCAGTTTATTGCGTTTCACGCGCTTCACAGGATACTGAAGCCTCTCCACCCCATAATTAATAGTGTACACACTTCATATTTCACGTCGAAGCGAAAACGAAAATAAAGCACTTCCAGTGCTGCGATAATAAACCCGAAAGATGCCGGTATTACAGTACTTTGTCTACTGCCGTAAATTATGACGATAAAGCAAAGTGTCGATTGCAACACTGCTATGAAAGTAAATTATAGTCGCAGGTTGTAGGTGAAGTTTGAATTGATTGATTCTAAAGGCGTAATATCGTCGTTGTGGATATAAAAAATTGTAATAAGTTTGTGCATCCTCTCGAGGTGAAGTTTAGCGTTTTTCTTCGTTTCTTATTATAAATAACTAGCAAAGCTCGCGGGGATTAAAACAAGTGCAATGTACAAGAAGGAATACAGATGTGAATGTGAAAGAATTGTGTACACAAATGTGGTTTAAACGCTCACCCAATGACTCACTGTTCTCACTGCTACCTGAAGTCGAAGAGTGGGGCTACCCGCTGACCGCTGGCCGTGACTAGTTTTCGTGTCGTGCCACGCTTTGATGACACGTTTTTACTAAACTGAGGGGCGGTGGGGGGGGGAGGGGGGACGCTCGAAATTTCGGGGCGGATATATCTCTGGCACGAACGCGAAAGAGCAAGAGAGTGGGCAATAGCCTACCTCCAAACTGGAGGAGTGGGGATATGCGTGACAGCTTATCGCTCGCTCCGTTTGTATGGTACGTTTGGATGAACCGTTTTTGGTCTATCGAACGAAAATGAGTTTTACTTCAAAAATGATTCCCCTTCTGTTGATCTTCACCGAACGCTTAATAGAGCCTCAATTTTTTTATAAAATTGAAAAAGCACAAACTTTTTGTCAATGCCTTTTTGTAAAACCTTGACTTTCGAGATTGCTCGCGCGCACCGCTTTGTTCTTGGAAAAAAAAAGCATAGCTTTTGTCAAGCAGTTTTGTTTTGTTACGAAAATTGATTTTAAACTTTGACTAAAGCTCTGCGATGTATCAAAGCATTGTTATAGTTGTTTCCTCTTGCGCAGTGCTCGCCGTTCGTCCGTGAGTTGTCCCGGGACAAATGTACTGTAACTTAACAAATTGTGAAGTCAGAGCTTTTTCTTCGACTATCGAGTTTTCCGTCTGCCTTTGAATACTAAACGTCGTAAATGTCTCCCGTCTCCCTCGTCCACGTCTTAAGAATTCGTTTATCGCTTGATCAATCAATACCTTTGCATTTGACAAAACGAAGAAAAAGTGAATGTCATTCAACCTTCAATTCACAAGTGACTTTTACCTAACATACGAAAAAGCAAGCTTTCGTTAAAAAATCTCACTTTTATAAAATAAAATAAACGCTTTGATAATATATTCACATATTAATAAATTGATGCCTCATAATACATTTAAATATCTTGTTGTGTATTCATAAAATATTGATACATATTTGAATAGCCCGTTATACGCGTTTGAGAGAGGGGAAACTTTCACCGTGCGATTCACGCGATACAAACAACTTTATTGCATTTATTCGCACAAATATTAATAAGGTGAAGGCTCGCGAGGGTTTTTATGAATTTGCCGGGGAAACATAAAGCTTTCTAAAGGTAGCCGAGCACGTTTTATCCGAAGGATAAATGCACGTGACGCACACGCGCTTCTTACTTCAGAATGGATCAGCTCGTAACGCAAAAATAATTATACATACATATTTGATATTTTAGCAATTTGAACGGTACACTGTGAGCGTATAAGTGAATTATGCAAATAATGAAGAGACTTAATTTATATGCAACGTACGACGCCCCATTCGGCGAATGTTTATGGGACTCATTATTGTTTGGTCGAGAATAAAATACGCCGTTTTATGAAGATGGAAAATATTATTAACGGTGGTGGGGATTGGGACGAAGTTGACCCTTTCCACCTTTTTTCGCTTTAAAATTTGTAAGCGATCCTCGTTGTCCCTTAAGCAGGATTTCGGGGGTGTGGGTGTGACGCCTAGCATTTAAGAATTTATCAGCCGATTAATATTCATGCCATTTCAAAATTTTATGGGCAATTGGCCGATTGTTTAATTACGTCATTTGCCCGGCAGCCATCCACGCAGAATCCACGCCGTTCGAATTTTGGGGGCAAATAATGAATAGACAGGGTTCAAATGTCGGACGACCCTGTACTTTGGAATCCCTCTTATGAACAATGTCATAAAAAACTCATATATTAAAATTCTCAAACTTACTACTTATACAAGTACATATATAAGTATTTTCCGAAACAAACTCGAAACCTTATATGTATGATCAAAATATAAATTTAGCCCATAAATTAAAATTAAACTGATTGTATAGGTACCTACATATACATACATAATTACATACTAGAACTAGTCCAGTGTTGCAAAGAAAATTCACAATAAAATTTATTTTTTCACTTCACCCAGCGTTGTTTTCGTTCAATTTAATGAAGTGAATTAATTAGTAGCTCCTTCCTCTTTATTAGCAAATGGCTTTTTTTATCTTTTCTTCAAATGTAATTGTGTCTATAATGAGTAACAATGAGTCAATGGAGATTTTTCTACGATCACAGACACACACACACTTTCAACGTCGTGACATTATTTTCGTTTAATTTACGATCCTTTGTTTCAACATTGCAAGTGTATGCAACAGCATCACATTTATGTACATATTGTCAATTGCACGCACGGAATGCATTCTGTCGATTTGCTAGTTTTATTTTTTTAGTTTGCCACGTTGGGAAATTCACGAGAGACCAACTCACATTATGCAACCACTATTCGAATGCTTGCAGTTTTACTTTGAAGAATCTCTAACCCCACAATACCACTACATTAGAACGTACATTTAATATTTATTGCAAATAAACTTCAATAATATTCTATTCGTCTAATTTTTACTTCGCTTAATACATGTTTCCAGTGCAACTATCGTTTACATCAAATGCTCCTTTTCTACAATGGTCAATCATGCAACGGTTGTATGCAATAAAAATATAACCATCGTGCCAACAAACAGCTAAGAAATTATCCACGAGTTTATGGTAGATTTAGGGTTGAGACGACTACTTGATAGGACTGAGTACTTTTTATGTCGCCTTTCCGAGCAGTCTGTAGCGAAGTGGTGGAAAATCGTGGCCTATCTCCTATCCGAGAACACAAGATTTAGCTCTAATGGCTAAGAAGCAGCTCTAGCACGTTCCCGAACGGCATCCTCGATTTTTAAGCTAGCTGTATGTATGTAGGTACTATATAAAAGCACCGGCATAAAAGCTTCGGGATTGAACTCGTCCGCTCGCTACTCGAATTGTGAGCTGTAAAATCTCATGCGGTGAATGTGATTCGAATATAATAATACTAACAGTCGTATAGTGTAACATATGTGTGTGTGCGCGCATACATATGTGTAATTAGCAGTCGGCCATTGTGCTCGGTGAATTAATTAAGCTCAAGTATCCTTTGTCGGCGAACGTGTCAGAAGCAGAGGAACAAATGTGTATATTTCACACACTCGGCACAGCTTCTTAGCCCAACTAGCGATCGACTCCGACTCGCTTCCGTTTCCTATTTGCAAAGCGTATTAACTGACACTGTGGAAATGTTCCGCAAATCGAAATCGCATTATCGTTGAGACGGAGCCCGAATAATAATTCAAAAGTGATCTGAAGCCACTCTAATGAAATTAATGCTCGTTTGTGTATTTGAATGAATGTGAAACGGGTTTCACTCACAAACGTTAAACCAAAGATTAATTTTTACACTATTAGCTTCGACAAGCTGTCAATACATAGTAAAATCGTGAAAAGCATGCTAACATGCACAACAGAATATTTAACGGGGACTAAGTGCAAGGTTGTGTAAGTTGATTTAAAAACCTAGAATATGGCGTCATCCCTCGCATAAAGATTTCCTCGGTGTATAAATATTCTATTATTTTCATCACCTTAAAATATACTTAATTTACTGTAATAAATTTTTTAATTACTTACGTAGAAGACGGTAAGATTTTTCTATGGGCACTTTATATTTAAGTAATTGGATTGTTTTGCAAGTACCTACTCAATAGAATGACAAAAACTGATTTTTATGAAGTAAATTACAGTTTCCACAAACTAATCTTAACATAGTATTAAAAAATTTTTTGAAATAAATGTTTTTCCATTATGACAAATAAATAAATGACATTTCAATATATTTAGTGGAAAAAAATGTCCCACGTTAAGTACATTAGTCTGTAGAGCGCCAAGAAGGTCAGTAAACCCGAAAGTCTCCAGACAAATATTTATTGTTGTTCTTAAAGCTCGACTTCGGTGAGGATGACTAAGATTCAAAAACAAGAACAAGTTAGAAAATACATCAATTAGGATAAGCCGCTTTGAGCTCTCGTTTTGACCCTTAAAAGATCACAGGAGAAACCCGAAGTTAAATATTCCCGGGAAAAAAATAAATACATGAGCGTCTTTAGAGTGGTAATACCCGGGACTTACTGATATTGATATTTAACAAATAACAAAAAGTTTCAGTCTATAAAAACAAAAAAGTACATTCGTCGCTATACTCGTACAAAATATTTCAGTGGAAATACAAGGGAAAATCCCCAGCGTTCAATATACTAAATTCAAAAGGGTAAAACTCGATTAGCAAAGATTAATCGGAAGACCCGTACCAAGTACAAAATTACTAGCAGACTTCGTTTAAGCTTGTAAATAAATTACTATTATCGAAGCTCAATATCTACCAAAGCGAAAAGACACGGCTAGTAAAACAAAGCCAAAAATACATTTACATGTTTAACGGGAGATCTATTTTTTATTTTATGTTTATGCTGTGTTTAAATTTAAACTGCAATTTTATTTAAAAATTAAAATATACCATTAAAAATTCAATGCGGTCATAACTGAAATTTGTTGAAATGTCGAAGAGTCAAAATTTTAATTATCTATAGATATATAACGATAAGGACATATTGATATAGCGACAACATTTTCATATTAACTAATTAGTCGTTATTAAATATCAATGAGCAGGCGTTTATTTGGAAGCAGAAAAGTTTTCATGATTGCATTTCAACGATAAAAGTTTTCCTAATTGAAAATGTTTCAATTAGCAAGCAAATGCTTTGAGTTTTGATAATACGAAGCCTATTATAATGTATATATATTTTAACATATTTAATGATCTATAAAAGTTTCATTCGCGATCTCAGTTACGCGAAACACATTCTTTACGGACTTAATATAAAAAGCGACTCGTAATTGTGACATTTTGATTAACAGCGAGGTATTCATTCTCGTGGTTTTCTAGTTTACTTTTACTTTTATTTTTCATTTTATTTTAGAGATTTTTATTTTAGAGAAGATCCCGTGGGATGTCTGCGGGTGAGGCAACAACCATGTGACAAAAAAATGAGGGTCGTTTTATCTCATTTTTAATATGTCGTCATAGTGACTGTTGTGTAATTCATATACTCACGGGAGCCAACCTCGACATCATTATTTAAATAAATGGAAGAGACGTGCTACCTTAAGGGATGCGTTAAATAAAAAATTTTCACACAACATGCACACACACAGCAGCACGATTTTGCCGTTTATTTTTCAATCATCCATTTTCTCTTGACTTTGAATCATTCAGTGGTTATTTTTAATAATCTCGTTTCGGCCCCCTTTTCAATTACGGCTGGACGCCCCTGGCATTACAGTGCGATGGGATGGTGGCCATTATTTTTTCCATTAATTCAGACAGTATCGCTTTCGCCGATCTCAATAATTCCGAACCGTTTTGCGTAACTTGGCTGATCGAATTTCACATTTTCCCATTCTAAAATATATTTTTATTATGGTCTATAAACTCGGCACGATCCTAAATCAAACCCAATAATAGTAAAATTCATATAATATATAACGTGAAGTATATTAAATTTAGTACATATTTAAAACATAACTTGACGCATATGGGATGGCAAAAAGTCACCCTTCTTTTAAAATTTTCCCTCTTCCGCAATCTTTAGTTGTTTTTGTCGTAATTTCACCGTCTTATTAACACTAAAGCAAGTTGCAAGTATGTAAGTATATGGTCTGATGAAAAACACATTCTCGAAATGTATTTTCGTAGAATTATTTTGACGCATGATGGAGTGAGCAGATGCAAGTCACATTACGAGCTTGCGGGACCACCTTTTGAAGGAATAGGAGAGACTCTTGTCAAGTTTTAATGATCTGCTTGACGACCCAGTTACAACCCTTTCGAGGATCTCAACTCAACCCCTTTTTCGCTGTCTATCCGAGGAGAAATAAAAAAAAAGAAATGGGGAAAGGGGGAATCTACGACGCTTTCGCCGATAAGCGAATTAATCGCACATAAAACCAGAGAAATTCCGGAATCGATAAAAATAGAGAAAATCCTACGTAGACAACGACGTGAATGATGCCCCAATAATGGGAAAAGTTTCAGCGCATCTGCTCATCGTTTATCAAACGAAAATGTGAATCGATTCTCATTACAAATACATTTATTTTACTTAGAGGAACTTTACAAGCTCTAAAGTTTTCTACAATAAATAAATATAAATTTTGTTTAGGAATGACACATTTAAAACAAATGGTAGTAAACAAAGTACAGTACAGTACAAAGTACAATACAGTACAGATTTCGTATACTATTTTAAGGTTTCAGGCTGTTATAAAATTTAAATTGAATATATTTTAAAATATTCAATTTATATCATAATATTTAGATAATCGATTCAATTTTTGATAGTTGTTAGTATTGCATTGAAAATGGCGAATACAATAACAAAAAAACCAAATAGAAGGCCAAATTTCCATTGTGTATACACAGCGAAGGAAATTCTGTTTATTTTGAATCAGTTGTGTAAACACTTTGAAAATAATACCCACAAGCTTTTTCGCTGAACATTCGAAAAATATATCTCGTGCACTTACAAAATGTAGAAACAATTTAAAATTTGTTTGCAGATTTTAATAAAATCTTATTATCTAGAAAAGTCCTTAAGTGTACCTACTAGTTACTAGTATATTTATAAAAAAATTACTTAAAAATCACAAAGGATTTTTACATTATGACTTAGTTCACTTATTTTGTTAATCTATTAATTTTAACACCTCTGACCACATTCACGTGTTCAACATAAAACAACTCATTAACAGATATTGGGGGATTAAAACGGACGGGTGGAAGTATAATCCTCCCCTGATATTATCCCGTCATTTCGGTGCTTGTAAACAAGATAGCTTTGGATAATTTATATGTTTCCTTTGTAATGTCCTGTAAGTTTATAGCAGGCATTTCATGGTTTTGTCATGGTGGCAGCGAGAGGGGGGGGGGGGGGTCGTGTCGCGTTAGCACAAATCTACTAATGCCCAGATCATTAAATTAATATTATTTGAGATCAAAGCTTATTGCTTATTATTGTGCACATATTTTCTCACTTTAAGTATTCTTTACATATAAAATAATTTCAGTTTAATGTACATACATACATATGTATGTAGTATGTACACACTCCAAATTTTTTCCGTAGGATGCTCTTGACTGCTGTTGAATACCTCAGCGTACTAACATCGTAAATGTTATTAATTTAGTTTTAGTTTCTCAGTTTAAACCTTGTCCGATAAACCGATCTCGTGCGCCAACTTTAGAAGTTAAGATTCCAAGTTCATCATTTGATCCTAGTTTTGTGAAATAAGTGGGTTCGGTAATTTGAAACTATTGGCGGTCAACGTTTTGCTGAAAATGACTTGTTTCAACTGAAACTTTTACATTACACATTTAATGTTTGCAAATCTCGAATACAACAATTCATAACATAATACGTTGCTAAATTTGGTTCCTGCTTAAATTTCTATAGAATTTCTCGACAAAGAAATCTCTTTAAGTAGAGATGTCGGGTTAGGCAACACTTCACACAAATCCAAAAGTTAAGTCGACAGATTTCCTCGTGTCACACTGAAAAGTTTACGACCTTTTCCTCTTCAGAGGCTGATTCCAAATTCGACTAGATGGGTCTCCCGGCTCCGTTTCACGAGTCACCATTTCATGCCACTTCGGCTACAAGTTTTTTCATTTGTGCGTCCCTCTCCTCCCCCTGTGTGCCTTTTGTTCACCTCATTAAAGTACAACTACGAGCCGAACATACGAGATGAGAATGCCGCTCGAATAGTCGTCAGGACGAGCTTTCAGCTTTGAGCTTTATCCCGGTGCGAATTAAAATTTCGCACTGTCGCCCCCCACTCGTTCGCATAAATATTCAAGAAAGAGCTTCTCAAACTTAACGTCGAGCCTCTTCCCGACTACTATTATACATACGTATCATTTTAAAATTAATATTCAGATGTTGTAAGATATGACTGATTCTGTCTAGAATCGTGGGCGTATAAATTAATACTCCGTCTGAAAAATTGCTCACAAACATTCGCTTAATGTATCGAATTTTCTCGTTCCAAATTTATGTGAAATTTGAAGTATGTGCTATACATTGCCCTCGTGGCGTTTGCTTGTTTCCCATTCCTTTCGACATATTGTTTCGGAAGATTTATTCAATAAGGGTGTCTAACATTTCAGCGCAAATCTCTTATATGTACATAGGTATGTACGTGATCGAAAAGCAATAACCCACCATTTTTACTTCCGTTCGAGCACTCAATAAAGTACGACAAAATCCTAGTTTAATTTTTATTATAATTTTCTATGACGTCAACATTTACATACACATACTACATATGTCAAATATTCTAACAAACGCACACGTATCATAATTGAAAAAATACTACATATAACGAATATGTGTGTGTTTACGCAAACTTCTTTAGACTCGTTTATTTGTCAATCAATTAACTATAAATAAAACTTTGATATTAAAAATATTTTTGATGCAACGCCAATTTAAATAATATAAATTCGGAGAAAAAAAAATATGAAAACCCATAATATTACACGAAATTGGCAATTCGTAAAAATGTATCGTTAATAAACCGATTCCGTTTCGTGCACATCATTTTAACGACGTGAATATTCATTCATATTTGAACCTACATAGCATGAAAGACGGCCTTCCCAAATTTCTTGTAAAAACAAAATCCCACAATATAATTTTTGTACAAGTGGGTCAGATCTGCCTTGAGGCTTCATCCCTTAATTGAATTTGAGACGAATAATTCGCATACTCCCCTATTAGTTGGATAATTATATTTTTTTTATATTACTTTATATCATGATAAGCAAATTTCCGTTGCATATTGTGGTCGTAAATTTCTCATTTGGCTCAGAATTAATTATAAATAATTAACTTCGAACAATATTAATTAGTTTTCCCAGTTGATATCATATTTCACTGTGAAGCTGAATTTAGCACGATGATAAGCCAACACCCGCATACCTTTACACGGACGAACATCGGTCGAAAGGTACTGAATTTGAATTTCACGTGTTTCTAACCAGTGAGAGATATCCCTTATTAAATTCTAAACAAAAGATACGAAAAAGGGTATGGCGGATACCTATTTAAGATGCGTCGCGTCATATTATAAACGCGAAATTTTCCCGACGATTCGTTTGCGCGTTTTCCGGTATGTATTATCACTGTGGTTATTCCGATCACATTTTCAACATAAAATCTAAATAAATCAACATTATTTACTGAATTTTCCGAACGCGACTTCGTCGCGTGGGTGCGCTTCTTGATAATTTTCCGGCTGAAGAAACACCGATTTGCACTTAGCTCCATACGAAAACGTTTCGCAAATATTTTTATTTTGATTATGCATACAAGCGCCGAACTGTTATCGCGGACGTAAACTTCCAAATACACACGTGGGTGTGGTGGGAGAAAAAAATTACCCAAGTGTTGATTTTTGATTGCGTAATTTGCGCAAAAGTGTGGAAAGACGTGTGTGCGGATCTTTAGAAGTGAGCGAGGAATTAAGCACTTCTTCTCGAAAAGCTTTTCCAATCTCGGCTCTCGCCCGCGGCAAAGCTTTCCGTTTGCCTGTTAATTAAATCTCACCAGCGAAACACAAACAGTAGAAATGTTAGCAAAATACAAGAGCGTCTCTTTGGGACTCGTATCTGTATACAGATCTATTCGTACAATCTAAATGAAATAAAATTAACTTCAATTATATTTGTGAGGCGGCTTCTATTACAAAAAAAAACTCCATATCTTTTCACCACACGACACACCCGTACGCAAAAGCACAGTCGTGATATTTTAATTTATTTAAACACAAATTACTACATATATTAGCGTAAGCGTTTGTCGCTAGCATCGCCAAAACAACAAAAATGTTTAATGATGCATTGGCTTGAGTCGACGACGCAATTTTATTTCCACACACCCATTCAAGCAACAGTGCGCTATATAATTAGTTTACGTACTGTCGAACAGACTGTGAGCTGTACTGTTGTTGTATAAATCAATGCGCACATATGAAGATTGAAAGTTGGTGTTAGAATACACCGTCATATGACGGGAAAACTGGTTAGTAGATAAGATAATATTTAGCTTGTAATATTATTTTAAATGTATGTAATGTATATGTATATTTTATGTGTGTATAACGAAGTTTTGCAATTTCATGATTTTTCTCACAGTAGATATATTTATTATTCAACGAAGCGATTTATGAAAACACAGTCCTATGCACATTCAGTCACAGGTTTTCCACAACAGTACTGTCAGTTCAGCATGCATATGTACACGTATATGTGTACTCTACCCCTATCGTATAGCATATACATAAAAGGTAAAGCGAAAAGAAAAGTCATTTTTTTTAATACGAGGTAAAATTTATTTTAACAAAAACTATACAATATTATTCCGTTAAATATTTTCCATCATTAGCTATAATCTTCCTCCACAGAATAGGTAGTTTTTCAATACCACTTTCGTAAAATTCTGGAAGTTTTTCATTAAAATATGACTTCAAATGATTTTGAACTTGTTCAACAGATGTAAATTTTTTATCTCGAAGCGAATGTTCCAATGACTTGAACGGGTGATAATCCAAAGGTGCAATATCAGCTGAATATGGTGGAACTTCTAAACCCAGCTCTCTCATTTTGTCCTGCGTGGTCCTTGCCGCGTGTTGTCTTGCATTATCATGCTGTAGAATGCGTCTTTTCGTGCGGGACCCAAATTCCTTGTCTATTTTTTTTTTTCCCGAGTCTTTTCAAATGATCTTCTACTGTCGACCACGAACAGCCGATGTCTTGTGATAATTCCTTTATCGTTTTACGTGGATCAGATTCCACCAAGGAATTTCAGGTGTCATCAATTTTCATGGGTCTTCCTGATTTTGGGTGATCCTTCAACTCCCTGTCACTATTTTTTAATTTTTTGAACCATCTATAGCATTTTCGAATATTCAATACGTCTCCATAAGTATACTCTGGGTAGCTTCATTTGGTTACAATCCTTTGTCGAATAAAAACAGCATAAAATATCGCAAATTTGTCTCATCGATCTCTGGCTTTGACATTTTCACTAAGGGTTAAAAAAAATAATAAAAGATGAAAACAGGGTGAGAATTAACAGAGCTTCGAAACAAGACCAATCTTGACCAAACTGGTTTCACACAACGCAAACAAAAAAATGACATTTCTCGCTTTACCTAATACATACATACATACATACATATGTACATATATATGACTAGTTTCCGGTGTATTGACGGCCGCGCTGAAGTTTTTCCACATAAGTTAGGTATATTTTTACTTGCACAGTACCGAATCGATTTTGTGTGCAAAATAAACTGGGGATCGAAGCCCCAATAACCGACAATGAGGGTGGCTCAGATTGGGATCTGCGCCATTTGGTCGTCCGACCGGCGTTCAATTTGCACGAACGACGGGCTCCGCACAATGGCGTCGCTCGCGCATTCCAAATTTAACGAAAATCGCTATCACCCCACCCACCCACCCAAACCTACCTTTGTTATGAATATAAATTGACAATATACACACGATGACACTGCCAAATGTACCACTATATCGACGGCGAAAGTGTCCCTCAAAATACTCAGGCTTGTGTTCATATTCGACATCGAAATTTCACCCGTGTGAATGTGTGCCATTTACTAAATTACTGTTGGTATGAGCGAAGTTCAAAATGTTCAATATTAAGTCGAATTGTATTGAAGTTTCGCGGACGTTCTTTGCAGCTTTAAAATTTAACAAAATTAGTTCAAAAGAGTGCAATTATTATTATCAACCGTTCACTATCCACTGCTGGTAGATGGTCTTTCCAATTCACTTCCATTCGTGTCTGCTTTGAGCAATCTACATCCACTTGACTCGCACACATTCTTTTCAATTCATCAGCCCATCCCATCGTCCACTCGGATACCATTCCAGCCGTCTCGCGTCCATCTTCATTCTTCTAGCATGTGTCCCTCAACTTTGTCCACGTTCCGATATCTGCCATCATGCTTCTTATTATGTAATATTTTCTTAATTAACCAAGCATGCATCTTTCCATGCTTCTCCATGTGCACTGGATCTTACGTAACATTCTTCAATTCAGTATCCACCATCCACTGCTCTCTAATCCACTTCCATTCCTGACTGTCTTGAGCAATCTACATCCACTTGACCCGCACACATTCTTTTCAATTCATCAGCCCATCGTCCACTCGGTCTACCTTGCTTTCTTTCACATCCTCCCAGATACCATTCCAATATTTTTCGCGTCCATCTGCCAATCATTATTCTAGCTACATACATACGTATGCGTCCCAGACCCGTTTTTCACACGTTTCGCTATATCTGCCACTTTGGTAATATTCCTCTTACGGTCCCTTCTTGTTATACCAAGCATATGTACATACTTCCATGCTTTTCAGTGTGCACTGGATCTAACGTAACATTATTCAATTCAACATCCACGTTTCACATCCATACGTCAGTGCGCATTGGTCGTATGCCTTATTTTTTAAGCATAGCGGGATTTTTGATTTAAAAACTATGTTCATTCCATGCTATGTATGTATATTTTGTGATTAATTTCGATTGCACATTGGTTGTTATTTTCTTTTTATTCACCACAGAGCAACTGGAAAATACATACATAATTGTCGAAGACGGCCGCGATTTCAATACGCGAAACTTTTCCGAATTTTCGAATATAATGAAAACTCTCCGCTGCTGGCTGAAAAGAAAGTTTTTTCATTCTTGGCATCGTCAGAGTCGGCCCGTGGAACTATGCTCTCGCAAAACTCTTTTTTCATAAAGCAATCAAAAGCGAACGATAAAGGGGAAAAACGTTGAAACAACTTTACTCATTTTTGCTTCACGTCTCTAGTAGTTTTTTTGTATTATTTTTTTTCAACACTCGCACGTACCCCGTTCGCATTGAATACATAAAGCAGTCAAATTTTCCTGCATGTACTTTTGCATGCTCTGTACTTGTTCGACATTGACTGTCATTCCTCAACCTCTATCGCCGGTAAACAACACGAAGTCCCTTCCTGTGGGATATTCGGGTCGGTTTGCGGGGCTATTGAGCGTGGGGGATTCCTACCGTAAACGATATGACGATGCGGTTGTTTATCTCCGCCGCTGGAGCACTTTACGTCGCGTTTATCCATGCCTTCGGAATTTGCACCAGTCGCTCTCGCAGTTGTTTCACGGGCCCGGATATTGCCGAAGCTTTCGAGTGGAGCTTTTTACTGCTGAAGAGCAAGTGTCTACGAGCGTTCCGGGACTCTTCCCAAGAGTCTCGGTTATTACCCGAAACGGACGTTTACGGCGCGATAAACCCGTACTACGGCTTCCGATACTGCGCGATCCCAAATTGTTAAAACTTTCCTTCAAATCAAATCGTATCGATCATCAGTCATTCAAGTACCATTCTATTCATTCTTTACAGCTAAAGATACTATGTACAAGCATACGTACACGCATATCTTCATCATCATCATTTTCATCGCCCCACACTTTATTAGTCGATAATACCGCAAAATTTATTTGACAATGTAAAATGCGAATGTATCGCGTGAATCATCGACCACGGACAGGTATCGGTATCAACGATAAACGTTCGCCACATGTAAATTCTACAATTATTCCTTAAGATAAAACATCACCGACGTAATTCTTTCACATTTTCTAGTATGCAAATCAATGAAGAGGATTACAACCGATGATATACATACATATGTATAATCAGCGCACGATAGTTGGGCGCCTACATTTCAAGCCACGCGCAAGACTTTTTCATTGATTTAGCTTTAAGGAGTCAAAGTACGAGTTAAATGTTGATCGAATCAGGATAAGTTGCAGTTCATGTTCACACCAAAGCACACAAGTCAATTCCATCTGGAACTTGTCGAAATGAAGAGTTCAAAATAAAGGTGATCATACTAACATCATCATTTTCAGCTGTACTGCTGGATGAAGGCCCTTTCAATCCTCTTTCATTTCAATCCTCTGTCTGTCTTGAGCAATCTGCATCCACTTGATTCCACACATTCTTTTCAATTCATCAGCCCATCGTCCACTTGGTCAACCTTGCTTTCTTTCACATCCTTTCGGATACCATTTCAGCATTTCTCGCGTTCATCTGCCACTTCAACTTTTTCACACGTTCCGCTATATATGCCATTTTGGTCACGCTTCTTATCCATGTGTTTCTCTTACGATCTTTTCTGCTTATATCAAGCATATTTATTTATTTACAAGCAAAACGCCCAAATTAATTTACAAACAAAAAACAATTACAGGATGATTTACATATTATATTGTACACATTATACATATGTACATATTACATACTGAAAATAAAAAATAATAATAATCAAATACCATCACCATCCCCGCTCAGTATCCTAGCTAAATTAAGCTTAAGGTATGACACAAAGCGAGGATAAGTAATGGAAGAAATGTCCACATAATCGGTTGCCAGAGCATTAAATAGCTTATATCTTTCCATGCTTCTCTGTGTGCACTGGATCTTACGTAACATTCTCAAATTCAGCATCCACGCTTCACATCCATACGTCATAACTGGCAGTTCGCATTGGTCATATGCCTTATTTTTTAATCATAGAGGGATTGTGGATTTAAAAACTATATTGTATGTATGTATGTATATTAGGTGATTAATTTCGATTGCACATTGGTAGTTACATAGTTTCGTTTTATTCACCATAGAGTAACCGGGAAATACATAATTGTCGAAGACGGTCACGATTTGAATACGTAGCAGTCTTTATATGTACATGTAGGTATAGTAAATGATTCTGCGTGGACGCGCTTGCACACCGTATAGAAAAGTATAGTATAATTAATTAGGCTGTCAAGTGACGACAATAAATTTTCTCACGCTGATTAGAAAGTAAACACGAAGCTTAAATTTATGCGCGAGCGCCAAATAATACGCAACGCTTTGAAAGTGTTACTTCTTAACAGGCGAATGGGGAGGTGGGAGATGGGGGTTTGAGGCTGGGGAGTTTTGGAAGCTTCCAAAACTGGGGCTCGCGTTCGTCACCAGGCGGTTGCATAAGGTCGAGGGTCCTAGACGGGATATAAACCTTGTCCTGACAACCCTTTAATTTCGTTTAAACTCGACGCCTGCTTTCCATCGTCTCTCCCCATCCCACCCTTTCGCCCCATCCGCTATCCTGTTGGAGCTTTTCCGCGCGCGCGAGCTTTTTGTGTGTCGGAAAATTGGATTTTCCGCGCCAGAGTATCTGCGACTGATCGCCTCTGATCTCGTCCGACTCGCGCCTGATTTCCATCTCTGGTGCAGACTCGACAATCGCCGTGGCGTTGTTCTCTATTTTCTAAAAAACCAATTTTTCGCATAGTTCACGTTTTATTATTTTTCATAGTTGAATACTCGTTTTCAAACGAACCAAAAGAATGCAAAAAACGTCAACTCGTATATATCTTTATACTGAAGGCTATTTTATTCATTCATTATTCAAAATATAACTTAAACAATCCGCTTATTTATTTATTTATTTATTTATTTAACGGGTTATTAGCCCAACATATATCTTACATATACATACATACTACTATATATTGAGGTGTACAGAATCAAAACTCACAAACTCCACCATAGACCAAAAATGAGATTTTATTTTTTTTCGTCATATTACGCACCTACTGATGAATTCAAAAATTTGCATAATTCTCTAATTCCACTGTAAAAATGGGTTTAAAATGGCATTTATTTTAAAAACTCACAAACTCCATGTACCAGTGGGTTTCAAAACTAACATTCTCCAGTTCAGCCAATGGGAGCTATGCATGTATGTATGTAGTTATTACGATGACAATTTTTACTGTCATTCCCCATAGTCAGTTTCGCAAGTCACAAAATCCAACTGATTGAATACCAAAATTCTCAAACGCCCATACTTGAGCTGCAAAACTCACCATCTCCAAAATTAAATCGATAATTTTCTGTATTTTTCTGTATTTATATAGATATCATAATTTTTCTAATTAATAATATTTTTTGGTTTACATTTAAAAAATTAACTCAAAGAAGTATTTAAAAAATGTGGACTGTGATGAGAAAACAGTTTTTTTTTCCCACATTTTCACTTAGGTGGACTTTGTGATTTTTGATTTTATACCCCTCATATTACATATTTTATTAGACATTAAAAAAAAATAAAAAACATATCATAATATCTTATAGTTTGTTAAGTCACCTGGAAAGAGTAAACGAATTCCAACCTTTTTTTTCAGTTGAGTATGATGTTATCTGTCCTCCTCTGGACATTCGGCACATTTTTTCCCTTCTTTGCTAGCTTGTGGCATTGGCATTTCACCTGATGTTAGAGGTCTAAGTCTAAGGGATCCCTTCTCTTCAGCCTCTACTGGTTTGTTGATTAATAGCTCCCTGGCCAGATTGTTAGGGTTCCAACCTAAAACATATTATACCTATTCAGAATAACAAAGCAATTTTATAATCCATGAAAAATAATAATTAACGTAAAATCTATACATATAATTATTGAGGAATACGTGGGTAAACAGCATGATCAAAGTGGCAGATATAACAGAACGTGTGAAAAAATGTAAAGGGGCGAAGAATGGATGGCAGATGGATGCGAGAAATACTGGAATGGTATCCGAGAGGATGTGAAAGAAAGCAAGGTAGATCGAGTGGACGATCGGCTGGTGAATTGAGAAGAATATGTGCGAGTCAAGTGGATGCAGATTGTTCAAGATAGACAGGAATGTAAGATGATTGGAGAGGCCTTCATCCAGAAGTGGATGTTGAACGGCTTAAAATGATGATGATGATAATATTATTACTACACATTCGTTTGAATAAAATTTCGAACAATAGAAATTAAAATTTAATTTTAAACGAAAATCGAATGCATAAATCTGTCTGGGAAGGATCTGGCAGTAAAAAATAAATTCAATTCCGTACCCTAATCAAAAGCGATGATTTATTGAAAGGTCAAAAGGAAATAGCATTGATCTTCATAATTTATTGGACTTCTCGCCATTTATTATCTCTTAATCGTGCTGCTCGATTTGATCATCCTTAAATTTCCCCAAAATAGAGATCTTCTTAAATTTCGCTCCATATAATGAGTAGTGTGTGAAAAATTCATTATTTATTCCCGACAAAAAGATACACGCTCTCATATACAATAATATATTCAATGTAATATATATGTGTTTAATTTTGATAGGAACCAGAGTCGAATTGTGTCGACGTTTCCCTCACAATTAAATTAATATTTAAAAATATTATCCGACACGGTCCTAAAACTAATAAAGTGCTACAAGATACGATTAAGATTTATATCTCGTTAAAGTGAGATTTTAATCTTGACGCCAATTAAGAATTTTCTCGAGCGATGAAAAACGAACAGCCGGTTAACGGGGATAAAAAAAATATGCCGGATATTAAGGGGGCAGCTGTCGGTGCGGAAATTGGTCTGCATTTGCATACAAGAAAAATATATTAAAAACTCCGAAACAGAAAAAAAAAAAACAAAAAAAAACGCCGTAATCTATAATCGAAAACTAAATAGGTACGGGAACGTGGCGAAGAGCATCTAATTAATTTTAAATAAAAATGAATTTAAATTTAAACGTCTCATTAGCGAGTATAACTAATTTAAACAAATCCCCCCCCGTCTGTGTTACTGTAAAGCTTCTTTGGTAATTGTACATTGGAACCGACCCAAAATTCAACGGAGACAATAAGCCGTAACACGGCAGTTTTCAAAGTTTTCGTCGTCAAACACCCCAACCCCTTTCCCTCTCTACCTTTTAATTGTCATTTATACTATAATTATATACGCCTCTAATTAACGAATATACTATCTAACATTCATAAGACTTTTGATTGAATCATTGAGGTTGTATAATATTTCAATAGTAAAAAATGTACAAAAATACGAATTTCCCGTTAAAATTAAAATTAATTGTGTCTGAAAGATTATTGTCGTAAAATTTCGTGATTCAGCATCTAACTTAAAAATACGCATCGGTTTCGTTTTGAAGGCACAGAATATTCTTCACAGAACTACTTCTCAATTGTTTTTTATTCCATATATATTTTTCGGGCATTTCCATGCGTAACGGTGTATAAACGGTCCAATATTTAAAAGCGTCCGCATAAGCGAAAAAATAACCGTTTTTTTCCCGGGGTAAATTTCGACGAGGTCGCGTTAAGCGCCGCATAAAAGCAATCGTGAATGTAAATTACGCCTAATCTAGTTGCGCATTGTGGGAGATCGGCGAGAACGAGAGGGCACGTCAGTCACGATGGCGTGTGCCAGAATGAGATGAACTCATATGCGATGCGGTAATTATGCATGTGTGGTGGCGCACAATCGGCACTCGCATAACCCCTGAACAGTTTAAAGGGTCGTTTAGGTACCCCATGGCTATATGGTTTGACTGTGGGAGTGGTTGCATTGCCCTATTTGCGACCAAAATACAAATTGCATTGCAATCTTTAAAGCTGTACAAAAAAATATGCATTATAAACCTTATAGAATGCTTCGTAAGCCATACTCTTCGAAACGTGAAAGGATGATTTTCAGTCAATCGTAGTTGACTCGGTCGCACAAAAACAAACCAGAACATGAAATTTTGTACGTAAAAGTAATGTTCTGAACCTTGACATTGTAAGTAACGATCAATTAATAATAAAAAAATATTACTTTTCACCCGAGTAGTTGATTTATATGAATCCTTCAACAGAATGTATGGCATGGTTAAAAGATAAAGCTATAATAATATGTTACAGTTATAAGGTAGGAAAAAAAACTTGGTGTTAGAATTTCATAGATAAAAATGTGTTCAGTGTGTGTCATACACAAAACATATTTTCTGTCGCCATATTTATATTCTTCGAAGGAGCAAAGTGATCCATCATGCTGCCAGATTTGGGAAGCCAATGTGCAAGGTTGTGAACGAAATAAAATATACGACAAGAAAAGTTGCCCGCGAAGAAAGGAGAAACTTTCTTTATGAATTATATATGAAAACAAATCCTCGCTAAGAAAAAAACCTCGCAAAAGAGACCGCTAACTTTCGGTGCGATATTGTATCCTTTTTAAATAATTTCGTAGTTGGTTTGCTAATTTGCAATAAGTTTTACTATCACTTGCTTAATTAACGAATCGAGGAGTTTATGGACTTAGTTAAAAACTCGCGGATGCTCCTATGCACTTTGAGCCAACTACGTAGATAGTTTTTGCAAAGAAAAGTTAACGCCAACTTTAACAAAAGTTTCAACGGAAATAGAAAGAAAAAAAATAGATACACCTATATATTTACAAAGCGTATTTGTTCCTTTGAAGGAAGCAGCTGCCATTTAAATTAAATTTCACCGGTAAGTTTTTTTAAACTTTCATAAGAGCTGCGAATGATTTCCGTTCGAGCTATGGCATAATTTTACTACAAAGTCAAATTGTCAAAATACACTTACTTTATAAACGAACATTGTGACCAATTTCTCGCCCGGAAAGTAATCAAAATTAGTTTTTTTTACTACTATAGAACCTCAACGCCAATTTTCTTTCGCAAAAAAAAAGTATTATATACTTGGCAACCGGCAACAAGTCCTCTACCTAGTTTAGGTTGGATACATGCGGAGTAAATCATTTTTATGTGTCGGTGGCAGTTAGCAAAGGCCTGGCTCGCACTCCGGGGAAATCAATTCCACCAACTTTGCGGTCAAACCTTAAAAACCATAAATCGGACCGCTTTAAATCTCCTAGAAGATATTTCTATTGCCAGACGTTTGCCGGATGAATTTCAATCAATGTATCAGCGAATATCGTAAAAATATGGCCTTCAAACGTCTTGCATAAAGCTCGATTGTAATACAGATATTAAATTCCTTATGTGGAAGTAAATTTATATTTTTTTCGTATTAATTAAATTACATGCAAGGCTAAAGCTGTGAACTTTTCGAAGTGCTCTTGTCGAGAAGATTACCAATTCAAAGTTAAATAGCAGAAGCCAGATAGCAGCTGAGGCTAACGAAACTTATTTCGTTTTGGAAAACTCGTCTCGAACTTCTCAACAAAAGAAATATTTCATTAATGACCCTCGCAAAAAACTCTTATAATTGCACACGTATATATGTATCCATCTATATACAAATAAATATACAAGTATGTTAATGCATATTTTTATTTTGATTTTCCTGTGTATTTTATTAATTTATTAAAAAAAAAAACCATGGACGCACGATGAAAGGTATACGTCTGTCGGCATCAGCGCTTTAATTAACGCTTATTATCGTTTGATATCGCAAAAGTATACAGCAAAATTTTAATCAAATAATAAAAAAAAAACGGTGAGATAATTTTTCCATTTTAATACATACATTTTGTTTTAAGTATAAAAAATTAAAACATGTGTATAACTGCTGCACATAAATACATACATACATACATATAATCTTGAGATATATCTGGTTAGTTATTTTTATTCGAGATAAGATTTTTTTCTGAAAAAACGACATTTGTTATCGGTCTAGTATTGTTAAATGTAGTGTTTGCATTTCAAAATCAAATGACTTCAAAATGGGGAACGTTTATTCGTGTGGTTGTCCTTTTGACGGTTCTCTGCATAAACGGTGAGTTTTTACATATTAATCCAAAGTGTATTATATTATTCATCGTCGGACGGTATAAAGTTATACTGGGACACAGTTCAAATCGATTTATATATTTTTAACCGAATGATGGATATCAAATATGGCGAGTTTTTTATGTAATTCAATTAATCTGAAGCATTTGTATGTGCGCTGTTATACAAACCAATTCAATATCACAGTAAAATATTATTTGGAATCAAAAATTCAGTACTATTATTCAGTACCTTCTCGATCGAGCTCTTTGATGCACGGTTAAAATATTTTACTATTCATTTTAGGAACATTGGGGTATTTAAATTTCAGAATTGTATTGATGTTTTAAATTAATAATAATTCATTTAAAATTTTAGAGATTCGATGCGGAATAACCGAACTGAAACCACATAAAGGTTCCGCCTATAGAGGCGGAACCCTAGCAACGTCTTCAGAATTTCCATTTCAGGTAACAATGCTACCAATGTTTTATGATGGAATTTTATATTTTGATTTATAAAATTAAACTTGTTCGTTTCAAGGTATCTCTTCAATTACGTGGCAGCCACGTGTGCGGAGGAGCTCTCATAACAATGAAACATGTTTTGACAGTTGCCCATTGTGTTTATGAACTGGATGCTAGTGGGTAAATAATATCACATTTATGTTGATGTTGAATTTTTTGAATGCTAAAAATACGTGAAATAAATAAGGACTGGTTTTAATTAATGATATTACAATAGGACCAACGTATTGATAGATCCGTCTCATCTTCAAATTATGGCAGGTACGTGGGATAAGTTGAATTGTAATCCCAGAGGGCAAACACGTCAAGCGATTGTAATAAACGCACACGAAGATTATTCAACTGAGTCAATGGACAATGACATAGCCATTATTATGGTATGTAATACACATACATATGTACATATCGATGGGTTAGTGCATATTGTATGTCCAGTTTTTACCAAAATTGAGTTGTCATACACAAAACGTCCATATGCATCAAACCTTCATATTTTAAAAGTATTGGTATGTCTAAATAGTATATTTGAGAAGATATTGCCTTATTCAAATATATAATATGCCCAATTCGTCCATAGTTTTCATGCGAAAGAGATGTATGTCGCTTAGAATATTTTAAAACAAAACTGGACATACAATATCTGTGCACTAACCCATCGATATATATACATATATAGTTGTGGGAGCCTTTTAGGATCAAAACAAAACAAAAAAGTGGTTTTTCTAAACAGATTTCAGCCAATTTTTAAATATAATATGATATCTATTTTAGTTATTTGAAAGACTTTTAAATTAATATGATATACTTCCAATAGACTATTTTCAGCATTCTACATTATTTTACTGTAGATGCATGTCAATTTTAGCAAATTGATATATGTAACTATAAGCCGTTATAAATGAAAGTGGTTTAAGTTCATTTTTTTATCTTGATTGTGAATTATTTAAAAATAAATATATCATATCTGCTTGTAATAGAAACTACCATTAACTCAATTTTTTTTAAAATTGCACTTAAACCACTTTCATTTATAACGGCTCATATATTGAAGGTTTTAATACCTGATACAGGTATTAGAAGAATTTTACTTTACACTGGATATAATGCCGATTACTTTGCACGAAGTAAATAGTACAGATAGAGAAATGTGCTACTCCAGTGGATGGGGAGCTACGCATTCGGTAATTATATCAATAAATTTTAAAATACGATCCATATAATACATTTGCATACGAGTCTAATGATTAAAATTTAAACGAATGGGCGTATTTAAACAAAATTATTAAATTTCAGCACGGACTGGTGTCTCGTTATTTGTCGCAAGTTGCACTTCCGGTCTGGAGTCATAAAAGGTGCGAAATGCGATACGGAAACGGTCTCACCGACAACATGCTATGCGCTGGATCCGGACATAAAAGAGACGTTTGCCAGGTATTCACGATCGCCTTAAATCGAAATTAGTGTCAGAAATTCGAACCGAATTCATGTTTGTAATTTTTCAGGGCGAATCCGGTGCTCCATTGGTTTGCGAAGGCGAATTGGCCGGTTTGGCGTCGTGGGGATTCGGTTGTATATCGTCAACGTTTCCCACGATCTTCACAAATGTCACACAATACATTGAATGGATCGAATATGTGATGTATTCATCAGCAACAATTCCTCATACATCAATTCCACATATACTCATGATATTATTATTAACTATATGTTTAAGTCGTCAAATGAATTAATGTTTTAAAATTTTGTCCGTATCGTCATGTGAATCGCCGATATCGAACGATGAAAATTTATCGTTATCACATATGTTCATTTAAAATTATTAATATAGATAAAGAACTTTGACTGGGTATGTCTCAAAAAGTATATTATTAAATACGATGGTCCCGAGTGGGGTTTTAAGTCCCGGCAATGGCAAGTTGGGGATCGGATTATGAATTATTGACGCTGCCGTAAATCATTCCGAGCGATTAATTCGCACAAACACGGTTTCGACATTTGCCAAAGGACACGTTTCGCGCAAACAGATCAAAATTGTCATAAAAAGATGGAAAATAATGACAATTTTCATGATTTAACGCGTGACGCGCGCTGTCGAACCGTCATCAATTGTGCGACGCGTCCGAAAATTCTATCTGTATATTTTATAGAAAGAAAGAAAAAAAAAAAAAAAAACAAACAAATTCGAAAGGCATGCTTTTATTGCGCGAGTCGCTGTATAATTCATGCGGCGATATTGCGCAATCTCATAATTTATGTACATATGATTGAAATGTTTTAAATTCGCCCGTGAAATTGCGAGTAATCCGTGTTGAGTATAATCCTCCAGTGTAAATGGATTTTGACCACTTTCGCCTGCTAAATAATATACAGGGTAATTCACCACTCGTTGCTTACTACATATTGGAGGAAGGGGTTGGTGGATCATTTGTACAACAAAAAATCATTTGCGCAATCTGCATGTACGTCGAACTGGAAATGCACAGTTATGCACTCCGTTACATCATTAATTTTCCAACGTCGAAAAAAATCAATGTTGCTAGTTTTTAAATCCAACATCCCGCTATGCTAAAAAAGAAGGCACACGACCAATGCGTACTGCCAGTTATAACGTATGGATGTGAAATGTGGATGTTGAATTACGAAAATCCAGTACACACAGAGAAGTATGGAAATATGTACATATGCTTGGTATAAGAAGAAAGGACCTTAATAGGAATACATGGGTAAGAAGCATGACCAAAGTGGCAGATATAGCGGAACGTGTGAAAAAGTTGGTGGCAGTGGGCCGGACGCATAACGAGAAGAATGGATGAAGGAAGACCAAGTGGAGGATGGGCTGATGAATTAAGAAGGATGTGTAGAGTTACGTTGATACAGATTGCTCAAGAAAGACAGGAATGGAAGAGGATTGGAGAGGCTTTCATCCAGCAGTGGATGGTAAGCGACTAAAAATGATGATGATACATACATACATATGTAGTATATATTCTGAAAAAAATTTTACTTCCTCGGCGTCTTCTTGTTTTTATTTGAAAAAAGATTCGCTATTCATTTTTAATGTCATTTCATTCACAGATTGTACTGTATCAATAATATGATTTACAATCACACAGGTACATACATATGTATGTACATGAGAAAAGATTTCTCCGAAACTATTAAGTCTATCAAGCTGAAATTTCATATCTATTATTTTCACGTAAGGTGAAAGAGATATTATGATTTTGGTCAACATCCGCCAACCGGAAGTGGTAGTGTACTCTTGAACGATTTTTTGCTTTTTATTTTTTTCGGCCTTTTAAATATTTAGAATCTTCATAATATTGTAATACTATAATTATCAATGCTAATTAAAATTTGTGACAAAAAAATGACCAAAATCGCTCAACCGGAAGTGGGATTTTTTTCTCAAAAAAAGTAAAACTCCTGTTATTTTTCTTTGTGCACGGCTTATTAACTTTTTCAATTTTTGGTCACTCTTCATATTCCTCAAATATATGAATAAAGTCATGGATTGGTCACACCCGATTTTTTTTTTTTTTATATTGCTCTGAAAGTTTTTTTACAATTCACCTAAAATGCTCAGTTATACATACATATGTATAATAACATGCAAACGAAAGCTCATAAATTCATATTCGTCAGCATAGCGTTGATTGTCTCGTCCCACCCCCTAAATTCTCCCTGTACACGACTTCTGCGACCAGAGCGGGAGGCGAGGGGTTCCCCTTTTTTATTTTATTTTTTATATATACATATATATATTGGCCACGGGGTCACGACGAGGGCAATAACGGGCACTCGGTCATAAATCATGGCCGGCTGAAGATGGCTTATGTCCCGATCGTTACGATACGAACGTGAGTTATGGCCGCGCTCTCTCCCATATACCCGAAAACATTGCACAGGTGAGGACCAGCTTGTTAGCGTGCCCCTCCACCCCCTCGACAATTGGAAATTGCCACAGACAATGGCAAAAAGAAAACCCTTTTTACAAGCAAAATGAAGAGTCGCGGCCCGATCTCATTAATTTTAATGAGATCGGAGCCTCAATGACAAAAGACAACTCCCCCCCCCCCTCCCAAATCATTCGCCTAATTTGTTCTCTTGTCCCCTTGGATTGATATCGATATTTTATCTATGTCATAAAGAAAAATAGCAACACAAATGAAAGTTTGAAAAAAACCTAACTATCGAATACGTATGGCCTCTAAATAGATCTTATTCCTATGTCCGAAAAGTAACTCAATCGTGTACAAAATTTTAAAAGGCTTCACTCATGAAACAACATCTCGTTTGTAACTGATATTACTAACAAATTAAACAGGAAGTTTAATCAAAAAACTACCAATAACCGTGATTACGATGATGTGTTTTTTAAACTTCCGATTACAGTCACTAGAAATAAGAATTTAATTTGTATATTATGTAGTATGTATGTATGTATGTATATAAAAAAATAAAATTGTAAATAAATTTTTTAGCTTAACCTTCCCTACTGTAAAAACAAACACTAACGATAAAGTAAGATTATTTTCCTTATTATTACTAACACACATTGATTGTAAATTGAATAATGGCCACTTTATTTACACACCATTAGGATACGTTTTTAGTAAATAAGAAGTATTATTGTTACCTTGTTCTATTTAATTATTACCTTGTATTATTTAAGTGTGTGATTTTAAAACAAAATATGATTTAATTGGTGGTAAAATAAAAATAGTTTCAAAAAACTCATACTGAAAATTGAGTTAAATATTATCGCAGGGACGGATTAAGGAAGTAATTCGGGCCGGGTGGTTTTACATAAGCCGGCCCACAATAATAATAATATTCCCGATTATTATTGTATGGATAAATTTATGGGTTGGCCGCATCCGATTTTTTACAAATAAACTTGTATAAAATGCATTTATTTAATTCACCAATATTTTTCATTTTAATATACAACGAAAATGTGCCGAAGGCGAAATTTTTTTATTCGACTGTAATTTAAATTTGAAACGTATATAAAAACAAAAAATATGCGCCACGGACAACCTTTTTTTCAAGTTGAATAACTTTCGTATATATCATATACTAGAATAAACTACTAAGACCTATTTTTGTTTCGGTTTATTTCAATATGTTCATACTTTCTTGAAACTCAGAATTCCCAATAATATTCCCTCAAATTACCATTGATTTCATAAGAAAATTTGACGCGCCTGGTTTCATTTTTTTTCTCAAAAATAATAAAGACAAAACTAGCATAACGTCACAACGAACGACTTAAATGCATTACATCTATGTACTCGTGTACTTCTAACTTTCGAAGCCTAAACAAAATCACATTTGTTATTTTGGTTTTTTTTTCCAATATTGTTCCACGGATTTTTGGTGCATATTTTGCAAACGAGCAATCGGTCCATTTTCATTTAGACTAATAATAATCGATTGTCGCATTTAAGCTTATAATATGTGCTTATATGTACATATGTATATAAAGTCATGCTATCATATTTAGATACATAGATATATAGAATTTTGGTCAACTCTTACCTGTGTCTGTGAGGTGACCCTCTGATTCGACTAAATGCCATACCCAACTCAAAACAATCACGCCAAATAAATGTTGACCAACTAAAGTCAACACATTGTATGTACATAGATATGTGTGTTTGCATAAAAGTTTAATTGTTTTATCTCATAAGTTACCAGGCGTGACACAAACCATTCAAAAATTAGATTCAAAAGCCGACGACAAAATATTCTATTTATGTATGTATGTATGTATGTAAATACGAAAGTGTGTCTGGAAATGTCTAGTATCGTCTGAAGAGATGTATTATACACTCGTACTCGTACATATGACACGCAAAGTTCCAGCATCACATCGTTTGTTTCCTGGGTTTTCATTATGACAACTCTCCGGAAAAGCCTTTATGCATCTCGCACTACACCACTAACTCAGTTGCACTTTTTGAATTTTCCGTTTTACGTGAGCTCGTATGCACGTTGTCAAAGTGGATGCATCGTGTGAAAGGGGATATGTTAAAAGAATATGATAAGACAATTAATTCAAAAAATTAAGACCTATCATTATCGTGAAGAATGGAAAAACGATTACTTTTTTTTAATGATCATAAACAAATGTTGCTGTTTAATTTGTAATACTTGAAATAATTGCCAA
Organism: Parapsyche elsis; assembly: GCA_022651745.1. Taxonomy (NCBI): domain Eukaryota; kingdom Metazoa; phylum Arthropoda; class Insecta; order Trichoptera; family Hydropsychidae; genus Parapsyche; species Parapsyche elsis. The sequence continues at coordinate 1,800,294 of JAGVSN010000006.1, forward strand.
AGAAAGGAAATGGGGAAAGACATTTTAAAGCAAAACAATGCATAATAATTATGAGATTAACTATCCACGAAACAGTGAACTACGGAAAATCAAGATTAGATAATAATTAAAAGCGAGTCTTTCAGCTCAGCAGTATTTTTTTACAAAACAGAAATTAAGATAATGATAATATTGCATATTTAATATTTTAGAATCAAAAATAATTAATTGTCTCTCACACAATACATGAGTAAATGCATATTACTTTATATTGAAAACAAAAACTAATAAACAAGTGCTTGTTTTTAATGTAAATTATGAAGGTAGGTACATTTAAATTTCGCATTAGAATTTTAAAATATATTTAGGTTGTTAAATTAAGTCAAAATTTCAACTGATATTGTAATCTTATTGATATTTAGAATATGATGATACAATTAAAGACACAAATATAAGAGTGAAAGAATTTTTAATATTATTTCCAGCTGATTGTTTGGTAATCCACTTTTTGTAACGATGCACTTCGGTGTATGAATACTCCAAGAGTATTAGGCTGAGCGTATTCTAAACCAAATGAAGCAATTCCAGTTAATTCTTCATAACACGTGAGTGGTCTACCCGAATCTCCCTATAAATTTAAAATAATATTTTATACATATCAATCAATTAAGCGAAATTACTATTGTAATTGGAATCTGATTTAGATTTGATCAAAATTCGTAATTGTAGTGAACCGATTGTGTGAAAAAACTTCAAATTGATTTAAAAAATATTCAATAATTCCTAGATAGAAAGTCCTAATGTTAGTCCTAGTTAGTCCTAATAGAAAGTGGCGGTTTACGAAGACAAAGATTATGTGTCATAAACAACTATCTACTATTAGAGATAAAATATATTATTGACGTTTAGATAAGAGCTTTTTATCAATCGGTAACATTTTTTAACAATCGGTTTTAATCAATTATATTCTTAAATTTACAATACGTAAATTGATCAAATATCATTTTACACTAATATACCTATTCTTCCTAAGCTAATTTGCATTTGATCTATGTATTTTGTATTGTACATACATATGTATACATATTTGTCATGTTCTCATGGTAAATGTGGATTGTGTACATACATTGTCAGCCAAGTTAAGATGTTAAATACACAGATTGATTATAAGGCCAGGCGTGCACTGGTGATTCATTAATTGCATGTACATTTTATGTAGGTATACTATGAACGCACCTTTACCAGTTGCGCGCATTCCATTAAAGATCCGGCCAATAATATACATACATATGTACATACATATGTAGTTACTCATAAAAAGTTGCTAGTGCGCTCCTAGCCTTACATAAATTGATTATAGATCTAAAAGGTGAAATTACATATATATATATTGGTATGTACATATGTACCTACGAGCTTTTGCCGATATTATTTGATAAATACTCAATTATTTAAAAGTATTAACGCTCCAGATTCTAAAACATTCTTTGTCTCAGCCACTCATATAAATATAACATTTAGACTCTAAATTTTAGAGCATCGTTTTTTCTCATTTTTTTTAGACTCTCTTTTAAGAGAATCTTATATGTATATACATATACATATATACATACATATATTAGAATCATATTTAAGTATGTAATTCACGCGTAATTGTACTATTTTGTACTATTCTTCCATAAACGAATAAAATGTAAACTGCGTGTATAATTTAAATTTCTACACCATCAAAGAACATATACATACATACATATGTACATATGTAGATGACTTCGATCGCTGCATACATATAATCGACTCTAATGTTCTCTCCGGTTGATCTTCATCATCACCGTTGCACCTCGAGCATCCGTTCAGAACAGCAGAAGTTCCAGCATCACATAATTTGATTCCTGGGTTTTCATTATAACAACTCTCCGAGAAAGCTTTTATGCATCTCGCACTACTCCGCTAACTCGGTTGCACTTTTTGAATTTTTCGTTTTACGCGAGCGCGTATATGCACGTTGTCAAAGTGGAGAGCATCGTCTGAAAAAGGTACATGGAAATTTTCCGAGTAAACTCCAGCAAAGCGTATTGACTCCCCGGTGTCATGCGAGTGTATCGTGAATTTTCGCATGCTCCAGTTTATTCAGAGCACATATCCTCCGCGAAAATGCAATTTTCACGATGTCAAGCGTGAAAATTCGGTGTTTGAAAGCACGCGCAATAACGACTCGTATATCAAATGGGAAACTCTCCGTTTGCACACAATATCACCGTCGTCAAAAAATGATTATGTTTTTTGAGAAAAGTGTTGCAAATGCATCGAGATGATCAATTGCGCATCCGTTATTACTCGTGGTTGATTAGGCCGACATGAACAAGCCACTTGAACCGATGACATGATCATCCATCAACGCGCAACTCTCAATCGAGTAGTATTAGTCATTGTTATACACATATAATATATATGTATATATATATATATATATACATATAATATATATGTATATATATATATATATATATGTATAAGCCGCCTTGAAGAGAAACACCTCCACGCCCTTTCTCTCCAAGACACTCACATGAGGCCACCACCCCCCCAACGAATATAGTCTGTTGACCTTTCCGTTGGGGACAGACGGTTGTTCAGTAAGGCCGAAATAACCGCGCATCTCTGCTGAAATAAAATAAAAAAAAAAAAAAAAAAAAATAGAAAAAAAAAAAAAAATATTTTTTTTTTAGAGGAAAGGGAAGGGAATTTTTTTGACTTTACTTCTCATGGTATTCCATAGTATTCCCCAACGGAGAACTTTTTTCCCGAAAGATTGGGCGAAAGTCTCAAAGGCCCTGAAAGACCAACTCCGAGAGTAAAAATTTCTGAAAAAACGTACATACATATTATAATATATAATACAATTAGGCGTATTTATTTTGAATTTAAAAAAAATTTATTTTTATTTTTTATGGATTTACAATTTTATTAAATAAGATTTCCCTATGAAACCAATCCAACGACCTTTAATCGCAAACAAACAAAAACAATGCTGGCATCACTCTACATCAGCGGTTCCCAAACTATTGGTTCCGAGCCGATTTTTGGTGGGTCACGAAATGTTTTTGAAATGCGAACTATTTTTTTATTATTTGAAAATAAAAAATCATGAAAAAATGGGGAAGTAAAAACGAAAAAAACAAAATTTAAAAAAAAAACACTACACAACATAAGGATACGGGAATACGTAACGACTCTTATCGTTCCTTGGTCGAAAGATCATTAACATCTCCCCCGCTTTCGACTTTACTGGAAACTCGAGTCCAGTCGGAATACAACAGTGCATGTCAACGTGTTAATACTCTAATTGTTAATTTTTGTTTATCGTTTTCTCGTCCGAGTAAGACACATGGATAAACGGTTAACAAAGAAGCCGATGAGTACGCAGAATGCTGAAATGTAAGAAAATACAGAAAGAACCAAGGTAAACGTTACAATCAAATTAAAAAAAATCGAAGTCGAAAAAGAAATTCGAGTTCTTAACATCGAGTTCCATGCCAACAAAACGAAAGTGTTCAGAAAGTATGATTCCAACTATTTAAAAATCGGATTTTTGTGAAATGTTATTTCCTCATACCTGATAAGTTAATAAAGCTGGTAAGCCGCACACAATTGACGAGTCGTTGGTGCTCCCAGCAATAAAAGTCAAATTAAATACTACAAATGGTACCACTTAATGTTTTCAAAATAATGTAACACAAAAATTACTGATTCAGTAATTCAGCCCCATCTACTAACCATACAGGGTTCACCGGCTCCTGAATTTTCTGATTTCTATGAGCTTGACCAATTTTGTAGCATTGAAAGTAGGAGAAACCTTCATATATTACTATGACGATGGATCGAATTTTACATGGATTTTGGTAGCCCATCTTATTATTAACTATTTTATTATTTTAGCCCATCTTATTATTGACTATTTTCACTATCAAGATTTTTCCAGTTCAAAGCATCGGTTAATGCGTTTGTCCGAAACATTTTCAGATCTAAAATTAGAGTTAATATGGAAAATATAAAAAAGTATAGAAAGTCAGCATATTGCAATTGGGAATATCATTTCTTTGGTAAAAAGAATTCGTGTAGGTGCACAATGGCCACGTTAAAATTTATGTCAAAATAATTAGGCTGGCACCGCACATATGGCAATAAAATGGCAATTGAAGTAATACCAGATAAAGTGAAAAAGTAAAATATTTTTAAAATTCATAAAAAAGTTTTATTAAAAAAACTTTACTTTGACTTTACAACTTGTATCCGAATTTATGCATATATCCATACAATACAATTATAAATTAAGATATAAGCCTCCAAAATACCAATTCAACCTTACACATGTTAATACAATTTGTATCGAATATTTAATATCTTACAAACAAAAATAATTAATTGTCTCTCTAACACTATACGATAATGTATGTAGGAATGTAGGTATTACTTTATATTGAAAAAGCAGATGAATAATAAACAAGTTATTGGTTTTTATATATGTATAAGTATTTAAATTTCACGTTAGACTACAGGTTGTCACTTAAAATACAGGTTGTTAAATTGAGTCATAATTTTAACTGGTAATTTAATTATCTTATTGTTATTTAAAATACATAATATGATGATACAATTAAAGACACAAATAAAAGTGTTAATGAATTTTTAATATCATTTCCAGCTGATTGTTTAGTAATCCATTTTTTGTAACGATACACTTCGGTGTATACTCCAGGAGCATTAGGCAGAGCGCATTGAAAACCAAATGAAACAATACCAGTTACTTGTCCATTGCATGTGAGTGGTCCACCCGAATCTCCCTATAAATTTAAAATAATATTTTATAGATATGCTTTAATCAATAAAGACAGATCATTATTGTAATCGTATCATGGCATTGGTAGCTGATTATATATTATCAAAATTCGCAATTGTAGTGAACTAATTGTGTGAAAAATCTTAAAATTGATAAAGAATATTCAATAATTACTAATTATATTGTCAATATGATCAAAGTACTAGAATAATATGTAGCATATAATACCTGACAAGCATCTTTTCCCCCTTGAGGATATCCAGCACATATCATATTTCCAGTTAATAAATTTTTATAAGTTAACTTACAATCATTATAATTATATAACGGCACTTCCACTTGCATTAACTGATTTGGTATTTTACTATTACCTGCAAACAATATTTATAGCTTTATACGTAAATCGAAATTTAAAATTACTGCAATTTGTGTGATTTTATATATAATACGTATGCAAAATATTTTATCACAATTAACATAGGATTTTTATATATGTATTATTTATACATAGAAATAATATATTTGATATTTAAATTAAAATTTTAATTTATTACCGAAACTTGTAGTACCCCATCCACTAACAATGCATCGTTCTCCGGCATTCGACGAAGTACGTCTTAATGTCGCTAATTGTACTGTTGTCGTTATATTAAAACCAGGCGAAACCTATAAGTAACAAAATTAATTATTTTAAAATAAATTTAACATTACTTAATATTACACAAATCAGATTTGAATAATCACAATTCTTTCCCATTAAAATTAAAACACAATTTTTAGTTTCGACTCACTTTAATTATTGCTATGTCATTATCTTGGGTTGAACCAGTCGGTTTGTACCTGCTATGAGCACTGATGAATATAGCTTGACGATATTGAGTATTAAATGATGTCATATTCAAAAATTCGTATCCGGCCATAACTCGTAAATTGTTTGGTGATAATGTAGAACATTTCCTTTAATTGATAACAATTATGAAATGATTAATTCATTATCATCACAGAACTAAATAAAGACAATAACTACAAAACATAAGTGTATCCTTGGATTTGACCAATATGCAACTTTGCAGACATTTATTTCCATTCAATGAATTACTTAATGGTTACAAATAACTGGATGGATTAGAATTTTTCTACTTATGAATTGAAGATACATATGTACATATTATATATAAACTAGTGTACGCCTGTTGAATATCAACGGTTTGTCATCACCCGTATTGAAAAATAATATTAAACTTAATAGTTTTTATAGTTGTGGCATCTATGCAACAATGCGCCATCTATGACGCGTTATAATATCCCATTCATTAATTCGTATCCGGCCATAACTAGTAAATTGTTTGGTGATAATGTAGAACATTTCCTTTAATTGAAAACAATGAATTGATTATTCATTGTGATTGATTGTGATTATTGATTGTGATTGATTATCATTTTTTGTGTGGTTGATTCAATATCATCACACAAAAAATAAAGTATTTCAAAAAGAAATAAAGACAATAACAACAAAACATAAGTGTATCCTTGAATTTGACCAATATGCAGCTTTGCGGACATTCATTTTCATTCAATGAATTACTTAATGGTTAAAAATAATTGCATAAATTAGAATTTTCCTACTTGTGAATTGAACATAATATATATATATACATACATATTATATATAAATATTGATTTTAGACATTAATGCATACCCAGAGGTGTTGCACTCATAAACGCAATGTGCAGCTGTAAGGATATGTCTCGCTGAAACCAGCATGCCACCACACATATGTTTCCGGTTATACTGTATTGATACCTAAAAATGCAATTAAAATATGTGTATTTTCTTTCAATTAAAAAATTAGTACTGACGTAAGTTATTTATAATATTCAAGTGTCGACCAAAGAAACAAAGTACAACACTGTTAATGTCATTGAATTTGAGAAAAATAAAAAATCACTTGAAAAGGTATTATCTGAGACGTAGTTGGTACACCTCCAACAATTCGATAATCGGGTGAAACGTTCTTGTGGATATTTTGACAATGAATCGCTAAAATATTTTAAGAAAAATATGTATCAATCATAAAAAATATAAAAAAGATGTATAAATTGTTTGACTTACCGCCAAAAAGCGTTAAAACAAAAGCTATATAGATGTTCATGGCGTTGTATTTAATTTTAAGGTCTATTCAGAGCGGATACTTCTTGCAAAGGTTTTCAAAAACTGAAATAAAAATATGGAATGAAGCGTTTTGCGATGAAAAAAGTATGTGTCATAAAAGAATATCTGCTATCAGAGATAAAAGTTAGTGTTTAGATAAAAGCTTTTTGGTAATCGATAACATACATACATATGTATGTATGTATGTAGTATTTACAAATTAAAGTCTTAAATTTACAATATGTATGTATGTACATTGAATGAATTATTTTATTCAAATTTTGAAATAAAATTGAAAATGAAACTATAAATGTATATAACTACACTAAAAAATGTTTTAATAATTTGATAAACCTAAAAATAAATTGAATACCATTTTCAAATTTATACAAAATTATTTTTATATAAATATCTACAGATTTTTATAAATAAAATATTTTTATATAAATACAGCATTAAAATTAAGTCATTATCTTAATATTTCTTTCACAATAAGTGATGATTTAAAATATAATCTTATCATATTTAAATTTAATTGTTTATTTAATAAGATTAAGAAGGAAGAATTGACAAAAATTATCTTAAAATCTTCCTTTAGCAAAACTATGTATGTAAGTGTTATATATTTCATATGAAAAGGATTTTTTAATTACATCATCTGTGATACAAAATATTTTGATCATATTTATTTATATTTTTTGTAATATGTATTAGCAAATACACACATATTTACACATAAACAAATCTTTTAAAGTAACGTGTATCACACATAATGCTTTTAATATTGAAAAAGACAAAAGAAATTTAAATAATTAATACGTAGGTACAATAATATATATAATGGTATGTATGTATTGTATAATTAGCTAGATGAATCAAAAATAGAAAATTACTTTTATACAAAAATCCGGTAAAAAATATTGCCTTTGTTAATTATTTCGTTGTTGCTCGACATTTGTGGCTATAATATATTGTAAAACGATCAGCCCTTTGAATGTAATAAAATGCAAAAATCAATTGCTGAGTGACAGTCTCAATGGAACGGACCCTTCAACCCAAAAGTTTAGCCGTTGCATCATTGTTTGCCATAGTGATACTTATTTTCCTATGTTATCCATCCACTGCACTGGAGCACCAAAGTACAAACCTAAAATGTAATAAAAATTTTATAAATATCGAAAAATATATCATTATATAAATTATATTAAAAATAAATATTGTATTATCAGAGCCTGTTGAGAATCGGACACCACCTATGAAATCATTGGTACTTAATCTAAATTTATAAGTCTATAACAATGAGCTTAAGTGAAGAGATTGTGAAACCGTTTTTTTTGGCGTCGACTTTACAGCTCACATCTGAAAATATGCATACATACAAAACAATTTATTATAAATTAAAAAATATTTGAATACGTACCTCCAAAATGCCAGTTCACTCCTACCCATATTGAGACAATGATCAAATATTAATATTTTACAATCAAAAATAATGAATTGTCTCTCAAACACTAGACAAGTATGTGGGTATTACTTTATATTGAAAAAGCGCACAAATAATAAACAAGTTTTTGGTTTTTATGTACATATATTTAAATTTCACATTAGACTTTTAAAATACAGGTTGTTAAAGTCAAAATTTCTACTGGTAATTTAATTATCTTATTGATATTTATAATATGATGATACAATTATTAAAGACACAAATAAAAGAGTTAATGAATTTTTAATATAATTTGCAGCTGATTGTTTAGTAATCCATTCTTCATAACGATACACTTCGGTGTATACTCCAAGAGCATTAGTACGAGCGCATTCATAACCAAATGAAACAATGCCAGTTACTTGTCCATTGCATGTGAGTGGTCCACCTGAATTTCCCTGTAAATTTAAAACAATATTTTATAGATATGCCTTTATCAATTAAGTGAAATCACTATTGCAGTGGAATTTGATTAGATATGATCAAAATTCGGAATTGTAGTGAGCGTATTTAGTGTGAAATATTTAAAATTGACATAAAATTTTCAATAATTCTATTGTCAATATTAGCACTGGAATAAAATGTAACAAATAATACCTGACAAGTATCTTTTCCTCCTGAAGAATATCCAGCACATATCATATTTCTAGTTAATAAATTTTCATTATGAGCATTGCATGAGTCATACTCATATAACTCCACATCCACTTGCATTAACTGATTTGGTATTGCACTATTACCTGCAAACAATATTTATAGCTTTATATGTAAATCGAAATTTAAAATTACTGCAATTTGTGTGATTTTATATACGTATGCAAAATATTTTATAACAATTAACATAGCATTTTTATATATGTATTATTTATGCATAGAAATAATATATTTGTTATTTAAATTAAAATTTTAATTTATTACCGAAACTTGTAGTACCCCATCCACTAACAATGCATCGTTCTCCGGCATTCGACGAAGTACGTCTTAATGTCGCTAATTGTACTGTTGTCGTTATATTAAAACCAGGCGAAACCTATAAGTAACGAAATTAATTATTTTAAAATAAATTTAACATTACTTAATATTACATAAATCAGATTTGAATAATCACAATATATTTCCCATTAAAATTAAAACACAATTTTTAGTTTCGACTCACTTTAATTATTGCTATGTCATTATCATGACTTGGATCAGTCAGACTGTAACTGCTATGAGCACTGATGAATATAGCTTGACGATATTGAGTATTAAATGATGTCATATTCAAAAATTCGTATCCGGCCATAACTCGTAAATTGTTTGGTGATAATGTAGAACATTTCCTTTAATTGATAACAATTATGAAATGATTAATTCATTATCATCACAGAACTAAATAAAGACAATAACTACAAAACATAAGTGTATCCTTGGATTTGACCAATATGCAACTTTGCAGACATTTATTTCCATTCAATGAATTACTTAATGGTTACAAATAACTGGATGGATTAGAATTTTTCTACTTATGAATTGAAGATACATATGTACATATTATATATAAACTAGTGTACGCCTGTTGAATATCAACGGTTTGTCATCACCCGTATTGAAAAATAATATTAAACTTAATAGTTTTTATAGTTGTGGCATCTATGCAACAATGCGCCATCTATGACGCGTTATAATACAACAACGTAACAATTTAGCAAAGTTGCGAGCCTATTTATTATATAAATAGTCACGTTGAAGCCTGCCTATTATCATCTGGTTTGGCTCTCCGCGAATCAGTGATACCGAATTCAAATCCCACTCGTGCGACGTTCTGGCTTTTTAATTATTTACGTCAGCGAGCGTTATTACCAGACAGACAGACGAATTTCGGCTATTATATATACAATAATAATAATAATAATATTGATTAAAGAAATTAATTCATACCCAGAGCTGCAAGTATAAACGCAATGTGCAGCAGTAAGGATATGTCTCTCTGAGACCAGCATGCCACCACACATATGTATCTGATTATACTGTATTGATACCTAAAAATGCAAATAATATTATTTTTTTTCAATTCATAAAATAGTACTGACATAAATTATTTATAATATATTCAAGTGTTGACCAAAAAAACAAAGTACAACACTGTTAATATTATTGAATTTGAGAAAAAAAAATCACTTGAAAAGGTATTCTCTGAGACGTAGTTGATACACCTCCAACAATTGGATAATCAGGTGAAACGATCTGGTGGATATTTTTACAATGAATCGCTAAAATATTTTAAGAAAAATATGTATCAATCATAAAAAATATAAAAAATATGTATAAATTGTTTGACTTACCGCCAAAAAGCGTTAAAACAAAAGCTATATAGATGTTCATGGCGTTGTATTTAAGTTCTTTTCGAGACAGTTACTTCTTGCAAAGGTTTCACAAACTGAAAGAGAGCTATGGAAAGAAGCGATTTGCGATGAAGAAAGTATGTGTCATAAAAGCATATCTGCTATTGGAGATAAAAGATACAAAATGACACTATTACTCTGGTAAAAAGGATTCGTGTACACAATGAGCCATTGTCAAAATGTGTTCAAACTAATTAGAATGCCACTGCACATATGACTATACAATGGCAGTTGAAGTGATACCATATAAAGTGATAAATCAAAATATGTTTAAAATTCATAAAAATGCCATTGTTTTATTATAAAATCTTTACTTGGTATGATATTTCCCTTGCGTTTGCTAATCCACCACCGATAATTCTAGATTGTGAAACTGATTTTTTTGGTGTCGACAACTCGCATCCGAATATATGCACACATTCATACAATACAATTATAAATTAAGATATACATAAGCTTCCAAAATTCCAGTTCAACCTTACACATTTTAATACAATTATAGTAAAATCGCATATTTAATATTTTACAAAGAAAAATAATTAACTGTCTCTCAAACACTAGACCAGTATGTGGGTATGACTTTATATTGAAAAAACACACGAATAATAAACGAGTTTTTGGTTATTATGTATATTTAAATTTCACATTAAACTTTTAAAATACAGATAGTTAGTAAGTCAAAATTTCTACTTGTATCTAATTTAATTATCTTATTGATATTTAAAATATAATGATACAATTAAAGACGCAAATAAAAGAGTTAAACAATTTTTAATATCATTTCCAGCTGATTGTTGAGTAATCCATTCTTTGTACACATACACTTCGGTGTATACTCCAGGAGCATTAGGCAGAGCGCATGCATGACCAAATGAAACAATACCAGTTATTTGTCCATGGCATGTGAGTGGTCCACCTGAATCTCCCTGTAAATTTAAAATAATATTTAGTAGTCATGCCTTAATCAATTAAGTGAAACTGATTAGATATGATCATAATTCGGAATTACATATAGTGAGCTGATTTTGGGAAATATGTACTTAAAATTGGCATAAATTTTTCAATAATTCTATTGTCAATATGCACTAGAATAAAATGTAACAAATAATACCTGACAAGCATCTTTTCCTCCTGCAGAATATCCAGCACATATCATATTTCTAGTTAATAAATTTCCATAATGAGCATTACACGAGTCATACTCATATAACTCCACATCCACTTCCATTAACTGATTTGCTATTGTACGACTACCTGCAAAAATATTTATAGCTTTTTACTTAAACCAAAATTTAAAATTACTGCTATTAAATGTGATTTATATATAATACGTATGCAAAATATTTTATCACAATTAACATCGGAATTTTACATATGTATTATTTATACATAGATATAATATATTTTATATTTAAATTAAAATTTTAATTTATTACCGAAACTTGTAGTACCCCATCCACTAACAGTGCATAGTTCTCCGGCATTCGACGAAGTACGTCTTAATGTCGCTAATTGTACTGTTGTCGTTATATTAAAACCAGGCGAAACCTATAAGTAACAAAATTAATTATTTTAAAATAAATTTAACATTACTTAATATTACATAAATCAGATTTGAATAATCACAATATATTTCCCATTAAAATTAAAACACAATTTTTAGTTTTGACTCACTTTAATTATTGCTATATCACTATCGTGGATTGGACCATTCGGTTTGTAATTGCTATGAGGACTGATGAATATAGCTTGACGATACTGAGTATAAGATGATGTTCTATTCAAAAATTCATATCCGGCCATAACTCGTAAATTTGTTGGTGACATCATAGAACATCGCCTTTAATTAAAACCATATGTATTTTAAACACCATAATTATGTATTTATTTATTCATTATCATCACACAAAAAATTAAGTATTTCAAAAACAAATACACAAAGACAATAAATAGCAACAAAACATATGTATGTGTATCCTTGGGTTTGACTTAGATCCGGATCCAAGCGATGCCCAAAAAATTCCTGGTTTTTGTGTGTACTGATGGTGGGTGGAGCCTTGCCTTTGATAGCACATAGCGACATAGCGTTAAGGGATCAATCAGTGATGACATGTTTGTTGTCACTTATCCCACGTCGAAATAACACCAAACCAATGTAAGCTAATCTGCTACCTAAACTACTTAAACATTTATACTTTTTATGACTTTTTGCATGCACATTTCACTGACTTATGTATGTATGTATATCAAATGCAACTCATTTCAACTTGGTACACATTTTGAAATAAAAATAATACTAAAAACAATTTAATTATAATATTTCATTAAAAGTTGTTTCTTCATATAAACCAAAAAAAATACATAAATACAAATGTATTGAATATACATAGAAAATATCAAAATAACGTTTTTAAAACACAAATTGATCATTCATACTATCACTATTCACATTTACATTAGCATCTATCATACAAAGGTATTAGGTACAATCATACAATCATACAATAATTAAAGAATTTAATAAATCTTCTATTATAATTGGGCTTATCGTGGATATAGCGACACGGGTGTGAGTTTTATTTTGAGACTGTTTCGATTACGAGTTTTTATATTAGACATTGTAGAAAATGCCCTTTCGCATAAGTTAACAGGTAGAAAAATTCAAATCTTTTTTAATGGCAATGGAGCTCAATGCTCCATATTCGGAGCTTATGTGACCCCAAAGAGTTCCTAACGATATTTTTTAATGTCAAATTTGAAGGTTAGCAAAATTATTTGCGTGAATGAATGGATCAATAGCCCAAAAAAATTTTTTTTACACTGATCTATGCAGACTGGAAGTTGTTAGCTTCCTTTTTTTTGTACATCGAGCTAATTACTCTAAGCTGATTTTTTACACGTAGTAAAATCACTTGAAGGTTCCTTGAGAAAAATCCATCTGATTAGGAATAGAGTATAACAGTACGATTGTAGAAATCCCCATTGATTGAGAAATTTCCACATTCAGAAATGCAGAATAGTAAAAAAGATATAACCATTTGCATTTTATTTTTTTATTTTTAATGTACATACATGTGTATGTTCTGGTATATTTGGTTGAAAGCCCTGTACAATGTATTTGTACGTACAATATAAATAGGAATTTTTTTGAGCATAGATTAAGTAAAAATAGCAATGTACATGGATTAGTATTTATTCTACTTGTGAATTGAAAATACATACATATGTATGTACATATTATAAATAAATATTGATTAGAGAAATTAATGCATACCCAGAGTTGCAATCATAAACGCAATGTGCAGCTGTAAGGATATGTCTCTCTGAGACCAGCATGCCACCACACATATGTATCTGATTATACTGTATTGATACCTAAAAATGCAAATGAATTTTTTTTTTTTCAATTCAAAAAATAATACTGACCTAAGTTATTTAAAATATATTCAAGTGTCGACCAAAGAAACAAAGTACAACACTGTTAATGAGTCATTGAATTTGATTAAAAAAAAATCACTTGAAAAGGTATTCTCTGAGACGTAGTTGTTACACCTCCAACAATTCGATAATCTGGTGAAACGGTCTTATGCATATTTTGACCACGAATTGCTAAAATATTATCAAGAAAAATATGTACAGCCAAGTATAAAACGTGTAAAAAATATGTATAAATCAATTGACTTACTGACTAAAAGTGTTAAAATAAAAGCCACATAGATGTTCATGGCGTTGGATTTAATTATAAGGTGTTTTCAGAGCAGATACTTTTTCCAAAGGTTTTCACAGACTGAATTTTTAAATGGCAAAATGGAAAGTGTCAGTTTACGACGACAAGATTATGTCCCATAAACGACTATGTGCTATTGGAGATAAAATATATCATTGACGTTTAGATAAAAGCTTTTTGTCAATCGGCTACATAGTCCTCACAAATTATATTCGTAAACTTATGATATATTATTTCGCACAAACGTACCTATTCTTCCTAAACTGATATTCATTTGATCTATTGTACGTAAATATGTATGTGTGTTTACAGTCCTTGGTAAATGTGGATTGTGTACATTGTCAGTCAAGTTAAAATGTAAAATAAATTGTTATAGAAATTGATTATATATAAAAAAAGTTAAATACTGTTGAAATTACATATGTATGTACATACATATGTATATCACAATTAAGTTAAATAATTTATTCAAATTTTCAGTGAAAATTGAAAATTAAACAATTGAAATTAAATAATATTTGAAAAAATAAAATATATATATATACACTAAAAAATGTTTTAATAATTGGATAAAACTAAAAATAAAACATCATTTTCAAATTTATACAAAATTTATTTAAAATATATTTTTTATATAAATACAGCATTAAAATTAAGTCATTATCTTAATATTTCTATCACAATAAGTGATGGTTTAAAATATATTCTTATCACATTCAAATTTCATTATTTATTTAATAGGATTAAGAAGGAAGAATGACATTGACAAAAATTATTTAAAAATTTTCCTTTAACAAAACTATGTAGTATGTATTATATATTGCATATGAAAAAAATTTTTTAATAGCATCATGTGTGATACAAAATAATTTGATCATATGTATTTATATTTTTTGTAATGTGTACAAATGTACATCAACTCTACAAAATTTTAACCTAAAAAAGAATCGTGTAAATTTAGCCAATTTTATTACAATAACAAATTCGGACCCAATCAATCTTTCTCGAGTGTAAAAGTATTTTTCATATTTGAATTTTAAAAAGGAGGCTAACTAAATGCATTTAAATATTTTTCTATATGATTTGTCAATACTTACATATTAACAATATCGATAACTATAAAGACAGCTAGCTACAAATAATTTAACAGTCTTTTTGAAATTTATATTTATTAAGAGATCATTAGGGAATTCAATATCGAATATTTAAATACACGCTAACAATAAGACTATTAGAAATGGTGGCAAGTAATAATATGTATTAGCAAATACACACATGTTTACACATTAAAAAATCTTTTTAAGTAACGTGTATCACACATAATGCTTTTGATATTGAAAAAGTCAAAAGAAATTTAAATAATTAATACGTACATAGGTACAATATAAAATTAGCTAGATGAATCAAAAATAGAAAATTACTTTTATACAAAACTCCGGTTAAAAATATTGCATTTGTTAATTATTTCGTTGTTGTTCGACATTTGTGCCTATAATATATTATAAAACGATCAGCCTTTTGAAAGTGATAAAATGCAAAAATCAATTGCTGAGTGACGGTCTCAATGGAACTGACCCTTCAACCCAAAAGTTTGGCCGTTGCATCATCGTTTGCCATAGTGATACTTCTTTACCTATACTATCCATCCACTGCACTGGTGCACCCAAGTACAAACCTAAAATGTAATAAAAAAATTATAAATATTGAAAAATATATCATTATATAAATTATATTGTAAAGACACATTGTAGTACCAGAGCCTATTGAGAATCGGACACCACCCATGAAATCGTTGGTACTTAATCTATCTCTATCCCAAACACTGAGTTCTAGTGCACGCTGTTGAAGTTCAAATAATGAGACACCCCTATATAGAAAAGAGTGCTCCCAGCGTGGTGATAAAGTTCTTCGTATCACAGGTGTCTTTTGCTTAACACTACGCCCTCTCTCAGGTAGAAGGTAGCTGAAATTCAAAATTATCACAAAATTTAAAATATGTAGGTATATTATCACAAGTTGAAAAAAATACAATTTCAATTTAAAAACATACCTTTTGCAGAAAACATCACATAATCCATTTGGCTTTGTTGCGCACAAGTTCTTTGCTTCTTTAACTAGAACATGAAGTGTACCTTTGGTTCGTGCATTGGACGTGCCCGATTGTTCGAGAACTTCAAATTTAAGACCAATGATCAAATCGCCTTTACTGCCTTGTTGTTCTTCAAATTGTTCCGTCTGAAACGTTAAAATTACAAAAACAATTTAGTATTTTATATGAGCACAGAAATATGAAACGATAAAAAAAATTAACATACCCTTTCTTGTAGATTGTACCATTTCGGTGTTGGGTCATCGAAAACTTTGTCTTCCAGTGACAAGATAACTTCACCTAAGAAATCATTACGACCAAACATGTCAGCATGCCAAATGCTCAACCATAGAGAACGTCCACCGAGTGCTTCAATCGGTTGTGCAAATCGTAGAGTCTCATCGAACACTGGTCTGAGTGTATGCTTACGTACCTTCGTTTTACGCTTACCATTTTTTGATTTATCCGGTAATAGATAAACCTGGAAGTTTATAGAATTATAAGTATAACTTCACAAATAAATACATTGATTAGGAAAATTTATGTGTATAAATAATAACGTATCAATTGCATTAATAGTTTCACCTTAACGTAGGGATCTGATCTATTTCTTTTTGTATCGACGGGTGCCAAATCACGACATCTTTTTATGTTGATTTCTAAAGCTCCCATTTTATAATTGTATAATAATCCAAATTCAACTTGACCTTTGACTGTGACTGAACCGTAATTACCATCTCCTGCGCCCGAGTATACGCTAGCCATCGACTCTGAACGGGTCTGAAACAATCATTTTCAATACAATTAAAATTCAATGACAAGTAATATTATGGCTGTTGATAATCTGAATAGTAATACTTTTTAAAAGTTTAAATAATGCTTAAAATCTTTTTATTGTAGAAAAACGAATATATATGTATATTATACCTGAAGTCCACTTCTATTCTGATGCAGAGCCACTAGTCTATCGATATCATCGTCAGATTCTCTGGTCTGTAACGGTGAAAGAGGTGTCAGCGGTGGAGTTGGTGATGCCGATCTGCGAGATGCACTTGTTCTTGGTGTAGATGTAATGTCAGCTGAACATGATTCATCTATAAAAGACAAAGAAAAGTAATTAAAAACAAGTTGTGATACGGCATGAGGCCATGATTCATATTAAATATACATAATGTGTACAAAATATTATTAAATAGACCCCAGTCAACGACGAAATTTATTTATTAGGTACCGTCAGTGCAATAAGTGATCTTCAAGTGGGGTACATTTTTCTTAGTTTTCCCGAGTGTACCGTCGTTGGCGTATTCCATTTTTTGCAAGAAAGCGTCTTTACAATTCAACACATCGCTAACGAATTTGGCTGCATTCGTAGCTCTCTCACCAATCCTCAGTGTACTATTTCTGCTGGGAGATTTAGCCTCTTCATAAACAACACTCTTGTTTTGTTCGTGGTTGACGAGAGCGAATTCTGCGTCAACTCGATCTGAATTGGCTGAAGCATCACGATCTACGCAGCAAGGACAGCACTTGGTCAAAAATTTTCTACATCCTCCGGCAGGTTTCCTGTTGATAACTTTTTTCTTGGAAGCTGGTACTTGAGGAAACAGCTCAATAGTCGTGAACTTATTCACTTCCTCCATGGATCCTGGGCTAGTTGAACTGAATTCGTTGCAAAACGAGGAGTACTTTGACGATTCGTTGTTGGCGCGGTATCCCACTAACTTTGGCATCTTTGACACTTCAAATCATCACATGCACAAAAGTGAAAACTGCATCGTACGAAAATGACATACGAACTAATAAAAATAAAACGCCCAATTGAAATTCAAACACACACAATCACTTATGTCCGGTGCAGATTAAAAGCATATGCGGTTTACAACGAGAATTGATATGAAACCGCAATTTTTATTAAATTTCAAATCTACTCAAAGCGAACACTGTTCCTGCTAAACCCACAAATGGTACTGAGCAAGTTGCCCTAAATGTTTAAATGTTATAAGATTTTCAAACGCATCCGTCAACTGGGTCTGGCGTATAAAACTACCAATGAACGTCGACTGCGTAGGAAGTTTGATTTTCATCATACTTTACAAGTATTCTCGTCAATGAAAACAATATTTTACTGTAATACACAGACCTCATTTTAATTTTTATATTACACTTGATCTATGCAGTGATGAAAGTCTGACTTTAGCTCCAACTCTAACTTCTAAACTATAAGATAACAATATAATTGTGCTTAAATTATTGTACATATATTAGAAATTTTTTTTTTTTTGATAATCTGTTTAAATGCTTCTCAGTAGAATTTGTTGACATTGTGCGAGGCTGCGTTAACGGATACGTACAACGAAATAATTGGTGTCGGAGAGCACGGGGTTAAATGATCAATTAAGTACCTACTTCAAAAAATCCTAGGTGAAATAAACTCAATAAAAGTAGAGTATATTTATATGGTAGCGTGTGTGTTTGTACACGTGAAATATTCATTCATG
The DNA here is from genome assembly GCA_022651745.1 of Parapsyche elsis. NCBI lineage: Eukaryota > Metazoa > Arthropoda > Insecta > Trichoptera > Hydropsychidae > Parapsyche > Parapsyche elsis. The sequence goes on from JAGVSN010000006.1 coordinate 1,819,443, forward strand.
CGTGTATTTGAAGTAATATTCTTCCGTAAAAAGTACATATAAAGCGATAACAAGAGGTATACTTTTACACAACGTCGCACAAGGAAACTTGCATGAAGGTTATTGTCTCATATTTAATGTGAGAAAAAGTATGTTAAAAAAAAAAAAAAAAACACTTTATCCAAAGCCCACACACTGAGGCCAATGGCCAAGAATTGTCCGAACAGCGCAATTTTAATATCAGAGGTGAAAGATATTCAATCGAAATTGTACAATGTGTACAAAGAACGTTTTAACGGTCCGGTTATAATTTAACCACCAGAGTCATAATTAACGTTGGGCAGGGCTGTGCATGAACTTTGCTTTAATTACGACGAAAAAATAAATTATGTATGCGAAATTGTACTTATGAAAATTAGTGGGAGCAGCATTGCGTGCCGTTATCCCATTTTTTTTTTTTTTTTTCCCACCGGGACACTCCTTCAATGGCAATAATTAAACACGACCTCAAAATACGGTTTGTCTGTTGACATTTTACAATACAACGCGTCACGTAAAAAGCCCACTGGCAGCCTCGACGCAATGCAACTCGTATTATTTCCGATAGAGACCCCGGTTCGGAACAAAACCAAACGCCATTGCTTAATAGTTGTGATGATTCTCGATTTGAACGCGACAACGTATGTATGTGAGTCAAGGTTGGGCCGAAACAGTACGTTTGGATAACCCAGTTACTAAGCCAATGCTGTTGTCGAACGAGGTCCAATAATACCAAATTTCAAATCGAAAGTACGCAGAGAAATGCTCTCACTTGCGATCGATCATTTCGAAAGCGATCGCATCGATAAATTCCCGACTATGTAGTACATGTTTATTTTTAAACCTAAAACTATGACTCGAAGCTGGTTTGGACCAGGCTTGTACTCGATAGGAACCTTAGTCTAGATGTCTATTACAACACGATAATTGAGCTCAATGCGTAGTTAAAATAAGATGCACTAAAGAAATTTAATGTATGTAGATTTTATCCGCTCGATGTTGAGATACTTCCATTTTTTTTTACCATCTGTATAAATTGGTGAAACAAGAGCACCGATTTGTTAAGCATGACCGAAATCAAGGGGAAAATTTATAAATTTCACTATACAACCATTGTTTCACAACTATGGGAAATGGTTTCTAGTGTCATCATCAACAGAACACACAAAGAAGCTCACTTAACAGCTGCCATTTAATAATAAATGTGTCAACTTGATTAACAACAAAAAAGTCGGTGCGAAACAGCACTGACTTCATTATAATATCTAATGCAGTGTGGAATATCCTTTTTTTTTCTCTCGACTAATTAATTTATAGTATCACATTCAAATGAAAGCCACTTTCACTGAGTATTCTATACAAAAACTGATTTAAAAATTAAATATATTTTTCCGTCAGTGTTGTTTTTACACGAGTTTTTATTAATATATTTATTGGAACGTGTTCTTTCCGATTCCAATCAGCAAAGATCTTTCATGGGTATCAAACGCGTTATAATCAAAAAACGATAGATTCGTTCTGATAGTTGTACGAAACGTAAATAGACGCCATTAAATTATTATCTCGTGGAGCTAGCGGGTGCGTGGGTGGACAATTTACAGAAGGACAAAATGTCATGGCCACACATGTCTGAACTACAAGACAAAGATACACGCCAACTATTCTATTCCATGTCTACAAATTTATATTCGAAATGTTTAAATACATATTGAATTGTAAATTCGAAAAGTTAAATCCATAAAGAGTGTAACAGTTCAATTAAACAAGTTAACCTACGTCGACAAATGGCCAAATAAAGGTGCAAAACTACATAAAATAATATCACATATTTTCATGAATCCATTTCCCTTAACTGGATTGAAATACTTTGAAAAAAATGAACAATATAACTATAGCAACATTGAAAATGTAAATATCGCCTATGTATAACCCACATTTGGTATCGAATTGACAGCAGCTGATTGTGATATATGAACACAGCATGTCTTTGTCTTAAGTAAAGAAATTAAGCATTCCATTCTAGGAGCACCCACAATATGGCATATCTGCATGAAAATTAGTGCACACAGTCAATCAGGAAGTCGAACTTCACGGTAGGCGTAATTGAGCGCGCACATTCAACATACATATGTACATATATTCATTAGGGGTATCGTAATAAGTTCAAAATTATTATAAAATTGCCAGCTTGTGGCCATGTCCTATTCCTGTGCGTTTATTGTTACGTAAACTCACACGAAATAATAAAACGCGAACAAAAGGTAAACAATGGCAACATTTATGACTCAACGGAAAGAATTCAAATGGAGAACAATGGTTTGACCGCTTGACGACAGGTCGATTGGAAGGAAAGTCCCCAGTAATTTGACAAAAAAAAAGAGCCAAGTAACTTTTGAAACATCATGAGTGTAAAATGTTTAGAAAACAACAGTTCCAATGGAGCGATTTTCGTTTTTGTAGTCGGCACATCGCAGGGAGAAAAAATAAGTTAACAGACCGGTATTGAAAAAAGTTAACGTACGTGCGTGGAACTGTTAACCGCAACCAGACAAACCACTTTCGCTAACTCTTGGGAGAAATAGAAGAAGTCACCTTCAGAGGACATGATTTTACATCTCGCCAGTCGATGAACACAAATGTTTCTTTTAAATGTTACCATTTTCAAACGGCGGAACAAAACCGCTATGAAAAAAACCGACCTAGACAATAATTACATGCAAAAGAACCAATTATCGTTTAATTAAATCAGAAAGAAAATTATAAGAGTGGAACTTTGTAAAGCACGGCAAATTGTATGAACTAGTACTTCATCTGTTACGCATAATGAATTTAGAATTAAATAATTTCTAGTCTATTTGTGTTTCAAATTTTAATAGTTTGTATCAAAATACAGTTTAATAAAAATTGATAAACGTTCTTTTAATCTATGTATAAACATTATTCATGGACTTAAATGAGTCTTTACAAAGGCTACAAGATAATGAATAATCAAATTAATATTACATTAAATAAAAAAGTACATAAAAAATTAAAGTGAATGGAAAGTCACTTTTACCGTTTCTAATGTAATTATAAAATTACAATACTTTCTTTTTAACGTGTCGTTTACGAGTTATGTCAAGATTGAAAGAGAAATAAAAAAGTTATACCTTAACCTAAAACAGTGTAAAAACAAAAAAAAGTAAATTTAAAAAACATGATTAAACGACGATTAAGATCAGCCAATCGTCCCAGTTTCTATCGCTAAGATTTATGCGATGTTAATCTATTAACATGTGAAACGAATGAAAAGAAAGTAAATTTTAAAAACAAAATTGTGCCACCGTAAAATTTTCAAAGAATCACATGAGAAAATTGGAGGAATTTATTATTTTTTTGTACCTACTATATATATTTATAATTACCTACAGACGGATAATAAATGATCTAATTGTATAACTGTTTATGAGGGCTGCAATCTGCGATTGTTATTAATATAAACCTTGCAACCGTGCATGCATGAAAAATATGTAAGTGTCACAGATTTTTATCACGAAGTATGCAATTTTTCAAATTATCACATAAACTCAGAATGTATAGTTTAATTAAAATGCAAATACGGTTGGGTACAGCACAAAAAAAAATAACAACATAATTTAATTGTTATTGCGCATGCTATGGGACATCTATACACTGAATATTTCACTAACTAAACGATAAATTATTTTTTTGAATTTTTATTTCAATTCATTATAAAATACATTTACTATGAAGTGTTTACATGCAAGCCGAAATTTGTATTATGAATAGTTAAATAATAAGATATGTACATATACATATGTACATGACGGTGACCATGGCCAGATGATGAACGTTACTATAATTACCTATTGTTAAAAAAATATAAAATTACATGGCAAATGATTCAACAGGACACGGTTTAATTAAACAAAAAACGCAAAAGAAAATTCTCGAGTTTATAAGATCAAGATGAAAATTAGCCTACATGGTGTACATTATAGACTTCAACGCGCGAGTAAGATTAAAACCCACAACACTTACGGACACAATTTTAATATTATACAATCGTCATTATAATTATATTTTGAATGAAACACGTAAGAAATTAAATTAAAATTAAAAATTAAAATTAAAAAATATATCGCTGTAGTATCCATTCGGAATTCAAATTTTTCGGAATTAATCAAAACACCAATTAATAAAACTGCGTGTACCTAATTTATATGCTTTGCTCATAAAATTAAGCAATTTTTTATATGAAATTAAGCAATTTTTAACTAACGCACCTAGCAAAATTTTGAACGCATCACGGTGAATTATGGTTTTCCGTGCTACTCACTTATCGTACGAACGATTGGTAATTTAAATTGAATCAACATGCGAGCAGTGTAGCACGTACGACAATACCGTTTCGTATATTTAAACATATGGTGACATTATTGTTAGCGGTTACACGTTAAAATAACAGCACGGGGACAAAACGCACACATCTACGATTATTTTAATAATTTGTAATATTATATTGTGTACCGAACGGTGTGAGAATTTCTGGTCTAAGCGCTAGAAAAGCCGTCAAGGCCGATAACTCTTCGTTGCGATAGAAAGGCAGTCAGTCTACCGAGTCACCAACATCATTACGAGGAAAGGTAGCCAACAAGTCGACTAAGAACCGGACAAATACAACACAATGCTAAAATAACTCCATACGCTTTTCATCGAAGTAGTGAAGGAGGGAAAAGAAAGCGTGTTTGAAGAAAATTGAGCAAACACCCGTACATGTAGCGCACAGCTGATCAAATCTCGTCAAGGTTATATGGAAACATTATACATAGTAAATATAATAACAACTGGTATGAAATGTTTTTGTAGATAACGAGGAAGCTTAATATATATATATACATATTTGTTTTCAACGATTCGTGCATCTTCGTTGTACTATTGACCCGTTGATGTTGGTTGGTCTCCGATTACAACCTCGCTCGATGATGACATCACCGTTCGAAGGCCTAAAATAAACCGAACGAACCGAGACAAGACACGCGGGGTACAAGCAATATAATTTCATATGGAACTGTACATAGCTCCTGTTGGAAAGCATAACCGTTAATGCGTAACAATTCGCACCTATCTGATCAACGTGACATGTCAAAACCCACATAGGCAAAAAGAAAATGGAACGCGCGAGAGGTCACGTGTAAAAATAATTGTAAAGAGGAAAGTCGAACGTAATCAATAAATGGCTCAAGTGTTGTTGCAATATAAATAATACATGCGCAGTAGACTTTATCATCAGAAAGTGATAACAGGGTACAACACCGTTCGATTTTATTATTGTTAGAACACTTCAAAATGCTTTTAGAACGCGAATGGTGAATGCACCGGCTGCTACAGAGAACACTTCAGTGGCAAGCACAGTTTAAAACGAAGAATTCTAGTACTAATTGATGGTAATGTGCTGATAAGGTTTGTTGCTACGGTCTGAAGTGACCCTAAAAATTTATAATTACGGAGAAAATCACACGTTTTTTTACATGATAAACGGTCGCAATTCGTCTAACAAGCTGACATTGTTAAATCAGTATAGAAATTTTGGCATTCTTCCGTATTATTAGTAGTTTGTTGCTCAATTTTTGAGCCAGGTCGTATATATGTATGTACATATGTACACATAGCGGTTTGTTTACGTCCATTAGCATACAATGGCGGCGATGGCCGATACTCAAATGCTTATACGAATTGTTCGTAAGACACGCCAGATAGGTACATTTGTTGTTAGTGACTTGAGAGAGCAAATTAAACTTCACCAAGTTGTGATAAAGTATTTTGAACCAAGTCACTAAAAATGAAAGAAAACCGCGCAGTATGCACCCACACGCAAATTCGAAGGGAAGTCGTAGGTGTAATTTATTTATTTTTGTTTTTTACTTTATCCCTAGTTTTATTACTTTTACTTCACTAGTACCCAGCACTTTTGCTCGACGCGGCATTTCAAAGATCCGTTCCCATGACTCGAGATTCTATTGTTGACGGTGTCGGCTCAAAAACGTGGTAAACGAAAGTTGAAACGAGACGAGAAAAATAACCGTGGCTTTGCGGTATCGATCGGCACGTGAACATTTTCCAAAAACAATACTGACGCGCAAAAGAAAACACATACGCAATTTCCACGCAAACAAGATTTTCCCATGAAAATTTCCGATATGTCACCGTCTATAGTTTCAGTACTGAACAGATTGTGCCATTTACTTATCGATAGATAAAATTAATAGTAATGCGTATGAAGATAACGTACGTGTGGAAACGTTGCATGTAAACGAGGTGAAGCGACAATAAATCGCGTTGTATTCATAATACAATTTACATCAACTGTTGTTTATACCGTTTTAATTATTTAATATTTTAAGCGTGTTACAGAAAAATTGGATATTTAGCATATTTAATTTATCAAATCGCTTTTGATTATATTATTATTATACAATAATTTCGAGTCGATCCATTCTTGACCCATTTTATACAATGTGCGCGCGCATACGTTCGTAACATATTGAAATGCGAAAGTGTATTAAGAAAAGATTAAAGTTACATTAGCTCAACAATATTCGACACATTCATGCAATAACAAGCGGTGATGTAACCGTTCAGAACTCATCGCAAAAACCTGTCCGGTCTTAAAGTAAACATGGCGGATTTGTATCTTTCGCTAAATTAATTGCGAGCGTAAATTAATGACCTGCGATTCTAACTGGCAAAGTCAACTGGTTTTGCTTTGCAACAAGTTCTAACACAACACTAGCAGCAGCGTGTTATGCGCCGCGATTGGAAAGTTGCACATTTCTTGTTTTAGCCATGCGAACGAACAATCACTTGCACTTTTTTTTTGAATACTATATTTATGTATGATCGACTTACCCGTGGCAGGAGCGGTGGTGGTTGAAGAAGGCACTGGAGGAGCTCGTCGACGATCGCGTCTTGCGTGAAGACCGGGTGCTGAAACTGCTCTTTGGGCTCTGCTGAAACCAGGTGGTCTATAACGAGCGCTTTTGACGTAACTTCCTGTTGTTGTACTGCTGCCACTGCTGCTTCCAACGGTTGGCAACCTCGGTAATGATCCAGTAGCTCCTCTGGGTCTTCTCTCCTCGTCATCTTCACCGTCAGCGGAATCACCAGAATCGGGTACACTTGAACGGCGTCTTGGTCCCCGAACACCCCCTACCCACAATCTCTCTTCGCTGGCAGCACCTCCGATAGAGCCACAACTGCGAACTCTATCTAATTGTTCGCGAGAAGGACTCTTCTGTTGGAACAACAAATCACCGGCGGAGCGTCTCTTTGCGGCCAATGCACTGGCACTAACGGAACCTTCAGCGCCCAACAGAGACAATTTGTTGCGAGAATCGGCGGCCATGAGGGCCGATTCGAAACTTCCCCGCCATGAAAAACGTTCATAGTCACTGGCTTCGCGTTCTTCCGTTATATCGGAAACACCTCCGGATTGGTGAAGCGTGTTTCGCGAAGTATTCTCTCCGAGGAGAAGATCGTGGGATTTGCTGCGCGGCAACAGGCCGTAACTCACCGAATCGTCCAATCTGTCCATCAACGGCATATCGGCCGCACTTTCATCGTCTTCAGTGGTCGAAGCCGATGAAACTTTGTGCTGTAACCGTTTGTGGTATCTCACTTTGGGAGAAACGCTCGCGTGCGATTCGCCGCTTGAAACTTCGTGCATTAGTGCCACTAATCGGCTGCCGATGTGGTGCATGACTTTGGCGAACAGGGGCGGAGAGTTGTGTGGGGAAGCTGTGTCGCTGATCTTCTTATCGGGTTCCGCTGTAGCCATTTTACTCAAAGAAGCGACCAATTTTTGATAAACGAACGCCGTATCCTTGTTGAATCCCGAACCGTCGTCGCCAATGGCTCCATCGTCTTCAACGGTAGCTTCGTTGGCGGCGTTCTTATCAAAATTGCTAATTATTTCTTTACAACTATCGGAAATTTGTTGTTGCAAAGCTGATTTTTTTCCACCGGGACCTTCCAAATCAGAACTGGTATAATCAGACGAGTCGTAAGAATCGCTCCACGTGTCCTCACTAGATAAATATTCAACGATTTCTCGCACTTCTTCGTCTCGTATACCGGGTACCGTTTTCATAAGTCTCGTCAGCTCATTTTCGAAATATACAAATTGCGGTGGTTTTGCGCCTCTCCTTACGCGTGGACTAGGAACAGGTCGATTCAACGTAGGAGTCGTTGGATTAGAAGTAGTATTAGAAATAGGAACATTTTGCATATTTTGAGCATTCGCCGAGGCGGCCACCATACTTTTGAAAAATTGCCTCATTTTGTTCATCATTAAGTTTGTTTCTTCGTCCGAAGACCAATTGTTGAAACTGTCCTTGCGTATGAGCGAGTTGGCCAGTAAGTTTGCGGTTACGGGCGCATCGTACTTTTCTTCTAAATCCGTTTTATTCTCTTCGGCTATTTCCTCTAAATCTAATTTCAATTCGGACGTTCTATTCGTATTCCATTCGTTGCCGTTACTATTATCACTTCCATTCTTCAATAAGTCATCACAACTGCCGACAAAACCACTATCTCTGCTCGTTTGTTTTTTGCTATTCGCCAGATCTAAAGCTAATGGTAAAAATTCCGGTTGTGGGGTTTTGTGGCCGTCCTCTTCGCCTTCTGATACAGAACGCGTATCGTCGTTCAACTCGTCTCTCAACTCCATCGAAAATCGCTTTTCCTCGCCGGGCGAATTTCGCGACTTTTTATTTTGCTTCTTGCGTTTTACGGTATCACTCTGACTGTCGGATTTTTCGTAGCTACCCAGATCGTCGTACCCGTCCGCTTCGGTGCTCGACTCGCCCGAATCCAGCTGCGTTTCAACCTGTTGTTCGCCATTCGTCAGATCGGCACTCGCCAAAAGATTATCCAACGAGGACGAATGCGACCTGCCGGTGCCCCTCGCCCTAACCAGACGCTTCCTCCTCTGTTCGGGACTGGGTCTACCCTCACTGTCACTACCCACACTGCCCGAACCGTCCGAATCCCTCCTCTCGGTGGGGAATCCCATGAAGCCGGTGAGGAAATACTTTTCCAACCTCGACGAGGCCAATTCGGCGGGATCGCGCGATTCGTTGCCGTTGCAGTCTTCGTTGCCGGGCAACGAGTCCACACCCTCGCTGCATATACTGCTCGTTTCGGATATGATGTCGTCGTTGTCGTTGATGCAGTGTTGTCCGTCGCCGAGGCCGAAGAAAAAGTACTTTTCCAATTCGGTCGCCGATATGGGTCTGATTTTTCGGATGCTCTGTTCCGCTTCGCTCTCCTCGCAGCTCTCCTCGACGATTGTGTGGAGGGTGAAGTCGATCGCCGATCGATGGTATCCTCTGAGTTCCTCTTCGCGGTCCATCGAAGAGGAGAGAGTGACTTCATCTCCGGAATCGGTGTCGGTCGGCGATGTTGTGACCCTGTCGTCTTCGTCGTGGCTGAGATCCTCAACCCAGGAGTCATCGTCGGCGAGACCTTCCTCTAAACAGACGACGGCGGAAAGGGTATCGCCGTTGGTGACGACGGTGACGTCGCTGGCGTCGTTGTGGTAAGCTGCTGGCGGAGCAGGATGATGATCATGCTCACCACCCTGCCAGTTGGTATGATGGACTGTCACGTCAGCCATTAACCTGGTAGTGTCAGTAGTGACGACAGAAACTTGGGGTAGAGCGTCCTGCGTGATCATGACGCGACTTGTATAACGCGCGGCGCCGTCTGCGCGGCCGCGCCGCCAGTCAGCGACTGACGCTGATTTCTCTTCTGGCCCACCATTTTCCAAGCAGGTAGCCTCTTTAATTAGTAGCTCGCTAAGCGTCCGTTCGATCCCCTTAACCAAATCGACATTACCACCATTGCACCCATCCAAACTCCCCTTGGAAACACCACCAACACCCGGCGAAGTCCAATCGTCCACGTCATCAACTTCGTCCTTGACCAAACTCCTATGATCATCATCCTCTCTCTCGGTCTGTTCATATGCGACCTTACCGCTGACCTTAGGACTGATATCGTAAAAGTCGATCATTTTCGACTCATAGTAGAGGTCGTCGTTGATCTTCACATTTTCATACGCGGGTGTTTTATAACACTTGGATCGTTTAGAGTTGATTTCATTCCGCACGCTATCCCCGTTTACATCTTTCATGTTTGCAATCAAGTCGTACACTTGGCTATCGTTGCGCTCTATGATGGAATTAACAGTTTTCACCTTATCGCCGAGAATGGCTATCTTCTCCGAGATGGTATCTTCGGCGAGCCCGTTACATTTCATTATGTCCGAAAGCATCGTGTCGCCGTCGCACGTGTTCAGCATGTTGTCGTCGCAGAACCGTTTGAACTGTTTCGACGACGATTTGGCGCTGAACTCTATCGGCGGTTGGGTAATGCAACGGTCGGACGTAGGGGTTGACGAAATGGACGCATCGTCGTCGTCGTCGTCATCATCATCAGGTGATTTCAGATCGTTGTTTTCAACACCGGAGTCCGACTGTGTGTCGAATGTTGGGCTTTTCGTTCCGCCACGCGGATTTTCATTGTGCGAGACCGCTAGCTGCGAGTCCTCTGGAGCGCAACGTTGCGTTTGCTGAACAAGTGTTACGGCAAATTGTTTTGATTCATCGTTTGCCCCATCTTCGGCCGTCGCACCCTGTGATTCCGCATCCTTAACACTAATGACTGCGTCCATGTCTTCGGTGGAATACTGTTTGTTCAAAACATTGTGTGCGGCCTCCTCTATCGTCAGCAGTTTCGCTTCGTCGTCGTCGTCGTCGTCGCGTGGGGACAATTCCGTTTTCAATTCGCGGATGTAATTCAAAACGATTCCGCAATCCAATTCGGTATCAGTGTCGTTATCGGAACTGCACGAGTCGCTGCTATCTGTGTTGTCTTCAATATCTGAAGAGGAATCTTCTGCGTTCATTTTAAAAACTTTTGAGAATCGCCTATTGCGCGGTTTATCCGCATTGCTTTGCGACTTACCCTCGGAGTCCGAGCTCGAAGAGTGCTCCTCTTGGTCTACGGGTGACGTTCTGGAAATGGCAACGTCTCCGTCACTGGTGCAAATGTCACTGCTGTCCACTGTGATGTTGTAACTACGTCTCACTCTCACCCTATTTTCGTTTTCGTTGTCGCTCGACGCAGCCGATTCTGACGATGTCGGGAAAGCACTTTCGGCATCCAAGTGTCCGAGTGGTACTGGTGATGGAGTTTCGTCACGTAATGCATTTTCGTCGATAATGTCACTGTGGAACAGTCCTGGCTCGACGAAATCGGTAGGCGATTTGAAATCGCTGGCGTGTAGGGCTTCTAAGCTGATGATCGGATTTGGAACCATGGCGTTTGCGATAGATAATGAGGAGCCGTATGGGCTAATGACATTTCGGGTATACTCCTCGACTATCGCGTCAGTACTCTTGACTTCAAGTAGCGAACAGTTGTCCGTTGTCTTATCAGACGATTGTGCATCCCCACCACCATTCTGTCGTTCAATAGCTGCGCTGTCGCATTTTGGCAATTCGCAGATAGAGTCGGGAATTTGGCGAGTATCGTCGTCGGTGGCTTCTGTGGTTGAGGGCGTTGCCTCCGAAACGTCAACGGAAGAAGTCAATAATAATTGACAGCTGTTCGCCACGCCTTCTTCGACAGCCTCTAAAGATTTTCCATCTGTTTCAGATTCGACTTTGCTCGTCGGCTGTTCAACGACCGAGGAGGACGGCTTCGCTTCGTTTTCCGCAGGCAATTTCAATGATTTGGCATCACTTTGCTCCGCTTGTTTAATTTCACCATGCAACAGAGCACTTGCAAAATCGGGCGGCATCTTGTAAGCGCCTTGCGTGAGCGCCGAAACGGGAACGTTAATATTATTTGGATTCAAGCTTTTATAAGTAGTGAGATCAGCCGGTGATTGTAGAAACTCTGGCGGGAAAGGCCAACCAATTCCTTTAAGCTTGAGCTTCATCAAATCAGGATACACTAACATGGAGTCCCAGAGCGGGACAGGAACGGGAACGGGCACTGGGACCGGTACAGGAACATATCTTGGTACGGCACCGCAACTCCTGCAGCTACCGTCCGAAGCACAATGGACCGTTCCCGCCTTCATACTATTTAAAACTCCGCATACATCATCATTTTTATCACTACTGTCGGGAATTTTTTTGCTCTGCCTCAAATCCTTCCTTCTAGCTAGCAAACTGTCGGTGGATGAATGTGAAAAGCTGCTCGTTGTGGGCTCATCGTCAGTGTCGCTTTCCCTATATTTTCTTCTCACTGACGGACTACTGTAAGGCGACTCATATCCGGAAATTTTGCGAAATACTTTTGGGCTGCCGAAAGGCGTACTCCAATTCCAGTCTCTAAGTATCGGTTTTATCGCGTTGCTGCTCGATTCGAAATAGTCCCAATCGCAATCGTCCAAGCTGAAGTTGTGCGTAATTGAAGAAGCCGACGAAGAACTGTCTTCGTTTTCCTCCTCTTTCGACGACGAATCAGAGCTGATGAATACCAATTTGTAATCCTCTGGATGCATGCGGCCTGGATCGAGATCGGACACGTCTTCCCGAAGAAGACCTGCACCTGAAACATAAATTGTTCAATATTAAAAACAAAGCCAAACAAATTAAATAACCTTAATATAAGGATAAAATTGAACTCTCGACACTAAAAATTTATAGGATTACCCTTTTCGGCTAAAGATCGGATGCAAAAAAAAGAATATCAGGTTTTCCCCACCTTTAAATTCTTTGAAACATTAGGTCAACGCTATTGTGACTCATCGCGAGCGATGCATCTCAAACTGCATTAGAAACAATATATTATTTTATAATCATAACAAATACATTTGCACAAATTAAGCGCACCCACATATGTATGTACATATATATGTACATAGTTGAGCGTGCTTTATTCATCAATCGTAATGCGAACGCATTGCATTTGCATTTTATATAAAAAATATAATACACATCGTACAATTCCATCCATAAATGCATATCGCGTAAGCGTTGCGCCGTTTTTAAATAATAAATTGAATTGTATTTATCTATTTTTGAATTTGAAACAAACGCATCGATTGCACAATACGACAACGACACTGTCAAATTGAATAAAAACAATGAAGAAATATAAGATTTCTTACAATCGGTACGATCTCGACCTCATTACGACACAGTACTTATAATTTCATTATTTTTTTTAACACTTCCGTTCCTATCGTAACGATCGGTAATCACTGTATTTTTAATTGTATAACGCTAAAAGTTTAAACCGTCTCCAAACTCATCAGCCATCACTCAAATATATAAAATATAAAAAAAAATTACACTCTTCACTTTTTACGGCTTAAATCGACAGATCTCGAAGAGATATTTCACTTAGTAGCAAAACCGCGCTAGCACTTCAGAGTCGCGAGATATACTGCTTGGAAATTTCAAAAACGTCCAAAATAGCCTGCTCCATGCCTCGCACATGCACAGTACCAACTCAAGGTCACGAACGTATCGTAGACATATGCCCGAGCGAATAAAACATCAATCGTGTTATTAGCAACAAAGTTATAGTGTCGGAATGTACGCCCATCCAAACGTAACACCGCCGTTTTCCGTACTAGTACCCCATAGTGGTCCGCGTATAGACGTATTCACGTCAAAAAAAACAACAGTTAAACCCACCCCTACCGACTGCAAACGTGTCACGGCATAAACTAATGTTATTTACCGTGAAATTTAAAAGTTCGATCGATAAACAAACTAATGCATAAAAGAGCACGCGGTTGACGCTCAACTCGACACTTTTCACGCGGCGGTTATACAGTAACAGCACTGTGCACTAAATTTAGCCGCGGATTTGATTAACGCCAACGTTGGCATGTATGTATATGGAGTATTTATTTATAAGTGCATATGTATGTATGTACAAACAATAGTTGGCCGGGCAGTTAGTCGGTTACGAGACGGTCGACATGTTATGCAAGCGAGAGCAGTTGCGACCCGCGTCACTGGTCGACTCGCCGCACAGCACTGAACTAGTGAGCCACTGGACCGGCAAACGGGAAACCAAGGGGCCCCCTTGTACGCCCCTGGTGAGCCGCCCCCGCTATAGGCTCTGTAGCGTAGGACGCCGCCCCCAAGTTTCGCCTGCATACGACCGTATTTGCAAATTTGCAAGGCAACGGACTGCAACCGTGGAACCACCTGGTGGGGCAAAAACCTGCACTCGTCGAAACCCAAGAAAAACAATCGAAAGTGTCTGCCCGAGAGGGCAAGCGTAAAAGTCCTTTATCGTCAAAATCGTCATCGAGTCGAATGAGTCTTAAAACATAAACTGTTTGTTTAAATTTATTGGATTTTTTCATACTTTACTTCCGTTGGAAGGCAGCGGGAAACTATCTATACCAGTGCTTCCCAAACTTTTTAGTACCGCGACCCACCTAGTTTTAATCGACATGATGGGGGGGTATTTGAATTATTTTTACTGTTTTTATACTTATGTACATATATATCGATACAGAGTTTTATTTATTTTTAAATAACTTATAATTAACAAAAACAAGCAGCTGGGATAAACCTTGTACCTACATCCGTGGACTCGTCCAGTTGCAATGAGAAAAATGTGAAATCGTTTCGACTTCTATACTTCTTTCTTGCTCTTATCATCAAACATAATTCCAACCGTGTATTTTATTGGTGGTAGCACTAAAGTCTTGCCAATTGTGTGCGGCTTACTAGGTTGCGCGATTTGCAAACTAATCGGGTACGAGGCGAGAGATTTTTCAATAATGCTGGTGTAATGCGAAAGCTTCGATTTCGACGACTTAAGCTGTTCCAGTTGTCTTTCAAAAAATTCTAGTAGCTTGTTTTTAAAATCCGGTTGCTTCGTCACAAAATGCTCGGACGCATCCTATTCTTTGTTGTGCCGTCTTGTTTTTTTTTAATTTTTTTGCATATTTTTACTTTCTCGTTTTTTCATATTTTATTTTTAAATAATTTAAAAAAAATCACATTCTTTGAAATGTGAATTTTGAACTTTGAATTTTTTGGCGACCCACTAAAAATCGGCTCGCGACCCACAGTTTGGGAAACGCTGATCTATACCAGTGGACGGGAACCTTTTTCGAGCTAAGAGCCAAATTAGGGAAGATCTTGCAAAATTGGTAGGTAAGTTTGGGAGTCGCAACATATTATTTACGAACTACATACATATGTATATGTATGTATTTATTCAAAATCATTAATGAAATGTAAGAAATAAACTAACATTCGACAGTTTATTGCTAAAATTTAATCTGATCTTAAAGCATTTTATAGCCATGACATTGTAGAAATAGGATTCATTTTGTATTTCGCGCAAAACGTTGTATGACAGCGAGAGCCGCAGGTTTTCATACAAAGAGCCGCGTGCGGCACCTGAGCCGCCGGTTCCCGACCACTGATCTATTCAATAGTGCAGCGTTTTTCAACTTTTTTTATTACGACCCACTGCAAGAACTGCATTTTGTATTGCGACCCAGTGTGCCTATATAATAATATATCAAACAAACTCTGTCCATTATGCTCCTTTATTTACTATTGACACATGATATTTATGGATGAAACTAGTTTTGAAGATAAAGGTGGGTAAAGCTTTTTGACTTAAAAGTGGAAATTCTCACTTAACCTTAATACAATATTATGATGATAAATTTAATTGCTGAAAATAATTCTTCAGTGTAAATGAACTAATAAGGTGTAGAAATTCAGCTTCCTCTTCAGGATCAAATTTTAACTCAACTAATGATTCAGGGCTTTCAAAATCAAGTGGATATTTTTATCCAAAGGCTTTTCTTTACTATTTCAAACTTTTGCACTGGAAAATAGTTATAAAAGCTTTAGGATAGAGAAGTGAGATGTGACAATATCTCGATTTTTAATTCTTTTAAAATATCTTCATTGACAATGTTAAACAATGATAGATGAACTGACCATTTTGGTTTCGCGGACCCATTTTATTTATTTTACAACCCACAATAGTGTATCTTTCGCATTTATTTTATTATAACTTCGCTATAAACTATGTACATCAGACGACGAAATGTCAAAAAGTGAAAAGATTATTTTTAATGTCAAGTGTGTACTAGCGTGGTCCTCGGTTTTGTGGTTAAATATTCTAATAAGCCAAAAATGCTCAACTTCGACCGATTTTAAGACATATAATTTAGATTTCTTACTCAGAGGGTTCAGAATAAGTATGCAAAATTATTGGTTAGCCCTAAACTGACTCACTAGGACCTTACATTTTCCGTTTATTAATAAATTGGTTTCCTGATAAACAATCTAGACTCTAATACTTAAAATTGGTCGAAGATGAAGCCTTGTAAATAATAAATCACAAAGTATTATCATACTTTGTACTTTATTATCATACTAGTAAATAAATGTAAGATACATTTATTTGTCGATGACACATTGATTTATAAAGTAGATAAGAATATTAATTTTATAATGGAAACATTAAATTTTGAATTAAGTAATTTAATAAGTTGGCTGAATAGTAACAAATTAAAATTAAATTAAAAAAACCAAAGCAATGGTAATTAATTAAAATAAGATTAATAAAATTGATTTTAGGTTAAAAGTTAGTGAAAATAATATTGAACTAGTTAATAATTTCAAATATTTAGGTATAATATTACATCATATTTTAGTAAATTTATTGTGAGAGGAATGGATGTATGTGAATATAATTTAAGGAATAAAAATAATTTAAGTATAAAAAATGGGAGAAGCATCTTGTACAGAGGGGTTTTGGAGTATAAAAGACTGCCGGATGGAATTAGAAGTTCCAAAACTATTGAAAAATTCCTGGCAGTCTTAAAAAAACATCTCTGTACAGATGCTTAGTTAAGGATTATAATTAATTAGCTTAAGCTATTATATTATATAAATAAATAAATAAAATATGTATAACTGAGGACCACGCTAGTGTGTATGTACATTACACTTTGAAGAATTTTTCATAGACCGTTAGGAGAGATGAATGCACGTATAAGATGCCAAATCTATTATTTATACATATTTATAGTAATTTCTTCAATGATTTAAATTTTTACGTAAATAAAAACTTTTCCGAAATAAAAAAAAAACTGCAATTTATGCCCGAAGCCGTAAATCACCAAGCATTGGCAAAATTTCGATAATTAATAACGTGATTATAAGAAACACGCGTTGAATCAAATTATAAGTTTAACAAAAAGTTTTCATACTACTGAATTGCAATACACTGGAGACCTTGTTCGCCAAGATTTATAATAGCTTATCTTTTTGATATTTATGTATAATATACTTGCACACGCAAAATCGAATATAATCTGACATTAAAACATTTTTTTTAAGAGCTAAAATCTGTTACGGAAACGTTATTAAAACCTCATCGCACCGATGCGAATACGCGATTCAGACGTCAAGCCGAGGTCTGCGTTCCAAAAAAAATTGTTATATAAAGTAAAAAACGAAAAAAAAATAGCATTGTGTACGAGGAAAATCTTTACAGCGGTTGCTGGTAATTCGCAGACAAAAAAATAAATAAATTCAAACAATAATGATAATGCTGTCGTGACGATACCGTGTCGTGTCCGCTTTATCGAAGACCATCGACTGCGATGCTTCGTTCTGATGATGACCAGCTGAGAAACTGTTCGGCTGTGAAGATGTACAATGAAGACCGCGTCGAATGATCGAATGTAATCGCAACGAGTATTAGCATTGTGCTCGGCACGAACGGTCACAGTCCCACAAGATAATCGAAAAGACATTGAATATTAAATTAAATACATGTTAGGAACGACATAAAAAAGGTCACTCTGTAATAAATTATTTTACAGCGATAAGATATAACGAACCTAATAAAGTTAAACTGCGCAAACAACGTTGATCCGATCCCTATAGCGTTAACACTTCTAAATACTGTTAAAAAAATGTTCATACAACTTTGAACGTTTTAGCCAGTATGTTGGTGCTAAAAGATTTGAAAGTGTACACGTTTTTAACACCAACAGAATTAATGCTATACGTGTCAGCGTGACTACCGGAAATTCAATAGTCACATTTACATATAATTTGAATGAAATTTGTACGCCAAGCGAAGTGACTACACGAAAATAAATTTAGTACATACAAACATCAAAAAAAAAAAAACTCAAGAAAGCAATTCGACTGTCGTTTACAATTAAAACAGAAAAGCATACCTTTACTGGAAATTTTGAGTAGAAAAATCATCCCACAATAAAATTATTTAGAAAATGATGTGTCAAATCCCACACTTAACTTGCAACACTGTAGGTACGCAACTAGCTAACTTCAAACTAGTGTGTGTACATATACTATTAAATTCACCTCGATTGAATTTAAATAAGAGTATGGATGCTTATTGAACAATAGATGTGCGCTCGAAATAATGATGATCGCATAAGATAAGGGTACGTTCGTAAGGTATGACGTCAACAAATACTCCAAAACAAGTAACAACTTCAAAAGTGAATATTCAAAGACTTTTAATTCATATTATGTAGGCTGCGCTAACGATATCGAATAGCAGAAATGTAACGATCGAATCCTTTAATCCTGAACGCACATGGAAACTTGTCTTGACAATATGTATGTATGTATATTGCTTCTTGCAAATTATATTGAACAACATTCACTTCTATGTATATCGGAAAAGATAATGTAGCAAACGTAAAGGAAAATGATGAAGGTTATAATTTTTTTTGATTTTCATCGATTTTTAACATTTTTCCAACGACTCGGTGCATATCAATTGAATTATGATCGGAATCAGTGAATGCAATCCGCTGCGGTTTGGCATTTGTGACACCTTGACGGCATACTTTCTGCAGCGAATCATTTAAGACAGCGGTCGCCAACCGGTGGTCCGCATTTTTCATAATCATCATCATATTCAGCCGTTAACCATCTACTGCTGGATGAAGGCCTCTCCAATCCTCTTCCATTCCTGTCTGTCTCGATCAATCTGCATCCACATGACTTCACACATTCATCTCAATTAATCAGCGCATCGACCACTCGGTTTACCTTGCTTTCTTTCACATCCTCTCTGATACCATTCCAGTATTTCTCGCATCCATCTGCCATCCATTCTTCTCGCTATGTGTCCACTCCAACTTTTTTTTTCCAACGTTCCGCTATATCTGCCACTTCGGTCACGCTTCTTACCCATGTATTCCTCTTACGATCTCTTCTTGTTATACCAAGCATACATCTTTCAATGCTTTTGTGTGTGCCCTGAATCTTACGTAGCATTCTTGAAATTAGCATCCAAGTTTCACATCTATACGTCATAACTGGCAGTTTTCATAATGAATACTGAATATATCGTTTATTTATTATAATTTTTCTATCATTATAAGGTGATATCCAACTTTTTGCAAATAACTTGGAGTGAAAATACAAGTGTAATTACCATTTCATATTTTCATCGAAAAAATCATGGTAGTGGTCCGCGGGATTCGAGATTTTGAGTTTAGTGGTCCGTGAGGTCCGAAAGGTTGCCGACCGCTGATTTAAGAGTAGTAAATTGAATCACCGTTCTTTGTCTTGTAGTGTGAAAATGTATAAATCTGAATATATCCATATCAAAAACAAAATCAAGGATAATTAAAAAACCTATTATTATGGTGAGAGGTTGGTTTTCATCGTGAATTTTCCGTCATTTGATAAGCGAGCTTTGGTAGTGTTGCTGCAGCGGTCAAGAACCGACAAACGACACTTCGTTTGCGCAACTTTTACCTGGCAAACGAATCGTTATAACTTGTGGATAAAGCCTATTAGTGTCTTATTTGCCGAGTTTTCATCGCAGTAAGTAACCGACGCGACACAATGGCCTCGAACAGCGGATGCCGCAAATTCGACGCAATCCATACTGTTTTGTTGTACAACAGTGTTTGTTCGAGACTAGCCAATAATGTTGCTAGAAGATAATGTTATGACCGCAAAACGACTCTCGGAGCCGTTTCTCGGAAACTCCTTTGAAATAAAAAGGGACAAATACGACAAAAATATAAACGTGTGAGTGTTTGAGTGCTAACCTTGCTGAAAAATATGCTCGGTAGGTGCATAAAGAATAAGGATGGTTTGATTCTAATATTGTATCTACATATACATATCTACATATGAGTGAAGATTAAGAGGCGATCTCTTATATATACATATAAGTCTACAAAATAATAAAAAATAAATATAAATGCCCAATGAAAAACCTCCTTACTTTCAATAAAAGCGCACATCTTTGAAATTCAAAGACAAAGACAAAGACAAATCGAACAAAATTGTCAGAGACTCTTTTTTTTTCAAATAGAGTGGTCGAAGTTTGGAACCGTCTGCCAAATCAGCTAGTAACTTCTGAAAATACAAATCTATTTAAAAATCATCTCGATTAGTTTTTGAACATAAATTGATTTTTGTAATCCTTTAAATATAAATAATTAAAAATTGTATGTATAAATTATGGCAGACCCCTGGGATCTATCGGCTATGCCGCCTTCCCATGTATTTTAAATAAATAAATAAATAAACAAATATAGATTTCAACCCTCTAAAATTTAAGCAAGTGATAAAAATAATCAAGTGCAAACTTCAAATGAGTAAAAACCGTCCGAAAATCTGTTTTTTTTATCTCACAATACGGTAATTTATAAAGGATGTCAACTAAGCATCCGTTCTGTCATAGCATCATTGAAATAAACAGGAAACGTACGGTTTTAACATATTTACAAATATAAGCGGATATCCTCCTCTTAGGTGTGCACTATGCGTAAATTTTATCAGATTTCACCTAAATTATGTACTTTAAGAATATCTAAAAAGTAGTATCGAAGACAATTTTTTTTTTGTTTCGGCCTGAAAATTCGTAATAATTTATATGCATTGACATTTTTCTGTACTAACATACAATACGATGAATTGACGAAAATGGGTCAATCGTATGCAATCTCTGTATAGTAAAAAAAAAACACACGTTTTTCGATGTCTATAGCAGCCTTCGTTCAACAATGCAAGGACTTTTAATAAAAGAATGATAACTAATTACTACCACCGTTTCCGCAAACGTGGGCGATCGATTTGAATATTGCTACACATTGTATTATCTCGTCCATTTAACCGAGAAAAAAAATCGGCACATGTATAGAGATTCAAATAAAACTAGATCGGTTAAAAAAAATTAAAATATTAGTTCTTTTCGTTTTAATAAAACATATAATGTACCTATGAAAAATAATGTACAAATCATGCCAAGAAATTTAAACCAGCTCTAAAGCAATGGACCACTCCCACTCGACAATGCCGAACTTGGAAGTTCTACAAAATTTACGATGGACACACTCAAGCGACAATTGGAAAATCTACAAACTGTAAAACTAGGGGAATAACAAATTTAAATTCAAACACACATGCATGCATACAAATAAACAGACACATTGATCACTTTTAGGAGTTGGTTAAATGTATTTTCACAACAAATTTTGTTCGAGTCACAAAAAATTCCATGGCGCGTATACGTGGTAGATAGGTATGTACGTGCTATTTATGCAAATCGTGATTTAATTTCGTGACACAAATTTGAAAGGTGTACGACAAAATCATGTTAGAATCCCATGAGAAAATTTATTGTCCATTTAATTCATCGTGTAAAATTAATTAATGTCTATTTGAGATCAAACTAATCAACAACGCATTTGTTACAATCTGTATAATGGACGTTGGCCGTTCTTAAACACAGAAACTAGATCATTTCTTGTAATTAATTAGCTATTTATTATTATATTAAACCATTATCATCGGAATCCATTCCGAATTCAAGGACGTTACAATTTAGTTTTAAAAAATTATCGGAAACAAACTCAACATTTGAGCTTTTGATTACATCAGTTTTAATCAGAATTGTCAATACTGTATTATTGTTAGAAAAGGTGGAAGTTATGGCGTGGACAAAATACACATCATTTAAAGCACATTCTTATTTAATTTTTTTGAGCTAATAAGCAATGAGAAAATACGAATTTGACAAAATACGTCCTATGATATCATCATCGTCAACCGTTCACCACCCACTGCTGGATGAAGGCTTCTCCAATCCACTTCCATTTCTTTGTGTCTTGAGCAATCTGCATCCACTTGACTCCACATATTCTTCTCAATTCATCAGCCCATCTTCCACTTGATCAACCTTGCCTTCTTTCACATCCTCTCGGATACCATTCCAGTATTTATCGAGTCCATCTGCCAACCATTATTTTCACTACGTGTGCACTCCAACTTTTTCACACGTTCCGCTATATCTGCCACTTTGGTCATGCTTCTTACCCATGTATTCCTCTTACGATACATCTTTCCATGCTTCTCTGTGTGCACTGGATCTTACTTAGCATTCTTGAATTTAAAATCTACATTTCACATCCATACGTCACAACTGACAGTACGCATTGGTCGTATGCCTTCTTTTTTAAGCATAGCAGAATGTTGGATTTAAAAACTATGTTCATTCTTACAAAAGCGCTCCATCCTAGTTGCATTCCTTCTTCTTTACATCCAGTCATATTCACCAATTGTCCTAGGTATAAAAAACTATCAACTATCTCTACAATATGATTATAATTTTAACTAAACTTGGACGTATAATTATATAATGCCAGCGGCCAAGTTGGCTCTGAAAGGAGCTAAGAAGTCGTGAAGGCAACGAGCACAAAAGGGTTTCGCAACAGTTTCGAAGGCATGATTCACTCGGATCTGCCTACAATAGTCGAATGGTGAAGTGCGTTGACCCGACGAGTTACGGCTCTCTGGCGCACCTGGCCGCCCGTGTAAACAAAGCACCGGCCGTGAATGACAATAAACCCAACTAACGACGATGGTATACCATCTCTTCCAAAAACTCAACAATTCTCTGGCAAGACGTGCTTCAGCCGTGTTCTTGGCCGACGCTGACGCACTGTAAGAAATGCCAAAAGTCATATAGCAGAATGTAGATGAACTCTTCGGTCGAACGCAGAAGTTCTTAAGCTGTGAGGTAAGCTTTCATTGGTGAAGCGCAGAGGCAATGCGAAATAGTTATGTATGTACATACATATGTGGTGCCTCACAGAAAATTCAACATTTTTACTGAAAAGGTTGATACCGAAGATTTTTAATAAAGGTGGATTATTGTATTCGTCCGGTCAAAGTCCACCGTAAGAAATATTTTACTCGAGAGGCTTCACATATGATCGTTGTTATAAAATTTTCACCTGCGGCGCATTTTTAAATTTCTGAAGTGTAAAAGGTGCCTAAGATAGTAAATACACAAGATTGGATGATAGTAAAAGCTGCTTTTAAACTTACATAATGGGATGATTTCTAAAATAATAATTATGAAGTAAAGGTAGCTTATAATATTGAGTTACCGTTGTTTCTAAGTTTAGGTTTAGTGATTTTAAGAATTTATGTTTGTGGATTGATGATTATGGCTAGTATAAAGTTAGATTATCATTTTATTTTTCTTCTTGAATAATTTAGTTGTTTTAATATTTTTATTATTAACTTTTTCTACGTATAGAATATATTTTATTTTTATTTGTTTTTATTGATAATATTGTATTAAATTATAGCAACACAAGTTTTTTGTTTGTAAAACATTTAAAAACCATATTGTTCAACTAAGCATCGCAAGATGATATTATGGAGAAAAATGCTCGAATAAAGTCCTTTTGTTAAAATCACTATGTACATACATATATACATATGTAAGCGTGTGCCTGCCTGTGTTGGCAACAGGTAGCTATGTATCTCGTCAAATCTGTTTCGATTCAACAACGGTACACTGTTTCACGTACTGTTAAACGGGGTATGGGCTGCACTGTTATTGTACAAAAATCGGCGCTTACGGGTGGGGGTTGGGGTATGGTTTGAATCCAACGTCATATGACGAGCAAACCGGCTAGTATCACTATAAATATGTAGGTGTATGAAACAGTATGAACTTATATGGAAAAATCCTTTTGAAGAAGTACCATCTGCTTATAAAATCAGTTTGATTAGGCTGAATCTTGTTGAGCGTAAACATCGACGTCTCATTATAACTATATTAGATTTTCTCGACAATAAATTGTTTCGTATATGGGCGACAGACAGACAGATACTTCACCGTATGAGTTTTGTGTGTTGCGTGCACTTGGTGGGTTTCCCTTTTTAACCGGTCTCAGATTTCGTTTAGGAAGTGAAACCATTTAAGGCGACATTAGCATATTATGAGCGCCCTGGAGCCGAGTCCTTTATTGGCTAGCAGAAAGGAAATTCAACAACCGGTAGGATAGAGCCGGTTCTCGGTTCGGCCACCTCTAGGTATCGCTTTGCAAGTCGGCTTGGTCTTGATTCCAATAGGTAGACATATGCAAATTCTAGCGAAACAATTTCATCTCTAAAATTCGCATATTGATTTTAATTTTTCACGTAACGGAGCTTATGTTTGACGTATTTTGAGTAACACCTGTATTTACTTTGCGTAAATGAAGATATACACACACACGCGACAATGACGTAATAATTGATTAACAATCAATAACATCAGCAAATTTTGATTATTATTTGTTTTAAGACAGTTTTTCATATCATTCGAAATGAAACACTGATAAAATAAAATAAAATTCAAGAGATAACAATAATGATCTATGTCAAGTGTATGAATGGATCTAAAAAATTAACAATAATAATTTTAAATGTAGAAAGTAAAAAATGAATCTATATGCAAATATCATCATGCGCTTATTATTCAAAATTTGGTAAAATTTTACGGAGCATGGAAAATGCGCTATAAACAATTACAAATTGGAAAATTTCACTTCGTGAATAATGTGCGCGGAATATTGATGAAATTGGTCAATTGATCATATTAAATAACTGTACGACACGTCGCTTATTCATCTTAACAGATTGATCAACATTTTCAGTTCACAAATGTTAATGAATGTCATATAATGGTGTGTTACACAAAGGGTTCGGGCGTAATGATATTAAAAAAACTGGTCACGATTATTTTTTTGTTCATATACCTACTCGAATGCAGTCGCTGTCAGCGAAAGAATACCCAAAAGTTCGCTGGACTAACCCGGATGTAGAATGCGAAAAAGAAACAGCAATAACACCAACTGAAGGTAGAACGAGATAGATTTTAATATATTCGCGAATTTAGTTTTCCAGTTATTCACGTCAAACTCGAGCTGAGACTGCAAGCTAGTGTCTATCGAATGAAAGGCTATTGATATTAAAATGAGCGAAATAATTTCTGCAAGTTCTGCATCGCATCAATTGAAGGAAATTCGTGAAAATTTTGTTTTGCGTTCAAAATAAAATATATAGAAGCCGTATAATCTGCCATAGAGACATCTATTGCCAACTGCAAAATACACTTAAAATACCCGATAAGTTAACATTCTCATAGATGTCTATAATAAAAAGTTTAAATTACCAATAATGTTATTAACAATAAATGTTAAATTTAACTAAAAACTATTAAATATTATCATGATAATTAATGTGAATAAAAACAAAACTAAAATATTTTCAGTTAAAGCGCTATTGCGACACAAATTTGTACTACAATATAATTGAAAACATAGTAGGAAACTAACTTACCGACATTAAATCCTTATGTCAAATCTATAAAATTTCGGAAAACGCTAGTTTTTCGAAAAAAAATAAGCCCAATTTTGTTGTGCAAATTTTTCTTTTGACTTCAATAAATATGATGATCGTTCTTCAAGACAATTTATTTAAAACTTCTCGAGAACGTTTACTCACTCTATTCACTTTAATAAATAATATACATACATTATTCAATGACGCACAATGACCAAGGGCCGCACCGCAGATAATAGCTTATTTTGCCATAAAAGAATTTAATTTTGATTGCGGTTATTATATTTACATTAGCACTTGCGCAGTGCCAGAACGTTTGAACGGAAAAAAATACAACTAGATCTAATTTGAAAACGATCATTCAATGACAGACAAATGCAGTATCTTTTACATACTATGGACAAAGAAAATTTCAAGGGTATTTGTATTATATTTTATAGTTCAAAATTGTACATAATGCGTAATTGTTATCAAACTAGATAATGCATACCAACAAACGATTATAGCATAGCGACAAAACTGAGAGTAATTTCAAAAGTAAAAGTGAATAAAAATGTAAAGCAATCATAGTTCTCACTTCGAGAATTGAGGTTTACAATATGGCACATACTTTAAATTGTATACAATTGTACATACATAATGTGTATTTTCATTTTTTTTTAATTTGAATAGTTACATATGTTCTGAGGCTCTAGATAGAGGCTCCAGGCATAGAGGCTCTGAGACTCGTAAATTAATTATTATAGATTCGAGTAACCATTTTAACCAATGACTTTTATTTTTACCTCAAACTACATATTTTATCTCGACGTAAAAAACAAATTTAAATTCAACAACAAATAAGCGAGTTTTCTATACATAATACGTGTTTGAAGTGATTATAAAAAAAAATTACACCTGCAAAATAAGTAAAATATAGGTAGGTACTTAGCCGCGTTTTGAAAGTGTACGAATTTTGCTATGAAACTAGGTACTTTCACTTAAAGTATAATAACTTTTTGTGTATACATAAATCGACCACCTAAATAAAATCTATGTAAACGACGCTTTATGAACCACCTCGAAACAATTAATTGCGATTAAATTAAATGCAATTAAAACGCGTACAAAATGCAATCGAGTTGAATTACAGACAAAGTAATAAGTAGCCGTTCGAGATTCGTGCATATTATTTTAACGCGAATTGCATTTGTGCAAATACAGTGGGTGAATTTATTTGCAAGGTGTGTATAGCGTGTAACTCTCCAGATGCTCGCTAAATTGCCAACTTTACACATCTTGACATAATTGAAGCAGTGTAATCCCACGCTTTTTAACATGCAATGTGACATGTAAAGCAGTCAACAAGGCTTATCACACGTTGAGATTGAATTTTTACGACCCACTCACAAACTGAAGTTGTGATTCATTATGTCGATTGAGTTTGCACCTACTAAGCTACTTGGCTACATTATTTGTATTTGATATAGAAACAAAGTATACGGTGAGCATTTAAGTGAAATCGAATTTAGAGTTATAGAATACGAACTAGCTAGTAAAAAAAAAAAAAAAAACCAATGTACATTTTCTTGGGACATAAAGATCGTGTCAAACTTCCATTGGATTTGATGCACGTACATATAGCGTGACTGGTCAAACAGTTGCTTTAAGATTGTGTGTTTAAAACATTACAACTTCTTAGCTAATGGGAGTGAATCTCACGCGAATTTCAAAAGTTCGTTAACTTAGCACTAAAACCAAGGGATTCGTTATAAATGACTAAGTTTAGATACTCGACACGCACAACCATTGATAAAATAGAAGAACCGAGTTTAGTATAAACTTTTAAACGATTAAATTTAAATACAAACATACAAAGTTGAATGACTATTGACAAACATACGGTTCAGTAACTATTCAACTTTAGAATTACAATAGTAACCACAGTTTTCACCGAGCTTATTGATAACAGTTGTTTACGCCCAAATTGATTTAAACTACGCCTGTTCTGTGATTTTAGAGTCAATGAGTAGGTATGTCAATATACATATACATATGTGTTATACCAGATGCGAATGAGATAAATAGTCATTAAATCACCCGATTTTTCGAATTATGTACAAATAATGTATGTATGTATAGGTACATAAGTTGAACGTGAGTAGGCAAAGCGGCATGAAATATGTGACAATTGATTTTTCGGTGAACACAATTGATTTTGCCCACTCATTTTCAATTTAACACGTTTAGAGATGATGTCAAGGATTGATGCATATGTATAAAAATGATCATTAATTGTGTGAGTCTAACTAGTCTTCTCTTAAGCATGTATGTAGGTATAGTAGGTACCTACGATTTAAATATAATTTTTTTTAAGTAGGCATGAGATACGATCGGTGAAATATCTAGGGAATTGTTTTTAATTGAATACTAAAAAAAATATCAGTCGTCGAAGTTGCTACGAGACCTCAAATTCTATAAAAATTCAAATCTCACATTCAAAAACCGGAATTTTAATTGCGGATCTCTATAATAATATTCCTATAAAATGAGCAAGAGCTGCTGATTATTATGAGCGAGAAAGATCATTTCGCTGAATATACATATGTACATAATGTATATATGTATGTATATTCAGCGAAATGATCATACAATATTGAAAAAGTCTCGCTTGTCCTCAAATATGCAAATGAATTTATTAAATATGCACAAAATAGCACTTTGTATAACCCAACACTAGAGCTACTTCATTGCTTACAAAACATTTTTAAAATTAATAGGCAAATAGTAGTAATACAATTTAATTACGCTTTGTATAAAAAGAATAACTAGAAAGAAATTATTAATATAAATAAGTAGGTACATAAAAAATTAAACATTGTCATATTTTGTCATGTGTCATATTTCGCTGACGCACTCCAATAAGCGAATCGATTCTGATTTGCATGTCTACAATTATTTTTGTCGAATGCTACATAATAATTGTGGGCTTGACATTCGATTTCGCAAATCTTACCGAACGACAATCGCTTTCTTGTGTTTTCGAAACGAAATTGATACGCGAAGGCCGATTTTGCAGTGGTTTTGCACCCACTCGCACTCTCGCGACACAAATCTCAAAATCGTAAGTATGTACATAGGTATATGTGTCAAAATTGATCATGAAATCTTACCGATATCTGGAACACGTCTTCTTCTCTTAACTGGCACCCTCTTTACGGAAGAACCAGGAAAGCTCCCCAGCTCGTTGCCAACATCCTGTGATATATGCTGCCTGGCGAACTTAATCATGGGCTCTCGCGCTTGCTCCTGGAATATCCTTGTCAACTCGGCATTTATATACCCGGGTTTTAGGGTAGCTGCTGCTGCCAACTGATCTGTGAAAGACTTGATGCCTTCCTTGAACCTAGCCTGGATCTCTTCATTGAGTATCTCGATAGCATCCTTGTGCCTGGATGTGTTACTCTTTACTTCCTGATCCTGTGGCTTCTCTTCTTCGTTGTTGGTTTTTACACTGATTTTTTGATCTGAAGATACGACCGTATCGGAAGCATCTGCACTTTTATTATCACTAGACACATTTTCTAAGGCACTATTTATAATATCACAATTATTGCTTACTATCAAACTTTTGTTCGATTTTGATACGGAATTGACTATTTTACCGTTTTGTTTGTGTTTTTTTTTATTCGCAACTTGATCCTTCGACGTTGGATCGTTGCTTTCGCATTCATTATCGTTGATTTCGTTTCGTTCACTGCAATTTATTCCTGGTTGGAATCTAATATCTTGAGTGGATTTACTTTTGTTATCTGTTGTTTCTTTTTTAGTTTCATCCTTGAAAGGCAAACTATCAGTGGAGGGGTGAGAATGTGTTCTTTTGAGACTACTCTTCCTGTTGTGTTTAGTTTTTACCGAACCTTCCGATAGAGACCTTTTGCACTCAGGTTTGTTAGATGCAGCAGGTTTATTCCCATTTGTCAGTGGCTGTGGAGAAACCACTGAATTTGATGGCGAAAGAGATTTTTTCCTTGAATTCCTTCTCTTAGTAGCTTTTTTGGATTTCGTAGGAGTATGCTCTTTACTAGCGTTCTGCATTTTGGATTTGGTTAACTATGGAAATTTGCTAACCATAACAAAAACAATCAATGCACTTGAGATGCTGCACATCACTTGAATAGTTATCGGGATAGAACGTGTATCGTTGTATTCGTTTCGTTTCGCATCGACTCATGTAGACGTCACATTTCCAGCAACCAGAAGTCGCTATGAATTATTTGATCTGAAAAAATAATAATACACTCATTAATACATCGCTATTAGAAAAATATAATTACTTCAAGTGATGATGCAAATAATCGTACAAATTTTGTAATCAAATCATTTAAAATGAAGTAAACAAAATGTGCGTGAGAAAAGGGTATGAACTTGAGGCTCCCATACGTGCATACAATAGTAAGCGAAATAAAATATCTTTCTTTTATCAAAGACTCAATGAGCTCATTATGTTTCATTTCATAATACCGAGAAGTAAATAAGCAGGTAATTATCTGAGACAATAAATAAAATGCTTACCCATCTCCCACAACTATGATTAGCCATTTCGCACTGCGTATTGTTCGTTAAAAATGATGCAAAGATACAGTGGGAAAGAAATGAGACAAAAACCTCTTATAAATGACTAATTAATTACATTTATCATATCTAGTTTGCAATAATGATGTTACATATTGTATGTATATCAACTTCAAACAATTACATTGAAAAAATGTGAGTATTTGATTGATATGGAATTAACCGATGATTATTTTTTTTAATATTCATTATTAAATCAAGTGTTTGAAAGTCGTAATAACGAGATTGAAGCATGAATAAAAAATAATCATGAGACGTATGAAACTGAGAAAAGTGAAGGTGAAAATAGAGGAAACCCCAAGAGTGACCGCTGAAGAAATGAGCGATATCCAATTTGAGAAACCTAACTGCTGATAAGTTAAACTAGAAGTGGATTAGTTCAACATCGTGAGAGCCAATTAGGTCACTATCTTAAATGGTATTTATATTTGCTAATTCTTTGCTGAGCAATAAGAAAGCTGCAAACAACGTCTCATCAATGTTGACCCTGATCACCATCGCTGATATTCGATACGATTCTATAATATTTACCCAAGTGACATCGTTCAAAATGCAACAACCACTTCAAAATACGAAAGCGTCACATATGTACATATGTATGAATAAAACATCGATTCTAAATTACAACTAGAAGGATATGTGGAGTCGTCGAAAAGTCAAGTGAAAACTTTTCAAATGCAGTGTCTTTATAATATGAGACAGGATATTTACCGGTTCTGCAATTAACTGTGTTTACCCAGAAGTATTAGCCGATTACTCATCAGGTTCACCGGCTTCTCAACAATGAGCTGCGTACGTCTGGGAAATGCACTTATGAATATATAATTTGATCAGCGGCATCAAAGTTCATGGCGAACAAAGGTCGCAGAGGAGTGGTTATAAATGTCATTAAAAATTATTAGAGTTGCTATTTCACAGATACGCGTATTTAGAGAAAATATGATGTTAAAAAATAATCTAAACTAGACTTGCAGTTGATTAATTAAAAAGACCCTGTGTGAAGAGGTCAATTTACTCGTAAAATCAGTACTTTGCAAAACATGTCTTTGAGAAAATTACGTTGTCACCTTAAGAGCTCGTAAAAGTTCCATTGTTGTGCAAAATTGGAGTGCCTATCAAATTGCTAATGTAAAATTACTGTGAAGCACGTACATGTTAACGGTACATGCCGTACAATAAAAAGTACGTGGACTTTGATAAGTACATATACACTTGCGCAATCCAATAAAACAGAAAAATCTAGGCAAAAGATCAATCGCGAAGTTTCGACTATCCAATTATGCAAATCCAGATTCCCTTCGAATCAATGGACCGATTTTAACAATCGACAGCACTATCAATCATAATAGACTCTAGTAATGACGATAGTCGAAGGAAGCACTGTTATATCGGATGTCCTGTAATAGTCAACCGTATCGATCGAATTTCGAGCGATGCTATGCAACGAACCGAAACGTCGTTCGCACTGAACGGTTTCGGAACTGCAAGTGATGTAAACAATAGGAGGGACGTGGGAAAAAAAAAATGATACGAGGTAAATGCCCCAACCGGCTTAAGAATGACAGGAAAAGAGCGAAGGTGCAAGCTCACCTGTCACCATATTTGGAGCAGCAAATATGGTCGTGTCCCGTTACTATTATAAACGCCTCCGATAAACATGGATAAGGCACACGCACTGTCTGTACGTCGAGTCGTAGGCACGTGTCTAAGATTTCCATACTAGATGAACTAGCCATAATTTTCGAAGGGGTATTATTAAGCCAAACAATATTCCCAAAGTAATTAATGCACATAAGTTCATGCTTGTTACAGTCGTTCTGGCACGCATTCAGATTAGGCTATTTATTCCCGAGGAACCGCTTCAAGTAGAACAAGAGATCGATAAGTTAACGTTTTTCACTATAAGTTATGGCTGCAAAGCTAATGAACGCACGAATAAATAATTAGATTAAAATCAAAACGGACATAGGCAAGATATGAATCGTCACGTTCAGGTAGGTACAACTGTATTGATACCAGTAGTCAGTCACGAATATCACACATTATTAAAAATGAAATGCCAATATGGTTTTCAATAAATTAGCAGTCTGATTTATACATAAAATTTAAAACAATCTAAATATAACTAAACAATCTAAAAGAGTTTGGTTGTTGAGTTCGTATGTTGGTATGTATGTATGTATGTCATCATCATTTTCAGCCGTTCACCATCCACTGCTGGATGAAGGCCTCTCCAATACTCTTCCAATCTGCATCCATTTGTATCCATACATTTTTCTTAATTCATAATTAATAATTAATAATACATTCTTCTTAATTAATCTTCCACTTGGTCTTCCTAGCTTTCTTCTACATCCTCTCGGATACCATTCAAGTATTTCTCGCGTCCGTCCATTATTCTCGATGTGTCCAGCCCACTGCAACTTCAGCTTTTTTTCACACGTTCCGCTATATCTGCCACTTTGGTAATGCTTCATACTCATGTATTCCTCTTACGATCTCTTCTTTTTATACCGAGCATACATCTTTCCATGCATCTCTGGGTGCACTGGATTTTGCGTAGCATTTTTTAAATTTAAAATCTACGTTTCACATCCATACGTCATAACCGGCAGTACGCATTGGTCGTATGCCTGCTTCTTTAAGCATAGCGGAATGTTGGATTTAAAAACTATGTTCATTCTTCCAAAAGCACTCCATCCTAGTTTTATTACTTCTTCTTTACATCCGATCATATTCACCAATTGTCCTGGGTATAAATTACATGCTATCAACTATCTCTACAATATGATTATCTACTGTGACTACGTGTAAAATTTCCGTGTAAAATTCATTAAACATAATTTTAGAATTAATTTTTAAGCCTACTTTCATAGAAAGTATATGTATGGTACATGTGTAAAATATACAAAAAAAAGTAAAATATGTAAAAACTTGTTATGACTGTACGTTTTATCAAATGATCACTAGAATGTTGCAAGGGGAAAGTTTAGTGATTAAACCTTGCACAACATCATACTGCGCTTTGAATCTTACAGTATTGCTAATTATGTACATACATATGTACATATACTGTAATATACATACAAAGCGTAGTCATTCTGTATATAAAAAAATCACTATGTACGAAGCTCTCCGATGATTATAATAATGAATGTAAAAAAACTAGACATTTCAACTATTTCGTAACGAAGCATCGTCCTTTTGTGCGTGTATGTGGTAAGTCAAATATACATTTCGCTTATATTTTTTTTCAATGGGAGAACACGAGCGAACTGTGTAGCTTCGAGAAGCGGTTGCGGAAGATCTAAAATTGTTGTCGGCACTTCGAATATGGCCACGGAATTGACTACCAGTTCTGTAATTTATTCCAAATGTAAACGCCATTGCTGTAATAAAAGCGCTCCCTTGAGTCATGTATCAACCGTTCAAATTGGGAAGATAACATCGTTAGCATTAACTTTTATACGATTGAAAATCGAATTATCACAATCAGTAAAATAAACACAATGAAAAAGCTAAAATTATCACACTTTAAAATTCAACCAAGACAATTATTTATATTCTGTATCTTTTGATGCGTCCCTGGAATTATTAACACGTACCTAAGCATCACAATGAAAATCACACAAATGTGTTTTATAACGGAATACAAAAAAATGCGTACGTTCATACAATCGAGACGTACCTACATATGTATGTATGTACATACATATGTATGTACGTTCTCACATATTCGTTTTTTTTCAATGCCATTAATCTTACGAATCCATCTGTTGCATGTTGAAAATTCATTATTGATTGACGAGAGAAAAAAATAAACAGCTTCGTAGATGAAAAAAAAAAAGAGCCTTCAAACAGCAGATAACACGAGGTGAATGCAAATTCAGGTGAGAACATCGATAACGCGACAATAGCCCACACTTCAATGAGATAAATACATTCTCATTTTCATTATTCTATTTTAAAACAAAAAAAAAAATGAAAAGTCTCCGCTAATACAGGAAGGAGCACAGTTTGATTCACCTTGATCGTATTACGTGTCGCTAAGTTGTATTTGATTACGTCGAGTTTCTCGCATTCCGAGCAAATTCGCAAACTTTGTATCGAAACGGGTCTAAATTTGCATTTTAATTTAATTGATAGCAATACACAAACCTTAACCAAAATACTCAAATAAAATAAAAATGTAATGTATCATTTAGGTGAATCGAAAGCCTCTTGTGCTCCAAGATAGTCTCGTCCTGCGGTTCTGTGCCAAACGTGGTGGTAGCAGAGGCCGTTGGCTTATTAACAGGGTAACCATAGTATTGCAATTTTATAAATGTTATTATGTATTTTGATTAATAATAATTTAAAAATGCATCATGCATGGTTGTGATAATGCTGAATTAGCAATTTAAAAAAATTTAACGTTAAAAATTGGTCTTGAAATACTTAAAAGGTTACAAATCTTTCAAAACTGTATTCGTTGCATTGCCTAAAATTTGCATTGCAAATAAATAAATTATGCAACGGCGTATAATGGCTTCATTTTAGTATGATTTTATCATTCACGCTCGGCAACGTGAATGTCAAATCATCACGCCCACCAGTCGGGGCAATACGATTTGATAAAAACGTTTCGATTTTAATGCTCGTTGACAAAAAATCATGTCGACGCAATAATTTTCGCACACGCAATCGGCCGATCACATCGCACCGTTGAAATCATGGTCACCCTGAGTATTGGCGATCGGTCGTTGTCATTAGTCTGAACTTCTCGACACAATATGTTGCCTGAAGATGGTGTTCAGGCAAGTCATCGGCCACAAGTACAAACTTGGTCTTCAAACAGTGTTTCGCAACTGATCCATAGCAACAAATGTGATTCCACATAAAATAAAATAAATTACCTCCAGTCAATAACCGAATATTATAAATAGCAATTTTCGCGCGTAAAATTAAGAAAATTGTAATGTTATATTACTTTCGGGTGTTTAAACTCGTACCCAACACGTTTCATGAAGATTGGTGATTAATAGTAAACGGTAGATGTATCTTGTATGTACTACCTATGAGTGTGTCGAAGATTGTGCAACCAAGTGGTGCAAATTTTCACACACACTCGTTTTAAATGTATTAGTGCGATTATGAAAGCTCGGTGCATCGGTTAAATTATTACCACGAGGCTAATTAATCATCGTAGTAAATCTCATCTCAAGGCTTCCATCTACCAATCCAGATGCCACAACCTCGACACTGGGTCTTGTTTCACTTTGCACGCTCGATTTTATGAGTGGAAAGTGCAATTAGTGCGGTCGTACAAGACACCGAGAGTCCAAAAATGCATATTTACATACATATGTCCGAAATAAAATAGATCGAGAGGTGTAAAACTTCCATACCTTGTTCGGGCCTTGAAAGCGTCGCTGAACCGACTTAACCTTTCGCATGGAACGAGTCTCACTTCCTTCTGGACTGTGAAGCTATAAAAAGTTGGCTCATTTACCGTAGGGACATTTTACATACAACATATAATACAGTTAGTATGATAATCGCATATAGAAATGTATATTTACAAAAGTCCAAAAGTCCTCATCACTTAATCACATTTCTTAATCTAAATCGTTTAATTTCGCTGCATTTGTCCTTTTTTTGCAGAAAAGCTTCACGTTCGAGGGGGTTTCAATATTACATGCATGCGTAAATTGTACAAAAACATATGTACATTATAAAACAAACAACTTGTGTCGATATTGAAAGTTAATCGCCTGAACGTTCAGGTCTAATACCATAGCTTTGAAATTTTAATTGCCCAGTGAATGTTGTAGTGAAATAAGTTGAGTGGCTTGTTTTTACATCTAGATATTACGAATATAACATGTGTATGTATGTACGTACATATGTATGTATGTACATAGGAATTATTGATAAATGAGCGAAATTACCGATGGTGAAAATCACTGATTCTCGAAGATTTAAAATGAGGGCAGATACCACTAAATATAATTCAATTTTACTTTCGTTAGCCACCGCTGAAACATTGGAAAGGCAATCATTGTTATGCAATGGAAATCGTGCTTAGATTAATGATTAGGTAGGTGCTATTTTGTATCTTTTTTTCTTGCATATTCTTCTCAGGTTTGTACGTACATATGTACATATATATAGGCAAAGATATCCGGTAAAAGTGGAACGAATATCTGCATTGCACATGCATCCACTGGAAGAACATTCTCCGCAAACAGAACGAGAGAAGGGAAAGGAAGCTGTGCGTCTGACCTGCTTCGGAACAGTTCAACGGTTAAACGTGATCAACTAACACTACATAGTTGATGCATTCCGAACTTTTTAGATCTTCGAACAATTTCTAGGAATTTGAATACGCTCGATAGCTTCGGGGTATTTGGGTTGAGAGCTGAAATTTCAACCGAGACATGGCGCTTTTATGGACGAGTCACGGTCGCGGAGGCTAACCGGGCAGAATAAGGCAGCGAGATAACGAGAATGATGATTAGATATGTATGTATGTATATATGTGAGACCAACAAAAGCAAATAGAGTGTGGGTTCGTTTGTACCAAACGATGGTTCTATGACCTGCTCGCCTAGTGTTGCGCAACTCGAATTCACTCGTACGCACCTCTGCACGTTTCTTCGTCAAATACATAAATATGTAAGCACAACCATCTCTTTTATGTATGTATGTATATCTCAAGTCGCAATTTTCGTTATCTATAGTGACGTTTCGGAATTAGCGCTTAGCGGCTCATATTTGTCGTCTTACAAATATTTGAACCGCGTGAAACTATTCAGATAAGAAGTTTCTAGGTTTGTGAAACAATGTCATCCGAAGGTTTATTTCGTATTCAAGGATTTTCTAATTTGAGATTCACGGTTCTAAATCAGTACAAAAATACCTCGGTGGTTTTAATTAGGATTTATAATACAACCACTGTGTAAAACTTTTATTTAATTTAATAGTTTCTTTTTGTGGATCATTAATTGAAATCATTGTCAAAATTTTCTGTGTGGGATCACAATACGTTACTGCAAACAAAATACCATGAAGTATTATACTAATAGATATTTGGATGGAAGACATTCTTTAGCCCTTTCAGCGCGTTTCCTTTTGTGCGAATGCGTTTTCTTCACATTTGAAACACTCAGTCGGACGGGAAAGCGAGTCGAACGAATGAGAATAAAGTCGAGATTGTGATTTATCTATTTTTCTACGGCTCATTAATTTCCTGCCAGCATAGTAATATTTTAAAGTCGTGATTGCGTCTTTTGCAAAAATTACGCGGTGAGACGCCATCGCGCCGAGCGCAATAATTATAAGGCGCCAATTCTCGTTCTCGATAATTGCACAAGAGATTATCGCCTCGTAAAAAATCAACTAAGAAAAATAATAATGCAAAAAATCGCCACAATATCGATAGCAACCTTCGCCGTCGAAAGTCGTCCGCACGAAAATTGCACGAGAAATGTCACCGGCAATATCTGCGAAATTATTATGCATATATAAATATAATATGGCCGAGCTTGCTAATAAGCACCGTTACGGGACTACGTTATCGATAAACGTTACGTTACGTTACGCCGATCAAACAACCTGTTTGTTTCGTTGTAAACGCACTTATTTCCAATAAATAAATGACAATGCGCTAGAATACATACCTGCATCGTATCCTATACCTGTTATGACGTAAAACGATAAAGCCAATATTCAATCATAAAAATCTTGTTTGTTCAACACAACATTCCCACGAAGAAACTATCATTATGTTTTCAACATTATTTTGGTAGATAACCAAATATTGTATTGCAGATACACATAAATCAAACTATAGGTAACTTCAATATTTAAAAAAATCCTCAACAGTTGAGTTTATGATTAAAAGTTTGATACCTTTACATGCCGAATCGTACCATAGAAAAGGCTTCTTCAAACATACAGTCAAAAAGTATAAAAATACTATGTATTCATATCGGATAAAGTATTGTGATCGTGCAAAAATTCGGTCTCGAGATTTTGACTGATTTGTATCAGGTATCATCCCCTGATCACGTTTTCACGATTTCTGGAAAATGTCTGTATGTACATACATACATACATATGTGTGTCTGTGGTTAGAATCGCTAATAACTCAAAACCCGTATACCCTATTACACTGAAACTTCATATTTATATGTTTTTTGTCGGCGATTACAATCTATGAGGCTTTCAAAAAATTTCATCAACCGAAAGTGGTACTTCCCTTGGAAAGTCACCTAATTTTATTTATCGTGCGTATGAACAAACACGTAGTTAATATACATAAATTACATAAATCGGAAACTGGCTAAAAGCGCACAGAGTGGATTCATCGAACTCTTCCATCGGCATTTAATTAAAATGAAAATAATATTAGACGTGTGCGGCTTTGAAACACGAAGAGCGCACGGACAATTTTCAAAATGGACACTCATCGAACACGTTCATTTTTCCGAGAAACGAACATATTTTAACAGGTTGACATCCGCGTGCTTCTTGCAACGCAAACTACGGCCGCAATCGCATCCAAGGCTATAATATAACGCACAACAAATTCAACATGCTAAAACAATGTACCAACACTTAATTTAAATATGAGATTTATTAATCAAAATTGGTAAATAGAACATTATTTTTTGTACGAGAATGCGCGCGCGTACGAAATACTCCATTTTGTAAACTGGCGACATGTTTATTACGCGAAGGGGTTATGTTTCGATGTTTTGAAAATGCAAATGTCGGTGATTTTTAGCGATAACGAAATGGCGTTTTCTAAGAGTGGATTGTCGTAAAAAAAAAAGATGATGCGAGATCCAGTTGCAAACCGGGAGGACCAGTTCAGCGTCCGCTCGGAAGGATTGTTACGGATGTGAGAGTGGTGGGAGGAAGAAATGGCGATAGGGTCACCTGTCTCTCCTGCAGATCCTCGGGTTGGTGAGGCTTTGCGGTGAGGCTCATGTCGACCATTTGATCTCCATGGATCTAATGAATCCGAAATGGCACCAATGCGGTGTACCAAACCCGTCGTTCCTCGCCGAGAACTGAATGTTGACTGTAGAGTTGAATAGTTGAACGGTGCCGGTGTTCGAGCTACCCACCTCGACAACAGCCTTTGAAGACAGTCTCACACGACTGGTGTACAGGTATTCAAAGGTGTTTCGACAGGTAGATTCCTGTTTGTCTCGTTGCTACCAAGGATTCGTATATTTGTCGGAGCCCAAAACAGTCAAAACAGTGCACAGAAATGACCAATCTCAGACAAGTGTCATTTTCTTTCGCCATACGAAAACAATCGGAAAATTTTCATCGCCTCCAAAAATATACAATTTTTGAACAAAATAATTTAAATTATCCCTGTTGTGATTAATTAGGTGGATTCCCAACACACTGTCATAAGTAGAGTAAGGCCCGTAACGCACTTGGCAGCCTGGCTGCGCGGCCATGGCCGCGGCGGCCACAACGATGTTAGGAAATGTATGTGGCTGCCTGTTTGACAACGCACTGAGGCAGCCAGGAAACTCTGGCTGCGCGGCCACAGGTACCGGCTCCGATACGCAGCAGCCAGACAGGCAGCCACTGGCCGCCGCGGCCAACACGATGATGTATTTAACAAAGCAAATGTATGTGGCTGCCTGTGCGATGCACGCACTAGCAGTCTGGCTGCTCGGCAGCCAGTCAATTCACGTTTGCCATTTCTGATTTTCGGCTTCCGCTTCGGCTGAAAATCTGAATAAACAATTCCAATTCCATTATAAATTTTACACTAAATTCAACGAATAAGATAAAAATATAAAAAAAAAAATCTCGCTAATATTGCGCGCTGGAAATAATGTATATAAAACTATTTTCAACGAATTATTTGCATCTACATATGTACATACAGTACAAAAGGATCCGAGATCCGAGATTACGAACCAAATATTGCATTGAAAATAATATGTTGTATCGCTGTCCATTTGTGAGCATCTTTTGTTTGAAAACTTGCCGCTAGATTTCTGAGAACTGAGCTCTGGCTGCCGCTTTGGCTGCTTGAACTGGGTGCACGTTTTTCTGGCCGCCGCGGTTATGGCCGCGCAGCCAGGCTGCCAAGTGCGTTACGGGCCTAAGTAAGTATCTGTGGCAATTACGATTAGACCGAATGGAGGGGGGGCGGGGCGAGGGGACCGGTTTACCAGGGCCGCATGGAAATTTTTCTTAATATTTAAATCTCCCCAAACCAACGCGGAACTGTATTTTAAACCCGGTATATTTATTTATTTATTTATTTACAGAAACACCCGACATGACAAAACAAAATCGTCATGGTGGATAAATTACAAAAATAAGGTAATATTACATAAATATGACCTAGTAATGTAACATTAGGCCGGGCGCACACTGGGTACGTATTCGTGTCGTACGTATGTTGTTGTCTCTGACGCGTATGGCGTTGTCTCACGCCCAGAGAGAGACAACACCATACGTGTGAGCGACAACAGCATACGTACGACACGAATTCGTACGAATACGTACCCAGTGTGCGCCCGGCCTTATATACAAAGTATACAGTTGGGTGGGTGTCGTCCATAAATGACGTCACGCCCTAAAGGGGGGCAGCGGGTTTGATATAATGTGATGATTTGTGACGAAGTGTGAAAATGGAGGGGGGGAGGGGGTCATGACGTCATTTATGGATGATCCTAATAGTAAATATAGGGTCCTATGTATGTACATATATACAAACCCCGCCGTTTAAGATTCAGTCTCGCTCCCGCTCCTGCTGTTCCGCGTTGGTTTGGGGAAGAAATTAAATTGTAATGTTGAAAAATTGAAGCAAAATGTTCCTTCTAGGCTCAGCTGCACTTGGATAAAAAATAAGCTGTCATTTGATATTTTTTTATTTATTTGAATTGATTTTTAAAAAAATGGTCGAAAGGGTTATGAAGTTGAACCAATATGTTGCAACAAGTCTGCCATATCATTAAAATTCACCAGCGATAGATATAATTATTCTGTTAATATTAAAATTTTTCTCCAATTCGGCTTGTTTATTTTTTGCCATCCATAGTAGCTGCCACACGATTCCGATCTCTAGTTATAAGTTTGTTTTGAATTTATGAATACTGATCGGTTCTTGAATAAAGATTCAACAGGTATTCGCTTGATTTCTCGTCGTGTAATACAGGCTTGTACAAAAAACAAACCAGTCGCAGCTCAGACGATGGACAGGTACAGCTAGCTAATACACATAAGCAATCCCCTGAATGTTCCATCTCTTTGATACTTACTTAGGTAACCATATACAATAAACAAAATTATGCAAAATATTTCGGGATGTAACAAATAGATCCGTGAAATATAAATAAAACACCTGTATTTTATTCTTCATTGAATTTTATTAACAGTTATGACTTCCATATATTTCACATACATTCAAGATCACCGAGTAATTAT
This sequence comes from Parapsyche elsis, assembly GCA_022651745.1. NCBI lineage: Eukaryota > Metazoa > Arthropoda > Insecta > Trichoptera > Hydropsychidae > Parapsyche > Parapsyche elsis. Next base: position 1,861,235 of record JAGVSN010000006.1, read on the forward strand.
TATTAAACCTACTGTATAATTCAATTAATTTAACAATAAATAGATTGACTGAATTGACGAATGTATAATTTATTAAGTACACATTAAAAGAATGACAAATTTTTTTTACAGTGGATTTCAATAAAAGCCCGCATCAAGTATGTATAATACTTATCACAAATACATATGTATTACTAAAATTTCACAATTTGGCAATATGTAATTGAATTAATATTGGAATAAGTACAAATTTTGACACATTTATAATCAAGCAAAATTGCAAAAACCACATCTTATCATACATAAAGATATTTCTAATATATAATATAAATTTATAATGATCACTTCAGGATTATGAATAAGGTTTTGGTGCCTTTTTTTGTACTGCAAATGAAAAGTTCAGAAAAGATTTATGAAAAATAAAAAACAATGCTTTTATATACAATAACATAAATATAATAAATAATTTCAACAACATTTTATGACATTTTAATACTAATTTGTTTTATTTTTTCATAGAATATAGGTACTTATGTATGTACATCAGTGCAGCGTTTTACATCTTATTTATCAGTGCGAATTTAACTTTAAAATGCATTTAAATTATTTAAGAAGGAATACGTAAATAGATATACGTACATCTGTTATATAATTTTTTTTTTACTGAAAATTAAGAAAATTTCTTTAATAATAAAATTTGGTGATTAATATTGAAAGATTCTTAACATTGCACATTTGTAAAAATCATGATGCAAACAAATCACGTGACAAGCATAACAATGAATATGTATGTGATTGTCAAAAACTCTTACGTATTTGAAAAATTGAGTGAATTTGTTATTATTACTTGGAGTTGCACAAAATAATTCAAATTAAATATAAATATTGCATTACGCATTGAGTTTAAGCTGTTCTAATAAATTAGCGATCACGATTCCCGCTCAAAATAAAGAAGTGCGTTTTCTAATGACACAAAATACACCCAAAAACAGCAAGTAAATACATCCATTCTTACTTTCTTAGTTATTAAATGCAATAATTACCGAGTAGAGGCTAATTACTCAGTTCTACTTTAAAATTTAGCGGTTACAATCAGTCTAAATATTCGACGTCATAATTTGTGCAACTGTAATTAACAACATTTAGTCTAGAGAAAGGATACTCCACCATCACAACACTACCTCGGTAGTGATAGCAGTCATTTAATGAAGGCGAATATTGTTAGCCTTTTGGATAAGGTCACAAATTCATCTGGTCACATACAATAAGAAATATTTTAATTTTTTAAGAATACGCGACAGATGAAAAAATACACAATCATTAAAAATATACGAGTATATTCACTATACTCACTTATTTAAATTGTGTACTTGTACACAAAACACTATATTAAAGGAATGTGACTTTGTAATATAGCATACATATCAAAACATTTTAATTGAAACAGAAAAATGAAAGCAGGGGGATGAAGAAAATAACTTGAAAATATATGTGAATGAATACATAAAGTATGTTTATAACATTTTCAAATTTAGAGTATCAAATTTCATAAGATATAATTTACCGTTAACGTATATTTTATATGTACAAAATATAATAAATTATTATAAATATTATCTAAAAACTCTTTACTTACATCATCTTTGAAATAAATCTGTGATACTTTATTATCTACATAATTGTTATAAACACATGATATATATGTATGTACATATTATTATACGACGCTGCCTCCATCGGGCAGTTGATGACATCTACCATTACTCAGTGCCATATTGTTACTTTGACTTGTTTGCCTATTTGAATTCATTGTATTTACAGATAGCATAAAGCTATTAGTACTGTTTAAACTGGTGCCACTTCCATGAGAATCATTTCCAATACCACACAATGTATTTTGGCTGTTGTTTAAGGAAGCGCTGCTCGATACAGTCATATTTTGGCTCAAGGAGGCGGTATTTGAAAGTGAATTTGCTATTGAATTATTTTGAAGCGCTATTAATAGATCGATAAGAGAATTGGCGGAATTTACGGGGGATAGCATATTTAGGAGGGTGCATAAGCAGGTAGATTGTTGAGAAGGTGATGAATTATTCGATTGACTTTTGGTTGCATTTGTATGACTGTTTTTAGCAGAACTGGTGGAGCTATTGGTAGAGTTGTTTCCAGAAATGGTTGGTTGTTGATGTACAGTACAAGTGACTTGCAGGTGAGAAGTTCGATGTGCCGGCGAAGTGTTGATTTGTGCTGCGGCCATTCGAGCCAAATGAAGGCATGATAAATTATCACCATCTAATAAATTAGCATTGGCATTGTTCTGAAAATAATTTAAAAACATTGTTAATTGGCAAAAATCGATTTTTTTATTGCATTAAAATAAAAGTACTAACCCAGATAAGTAGTTGAGCTAAGGGTAAATCACCAGCAGCACATGCTCGGTGTAATGGTGTTCGTCCATCTGGTGGAGAAGGTCGATTTACATCTACTGGACGGGATCTAGCTAGAGAATTTACTAAAGGAGTCAGTCTTCCAGATAAAGCTAACCCACATGCTACCGCTGGCTCCTCGAATGATGTTCCTAGGAATGTTTTCCTTTCATACTTCATTCGTATCCACCTAAAATTAAAAATAAATATAAGTTTTTGTATCCTTTAGATAAAAAACCCAATAAGATTTTATCAAGAATTAAATTATAATACCTTTCTTTGTCCTCTCGAGATGAATTAGGATGTGGTTTTATATAACCTTTCGAGTCAGCTTCCCAAACAGAGTTTGCCAAACTATTACCAATTGAGAGCATTACACTCAAATGACCAGGACTAAAAAAAAAACGATTGAATTTTAATAATTTAAAATTTCTATACGTATTTTTATAATTTAGTAAAATACTTACGGCCATTCATCCAATTCTAAGGATCTTACACGAGATATATGGGAGCCCAAATTTCTATGCACGCCCGAACATTCAATGCACATCAATACTCCGAGATTCAAACTTGCCCAGTCTGGATCTATGGAAAATCAATTAAAATATTAATAAAACCTAAAAATAATATTACAAACGCCTCTATACGGTAGCATTTAAAGCATATATACCTGGCGAGTCGCAATCTACGCAAGTATTATTTCCAGGAACGAGATGAACGTGACGCGAGAGAGCATCTGCACCACCGGGTCCTTGGAGGGAAGCGAAAATTTGACGCTCTACGGCGGAAACCCACGCATCTCTTTCTTCACAGTTTGGAGCTTCAAATTTCCAATGTTTACCATCAAGCGATACTATACAAAACTCGTAAACCTCTTGGTCTGAAAAATAGTATGGTAAAAAATTAATATGTATGAACGAAAAACGTACTTAGTTTATGCTACAGCAATTTCAAGATAGCAAAATGGGTTATTCGGTTATATAAATTTTCATGAATTACCATCTCCATCACCGTCTTTCTTGAGTCCACTGCTTTTCATTCTTCTATGCCTCTTTTTAACGTGGGGCGTTTCCAATTTACTGGCAGCGGAGCCAAGACTCGAAGCTTCACCGTTCATAGATGCAATTATGCTACTCGACGAGCTGAGATCATCTTGAGCTTGACTGGACGTTGATCCTAGCGCCGACCGACCAGGCTCCTTTAATACCTCGAACGCTGTCAGAAGAACTTTGTCAGTAAATCTTTGAGTTTTACCATCTTTAGATTGATAGCCTGTAAAATATTACATATGCCTTTTCTTCCAAATATGAAGCCACAAAATACAATATTCAACTCAGAAAGAATCAAAAAAAAATTTTAAATCAAAACTACCAGAAAAAAATATTCAATTAAATTTACCACTCAGAGAAAGTCCTCCTATGCTATCATGTATATTGGAACCGTTATGAGCTTGCTGACCTCCGGGTAAAGTGGTAATTATTGATTTTGAACCTCGAGGTTTCTGACCCGGTACTTTGACGGTAACATATTGAAGTGAAATTTCTTTTCCGTGAATATTTTCCATATAATCCTAAAAAAAATAAATCACATTTGAATAAAAACATGAAAATCAAATAATTCCAAAATATTCTAGTCCGGGACATAACAGAACTTACATTTATGTTGGGATGATAAGTGAGCCTTCCATCATCACACAAGGCTACATACTTTTTCTTCCACTCTTTATTTAATGCTTTACTGCTTTTTTTATACAAATATCCTTGCTTGATAGGAATCATCCTGCCAGAACCCAACTCTCCATTCTTAAACTTATCGTCGCCTTTTTTCGAAGGGGTGAATAAATTGGATCGTCTGCGCGACTTTCTCGAGGTGGTTGGTGTGGAGGACGGCGTTGGGAGGTCTTTTGAATCCTTACTTCCCGTATTGGGCAGCTGGAGACTATCCAGACAAGTGGGAGCGACAAATTTAGCAACATTATTATTTTCATTGGCGATAGTGACCAGCCCTTGGGTGGAAGCGTGACTCGCCAGGGTGTGACCCCATCTGGGGTGATCGCCACCGTTGACTCCGTGAGATTCAATCAAATGAGATGGTGCGGAATTATCACCGACGGCCGCATTCGTCCGGTGAAGATGGTTCGACGATGCCGAAAGTGCGTGATGACCGCCGCGGGTTAAAGTATCCTTATTTACGAATGCGGAATTGTTATGACTAGGAGAGTGATTCGGATGCAGAGTGGAAATATTCGCTTGCGGCCTCAGAGTTGGTCCAGACGGTAAGCCTAATGGCGTCGATGGACGAGAATTGCTCGGCGTTAGGCATGACGTCGATGACGATAACCTATGTTGGACTATCTTCTGACATGCTGAAAATTAAATATAAAAAAAAATTATTAATACATATGTATCAAACATTCAATTTTTCTGCCATGATGTGGCGTATATTATAAATTACGTATGTGGTACCGGCCGGCTACATACAATAGTTGGTGAACCTAAAATATTTTAAGCAATTTTCTAAACCAGGGGTTTACAATTTTTCCTACCTTGAAAGTGAACATAATGTACTTTCCTCCCCCCTACCCTTAATTCATTGAACCAACTAAGACATAATTAAAATAATAACTGACTTTTTGTCAGCAATTATTTTCAGAAATAAAAATACATAGATATTTTAAAGTCTGACGTCGAAAAGATTCCTAGCTTTTATCTTTATACTGGTTAATTTTGGGAATCCAGATTTCTAAAACCAGGCGATAGCTCGGTGGTTAGAGCGTTGATCTCTTGAGTTAAAGGTCTAATCGAAAAAGTTTTTCGACCTTAAAAATATCGTCAAGATCTGAATATTATTAAATTCAGATCGGCCGTCTCCTTTTAGAATTTGCCCATTTATCTAATTTAATTGTGACGATTTAAAAAAAAATTGGCACCATCCAAACAATTCCATAATACCTACCAAATCATTGTCCATACCGTCTATCCTTACCCCATCTCCAGAAGGTAATAGGAATAGTATCTTTCCTTAGTTACTTCACTATGGCAGACGTTAAAATGTTTGTCAAATAGTGAAGAGGCAACGCTTGATATTCAAGTATGCCACCTTCGGAAGAAGAAGATTCGCAACGATAGGTAGTAGCAAATTGGAATTAGGACCGAAAGTTCTTTATTTGCTCTGGATGGTTAACGGTTTGAGAGCACCAAAATTCATTAAGGTTTTGATTTGGAAATCGACGAAGTCCGCATGTTATAATCACCCATGGAGTCCAAACGAAAACTGAAGAAATTTCATCATTTTCAGCCGTTCACCGCCCACTGCTGGAAGAAGGCCTCTCCAATCCTCTTCCATTTCTGTCTGTCATGGGCAATCGACTCCACACATTCTTCCCAATTCATCAGCACATCGTCCATTCGGTCTACCTTGCTTTCTTTCACATCGTCTTGGATACCATTCCGGTATTTCTCGCGTCCATCTGCCTATGTGTCCAGCCAATTTCACACATTCCGCTATATCTGCCACTTAGGTCATACTTCTTACCGGTGTATTCCTCTCACAATCTCTTCTTGTTATACCAAACATACATTGTTCCATACTTCCGGGAATTTCATAATACACTCATAATTTTTTAAATCAGCTTGAAAGTAATCGTGTCAAAGGACTTGCATCAGACTTTCCAAATCACCTCAAAATATAGCCTCGAATCCAATTTGGAAGCGTTTCTAACGAACTATTACAACCTTTTTGGGAAACACCTCATTCCACCTCCGGTAAAGACCATAGTCAGACTAGAAAGCACCACAGCTTAAGAACCCTCGATCGAAACCAACAATCAGAAGATTTCGTCAATGCGCTAAAAATTAAACTAAATCTCAACTTTTTCTCCGTCGAAAGATCTCCGAGTGCAGAAATTGGCGAAAAAATACCAACCTTCAGTCACAAACGGACAGTATTTTGACAACACTCATGAACATGAAACATAATCGATATTTGTAGGCAAACACCAAAAATCGTTAACAACATACTACGAGAAGCCTATACGCATAACCGGTTCGGTTAGGTAAGAGGGAGGGGAGGGGGGTATCGAATTGAAGGTGGTTTTAGGGGTGAGGGGGTGGTACCAGTAAGGCTGGCAGGGGCTGTTGGTCGACTACGACTGGCTCTCAATTCTCTGGATGCAGCACGTTGGAGGCTGTAGCACGAGGATCGTCTTCTCAACGCAGGCAATTCTCCAAACATTGCAAGTGGAGCCTCCACCAGAACCAGACCCCCTGCCAACGGCCAACGCCAACTGTCATTGCAGGTAAACAACCAGTGTTGCCAACGTAGAAACGTACGCGCACTGTAAAACTGTATTGTTTTTTTTTTCGCACTGGTCACCCAGTATCGACGCGCTCTTCACAATTCAATTTCCTAGTTTTTAATATTTCGTTTCACGATTAATCGGTGCGTACTTAAAATTTTAGTGGTACCTAAATTATTATGATCGTGTAACGCGAGGGTTCTTAAGCCTAAATGGTGTTTTCCCGCTAAAGGTTTGGTTTCGTTATCGTATAGCGTTCGAGCGAGAAGCCATTCTGCCTTCTGGCTGCAGCGTGCTCCGTAGCGAGCTGCAGCACGCGCGAAGCCGAGTTTTGGGAGGAATGAGGTGAAAATTTTCAATAATTCGTTAGATACGCTTCCGAAGTGGATTTGAGGTGATATTTTGCCTATTCAGATTTGGCAAATAAAACACTTTAAGTTTTAATTCCATTCGCTACGACGTATCTTTGCGAATTTGGATTGACAAAATTATGTAGTCAGTATCAAGAAAAAAGCTAGGAATCTTTTGGACGTAGGACATGTTTAAAGATATCTATATGTTTTAAATCCAACATCCCGCTATGTTTAAAAATAATGACGTATGGATTTGAAACGTGGATGCTGAATTCAAGAATGTTACGTAAGATCTAGTGCACACAGAAGCGTGGAAAGATGTATGCTTGATATAACAAGAAAAGATCGTAGGAGGAATACATGAGTAAGAAATATGACCAAAGTGGCAGATATAGAAGAACGTGTGAAAAAGTTGATGTGGCAATGGGCTGGATACATAGCGATAAGAATGGATGACAGATGGACGCGAGAAATATTGGAATGGTATTCGAGAGGATGTGAAAGAAAGCAAGGTAAGCCGAGTGGTCGATGGGCTGATGAATTGAGAAGAATGGGTGGAGTCAAGTGGATGCAGAGTGCTCAAGACAGACAGGAATGGAAGAGGATTGGAGACGCCTTTATCCAGGAGTGGATAGTGAACGGCTGAAAATAATGATGCTGATGATGATGATATATTGTTCTGAAAAAAAATGTCATTATTGGTTCAACGAATTTAGGTTAGGGGAGGAATGAACATTGTGTTGACTTCAAAGGGAGGAAATTAACGCATAAGGTTAAGAGCCCCGGATGTAACGCAATCATCAACACGATTTTGAACGCACGCGCAAAATATCTCGTACCGTGTAACGAACTTGCCGACACGATTACAATATCTCAACTTATACTGGGTCGACTTGAATGAAATGAAATTACATAAATAAATATTTTAATTTGTTCACGTATGGTCACATTCCTTTTATCGGCAGTGAACATTTTTTTATGAATATTTTTCATCGCATTTTAATAGCGTGATAAAGAAAAATAATCAACAAGGTTATAATTTTCAATGTGTCATAAACAGTTGTAAGTTGTAACGCAGTTTTCGTTATAATCGCATAAAATTTAGTATTAAAATCACGCGATGTGATTGATTTTGAATGCTTACCATCTTGAAATACTCTTTCCACATTCAGGCCGTAAGTGGCGCAAGTTTCGTAATAGGAACACCTTTTTAGGTCGTTGGCCATTTTTCTAGCTTTAGCGTCGTCGATGACTCTGGGGCTCATGTCGCTGATAGTGTCTGAAAAAAGCCAAGAAAAAATCATAATGTAAAAAATCAAAATAATAATATATATACATACATTGATAAAAACTAAATGAACTAACCTTGAGTTCCGACTAATATTAGAGGGATTTCGGTAGAGTTCCTATATTGAGACATTTGGTTATAGTAGTTGTGGATTGCGTTGAAACTTGCCTCGTTTTCCAAACTGAAAACGAATATGACGGCGTCAACCCATGCGGCAAACTGTAACAAAATAAAAATAAATATAAATATATATGTACAAATGTATTCATTCCAATCAATAAGTAGGAATAATTTACCCAAAAAGCAATGTAAAGGACAATCAAAGTTCTAAATCAATATATACTATAAAATCGAAAAGGAAATTTAAATTAAAGATCAAAGGATATAAATTTCAATCGAAACTTTTGGATACTTCTATGATCATTAAGGAATGAAATAAAGTCACCGAATTGAATATATTGAAAAACGATTTTATTTTATGCTACGATAGCAAAAGCTTAACCAAATTTATATTGGATTCCGTTTCCATTTCCCCGTTGCACGTTTTTCGTGAGGAAAATCTCAATTTCTACAAAAACGTAAACCAGGTTCTTGAATATAAATTCCAGAAACGCATTTCACTGAAAATTTATAAAATTAAACCTTTATATCTATTCATTCCACCGTATCTTTCTCGTTAATTATACTGGAAAATGTAAAGCTTTCAAACGATGTAAAAGGATTGAAGCAATCATTTTAATTTACATTGTGTAAAATTCAAAAGATATTTTGCAGGTAACTAAGTAATATAATATATAAATGAAACATATTCAACGTAATTTTTTATAGTAATTAGCAAGGACACTAAAGAATATTTTAAATGTAATACAACAATAAAACATTAAATTATCATTTTGACTTTATCCACACATGTACATATGTACATACGTAGTAATTTTTACTTTATACATAAAGTATTATGATCGTGAGAAAATTCGACGTCGAGATTTTTTTTATATTGGAAAAAAAGAAATAAAGAAAAACATCGTACGATATGGAATCGATGTAACATATAGTACATATGTATGTATATACAATTGAACATATGTACATATGTATGTATAGTATACGTAATAGCGACACGTATGTATGTTCATTGTTACCACGCACGAGAATTACTTCTATCATGGAAAATTACTGAAACAAAGCGAGCGTTACGCATTACGATGAATAAATTTTTTTAAGCTTTTGTGAAAGCGTGCAATAGTTCAGTTAAGCCTTAAACAATTCCGGCCGAAGTAAGAACTTAAATTATTGTAGATTCAAACGTGCTATTGTGTGCATAGTGCTAATAAAGTCGAAGAAAAATCACCCCCCACACTTATTTGTACAGTATCATTTAAATATAATTACGATAAGCCCTAGGTTATACATACACACAAATATGATGCCCCAAATTTTTACAGAATTAAGAAAAAAAATATTCGTAAAACGTTGATCAATGATGATAAATTAATATTAAGCTGTTAACGGGATGCCCTCGGTCGACCAAAATAGGCTACGCATAAAGATATTAATAACGGTTCATCAACTGGAAAAAAAGCGATAGCAAATTTGCGAAATTTTTAATTTGGCCCATTTTACATTTTAATTAATTTTTTTTGGCCGAAATGTAATACAATACATTGGATGTAATGTAATACAATACATAATACATTGGAGAAACTAGTGTTTGGCAAACCACAGTCGTAAATTAACAGTGCGGCTACCCAAAGCTTAAACCACCATAGAAGATCTCGAAGGGGAAAAGAATCAACAGGAAACCATAAAATTGGTCGTGGAAACCCGACCGAACCCAGCGAAACGCAATTTTCACGAGTAGGGGAAAAATGGGGAAAAACCCGGTCGCTCGCAACAAACGACTCGTTAATTTCAACCGGCAGCGAATCGTTAACTTTTCAACGATACGGCTCAAACTCAAACAGAATAACATATGGAAAGACTCGTCCCGTAAAGCAAAGCAGGAAATGGGAAAGCGGGTGTACCTGCTCACTGGATGGAAAACCTTCATGAACTCGCAAGTTTTCGGGTATAATTTCATCAATCAATATTTGCACAGTCGCGTGTGTAATATGTATATCAAACAGTAACAAACATATTCATTATAAAAAATATATTATGTTGAAAAGTACACATCGGAAACATTGTATTATTACGTCTGACAGTAATATGTACGTACCCACACGCGATTCTAAAACAAAGAAAAGCTCCCGTGTAAAGTTACGGAAAATGGAATTATACAATAGAAATTATGTACGTAGGAAAACTCACCGAACGGTGCAAGTCACGGTGCGGAAAATGCAACGGTTACAAGTCACTGAACGTAAACAATCACTGAAGTTTTTATTACATTTTGTGTAATCGCGTTAAATTCGACGAAACGATGATGTGACGAGACGAGCGCCAGCTACGACGAATGGACTACGAATAGGCGCCGGCCCCAATGGCACCTGGACGGCGCCAGAGGGGGGATGATGCGGAGAAGGGGATGGGAATGAAGGAGGGCAGGAGGGCAAGAGGACCGGGGAGCTGCATAGGCGAAGGGGTGGTGGGGGAAGGGTGGAATAGTGCATTCCCGGGAAGAATGGGATGAGGTGGGATATTTTTTCGCGCCAGCTTTTCCAAACAAAGAGCACCAAAGCGGATTCGCTACAGTGGGATATTCATTAAAGGACCCTACACACGAGCGACCGATCGTCGCGATGGATTGCGACGATCGATCGATCGATCCGGCTTGATTTGCCTTGCCTACACACACGAGCGACCGATCGTCGCGATGAATTGCGACGATCGATCGGCCGATCCGGCTTGATTTGCCTTGCCTACACACTCGACGATCGATCGTCGCGATGGATTGCGACAATCGATCGGCGGATATCTTCACCGGATATATCCACCTCTTTCAGCTGTTCGATTAATAATAGCAAATCTCTCGTTTTATTTTGTTTTGGTACTGCTTCGATTTCACTCGCCACAATGGTTCTTGCAATCGAAACAATTCGATGAACTCCAATGTAAAGTTTTTACTCCACGTTACCATATTGCTGACAAGTAAATACACACGCGCACAAGACAGCATAATGAGCGGGAATAGCGAGATCTCCCGATATTTCTACACATGTGCGATGACGTCGTAACGATCGATCGTCGACGACGACAGCGACGGATCTGCCCAATATTTGGAGCGACTGCCGATCCATAGCATTGCGGGACGATATCCCTACACACGAGCGATAACTAGCGCGATTGGCCGATCGCGGCGATCGGTCGCTCATGTGTAGGCCGCTTAAGCCGGCACTGGACGATGCGTGCACTTGCCCAACATTCGCCACGTCTAAATTGGCCGAATATTTGTTAGGCGGATTCTAGAAAGACCGTCCACCAGATTAGACAATTGTCTGGCGTGGCGAATATTCGTCGAGCACACGCATCGCCTGGTGGTCCGGCTTTAGAGTTAGGTAGAATATAAAGAAAGCCCTCCCTTTATAAACTTAATATTTGTACTTGCTTGTATTTATGATGTACTTGCTTGGCCACAGTAACGATTCGGGAAACGGTGAAGTTAATGTGGTAAAATTTTGTAAATAAATAAATTTATTATAAGCGTTCATTGAAATTAAAATAACGGGGTTTAGTTTGATAATCAGACCTCCTACATATACATATTATTTTATTTATTTATTTATTTGACAGGTTTAAACCCAAAGTTTATACATAAATACATACATACACACACAATAAAAACATAAATATACAGTTAAATTATCATTATGCAATTATATTTACAGTGTATTTAACGTACATTTCGATGGGTTATATGTAGTGCACAGATATTTATGTCCAATTTTGTTTTAAAATATTGTTAGTGACGTATGTACATACATATGTACATCTCTTTTGCATGAAAACTATGGAAGGTGATATTAAAAAGTCAACGTATTTTACTTTATCAAATGTGTCACATAAGCACCTTATCCATTCCAGGTGAAGTTATTCACCCACAAAATTTTAAAATGGTATTAATAATAAGGAATATCCCAGTACATATTGGTACCTAAAGAGTTTCGGATTTCATTCAATGGATAAATTAACAAGAGGTTCGAGATAAACTCCAGACGGAGGAACGATGTTATACCTATGTACATACATACATTGTACATTCAAATTTAAAATATAGCATTTGAGAATGTGCGGTTCAATTGTTGTGAGCTTTCGCAGACCATATATTATACTGGCACCAGCAATAAGCGTACGGGAGAATGCCAAGATTTTCTTATCATTGAGCGGCATAGCGTTTCCGAATGTAACAGGTGCGGCGAGGGCGCATTTAATTTACAAGAACGTAACATTTATCGCCGTTTACTGAAACTGAAAGTGCCCATTAGGGAAGAGAAAGTAATTTCACTTGAATGAATCGCGATAAATTAACTAAAAAACCAAAATAAAATATTTATCACGCTTGCTTCCGGGGCGGGCGGGGTTGTATGAGACGTTAACGGTAAATTGAAGAAGACATAAAAACTTTTCCGAGGGGTCCCTTTACCCGTTTCAAACTATGCAGTACGTTCGGTCAAAGGGTATTTGCGAGGGAATGCACCGTCCCTGCGGTGCCTGGGTCCTGCTGTTCTACAGGTAGGACTGATGGAAGAGGGGTTGGGAGGGTGCAATGCTCCAACAATCAATATAGCACCTCGTGCCCCACCAATCGAACCGCTGTCATTGACGCTAGCTGGTCCCAGGTACTTGTGGTCAACTATCCACATCCACACACAAAGAAAATAGCTTTTAGATAAACAAGAAAAGGCGTAATCGATTTTTAATAACGTTGCCCATGAATAAATAACGTTCATGTTGTATATTCTTGTCGCAACGCAACGATGGGTAAACGCTCACCAATAATTCATTGTGCGTAAATAGACTATAAATCCATAATACGAAATAGGTTAGGAAGTGTACATTTTATACGCATACTAAATACTTGATCAAATACGACCTTATTTATATTACTATTGATTATAACCAGCCGGTTTGTCCGTCGTATGACGGTGGATTGTAACCCCACCATCAAGCTTCACCCGTGGACGCTGGTTTGTACAATAGTACAGCCCGTAGCTCGTTTGACAGTACATGAAGCAACCGTATAGCGAACTGTTGATTGAATGGGTGTATGGCCATAAATCGCATCGTCGACTCGAACCAATTTGAGAGATGGCGTGACCGCAACGACCCAGGCAGGCAGGCAGAAGCTTACGCCAATATACATATATAGTACTAGCAACTGCCCGTTGTCGGTTTCATCGGGTGGTTATAATTTATATACCTAGTGTACATATTTAGTATGTATGAACATATGTCCATATGTAGTTGAAAATGGAGTAAAAAATTAGTGGCCTTGTGCCGTGAGTGTACCTATGTACTTGCTAATAGCTGCTGAAATAAACTAGACATTCATTTTAATCCTGAATGATATCAAGAATATGTTGTTCGTCTTCGTTTTATTCCATTCCTCTAAGGAGGTTAATATTTTTACTTTTGAGGTGGCTCCGTTCTTTTAGACTACGTATGTACATATGTATAGGTAGATTATAAGTATTGTTCATATACGTGAAAGGGTGATAAAATCGATGAAAACCCTGTTCGAAAATGGGGTAGATTAAGAAATATAGGATGAGTGATCGCACATGTCAAAGCAGGTAAATAGTATGCTCCAACGTGCTCGATGAAATTTCATCCCTTTATACATACATACATACATATATATATACCTATGTACATATATATATAAACAAATATTAAAGTACAAAGGATTTCTTGCTTCTTGCGAAGACAAAGCACTGAAGTATCTACGTAGTAACCGTGACACACTTTACAAGCGAGACTTTTAAAGGTCGAACGTGACACCCCCACAGTTCACCCCTGTCCGATTAGATTACGATGATAAAATATAATGAGTCGAAGGCGTTCGAAGAGGAGGAGACAGCTTGTCGAATGAATTTTCGAAAAAAAGCATAAGAATACCTAAAGTCTTTAGTCGTTTGGAAGATAAGTCACGTCCTTTTCCAGTTCCTTGTTAGGCGGGGAGGGGGAAGTGCTGTTTCCTGGCACAACTCTAAGCAAACTAAGGAATTTTAATCAAAAGCTGTACAAAATGAGAATTTATAGGGAGAAAGTTAAATTTTTATATGCAAGCGATATAGGAGACTATTAGAAGTTGTTCCGCTACAGGGCAAGTACGATTCAACTTTAAACAATAAAATTTGTCAGCAGGCTAATTTATTATACACGCGCCTAGTATACTTTTTTTGTAAATACATACATAAAGTTATATTTGTATTCCAGTTTTTCGAATGTCATTTACCTAAATTAATCTTAACAATATAAACCATTTTTTATTATAAAATTTGGAAGTGTGATGTCCATATTCATTATCAAGACTTGACTGAACTGTGTAAATTACGCAGCAGTGTATGTATGTAGGTATACTTTTCTCAACTCTACTAATAGATAACAAAGCGCGTAGGTTGAATAAATTAAAATGTAACAAGAACGAAAATTTCCCCGTGATAAAGTGGAAGGTACTCGCATCTTATTAATTATCTACCATAAATCAAATTTATACTTAATTTACTAGAATTTTCCGGATGCGAACCCAATTTTTCCGAGAAAAAATACGCCCAACAACATAATCAAATTTACGACACCAACTTTTAGTACGTTGAAAGTTGCAGAAATTGCACTGTACACGTATAATCGTTATCGGGATACGACCATCGCTAGAGCAAATAAAACTGTTGCAAAGTCGAAACGTTCCCTAGGAATCTCGAGTATGTTTAGGACGTTAGGACGGCACGCAATTACGCACCCCAAAGAAAACATTAAGTTTTACGGTAATGTTCAATTAGGGTGATAACTGATCCAACATCGGATTACATCCGCAACAACGATCCAACTGCACGAGGCGAAGTCAGAAAAGGGGTTTGCGTCAATTAAATATTGAATGCTTTTATGCATAAGTGAATATGCATGACAATAATTAGCATATTATACAGCATTTATGACGAACAGAGTGCGGGCATAGTTAGTTGAGTATATTATATTTCGCACAAAATCCGTGCATTCACACATTGATTTATGCATACGCGATGCTCTCGAGAGAAACCCTTCAAGCGCGATATAATCAGACACGACATAAAATATTTACAATTTAAGCCCTTAAAATATCAACATGAACTGCACCGTATTACTCAGCCACATAAGGTCCATAATCGATCGATTTTGTGAGCGTTAGTGAAAATTTCGCACGTACGCTCTCAACGTACGTTGAGTAACTCGATAATGCAAGATGTTCATTGGAGCCTCGCATGGAAGTTGAATTTAAACTAGACGGCGAAAATCGATGACGCGAAGTTGAATATAAAATGAAAATTGAATTTTCCATATTCACATCAGCTTTGAAAAGGGATTTTTTATGTGAACAGTGTCTATGAATTTGGTATGTTGTAAATTCAACATGAATAACAATAGGTACGAGTCATTAATCAAGAGAAAAAAGTGAATTGTTTAGACAACTGCACTTATTCATGATACGCAGGCTTTTAACGAGTTGCTTACTAATAGAAACCTTATTTTGGTTATTTATTAATAATGTTTTTAAATCATTCTTTCTTCAGTTCAACAAACTCCTGTAGCTGTATTCAAATGGAAAGATATACATTTTCATCATTACAATTCGCCAAACTTAGAGTGTTCAGCGGGGTGGATTTCGTCGAGCCGAAAAGCTCGCCAAAGTTAACAAACGCTTCGAACGAAGAATGAGAGAAAGGAAAAAGAAAACAAAAGCAGCATATGTAGAGTGACACGCTAAAGCTCTGCATGTGTGTGGAAAACTTTCGTTTTGAAACTTTACGGTTAGGGCGTGCGCAAAAACGGGGAACCATTATCGACTTGTCGACGATTTTCCAACGTTTACACCGCAGAGGAAAAGTTTCAATAGCTTGAAGGCAATTTTCAGATGTCGCTTCCTTTTTATTTTCGTTAATATCTACCCGGCGACGAGTGTACGGAAAAAAATGCGCAAATGTTGGAGAGTGCACAGTATCCCTGTCGCTCATCAATCTTGCTCGTTTTTCCTAGCATTTATCGGGTAGAAAAGGAATAAATGACCAGCAAAGACATACATACTTCGACCAGACGGTTAGGGGACGTTGGCGCCTCATGCAACTAGAAATGGCGCCTCACGTGGAATATTACCGGCGGCTATGAGGGTGAAAATCGGGAAGGGGAGGAGAAAGAAGAGGGCGGAGAGAAAACCGCACCAACATAACTATACTAATTTTGTGTAAAGGCAATTTATGTAAAATAAATGTACCCATGTGCGTGTGGAGACAAAGCATTCGAGTTTTATCAGAAAATTCACTAAGAAGATAATATACATACATATATATGTATAGGTGTATGCAAATGTACAAAAAAGTGAAAGACATATTTCACAGAGTAATTTAATTGATATGGTGAAGTGAAATTCACACATTCACAAAGTGAGCGTAGAGAATGAATGCAGTGCGAAAAAGTGCAAATTAGCAAAAAGCGATTCCATAGAAAATTGAGTGATTTCAAGTACATATGTAGGTACTCGTGAACGTCACAAGCATAGATTTATTTATACATTCTAGTAAGCATTGACGCAATTCGATCGTATGGAAGCTTTTAGTGGGGTACAAGCGACGGTATGCGAAACTGCTTCTGAATGTGACGTTGTATAAATACAAAATTGAAATTTTAGAATAGGATAAATTCATATTTATTGTAAGATTTATTTGCTTGTGTACTACAGAACGCAAGATGAGGTACGGTGGAAAATACACATGTACAATAAGCGCTTGAATTAATTCAATGAGCTTTAGTTTGAAATTCGAAGAAATTTTAATCGTAAGGGATTAAATTGAAATATACATTTGACACAATTACCGAAAATCTACGAAAACAACGTGTTTGTTTATCTGTGAAAAATTTAAAGCTTGTGGGATTATGTTTTAGTTTTTCATTGTTTTTTGACGAAACTGATTACATATGATCTGAAATATTATAATTCATACCTGGTTTCACACGTTTTATATGTATGTATGTGGAGAATTGGTCATTAAAATTTATTGTTTCATCAATTAGCACTCGACCTTCCGGAGATCGTGAGAAAAATTACTATACATACTAACATCGGACATAGAATTATATTATTGTTAAGCTATTTTTTCAATTTTCTATGTCAAGGTGTTATAATAATTAACACGCAAGACACAATTGTCTCGTATAATTATGCGATAAGTCTCGGCAATCGCGAAAAAATCAATATTAAAACAGTTCATTTTGGAAACATTGGTGTATTGATTTAATGACCTTTTATACAAGATCGTAAAGATTATTCGCGACGGGTTTATGATTTAAAAAGGTCATGATTTATTCATATATTAAAAGACCTAACCTTGACAATATTGACCTTTACAATATACATACACCTTAAGTGTTGCCATTATGCAAAATGAAAATACAATAAGTGACAAATGAAAAAGTGATTAATTAGTATGTAAGGGTATTACGTAACATTTGACGTGTTATATCTACGTGTTAAATAACCAATGAATCAACGGCGACAATGACAACAGCGAGTGTGGGAACAGGAATACACACCGGGAAGGAATTCGTGAGAATTGAAAATGTAAACTGGTGTTAATTGGTAGCTCAAGAGAGGTAGCATTTGACGTTGAGAAAAACTAGATTCTATAGCAGTTGATCAAATGAAAAATTCCAAGCAAGAATGAGTGATGATAGGTGAGATAAAAAAAAGGAAAAGGTTGCCGAGAATGACAGCAACGAGTGTGGTGTCGAGAGGCTCTTCAACAAGTTAAGTGCAGACGTTGGTGCCAGGGACGATGATGAATGTCATCGCTGAGGGTGCGTGTGACAGCAACTTTGCGTGTCAAAAACCGCGAGATAATCAAAAGAAAATTCGATGAATATTCATAAACTCTGCCCGAAGAACAGCGGAAAAATCACGTCGAAAAGAAGACAAAAGAATACATAATTTTATAAGAATATTCAATTCAACGAAAATGCGATGAACACGCAGTGGAAACTTGTAGGTACTACATAATACCGAGTAAACATACAGAGATTCAGATACATAAAAAAATTGTTATTCGGGTAAGAAATTCGAAGAAATTGTACGCTCGTTACGCTTATTTCAAAAACAGGTACCGAATTTAAGTATTCAAAATCGTAGACAGTGACCACAGCGAGAAGTGCGTTGACAGGGACTGGGGTCGTCGAATTCGTAGGATTTTGAGGTCGACGGCAGGCTGCGTCTAAAGGACGTAGACACCCAACAAGGACGATCGAATTTATTAAAAGTAGTCTTTCTCTAACGAAATTTCTCGCCATGAATGAAAATACATTCCTATTTTACGTGAAATGGTTTCGAAAACAACAAAGTAAAACTGACACTCAAAAGACTTGCGCAAAGATGCTAGTGGTCTTATGCAGTAATAAGAACGAATTAACTATCTTAAAAGGATTTTTTTTTATTTTTATGCAGCTAAAAACCCCGTACATAACCTTACATAGGCATGAAAAAATAATTGGTCTAAGCAAGTTGTATCAACAACGTAGCGTGGCTATAATATGTAGTACGGTTTTGCTAAGAGATAGGGGGATCAAAAGTGGTACTCTACGCACAGGAAGTGTACTAAGGGTGGCTGAGCCCTGAAGATGTAAAATACACGTAGAAAAGCGTTTGAAGGGAGGGAGAAGTTGGGTGGGAGGGTAGAAAGGCAAGCAGTGCAACGCACCGTCGTACACTCGACAATATGCCCTTACAAAAAGACCAGGGGAAACTCTTATGAAAAATATATCTACCTATATACATATATATACATACATATGTATGAATATATAATACAGAATAAGGGATATTCCAACTCGGAAGAGAGAAATTTTCAGCGAAATGAAATCCCCCCATTTTCGAGACACATTTTTCACGAAACCAAGACAAGCGAAATTTGAGAATGTGCCGGGCTCGTTTGTTAAACAAAAATTACGCTGTTGTTTTTTTCCTCGAGCATTTCGTTACGTTATGAAAAATTGCATCCATTTATTTGAACAACGATCCACGTTGCTCCAAATCCTTTGGTCATTTTTCATAGATTTTGGAGATATGCCCCCCTCGCACACTGCCATTGAGCTACTGAACTACACATTACCTGCATTTCTGGCGGTCCACCCTCATCCCTTATCAGCAGGAGGTAGCTCTGGTTGTCGACAAGGACCTCTTTTTTGAAACGGCCGCCTTCCGGACTCTCCTCTTGCATGTAAGATCCGGTGAGATAGCGGTGCACCAACGCCGATTTTCCCGATGACAAAGAACCCACGATACCTAACCTCAGATCTGGAACCGTTCTCGAGAGCGTCCATTCTTGACTGTTCACAAACGAGTCTGAAACGAAACAAAAATGCCACAAAGTTAGAATAAAAAAAACAATTTGAGTACATCGTATAAGTTAGACAGTTAATAAAGTCTTCACGCTAAATTCTAAAGGAAAGACAATTTTTAAAAATTTTAAGCATAAAATATTGTAAATGCACTCTGCTGCAAATACATATGCATGTATGTATATGTATAATCTAGCAAGGTCGGTGTTATCGCCCGAGACAAAGTTGAAGAACCAGACTGCTCTTTTATGACGTTGGAGTTAAAGGTCATTGTTTACACGAAAGAGCAAAGATTGACAAATATTTTACAACACATTAACGCCCAAATCACCAACGCCTGTTTAAATCATTTCAAATACAAGGGGAGAAAAACCAGATGGATTTCGTGAACGTTTTCGATTTAAACGTCAACATATTGGATGCGGTAAAAGCTAACGCCTGTTTGATTAGTTTTGGATTGCTTCTGTAATTAGATATGTCTGCGATTGAAGCGTGCCCAGTTCGAGCTCATGTCAGTGATGAAAACCACTCGCCTATCAGATCTGTCTGCAGCGACGGTCGACTTTTTTATTATTATTTAGGGACATCTTCCAAATTTAAAATATTTATATGTATAAAGAGATAGAAACGGGTTTATCTTTGTGGACGTACAATATTCCATATGCATATGTACATATGTATGTATATCTACTTGAGCTTCTGCTAAAATCATACTAAAGGGAATACGTTCTATTAGGGAATTTGTTAAATTTTGAATAGCGTTGGCTCCATAGCCTCCTACGCTTTTATAAAAATAAAACTCATCCCGTGTGTACTTGGGAAAACTCCTTCTGAATAGTCGTTAAAATTTCATACAATTACAAGGCAGATTGTATATATGCCTTTCACCTTACAATTTCCACACAAAAAAGTTTGTTGAATGTAATATAACAATACAAATTTGTAAAATTAGACATGGTTGGGTACCGAGACGTATATTGATGAACTGTATTTTATCATCAGCGTCGGCTGTAGTGTTGGCGTGATGGCAATTATAGTAGGAATCGGATACTAGAGGGTCGGGATTCAAATCTAGTACTCATTTGTACTATAAGCCGCACCGAACGAGTGCTATCGATCATAAATATAGTGGGGCCAATAAGGTTCAAGAAAGACGACCGATTCCCCGACAAATAAATCTATGTAGATCTTTCTTGAACAATAAAATCATTAAGAAACATTTTATTTAAATCATATTACGAACATCGTATATAGTGGTAAATTTAGAGAAATATGATGTTTCAACAAAATCCACCTGTATATTATATTAAACGTAGATATATGTATGTACAGTCAAAGCACGTGCACGTGTGCATTCGATGCGAGTTTTGAATTTCAGTGCTAATTTAGTTTTAAGGGTTTCCTGTAATAAACGCGAGGGATCACGTATGCAATTTGTCACGGACTTGCATATTATTTCCAGAGCCATAACGCATCAAACACGAAATCGAAGTTCGAATTTAATATGACAAAATGTGTATTTTTAAAATAAAATATTTAATTGAGTGAACATTGTCGTCGCAATTGCAACGGATGTACATACATACATATAATAGCGATCGACCGTTCACCTCTCGATATTCCAAGTGGTACGGACAAATCAATCATTGTGAATGACGTGCGATAAGAAAATCGCATCAAAAAAATACGTACTGTTGCTATATTTACATAAAATTAGATAGTCTCTTTTGTCAAAATATGTAGAATACATTTTACTAATTTCAGCATAGGCATATAAGGGTTGCTGTTCAGATTAGGCGTACACGTCTGGGAATTATACCTGTAATAGCGAATGTATGTAGATTTTCCCAAAACGGTGGGGGGGAGAAAAGGTGAAAATCAAATATGAGCCGTTCGACCCAAACTAAACCTTTAAATAACTAAAATGGCTAAGGATGAATGAACAAATGGCTTGCATAGTATATACATGGGATTCATTTTGTTTGTTATAATTTAATCTGGTGTATTAATATTTTGATACTGAAAAGCGGCTTTATTATTTTGTGAAAAACAATATGGAATATATGTATGTATTATATATTTCATGCGAGTGAATGCATAATTTAGATAGATAGTACTTAACAAAAGACCCAATTCCCATGTAAAAATGTGGGAGTGGATAAATCGGTTGGTAAGTTTTACCCCTTTGATACGACCACGAAAGCGGATAAGAGGTCCAATTAATTTTATAGCGTTGACAATAACACGCATAAGGAGGAGCCTGAAAATCCACACACAATCCCTTCCCCTAATGCGAGAAACGTTATCGTTTTAAGGAGTGGAGTGCAGGAATTCTGAAGCAATTTAGCGAATGTAAGATCACGTATTAATTGATGGGACGCGAGATGTGTTACAAAATGTGAAGAACACAATGGGTGTATCGCCTATGAATGCTTAGGAAGGTGTGTCGCAACTTCCTGTCGGTAAAAAAATAATTATAATATTCGAAACAATGAAGGAGGATATGCGTGTTCGGTGAAATACATAAATACGCGCGACCGAAAAGGCCAGATTCTAATGACTATAAACATCTAAACATAATATAATAAAGTCAAAGCTCGTACCCGGAAAGGTAACATGTACTCGGTTATACCCTGAGGATGTTAAGTAAAACTTGAACAAAGCAGTTGAACACTAGCTGCCACCTACACACATACATAGCTTTGAAAGGGCACTATCATGGAATCGTTAATTATTACCAATCAGTTACACAATAAACTTTCAAGTGCACGTGAATAGTTATTATAACTCGTTATTACTTTATTGTAGCGTCCTAGATCCGCTTTCACGTCGCGTTAATTGGAGACACGACAGCACGTTATCTTGGATAGTCGTAAAAGGTAAGGAGATAAAGGAGAAGCCACACCATATATGTAAGTACCATAACAATTATATACAAGATTGGCGTGAAGCGTTTTCTGTATTGTACAGATTGTTTTAGAAAACCAGAAAGAGCAACCCAATCAACTGACAATTAACACGTACTAAACCAGTCATGCGATCGGAGAAATTGAATCATAATTTCTATTGACTCAACTCACACGAGTACGTACCAGATTGTATTGCGAGTGGATGCAAGTGGAAAAAGTCGAATATTTCACATAGACATCATCATCCCTCGAATAAAGAAGCTATAATCCAAAATTCAGTAAGGCAAACAAACAACGATTAGCATAATAAACATATAAATACCTCAAAATTTAAATATGTGAACCACACTTGACATTAATTGCACTCGTAAAAGCGGGCCAAGCCTACTAATTGCAAAGTAACGACAAAAAGTCTTAGGATCCCCCCAATATCAACTCGTGGATAGAATAGAGTGGGAAGAAGAGTAGCCCTTCGTAGATGGGAGGCTACAATAGACACGAATATATAGAAGAAGACGATTTATGTCACCGGTCTTGACCCTGACGGGTATATATCACCTGGAATAATGGACGATGTGGAGCATAATGTGCTAGTTCAGAAATAAGGGGGGCAATCGCGGAATGATACTTTTTGTAGAAAGGTAATCTGTAAAGGTATAATAAAATAAAATAGAGAAATCTCGTAATTCGAAACAACCGCAATACGCAATATTATTGTATGGATCGATTTGTAAAAAATTAATAATTAAGAAAATCTTACCAACATGATAAGAGATTTCAGTAATACTAAACGCAAAATGTTATGGACAAAAAAAGAAATAGTGACGTGGTTAAACATCAGAATGCTTATTGTGAATTCTATTAAATTTAATAAAACTAATCGTGCCACTCTGAGTCACGACTTAACTGTCATCAACAAAGTTTCAAATTCAAATACGTCAAATTTTGAATTGTAACTTTTGATCGGTACCCTGACTTCACTCAGATATATGTACATAGATACACAATCATAGATAATCTTGACGGCACAGCATGTTTCATCGATAAAATCAATTATTCCGTTATTGTTATACAAGTATAATATGATCAATTCAATAAATTCCTTACACAGAAACTAAGCCAACTATTCATAGAGCACGAAATGGCATTTTGACGTGTGCGTACTAGGTATGTAGGTACAATATCACGCCAGCGAACTAAAGGTGCAAAGTTTTCGTTACAACTGTTTCCCTTATGAGTTTGCATTTCGTAGATTAATTCCAACGATGCAGTGCAATGATTCCGCTTATTTGTATGGTATAAAAAAGATAAATCGACAAAGGAAAAGTAATTTCGCCATCCAGTCGATTCAGTCAATTAATTCTGCTTCCCCTCTCTTTCACAATACAACGTATCATTAACGGAAGTAAGAAATTTCGAAACCAATAGTTGCACTACTTATGAGATGCGCCATTGATAGAGAGTAAGAAAATAGTGTACGCCGTCTAATCTATCAAGTACCAGACCACAAAGGTTCACATAACGGTAAAACCATTTCATCGTAATGATTTCGGATCTCGGCTAGACCGAGCCTAGCACCAATTATAATGAAATCGGTGGTTATTGTGGTTAGACGCGACTCCACTGATAATAAACAAAATCAATGAATGAATAGGTATATTTATCAAGTCGACTATAAAATACACTCGCGATATGATACATCGAAAGCTGGGAAAATTTATCACGTAAAAAACTTTTTCAGGAGAGAATCGTGAAGCACATTCGACTATAAAAAATAAAGTGACGCATAAAGCTTCAACTCTGACGTTTTTCCTTTTGATACAGGTGTGTCGGTTAGATTCACGGAATGCACATAAAAATATAGGTGTACCGTTCAGAATATATTTCCCGGTGTATAATAAACATCCAACGATAAAGACGCTTGATATCCCGGGATAATTTACACCGCTTGAAGAATCCCATATGTAGCGATAGACAGAGGTAGAAAAAATTGTTTATTATTATTTACAGAGTTACACCTACGCGGGCAAGTCGGCGTTTTTGAACCATTTTTTCGAAGTGACTTTAAATTTCGTTACGTATCAAAAGAGCCAGCCCAAAATCGAATATTAATACTGTAGATCTGAATGTAATCTGACATTGACAAACGATTGACTGTGATGTACAATGGTGGTTTGAGAATAGCATAATGCGAAAAAACGCGAAGAGAAAGCACCAATCGAAGAGCGAATCTATGTAGATCACTCACAGTTGACTTTTGTTGGTAAAATATTATATGGATTTAAAAATGTATTACGCAATCAATCATTTTTGCCACAACGCTTGAGATTCATATTGTACGCGGATCAATTTGAAATTGATCGCATGTGTACCACGTGACCTCAAACCCCAACACTCATTTCAAATATACGATACACATACCAATAGTGTTTTCTCTTGGGAAGTAAGAAAAGACGACCGTAGCCAAATTGGAACAGTGTTATATACCTACGATAAATTAATGCGTAAGATTAATCAAACGATTAGCGATTAGCTCACGGTTACACACTACCGATTAAATCGGATGAGAAATATTGAATGAATTGGGTCGCTATAACGGTTAAGACGAAACAATGCATCCGATACACAATGGTTATCCCAATTTGGCGAGAGCCACGAAAATAAAAAGATTAACCACAACGCGGACAAAAACCGATACCGCATGTAATTGTGCATGCGCATTTTTCACAATAGCCGCGAACCAAACTTACATATTAATAACAAAAAATGTTCCACATAAAACGACGATTCGATACGAATGCAAAATATTCCGACTTGGAGCGAGAAAGTTTTGATTGAAAACGTTTAGCTGAAAAAATTATGGAGTATTTTTTCATACATGAAAATAGGTATGTATGTATATGTTTATATTTTATTGTAAATTGAGCGATAATTTCATTAGCGAAATACAATTCGATTTGTGAAATGTTCATTATTGTCGTTCTGAAGTCGCAAACAGAAATTCGAATTTCGAAGGCTTACTTAGAATCAACGAACCTTCGTCAAGTATAATTCAATATATGGAAGAATTGCGAAGAGAGAATTGAAGAACCAATTCTTCAGGTTCGCCCACGTGAAAAGCATCAAACGAGATAAAATAATCGATTTCGACGAATCTCCTCTCGAGCGTATTTTATATGGACATGGCAAAGTATGTATCTCCACATTGAAAAATAATCATATGTAAACCCCGGGAATAAATTAGGAATAATTAAACGAGAAGCAACTGAGCGTAGATTTAATAAGTGGAGACTAATATTTCACCGAAGCATACTTAAATGGTACACGACAAGAGTTTACCTGTGGAGCAAATGCCCTGGCAGCTGTTCGCAGCTCACGACCTGGGCACAAGGGAAGAGCGCACAGGCACGATTGTTGAGCAAGACAAAAAAATATATATTATACATATAATGGCGAGGAATTAAGGAGCAAGCCGCTCCATTGTTGGAGAATAAAATATGGAGCGCTCTGGTCTCGCACATCCTCGGCCTCCCCTTCCTTGCCAAAAATGCAAAGCAACAGCTGAACACGGAGACGTCCTACAACCCAAATCTATTATACGCAACGGAAAGATTGTGCCCTATCAGCCATACTCAATAGGGATGCGATCAATAGATCTTTATAATGGTACAAAATGTAGTACTCAACGTCGAACATACACACGTATAGGTAAATTGATAGAGATTGATTGAAAATGTTTGTTTTACCTATACATAAACCATAAAAGACGTAAGAACGAGTATATCCTACTAAAACTCATGTTTTGCATACAATTTATATACTTTGGGGATTTTTAGAACAGCTGGTTGATACACGACGAATCCCAACAATGACGGACAGTGCAAATAAAACGTAGCCATTGTAACATAAAAACACATATTAGGTATGTCAATATTTATTTTGGTGTCTGCTACGCAAAAAGTTCACCGTACAAATACAAAATACAAAGTAAAAAGCAAAATGTTACAAATACGAGTATGAACTTGTATAGGTATTGTAAATTATATATGTACATATATATAGAGTAAACGTCAAATTGCATTTTGTCACCATCTAGAAATTCGATTGATGGAATAAAAATGTGCATCGCATGCAATAGAAACAAAAGTACGTGGCGTTAAAAGGCGATAATGGGTCCCGAGGAACGACGACGCTCGAGCGGAAACGGAAGCGAAAGAAGGGCAGGGAGAAACTGGGTTAATTAGGAGGAAAAGTCGAGAGCGACGGTGAAAAACAGGAAGTGAAGTTGAGCCGAGAAAATAATAGAAACGATGCGCAAATATATGGCGAAACGGAATCAAATGATTCGGATTAATTAAACAACTCAAATGAGACAATATCAAACCACCCATCCTACGGTGACCATATTTTTTTGGAGAAAATAAAGGACAAATCAGAAATTGTTTCATAATAAAAAAAGTAGGTAGCGTTTTTTTGTTTCACTACAACTAAAAAGCTTTATAATATTTATTATTAAATAGCTTTATAGCATTTCAAACAAAATCATATTATTACTAAAAAAAAAATTTAATTTTGATACTTTTCACAATAATTTATTTTTTTTAATAGCTCAGGTTTGTGTTTTAAGAATTCATAAAACTGTATACAATTCATGTCAAAGTTGAGTTTGGTATAAATGCATGCTTCCAATGTTTCGATTTTCAATTGAGTTTTTTCACTGGTTCACTAATGAAAATACTCATTCAGTGGGGGCCAGTGAGATTTTTAAAATGTATTTTAAAAGATACGTGTTTATCTGTGAAATATTTAAAAATTTCAAACCATCTACGTTGGTAGAACTCGTCATTTTGTCGTCATTCTTCGATATTTACACTGGTGACATAACTTTCAATACACGAAATTTCATGAAATAGTTCGCGGTCATTTATATTTAAGTTCAAGTGACTGGAAATTAACAAAACGCTTTCCTCAATTTTGATTTTGATATGTATTGGATTTTTTCAAAATCTAAAAACCCTTGATTTTTTCGTTCAATTAACTTTAATATATATTGTTGAAATGTTGAAGCTTGGCTGTGAATAAAAAATAATCATGCCTCGGCAAACACATCATTAAAAAAGTTTTTCAGAATCGTGGGACATTTTTCTAGTTTATTTTAGTGACCTGAGTAGTTATAATATTCTCTCTAATGCTGATTAAAGTTACCCATCGCGTTTTGCTGTAACTCAGTAGTTTTCTATATTGAACATCTATGTACATGTGTACATCATCAAAAAATTCTTTCAATTTTTTCACTCTGATTGTGTAGATGTAAAAATGTAAATAAATTTTTACTAATATCACTTTAATATCTACCGGAAGACAATCGACACTAGTGCTTATGCAATTATTGCTCTGCGTGATATGCCCCAATATTCAATTTACTATTTCAATTTACAAAATGGTCATTTTAAAAAAAAAATCCAGTGAAATAAAGGACTGTCCTCTTAAATAAAGGACGTATGGTTACCGTACCCATCCATCACCGCTGACAAATCAGCATGTGACTGATTTTGAAGCTCGGAACTTCGCTATCCTATTACGTACATAAATATAACGTACGTAAGTTTTAGTAATGTATTCAGGTGGGTTTGTTGTTTATACATAAATGCAGAGCAGTTCTAGTCATTCATTGACTGCACCTGCTGTCCGTGGGCAGTGATACGATTTGTTCCAAACACCGTTTACTATTCCAGCACGAACTTAAGCTACTATGCGCATAAATTCAAACGTGAAATCATTTAATATCTAAATTCAAAGGTCGGTCTTAAATTTATCTGATATATAGGACCCATTGAATTCAATGACGTTGTGGTGTGAATTATTATCTACGAATGACATTTGCCGGTGCATCGCGTCGAAACGATAAGGATTTCTCTCGACGGGCGGTCCATTATGCTCTTTTGAAACTGTTGGGGTAACTGCGGCAACCCCAAAACATCACTACGATTTCCATTGATAATCCCAGTTATAACTAACTGATTAAGTCTCAAACGCACGCTCGTACACGAATACGTCGACACCGTACGAATGAACCATTAGTCAGAATGAACAATAGAGATAAACTGAAACATAATACAAATTTATTAGTTTTTTTGGGGAGGTGACGGCCACACAGTTTCAATATACATAAACTGGCAGTCTCGTATTATAAGTCAATGTTTAATAAGGACAGTTTGACGGTTACTGGACAGACTACAGTTAATCCATACCGGTTCGATATCGATCAGGTGGCGATGAATAGCGAATCGGTCAAGACAAAAGAGCTATCGATGTATGTATGTATGTATGTATATAACGCAGAACATATACGGTACCAGTTTGACTCACCGGATTTCCGTTTCTCTTGTACTAGCACTAGTGACTTGGTGCGTTTGGTCCTCAGAGATCTCCTCCTCATCGATCTCATGAAAGCTTCAGGCATTCGCGAAAATCTGGGAGTATCCACGGGGACCTTCTTCTCAGCTGGCAAGAAGAAGTTTTTGACGGCCAACATCTTGATCATTTGCGATAATTTCACTTCGGCGAAACGGTTAACAGCGATCAACAAACAATTCACTCAACACTTGTAATATCATCGTTTAATGTTTCAATATAAAATACCTGTAATCGAATGACGAAAATCAACTAACTATTTAGAAAACTAATGATGTTCCGAAACGTTACATCCGTGTCGTCAATCTATATGTACGTCGTTTGAATTTCAGCTACTGTGATCAATTTGAAATTGCTACTTTTAAAGTTACATTACACAGCATAATACAACGCAAACAAATAGACTGAGTTTTCACACCTATTAAAACATAATATAAACTTTAAAGTGAAGCTGCCTGTGTTCATTTGCATAAACCGAAATACCATTTTTATTTTATTTAAATGTGCACGATTTCATCACATGCAAAGGACTGCACTTCTACAAACCGCGAAGTGCTTTCGTAAACAAATAGTAAAATTTTATTACGAAACTAAGCCACACACATTCTAGCTCCTTGGCTGAAACTGTAGTACTTTA
This sequence comes from Parapsyche elsis, assembly GCA_022651745.1. Lineage (NCBI taxonomy): Eukaryota > Metazoa > Arthropoda > Insecta > Trichoptera > Hydropsychidae > Parapsyche > Parapsyche elsis. Next base: position 1,891,058 of record JAGVSN010000006.1, read on the forward strand.
TTGGTCAGACTTGACAGACGGCAACATCTGCCCTGACGTTCGTCTGTGGTCGCAACACATCAGACCAATTTTATTGCACTAGGATAGACCACAATGGCCACGATAAAATCCGTGTAATCCCGGAAATAATCCAATATAAAAAGCAGATGTCTGTGGAGGCAAATAACTATCGCCACCGAACGACTATGTATGGCTATTCGAAGATTGTTTTACGAAGTTTGATATTCTATCTCTGGAGATGTGAACGAGAAAAAGTGGCACAGAATCAGATGTCAACTATTTTTCAATGATACAACTGTGTACATAAATGTATCTACATATATTTGCAACCGCAAGTCTAAGATAGTTTTCTACAGTATCGGATATTACAGCGAAAACTGACAGATACGATAATCTAAAATTACATATGGGCTAAAAAAAATACAGGCCCTGTGTAATAAGGCCAATTGTGTAAACTTTGTACAAAGTTTTATTTTTTCACTTTCGACGCGTTGGTCGTGAGGTATTTTCGCTTTTGATCCATCGAGATGTAAAATTCCAAGTAAAACAACGAGTAAAATTTGTATACCAAATATTTAACAATTTTACGTGAGCTGCTTAAAAATGTATCCACGTATCAAACGCAAATCAAGTATATTAAAAATCGACATCGAAAACACTCGACACGGTGCACGAACAATCATGCAAATATTTTCACGACGATTTCGCGCCATTTTTTTTTTATTTCGACAATATTATACGCGATTAGCATGCACTTTCAAACAAAGTCGCGAATTGAAACGAATTGCATCGACGCGACGCGACGACCGACTATTTGCGAAATCGACCGAATATTGCAAATTTAAAAAAAGAAATCAAGCTATTTTCGCAAATTTTGTAAAGACATTCGTTTGTAAAATTAAGCACAAACGGCGAAAACATTCGCATACATATATATGTATGTATGTACATACATATTAACAAATGGACGAACATTGACCGAAGAATGCCAATTAAGAAACGAGTTTATCAATACGACCGAATTGTATTATATTTTAAATATATGTATGTATTTAAACAATTTCAAACGTTGTGAAATACAGTAAACAAAATGTGTTTACCGATTTTATCGCACTAACAAAAATTGCTTACAAATACAATTAACTACCGTACCTACTATGTACATATTTTATAGACAGTCGCAAATGTCAAGGCTTAAATTAATGTTTTTATATGTATTTTACTAGGTGCAGAAATTTAAATGATAAATTATAAAATAAAAATAAATCAATTAGGCTACAAAAAATATGTACGGTTCACGCTTTTTACTTTATTTATAATTGCATTAGATGACACACATGGCAGCTTCGAATAAACGAAGTCTTTCATCGCATCACATAATACGAAACGCCATTACGAATCTCGACTTTCGGACAAAACAGTAAATGAGCCAAATAAACTTTTTAGAATCGACATGGAACCGCTAATTTGCGGCACCACTTTTGAATGCGTCTTTTGCTAACAGACCGCATAACAGTCGTCTGCCCGTTATATTTACGAACCGCCTTACAACAAGTTAGGCTATTGATCGCAATTTGCGAAAGTAAAAGAAGAACGCTGTTTTGAATATGGATAAAAAGTATGCAAAAAAAAACCGGTTCACGAGCACGTTACGTGCATATTACAAAAGCGACCAATGAAACATCGACGGGCGCCACACTAGTTGACGTTTGTCGCCCACGTGACCGTTCAAAATGGACATGTCGACTGTAGTAGAACACACGCAGGTCGCTCTAAACACACCTGCCAAAGTCGTTAATATAGATAAAATGCGAATTAAAACAATATCAATGTGCAAAAGTCAATTTGGCGAGCTGGGCGAGCGCTCTTCAGAAGCTCGGGCGAACCCACGCGTGAAATCTCACCGATACCGAAAGGCTCATCGACCCTACATACAAGTCTCTATAACTTTGTAACTTTGAAATATCCCGAAGGCGGTATCGTAAATATGCACAGATGGGTATCGGGAATATTTGCAATTTATATTGGATAAGTTTAGCGCGCGTTTAAATTTCACAATTAAAAAGTTTCAGGGGTCGAAAGCTTTCGCCATCAATCTCTGTGTAGGTAGGTGCACGGTAATGTTTTCACAATATTCAATGCTGATTAGAAATCTGTCAAAACTAATTATTATAATAATTTCAACACTCCACTAGACCCATTGGGTCATTTCTTTAATATATTATTCACTTAACTATCTGAAGCTGTCAACCATGTTGAGTAATTATTCATTATTCAAAAATCAAATTTCAAAGAGTTGCATTCAAAGTGTGCGTAAAAGATATCAAATGTTAAAAACGTTCAAATTAATTTTATTGCATGGTTTCCAAAGACGAATTTTTAGCAGGCGATCGAATCATTATATCACTATAGCAGTCATAGCCTTAAAGGCATACATATGTACACAGGTACATACATAGATACAATATTGAAATTCAAACAACACGAATGACGCAAGATTATAATAATATAGATTAGCGAACACGATCACAGAATCATTGCTAGAATATCTACGATCGCACATCAGCGATGTATCAATTTTCAAAGATCATCAACGGTGAAAATTCATGGAAAAAAACCGCGATAAAACCAATAAATCGAGATTTTTCAACGACACATTCGACAACTGCGTAATAATACTCGTTTAATTTTTCGTCACAGCAATTTAAACATGATTAACATGATGTTAATTTGCATACGTGTTGATGATTGAAAAACTTTCGCGCACGATAATTATTTCACTTTTTTTTTTTGTTTATAAACTCACATTATTAAACATATACATTTTACAGCTGTGTTGACGAACTTTTGTAAGGACTTTTCATCGATGGCGAAAACTTATTCGGCGCGAAACTCGATTTTCCCGGAAATGAATCTCGCGCACGCGCACACGTGTTAACTCAACGACTCGTCGACAGCAACTGACATGCGCGCGAGAACTTTAACTGAGCGTACGCACCTGGTTAGTTAACTTTCCAGTAACTGAAGATATCGAACGAATAATACGCGTAATCGATACTGATGGATCAATCGAAAGGTAAACTATAACAATACAAAATATTTGATACTTTACCTGAACGGTCAACTGATGAAATAAGAATGTATGTATAGGGATAAAAATGGGGAAAGTTAAATTTGAAAGCAAGTCTATGTATCCTACATGAATGTATAATAATATAGGAGATCGATTGTAATAATTTATGTGTTTCGTGTAATTATTTTGAAGGACAACCTCGATAGGTAAACAAAATGATAATAAAAAAACATTAAACGGCAAAAAAATTTAATGGCATAATTAGACAAGATCCTATTTTGTACAAATTTTGAAACTACATAATAATAATAATTGGGGAATCGTTACGCTGACATGGCGAAAATTTTGCATGGCCGATAAATTTCAACGATGTTGAAATAAAAATGATAGCAATTATAATAGCTGGTTGGCCACCGTGTATTTTACTAACAAGCAATTCCACAAAAAAGTTCAACACCCAGTGTGTACATACATATGTACATATGTACAATATATTCTACTCGTGAATTTCCCATCAAGTTTCAGACTAACTTTGGCCTGTTTCATCACATGTCAGGAACTTAAACTATGCGAATTTCAAACACACACGTCGAGGATGTGTACATAACCACACGTGTGTGTTTGTGAATTAGGATTACAAACGCATCTGTATTGAATCAAATGGACGTAGACTTGTGTGTACTAGACATGTGAACATCCGTTTCACATTATTTTTTCGAGTAACATAAAAAATAAAATACCGTATGTCAAGTTCCGTGACATAATAACGGATATTACAATGGTGTAAGGGGTAATATCCGTCGATCGATCCGGTGCATAATGCACGTGCAATTTAAATGCATTGATGGACGAACAAATTGCGATTGCCTCTTTTAGCCGGTGGCCATTTGGATCATTGAACTCGTCGATCGATTTCTATGCGATCGAATCTGCTTGCGATATGTGCGATTTTTTAAACGATGGTCGAAGAAAGCGCGACCTCGGAAGAAAGTTAAAAGCACGCGTTAGAAAGTTTGCACGGGTGAGGTTGAGAGGTCGCGAAGCGATAGTACAAATTTGATCTGAGACGAAAAACGACATGCCCGAAGATTTGGTGATGATTTTTAAATTATCACGTTGCTCTCTAATGTTGCACGTTGAAAAAATTACACATTTAACAAAAAAAAATAATCGAAATTTAACTAGTGAAAGGGCTTGAAGATTTGAGACGGTACATTGGAATGGACATGTAATTTTGGAAAGGAAATCGTAGTAATCATTAAGACTACTCACTACACACAGACGCGTGTCAAGAGTCAACATGCACTTTGCTTGCAAAGACCATTCAGTAACTAGTTCGGAAATCTTCTGTAAAGTGTTGACACTTGTTGCCTCTGTGTGTATTATTACGCTTTAGATTAGCTATATTTGTATTATATGTATACTTTATATACGAAGAAGGCATACGATCAATGCGTACTGCCAGTTATGACGTATGGATGTGAAACGTAGATGCTACGTAAGATCCAGTGCACATAGAAAATCGTGGAAAGATGTATGCTTCATATAACAAGAATACATCGGAGAGGAATACATGGGGAGGTAAGAAGTATTACTAAAGTGGCAGATATAGCAGAAAGTGGCAATGGGCTGGACACGTAGCGAGAAGATGGATGGGAAATGGACGCGAAAAATACTGGAACTGTATCCGAGAGGATGTGAAAGAAAGCAAGATAGACCGAGTGGAAGATGGGCTGATGAATTGAGAAGAATGTGTGGAGTCAAGTAGATGCAGATTGCTCAAGACAGACAGGAATGGAAGAGAATTGGTGAACGGCTGAAAATTATGATGATATACAAAGAAAACAAAATTAAGTCAAAAACCTTCACAATTCCAAAGTCGTGCGAGTCAAGGTGTTGACAAGGACGACTACTTTTCGGAGACAAGTTGAAGAGCCTTCAATGTTATTATTGTACCCAGTTTCAGTACAGGAAAGGGTCACAAAGTCATGACTGTATGCCCATGGCGACCCAAAACGTGCCGGTACAACGATAAATAGTCCCATTCGACCTACAAAGGGACCGCATTACCGTGATTAATGCTGCGATTATCTACGATCAAGGCCCATCGTGCACTATGTAGCCACTATATAGTATGTATATAGCTATGCCAGAAGTAAAGTCCGTGACTAAAATCCGTAACGAGCATCAGAGCGAACTTCGTCGCCGAGATTAATGTTATCGCATCGGCCTGCTGTTCGACGACAGGTACCACACAGTCTCTCTCGTGACCGATCACTATCGCTAATAACCTCAAAACATTAAACAAAATAAATAATATATAGTTCGGGAACTCGATTAAACGCAGCGGCGGAATAAACAAGTCATAGCTGATAAGAAGTAGGAGAAAGTGTATTTGCATTAGAGACTTATTTGGGAATTGTTACCGCTGTGAATAAAAATCGTTCACCTTAGCCCACTTAAACGTGGATATATAAGGAGATACGACTGCGAAGAAATACGAGTTTCGTAATATTAGTATGAATATCGCACGGAGGACACGTCCTTCTGTACAGACTGTTGCATTCCCGTCACGTGTTTCAATACATATACTGCCATATATGAGAAAAAGACATGCGCTAGCATACTCTGACTAAATTATGAACCACAGATGTACTAAGAGATATTATTAAGTCACGTATTGAACGGTTAAATTTCAATAGGAACATTGATGGCAATAGTACATGTCCAGTACCAAATTAGAAAATCTGCATAATATTTTGTGAAATTTTCTTAAACGTTACGAAATACAAAATACTAAAGTGTTATGCTTTGTTCGGTTGAAAAAAAAATGCACATCTAAAGCAAATTACGTTTGCGGAATGTGCGATAAAAATCTACGGACGCCACTGCGCAATACGGTAATGCAAAAATATGTTCGCAAATTGAAAATTTCGATTTCGCGGTGTGCTTAACAGGAAAAACCACGCTCGACGATATAATTTACGGGGAAAAAAAAACGACACCGCAATAAATAACGCATGCGTAATTAACAATCGGTACTTTCACGGGTACATAGGTAAGTACTTTCGATAAGCTCGGATAAACTTTCACAGATCTCTCGGATGTTGTGTGTCGTGGGATTAAAAAATCTCCGTAAAAAAGATGATCATCGAAAGTACGTATCCCATGAAAAAATATTGAATTCCAGCTTTTTATTTTTAAACCGGATCGAAGCACTGTTAATTATTCAAAGTCAAAAAAAGACGGTTGCAAGTCATTCAAAAATTACACTGCACAAACGCTATACATATTACAAAACATACGATACGATATACGCGAATGTAATGTACGAATAGCTTTTTATAAATGATTCCATTATACTTTTAAGGGTTTTACTGATGATAATCAATCATAGAAAATAAATATTGTTTATATTGACAAAAGATAAAGTTCACACATACTTTTATAATATAATAGAAGTTGATAAAAAAATGAGTTTCATCCAAGAGGAGTGATTTGACAAAAAATCATGCAGCTGTATGTATGTACATATCTACATAAGTTACATATGTATGTACATATAGGTACATATATGTAGTGCCAAATACATAATTAAACCGCTTTAAATATCAATTCATAAAATAGAAATCACTCAGTTATAAAATTGATTGATTAGTCGTCATTACAGACTTAATTATACAGGAGCAATGGACGTCAATACTTGCATTGTAATAAAAACCAATCAGAAAGAAGTTGATCGTACTTTTTACCGATGCGATGGCAAGAAAAATTCATCCATCACATTGAGCGAGAAATCGAACTTTAAAAAATTGATGCAATTCAATTAACATATTCGATATTTTATTACTTTATCCTTGTCGGATAAAGTATTGTGATTTTTTATTTACGTAGGATTCGAAAAATAGAAAATCGAAACATTGATGATTCACACATTGCAAGGTCGTTATCGCCCACATTATATTTTGAATTAACCTTTACGTTACTCAACGTAAATACATACATACATACATATTGTACGTACATACGTCACAAAATCGAAAATGGCAACGTGACACTTTTTACGCGACTTGTTTACTTTTAAAGAATTTTATAAACATTTACAATGCATATTCGATTAGATAAGGCGATTTCTTTTCGATTGATTCGTACCAAAAATACTGAATATCTTATCGGCAATCGATAAAGCGTATCACGGCAAAGTACACATTTGACATTTGCCAATATTGACAAATACAGTATGTAATGCATAAATATGTATATGTACATATGTACATACATACGTCGTGTGAACGTTTCGTTCAATTTGGTAAAATCTGAACATGCACCTACATATGTACATATGTACATATGTACATACCTACATACATGCTTTATAATAAAACGGCGGTAATCCACTGTACATTTTCACGTGGTTTCCCCTGAATTTCATAAATACCGTATGAAATTGTATGAAAATTTATGTTGGCACAACGAGGAAAATACCGCAGTCATAATCGTTGGAAAATGGTTGATGCATTCGTAACAAAAACGAACGCAATACGTACAGTGTGACAAAAACTGATATTTGATTTTAGCCAAAGCGAATATATTCAATAAACATTTCCAATTCTACAATAATAATTAATTGATTTTAGCCACGTGCTCTGAGAGACGTCTTCTGGCGAGTATTTGTATATTTGATCGGCGTGCCAAACATTCGCAAGTTTATCAGCGAATAGATATTCATAACGGAACATGACTCTTTGTTGTCCGTCTCTTGGATTCTCGCCTACGGCAATTAAGCGACAGTACATTTACATTGAATTATGAGTTTCAATAAGGCAATTTGATGTGCAAAAATCATAGCCATTAAGCTATTTTTATACACAGCGTGAGTCACCACAAAGAATAGCCTAAATATCAAGTCACGCTTAGATGCAATCATACACAAAACGCGCAATCGCATAAACAAAACAATATAATTCACAAATAGATCAAAACAAGTAAAAATAGCATGTCTACGGAATTTATTTATATTGAATTAACTGTGATATGAACAGTATCAGAAAACCACAAGTGCGGTTGAATAAACTATTGCATCTATGTCCTTGTACTTATAACATCAAAATCGTAATCTACATACATACATCCTTTAAAATGTTACAAATGTTACATACATGTACGACGTACTACGAGAATATTTCTTATATAGAAATCAATTCACAAATTTTCTAGAATCAATCAAAGATTTCGACAGGGGTGTGCCCCATGATACGAGCCCCAATATAAATTTAATAATTGTCACTATGATAACGGGAGCGCCTCGTTCATCCGAAACGCATAAATATGTCGGGGAAAATTTGCTGGTTACGCTTGACAGCACATCCTGATCCGATCAAGCGTAAACGCCATTTCAACACCTGGGATCATGAACCTTTTCTAAGAATCGACCTACTAAAATTTTTCGCAGACAGCAGCCATAAATAACCCCAAATATTACACGCTCGTCACCCCATCGAACCACTGTGATTCTTCGCGTCAAACTTACACAGTGAACATTTTCTAAAAATTGTCGTTATCGTGTTTTCATCATTTTTAATGAAAATTCAGACATACTACCGCATAAATCTCATAGGATGTACCGATACGTCTACGTCATTCTAGGCGAGGAACGTCAATCGAACCGTGAAAGTCGTCGAGGGTTTTTTTTTCCAGTCGTTTGTGAAAGGTGGAAAATTACGTGCTTTTACGAAAGGCGCCCACTAAATGAAAAAAATTACACAATTTTTAATTTTAAATGAGAACTTTTGAAAAATGGTCGAAGATCAAAAGAACAATTTCAAGAAAACTAAGAAAATTTTCATAAACATCAGCAAATTAAAACACGGATTGTAATAAAGCGACGCCACTGGTTCATACATACATACATACATACATTTTTTCCATAGCGGGGTGTTGTTCGTTCAACTTTGAAATTATTTATGGCCGCAAATATATATTCAATGAACGGGAAAAAATGAACGAATCAATCTTACGCAAAACGAGAAGCGATGTGTACACACGTAGGGGAACGTGAGGGGGGAAGGGGTTGGGTTCAAAAAGTGCAATTTATTTTTACGAAAAGGGCAATACGCCCAAATTGAAAAACACGGAGACGCGCGTTAAGTGAACGTACGAAATAAATTACAACCATATCGGTTCAAATTCATTTAGAGCAAAATTAAACTGCGAGTTATATTTACGGGAGGATAGTCAGTTATGACGTATGGATGTGAAACTTGAACGCTCAATTCAGTGCACACAGAGAAGCATGGAAAGATGTATGCTTGGTAAAACAAGAAGAGATCGCAAAATAAATACATGGGTAAGAAGTATGACCAAAGTGGCAGATATAGCAGTACGTGTGAAAAATGGCAATTAGCTGGACACAGCGCGAAGAATAGATGGCAGATGGACGCGAGAAATACTGGAATGGTATCCGAGAGGATGTGAAAGAAAGCAAGGTAAACCGAGTGGAAGATGGGCTCAAGTGTGGAGTCAATTGGATGCAGATTGCTCAAGACACACAGGAATTGAAGAGGATTGGAGAGGCCTTCATCCAGCAGTGGATGGTGAACGGCTGAAAATGATGATGATGTTGAGTATGTACACATGTACATACCTCGAAACACCGAACGAACATTTCAATCACAGTGCGGATGCTATTTTCGCGATACAATTCCATTTCAATGCGAGCTTTCACAAAATCGCTCGTTGGAATTGAAAAAGTTACGCCTATCGTGGATTGAACGCATTAGCGTGAATACTTTCAATGTGGATATTATTGATATTGTAAAAAATTTAGTTGAAACGTTCGTACGATGCGACATCACTGATCCAGTCACACACACGTACCGAACAAAACACATTGGGCCATTGGGGTCATATTATGTACATGTCATAATGCTAGTATATGTATGTAGGAGCACTGTCAAAACCTAGGGCAACGAATGTCGCCGATTCCACTCAACAGGAAGAAGGGGGACCATCGAATCCGCCCATCACTACGGTACAGTGACGTTTTGCAGTCGCATTTTCCGGCCATCACTATACATCGTAATGCGCAAATAAGGCTTTCCGCACCAGTGATTGCAGGATCATTACCGGACTATGGCGGAATACGCTCGCAAGCCGTTTACTCTTGACAGTTGTCGCACACAGGGTGATTCTATATGTTATTTACATTCGTCCGATGCGTCAACGGGGGAAAAAATCGTTAATAAAAAAAAGCGCAACTGCAAAAGCGCTCATTCTATTCAACGTTCGGGATTCGCTGATGAGTTTCAATAATGAAAGCATTCGGTCGAATGCAAATGTATGATTGACATTACGTTTTCATGTTGAAATAATTATTTAATAATTTATTTATATAATATAGTATATAGCTAATTAATTATAATCCTTAACTAAGCATCTGTACAGAGATGTTTTTTTAAGACTGCCAAGAATTTTTCAATAGTTTTGGAACTTCTAATTCCATCCGGCAGTCTATTATACTCCAAAACACCTCTGTACAAGATGCTTCTCCTATTTCTATTTATTTTAACATTTTTTATAATTAAATTATTTTTATTCCTTAAATTATATTCACATACATCCATTCCTCTCACAATAAATTTACTAAAATATGATGGTAACATATTATTATCTAAATTAAATATAAATACGAACATACAAATTCTCAAAGTATCATTCACATTCAACCAATCTAATTAAATCATCATCTTTTTTTATACTAGCATACCTATCCGCATTTAAAATGCATCTCATACCTCTATTTTCTAATATTTGTAATCTACATATCTCTAGTTGACTTATCTAACATATTTAATAATGAACCACAATACATAAAATGAGGTCTAACAATTACATTATATATTATTATTTTAGTTTTTTTAGATAATAATTTTCTTAGCCCACATAATATTCCTACTCTTTTAGCTACTTTTTTTATTAAAAATTAACCATGTAACTTAAAATCTAACTTATCATCCAATATTGAGGGTGTAATGGCTGAAACTAACATAGACGGTATAATATATTAAAATATTGAACGATTGAAATTGTGCGGCAAAAAATGTCGCAGAACAAGTTGACGAGTTAGGAAATTGCCAGTGACATTGTGGCATATGTGTCAAAAGTCACTCTGTAGTCTGTATGTACACGAGCCGTATATGTACATTCATACAGGGATAGTAATAAATATTAACATCGTTACAAATTGAACCGCGACACGACGAACAGCAATTGAAGCGAGCGACGTAACGAGTGGGACCGATCAGTTTATGACCCACAACATCCCAGAGATCGACAAACGACTACGAGATGCTCCAATTGTTGTACCTGGGGGATGCATGTTGGCAAAAAAAAAAAAACAGATCCATGCGAAAGTATCGCAAAAGTAACTACCTATGGAATGGGGTGCGAAATAAATACGGTGGGATTTTAATTTATGGAGTTGCGGTTCCCCTATCTTTCTTTCTTAGGTCATAAGAGAAAGCTACAGGGTGTGTGCGCGCTTAATCCTGCAAACCTTAACATTTTACGAGCGAATCATTCAATAGTAAAAATCCCCCTCCTTTTAGTTGTTTAGAAGTATCAATTATTTTTTACACACTAGGGCAATTGTGAAAATACAGTAGCGGCATACTATTATAAAGTGGCGAATGCACATGTAATTTTTTTTTTTGTAATCAAATATCTTGCATAATGAAGAATCGAGTTTTGCAAACAATTGGTTTGATCGTGCGAATTGCCAATACGAAACAATTAATTGCTAATCAAAGCACAATTAACTGAATTGAACGATGTTACTCGTGGAAATTCAAAAATACATTTACATACATAAATAAATATTATCACCGTGCCTATCTAGTTATTCGTGTGTCTTTCCATGCAATCAATTGGTTAAATATTTGTATCAATTTTGATTAAACAGTCATCGGGTTTTCAAAATTATTCCGAGTTGGCACAGATGCTTATAATGCACTCACAGCTCTCGTGTATGTTATTTTTATAGACAATTGTCTGTAGACGTCTTATGGAAATCCCTATGATACGATCTGTATAAAGTTGGGATTAAAAAGAGTAATCAAAACAACTATGTATCACAATCACACTACGAATTCGCGAATCACATTTAAAACTTTATGATGCAAATTTATTATAGAATGCTAGTTTTTTTTTCTTTTAACTTTATTTGTATAGGCACAGTAAATTGTCATTCAGAAAATAATCCAGGCATTGTGCAGCCGAACGAATGAGTCAACACTCAAAGCTCATTTGTAACGATTCGCTCTGGAAATGGAACTGTGTCAAACAATATCTACAATGAAATACCCAACACACCCCAACAACGCCAATAATACCACCACCCCATCCCGCTCGCAGACAAAAACTTTATATAATTATGACTTTTAAATCAGCGCATCAAATAAACTTTAAAAAAAAAGTACTCTCCCTCCCCCCGCTATCGAAAAAAGGGGTTGGTTTCACCCTCGTTGGATGTAGGTGACCGAGATGATAAATTGTGGACATTATGCAATTCTGGACATTGCAGCTCGTTCGGTTAGCACTAATCACGTTAGCCATTCAGTATATTATTATGCATTTAGTATAGAAAAGAGTGACATTGCATACGAGCGACAGATTAATAATAATTCGAACGGTCAGTTTGTTAGACGTGGGCGAATATTAACCATCTGCGTACCCGTTTAAAAATTTATTTATCACATTGTGACCTTTTTAAATGTATGACCGAGTACATATTATACTATTACATATATGTACATATGTATTTCATGTGTGCTTCGGTGTCCATTATTCGTATTTTTTCGAATGCAATTAATCATTGTTTAAATTATACACGCGCTTCACTTAACGGTTTCTTTAGTATTTTGTTAACATATCGCTATATTTAGTGGCATTTAATTGACTTTTAAAGGCTAGTTAATTTAAATTAAATTACTTAATGCATATTAAACATAGCAACTTTTTCTACATAATTCTATATATTCGATTTTGAATATTATGAATGTTTTATAATAATATGAATAGAATTTTGTCGTTAGCATTCCGATCTCCATACAATCATTTATCAAAGTGACAAGACAGGTCCTATATAGTATTACATAATATAAAATATAATTGAATGGTAAAATTAAATATGTAATTTGGAAAAATCTTGCCTACCTAGTAGAAAAAAGTGAAAATTATTGAAAATATTATAAAATTATACATAAATTTGAAATAACGTACAAAATGTGATAAAAAATTAATTGGACGTTGAAATATTATCCATTAAATATGAAAAAAATCATTCTCCCCATTAGCAAAAACATTATCGTCGTTAAATGGCTATTTTGAAATCAGTAAATGAAAATTTCCGGTATGCTTTCACATAATTTGAATAAACTTTTACTGAGGTAGATACTTCTTTTATTAGGTAGGTACTATTACGAAACTCATCAACCGATTAGAAGTTAACAGGGCATTTCCTCAAACGTCGTGGTTATAATTCACGTTATTTATTACGCTGAAACGAGGTAAACCTGCTGTTTGGTAAACTACCTTCTAAATGCAACAAATTTATAGTCGAATTCAATTTGTGCGCGACGCCCACTTTTTTCGTAGGGTTACTACGCAAGGGTTAATAGGGGGTTTGCGAATTAATATGCATAAAAGAAAAGACCGTCGAAATAATTATAAAAAATATGAATAAAGTATAAAAGAATTGTATGTAAGGGTAATTGGCATTACACTCGTCTAGACGTTAGCTTTTTTTAGGAGCAAATGATATAAAATCGATTATTTTCAAAAAAAATTTTCATTGAATATACTTCATAGGTATATGTATGTATGTATGTATGTATATATTTTTTAATTTTATAATCATTCAAAGCAAAGAGAAAACAATATCTCGCTTTCTTTTTTGAACGTCTACGAAATATTCAAGTGAAATCGTACGACATCTAATCGGAATAAAATAAATATATTTAAACAAATCAGAAAATGTTCGGAATGTTAACATAATACCAGTCGAAAATTTAATATAAATTAGTTCTGGACAAATTTTGAATACTATTATCATATTTTGCTTTCACAAATTTATGGCAGGCGAACTGTCGCGGTGGACAGAGTGGCACGTGGCATTTGCTAGTAGGTACTTGGAGAAAACCTGGAAAGTGCAGTTCGAGTGCAGTTGTTGCAGTGGTGCTGCACTTTTTATCGCAGCGGGTGAACAATGCACCCTCCTGCCATGCAGAACACCTTTACTCATTACCGAGAGGGATATGAGCACCTGGCATCATTCGTGTCAACTGGTTCATTGGACAAAAACTATACACGTGGACGTATTAGACGAAAAAAAAAACATATTCAGGATTAGGAACTAAAAAAAAATAATTCAATAAAAATTATAAAAACTAATATGGTAATAGAAATTCAAATGAAATTTCTCTCGCGAGATTGTTTTTCGCGCTCCGTCGTACTTTGTACGCAACGTATAAATATTACGTATTTTACACAGACAAGAAAAAATATTACGTAAATTCGGATACATCAACGATTCAGACATCTGTTTTCACATAATTCGCCTAAAACTTTTGTAAGATAAACGCACAATGCTTTTTGTAGCACAAACCACCGCGCATCTACGTTATTATTACGAGCTATTATGGCTTCCTCTCGGTCATAAGCACCGTCAAGCCATCGCGATGTACACTATTATTACTCGTATTATTGCGATGCATTACAACACAGACGAAGAAGAGAGGACGTGTGACAATAGTTGGACCGCATCACGTCTGATGCAATTCCCAACTGTGCAACGGGCGATGATTCATGTCGTAAAAAGCACGCTGTCATGAGCCAAAATTAAGATAAAAGTCCGAACGCACTCTTCATGATAAATAAGCTTAGGGGGAACGCGATGATTAAATCCCCCCCTCACTAACGAGAAGTGAAAAAGAATACGATGCAAAAGTCGTACTAATTATGATTTCACAGAATGCGCCAAATGAATCACAAAACACACAAACCGTTTTGAATAGTGCTTAAAACTAACGCACAACGTGACATATCAATCAACATATGACATTACAAAGTTGTGCAACCGTCGCATTAGGTATTCAATTGAAACGCGAGCTCGACACCTTTTTCGGCGCGCGGTATTGTTCTAGATCTGTTTTGTTCGCCAAATTGAATAATGGCGATTTTCCAGAAGCCCCAGAAGCTGGATGGAGTAGGGGAAGTGTTTGGAAACCGAAATCCTCGGGGACGAATCGATAATTGAACTCGACGGGCGTCACTCGTTCGCGCCTGGCAACTGAATCAGCGGGAGGGAGCACGTGTCTCAAACACATAAAGGTTCCTCGATGATAACCACCCCGCAGGGAGGTTGTAACGAACTCAAAGAATATCTAATTATGACTGTGAGGGTGTACGTGATGGCCATTAGGTCGCCGGGTGAGTATGTAGGACTAAAGCCGTTGCGAAATTGGATTACGATACGTGTGACACCACAACTAACTTTTTAAATGTGTCCCGAAAGAACGACACTTTTTAACAAAATAAGAATTAAAAAATGTGTACACCAAAGATGTGGGTTTTGACGCATTACAAAAATAAATACAAAAAAACAACTTTACTGCCACAATAGCAGCTGCCTTTTTATAGTACACTACATGCGGTTACACTTACCAATACCGTAAAAGATCACCTTTAGTTAAAAGTCGTTATTTACCTGAAACAAAAAAAAAAAAACTTTTATTACAAGTTATAAAAACCTAAAATATTAAATATTAGGCGCTTTAATTGCGTTGATACTGATGTAAAGTTAAAATATGCATCAATCTATTATGTGCATGTACATATGTATGGGTTCCATGAATAAACAGAACATGAAGAATCAGAACAGTGACAAAACAGAACAGCGAAGAACAGAACCGTGACAATTCAGAACTGGGGAAAATCAAAGGTAAAAGTGTTTCGTAAATAATGCGTGGTTTTTTCCGAAATTTGACTAATCGGGTGGTACACCTGATTCTCTTTTTGCACAATTTTGAAATAACACGGTACAGGAAAACGGACCAATTATTTTTTTACACTGATGTTTTTGTTTACAAAAAATTAAAAAACTTTTTTGTCACTGTTCTAATTCTTCATGTTCTGTTGTATCATGTTATGTTATACATATTCTGTTTCATCATGTTATGTCATACATATTCTGTTATATCATGTGTTGTTATACATGTTCTGTTTCGTCCGGTTACGGTATGTACATATGTACATACAAATGTATGTATGTATGTATGTACAAATTGGAAGATTCGTGAAATTACACGACATAGAAGACAGAATAAGGATTTCAAAAAAGGATTTAATAACGTGAATCGTATCACGCTGTTAAATTAAACATCCATCATTATTACAGGAAAATATTCGGGTTCACGCTTTCGCTCAACTTGGAATTAAGTATGCGACAGTTGATTAAAATTCAACAACCGTTCAAGCGAACAATAATGGCGAAAATAAAAATAATCGCATTCACATCAAAAGTGACATGTGCCTGGTTTGACTTTAAAAAGCGTACACACACACACACACGCTGGTAAAACTACCCTTGAACTTTTAATTTATTTATAAGGAAGGGGAAACGCGCTCTACGCGTAACTACAAGGAGTTTTATCGCTGGCTAGTTTAGCGGCGAAATGTCAACGTACATATACCTACAGAACGGGGTACCCATAAAAAGTTCAACGCCGTGGCAGAACTATATAGACTTCCATCAAATAATATATAAAAGGAAACGTGGATCGTGGGGAGGGGCTCCACTAAGGGTAGTCTTGGCCAAGATAGGGGGGTTTGGATCCCTTTCGGCGAATGACGTTATAACTTTCGGAACACCCTCGAAGAAGGGGGCCGTGCCGAAAATGATACTTTATGTTTTATTTTATTTTTAATATGACGCCCCTCTCCTAATTCTTGCGAACCGCCCTTGGCGAAAAAACCAGCAGTTATGGCGTGTCGAGTTAGAATTTTTTTTCGCGTAACACAGTACCTAATGGCATACAATGATATTAATTATGAACATAAGAGGACGCATGTGAAAGTTGCGCTCAAGGATCGCAAAGGTGCATGGAAATAAATTTGTATGTAATTTGAATATCGTTAGTCTTATTATCATAATAATATCTGTAAAGGGTTTGTGCGAGCAGACAAACGTTCAGTATAATACTTATACCCTAGTCGG
The DNA here is from genome assembly GCA_022651745.1 of Parapsyche elsis. NCBI lineage: Eukaryota > Metazoa > Arthropoda > Insecta > Trichoptera > Hydropsychidae > Parapsyche > Parapsyche elsis. Next base: position 1,908,403 of record JAGVSN010000006.1, read on the forward strand.
GCCTAGTCTAATGAAATGTAAAACTAAATCGAATGTTTAGGTTAGTTCACTGTATGTAGACAAGTACACAAAAATGAAATTGAAAGTCATATGAGTGCACCTATTTATAACATCGAGAGTTTGTTTAGAGATGCTTGCACAATATAAAAGTCTTTTGTCGATTATAATAATAGGTGGAAACGTTAATATCACATAGAAATGTAGTCCAAAATAAGAGCAAATGCTTTTTAAAATTTTAATTCCAAAGAAAAGGTAATCTGCATTATATTGTGAATTCGTGCGTATAAAAAAACGTACCATTCAACGAAAAACTAATATTTCCAAGAGACTTTTTGGAAAAAATTTAATATAAACGACAAGTAAGCTTTGCTATAAAAAGTCCCCTCTTTAAAAATTTTCAAAATTAAAAACTAGGCTAATTCTGCAGATTCGCTTTGACAAAAGAAATAGTTCAAGCGATTTAAAAAGGGACTATGCTGTTTTTTTTTAATTTAAAACTTTATGTATAAAGTATGTACATCGTCCCATTCCATCAAAAAATATTGAATTGATTAAATTTTCATCGCATGTAGGAGGCGATAGGATCGTGCGTAATATATAAAAAAAAAATCTCGAGGTCGAATTTTCGCACGATCACAATACTTTATCCGCTACGGATAAAGTAAAAATCATTAGAAGCACGCAAAGTGCGTTTTGTTACGAAACGGATAGAAAAATTGCCGCAAATCCGTGGGGCGAAACAATGGATGAGCTAGATTGGGGTAGAAATCGCAGCGGTAGCACAAAACTCATTTTTCTACGGCAAGAGGGTGAAAGACGTGCAAAAATATCCTTACAGAACTAAGTCGGGCGCAAATATAGATAACAATATACTGGAGATACGTGTTCGAGAGAAGCGGAAGCCAGACAGGAACGAATGCCACTTGCATATCGAAGATTTACAGAAGTATCAAATCCAAAAATACGGGATAAAATTCACTACACCAAAGCAATAAAAAATACTTTTGCGGCGATTCTAATTCGAAACAGTGGTTCAATTAATTAAAAGGTCAAACGGAATAAGTGGTTTCTGAGGAAAAGAAACTTTTTTCCATTTATATTGCAGAAGAATGAAAGGCTGCTATATCCCGAAATCCCTCAGAAAAAAATATACACATATCTATACACAAAAGTATAGAATGATACTCGACTATCCCACAGGATAGCACTAAAGTCTGCAGTGCACCCTCTCTAGGGATATCAATTCCCGAGTTTACTCGGGAATAACACACCAAAACATCGTGTATTTTCCAACGCAAGTTTTATTTTTCCAACCGGATATCGTAAACGAGCGAAACTACCGTGCTTAAATTCGTACGTATGGAGTCCTCAAAAATATCCTCAAAAATATAATTTGTGATTGGCATCGGCCTAAAGAGAATTTGTTTAGGATTTAATTTCGTATTCCGAATGTGAGAATTGTCTAAAGTAAGTAAGTACGGTGTTTAATACTGCTTATTCATAGGAATACATCACAGCTGAAAATGATCTCAGAATAATACCCATCACAGTCATCGAAAGTATGGTGAAACAAATATTGAATGAAATAGATCAACAAAAAGATTTGTTATTACTCATTTCACCCAATTGGCATAGGCCTAAAAATAATTGGATTAGGATTTAATTTCGTATTCCGAATGTGAGAATTGACTAAAGTAAGTATGTACTGTGTCACACTGCTTACTCATAGGAATGCATCATAGCTGAAAATGATCTCAGAAGAATACTCATCGCAGTCATCGAAAGTATGGTGCAACAAATATTGAATGAAATATATGTATATAGATCAACAAAAAGATTCGTTTGAATCACACACTGAAAATATACGCAAAAATAATATATTTCATACAAAAATGTATTTGAAGTAGAGGTGATATCGATACGTAAACATATCCGAAATATTCCCATGCGATTCAACAATACCGTGTTTGTGCAGGGCCACGTTCTTCCTGCAGGGAAAAACCACTCGGGTAAAAATTGTAAATCTAGACTTTCAATAGAATAACGACGCGGAATAACGCCCCAGTGTTTGAGAGAAATAATAGACAACGCTTCAAAAGATTTCGAGACAATCGGATGAAAAGAAAACTGAACGGCCGTTGTAATAATGCCAGACTTACAATGGCACTTTCGCGCGATATTTATTCGATATTGGTCGTACATAAACCATCGTCGAAAAATGACAACAATGGATAAATAGATACGTCTAAATTTTCCTTCTTTTAACTTTTACGCTGTCGTAAAGTAATTGAAAATAATCTTTGGGTCCATCGATCGATTGATTCGATTGTGAATTGATCAAGTCGCAAAGGTCAAACGTAAGACGCGTTTAATAAGGTAATCGTATTTTTTCAGATTGATCAAAAGGAAGCAGAACGTGAAATAGATTAAGCCGGATTATTTTGAAGGTAACCGTAATATTGATATGACATAAAAACAACATACGATGTGATAAAAATAAAAGAAATTTTTGTTTACACACGAGAAAATATACAAGATGATTTAATATTTGTTCAAAAACAATACACAACATTCAGAAACATTACACATGCACGAAATTAAATAAGTTTTTCAGTTTAAGATTACCAACAAACTCAATAGAAGTTAAATGAAATGAAGAAATAAATTGCAAAACTTTTATTATTTTCGTCGGAATTTTACATGAAGAGAGAAATGAAAAAAAAATGTTTGGAAACCGTTTGCAACATTTAAAGTAATCAGCGAGAAACGTTACACGTCTTCTTGAGAACCTAAAAAAAAAAGTGTTGCAATGCCTATAAAACCATTTCACTTATGATAATTAACAAAATTCTCACTAGTAAGCTTTGTGCAACATTTTGTTATACAACGGTGCAGTGATCAGTAGACAAGGAGAATCAGGAAAGAGGAAAAATACAATGGAACACATCTCTCGTTATCCCAACATCCCAAGTCCTTGACAATGAGACCTGGTGGCTGACCATGACAAAATGGCAAAACAGCATCCCAGTCTGGACAAGAGATGAGCGCCCATTGTAGCGACCGGTAGTTCTTCCTTTATTCCAGGTGGAGCAAAAGCGCCACCGGAATAAACGAAAATTTCAATGAACGGCGTCAACAATGGCCACATCGACTATAGAAGAAAAAATAAATAATTGTAACAAACTGCAGAAGTGTACCAGACCGGCTTTTCAGAAGCATTGTCGCTTTTGGTGTTAGCACTCTCGCGAATCGATTTTCGCGTGAGACACAATCGCGGCAGATGTTATTTTGAGAAGAGCCAGATTACGAGAAACCACTTCAATCAATCGCGAAGATTCAATTTATATAAAATAATACGTATTAAACTGTGCAGCTACAAGTAGGAAGTGATGATTTCGAAATACCGATAACATTATGTGAGAATGGCCCTTTACGATGATGATGGGATAACGTATGTTAAATAGAAGGATTACAGGGTCACATACAAATATATTGAAATATTTACATAAACCTTTTACATGTTTGCTCGTTACTTTACAAAGCTGCGCCAAAATATTATACATGAAAATGCTCTTCTGACGCCTCTCTCGTCTACTTTTTTTTTTACCGACTGAGAAAATTGCCTTCGGCTATTTTAAATAACAAACGGCATTGTTGCCGGCAGTGAGCCCTTCGGAAATAGCGCTAAATTGAATTTTTAAATTAAAATCCGGTTTCGCTGAAGGTTGTCGAAGTTCACCCTTGGAAGCAAGCAAGGGTGAAGCGAGAAGGTGGTGGTTCTGACGATTGTTGGGGATAAGCAGTGACGCGTAACGCGACAAAGGTTGTGTCAAGCCACAGGTAAAAACGACAAAACCCAACACATGAACAGTATGGCACCATGCCATATAAAACTAGATTATAGTAACGGTGAATGACGAGAAAAAGTTCATAGACGAGAAGCGTAATTTGTGTCATATTATCAAAAAATCATATTAATTAATTTTAAGTGTTGTCGGAAATAAATACTTTATCTATCACTCACATAGTATTCGTGGACTTGAGTTAAATTTGTTTCATATTTGATGATTTCTTTTGAACCATTTTGCTATTAATAATAATTGAATGAAGTTTACAAATCCGGTGAGCGGCAACGAGGGGACTTAGGTAAGTTCCGAAAAGTTTTTTTAGGGACTTAACAATTTGCATAAGGAGAGAAAAGGTGTAGGGCACGAGGTGTCAATCTTACAAAAGGGCAAAAGAAAATTCCCTCAAATAATTACTTTTGTATTAGATGTTAGATTGAGTTTGGCGCACCACAAGGAGGATCAAAAGGACCCCCTCGTGTGTGCAACAAACCAAAAAAAAAAGGAATTATTTTTTTACGCGTGCTACAACGACATGAAAAATTATGAAATCATACGAATGACAACAATCGCAAATGCACAATTTCAACACATGAGATTAATCTCCGGGCAGCGTCTAATATTCGGAAAATTCGCATTCAAAAATAAACATGACGCTACAAAAAAAGATGATCGATAGTACTTTTGAACGTTTCAATGAGACCTATTATAATACGCTTTCGATCGAGTCCATAAAATTGCGTTTGATTGTATGCGTTTCGAGTTCAATTTAGATAGTCATAATGATCGCATAGGATTACACGTTATTACAAAAAGGCGAAGAACATAATACGAAACGCATTCTCCCCTTGAAATTCCGATGTATGTATGTATATAATATAATACGGCATAAACGTCACGACAGGAAAAATTAATGATTCTATAATGACCGTGTATCGGCCGTTTACTTGTGTTAAAGAAGACATGTGTTGTGAATACAATGGGGTGAAGATGTTAACTGAAACGTTAAAAATAAAAATCATAATGGTAAATCGTAAAATGAACTGTATAAGCTATTAATGCGATAAAATATCATACCCGATTCGAGGAGGGTGAGGGAAAATTTTCGAATCTCAAAAATGGTCATTGAAACGTTTTAGCTATCAATTTCGCCATTTGTGCGCTATAATAATAATATACACGAATATTTTCGAATAGATTCGTGCGATTTCGGCCATTTTCTTTATTTTGTCTATATAGCACATAAGTATCAATAAAGAATTACTGTCCTATTGAGTTTCAGTTTGCTTACCCGTGCTACTCGTCTTGACAATTCAACTCGTGATCGTCATTACGTCAACATTAACTGCAAAGGGTGAATGAAGTAGCGCCTCTTTGCTCGAATGACAGTTGTAAATCTCAGTTATGTGAATTTTACGATATGTCGCTCGAGCTAGGTCATAAATAATGCATAACCTGGGCAGGAGGATCGAAAACAGTCGTTAACGTGCGACAGACACCTATTATATTCCTGTTTGGACAAACTTTTATGACGTAGTCATAAATAACGCGACAGTGTGTTATGTGGTCTCCTTGCGCGAGACGATAACTCCTTTTATTCCCATTACAAGTAGTTCCCATAAGAACACCGCAATACGCCCATTTTGGGGGTAAATCAATTAGGAATGAAGTGCCTGGAAAAAATTGAAACATTCATGAATATTGAATTCGCGTTCGTTATGGACACTAATTGCACACTTACGGGCATTTAAACGTGCAATGACGCAAACTCGCTTACGTAGATGTTATCGGTGTATGAAAATAATATTATGAATTTGCGTTCGAATAGCAATATGCATTTGAAAGTCAAATGAGTAGCGATTGCATCACAGCGGCAAACAAACGGAGATCTTTGATCAGACGAGGCACAAGGCAATTTTCGACAAGTTTGTTTCTCACACTCGTATCAACAATCGTAGATTCATTTCGGACACGCTCAAGGCAGCTAGTGGAACATCGAATCGTTTCGGTGCGCGGCGGTAGACTTTGGTTAACCGTTTTGGTCGAAAAAACATGTTTTATTTGTTTAGGACTGTAGAGAGTACCCGTGGCCGTAAAATAACAAAACGATCGGGGTAGTCGACCGGTAGCCAAGTGGGCGAAAGTAAATAAATAGACCGGGTTAAGGGGTGCAACCTAGTGCATCTAGTATGCACCCCGATCTGCATAGAGACCACCCCAAGCCTATTTGTATACACATGCATGCACTCCAATTGGAACTGCACGCATGCGTTACAACATAACGACCCTACCCCCTTCGGCTCGCACTGATTATTATTCTGTTCCGGGTTGTTTGTCTTAAGTACTATGTACTTCTGTCTAGTCGCCCGGGGCTGAAGAGACTGGTCGCATGCACCGCTACTGCATGTAATATGCATCTCTCAAGTCAGTGGAAGAATCGAGCTATGCGGCAAATGCACACTTCTTCTATTGTAGGAACAATTAAAAATTCCTTTGTATAAAGCTCGAAGTTTCGAACATCAAAGTGAACAACATACCTACACATAGAAAGCTCTTCAATCACAAAGTTGTTCACAATAGCTTTTCCTATCCATGATACATTTCCAGAATAGACGTAGGCAACAAGTCAGTTAAAGTTTCATAAACATACCAACACGCTACTTGCTATGTATTTCAGACTTGTTCAGAAACTAGTACACAGTCAAAATGTTGAGACGTTTTGCCTCTGTCTATTACTACACTAGTGTAAGCCCGTTGAATATCAACGGAGCGGTTTCTCATCACCCGTGCTGAAAAATAATATTAAATTTGATAGTTTTATAGTTGTTGTATAGATGGCGCTTTACAATACACAATAACAATTTAGCAAAGTCGCGAACACTTTAAGATTTAATATTGGCCAATTATAGCACGTACGTCATCGCCTCCGTTTGGAAGATAGTGTAAGCACGATTCCTCCCAACCTGGTGATACCGGGTTCAAATCCCACTCGCGCGACCTTTTTGGGTTTTAATTATTTACGTCGGTGAGCGTTATCAGCAAACAGACAGCCAGACGGATTTCGGCTATTATATATATGTATAATATAATGTAGTAGCGCAGGAATCTGCCTTACGTCTGACCGACTGGCTACGTAGCTTAGCCGTGGAACACTCGCATACCATGGCAGAGCACGTACACATATGTACATACACGACAGGGATTGCGCAAAGTGCTCACACTACATAACACAGACACGACACGGGTTGCGCGCTACATAACCTACATAACTAGCTTACACATTTCATGACACGAAATGATAACCACCGGATGACACTGCCAACGGGTAGTAACTAGTTTCAGGATAGGTACATATGTATATGTAGAAGTTTTGTCTTTCCTTACGATTTTTAAAATTAAGTTCAAGTATTAAAAGTATTTAACATACAAAAAAAACTATAAAAATGTGTTTGTTGCTAGTAAACTTCCTTTTGATGTGACCCTTCTAGGGAAGAGAGACGCAAAAAAAAGCACACACACAGATGCCCCAATTCAATCCAGACGACAAAAGCACGATACGAAGACGAAGAAAGGGTTGAAGGGGCAATCATCACAGCAGACAAGACGTAGGATGGATGGATGGGTTTGTAACGTGAGTAGACGACACGTATCCAAAGAGATAGGGCTAATAAAAAGTCGCGGTGCCACTTGACGATCGAGCATGAGATAAGGGATATTATTGAACTCGTTTAACGTACACGCAAATCCCTTTTTTGTTGTATTTTATATATCAGTTTTATCCACGTGCCTTTGTTTGAGGCCTATGAAAAGATCCACACCCTAAAAGAGGTTTTTGCGGAGACATAAAAATGAGTAACGACACGGTAAGCACATTAGCACGGCGAACTTGATCTGGAATATCAAGAAGGAAACTTTCAATTGATAATTTGAACAGGGTAATTTGTGTATAAAGACGTTCATAAAAAAAAACGCCAATGACAGGATATAAATGTTGATTATAACGATGACCATCAGACAAAGGGTTCTAAATTGATAGCAAGATAACGAGATAGGTGGGCGAAATTAGAATCATATACATACATACATACGTTTGTGAATTATTCAGCACAAAAAGTAATGGATCATTTCTCGGTTGATAAATAACACTGAGCAACAAAAAATCACGTTTTTTAAAACACAGATCGGGATTGGTCAATCTTTACTAAGTTTAACCCACTGAATTCGAATCCGATAATGATTTTTGTTGATATGCTCTCGTTTATGAGATATTCGCGATTTTAAAAATGTAAAAAATATCCATTTTTTTGGCGAGAGCATATCGAGAGCATAAACGAGAGAATATCAACAAAAATCATTATCGGATTCGAATTCAGTGGGTCAAACTTAGTAAAGATTGACCAATCTCCGCTCTGGGTATTTTTTGTTGTTGCTCAGTGTAATCAAAGTAAAATAAATCGAAGCATTTGACGCAATCTGATTTAGAGAATAATTTATTCTGGACTCATAATCGATCTCGGCCACCCTTTTCGTATCGAGACTTTTTTAACATATGTAGTTCTATAGCGTACGAGACGCGAAAGGGTCCGTTTAAATATTTTGCACTGTTTTCATTATTCCCATACACAGGTGAAAGAGAAATGAAATAAAAGGAGACGTGTCATGCCTCTGGCGAATTATCTGTACGACATGACCGCCCCATGTTTGCGTCTTTGTGGTACAATTTCATGCCAATAAAAAGGTGAATAATTTCGGTACACTTACACAATAAAATTGAAAATTTTCTACAGACATTCATATTGAAATTGCTCAGTCGTCAGGGATTATTCAACTGTGAAGTGCCAAGAACAGAAATACTGATAAAATTATCTGGTGTAGCTAAAAATACATATATTGCAAATAAAGATAATAAAATAAAAAGTCAATTGATAATGCAAAAGATTCCAACAATTTTAGATAAGTTTCATGTATTTCATCATAGTGAAATTCCTTTTGCATACACACATGTATAATTTTAGGTGGACGAAAGCGGAACGAAATATTAATTTTCATGGAAATCCGCAGAGCGTTTTCCGGAAGTTTAATATTACACCATATCTATCAGTTTTCTGTTGATACTAAAACGTTATTCGAATTACATAAATTACTTTGCAATATGAATTCGCCTTGAATGAACGCTGTTTAATTTGACCAACGGATTTTTTTGTTAATAAAATTTATGACCACAATTGTGTCTCCATATTCGCTATTTAGGTAGGCACTTCAGTGCAATAGTAATGCGGTAAAAGGGAGAAAAATAAATGAAAAATAAAAAGTCGAATGAATTGTATATTCGCGATCACACGGTCCGCTGGACTTAAAGCAGATGTGTTCTTGAATTAGGCAAGTGCAAAAAAAAGTCGCGAACTGTAGACAGGATTCGAGGATGACGAAAAAACAGGATCGCCGCAAATTTAGATCGAGGGGGAAGCTTTACCGATTTAATAAGGGGAGTGAAGAAAACGATCGATTCAAATGCAAGCGATTTACGAACGCAATTTCTATTAGAATTATTCGAATTTTTTTACGATATTTTTTATTACTTTTAAATACCTCATTAATAATGCTTAAAACCGCATTAAAAAAAATAGAATAGTACTACAACTGTAATCAATATATCCATACATCAAAAGAAGAAAATACGTTAACATCGAATTTTCGGATGAACTATAAAAATAAAATTACGCAAGTTTCCTCCGCTTTGTGTTTATTCTGCAGTAAAATAAGTTTTCGGTAAAAAAAAAAAACTATTACCTACAACAAGAAATAGAAAAGAAACTTTGCAATATATTTGATAAAACGTGTTTCTTATATTTTCTTTTGAAATGTTTTCAAACACGCAAACTTTGACGTCACAAATGTTTAAACTTTGCAAATTTGCAAGCGTCACTATTTCGTATTTACAGCACATTTGGCATACCTTGACTCATTTGGTGAGCATACGCTCAAAACACAAGAGGGGATGTATGGTGTAATTATTCGTTGGCAGCAGATGTTTTTATCGTACAAGAATTGTATTGCAATAAATATGCCATCCAAATGCCACAAAAACTGTAAACCACCCAGTAAATACCACCAACATATGAAGGAAAACTTAAACGACGATACAAATTATAATACAGAAGCGGGAACGCAAGAAGAATGACGACCATAGGACACGCAAAAGCCTCGATGGGGCATGACGGGAGATGAGAAAGCCACACCCAAGATTGAACATTTTAATAATGGAGAACAATGATGATAATTTTGTCTAGTATTAAGATGAGATTCTATAAAACCAGGTGCATTCTCGTAAGCCTCATACCATTTACACGCATACACTTTAATTTGCCAAATTTGGTATGAAATATCGAGCAATGTGCGTGTGGTTTATTAAGGGCACGTGTCACCCCAGTAAGCAAGACAGTGCAAGGGCCAGGTGCCGTAATTACGAGTGGCAGGTTTCGTTTTTGAATTTCCTCGTTCAGTTCTCTGGTTATATGTATAATTAGTTCTGTGAGATACGATCGAGTGTATGTATAACGTGGTGGCACGCGCCCTTCACCCTTAAGCCACGTGGTCATCGAAACGTAACGCACGTGAAACGGCAATAATGACACTAATTACACGATACAATTCTGTTACGAGAAGTCAACAAATGAATAAATACATAATACCTGCGAAAATTGAATAATAGCATTTCAAAGTGACAGTTCAATGAAATTGCGAAGTATATACATACATACTAGTAACAGGCTGTTGACAGTGACATCGGATAGTTAGCAAAACGTGTCGTGTGTGTACGTGCCGTGCCGTGGTATGTGATGCATGGGTATCGTTTATGAGCAATTTGCGCGAACCGTGTCGTGTGAGTGAGTGAGCGTACGTGTACGAGCCGTTGCGGGTAATACGTACGTTCCGCGGCTAGGCTACCCCGCCAGTCAGGCAGATTATTGCTGCTATGTACATACATATACTATGGAATCGTATACGTAGAGCGCAAATGTAAATTATACAATACACAATGTGACATATAATAATCCAATTCACAGTAGTTGATGTATGTACGTCGATGGATGATTGTATTAAGTGCATCATTGTTCAATGACTACCATTTCAATGTAACAACATTACTACGTATACAATATACATATGTAGCGTAAGCGTCTGCCTGCCTGTATGTTTGTGTCGTTGCGATTATGCTAGCATTGTCAACATAACATGCAAAACAATGCAACAAGCCGCTATCTGCCAAAGTTGGTTCAAGTCGACAACGCAATTGTATGGCCATACGCCCATTCAATCAACGGTACACTATACAACTGTTTCACGCATTGAACGGGCTATGGGCTGTACTGTTATTGTACAAAAATGAGTGCACACGGGCGGGGTTCGGGAAGTGGAGTTAAAATCTATCGTCACATGACGGACAAACCGCCTTGTTTGTTAATATAAAGGAATTTTAAAAATGTTGTCTCAATTAGTAGCGGTTAAGTTTAATGGGGTATTTCTAAATTTTCAATAAACGAAACGCATTCGTAGCGATCAAATGCATGTATGTTTTTACGGTGAATTCATGTCGCATTAAAATAAACTCGTCGACAACCCTTCGAGAAAAAGAAAATTTTTGTGGTAAACGATGCGTTTAAACGTCTCAAGAAGGGTGGATAGTTGATCGCTGACATTATGAGGTCTTTCTTGTGAACCACACTTTAGATAAAGCGATGCTATTAAAAACAGGGACACTTTTCACGGTGAAGTGGACACAACCTGCTGCCAATCGATAAGAAAAACGTGGACAATGTTAAAACGGTACATAATATTTCGTTGAATAATTGTGGTACGTCACAGAGCGTACAGGCGAATCGTAAATTAAAAACCGCACTAAACTTATTATTATATTTGTACAGTGGGGTAGACTGTGAATAATTAATCACAAAAGGGCGTTAAAAATAAAACGCGCATTGTTCGAATCTTGAAATCGTTTTTAAAACGGTCGCACTTATGCACTTGAGATCATTTTTTTTTCACAATACAATAGCGGCTATTTGTCGTTTTCATTGCCGAATCTTCTTTTGTTTTGACCACGAAAATTCGTTTCGTATGACACATTGAATTGCTCGATTGTTCGTCGTTAGAGGTCTTTGTGCGTGTTATTGTTTCGTTTAACTTTTGAGTTCCATTCAAATCAGTTGGTTGTTGGTTAGTCGTTAATTATAATTCATTTCAATTTATTTTATAAATTTACAGAATATTTATTAAAATAATAAAAATTGTGTATGTACTTTGATTTCTTTTTCATAATAATACCATCTTGTGACAACTTTGAAAACTAAAATTATTTTTAGCGGTTTGCGTCTTTGCTAAAAGTACAATAATTCAGCAAATTGATAATGTTATATAGAAACTCCGTAAGATGGCTCTATACTTTATGGAAAATACAAAAAAAAACATTTATGTTAAAAAATAATTGAAAATTGGCATTCGATAATTTGCTATCGAGCATACGTAATATATTTTGTCGTTAAATTTCGTATTGTTTTTGCATGCAAGTGTCAAAGGTACCAAATGATATGAATTTGTATACAAACGAAATACATATGTACATTTGTACCTATGCATACAAATATGCAAATTTACCTTTTCAAATCTACATATACTATATGCTACGAGTCCGATAGGTATGCAAACAAAATAAAATTGCTTTAAATGGCATGGGGTGGTTATCTAGCGTTGATTACGTGGTCAACCAGATAGCAGTCTCATTCAGTTATCCGATCGAGCTCTGTTCAACCTCACTATCGAATGACAACGAGGGTATATCGATACAGAATAGGTGGAAAATTGCAACTGGCCGAACTATGTATAAGCCCACCCGCCCCGTCCCAATCACGATTTTTATCCATTAAAACTTCGGCGTCTGAGTGTTTTTGTTTGAAATGTGAAAATAAAAACTCCCAATGGCATGGAGATTTCATTGAATAAACTTTAATAAATTCAATTTTGCTGTGGTTTTTTTTTCGTTCCTATTGAAAGGAGGCGGGGAAACAAAATACCCCTCCCTTTATCCTTTATACAACGGTTGTTTCCAGGAAAATATAAATATAACGAATAATAGACATCCACGAGAATCTTGTTATACGATAATCTAAATATAAAGTTTTTTTTAATAAATTCGTCGTGAAAGTTCTATCTATAAAGATACTCCGTATATTTTATGCAACGCATAAAAAATTGACGCGTATGCTGAAGTACGTTGTTAAAAGCGACCTTTGCGATGGCGTCGGTTTATCATTATTGTTTTCGATTTATTCTGAAACAGGGGAAGATGTCTGAAACGTTTTCCAGTCAAGTAAACATTCGACGATCACGGTTGTTTACTTCGAATTATCTTCATGTTCTAGGATTTTCATCGCAAATATTTACCGTTTATTTTCGTTTCGTATAAGCTCGCAAAGATAGGCGCGATACGTACACTATGTATAATAAAAATTTATTATCTCCGAGTTTTTATTAAACTTGTGCGCATTTTCGCACACATTAATCAACCTACATACAGTTTAATTCATTTCGAATGTGATGAAATTTAAGCAATATCGAAAAATTATTCATAGCCTATCTATTCGAATTGCACAGTAGGTACAGAAAAGAAGAATGAATGCACAATGGTTAAAATAGCTCTATTTATCAGTAGAATGGGTTAGGGTGGCGGTAATAAACTTCACATTGGTCTTATTCAAGTAAATCCCCTGATTCGCAGCCCAAAAGAATGTGCTGAATTTCACAGAGAGAGAGAAAGAAAAATACCTTAAATGACAAAGTATGTACATACATGCTCTTGTTTTTATCTATAAAAGTAACTTGTAAAAGAAAAATATAACACGATACAATGTACATACATACATATATATATCATATTTGGATTCATATCAATTACAATAGAAAATTGAACAGGTGATATGATTAATATAAGATATCTTATGAGAAATAACTTATATGTATGTGTTCTGGGCGATAATCGTACCACTTTCGCCGTATGACAAACCGCTGGTCTCTTGAGAAAATCCCCAGAGAAAACCACCGGATAACGAACGACAAGAAAAGCGGAAAAACAATGGCAAATTAATTGCACGTTAAAGCAACACAATAATCCGTTAAATTCGAAAATATAAAGACCTCAAGTAAAAGTTTATTTAATCGAAAATTTATTCCTGTAAATGTGTAAATATATCTACGATAGAGAAACTTTGTCGTTGAGACACACCGGATATTTGTCTCGGCAACAGGAAACAACAATCCAATACTTCCTATCGCAACTGTACGAAAACGACAGATAGAATTTCCGCTCGCAACACCGAAATAGTATGGTAATCACATTTCTGCGACGATTCTATTAAGCGAAATAAACACACTTCAACAACCATAACAAATTTATAATGAAATTGTCATAAGCATATCGGTCAATTACCGTCTAGATTAGACGCAGAACTAGCACAATTACACGCTCATCTCCTTATCAGCTCTCAATTAAAACGCTACGGAACTTCTACGTACAATTTCACGATTCGATTTCGAAACACACGTATTTTATTCCCGCCTGTGCAAAAGTGAAATGATATAATCTGTTAGAGCCGACTGTGGTTTATCCAGGTCAGATCGATATGTCCTGGGACGTCTTGACCTGCAGGCCAACTCGTCACGGCTGAATATCGAATGAGGCATATACATACATATGTATGTATGTACAGTACAAATTGCTAGACCTGCCCTGCTCTCATCTCTTACGAAACCACAAGAACGCCCACGTAAATTCAACCCCAAGAACCCCCACAATTCCCAAGAACCCGAACTCGTGTATTTTTTATGACGTGGTACGTTATTGTGATGTTACGAAGACTTTTATACGACAAAAACACGCCCTTATATTCATAATTTACTCAAACAACCAGCACTAATTGGACTGGCCGCTCCTACATATGTGGTACATTTCAATCACCTATCAAAGTAATTAGAACTTACTCATAACTGCTCAATGTAGTCGTGAATTTATCCGATGGATCTTAATTAGATAAAATCAATTGGAAGACCATCGTCAACAGCCTGCAACCCCTACTCGAAAGGATAAGGGGTAAGAAGATCTTAGAACCTCAGTGAAGTTATGAAACTATCTAATCAACTTAAAATGTACATTAAAGTTGATATTTCCCAGTGTAGGTATGTGATGGAATTGAAATTTCACTACAAAATAACCTACTTGAAATTTACCGACGACATATAAATTGAGTCGGGTACTACACTAAGTGCACTTCCACGTAGGTATCTACAATAAATCATTTTATCGGTACTTCGGAAAATGGGTTAGCGATGGTAAAGCCACTTACGTCGCTAAGAGAATACTTGCATAGTTGCCAGTGCATTAAGCGAGGAGAATTTAATTTGAATGCAATGTCAGTGAAAGTTAGTTTGAAATTAATGCATAAATCTAAAAATATGTACGTATGTAATGTTATGGACAGTTTTAGAAGTGTCTTTTGTCATCCGTTTTGACGTTACACCATTGCCGAGTGGTCCGAGTATGATCCGTATTACGGTAATGGAATATGTATGTAAGTTGCGCGTGAGAACTTCTTGGAAATTTCCCGCAAAGGGATGATTCTTTGTCGAACGACATATAAATAGCCTGGAATGCTATAAGACTATACGTGCTGTACCTCTAAAAGTTGCTCGTACCGATTTAGAATTCCTAAAGCGTGCTTTCCATACGCTGATTACAATGATTGTGTATATTTACACTGTGTAATACGTGTATAGATCCGTGTCCAAGGGGAAATGAGGCTATAAAATAATTCTTAGAAAAGAGAACCTTGCTTTTTTACGACTGCGTTTTCTCAAATAAAAGTAGTAAAAATAACTCAATGAGAAAAATATATTTACTGTGCACGAGAAGGAAAAGCGAGACATTAAAACCGGCCGTTTAATAATGCACATTTCTAAATGGAAACCCGACGGAAGTATGTAAAGCGAAAAAGCACAAGGGCGCATCCGGACGTGAGACAATTAATAAATCAAAATTTCATTACAACTTAATCGAATGTTGTTGAGCAGAACGATTACAGCGTACATATGTACATATGTACTGGCAATGATGATATGGCGTGAGAAAATTAATTGCAAGTATACGTACTACGTTTGCTATGACGAATCACTGTTGTGTCGCTGGCTGTATGGAAATTGCGTTATAATGATCGCGACTAGACATGGCTATTGTTCAAAAATGGTAGAAAGTGCGGTGACCATTATGCAGCCGGAAAATTCAAACACACCACTAAATACATATATGAGATTAGCGATAAATTAGAATAACTAGTTACTGCATAATGTTCACTGATTGAGTATTGATATAGTATCATTACCATGACTTAATTACATCGTATATTTTATATTTTTAGAATAGTCTACGAAAAACCTAATAAATTCCATTAAATACCTTACAGTTGATACCGAAATCAATAACTACATTATCGAATAGCAGTTCCAGTGAGATTGGAAGGACTGGTCACCACATTAGATTAGTGTATCCATGATTTAGTGGTGTATTGTCGATAGCGTGCTTCGTAGCACCAAGGTCGCATTCGCTAGTAACATTTTGGAGTCACGAACTCGCAAATGAATTATACATATTACGCGATCGTAACACAAAACTATTCACCGTATATATTTTGTTGAAAAATCGAGTGTTAGCCATTCTGAACGTGAAACATAATGCTTCAAAGATCGTATCATTCAAGTGCGGACGATCAATCCGCACTGGTTAGTGATAGAATGATGTTTATTGATCGCGCGGTACTTGCAAACCTACTCGGAGCACGGCGAAATTCATCCTGTGGAAATGTCTCAATTTCCGCGAGTAAAGTGGTGCAAAATTTTTTGCGCAGACCGACGTCGGATTGCCAAGTTCAAAACCGTTATTCAGAGTGCGTAAAAAAAATGGGAGCTTACAATTTGAAACGGGTCGAATAAAGGTGTTCGTTAGCTTTACCAATGCGAGAGTCCAGTTTAATGAAGCGTTGAAATCCCAGTTGTGAAATAGAGGGAGATACGAGGGTTGCAGATGCATTTTCACACCCCTTAGGAACCGCTACAAACCCGTGCAGGATGAATGGAAGCATGATGAAAAAGAGGTTTTAATTAAAGACCTCCATGTCGGATAGCGAAAATTTACGGGCGTCGGTTGACCGAGGCGACATTTTCCACGTCTGGAAAATAAAGTTCACCGTAACACGAAAGAGTAGGATTATTCGGTCGTAAAAGAATTGAACGAAACTTTAATTTCATCATCATCTTCATTTTCAGCGGTTCACCATCCACTGCTGGATGAAGGCCTCTCCAATCCTCTTCCATTCCTGTCTGTCTTGAGCAGTCTGCATCCACTTGACTCCACACATTCTTCTCAATTCATCAGCTCATCTTCCACTCGGTCCTCACATCCTCTCGGATACCATTCCAGTATTTCTCGCGTCCATCTGCCATCCATTCTTCTCGCTATGTGTCCAGCCCATTGCCACTTCAACTTTTTCACACGTACTGCAATATCTGCCACTTTGGTCATACTTCTTACCCATGTATGGCTAGAAAAGTTGGTGTTTTATGTAGGTTAAGAAATATTTTAAGTACAAAAAGTAAGGTTTTAGTCTATAATACAATTGTCTTGCCACACCTGGTTTGTTGTGCCACTGGATTTAATATGTTCAGTGGCCAAGATTTAGATAATATGCAAAGGTTACAAAATAGAGCTATGAGAGGTATTTTGAATATTAGTAGGCTAAAAAATATTAGAAGTATGTTAGATGAATTGGGATGGGTGAGTATTAGAAATTGTTTAAAGTAAAGCACATTGTCTTTTGTTTATAAGTTAGATCATAAGTTATTGCCAAATTATTTTAAGAATTATATCATTAGAAATAGTGATATCCATAGTTATTGTACTAGAAATAAGAACCAATTAGTTGTAGGTAGAGTAGGGAAAATAAAGACAGCTGGTGGCGTTTTTCACAGGGGTGTATTAATGTATAATGCCCTCCCTGAGTGCGTCAAGTCTTCTAAGATGCATTCTTGCAAAGTGTGAGGAGACACCTCTGTGAGAGATAGTAGTTATGTATGTATAAGTATAGTGTATAATGCGTAATAGATTTATGTAGTTGTTATAAATATGTAATAGATGTAAGTTAAATTAGCTAATTAGATAATATTATATAAAATAAATAAATAAATGTATTCCTCTTGCGATCTCTTCTTGTTATACCAAGCACACATCTTTCCATGCTTCTGTGTGTGCACTGGATCTTACGTAACATTCTCGAATTTAGCGTCCAAGTTTCACATCCATACGTCATAATTAGCAGTACGCATTGGTCGTATGCCTTCATAGCGGAATGTTGGATTTAAAAACTATGTTCATTCTTCGTTTTATTTCTTCTTTTTTACATCCAGTCATATTCACCAATTGCCCTAGGTATAAATAACTATCAACTATCTCTACAATATGATTATCTACTGTGACTATTTAGTTAAACACAACTTTAAGGTGAAAACCCTTTTGACATTTTACGTATCAAACATCTTACAAATACGATGTCCACGAAGAAAACGTTCGGACGCGGACGTTGCACAAAGATAGTCTTGATCCCCTATTTTCGTGTATAGGACTTTGCTTTGAAAAAGGGTCTGATTAATGCTCCGAAACGTGCGTGTTGCGTGAGCTAGAGAGGGGAAGAAGAGGTCGCATTCAATACTGTCAGATCTCAGAAACTCCTTTCAGCACACACGCTAAAGCCTTACGATGCACAAAAGGTCAAACTATCCCCATTGAGAGTTGTAGGAAAAAAAATATAATACAAAGCTGATATGTAAACTGGAGGTTTTGTGGCGAAATAGTTGCGATTCCCTCCGCAAACACAAAGGGGAAAAAAGCTCAATGCTCGGTAATATTAACCGCATTTATCTGTATCACACGTGTACAATAAAACATCAAAACAAACAAAATGATTCTTAAGGAGGGAAAAAAATAGCGTACAATTCATATTTGAGATTCATTCTTTCGTGCGAACTGTATCCATAGCAGCTGTCCGGGACATATTTTTCGATAGATCAATCATAACGTTCATTACGAGGGATTTGTGTACTTTGCTATTCATTTGTATTGAGAAGAGGAAAAGGGCAGGTGTGGGTTTTCCACCTGTATCATACAAACTGAGAGAGGGGAAAATATACCGGAGTGAATACAGGGATGAAAAGATTTTATTTTTGAGGATTATCGCCAAAACGACACACTTACACATCGTACATTTACATATATGTATCTTATAAAATAATAATAAAAACAGCCGTAATATTCTATTTCCATGCGTAAACTAGATTGATTTATTATACTTTCTAACTTATAATTTAATTTAAAAGGAAAATATATATAACAGTCACCTAACTTTATCGATTATAATACACTCGCGCGTTCTCAAGGTTTGCGCGTTCTCATTGTAGCCGAGCCAAATAAAACCGTGTAAATTTTGTAAAATTACCCTCTAACGAATACTGCGAAATTGACGTGAAATTTGGTAAATTGAACTTCCTCTTTCAGACACGTGATCAAATTGTCGACGAGGGACCAGACCGAACAACCGTCGATTGACGTAAACATTAATTATAACGACCCTCTCGAATAATTGACAACGGTATGTATCGAATCTAAGGAGTGTTAAGTGACCCAATATACGTCTGTGTAGCGTTTTAGCACATCGATATAAAGTTTTGGTATATAAGAAACCTGATTTACGATTGCTTTAGTCATTCACTCGATAGAACTATAGATCGGGAGACTCGTGCGCTGTGCAGTTAAAAGCAACGCACACATTTTTAAGGTAAATGGAAATTTATTATCCATCAAATTATTACCGAAAAAAATCAAGCTAATATTCGTTTAATTCCTCAGATAATCATTTAATGTAGAAAAGACAATATTAATTTTAAAATGAACTCGAAGTTTTTAGTGCTCGTTTTAACGATAGTAGTATCACCAACAGGTACACTTTTTATATGAATGGTTAAAAAATTTCAGTATGCATTCAATATAATGAAGTGTTAATAATTTTGTAATTAAAGTTTTTAGCATAAAATGCTATCAATGTAATAGTGCAAATAATTCGGATTGCAACATTTTACCCGTCTACAAAAGCATGAATATAAGATCGATTGAACCTACGGAATGTGTTGGAGATGTTCGGGGAGAAGCCTTTTGCAAAAAGACAGTTTTATACAGTAAGAACACTAAAACAGAAGGTAAACATTAACTTTGCATATTTTTAATTGTATTAAACTATTTTTAGCATCCGACAACGACGATAACTGGTACCCAAGAGTAGTGAGAAGTTGCGGATATCTGAAAAGTCCAGACGACTGTTACAAATATGACAATGCAGATCACGAAGAGCAAGTGTGCCAGTGTTTCGAAGACGGATGCAATTCGGCATACTCGACAGTTCCAACAAATGCGATGATATTTTTTGTTATTGTAACTTTTTTGAAATGTATTCGCATTTTCATGTGATAACGTTCATTGGCTTATCCAAAATATGTACAAATGTGAAATAAATGTTTTAAATCACTGTGTTTGGAGTCTGACTAAGATTCCGGTTGAAGGAGCTGGGTCACGTTAACACCGCATCTGCCTCATTATAACGCGTCAAGTGCTTTAAATGCAAATTGGTTCTAAACATGTGGGGCGTGCGCGGACACTGAAGTGGGCCTAGGGACAGTTAAGAGCAAATTGAATAACTTCTGCACGGTGTCACATCAGGTAAAGTTCAAAAGGACGACCAACCCTCGTTGTGAATTTGTCGATGTAAGGGTCAAATTTAATTACGACTATAGTCAAACTTGTTGAAAATAAACGCCGGTAGCATAAGTGTCAACACAACAAATTCAATTCAAAACTAGAACAAATAATGGAAAAAGTTTACGACAGATTGCAATTTCACATTACAACAGTGTGCACAAGTGCATTGTAAAATGATGACAGGTTTCCTGTCGAATCGACAACCATGGCAGTACTCGAGCAGCGAATTCGGTACGCGAGACTAGAGAGTACAATAGCCATTTCGCTCAGGGCAATTCTCATTTATCTTCCTTACGCTATCGCGTTCGTAGTTAATGAGTGAACATTAGTTGAACGTGAAACATGTTTTTTTTAAGTATAGTAACCAACTTGTTAAAGCATTACGTGTAACTGTTTAACCCCACTGTTACCGGCGATCGATAGCTCGGTGCACTGAAAAATGAATACACGTATATAAATACAGAAGGTGTGTGTGTGTGTGAGGAAAATTTATCGGGAAATTGGGTCATCACGGTCGAGGAACACTCGAGACAGTTCTGAATCGCGTTACCCAGTCAATTTTGAAGTTTTCCTTTTCTTCCATTTCCCGCTCCGTCTGGAACACTCAATGTGGAATTCAGGCCGAATGAAAAATCCAAGTTTTTGTGTGTAGAATGACGCAACACTAACTATATATACATACATACATATATACATATATACCCGTACGTCTACAATGGATACCCAAATAGAACTGGACCGGTGATTGATTACATATTACCCTTCCATAGAGGACGCGTTAAGTAAACAATACAAAAGAAAAGCTCTGCTATGATTTTCCGACAGACGTATAATACATACATCGAACGTTTGTATACCTATTTTACGAGCATGAAACGTTCCGAAAATCGATAACTCATTTAAGCAAAAGGCACTCCAAAATAATGCAAATTTTTTAACGTGAAAAAATATACTACATTTACCTTAAAATTAAATTTTACTGAATTGTATGCAAATTACTATTTGATAGCTTCACAGGCGTCGAACAATAAATTACACAAATTGTATAGTACAAATATTGATTAAAATATCAAGCTCGACAAAATTCAATCATAATGTCAAACTATGACTTGTATAATATTCTATTATGGAACTTCAGCTATAATTTTTTCCTAAAATCTATGTACATACATACAACACCCACTGTTAAGATATTTTTCACACAACGTACACACACGCATACATTGATTGAATGCGCAATGTGGAAAAGTAGACTATCGGCAACGATATATGTATGTACCTACATACGCCCCATTGCTGATATGCTAGCATTTTTGCACACGTGAATGCGTATGAATATGAATATTTAATGTTCGAATGAGATGAAACTGTTAAACGGGAACCATTTTAGAGGCGGGATGAGGAAGCGAGACCAATTTGAATACTAGATACGACGTGCACACAAACCGGTGCAAAATTCGTTAAATAATTCACGTTTAATCAGAGAGATAGACCGAGGCCGGCGGCCAGGGATAAACTCTCCACAACGACAACAAGAAAAGTCGATGGTAGTTAGCGGGCAGACTCCGGAAAGTGAGGGGAGAGAGAATGGGCAAATTCACCAACACAGCCGTGATATAATTCAAATTAACCTTTAGAATGAGGGTTGAGAGAGAGAGGGAGGATAAGAGAGAACTCCCTTCGGCGAAAATTATCCACTTAGATACCGGGGACATGTCAACGAAGAAAACGGGCGCACGTGTAACCGGATAACGAATCAGTAACTAATGAAATACACAGACGGTGTTTTAAGCCGCCGTTAACGCAATTCCGGCAGCGAAAGCTCTGTATGAGAATAATTAAACACCGGAAAATAAGGGGACGGAAGCGCAGGAAAACACATCAGAAGATTAATCATAATAGAAATCTCAAAATGGCAAGACTCACGTATCAAACACACACTAAACAGTTTTCAAGTACTGTAAGTCAAGTACAAAAATTCCCGATTAACAGGGGGAATATTGAATGCAGATTTTTCCAGTGCTACGAATTGCGTAGCACATTGTCCAAAACGACCCACAGCAGAGGCGTAGCGACGACAACTTCGCATTATTAGCATATATGTACGCGATTTATCACCGAGCGATCGCTGAAGACTATTATGAAAGTGATACTTTTGTAAGAAACCGGTCGGTGTGACGTCACGCACTCGTATAAATAGCGGTCCACTGAGATACATATGTACATGCACTCAGGTGCAATTTGCAAATTAATACTGTCTTCAAGTCTACATATACAAGTACAACTCGATTTTTATACACTTTATAAAGACGATTATAAAAAGATGATTGATGAATGTTTTTAAATAATTTATACCTACATATACTAAATGCCTACCTTATACTTATAATAATCGAACTCACAGTAGTCGATGTACGATCATAATAAGTGCATCATTGTTCAATGACTGCAATTCCAATGAAACCACATTACTATAAATGGATATCAGCGTAAGCGTCTGCCTGGGTCGTTGCGATTACGCTAGCATTGCCAAACATAACAAACAAAAAACAAATTTAGTGGTGTGTTGGCAACAAGCCGCTATTTGGAAATTTCATGGCCATACACCCGTTCAATCAACGATACAATGATTTCGCGTACTGTCGAACGCGCTACGGGCTGTACTGTTGTTGTACTAAAACTAACGCGCGCGGGGGGGGGGGGTTGGAGTTAAAATCCACCGTCATACGACGAGTAAGCCGGCCAGTAATTGTATAAGAACTGAATAAGAAGTATACTTGTTGAATTTTAAATCAAAAAATAATTAATTTTATGGTCTCACCGCCTGGCACTTAAAAATTCACGGAGAGTTCCTGCCGCACTTAAAAATAAGTAGAAAGTTAACTTTTCCGATGAATATAATTAGGTAATTTGATTGCTAACTTGCCAGAGCGCATTTCATATTTTCCATAGAAAAATTTCCATAGTTTGTTCATCATCATCATTTCTTTTCCATTCCTGTGTCGTGAGCAATCTACATCCATTTGACTCCACACATTCTTAATTCGTCAGCCCATGGACTTGGACTTTCTAGCTTTCTTTCATATCCTTTCGGATACCATTCCAGTATTTCTCGCTATATGTCCAGCCCACTGTCACTTCAGCATTTTTACACGTTCCGCTATAACTGCCACTTTGGTCACGCTTCTTACCTATGTATGTATTACTCTTCTTGTTATAGCAAGCATACATATTTTCATGCTTCTCTGTGTACACTGAATCATGCATAACATTCTTGAAGTCAGCATCCACGTTTCACGTCATAACTGGCAGTACGCATTGGTCTTATGCCTTATTTTTTAGGCATAGCGGGATGTTGGATTTAAAAAGTATGTTCATTCTTGCAAAAGCACTCCATTTGTCGTCTTCTTTATATCCACTCATATTCACCAATTGTCCTAGGTATTAAACACCATAGTTTATTATAAGGAAGAAAATAATTTTAGAATAACAATTGACAATATAAATGTTGTTGTCTAAAACTTTTTTGAATAAATTTGAATTATGGCGAATTGTTTTTATCGGCGAACAACAGATGTAGGCCGGAATGTCAGGAGGATGCGACAGACAACCACATGTTTTTGTTTATGTCGACGCGCCGAAGCAACCGGTTTTTTCCGGTTTTCCGAGTTTCGGTCTCGAATGACGAGCAAATAGCGACCAACAGCGGTCGCAGCCGAGGACAACGGAATCGATGAACGGATCAGTCTCATTTACATACAAATTAACGGCGTTAAAACGGAATCGCGGATCAAGATTTTCCGGAAAAACAACGGGTCGTTTGCAATTTTCTCGACGCGGCGCGGCGTCACGGTATTCGCCCGTCGAAACGGTTTAGCATACAATTTGTTTCGAGCGATACACTTCAACACCACAACGATAAAAATGCAAACGTATTCTATTTTTTTTTTTTTTTAATAATACACGTATCACAAAACAGATCCCTGTTTAAAATTCGAAAGGTAAAGTGCCGTAGTCATTTCTCTCCCGATAAGGCTGAGACATATTCGCGGTCGTAAAAATAACGGGCAATCGCAAAAGTGCAAACGATCGCTGTATAATTTCATCAGTCGCAGTCGAGTTGCGAAATTTAACGTGTGGCAAGCTAAATATTTTGAATGAAAGCTTCGAGTGTACGTGGGTGAGTATTTATTAACGCTGTCGAGATTCAATATAACATAATAAAGGGACTCAAGCAACGAATGTACATTATCGAACACGCGACACACCAACGGTGAAAAATCACAAAAATCAATTCAATTTTAATGCATACATATGTTAAATGTGAACTCGCTTTCAAACGGATATGCACACCATTCATCTTGTAACAGAATTCCAATTTATGTCCGCTCCACAAACCGTATAACAATTCTGAAGCTTTCTGACCGCAGGATCCAATTTATTTAGCGAATGACAGACGACGGGAGGAATGGTCGACAGAAGCGGGATACGTAAAAATAGAAAACAATTATTTGCATTTCGAAAAAAGTTAATTGAAACGTTGCACATTGAACAAAATGATTTGATTTTTTCACATGCATGACGCAATACGTTCATATGTATATGTGTAAAAAAGATCTTTTTTTCGAGTGAATCACATCAGATTGTTGGTGTTCAGCCCATTAACCTTTGCATCGTGGGCAATCGTCACACCTCTCCGTGGGTCGAAGAATCTGCTCACAAAGAGCCCACGCTAACACAGTGAGTAGGTATAATAGGTACCATCAAGTGTGTTTGAAGGCAGTGCGTAATTATATCAGTGATGATTGAGGGGAACTGGTCTAACTGTATCGTTTCGAGCTCAAATATGCATAACGGTTAATTTATTAACAGAGGACGTTGATAGATACGCCGCCCCAAAACAAAAATCGAGAAAAATATATTAATAATTAATTAGCCCTACTCGGATATGATTCGAGTTGAGCTTATTGACTCACAAATAAGGAAAAACTAATACGAAATACGAATAGGAAACGCAAACGGATTTGGAAATATTCCCGATGAATGAATGATAAGGATAATCTCAGACTCGTAAAAAGTACATTAGATATTTTTATTCATTTTTAGACGTTTGCAAAAATATTACATTGAGCTTAATCGAAAAATTTTAGTTTGATATACCTATGTACATAGTACATACAATAGTAGGTAAATCACCATCGTGTCCTCAAATCATTTCGCAGTGAGAAAATTCGACGAAAAATCAATTCCATTCAAATCGAAATGAGACCGTTTTGCGATAAAGTACAATAGTTAGCGTTTTAGTCAAAGCAGCGAAGAAATTAAACACAGCAATTTTCTCTCGGGCGCGTTGTTTAGGGCTTTCGAATAATCTTCCAATTCCGTGACTAGGTTTTTTCCAGTCGAAGAGAAGACGCCAAAAGATACACTGACACGATCTTAGAGAGCAATCGTGAGAATCTCGAGGGATATTACAGTTTTAATGGGGTGAGTAATTTCGACGTGATAGTACGTGCCCGCCCGTCTGCAAAATCCACACCAAATCGCAACGATAACGTTAAACGCCGAGCAAAGCGAAAATTTGCAACGTACTGTTTATTGCATGTGCAGAATGGATATTATTGTTGAAGAATCACCGCATCAATACAATGTGTATTAGAATTAATACTGTTCATCGCGTCAAGTGAACAGGTGTTAAACTATATGAACATGTGTATGCAAACGCTAAATTGCAAACTGGTTTCGAATTATACCTGTGCATACATATATAGGTACGTACATATGTAAGAGCATAAAGAGTTCATCAATTTGTTATTTTAATATTGTACACAAACGTTGATTACGTATAGTATAGGTATAATATAATAATAAAAAAAACAAAACACGTTTCATCGAAGTCTGATGAAGACTTTTTAAAACTAACTTTCGTATACCGCATAGTCTTGCGTAGGGAGCATGCGGGAAATCACCGGAAAAGTTTTTCGTGTAAACAACGAGAAAATTGCTTTGGGGAAATGTAAAGAGCGAACACACGGATTATTAAAGTTTTCCCATAATGGTATTTGCAGGAAGATAATACGTTTTCTTACCTGAAAATCGTACATTTGAACGAAGAACTTGAAGTAAAAAAAAATAAACGTTTACGCAAAATTTGCGGCGAAACTCAAGGCTGGAAAAACCACTTCATTCTAGTATAAAAATCACAATGGATCCGTCGAGCAAAATATTTACTATTTTGACACTTTTGCGACAGCCATCAATAATATTGTAACCACAAATAAAATACGCATACATATAAACACAACTAAACACACACGTATACCTATACTATAAAATTTATATTTACTAGTATTAAACAAAAATTATACTAATACTAATTGTGAGGAAATTTTATTCATCTTGTTTACGTTGATAGCGGACAGCATTTCTGCTAGCAGTGCTTGTTTTCCACGAACAAAACATAAATGTGGAAAACATAAGCCTGTCATCAAACACGTTTGCGGGGTTATGAATAAATTTAAATACATATGCGTTATGTGTACATATAATGGTATAAATGCTAGATGAATTTTCTAAATAACAATGCAATTGCACGAGTATGTGCGAAAAGAGTTGGTTGTTAGATTAAAAACTAATATCTCATAATAAAATAAAAAGGATAATGATTAAAATTATCGTTGGTTATAAACGAGAAGAATGAGTTTTCTTAGCGATAATTCATTAGCAACTTTGCGACCCTTTCAAAGTTTTACGAATCGCCCGAAGGTTAAAAGAAGATATATAAATTCTAATTTAAACTTTGAATATCAACGTATTTGAATGTAAATTGTTATATTTCGTACTTACGCACAGCGTACATTCTGGAGAGCGACAAGGAAAATCTCTTACCTGAAACAATAACAAGAAAGTAAAATTAATATTTGCAATTTCATTGAATTATATGCAAAGTATGTTTGTCGAC
The DNA here is from genome assembly GCA_022651745.1 of Parapsyche elsis. Lineage (NCBI taxonomy): Eukaryota > Metazoa > Arthropoda > Insecta > Trichoptera > Hydropsychidae > Parapsyche > Parapsyche elsis. The sequence goes on from JAGVSN010000006.1 coordinate 1,936,112, forward strand.
AGTTTCCGCTTAGGAAAATTTCTCTAAAAGGATTTCCGCTTACTTTCCACGACTCGGAACGTCAACATTATTAATGATCTTATTCTTTCACATTTTGAGCGAACATTTTTATTAAATCACGATTTTCTGAAAAGACTTTTCAAACCATTATACATACATATATGTAATGTAAAAGGAAAACAGCGCAAGATTTCGCTGTCAAATTTTGAAAATCAAAGATCGGAAATTCATCAAAGGAATAAAAATACGTCATACAATAATTTTTGTAGCGAACATAAATTTCCACAAAATCGATTAGAGCGAATGTTTGCGCTCAATGAAACAGAAAATAATGTTCGTGAGATTTTATCGTGTGGAATGACCACACAGAACAAATCGCTTATTCGAATTACGTACTGTAGACATCGACATCGACATCGATTTTCATTGTTTGTACAAGACCATAATATTGCGGTGTATTTTCACCTTTTACGTGTACGCCAGACGAAAACCTATGAACCATCAAAGAAAAAAGTTTAAATTACAAAATATCTCTGCGCATCCAGTACAATGAGACCATGGTAAATTTACGTTCCAAACAATACTCTCGCATTTGAACGGTAAAATCCGTCACGGTTTTCGATTCGACAGATCGTGGCGCAACTTCACACTGAAAAATCGCGCGGTAAAATAAAAACCGCGAAAGCAATTAAACGCATAATTTTAAAGGCGCTATTTCGGAAAGTTCAAAATCGTGCATCGGAGCTGGGTTGGTTATTGTCGGACAATTAAGATGCTAAGAGAAAACGCTTACTTTTCAAAGTCCAACTTGAACTTAATAAACACAACAAAGCTCAACCGGTCGACGATGGTTAACATTTAAACCGACACGGTAGTAGATTAAGCGAGCAGCCTTTGTATGTATGTATGTATGTAGTACTGAAATCCGGTTTTCATCCCAGACAACGCGGAAACAATGAACATACAAAAACAAACCCACATTTAAACTTAACTGAAAAACGTGAGCATTCGAAATTCCAGTTGATCGTCGGTTATGTAACAATTCGAAGGTTCTAAATACGTGTTTAGTAGAAATCAAGCACGAAATTCAATACAGTGACCTATATTTTAGAGATGTTAATCTTGAACCATTTCAAACGTAGCTAAGTACATACATATGTTTAATGTAAAAGACTCAACCATTGACTTAACATAAACAATGTAAAACAAATCACTACGTATTAGAATATAAGCATCTGCCTGCATGCCCACCTGGGTCGTTGCAGTCACGCTAGCATTTTTGTTACTGTGTTGGCAACAAGACGCTATCTATCAAGTCGACAACGGTACACTATACAATTATTATTTCACGTACTGTCACACGGGCTATGGGGTGTACATTTATTGTACAAACCAACGCGCACGAGTGGGGTTAGAATCCACCGTCATATGACGGGCAAACCGGCTAATATTTTTATAATGAACCATCCAAAAATGATGAATACATTTCATTATTTCTTTTAATCTTCACTTTTTATTATTTTTTCTGTCTTCACTAACAATGACTTTTATGTCTAACAATATCTCCCACCTCTTCTCAATTGCAAATGAAGCTGATATACGAGTATACGTTTCTTTTAAAATTCAAGGGTATGTATTTGATTACGCAATCATCTCTGGACAATTTTGAAAATGGATGTGATTTTTCTTGGCAAAAACAATACAAAATAATGGACATAACGGTACAGTGAACGACACAGTGTTATCCACCTCTGACTTCGTTGAACCGGCATGAATGAAAACACTCGACCGTATCAAATGTCGGTTTCCTCCACACTGGAGCTTCTCACTCAGAAAGGTAGCACTTCAGAATCACGGCAGTACAACAAGTACCCATGTATGTGGCATTTATGCGAGCGTTGGCAATGCTTTGTAAAGTCCGCCATTCAATTCTCTTTCAGAGCTATTGTTTTATAATAAAAAGGTTAAGTGTCAAAGGGAAGCTAGCTAGAGAGTAGAATTTCAGCCGGGAACGTCGGGTGTCTCGTTACTTGACAGCATTATGGCAAAATGTGATGCAATCCTTTATTCGTTCGCCGACAAGGGTAAAGTTTTGGACGAGAGACGCGTTATTAACGCCGTTAAGTTACCTTACAAACTAATTAAAGTATACCAAAGGGTAATTGCTTTGTCTTAGAAAGACAAGACTATGCTGCTAGTGGGTACGTAAATTGGATGGCTTCTACAGAAAAAAAAAAAAAAAAACAGATTAGTACAAGATTACAACGAACAAAGACACTGTCTTCAGTATGATAATACAATTTTTTGATTAACTTAAAACCTATTAACTAGGTACAACAACTTACACCATTTTGAAAATATTTCAAGTTGATCAAATCACACTATAGAATGAACATATGGTAGTTATGCAATAAATGTCAATATCGGTCTTAAAAGCACTAATTTCCCTTTGAAGTTTGAGTTCGCGCGCGCTCATTACCTGCTCTGTTGAATATCGCATAGGTACACCATCGAGCGTGTAAAATTGAAACAAAATTTTGAGCACTGCGTTATTTAATCACAAACACACAATATTGAGTAATTTGAAAACGTGAAATATAAGGGAAAGGCGTTGTAATTAATGCAATGTGTTCATTCAAAATGTTTCCCATAACTCATTGTTCTCGGACGAGTCTGAATAAATGACTTACGAATAGAACGAATGTGAAAGCAACATCGCAGAAAATTGAATCATTTATTCGAGTACTTTGTGTGAAACAAATAGGCTTAAGTAGCTTCATCTAAAAAAAATAATAATACGTAATTTATCACCACATTACGGTGATTATTTACATTGTCGACAAAATAACATTGTTCAAAGCTCTATAGGTGATTACTGCACATGTATTATTAATAAAATAGACGTAACACAATTAAGCAACAAAAGTATGAAAATTAAAAATTTAATTTGATAAAAATAAAATTATTTTTAATGAACTTTGCACGCAAAACGTAGTCAAAATAGATAATAATATTGTAGAGATAGTTGAAAATTATTTATACCTAGGGCAATAGTGAATATGACTGGATGTAAACAATATGAAATAAAACAAAGAATGAAACTAAATGTATGTATGTATGTAGAATGGAGCGCTTTTGGAAGAATGAACATACCTTTTAAATCCAACAACCCGCTATGCTTAATAAAGAAGGCATAGGACTAATGCGTACTGCCAGTTATGACGTATGGATGTGAAACGTAGATTATAAATTCAGGAGTGCTACATAAAATCCAATGCACCCAGAGAAGAATGGAAAGATGTACGCTTGGTATAAAAAGAAGAGATCGTAAGAGGAATACATGAGTTAGAAGCATGACCAAAGTGGCAGATATAGCGGAACGTGTGGTATCGAATTGTATCCGAGAGGATGTGGAAGAAAGCTAGGAAGACCAAGTGGAAGATGGGCTGATGAATTAAGAAGAATGTGAGGAGACAAGTGGAAACAGATTGCTCAAGACAGACAGGAATAGAAGAGGATTGAAGAGGCCTTCATCCAACAGTGTATGGTGAATAGCTAAAAATGATAAATCAAATATATTGTACACAGAAGTCACTGAATTATTGATGTACGACTAAAACGTTATCCAGTTTAGTTTCCTGTCGAAATTGCACTGCGACGGCAAAGGAAGCGAGTTCAATGCATTCGATTATTGCATCGAACTCTACAAAGGATGCGTTTTCGCGACAGCGCATCCAATCGGGTCGACTTCCTTTTGAGCAAATCCAGAAATGGAAATGAGAAATTTACCATTGTAAATATAGCAAACGATCAAGTTATGGGGGTTGATGCGACTACACTGGGTCATCACGCTTATTAACTAATTCATTCGCCCCGTGAACATTTCAATTAAGTTGATGGGAAATGCGTCGGAAACTTTAACGATCGTGTTTCTCACAAAGGGTTCTACCATAGGTACATATCGATCAATTTGTTTGTATGAAATACATCGGCAAATTCAGCCATAACCATTCACAGTTTTACATTCAAGTCTATCGCACCGATTTTATGGCGTAATTTCATTTGAGACGAAGCGTAATAACATTCGCCGAATCTCTACATAATTAACAAGTTAATTTGATAGGATATAGATTGCTTTCGTGCAATCTATTGTAATTATGTGTATAGTCAGTCTCCATCACGCAACACACAATTTCGATTCTTATTTTCGTGAAATGTTCGATCATTACGGGCAAATAACGACGATGGTAATTAGAAAGTGCCAAATGGCGTTTTCGATAATAACATTGGCGACGTTCACGAACGTAATATGAATCACGAATGGCAACATATCGATACTGACGATTCAATAGTTAGGTTGGCAACTGCGTTATCGCAGTGCTGCGGTATCGATTTGACGTTTCACCAACGATCGAAATGCTATCTTTAGTCTCTGGATAAAATTGTGCGGCAGATTCTCTTCGTTCAAATGCAAATTTGCAGAAAGAACTATGCAAACGTATGCATATGCGTGTCGAACAATGAATGCACTTTATCGCAGAATAACTTGGGAATCGCTACCACGAAACGATCCGATCGTAACGATCGCGCATTGATGTGTAATTTTAGATTGCGGAAAGATACAGCAAGTTCCCAATATCTCGATTGAACGTGACAATTATATATGACAAACACTACTCATCAATGCACGAAATATCTGAAATGCCAATTAATACGCACAAATAGTTTACAATCAGGAATTGTAATCGTATTTTATAGTAAAGCCATACATGCTATACGGAAGCTTATAATGAAAATATGAATTTAATTCGATAATCCGATTATGATATTGGTATTCCATGATGCAAATCAGACAACGGAATAAATCAATGAATTGACATAAACCAAAGTACATGCATGTTATGTACCTATGTATGTACATCAAATCGGAATTTAACCTAAGTTTGCGGATTGATCGAGTTAATTGTAGTAACTTAACGCTTTACACATTACCGTTGCGTTCGAATTCACATACAATTTAATTAGAAAAAACACACCTGGTTGACTAAAGTCATAACACGGCATAATATAGCGTTACACCTCTTAACGGCCGGTTAAGCAAGCAACGTATCGCGATGTAATATAATATCAGGTACATAGATATTACACATACACGTTCTAAATATAGGTATAAACGACAATGAGTTGTGGGGTAGCTCGGCACCCCCTACATTCGGTATACCCGCAAAATTATATCGGTGGCAAACTTTAAACGGCTAAAATAACCCTCTGTTGGGACTTAAAAGGGCACAGAACAGACAATATCTGCAACCCTACAGCGAAATTATATTACCTCAAAGCTGGCCGCTTCAGCAGCGGTGGTTTCGCGGGGATGAGGGTTAAATTTAATAAAAATATTTTATTGCACGTTGTATTATATGTATGTACTAGGTGCGATAATTTCTTTCTGAACCTGAGTCGTATAATTGGAGTTTAATACGAAAACCTACGAATGTACCTATACAATATACATACATACATATACGCAATGAAAACGACACAATTTGAATGAAGTCTTAACATTTTCACGTAGAATTCTATGTAGTATGAGAACGTTTAATTATCTCGTTAGTCTTATTGACGCATTCGTATTTGCTCGTTAAATTGTTTCACATCGATCGTTAAGGAGAGCGGATTAAAAACTTTTGCTCCGTTAAATAAAATATGATTTATTTTTGATGAAATTCGTTTGAAAATACCTAAGAAAATCTAAGCTAATAAAAATAATGGAATATTCACCCTATTATATAATCATGTACATTGACAAAAGGCAAATATAAGTTTTTTACAAAGTGTGACTCGCACAGTTTTCGAAATTAACGACTTAATGAGTTACACCAATATTAGCGTAAGCGGCTGCCTGTCTGGGTCGTTGCGGTCACGCTAGAATTGCCAACATAATGAACGAAAACAAATTGTTGTGTCGGAAACAAGCCGCTATCCGCCAAAGCTGGTTCGAGTCGACATCGCGATTTTATAGCCATAAACCGATTCAATCAACGGTACACTAAACGATTGTTACACGTACTGTCAAACGGGCTATACTGTACTGCTATTGTACAATCCAGCGCGCACGGGTGAAGGTTGTCGTTAAAATCTACCATCATATGACGGACAAACCGTTTAGTTTTTAATAATACTGGTAATTGTAATGTAATATTCATTATGCGATGAAAATACCTGGTTATTGATTTTAGTACAGATTACATAAACAAAATAATATTCTGAAAATATATACGTACATATGTATACTTAAATAAGAAATAGCCAAAGAGGACATGGAAAGAAGGAAATTACTAGGCGTGTCCGAATCGGTGTTATTCGATTGAAGGGAGTGGCATTATCACATCGCCCTTACCAAGTAGCCGTAGCACACTGCTTATTCAAGATTGATTCGACACGCCAAATTAGGCAAATTCCTATTTATATGTACATATATGTATGTACATACACTCGTATGTATGTTTTCATCTATATTATAAACACGTATGTATGTATGTATACCTACCTACCTATCACTAGTGTTATAAACAGGAATATTGGCACACTGTGCACGTATTTTGTTTTAATGGATGACACACGGGAAATTGCGTTTTCATTCCATCACCAAATATGCAGCGCGTCAATGATCCTCATTGTTATTGTACGCTTTAAAACTCTTCCATTTAAAACACTCGATAAATTATGTATTACGATTTTCAATTCAGTTGAAAATCGTTTAATGCATTTGATTGAATTACAGGGGCTAACTCTCCATATTATAATGATCCATATTTATTTTAACTAGATCAATGTTAAATCGTTCACTATTAACTAATCAACAAGACTTGATACACACGCGCGTGCACATTGTACGCCGACAATGGAATCCGCTCAATAATCCGTTTATTCAATTACGCCTGTTTTCCACGTCATATTGGATAACGAGCGACTAATGTTATTATTCAAGATGCGAAAACCAAATAGCACCAACAGTTGCGCATCAATAGCAAAAATGCAATCGAATTCTAAAATATGCCAAGAACAAAATAAATATACATACCTACGTTTATCGTGTCCTTGGAGCAAAAAGGTAACATGTTAATGATTTTGCGAAAATCAGATATGAATGCAACTTTGTTCCTCTTTAATTACCTACTAGTCTATGGCCATCGACAGTGTCATCGGATTGTAATCATTTATGTACCTATAGTGTACTTCAAGGGTGCTCAACATTTTTCAGTTTGGGAGCTAATTTTTATAATAATTTGCATGGCGATCGACTTTCATGCAAGAATTTAGGGGGAGGTTCGGATATACTAATAAGGATCTTATAAGAATTTTTCAAAATTTCTCGTACAATTCTTTTAGTAGGTACATGTGTATTTATAAAGCTATCGATAAAAATATGCGATGAAAATATAAACTCATTTTCAAATAATTAGGTTTATAATTACTTGTATCAAAACGCAAATGGCCATCAAGGTGATCGTCAATCAAACGTGTCCGTTGAATACAGTCGTTTAAATATAGTTTCTCATTAAGGACCCATAATAATTTCGAAGCAAGTATGCGGCATTGTAATAGAGCAGATTTTAAAAGTTCCAAGAAGTCCTTTTGACTTCTTATAACAAATTAGCTAGTGTAACTGAGAACCAATGATTAGACAAATGCATAACTGAACATAACGAAAACATAACTGTCCTATCCCGACCGAAAACACACTTCCTTTGGCCATTAACACTTTTCGTTACGAGCCCAGGAAGACCGTATAGTCATTGGCCGAGGATTAGTAAGCAAAATTCACAAAGCAAAATCGTAATCGGGATAGACTAAATTTGACTTAAATTTTGCTATCGACTGGTTTAAGTACCCATGGCGTATTTAGTAGTTCAAAATGTAGTATGAAAAATAAAAATTCGAGCGATTCGCGCTACCCATGCCGTGAGTGTATAACTTGATGTGTACGTTCCGTGAGTCTAGGGTCTGCCAGCCAGGCAGACCCTGTGATCTTCTATCGTAGTAAGGGGCACATCCGAATGACGTCACAATTTTTTATGCACAAGTGACAAGTCTGGCCTTTGTGCATGCAATTTGAAAAATGTACTTGTATAAATGCAATAACAATGAAATAGGATCTAAAAATCAAAAGTACAATATGTACAATTATTATTTTTATATACATACATAAAGTTGATTTATGACAACCAGTACGAACTTTAAAACTGCTGCCCTGAACAATTTACTGTTTTGGACATGTCACCTTCGTGCTCTGAGGACGCTATATGTAAGTATTTTCAATAAAAAATATCAAATACACTTTGGGGTCATACAATGTATTCAATTGGTAACTTTATTTATGTGCACAATCGAGCCAATGAATGGATGGCTCATTTAATAAGAGGTGGAGAAAAAAAAGCCGATAAAAGCATAAAAAGCATACTACTTCCGCTCCCCATAGAATCCATGACATTTTAATGACATCCGACAACAAACAGCTAAAGACTATTATAGACACGCATGAGTGACATCCCACTACTCACATTAAATGCTCGATATTTCCATGATAAATAATATCAAAGGATTAAAGTGATACGATGAACCTTGCGAAGTACCTGTGCACGTTTTGCGTTAGATATACATACATACATATTTTGTGGCGTCAAGTGCATGTTAAAATTACCCATGATGCATGGCAGATCATCGTACTACTTCAACGTTTCACCAATTTCGAATACATGAATAAATATGCAGTTAAGAGCTCGTCACGGGCGTATTTTCAATGGGCACGCTAATAGCTAACGATAAACCAACTTCAGCATACAAACAATCGTCAGTTTCAGCAATTAGACTTAAAAATGAAAAGTTGTTTTTTTTACTACGTTTTCAATAATAGAAGAAATATTTTTCAATATATGTACTATAATTGCAAACTGAATAGGCTCTCGTGCTACGGCTCAATTAATTCTATAAAGCGGTATAGAGATTACCTAGCGGTTGATTGTTGATTTATGAATAGGGGTAGGGTCGATCCTTTGAATTGTGAATATCAAATGATGGCGCTTTTCAACATATACATACATACATATGTAGGTACACACGACTATGAAAATATCAGGTATAGTAGGACATCGTCTCTTCAATGTAATAAACAAAAATAGGGCGATATTTAAAAAAAATCGGGTGTGGCCAACCCATGACTTTATCCATATATTTGAGGAATACAAAGAGTCACGAAATTAATTTTTTAATGTTGAATGCGCCGCGCGTATAAAAAAAACGATTTTCGGCATATATTCAACTACCACTTCCGGTCGGCGGTTTTTGATCAAAACCTTATCAAATCTTAATTTTTATATGAAAATTATAAATATAAATTTTCGACAAGGAGCAGTTTCAGAAATATTCTGTGGTAAACTTTTTGACAAAAAAAACCTACTTCCGGTTGACTGATTTTAATGATTTTTTTTTTGCTAAATAGCAATTTTTCTCGGAATTTCAAAATTACAATATTGTGACGATACTACATATTTAAAAGGTCGAAAAAAAAAAAAAAAAAAAAAAAAATCGTTCAAGAGTAAACTACCATTTTCGCTAGTCAGAAGTTGACTAAAATCACAGTATCTCTTACGGCTAACGTGAAAACTATAGATATGAAATTTCGACAAAATTCCCGGAGCCGTTTCGGAAATATTCTGTGGTAAAAAAGAATTTTAGAATTTTCTACAAAGAAAAAACCCTACTTCCGGTTCACTGATGTTGACCAAATTCGTTATGGCTCTTACACCTTACGTGGAAATAATAGATATGAAATTTCAGCTTGATAGACTTGACAGTTTCGGAGAAAACACGCATACAGACACACACACACATAAGTACACAGACATACAGACATTTTTAGAAATCATGAAAACGTGATCAGGGGATGATACCTGATACAAATCAGTCAAAATCTCGAGGTCGAATTTTCGCACGATCACAATACTTTATCCGATTAGGATAAAGTAATAAAAATCATGGGGATGAAGTGAGAGTAGCGTGCGCTAGCGGTGTTTCCCATTTTCGACAAAATTTGTTTGTCAAATAAAATTACCATTTGAAGCGACATGGCAGAACCAATTGGCGCCCATTATGTAAATGTAGAGTGTAGTGTGCGCTCCTGCACTTCCCAAAACTCGTTTCGCGTAGCGGTATCTCCGGAACAAAACGGCACAAGTGCCATAATCGACCGCTAGACTCGTGTCAAATTAATGAGTCTACGCTTGCGTATGGGTCACGATCGAAATCAGATTGATTTATCAATTTCACATTGAAATAAATTAAAAATGAAGCATCAAATAATCAGTACACATACGTATGTTCATGTGAATATGAATATCATAATCCACATATCGTCATCATTTTCGACCGTTCAAATCGGGATAAGTGCATATTTGGAGTTCACACCATGTTCACACCAAAGCACACAAGTCAATTCATCCACTTGACTCCACACATTCTTCTTAGTTCGTCAGCCCGTTGGTCTTTGTAGCTTTCTTCCACATCCTCTCGGATACCATTAAAGTATTTCTCGCGTCCAGCCCACTGGCACTTCCACTTTAATCACGCTTCTTACCCATGTATTCCTCTTGCGATAGCTTCTTGTTATACCAAGCATACATCTTTCCATGGTTCTCTGTGTGCACTGGATCTTGCGTGGCATTCTTGAATTCAGCATCCACGTTTTACATCCACGCGTCACACCTGGCAGTACGCATTGTTCGTATCGCTTCTTTATTACGCATAACGGGATGTTGGATTTAAAAAGTATATTCATTCTTCCAAAAATGCTCCATCCTAGTTACATTCTTCGTTTAATGTCGTCTTGTTTACATTCAGTCATATTCACCGATTACCCTGGATATAAATATGTAACTAGCAGCTATCTTTACAATATTACTATCTACAGTGACTATGTTTCGAGTGCAAAATTAATTAATCATTCAAAGAAAAACAAAGCGGTGGCGAACTAAGAGCCTAAAAACCAATTGAATACAACGCATAATACGTGTACGTAATGTATAAAGGATATGGAGGTTTATTCCACTGCAATAAATACGGGATTATAAAATACCTGCATATATACAGTACGCATGCAAGTATGAAAATCTGATAAAGACAAACAGTGGCATAAACGAAGTGAAAGTACTTCCGAAATTGAAGAAGAGCACCCCGAGGGGTAGGAAATGATATTGGGGAACTTTTTCGCGAAGCAGAGGGGCATTTTATGCACGGAGAGAGAGAGAGAGGGGTGGGGAGGGTCGATTTTCGCAATTCACGTGAAAATTATCAAATTTTCCGGCAAACAATTGCAGCATCAACCCGCATGCAATACGCACAAACGATCGTTTATTTTTAACGGTACACAAACCAACGGTTAATTCACGTACTCTTTACAAATATCAATATGTATTGAAACGATCGAAAACATTCACCGCGCTAACGGTACATGCAAATCGAAGAAATAAATAAGCAGATATTGTTCTATTGCAAAAAAATATATGCACAATAAAAAATAGTGCGCGTATTGAGTTATTGTTGGATATTGCTGGTTTGAAATGAATCGTAGACGAACGCACATATGTACAATGAATATGCAGAACCTCGTATGCAAACTTTACATACATACATATGTATGTACATATATCCATTTAATGCAACTATCGAACGTTTTATACATAGTGTCTATATCTCTACATACACATGTCAATACACAAACGAAAAGCATTCTCAATTGTAATCGTTAATATTAAAATAAAGTATACATTTTCCATTTAGAGATGAAAAATTTGAGTTCAAACGATTCACGAAGAATTAATTAGATTAAAATCTGCTTTTAAGAAAATGCCCGCAAGGCTTTTAGCCCATCCGATCAAATTGAACGTGAATGTGTGTATGTAAAAATGCAACGGAGAATTTTCACTTTCCCTATCTTGCATTTAGATCCCCTCGATTAATTTGTTACGCTTTCCCGGGTTACGCTTCGAGGGGGGGAAAAACTGAGGAAATAAGACATTTTAGCAAGGGGGGAAAAAACTTGTATGGTTCGGCGAGTTCTCTGGAGTGTATTTCCTGTCTTACTCTTTTAATCTCGAAGAATAACATTTTTATAGTTACAATTTAGGTTTTGAAGAAAAGTTTAGAAAATTGAATATCCGTTATGAATACATGATATTTAAATTAATAATTTCGATCAATAACCAACCACCCATGTAGATATTTTCCGTAAAATAAATATTGGCTTTTAATTACATTATATGAAAATAAACTCGACTCGCCTTTGGGGATAATCAAAATTTACGTTGTAAATATTTAATATACCTATTTTACAAACATAGATAAAGTACGATCTGACAAACTTCAGTTTATTTATTTCAGTGGTGTATGTTTTATGTATACCAAATTCAAAAGGGCGAATTTCTACATAATATACACAAATTTTCGAGCAAACGCACGTACGTGTGTACGTATGTACGTGTATCAAAATACGATAACCATAAAATAATGTACGTGGAGTAATCATAAAAAAAATGCCTGAAATATTTTATATGGCGTTAGGGTCGCAGTCCCACGGGCACATTGAAGAGTCCCAAATAAAACGAAAGAAAATTTTTACATTTTTCGTGAGCCACAGCACCGATACATTTTCGCATCCACTTTGCAGAAGCTTGTAGGAGAAAAAGAAATGATAAAATTGTATGTAAAATAAAACGCGATGGTCCTATGTATAGTGGCTAAATGGACGCATAAATATAATAAATCAATGTAAAATTGAAACTATGATAGTAATTGCATAATGTCTTCATATATGTATGTATATGTATGTACATAGGCTGTTCCTCCTACGTGTTAATCGATCTTCAGATCTAACCAATACACTCATGTTCACATAAATTATTATATGTACTCAATTCCAAGTGTCAATGTATGAAAAGTGTAATACACTCACATAGACACGGTCAATTCTATTGAAATTTGAGGCATATTTCATTGAGTAAATGACATCGAGTCAAAGGTTGCCGTCATGGTAAATTCGGGGTTAATTGAAGTGTTAACACACATTTAACAGTAAATCATCATCTGTCCTACACGTACATACATATATAGGTAGGTATGCATATTTAATCAAATCGATTGCGTTACATAACTAACAAAGTAAATAACGATACTTTTTTAAGAAGTATTTCGACAGAATCCCAAATCTCTCAGACGTAGGGCCAATACATATTGGACACATTACGATATGTGCAAATAAAGCTATGGGCGGCTTTGTCCACTCGTAACATTTTCGAACCGTATCGAATATACGCGAGAAACGTGAGGATTTCAAACAAACGAGAGACTTAAAGATTAATGGGGGAGGATAAGGTAGCACCAAAGCGTTCGTATGGCGGCTGAATTTCAATGAACAATCTGGCGCTTTCGACAACAACGCAAAATAAACAAACAACTCACGCGAAAACTTGGGGAGGCGGCTAGTAGGAGAGGGATAAAAACTAGCGTGGAAAAAAAAAACGAGATGAAAATACCAATAAGATAGAGAGCATCGACAAATAAACCAAAGTCAAAATATGCACGACTTCGACCCTTACGGTACGAAAAAAACAAAGACGACGGCAGAGCTACACTTCAAACGTTAGAACTATTGAACTATTTCTCAATGTGGCTTGTTAAAATAATTAATCGCAACGAAACGAGCTGTCGACATATGGCATATTGTAAACCGACCAATTACTACCGCTACACTTTTAATACCACTATTAAAATAGAGGAATAGCTTTCCTATTTGAAAAGTATGTGACGTGAGATTTTGTCTGAGAATTCCCAGCGACGCTGTTTATTTTCAGTTGAAAAGCCCTGAATTCCAATACAATTCAGAGATGTTATGCATATACGTAGTATGCATACGTGGAGAGCATATGTTCTGCGAAGGTGGGCAAGAATAGAAGTCTAATTTTGTCGCCTCCGCTTTCGTGACGGCAATTGGTCTTACTCCTGTTAATATTTCTGACATACCACTCAAAACGCACCAAAACAAGAAGCAGGCGATGAAAAAACCCACAGAAGATACTAAAAATACCACCTATTTACGGTGATCGCATTGCACAAATCGGACGAACGTTAACGGATCAAAATTTCGTAAGAAACGATTCGCTTCTAAAAGGTCACTATGTATTATGGAAAGTAACATACATATGTACGTATTCTAATTATAAACTACGCTTGCAATCATTGGTAGTAGTTTAATAGTAATTCGAAATAACACTCAAATGGTTATTTTATAGCTATTTGGCGACTTCGCAATTTATTTATCTAAGCCGAATTTATAAACGGAAATCGTAGCCATTCGTAGATGCACATTTGCGCAAGAAAGAAGAACGAAAATAATTTAAATAATATCGCACGGGACCAACTGATGCAATCCGCGATAGTACGAAAATTATACCACATTTGCGCAAAGTTTGCATAGTACGCGTTTAAAATTCACATTGCGTTCGTACGATACGAGATTGGAAAATTATGGTACGAAAAGCGTTGTATTTATGGACGTTCAGATAAAAGAACCCACGACTTGATTCGTAGTTATGGTTGACGACCGCTTTTAGCTGCGACACGAGAGCAGACCGGAAGCTGAGCATTTTCCTCGGGTCACTTACATACGTATGGAAGCTTCGAAATCAAACGTCTGAAAATAGCGTAAATAACGAGTGAAACTTTTCTAAACATCGGTACGCTTTCCATGTTAAATTAGCAGAGCATGCGTATGATCTCGACTAAGTGGTTTTAACAGCTCTGGGTCAATTGGTCGATCCCGAGGTTGATAATACGATATTTTAATTTTATGCCCAACGATTCCATTCCTACTTTTGAACGAGTGCTAGACGAAATTTTGAAGTGAACGATGATGAGTATTAGTACACTTCGATGAACATGAGGAATGATGCCAGAACCCATCATCATCCATCTACACTTTGAGAGATCTCGACTTATAGCGAATGTATGTTTGTACAATGTATAATCAATATAATAAACGCGCACGCACGACAATGTATTTCTTTTCCAACTGAGAGCTTTTGTTTGTATCCTATTCCCTTTGGACGAGATAATCCCTTTTATACACACAATACTGCCTTAATGGGTTGTCTGTCAACTGGTGGGTTGGATGTTTCTTAGAGACGCTGGCTGACAGGTCTTTCAGGATCTTCGTTATACGCGTCTACTATATATCATCCGAGAGTAGATATCATCTGAATTTTAGCTAATAATTATTATATTTTCACTAGTGGGGTATAATGCGTTAACACTAGTCCGTTTATCATTATCTGAAACGAAAACAATGGCATTAGATAAGGTTACTATTGGAAAAACGAGGCCAATATCGGGAAAATTGAGACGGCGATGACTAAATGGATCGTATTTGCCCTTACTTGTTTCAGTTTCAGTGTCAACACTTTTAGACAAAAGTAAACATAAATCTACTGTCGGCTAGAGTGCGTGGCGTGGAAAGGCGACAACTCAAATATTAGCTCAAAAAGATTGATGACTAACGAAAACGAAGATTCACCGTATGGCAGAAGGCAAAATGTTAAGGTGTAACATTGATAAACTTTTGTTTTAACATTAGCAAAATATTGACATGTGAAAACATATTCATTCATGTGAACGGCCGTTTAGTGCCAAAGCTTATATTATCTCAATTCTAAAGTGGAGCGATAACAAGAATTTCAAATACTATATAATAAAACAAAAACGAATGTATGTACATATGTATTAAACCACTTCCTCTGCATATCAACACTATCCATTTTAGATTAAAAATAGTAAAATTAGTACATACTTTGACTATAATGTTTTTTCGATCAAAAATGGAGGTTATTATTGTGATTTATTATCACGGGAAATAAAATCAATTAAAAATCAACCAATTTCTAGACAATTTTTAATACCTACTCAAGTAACACCATCAGTAAATTTACATAATTTAACTTTGATTACACTTTATTACTAAATCGTGCACATACCAGTACTGAAACTGGGAAATTCGCGACATTAATTCGATGGTTTATACTCGCGTAAGCAATTTCTGAGTACGTGTAAAGTACATATAATATTTATATGTGTGCCAAAATTTCAGTAGGTACATACATACATATGTACATACAATGTATAACATATAATGAATATTAGTACACGTAATCAAATATTTGCATATTAGAATAATGTTAAAGGCAAAAAATATCAAAACAGTCCGACAAGGCGAAAATTTATGTCACACATTTGACTATCGCTCTGCTCAAACTATCGATTGGCACAAAACGGGCACACATGTTGCATTTTGATGAGGTCGTCTGCAAAAAAGTCGTTTCAGAATCAACCTCTACCAAAAATCGTTGTTTGTAACGAACATGTACATACATATGTATGTATGCATCGAACATTTTAACATTGCGAAAATGTGCTAATTATCTACCATCACATTTATGAAACTAAGTATTTCGGTAAACTATTGTTGCTGACAAGCGAATGATTGACTGCTAATTACCACGCGTTCTTTGATCCCTAAAGTTGTATCGCTGAATTCGAAACGATTAATTCGTCAATAGTACTTTCAAAATGAAAATACACCGGGAAAGTTGATTGTCAAATGCAGACATTTTCTTTGAAAAACGGCGCAAAACATCGTATAATGTTTATGAAATTGATAAAATATATACGTTATGAAAATATTTACCAATATCGTAAATATTACTTATGAAAAAGTATAAAAATATAAAGAATGTTCGTTCCCTTTAAAACGTGCAAAAATATCAATATAAATTCACTTTTCAGTAGCACTTCGACTCGTGTATCATATCTCTGATATACTCGTAAATCCCTCGTCTAGCGTTTATCGACCGGAAAAATTGGACACATTCAATGAACCGAATGAATTATACGAATCGAGTATTTAAATTCGAGTAAAAATCCTATGGTGCGATGCACGCTATTGTCACAAAATGCAATAAAATAAGAAAACCTTGGCCTAAATTACGTATCAAAATATCAGGTCTTATCGCAAACCGAAATGTAAATATTCGAGGCAAATTGTTTGGCAATACACGATTCGTATGCTGAAAATTTGAACACATAATATATGTGCATATGTATGTACCAACATATGTACAATGCACATCCATATTGGTTCGTTATGAATATAGGTTAATGTTGTGCACTAGGGAAAAACAGGTTCACCTTGCAATATTACGAAGTAACTAATCAAATCGACGACATTGCATCTGAATTCATAATACGGGTTTTAACATTACGAATCGGCGTAGAAAAACTACGATATTTAATTATTCAGTTTTTTGATACGAACATGCATTTACATTAAATTTACATATACATACATACATATGTTACATATGTACATCATCATAATTTAGGCGTTCACCATCCACTGCTAGATGAAGGCCTTTCCAATCCTCTTTCATTCCTATCCGTCTTGAGCAATATGCATCCACTTGACTCCACACATTCTTCTTAATTCGTCAATGGTAAATTTCTTTTCTTTCCATTTCTGGACTCGCTCAAAAGGAAGTTGACTTGATTGGATGCACTGTCACGAAAACGCATCCTTTGTAGAGTTCGATGCAATAATCGAATCTATTGAACTCGCTTCCTTTGCTGTCGCAGTGCAATATCGACAGGAAACTAAACTGGACGACGTTTTGGTCGTACATCAATAATTCAGTGACTTCTGTGTACAATATATTTCATCATCATCATTTTCAACGATTCGCCATCCACTGCTGGACGAATGCCTCTCCAATTCTCTTCCATTCCTGTCTGTCTTGAGCAATCTGCATCCACCTTACTCGACACACTCTTCTTAATTCGTTAGTCTGGTCAGTTGGGTCTTCCTAGCTTTCTTTCACATCCTCTCGGATACCATTCCAGTATTTCTCGCGTCCATCTGCCATCCATCTTCGGACACGCTTACCCATGTATACCTCTTACGATCTCTTCTTGTTATACCAAGCATACATATTTAGATGCTTCTCTGTGTGCACTAGATTTTTCGTAGCATTCTTGAATTTAGCATCCACGTTTCGCATCCATACGACATAACTGGCAGTACGCATTGGTCGTATGCCTTATTTTTTTAGCATAGCGGGATGTTGGATTTAAAAAGTATGTTCGTGCTTCCAAAAGGGCTCCATCCTAGTTTCATTCTTCGTTTTATTTCGTCTTGTTTACATCGTCATATTCGCTAATTGCCCTGATTATCTACTGTGACTACGCTTTGCGTGCAAAATTCATTAAACATAATTTTAGTTTTATTAAAATTAACTAAAAGTAAAACGAATGGTATTAAATAAATTTGTACAAAAATAAGCTAACAGAATTTTCGAATAATGCGAGTACGTTTCGGTCCATATCAAATGCGCATTACATAGAAATAATAATCAGCGGATGAATAGATCCTGATATCTATTGTTCGGGTAATTTTCCTCCGTTTCCGTTTCAGCGTGTAAATCATTCGACAAACAAAAGCTTTACGAGGCACGAATGAAAAATTTGCAAAATATATCATTAATAAGGATTATGTGTTATTTCATAAATCGTTATTCATATTTTTATTTCCGACGGTGTACAAAATAAGCCTAAATGAAAAATTTAAGGCTTGCTTTCATTATTTATTAGGAATGGGCGCGAGCCCCGCATTATATTCTCAAATTACAGTCGAATGGATGTTTACCACAAAAAATTGGAGACCACCCATCTATTACAACAACAAAAAAAGGAATAATTATAAGAGTTTATAAATAAATGTTCACAGAGTGTACAGATCTGACTTTAAGATAACTTTTTTATACATATAAATTACCTAGAAATTCCGAAAATCTTACTATACTGAACTAACGGAATATAAATTGAAACTGAAGAGCGTCGTCAAAAATTAATTATACCGAGTATTTGACACGATGAATGAGCATTTTTATATGAAAAATATTTCCAGAACGCCAACAAGCCGAAAATTTACAGAAAAAGAAACTCGACTGAATTACTGTTATCCTCATACGACACAAAAGACACACGTGTGTATTTCAAAAAGTTCAATGCGCTTACAGATACCATCCAAAAATGATGTATGCCGATCGCGTGTCATTTTACCATAAAAGTACGTATATGGATAAAATGAAAATTACGCAAGTGATGATACCTATTGCACTAGCGTTGAATTTCAAAGAGTTCAACATATCGACGTGAACACTCAAAAACTTATTGATCGTGCGAAAAATATTACCACTAGACTGGAACTACAGAAAGAACTTATTACTTCGTCCAACTTTAAGAGTAACACTTCCGCTGCGACTGCGAGATAAATAAGCCATTTTCGCGCAAGACCGAGTCGTAAAACGATACGCCAGGAAACCTAGTAGGTCAACGAGCGGTCATCTGGTTAAAGCGCAAGTCTCTCGGTCATTTTACCACATAGTCATAGTCCATCGTTATCTTGTCAAATCTCCGAAAACCCTTCGGACTAACCCCGATGTTCCTCCATCAATCAACGCCTTCGAGGGGAAGACTGACAGCGTGCAGAGAGTGTTTAATCGATCAGAAAACGAAGAAGAACCTCGAATTGAACCCAATGAAAGAAAATAGAGCACGCATTTCGTAAGTATGTATGTAGTACGTACCTACATATGTATATATTATTGTATAAAACAAACATAGCTTAAAATTAATCAAGAGAGATTTATCGAATCGCTTAACCGCTGAGAACCAATGTTGCAGAAACGAGCCGTATTGTGTTACAACGAGTATCGTTAAACGCCGCATAATTAACACAATACAAGTTATACACGAAAATTTGCCGTCAAATTGTATAGTATTATTAAATACTACGATGAAATATTGCCCCAATACAACGAAAGGTCATAAATCGCACACGAAGTGAGAGAACCGTTAACTTGTGCAAGAAACACTCAACGTTTACTTATACATACCAATACCGAGTTACTACAATAATTTATGGGACTTTTCTCGGCTTAAAATGTTTCAATATTAAATCTGCGCCGAGTTTGCACAATACTTGCAAATTGCAAAATCTAATTACAAGCTGTTCGGTGCGAAAATTTGGTCATTATTCCGAGACGTTGCGCAAATTTTTTTTTAACAAAATTTAGTAAGTATTAAACATTTCGTTGGCTTCTCGTGTCGTTTTCTTTTCTTACGTGAATTTCACATGTTTGCTTTTGAAGCAGATCGTTGTTGTGTGTTATTCGACAAAATTAGCCAACGAGTACAAATAGCACCTGTCAAACAAAACGGAAAATGCAATATCAACAGCAACGCAAAAATATTTACTGGAAATTTGACGATGTCCAGGTGCCGATATGTTGTTGCAAATGAAAGATTTACGCTTTATTTCGTGTATGTTTGAACTAGGAAGTTATATTAAAATAAATTTTCGGTACAACAATCTATTTTCTTACGCATTTGTTGCACTTTTGCAATAATCCTCGATGGTACAGGAGTGTGTCCTATTTTTCAAACGTGCAATATACATAGTCGCAGGTGTAAGACCCCATTCTGTCCCCGTGATTAACGACTGTAATTTGGTAGCGCACATTGTGATTTTAATCATTTTCAGCACAGCTACAAAACCACAGGAACATCACACGATGCGTTGCAAAATATTTTAAAACCTAATGTAATACCAAAAAAAAAAAAAAAGATAAATAATAAATAAAAGCGCATTTCCTCAGCAAAATAGTTCATCCATAACAGTGGCATAGTTTGCATTTCAACATCTGCATTGCAGTTCTTTTGGGGAATGAAACTCTCGATTGAAAAAAGAGCAAGATCGCATTTTTTCCTTTACCGAATGTGGTTTATGAACCAAACACGTGGAACAACTACACACATATATGGGCCCCCATGAAGACCGGAAGTTGAGATGCGAATTCACAGGGGATAATATTACCAAAAGCAGAGCAAAGCGGTAGTATAGAATATCGCGCGCATCCTATGTTTTTTTTTTTATTATTATTGAATGCATTTACAGATAATAAGTAGCTGATGATCGTGTTCGAGATCCATATTGGGTAAGAATGTTGGTGCAGGTCAAACAAAACGTAAAATCAATACAGAAACGTTCGAACACACTTCCTAGCTCGACGTTGCACAGAACAAGAAGCATACTGGTCACCTGCATAAAAAAATAGATATGTTTGTATACCAGAAATACCTGCACCGAAAACAGGTTATGTCCTATTTCAGACATTCTCAACCTTTTCGAAAGGCGTATTTTCATGTATACTTTAATTTTTTCGCAATGCTGACAAACATTTCATTGGCTTTGGACTCGCGCCAGAATAGTTAAATGGCTGCGCGTTACTCTTGTAAGGAAGCTTATCGGATTTTTTTTGTTTTCTTATTTATTACTGTTCTCTTCGCTTTCTTGCTGGTGCATAATAATAAAAATATATAAAAAACACAATGATAAAACAAAATAACAAGAAATTACCTAACCTTCATTAACATACTAATTTGAATACAATATTCACGCTCTTGGCATAAATCATAAATCTTAACACAATCGAATTATTTTACCATTCAATATTTATAATCGTTATAAAAATTAACAATTTTTCATACCAAATAAATGAATCCTCGAAAAACAGGTAATATAATCCAATTCAACCGAGAAGATAATTACATAATTTTCCATTGCCATAATTATGAACAAGTGAAGAACACGCAATCAAAAATTGTAAGGAGCCCCATTCACATTGCGTTTTTTCAAGTAAAATCGTCTCGTGTGTGTGCAAAATCTAATCCATCCAGCGAGATCGGACAAGTCGGGCACCGCTACACTTTCGTACGATTTACTTTTAACTGATTTGAATATGGAAGCTAAAATCGTTGCGTGTGTTGGTAATTTGTACTGTTCATGTTGCGATCTGAGGAGTATATCACGGTTAAAAACACATAACAACAATAAATAAGACTGTGGTTTATTTAAAAATCGATTCAGATTTATGAGAAATCAAAACGGAGGTAAAATTTTAATGTCTGTGGGTACGACACGACACGAATCGAAAATCTTAACGATTTATTTTACTGTTGTAATGTCAATCTGCCGAAAACAAATCAATCGTATATTAACTCGTCCGATTAAAGACAAAATTATTCAATACAAATTTATATTACTCCCAACTTCCATTAGAAAGTTCATCGCTCGCATTAAAAAACCGTATTCCCCTAACTTTAATACACTACCAGCTAACTACATACATAGTGTGTTTGTAATTAATAAAATAAAACAATTCGTACCTATGTACAAGCCGCCAAACCCTGAAAATGTACAAGCGAAAACTAGGTATTTCCAACACTGCAAAGCCAAAGATTTATTCAGTTCATATAAAAGTCAAAGGTTACACAGTGTTGCAACAGGGGGATTGAAAGGGTGCTTTAAAGGTTACGATGCAATTTTCAAAGCTTCAAAGTAAGCCATAAAAATAATATAAAAAGAAAGCGCTCCACATTTTCCTCAAAATAAACGAGTAAAATATTCACAGCTATGTACATCCGACACAACACCGACAGATAGGAGTATTTTGAGAGCTCGAGCAATACATTCATAATCAGTAGCATTTGAAGTGTGTCCAAAAGAATTCAGAGCCAAATTCGATTGACTTAACGACTCAAAAAAAAAGTGCGTTGGCGAAAAAGTGACTGATCTTATCATAAATCACATTGAAATTACACTACGTATACTGAACAGTATAGGTAAACCTACCTGAGCCAAAAGTTGACGACCCCTTCCAGGAGGGTTTACCTGCATCATCGTCCCCCGCCTACATTGTACCGTCTTGAATGGACCAAAGAGGAATCAAAATAACAGTATTGAATATACCTACCTACCTGTACGCACGTTCCAAAAAAACGTGTAAAAATTCATTTCAATAAGGGTTGCCACTGGCAAAAAAATGAAAGTGTTTTTCTACCTATCGAAAAAATAGACCTGACACCTCACGCGTTGATGATAGGGTATGAAAGCTAATACGAAACAAACTATCGATGATTTACGTTGTGAATATTTTAATATTCATAAGTTTACCTAGTCTTGGCCCCGACCAAAGAAAGCGTTGCATTTACAATAAAAATTACGTTTGAGCATAATAAATTGAGTATAATTTAATTAGAGTCATTTCGCGTATCCGTTCACTTGGCACATTATGCGTAAGACGGCCGAGTCATTAGTATTTTTACAGACGATACTAATTCTTATTCATTAACACCTACAGATAATAAATGAATTCTTAAAATACGATAATACATATATCGCGTCCTCGGAGCGCAAAGGTGACATGTCAAAGATTTTGCGAAAGTGAGTTAGTTATGAATGCAACTTTGTTCCTCTTTAATCATTCTATCAGGGCAGTCAAGTGACACATCCGAATGACAAAGTACAAAAGTTCTACCAATATTCTAGAAGCACACTAGTGACAAAGTCGAACTTAATGCATGCAATTTGAAAAATTTACTTGTGTTAATTCAATAGCAATGAAATCATCATCATTTTCAGCCGTTTACCATCCACTGCTGGATGAAGCCATCCCTAATCATCTTCCATTCCAGTCTGTCTTGAGCAATCTACATCCACTTGACTCCACACATTCTTCTTAATTCGTCAGCCCTTTGTCCACTTGATCTTCCTAGTTTTCTTTCACATCCTCTCGGATACCATTGAAGTATTTCTCGCGTCCAGCCCACTGCCACGTCGGCTTTTTCACACGTTCCGCTATATTTGCACTGGATCTTGCGTAGTATTCTTGAAATTAACATCCACATTTCACATCCATACGTCATGACTGGCAGTACGCATTGATCGTGTGCCTTATTTTTTAAGCATAGCGGGATTTTGGATTGAAAAACTATGTTCATTCTAATACCATCTAAAAATCTAGAGTATAATATGTACAATTATCATTCTTATACAAAGTCCCCTTAGATATGATAACCATTCAAATTTTAAAACTGCTGCCCTGAACAATTTACCATTTTGGACATGTCACTTTTGTACTCTGAGGGCGTGATACACAGAAGCATCAAATTTAACTTTTAGCGTGAAGTTTCATTAAAATCTACTGTAAAGTAAAATTATATCAAATAATACACATTTCCGCTACTCTGAGCAATATAGCCACACGCTCGAGAGGAAATACACCGTTTTAAACGTCCGCTTTTAATAAAACGATCATGATGTCATAGGCGCATTTAACTGAAAGCATTAAATTGAAACACACGTGATATTATATACGTCGGAATTTCGGATCCGCTGGAGCAGAAACGGCACAGAGCGTGCCGAAAACGACCTTAACCCGTTAAGGTTCGAATGCCAAAATCGGCGAAGTATTTTGGCTCCGAGTTGGAACTAAAATGTCAGCAGTGTCGTTAATTAATCTCCCCTTCGGACAATGGACGAGAGCCTGTCTCAAAAAAAAAAATAAAAATAAAAATCGAACAGTAGACAATAGACGCCACCGTTGACGAGTTTCGCAGTTAAACAACAACGATAAAAAATTTTCCGAGTTAAAAAATATATAAAAGTCCTTCGAAAAACGTGCAAAATGATCGATAGATGATTTATTCGAGTGCTCTGTAGGAATGGGGCGCAGTCAAATTAAGGATTCGGTACATATGCTTACAAACACATGTTGAAATGTGTTTTGAAACTCGCTCCGTTTACATCGTGTTATTCTCACTCAATAGTTATTGCCTTTAAAAGACCCTATAGATTCACAAAGTTCGAAAAGCGGCTTTTGTTCAAAAGCTATCGAATAATTCACGCTGAAAGTGATATTTCAGCTGGTGAAATTGATCCCCAACCATACGAAGCACTAAGTTCGAATTGTTTCTTTACAATTCGATCAATACGCGAAACGCTGAAATATTTATACGGACACCACTCGAATTGATACGTCGGTCGTCCTCCTATCGCACAAAGAGAGATTCGTGGCTGAAACGATTACTCGAATTTATGATTTATTCATGGCTTTTCAGCGGTCTGAATACGCTGAAAAACGCCACAGTTTATTTGCGTGTAAAAAACAGCATCAGCCACGGTCGATAACACCGCAAAATTTATTTGACAACGTAAAACGCGAATATATCGCGTGAATCATCAACCACGGACAGGTATCGTATCAATGATGAACGTTTGCCACACGTAAATTCTACAATTATTCCTAAAAATAAAACATCACTGACGTAATGCTTTCATATTTTCCGGTATGCAAATCAATGAAGAGGATACTACCTACATATGTTATAGTCAGCGCACGATAGCTAGGCGCCTACATTTCAAGCCATGTGCAAGAATTTTTCATTGATGGTGAAACGAAAGAACCAAAGTTTTAAATTCGCGCTCGACGCTTACCATGACGTAGTTACATATGTACTTTTATGGGTTTTGACAAATCTTTGATGGGCGGCCTTAAGAGTACAAGTCGAATTTTGATCAAATCAGGATAAGTGCATATTAAGAGTTCTTAAGTTGATGTCTACATAATATGTACACACCAAAGCACACAAGTCAATTCCATCTGGAGCCTGTCAAAATGAAGAGTTCAAAATAAAAGTGATTATACAATGTCATCATCATCATTTTCAGCCGTTCACCATCCACTGCTGGATAAAGGCCTCTCCAATTCTGTCTTCCATTCCTGTCTGTATTGAGCAATCTGCATCCAGTTGACTCCACACGTTCTTCTCAATTCACCGGCCCATCGTCCACTCGGTCTACCTTGCTTTCTTTCACATCCTCTCGGATTCCATTTCAGTATTTCTCGCGTCCATCTGTCATCCATTATTCTCGCTATGTCGTTTTCACACGTTCCGCTATATCCGCCACTTTGGTCATGCTTCTTACCCATGTATTCCTCTTACGATCTCTACTTGTTATACCGAGCATAGATCTTTCCATGCTTCTCTGTGTGCACTGGATCTTACGTAATATTCTCGAATTCAGCATCTACGTCTCACATCCATACGCCATAACTGGCAGTACGCATTGGTCGTATGCCTTATTTTTTAATCATAGCGGAATGTTGGATTTAAAAACTATGTTCATTCTTCCAAAACCACTCCATCCTAGTTTCATTCTTCGTTTTATTTCTTCTTCTTCCCAGTCATATTCACCGATTGTCCCAGGTATAAATGACTATCAACTATCTCTACAATATAATTATCGACTGTGACTACGTTTTGCACATACCTACTATGTAACTACTACTAATTTTTTGACTTGTACACTTAAGGCCGCCCATCAAAGAAACGTGATCAAATAAAACCACACAAAAGTCGTCATCGTAGGCTTCGAGCGCAAATCCGAGCCTTAAGGCTGCCCTACACGCGCATGCTTGTTTCGAGGTTTGCGTATACAAACTTGGCTTGCACATCAAAATCGAAATTTGATGTAGGTAATATGTCGAGTATGCATGTGTAGGGCAGACACAGATCCATTTTAACTTGCTGATAAAGTGGATGTGCTTGTTGGTGAAACCTGGCAAATTAGACTATGACAATGTCTTGGGTACCGAGCAACCGAGCTATCGGTCAGTCAGCCTAAAAAACAAAATTACACAAAAATTATTTCGAGTATGCAGAACAGTAAGATTGTTTACCTTCGATGCAGACGACGTGATCTCTGATCTGCTGAGCGACGATCCCATCGGGGACCATCTCGATGAGGTCGTAGATGGCATAGATGGAAGGGTGGACGCTCTCAAACCTCTGTATCTCCTGCCTGATCGACAGGGAGTTGTTGAAGAAGGGTTGAAGGTAAGGTCTGGAGCCCATCTTGGACATCTGGACCCTCAAGCCGAAAATACCAGACCTGCACTGCGTTGCATCATCGTCGTTGCACTTCAACTTCACTCGACACAAACCATCACGATGAGTTCACATGGCATTTGTATTTGCATTTGCACACACGCGCACCGAAGCTTTTTCACACAAAATTGAAACACTGAAATAATGCGAGCGATACGTATTTAATATGCAGTGCAATTTATACCCACTATCTGTATTGGAATTTTCAGCTGAAGCGTCTTTGTTGAAATTGTTGGCCAACTAAATAAATATCAAACATCCGTTCCACGAAATACGCAATTTGCGATTCTTTGCCTGCCCTACTATACGTAACAGTCAAATGATAATTATATAAATAAAATAGATTGATTAACTATAATTTACTAAAGGCCTCCAACAAAATGAGACGCTTGGGCAATTATTTTTATTCAGGTCCCCTTTACAAATCAATGTCAAAATATTTACTTCCGAAAATTGTCGACCTTTATTTTTAGGGAAAATTTTCAATTTAAGCCCGATCTTAAATACTACTAATATGTAACTCGTTATGAGATATTACCCGTTGTCGATCAACGGGTGTTTATTATTGACATGTAAGTGAGCTAACAATATGGGCAACCATTGGTTACGTGTAAAAATTTTAATTTTCAATGATAACAAAAGTGTGTCAGATTTCAAGGTTTACGTGCATTTATGTATGTATGTAGTACACCCATACCTCGCTATACGGCCGCTCTTTATACGACTTTTCGCTATAACGGCCCGTGTAAAGGCAACTGGGTAATTAATCCATCGGTATTTAAATCAATAAACGGTCAGTAACTTTCCGAGAAAATGGTCGGTAAAAAATATATTTTCGGTGAGTAAATACCGACGAAATACATTTACTTACCGTTTCGTATTAATCACCAACCATTTAATATATTCACCGATGATCACTTAAGGCACTGACCCTTTTTACTGTATCCAGATCGGATAAAGGTATTGTGATCTTGCGAAAATTCGACCTTGAGACTGATCGATTTGTATCAGGTATCGTCTCCCGATCACGTTTTTGTGATTTCTGGAAAATGTCTGTACGTCTGTGTGTAGAATCGCTATATGTAACTCGAAAACCGTTCATGCCATCACACGGAAACTTCATATTTTTTCAATTACGGCTCAGTTTCGATCAACGGCCTAAAATTTTTCGATATACGGCCAAAAACGACCAAGTCTCGGAACATTTTTAGACGTTGACCTTGGGACACAATTTGTTTTGTTGGCTTTATGGATCGCAAAGAACCCCATATTTCGTCACTGGGAGGATTTGGTCGAAGAAAAAGGGACCACAGTAGATGATTCGTTATACGGCTTTTCGCTTTACGGCCAACTTTCCCCGGAACGTAAAGCGAGGTATTGGTGTATTTGCGTATTTCATTATCGTATTGCTTTGACCAAAAAATCTATATAACATCAAATAGGCCTTACGGAGTCAATTTAAAAATTCAACCTGGAGGTGATGCAGTTTCGAAAATAGTTCATAGCGCGCTTATTGGGAATGATAATAAATTGAAATAAACAACAAATTGAACAAACGCAAACGTAATGATTGCGGTTTTGGAAAAGATAAAATCTAGTATATAATATTTTTTTTGTTATTTAAATGCGATGCATAAAATAACCAACCTGCATACAAAATGTGTGTCGCTCACGTGTTTGACCGACTGCGGTTGTCAACTTCAACCAAAACACAACCACAATCAACAATTAACGGGGCTAACGGACACAAGACAACTAGGGTAATGGACGACGAGAATACTTGCAAACGAATGTACAAACCTTCTCCGCCACCAGAAAGGACAAATGTCAAATGATGCAAGTGACAGAAGCGAACCGAACGACCCACCCGATAAAGCAACGAACACCGACTGTCAGACGCGGCGACAGAGCTACCAATCGCACCATCTCGCGATAACGCAATGGCTGCCAACGTAACGCACTTTGGCCAAATGTCAAAACAATTTTGAAATGTGTCTCCTTTTTCGCGTTGATTTAGGGGCGATAGTCTTTTCACGCTTGTGATTTTTTGTCGTATAATAAATGTCAATTTTAATGCGTTGCCATGCAAAGTTGTCATGGCAAGAAATTGAAAATTTATGAAAACCCAGTGATGAGAAAATGTTCAATCATGGGTTTCTACGAGCTCGTGCTAAGTTTGCTCACATGAGATTTGTATTGCCTGAAGACTTCTTGGTTTCGCGCGTGCTTGCGTGGTGCAAGCTGCAGCTTATTCACAGTTGCTTAACCCTACAGTCACCGACTTGTCGTGTCGTCAACAATAATGAATTATCTTGTGGGTACTCGGTGAACCAATGGACTAGGATTGGCATCACTGTCTCCCTGACGGTTGGCAACCCTAATACCGGCGATCGAGTGTTACATAGGTCACTCCCACGTGGTGTCCGTCGCTCACACAATAAACACAACCGAAACGTCCATTGTGTGTTTCATATCTTCAGCCTTTCCCTTCGCACTGCACGGTCTGTTTTTTATATATATAAAATAAATTTAAATAGACGCTACTCGTTTGTGGATCGAAATTTGTAGATTTGTATGAAAATAGCTGTTATCTTCGTAGTATTTATTGCTAAAAAATATTTTTAAATTGAATCTATAAAATGATTTTAAAGCTTTTTAAGAGCGTGTAGGTTTCATGTAGCATGTATATGAAAAGTAGGATCTATATTATTTCACGTAAACGTTGGTTGACAATAAGAGCCGCAGGTTTTCACACAAAGAGCCGCATTCGGCTCTGGATCCGCAGATGTGCCGCTGTGCCCACTGATGAATTCTTAGTGAGTTTTTTTTTATGTGTGTGAGTTTATTATTTATTTTTTATGTAGAACGTAAAAGTAGCTTAGGAATTGTGCAAATCGGTTTGACGCAAGGCTAAAAAAAAATAATCGCATCAAACAGATCTAAACGCAGTCACACAATCTGCAAAACGGTGTCTATCAAACGGAATTGTGTAAAAAATCGCGGTTTGGAAGGTCAATATTGCCATAACAAAAAAATATTTAATCTAATTCCAGGAATATTGTGATAAAAAATATTGCGATAAGTATAGGCATTTTTTAGTCAATTTTGGTGTGATTTCCAAATTTTTTTGATAAATACAAAAAAATGATATTTTTTTTGGAAAAAATAGATCAAATCATGGTTCATAAAAATATTGTTATGGCTATGATGAACTGTGACAGTTTGTCACATCTTCCGGGTATGTAATCGACTTGCCAAAGTAATTGTTCACCGTTTTACTTTTCATACGTTTTTACAATCTTTTATTGATATTATTGATTTCACTGTTATTGTTTATAATAATAGTTTCAATACTTAAATATAAAGCCAATTATAAACGATTGAAATATATGTCAATATATTTTTGCATTTTCTCCAATGTAGATTTTTCTTTTTCATGCATATTTATAAGTTTTTTATAGTTTATGACTTTCAATGTGCATTACGAATTCGAATTTTTCAGATGTATACGTAACCATAAGTGCAAATAGCACTTATATGATCTATTATTTGGACAAGAAACAGTTATTTCTCATTGTTATAAATAAACTTTTAAACGATGCATTAAATATTCCAAACGATATTTCGTATCCCAAGTAAGCTTTTCAACCTTTCTTTCAAACGTTCATTTCATACACATTCATTTCAACAAACAGTATTAAATGTGTGTCCATAAATGTTGTTGTTTTTTTTTGTTACAGGGTGAAAATAATCTAGACAAATTATATTATATATGAACAGAATATATATTTATTATATTGGATGGAAAATTTGAGAGCTTGTACAAATATGGGTATAAAAACAAATAAATTTACGAAGACTGACAAAGTTCAACATATAAGCGTTATTGTAAACATTTTTCAAATTTGCATATTCTGAACACGATAGTTTTAAAGTAAATAAATTTTATATGTATATTTACGATGACTCGCAATAAGAATGAGACGCCAGAGCAAAGAGAAAAAAGACTGGAAAAGCAAAAGCTATACTATATGAAGAGAAAAGCTGCCGGAGTTCTTAATCATCGGGAAGATCCTCACAAATCGAGAGACAACATCTCCAAAAGAATCCCAAACAGAATCGACCGACAGAGAGTCTTTAAAAAAAGCAAAATATACGACATGGACATAGAAGGTGAAATTTTCGACAATACTCAACTCAAAATACCTATACCGGCTTCTTTAAAGGCCAAACTGCTGGAGCAGAAAGAAGAATATTTGGATGAGAACAAAGCGTGCAATGTTTTTGATTTTTCAGAGGAGACTTTCGAAAGTCAAACAAGTAACTCGGATGACGATAAGCAAAGTTATAATAAACTGGACGCGATGGATGAAGATGATGATGACTTTTCTGGTGTGAAATGTGATGTTTGTAAGAAAAGATGTATTCATGATCAGTGTACCTTACTAAGAACAAATGAGTTTAACGAAACGCTAATAAATCTTCTGCCCGAAGATCTAATTAATGACATTTTACTAAAGTTATGTCCCACTTGTAAAATTTACATAAACAAAAGCTGTTTGTTCTAAAGTTCCTTCTTATATTATATGTATATTGTATTAAAGGTGAAATATATAATTTATTTATACAAAAATGTATTAACCTAGGCGTTATAGGAATTGTTCAATGTGCATTTGTTAAAAAACTACTTACAATGATTACAGTTTTAATAGTTTTAAAAGAAATGTACATCAGTTATATTATGTAGTATGAAGCACCGTGGGCCAGCAGAGCATAAATGTGTGTAATTTTACATTACATTATAATATATTGAAAGTACATAAATAATATTTTTATGAAATAATTTACAAACATGTTTTTATTTCCATGTAACAGTTGGCTGAGAGACAAAATAAACATTTTTACAAATTTTTTTGCATAGTACAAAGATGTAGTCACTACCTTGGTAACTGATATATTAAGGCTTCTTTCGGCCAAATAAAAAATGTGCTCTGTTGACTACCATTGCTTTAATGGTTCCTAATGTGTTTTTATTTATTGTATCATTATTATTTATTTTTTACTAACAGAACAGATTATTTTATTTTATTTTTTTTTCACTGCATCTTTTTATCTTTTTCTTGTGCTGTGCTTTTTAAACATTTTACGATTTAATTTCATTGAAAATTGTTAGTGAGTATGTAATTAATGTACTTAAATCCTAATGTATAACTGATGATAAATGTAAGTGTTTTTAATTTAATTTTTTTTATATATATGAAATTGTACTACGACACGTTGACTGAATTATATGAGATTGTACGGAATGTGATTGATGTTGAAATTGTTGACGTTATTTATTTCGTTTTTTGATAGTTTACTTATTTGTATGTGCGAGACAAAATGTGTAGATGGATTTCATAATAAAGTATAATAGGACAAAAACATGATCTATTCTGTTTTTATTTTACTCTGTGCAATTAATTACCCAATTTTGATAATATTAAAGATTATTGTAATATACTGGGAAGTTCATTGCCAACCCTGGTTTTATTCCACTATAGCCGCATTTGCATAATTCACTTGCAGAAATTCACTTCATTGATATATTTAGAGCTAAGAAATAGTTTTAAAATGTTGCCTACCATAAGCTCATTAATCTATTAAATAGGAATTCAAGCCGTTTACCATTGTTGAATCCCACCACCAGTGTGGGTCCGTCACTTAACAAGAATATAATGTGGGACACGATCAGAGTTATTAAGCAGTTGGTTTTGAATACTTCCAAAATTTTCAACCAGCACATTGCTTACATTTAATGTTACAGCTCACCTACCGTGTGTAAAAATTATTTTTTACTCACAATACTGCATAATCTTAATATTGCTTCGTTACCTACTAGATTAGTATACGTTATCTTTTTTTTTAAATTACCGTTGAGCAAATATTTTTTCAGCGCCAACGGTCATTAAGTGTTTGCTTTAATTTAGTATTATTTAACAATATATGTATGTTTAATAATATGCAGGCGGTACTCCCTTGGATCGTGCACATGCATACATTATAAAATGTATGTACTTCAATTGTGAATGCACCTCGAGTGCGTCTTGAAGAGGGTCACCAAGAATAATTGGTGTAAATCAGAGATACTCAAACTACTATTTTCATATCAAAAAGGATAGTCAACCTGCTGAAGATAGAGAAAACACAGAAAGAAAAATAATCAATTTGGATTAAAATTCTTCTTGTACACTTTGACTTGGCTCGTCTTGGCTAAAAGAAGCTTTCGATGCAAATCGTTGTACTATCCTTGCATTATTCGTTGTGTGCTATGAATACAAAAGACAATTTTGATCAAATGTATGGATACATTATTACACAATGCATGTTCTTTATTGCATGCGTATAAGGTCAGTGTGCAATGGTACTTCAAAGTGTGGAATATACATTGTTGAATAGCTCTGGTGTGAATGGTACGTGAGAAGTGGCAACATATGTACCTTAGCCCGTTCCACATTCCCATTCACTAATTTAGTTCTGATAAACTAGCCATTTTCATTCGATAGGAGAAAGTAGTGGAGCACGTTGCTCGTGTATTTCTTATTGTCTCGCTCTACTCGTGAACGACTTTTCCAGTGGATCTCGACACTTGGTCTGGTTAACTCGATGATCTTGGAACGGACATTGGTTTGGTAATGCCAAAATTTTCAATCGGAGAGACCTCGCCGCGCTTTATCTAAATTGTGACCGAGGATGTGATTGTCTCGCTTGAAATTGCGTTGGTGACTTTTCCTCGCCAGTCTGTTTCCGACGTTAGCTGCTTTCGGTTTGCATTTGCAAATTAGCCACAAGCATCATGTGGTCAAAAAAGGTATAGTTGAAATTTTCATCGAAAACACTCGAACATTAACAACAAATTAGAGATCAATTTCTGACTAATGAAAATCCCACCAGTTTCATATACATAAAATTTATAAACTTGTTTTTTGATTGGGTACATTCAAAGCAATTAAAATTTTTTTAAATAAGATTTAAAAAAAATTAAATTGCTTTGAATGTAAGACATGCACATAAATTGAAATTAATCTGAAAATCTCTCGATTTATGCGATTTTTAAAAAGGCACATTTTTTAATTCATCGCGCCACATTGACTTACTGCTGAGAATTTGAGCGAAGTTATTAAAGTAGCTAGAAAACTGGATAATATAGTGATAAATATCGTGCTTTATAAAATTAAAGAGCTAAAAAATATTTACATATGCAATACGAAGAAATTTACAAATAGATGACTAAAAATAAAATAATTGGTTTTTGAGTAATGGCGATTCTACTCACATCCGCCTAATATACAGACTTACAGACATTTTCTAAAAATAATGAAAACGTGATCAGGGGATGATACCTGATACTAAGCAGTACTATCTGAATTTAGTTTTATCCAGTGATGATATTTTATGGTACTTTTTCACGCACTTTTTCGCGCCCTTTTTCGACATATGGGGATCGAACCCCAGACCTTTCGCTCAAGAGACTAATGCTCCAACCACTGAGCTATCGCCTGAATATCAGAAAAAAAATGCAATATTTTTACAATGAAAGTATCGTATTAAAATTGTAAATAATTTTATAGCTTTATGGTTTGTAGTATCTGAAAACACAGTCAGAAAATTACATTTCTTCAAATCTTTTCAGACTACTCTGGACCAATGGATAAAACACATTAGTAAAGATAGCTTCACTCTTAGTTCTGCCAATTGCAAATTATTTTTATGATTTTTGACCTGCAACCCATTGATTGAAAACTTTGATTATGAGCTACATTGTGATAAGCAAGGTTGCCTTTTTTACAAGCCAGAACCTTCTCTTCGTCTGGAAATGTTTCGCTTCTAAAAAATGCTGTGACAGAAAAACTTTGTTGCATTAAGACATATGTACTTTGTTAATACCATAAATTACATGAATTACTCCAATACTAATAAACAATCCTCTTGGCTACTGCTATCACGTGACATTCCGATCGCACATATCGGAATATCACTCGTCAATAATTTTCCTTGCAGTGTAATTAATGCTGCCAGTAACTTCAATTACATTTTTAAATAATTTTTTTATAATAGGAAAAGTGAGACATATGATTATTTTCCAAAAAAAAGGGATAGACGAGAAAAAGTGAAACTGTCTCTGCCAATTTGGGATGCTTGGTCACCATAATGTACATATTTTTTTTTTTTTTACGGTTTTTTGGAACGTATCGCCCGAAATTGTATGATTTATATGCTTCGATTTACGCGAATTTTATCCTGGAACCTATCCACTCTTGATTTTCCACGTCTTTTTTTACGCGGTTTTTTGTGGAACGTATCTACCGCGTAAATCGAAGGACGAGTGTAATGTAAACAAAAACGCTAGGTTTAAAAGCATGCGTTTTCAGAATCTTCTACTACGTGTTCTTTAAATACAATGATAGGAAACCATTCAATAGATTTATATTTATAGCGAGCTATTACTGTCAATGAGTTTATTTTATGCATGTATGTAATTTATTTTTCTTTAAGATATGAAGACAATTGCGTCAAAGTCAAAACACACTACATACATATAAGATAACCCCAAGAAAATTACACGATATTGTTAAAACTTTTTGTAATTTGCATGTTGTATGTTAGATCCCGTATATGTTTTTGAATAATTTATAATATGACATGCATAAAATGCGTTCCCGTTACTTTCCAATATGAGACGAATATGCAATAAAATGGCATGAACTGTATTCATTTACGTATATTTTAAATAATTGATAGTTTTTGATAATGTCTTCCTTTAAAATAAATACAAGAAAAAATAAAATACTAACGTTGTTTGTCCACGTGTAGATTTATTCAATTCTACAATAACACAAACAGAAATGCACTTTTGATAGTTCATACTGCAAGGAAAATTTTATTTCAGTTTTACCAATGCATTTATTTGTCTTGCTCAACAGCTCAACTAATTTTTAATAGCCGCTTTATAATTTCCCAATATTAGAAAATTTTGCTAAAAAAACAGATACATTTTTGCCTTGATTTGGTAATAATAAAAAATAAAATCTACAACAAAAACTAAACCTTCGAAAAAAACAATAAAGCCAGAGCAGAGAAACGTGGTTTTACATTGTATCAAAAAGTAATTGAGGATAAAATAAATATATTAATGCAATAAATTCTATAAAATACATAAATATTGATTCAATTGGAATGTGATTATGATTCTATTTTTGTTTTATTTTTATGCACTGTAAGATAGATTATTGGTATTATAAATGAAGAACAATTAAGTTTATTGTAAGGTCGGCGTTTAATTTTCTATTGTCACTCATTCCATGACAAAATCATTATATTTAATCATGTATCTTTGTCCCATTCTGTCATATAGCAAAGCAACCACAATAAATTTTCACAATCAGAGCAACATACATTATTGTTCAAAAGTCTTTTAAGTTTGAACATAGATGACACGAATTGCATTTATAGTACATTAAAATTTTATAATTTATATTGAATATAAAACATTCAATCCTCTCTAAAAAACATTTATTATTGTTTTCAGAATGCCTTTGTAAATACTTAAACAAATCTAGATGTATTACATATATTTAAAGCATTGGGTTTCACTAAATACATATATTATTAAAGTATTCGTTTGGCGTTTGTTGAAATTTTATTTTGCAATAATTGTTGTTTAACCGGTTCTACGGATTTTGACCTCTACGAGGACATTTTAGAAAAATTTCTTTATTCTTTTTTGCAGTTCATATCTCGTTTCATCTTGTGTTAAAATCTTTGCGAGGATTTTAGTGGTGTACTAGAAATATTTCAATAGATAAATTGTGATTTAATTGAAAACCTAGTTTTAGATATATTTAATTACGTAATATCTTAACTACCTAAGTGCATATTGAAGATTTTCTACCTTACATAACATATTTCTATATACTAACGATTTAATGGTAAAAGATTTTAGTTTTTTTAACTACATACATATGTATTTAATGTATCTATTTTTACATATCTTCTATCGGGTATGGTTAATGAATTGAATAATATGAAAAGAATTACATTAAATAATTACTGAAATGAAGTTCAATTAGTTGCACACAAATAAATGTCGAATAGTTGGAATTCATACAAAACGAGTCACAGTTTCGTTTCAGAAATCAGTCAGCTCAGGGAACTAGCCATAAACGGTACGTTTTATAAGTCGATCCTACAACTAATATATAAACTCTTTATTTAAACTAATACAATGTATTAGTTTCAATAAAGAATTTAGACACAAATATGACATATTTGTGTTTAAATTATTAATTTATTGTTTTCTTATATTTTATCTGAATTTGGTTTGAGAATAAAGTTATAAAATTACAGCTATGCATATGTACATACATACAATTTTTTTTTTGAAAACCTAATCTTTCGAATCAACTATTTTTTATCAAAAAAATGAATTTATAAAGAGTTTAATATTTTTTGGATTTGTGGGATGATTTTGTATACTTCGTATACTAATCAAAATCTCTTTTTTGTACACATTTACCAATACACAATGCTAAAAACATCTAGAATATTTATTTTACACATAAATATAATAATGTATCAAAAAAAAAATTGTGGTGATATTTTGTAATTCGTTCAATATAATTTCACTACAAATAAAATTCATACAATATTTTGTCAAATTATTATTACATGTAAGTATACTCTTCGAAATAAAATTCCATAAATAGATTTTCTACTCGTTTTGATGTCTGATTAGTCTGATCAGTGATTTATGTAACTATCACTTCATCATTTGATTGCAATCTATATCTGGAAAATTTCCCACAATCAATGACGTATGTAATTCATACAGATAGATATATTATTTTTACTGATAAAATATTCAAATTTTTATGAAACTAAATGAAGAATATTTTAAATTGAAAATAAATTTTCTTTACCTAAACAAGAATAGATATTGAGATTCGTATCACGGATCGACCATAAAAGAATAACAAATATGTACTGTTGAATACACCTCATTTTTTGTTTTACTTGTTTTCTGTCGTATTGGAATTTTTGAAAAATAATGCAAATTCACTATTGCTTCAATTTGTTACTTTGGCTAAAATTATCTTTGGTGGATTATTTACATGACTAATTATGGACATTTTTTTATTTCGTTAAGTGACCACCTAGATTTCTGTATAAATCACAATAGCAAATAAACCAAATCCGTGACTGTAACAAATATCACTCGCAATCAGAAATATTATTATAATCGACATAACTTAACAATAGCTATTAAGTTGAAAAAAATTTTCAAGGCTATATGAAGTAATTTAATTTATAGCTTAGACGTAGTAGATCTGATCTTCAAGTTGATTCAAAAATATATAATTTTCAGACCATTATGAAAGTCGGTATCGGAATACTTTTTTGCGTTGTCATTTTGGCTGTTGCCCTAAGTGTGACTGTAACTGCTAAGGATGTAAATCTTGAAGAGAACGAAGAAAAAGCGGGGGAGTATATGGACAAGCTTGATAAAAATGCAGCCATAAGAAGAAATGAAATAGCTCTTGCTGAATGGGCATATGCATCAAATGTTACAGATGGAAATGAAGTAGCAAGAGTAAGAAATATTTGAATTTATTAAATTTTTATCAATTGATACTATAGTTTTTCTCAAAATTTAAAAAAATTAACATTGTTATGTAAAATTTCAGCTAAATGTTTCATTGGTTAATGCACAAATAGATAAAATAGAATGGGAAGAGACGATCACTTATAAATGGCAAGATTTTCAAGACTACAATTTAAAACGGAAATTTGAAAAGTATGCATTCCTCGGAAGTGCCGCTTTGCCCGATGCAAAGTTTGAGCAATTACAGAAAGCCATCTCTGAAATGCAAAGTAACTATGCTACAGCTAAAATTTGCGACTTCTCAAACAGCAGCAAATGTGATCTTAGCTTAGAACCAGGTATAAAACAACATTTTAATTAATGTGTACAAAAATCTTTTTATATTCACTCTTATGAAATGTTTTTAGAAATTACTGAATTGTTAGCAACTAGTGAAAATCCAGAAGAACTTAAACATGTGTGGGTAGAATGGCATAAAGAAGCTGGAGCCAAAGTGAAGAACTCATTCGTAGAATATGTCAAATTGAGCAACGAAGCTGCCAAAATCAACAGTAACATAAATTCTATTTTCATTTTCATAATTCAAATTATAACTCTCAAATAAACTAAATTTGTGATTTCTAGATTATTCAAACAATGCAGATATTTGGCTGAGAGAATATGAAGCAGATGACTTCGAAGATCAAATGAAAAATATTTGGGATCAAATGAAACCATTGTATCTACAAATTCATGCTTACGTCAGGAAGCATCTCTATCAAAAGTACGGAGAAAGTGTTATGAGCCGTCGTGGACCGATTCCAGCTCATCTATTGGGTAGAATTTTAAAACTGTCATACTTTAAAATTGCAACAAAGAATATAAATTGCATTAAATAATATAATTAACAATATGTATCTTACTGCACTACAGGTAACATGTGGGCACAACAATGGAATAACATTGAGTCTTTTACACGACCATATCCCGATAAACCTGATATTGATATCACTCCAAATTTAATTGCTCAGGTATTTTATTAGTATTAATCAAAGATTTAATTTATGATTTATTGATATTTTGTAAATTTTCATTAAAATTTTATTTTATTTCAGAATTATACTGCACTTAAAATGTTCCAAGTCGCAGATGAATTTTTCCAATCTCTAAATTTGACGGCAATGCCACCTAAATTTTGGCAAAACTCTATAATTGAAAAGCCCAGTGATGGGCGAGAACTGATTTGTCATGCCTCTGCTTGGGATTTCTATGACGGAGAAGATTTCAGGTAAAACAGAAACAAATACACCGTAGCAAATGAGGTTATGAATTACATACAATGATACAATATGTATCTATGTAGTTGATGGAATAATAAGTTTTAGTTTCTAATTAAGTTAATAATTAAAAAATGCATTTTATCTATGTACATAATTATATATGATGTGTGTAAATGTAACATATGTATGTACATACATACATAGGTATTCATTGATTATATAAATTTCATATTATTTTCAAGGATAAAACAATGCACTGTGGTAAATTCAGATCAATTCGAGACTGTCCATCATGAGATGGGTCATATTCAATACTATTTACAATACAAGCATCTGCCTGTTGTATACAGAGAAGGTGCTAATCCCGGTAAGAATCATTGCACTCTATACTGATGTTATTTTTATTTTGTTCAAGGATTAAGCAATGTACAGTTGTAAATTCACATCAATTAGAAACAGTGCACCATGAAATGGGCCATGTACAGTATTTTTTGCAATACAAAAACTTATCGACTATATTTAGAGGTGGTGCTAATCCAGGTAACTTAAAGCAAAAAAATTGCACTGTCATTGTGGTCCTGGTTGAGGGTTTGCTATTTTTATGCATATTTTCAGTTGTTTTGTCTGCAGTAAAAATTAAACAGAACATTGAACCGAATACACTTAATTCAGTTTAGCTTTACTTTTAAAAATATATTTTCTTATGGTCTTTGATGCATTCTAAATTAATAGATACAGAATGTTTAAGAATTGTGCGTGCTGCATTTTATATTACAATAGAATTTTGTATATCCTACAGGTTTCCATGAAGCTGTTGGTGATGTAATGTCTCTCTCAGTCTCCACACCAAAACACTTAAAAAAGATCGGACTATTGACTGATGTTCCCGATGATGCCCAAACTGAAATTAATCACTTATACAGCAAGGTTAAATAAAATACTTTAAAATTACTCTTATTGACTTTAAATAAATAATATATTTATATGAAGAATGTTTCTATTTTAGGGCATAGAAAAAATTGTTTTCTTACCGTTTGCTTATCTGTTGGATCTGTACCGTTATGCTATTTTCCGTGGTGAAACAACACCTGATAACTATAATTGCCATTTCTGGAAATTAAGAGAGGATCTTCAAGGCTTAGAACCACCTGTACCCAGAACTGAAAATGATTTTGATGCAGCAGCTAAGTATCATGTTTCTGCCGATGTAGAATATGCTAGGTAAGATACACTTAGTATATTGTACATATATAAATTTAAATTTTATTATTCTTATATTTAAATTTGATTATTCTTATTTTACATTTAAAGGTATTATGTTAGTTTTGTCATACAATTCCAATTCCACAAAGCTCTTTGCGAGAAAGCAGGTGAGTACGTACCCGGAGATGAAACTAAAAAGTTAACCAATTGTGACATATATCAAAGCGCGGACGCTGGAAATTTACTTGCGTTAGTATCTACATATATATTTCTTACTTTATCTATTAATAAATTATATTTACATATTAAATTTACATAATTTTAACAGAAAAATGCTTCAAATGGGATCTTCTCATCCGTGGCAAGACGCTATGGAAGTAATCACTGGCCAGAGGACAATGGATGCTGCTGGTCTCTTGGAATATTTTCAACCTCTACAGAAGTGGTTAGAAGAAGACAATGAAAGGACAGGAGAACTCATCGGTTGGGATCCGAGCATAGTCCGTAAGTGTAATTGCAATTTATTTTATTCAAATAAACTATAAGGAATATATTACTAAATTTTTATATTTTTCCAGAATATTGTACTGACACACAAAAAGCAGCTTCGAAGCTGAAAGAAAGATCAAAATTAGATTCAATGAACAAATAATTATATAATATAATCAACTTACAAGTTTTTACACTTTTTGCAAACACTAATTAATTGATTATTTAGAATTGTAACTTTTCATAAACATTAATAAACAAATTTTAGATGTACATATACTGTTTTTCACTGTTAACTGCACGAAAATAATTGCATTTCTTGCGGTTTCTGTAATCCAACTTTACATTAATAGCATACGTACATCATAACGTTTACGGCACACTCTCAATCAGGAACATATCTTGCATCACGTCACCACAAGCTAAACACTTTTATAAGATATATGTTTCACATTGTGTATTACGTTTGTGATGTAATAATAGCACATATTAAGTGCTCGTAAATCTCGAGAATATGTCGCATCGTTCAGAGTTTAATTGTGATCCTTGAGAAATGGGGTCCACGTACACACCACCTAGTTTTGCGATATTACAAGGTGTTGCGTATTTGATGTCACTTTTTACGCAAAGAAAATCAACAAAGAGTTTCACTTTTGTTACAGTTTTTTTTAAGTAGGCATGTACGAGTATGTAAAATGGGCAAATGTTTGTACACTAGTAATATTTCAAGAACTAAACTGTCAATAACGAAACATCGCTCAAAAAGAAAAACAATTTCCTTTTAACTCTAATTAAATGTTATTTTTGAGATTATCAATACAAAAGACAAATAAGTACACGTATCAACAAACTGAGTAATTTTGAATTTTTTTAAATATGTAGGCTAAAATTTAACTTTTTTTTTGTTATGAAATTGCTATAAGTGAGGTTTTTCCAAACTTTAATATAGAGCAAACAATTTCACTTGAAATTATGCGTATGGTACGCATACATACATACATATGTAAATATTTAGACGTTCGTTTGAACAAAATTTGTTAACCTAACAAAGAAAGTAAAACTAAATTACAAAATTTTCTTAGGCCACGATTTATTTATATGGTGACAAAAGATGTTTTATTGTTGTAGGAGATCACATTTAGTCATGAATGTTGGAAATGAGGAATTTCTACATCTATAATAGGAAGATAGCAGTGTCATTGTGGAATAATAAAATCGAACCATTCAGTCTTTTTATGCAACTCTACGAATTTTCATGACACGTTAAGATCTTCTATGTGTTCTATTCATTGACTGTTCGATAGTGTGACGAGCGTGATGGTACACGTCATTTTCCTCAGAAGCAAACGCGTACGGCTTTGTACGATCAGCTCGTGAGAATAAAAGGGCGTTGCCTGTTGAAGTTGAAAGAAAAAATCTCATTGTTCATTTTCCATTTTCACGTGCTGCGAAGTCACGGCAACTACGTGAACGAGGCTAAATGCTGTGCTGATATCTCTTGGAGACCTCCAAGCATACGTTGTCGTAGTTCATCTCGAGAAATATCGTCAAAAGGTAAAATATAAAAGCTAAGCTATGAAAATAGGCCAGTGAATTCAAAGTATGCGTATTATTTATTGTGAAAATTTGTTGGTCACTCAACTCTAATGCTGAAAGGATTTTAATTAATTTTATGGTGTGATTGGTCACGATCGGATAATAAGAAGGAAATTAGCTGTTGCGACCGACCGTGGATCAATTCTTATGGTTTAATTCAATGCCACTTGATTTGCACTATTAGTGATGCAGTAAAATATTTTTTTAATAATTAAGAAAGATATCTGAATACCTACTGTCGAAACTGTTCATGCACAAGGGTCGTTTCATAAACTTCAAAAAAAAATTATATTATATTCCCGAGGTCAATTAATTATAATCGAGTCAATTTTGCCGTTGAATCGTACAAAACGAGCTTACGTGCAATAAAAATTTTTCACATGATTTGTTTGCAAACAGTTATCATTATGGTTGTGAATTCAATGTGTATTTCCCCGTATTTTAAACCTGAGTATGTATTTATTGCTTTTTTTTATTATTATTAATCTTCATACAAAGCTACGAAGAATGTTACGCAAGATCCAGTACACACAGAGAAGCATGGAAAGATGAATGCTCGGTATAACGAGAAGAGATCG
Source organism: Parapsyche elsis (assembly GCA_022651745.1). Lineage (NCBI taxonomy): Eukaryota > Metazoa > Arthropoda > Insecta > Trichoptera > Hydropsychidae > Parapsyche > Parapsyche elsis. Next base: position 1,979,824 of record JAGVSN010000006.1, read on the forward strand.
TAAGAGGAATACATGGGTAAGAAGCATGACCAAAGTGGCAGATATAGCGGAACGTGTGAAAACGACATAGCGAGAATAATGGATGACAGATGGACGCGAGAAATACTGAAATGGAATCCGAGAGGATGTGAAAGAAAGCAAGGTAGACCGAGTGGACGATGGGCTGATGAATTGAGAAGAATGTGTGGAGTCAACTGGATGCAGACTGATCAAGATAGACAGGAATGGAATAGGATTGGAGAGGTCTTCATCCAACAGTGGATGGCGAATGGCTGAAAATGATGATGATAACAAAGCTACGAGAGTTTTTACGAGATAAGAAAGCTACGAGTAAATTGATCAATCGTGTACTTATTTTTAAAATTTGAGGAGTGACGACAAAAAAATTCTACAATTTTACAATATTCTCGGGAAAATTTCACGTCGCTGTTTTAAAATTGAACTCACAGCATAATTGTATTTGATTTTGGCATAAAAAATACGATTGAAATTATTAATAATTAAAATCTATTCTTTTGTAATTTTTTTGTCATTTAATAACGTATTTGTCTTTCGACGGATCAACAACAGGTATAATAGGTAGGTACATCTAGAATCCCACCTACTTAAATAATCCGTTCGGAGACATAAAATTAACCATTTGAACTTGGAGTTTTTGATTTCGTCAGTTCAGAAATCAAGTAAGCAGGAAGTAGTACTAGCTCAATACCCAGAACATTTCGATTCATTCAACGATGACCCAATCATTTTTGTCATTTTTATGACCACCATTTCCATATTTTCACAGACAATGACTTTTCATTGTCACACAGAGGGTCGACAGTGTTGTTCGGTACCGTCTAGGATCCGAACAGGTGCTTAGTTTAGCTGTGTAACCCAAGAACCACCAACCAGTCAGTCGTAACGCGTACGCTCGTCAGTGATAACGTGCCGTTTACATACATATACAGATACTAGGTCACTGTAGATAACCCACGAGGAAGTTAAAACAACGTGGTAGTTACTTAACCCTTTAAACTACCATACTATTGCCAAATTTTATATAATAAATCAATAAGTAAACAGCTTTTCTTATTGGAATCACTGATCTTTGAATCATTGATCGATTTGTGTATACTGTCATACATACATACATTGTTCAGGATATTATTGAATACGTTATGTTTCCCAGCTACCGTAATATTAAATTGATTGAACTTGTTTGAGACTTTGATACTTTTTTCAGTGATACGAACATTAAAAATGACGTGTGTAAATCGAAGAAAGCTACCGTTTGCTTGGAATCACTGCGAATGTACTACAGTATTGATAGTATACGTTTTCACACTATTGGCGAACGTTGTCGGTCAACTAGATTTGCCACCCCTACCGCAAGTATCATCATCGCCGAGATCAGGTGATCAATATTTGAATCAATACAATGGAATATCAACAGCGAGACCCTTTGGATCGCCGGTAAATCAATTCAATGGACCGTTCTCGTCCACGCCAAGACCCGATGTGTATTCGACATCGCCTAGGTATCAACAGGATTTCAATCGCGGAATCAATCCAGATGTCACGAATCGCGGTTATACCAATTTGCAAAACGGCGGAGTCGATCCTGCAAATCCTGATAGGGTTTATAACGGAAACAGGGGATTCGACGATAGAAATGTCGATGGGAGAAACCCCGGAGGGTTGGATGGTACGAACTACGCCGATTCTGATAGAGATGATTATAATAGGAATCAAAATGGATTTGGGAATTCGTTTCAAGGTGGAAGACAGGGTCCTTACGGCAGGGATACGACGGCTTTGAGGAGATTTTTGGCTCAGGTTGATTCTCAAGCTACTGAAGAGTGCACCAACAATGTGGCTGCTCAATGGAACTTCGAAACGGACGTAAACGAAGTCACGCAACTGGCAGCGGTGAGTTTTCATCGCATTATCTCATTTCCTCTGTAACAATAGACAATATAATCTCAAGGTTTTCAGGATGTACATATGTACCTTTACTACAAGGTTAGCCCTTTAAAATCCCACAAAAAATATGACGCATTTTTTATGATGTACATGTACATATGTATAATCAAATTTAGATGTTGAAAGCTCTATTCGTGAAGAAATTGTATATTTTACATTGCAATTAAAATATGATCAAATTTGAACAACGGAGTAACTTGTAACAGAACTGTACAAAATCAAAATAATTCAGTCAAGACAAGTAGGTACACAATCTAAATAATTTACACATTAAACTCGCTTAAGACGTAATAAAAACTATGCTAGTTGTCTATTTTTATAGTTTTAGTATCACATTATGAATGCATAATCTTAATTGATTCGTTGATATATTGTGCTGAATTTTTATACAGGCATCAGCACTTTTTTGAAATGCGACTTTTAGGTTTAATATTTCACGATTTTCTAAAACTGCAGCGTGCATTTTACTAGTTTGTACACATGCAGTGATCTGTATTCGATATCTTCGTATCATTTCATAAATATTAGGTTTCTATTATAACCGAGCGTTGGAGTTACTTGAGTTTCTTTTGGAGCTAGAAACGTGTTATACATACATACATATGTACATATGTACGTACATATGTATTTGCAAACGAAAATATTATATAATGAAAAACACTCCACGTGCATTTAAACAATTATTTTGCAACTAGTGAGTAACTTCTAGGTCGAAATGTTTCGCAAGTGTCCTCTAAATGGACCACAAAGACGTGATGATACAAATGTGTACCATTCGGAACGGAAACCGTACGTGCATTAGATGAAATAAGGCGATACCGGAGTTTCTTTTTTATGTATTAAATAATATAAGACGACAGTACATATGCAGAATGAGTATCGCCAAATTGTAAATAATAAATAGATACGTGTTTAATGGACCGTGACACGTTTACGGTATCGTTAATAAAAGTGTCGATTGCGCAAACTTTCATAATGAAGTACATACGCGCAAATTTTACAGACGTATACGTATTTTAAACGGACAATGGATTTCTTTTCACACGGTCGACGAACGTATGCATTATTTGATCGAAAATTTTCATATGCAAAGTGGAAAAGTGAAAAATTGTATGGGTACACGTTCGATTGAAAGCATATTCGATTTTCGTTCATAAAATTTTAATTTAATTTGGTTTCGTTCATATTTTTTTTAATTTGGTTAATTTCATTACATTTCTTAACGACTGGAAGTTCACAAGAATTTAATGGTTTTCATCACGCACTGTGGGATGCTGTTGGGCCGCGAAGTTTAATTTGTCGAAATTATATTTGACAAAAAAACAACAAAATTACACGGTACGCGACACCTGCAATTGTCTCTGGTCCGACAGGTAGGACGTTAAGGTCGAAAGTTGTTCAATTACTTTGTCAGTGAATGAGTAATAAATAATGGGATGGTTTAGTTCAGGCACATGCCATACGACAATTAAATCTGTTTACTTTGAAGAATTAACGCAGTAATGCACATATTGTTACACTTGAAGTTTAATTTTAGAATGATTCATCTTATCGTGTTACTAAATAAATACTTACTTATACATATAAATGTATAGTTGTATACATGAGGCGTGGTTAAATTTATGCCTCAAGGAAGTTAAAACAAATATTCTCATTATCATACATGGCATAACAAGAAGAGATCATAAGAGGAATACATGGGTAATAAGTATGACCAAAGTGGCAGATATAGCAGAACGAGTGAAAAAGTTGAATTGGCAATGGGCTGGACACATAGCGAGAAGAATGGATGGTAGATGGACACGAGAAATACTGGAATGGTATTTGAGAGGATGTGAAAGAAAGCAAGGTGGACCGAATGGACGATGGGTTGATGAATTGAGACGAATGTGTGGAGTCAAGTGGATGCATATTTCTTAAGACATATGTACATGAATGGAAGAGGATTGGAGAGGCCTTCATCCAGCAGTGGATGATAAACGGCTGAAAATGATGATGACCTATACATACATATGTATGTATGTACATACATGCAAAAGAATTTTTATGTAATTCAGACGTTGATATGATAAAACAGTTTTCCTCTAGGAAAATTGTACTTTTGCTAAGCTCTTTATTGGTATTCATACTATAGTTATAATGAATATTGTAAAACGTAAAATGAAGTAGAATCATTATGTAGTCAAAATTTATGGCCATCCGTTTTAATCCATCATATTTTTTAATGACGCGAAATTGATGGGAATCAAATCAAAATATATTTATATTGAAAAACGTGTGAACTTCGTTTGCAAATATAAAAATAATAGTATGACCATACGTTCAAAGACAATCGTCGGTGTCTTGACCTTTACCTATCCACGCAAATCGTTTACGTGCTTCCATTTTTCCCTGGCGTATGTCCACATCCAATTATCATCTTGAAAACGTCCATTCTTGTCACATTCTTCCGAAGATAATGATATTATTTTGTTTTTTTCCGTTGTCAAACACATAATGGCCAACTTCTTCGAATCGTTTCCTCAATTATGGTCTCGGGTCACATTGAATTAATAATAAAAATAATTCGAGTAAAGCATGTATTGCGTCTTATGTCAAATTCTGTCAATTTTTCGACGAGTCCTTGGACCACGTACATACATACATATGCACAATGTCACTTTCGGATTCTCTGTTGAACTGGTTGAAATACATATAGTTCAGCTTTGAACTGTATTGTATTCATTGTTGATTTTTTTTACTAAATGCCGTGTAAATATTGGCATAAGGTGAAATATGTGACGTTTTTACAATCGAAAAAAAACATCATTGTCACAATCTACATGAAAAAGCTAGTATACATATATATGTATATACACATATTTAGCTAACGCAATTGAATTTCGTTGTATTCCTTATTGATTTTGCAAACCAATGAATATCATCAATATTCCTTAAATTTAAAATTGAAACAAGGCCAATCAAACTTGATTTCATTCGAGTTGGATTATCGTAATTAAAACTCTGTATCATAAGGACTTGCTCGTCCTTTACTTCCGGAGCCAACATCGTTCATGTTTGACTATGTTTATGACTTTTTCTGGATGATAAACACAAAATGATATGTGATGATTTCAAAATATATCTTGTTGTAGATAATATGTTAAGCAATTCAAAGTGCATTATGGTTTTCACACGAGATTGCATTATCTCTTTCTTTCGCGGACATGGATGCACAAATGTTGTTTGACCCTATGTGTGCCAAGGCCGTGTGACGTATTAAAATAATTATATTTGTATAATAGCACAAAAATATGTTATAATATTGTGCACTTGAAAAACGCTTCTCTACAAATCGTCCGAAACAATGGAACCGTATTCTCATGCTTACAAAAAACAACAAACGTGTTGCAATTATAGGAAGTAAAGTTCGTTGTATCAGAATGAGCGATGAGTGATTATCGTTTAAGCTTTTAATCAAAAACATACATTATCTATCAAACAATTCATTCACCTAATGTGTTACAGGTCAGTAGGGTTAGTAATGTATTAAACAACTTCTTTACAACGTCTGTAATTCTAACCAAAACTCAAAAGACGTATCAATCTAATTGACTGTCGTACTTTTTATATAAATACATACGATGCTGTATCGAATAACACTTTATATGCATTTATTCAATGTCTGAAAAATTTACGCTTCAATTGAGGAATTAAAACGCGGACGACGTTGAACGACACAATACATAATTAAAGTTACGATTACTCGATTATAATTAGATATATTCAGTAGTAATGTGCCATTATGCACAAATGCGTATCAGAGTAATCGATCCTAGAGACATTTTAATCACGGGCGTGTCATTGAGAAGAATTTCAAAAAAATACTTCTGCAAGGTTTATTATCCGTTTGTCATTTTGTCGCATTATTGAAGTGTGATAAACCGTGAAAATATTGTTTACGACGAAAAATGAACGATTTCGATAATTTAACTAGTGGTCGCTGATTAGTGGCATTTTGAAATGATCAAATTTTGTTATTTAGATTTCATGGACCAACAATTATATTTACATACACTGTTACGTCTACAAAAATAACGGAAATATCATTTAAGCAATCACAAAATTAGTAAAGCAGAAGTCCACATTTTGCAAAAGGCTCGTTTTAAAATTTAGAACGAACCTTTCTATAGATCATTAAAGATTCTAATAATATTTTTTATTGTTATTAATACATTTAATTTAAATACAACTATTTCTATTCAAGATCTTAAAATAAAGTAAAAAATCGAAGAGTCTCACGATAGAGATAAACTAATTTATACGATGCAACAAACCTTAATTAATTCTAGCGAATGATTGACGTATTACAATGCAATCTTTACACGAATCATAAACATATTATAAATGACGCATCGTGGTTAACCCACAAACACAATATTTATTTATTTATTGTTTTGATTTCAAGGATGAAATTTGAATATTTTATAATATTTACATATGTATATGTACATATGTATGTAATTTTTTTTATTTTCTATTTTCGATTTCAAACGCATTCATGTGTAGTTTAATGTGGTTAATTTATGTTCATGATATTTACTCCGATTGTGTTTTTACGGTGGTTTTTATTTTAAATTTGCATAAATGTAGGATTTCAGAAAATTTTCCTTAGTTTCCATAGACTTCGGTGTCTTAGCTTTTTTTACCGTTATTACGTGTCGTTTGCTAGTGTTTTTTTCCTATTACGTTCTACTATTGTGTTCGATTTAATGTTAAGTGTGGGAAACTAAGAGCAACCTCTCCCATGTTCCCACCTCAGTTGCCACCAACAATCTTCGAATACGTTAAATACTCTTTTTAATTCTGTGTACACAAGAGAAAAGTAAACGTTTTTTTATTCAATTATATTTTATAAAATTATTATAGTTTGGATCTAAATTAAAATTCCACAAAAACTTATATGTACCTATTCGCAGAACGCGATCTAAATATTTGTTAGAAATAATAATGCCATTAGCAAAACTGGCATGAATTACTATTATAATTTAATTTAATTTATCTTCGTGAATTTTCATGTTCATTTTGTTCGGAAAAACCAAAAAATAAAAACTGTATCGAAATGGTTACGTTCAATACGTATTGTTCTTTTGATATCAATGACAAGCGAGATGCTATCGGTGGCAATTAACGTGTTAAGCGTAAAAAGTACGGTTACAAAATACCAGATTTATTTTTGTATACATTAATCAATTGCGTTATTCCCCACCCCGCATTCCATGCACATTGTTTTAATATAACGCTTCTGATAGTAAATTTTACACGAGAATAATTCAATTACAAGAAATAAATACTGTGACTTAAGTGAAGGTCAAAAATTTAATTGTTAAAAAGAAAATGTGTCGTATGAAAATGAGAACATTAAATTTTCTTTTTTTAATAAATGTATATCCCATCTTTTTATACATAATAAAATTTGATGTTGTGTATCAGCTAGTAGGTATAACCCTCTAGCTATTAAAAATGTAATCTCATTTACCAATAATATGTTATAAATAAATCACCGACTACATATGTAATCACTAATTGTAATCTATTAAAAATTACGAACGATAGCGATTTCTCACGCCGTGTTCATCGTGATCTTGATCGTCTCGTTGTCAAGGTGATATTTGATTGCAAGTTTATCTCGTTGCATTATGCATAAATCAAATTTTACGCTATTGTAAACAACGGCGTCAAAATTTAATGTGTAATGAATGGTTCACAATGAGTGATTAAACGATTTTCAGCGACACATTTTGTTTGCGCCGTTATCGCTTTCACTTCTTCGACGATTTAACACCTTGAACGTATTAAAATTCACGTAGGCTTAGGTGAGGCGTTTAACTGTTGAAATTACCGTGTTCTCAAATTAAAACAATGGTATGTGCGTAAATTTTAAATAGTTACATCGTAACAACAAGAATTAGGTACTTCATAGTGCAGTGTTGACATTATAAATGGAAATTATGTTTTTATCTGAAAATATGACACTTTTTATAATTTAAACTGAATTCAATAATAAATTATTTTCGTCTATAATTGGTAGAGTAAACGTTACAATAAATTATAAATGAAAATTTTATTTATATAAGTGTAAAATTTTCCTGATAGATGGCTGTAAAAATATTATTTAATTTAATTTTAGCTGGAGGCCCAACAAAGATATTCAGTATTTCAACGAGGATTATGGCAGCTAATTAACGGAGTAGACAGAGACAGCTTACCAGATCTCAATCTCTGGAGACAATTGAGGTTGATGTCAATTATTGGTCCAGCGGCATTGCCACCTGATCAATTGGACAGAGTAAGTTTGCAATTAAATGTATTGAAATACGTTTAAGTTGACTATTATATTTTTAACAACATTTCAATTTATTGTTTCAGTACAATCGTCTCATAAATGATATGCTCGCCGTGTACAACAATGCCGAAATTTGCGCGTACAACGAACCGTTCAAATGTGGACTTAGATTGCAACCCGATTTAACGCTAATCATGGCTCGTTCCAGAGACTGGTCCGAATTGCAGCACGTCTGGACCGAATGGCGTCGTAATACCGGATTAAAATTCAGGGATTTGTACGAACAACTCGTCGATTTGACCAACGAAGCCGCGCAATTGAACAGTAATATACATTTGGAACTATAACTCCTATTGTGAATTTTATAAACGTTATATTTTATGTACAATCAATTTGTAATAATTTTGTCCTAAATTTTTGTATTAATATTCAATGATCGTCATCATATTTCTAGAGTGACATCTATTGAAATTTTTAAAAAGATAAAAATTTATAAAAATATATTTACAAAATTACATAGATGGCAGTAGTAAATTATTAAAAAATAATTAAAATAAAATAATTGATAATTATTGTTATAAAACTTAATTTCAGATTTTACCGATGCTGCTGAATATTGGACGTTTCCTTTCGAATCAACTCGTTTTAGACTGGAAGTGGACGAAGTCTGGGAGCAAATCTCTCCACTATATGAAGAACTTCATGCTTATGTTAGAAGGAAGCTGAGGGATCTTCATGGACCTGAAAGGATTAGCAGGTCGGCACCACTTCCTGCGCATATCCTCGGCAACATGTGGGGTCAGTCGTGGACGAATATCCTAGACGTGACTATACCGTATCCGGGAAAAAATTTCTTAGATGTAACGCAAGATATGGTACAACAGGTATAAAAATAATTTCATAACACTTTTTTAGATTTTAGATTAATATTACAAAGGAAAATTGCAATTTTCTTTATTTAAAATGAAAATTCAAAAAGAAAATGCCCCCCCGTGACAGTGGAAATCACTGCCGTGACCAGGAGTCGAACCTGGGTTACTACGGCCACAACGTAGGGTCCTAACCACTAGACGATCACGGCTACGAGGCTATGAAATTGAGGTGTTAAGTTTTCAAATATAAGCCAAAACTATTAATAATTGTATTTAAATCAATTTAAGTTTTTCTCGTATAGTTAATAAAAATAAACAAATTTTACGTTGAATTTTCAAAACGATATTTATTCATTCTTTAAAAAAATGTAAAAATAGCATGTTGTAAAAGATGTTCTTAAATAGCGGGAATAAACTATGAACATTACATATTCAAGTCATTGCGTCACATGAGCGATTTGATCAAACTGTAACAATTACATATTGGAAAGTTATAATACTTTTTATAAACGTATCGAATACGATTTCTCTTTTTTTTTTTTTTTAATTTGATTTTTAATTGAATGCGGCCAAATTCGTTTGCCGCATATGAAAATATCACGTAAATGTATGTATGTACAGTGACATCTTGTACAAGAGATCGATAAAAGTGTTTGACAAGTGTTTAATATTGACAAAATTTTCTAATGCTAACGCGGCAATAATATATGTATCTGTATCTATTTATAAATGCGATGCGACTAATTCGCAATGCTTTAGTGATGTGCTGAAATTCACAATCGGCTATTTCAGGGCTACACGCCGACCACTATCTTTCAACTGGCCGAGGAGTTCTTTGTTTCGATGAATATGAGTGCACTTCCACCCACTTTCTGGGCAGGATCTGTCTTGGAGAGACCCATTGAAAGGGATGTACATTGTCAACCATCAGCCTGGGACTTTTGCAACGGACAAGATTATAGGTAAATCACGTACTTGCAATGCAAGTTTAATCGCATTTTACATATTTTTATTTCATATTTGAATATTTTTAGACTAAAAATGTGCACACAAGTGACGATGAAAGACTTGGTGACAGCTCATCATGAATTGACGCATGTTCAATACTTTTTGCAATACAAGGACCAACCGAAAGTCTACAGGGATGGTGCCAACCCTGGTAATAATACTGATTGACTATTGACATATAACTAAAATGTATACTTATACTTGATTATTATTTATGCTTGCATGTATACGAGTGCTTTTTCTACGACTCGTATGCGTCGTAGTATAAATATTTAAATAAACGAAATTTTCCGAAAGCGAGAATTCCAACATTTTGCGAATTCGTTGCGGCGAAAATTGGCTCGCACTGGTTCTAAACACGTGAGATAACGGCAATTATATTACAATCACTCCATCCGGCATTAGGCAGCTGTCGACTGTTGAAGAAGCCCGTTACCACTTCCTAGTGTAACGGTGGAGTTATCCGCCAATTTGAAATCGCAAGTCCGCATAGGCCCCACTCGACTTGTTATGTCGAATCTCACTTTCGATTGGACATAAGAAGAACTTTCTCGAATGTGGATCATTTCGACTACCAAAATGGTTATTCGGTGTCACAGTAAAAATTGTCGTATTCATTATTTTAAATTAATAGCTGCTGTTCGATAAATTTCTATTTGATTGTGTTCGAAAATTGGGGGTTCATTTGTATGTATGTAGTATCGATATTTCAGTAGTATTTTATTAGAATTGTATATGTTGGTTTACCATCAATTACCCAACAACACACACACACACACACACATATCGATCGAAGTTGAGATTGAGGCGGTTGTGAAATGTGCGAATCGCGAAAGTTGCGCAATAAGCTTCGGTGGCTGGTACGCGATAATGTTGATTTTTCCACCGTTGCAAATTCGGCTCTCGGATCAAAGTATTGCACAACTGCAAATTCGGGTAGGTTATTTTAGATACGTTGTAATTTGTGAAAATGCCACTGTCATTATCTTTTGATGTAATCCACATGCGAGAACATTGCGGCTATTTGACGCCGTTTGAACATCGCGTCATTTCCAAGTGTTGTGCTTTAGAATTTTCGCAGATTTAATGCTCGTTGATTTCGCTAAAATAACTCATCTACCGAAACATTGTTGAAATAACGAAGCGTTTAGTAGCGATTAAAATTTCAATCCGTGCTAATATTTTCATAATTACAGTATTAAATTTGTATCAAACTCTTCATAGTATTCCACTTGGATATACATATTCTAAAACAAACTAGACGCAATGAGCCGGAAAATGTATGTGAAAATTTTTCTCCCTTACGCAATATTCAATTTTCCGAAAATATTTATACGTATTGGCAAATATGAAATATGCGTCTGATTTTGAAATAAGATTTAAGTCCGTTTTCGAGACAACGAGAGCGCAATTAAGAGCATTTGAGAGCCGCAGTCATTGCATAATGCATAAGCCGAGTACGCTCCCGACATAACTAGAAATCCGAGTACATACACATATACCTATAAGTTATAACAACAAACAATGTGTTCAAATATCAGCCCAAGTAATCAGATTTATAATAATCGAAGATAATTTCACCAATGATTTCGATAGAGAATTAATTATTCTTAGGCAATGTAATCCAATAAGAATTTGTGAACTCGGTATGTTTGCTTTCGATCGAGCATTATCGAAGAGGAACCGATTCGTATGCGTGGCTATCTTGAATCAAGTGAAAGTGCATTAGTGAATTACGCTATTTGCTTTTGATTAATGTACGACATACAATGAAAATTGTTTCCGATTCACTTAGACAGTCAGACCGGCTCTCTTTTTAGGAAAATTATGAACGACGCGTCAACGACCGCTGATTTTCGGAAAATTTATAGATGTATTCTAAACTTGCATATAGAAATGCGACGAATGCACTTTTGAAAGTTTTTTTTTTGTGGGGATCGAAAGTATAAACAATGAAAATTAGGCAAACCCAACACATTTTAATGGAGATGATCGTTCGTGCGCATCATCGCTTTCAGCAAGACGCGTTTCGTGTATATTATAATATGAAAAATATATATGTATATATATTAGGCTGTGTGCTATTCACAGTCAATTTATTATAATCGTATTAAGAAATGGTTTCGGTTCCGTGTATTCGTTCGGCTTATCGAGGTATAAAAGCCGAGCAGGAAAGTGAATTACCGTTTTATAGTGTAATGAGGAAACTCACCTGTTATAGAATTAATAATCACTTTCAGAAGTTTCCTACTTTGTTTTACGATTGCGATTATGTGAGACGTTACAATCGCGATTATTTGATTACAAGATTACTTAGATTACAACGAAACTTATGCTCGGCAAGCAAGATACAGTATTAATTTATTGAATAACAAATAAAAGCTCAAGTTTTTAATTAATTTAAAAACTAAAAATGAATATTGACTACTTTTTTATTTATTTTACAATCAGGTTTTTTTTTAATTTGTTTTAAATCATTATGAAAATGTTGCAAAAAAAAAAAACACTTTGTGAAAGTCGTATTTCGTAAGAATCGATACGATTTCATATCATGAAATTGCACTTATAAATTATTTTAATATGCACAGAAATTAATGTGCAATTGGAGTTTGAATTAAGCGCACATTTATCATTGCGTATATTTCCGACAATGTAACTCATACGATTAATAATAAGTAAACGTTTACCAACAGTTTTACAATTTAACGGAATAATATAAAGGCACACACAAAATTTCTTTACGGATAATTTAAATTTCAAGTGAATTTCGTGAGCCGTGACTTTTTATTGTGCTACCGTGTTATTGTTTTCGATTTCGTTATAAATTAAACCAATTAATTGTACGCATTGTGTTCGATTTCGCTTTTGAATTTAATATTAATATTTTGTATCAGAAAAAAATAATACATACATACAATTTATATTTATATACCTATATAATGTGAACACTCTCACCGGTCTAGATCGGTTTGAAATAATTTATCGATGTATGTAAAACCGGTATTTTATACACGGTAGCTTTTCTTACGTTAGTCGATTATATAACGGCGAATAGGCGAATTCAAACTAAGACTAAGACGTGCAAATTGTAACAGTAAATTATATAAAGATGTTATGATTTTTATTAAAAGAAAATGTATATTTTTTTTTAACCTAGTAATGTATTGAAATTATTTAATGTATTGCAGCTTTCCACGAAGCTTTGGGTGAAGCTGTGGCTCTATCAGTATCCAGTCCGCGTCATCTTCAAACTTTAGGACTTGTGCAAAAGTCTGTCGATGACTTAGCGCACAATACCAATTTCCTATTCGCAATGGCCATGGATAAATTGGCATTTCTGCCGTTCGCGTTGACAATGGACAAGTGGAGATGGGATGTATTCTCCAAAAACATCAGAAAAGAACAATACAATTGCCACTGGTGGCGACTCAGGTGATTGCCCTTTATTATTTTCTAATGAGCGTTGTATTTTGGTTCAAAGACTATTGTTTTTTAAAACTAAACGCATTTTTTTTATGTCTCTGCAGAGAACAATATAGTGGCATTAAACCTCCAGTTTTAAGATCGGAAATGGACTTCGATCCGGGCTCCAAGTATCACGTCCCTGCCAACATTCCCTATATTCGGTAAGTGAAAATTTCTTCCGCGTAATTTTTATGCGTGATCGTTATCGGAATGACTGCACGACAAATGCAAAATGCAACGTATGCTCATCAACTGTTATACACCTTTCTCTTTTTGCGGGTAAACAAATTTAGAGAGTTACATACAAATGTGTAGATATATTTGGTTATAAAAGAAAATACATGTATTTTTGATGACTAAACATACGTTTATTCAGTAGTAGTGACAGAATTGTGTTTTGCCTCGTATAAAAAAAAGGAAATCAGTCTAGTTTAAACAATAGCAGGTAAACAATATAAAATATTTGGATTAGCTTAAAACGAGATAAATAGGTAACATTTTTGTGGGGTAAAGATTAGTAGCCGTGGTGGCCTTCATCTAAGCTTTCCCCGCTGGATCCGGAATGTCCTTCGTATTCGAAGCCGCCATCGCTACCCTCATAGCTTGATTCCTCTTTGTGGTGATGTTCATGTACTGGATAAGGTACTTTTACTTCATAAGGTACCTTCTTTTCGACGGTGTAGGGCACGTGTTTGACCACGGTGTAAGGCACTGGCCTGTCATAAGGTACCTTCACTGCGTACGGTATTCTTTTCTCCACTGGATAGTGGACGAGCTTTTCAACTGGGTACGGCGCTGGTACTGGTACTTTGACTGTGTACGGTACTGGTTTATCAACGTGAACGGGCACCGGTCTGTCGACATGTACTTTGACTGGGTACGGCACGTGCTTCTCCACTGGGTACGGCACTGGTTTTTCTACTGGAACTGGCACCGGTTTCGGTACATGTACTGGATAAGGCCTATCGACTGGTACTTTAACGGCCACATGAACGATCTTTTCAACTGGGTACGGTGCTGGTATATGAACTGGTACTTTGTACGGAACTGGAATGTGCTTGGTGACTGGGTACGGTTGTGGTACTGGTACCTTTACTGCTACTGGAATGTGCTTGACTACTGGGTACGGTTGGGGGATGTACACTTTGACTGGTACTGGTCTGTCGACTGGCACCTTGACGGGATACGGGACGTGTTTGGTGACTGGGTACGGTTTGGGGATGTGTACTGGTACTTTGACGATTTGCTTGACCGGGTAGGGAATGTTTTTGTAGACGGGGTAGGGTTGCGGCACATGAACCTTCACGGGCACTGGAATGTGCTTCTCGACGGGCACGGGGATGCGCTTCTCAACTGGATAAGGCACTGAGACTTTCTTGACAACCGTGATAGTCTTCACGTGTTCTTCATGTCCTCCGTAGCCTCCGCTTTCGCCGCCGAAGTCGCCTCCGAAACTTTCATGTCCTCCTCCGAAACTTTCGTGACCTCCGTATCCACCATAGCCAAAGTCGAGGAGTCCTCGTTTGCCTTGTCGCTTTTCGTCTGAGGCAACGGGCTCCACCTCCTTACTGGCTGCTACATCCTTGCTCTCAGTGGCTGACGTGGCAAGTTCTTTGTCAGCTCTGGTTCCAGCAACCAGGACTGCCACGCACACCACCACAGCGTAGCTCTGAAAAAAAAAACAACGTCTTTATATAATACTGAAAATATATTCCATTGCGTGCACTTAATCGTTAAATCCACTATTCACGATTAATCACTGAACACTTATGTTTTCGAGGGTTGGCTTACCAGCAATCTCATTGTATCTCTGTGTGAAGGATGTGACAAGCAACGAGCTACTGATGACTCGTAGCAGTTGGCGTTGTCTTTTATGGCGGTAGACGCGTTCAGTGCACTTTCTACGGTGTTTCCCACCACTATGGTAAAAGCTGACAGCCGCTGTCTTTTTTCAACCTCCTCAAAAGCTACCCGGACCGGAAAGAGACGTGTGCTTTTCGCACAGTTCGTCGAATGTTGTCGATTTGGTCCGCTGGTCTTCTGCGTAGCATGCTACGCCATCGTCCCATTCGCGCCCACCAGGAATTTCTTATGTAAAATGTTCTTTAGCTCTATCTTTATGTTTTTTTTAAAACGCTTTGGTGCCTTCGGTGCGAATCGTCGTTAATGCGGCCAATCGAAATTGCACAAATGCGCGCTGTATGATTAACGATTTCGATACTTCGTATATTCGTGCAGTTTCGTCATTCATTTGTAACGGACGCCCTGAAATACTGCGCTATTACTAACGCGTAAAAAGCTTTCAATTTAATTACGATATGTATAAAAAATTTTATCTCATTATTTTAACAATCTTCGATAAGATATTTAATTTGCACAACTATTAATCAAAGTTAAATATTGTTTGTTATCGTTTCCTTCATAATTTGATCAACACCAAACTTTGCCGAAGTCGTAGGTTACTTTTCCTTCGATGATTCCGTGTAAATAAAAGTTGACATTGAGTATTGCCAGCTGAAAAAAATAAATTCACTATACGAACAACGCCATGTTAATTTAAACATATTACTTGTTCGGCAGTAGGTACATTACTAAAATTGGAACGATAATATGCATCCTAAGCTAATTACATATAGTCACTGTCAAAACAGCGTCAATTTGATATGTGTTCTAAAATATGCATTTTAGCAAAGACGTTCGGTATGCGTGAAAATATTTCAGCGTAATAAAGAGTAAAGAGTATTTAAGCACGCGATATAATAGTAAAATTCATATATTTTTTTAATCAATTATGTACACTTACACGAAAACTAATTGCCATGCTTATTACATGTGATTAAATGCGAATGATGGGTGCATTTTTATGGAATATTTTAAAAAGTCGAAAAATTGTGTTATACATAAAAAATTTTGACTGCCGTGGCATTTGCAACTCTGAAATTTGTTGGTGATGTTTGTTTTGTATCAAAACAAAGTGAAGTTTCGTTGTTGTTTCGCTTTGACAAATTTTAAGCCATTATTTTTTTACAAGTATTGCTAACGTATCAATATGTAAGTAAGAGGATATACTTTTCTTAAATATAACAAATCATTTTAAAATAAATATTATATTACCCTAAGAATTAATTTACCTCTTTTATTACTTTATTAACATCAAAATCCAATGAGCCTTGCACTGTCAATTAGCAGAAGAAATTTTTAATGACCTTACAATTGAATAAAAATGCAAAATTAATTGACTTTTTTTATAGCGTTAAATTTATTTTGTAGCAGTTCATAGCTATTCGCAGGTGTAGTTTTTTATAATCATTTTTATTTTACCAGTTGTTCAACGATGACACAAATATAATATTTCTTGTTAAAATTATTTTCTAAATATTTTTATTATCACAACAACAATCATATATTTAATATCGTTATACATACATACATTTAAAGTATTTTTGTACCTAATTTTGAGTATCCGTGGGAGAACTCGTTTTAAGTATTATTGAAAATATTTAAATTGAATTAAGTCGAATAACATATTTTATATTATCAATCAAACGAGAGTGAAGAAAAACGAATTTAAAATACTGTAAAAATAGTTAAAAGTAGTCTACAGAATACAGATCTACACAGTTGATTATCCATTTCCGTCAACTAGAGGTGTACAACAGTGTGGCTCAGAAAGCACAATTGCGCAACTGGTAGTCGTATTCTACTTGTAGCCCACGGAAGTAGACGTATTGTGGTAATAGAGGTTATTATTTTGAATTTGAGTGAATTTAAGTATTAAAAAAATATTTAGTATCAAGTATAAACCTATGGAAAATATGTTTTATTGTCATGCAATATTGGAAATTATTTATGTATAGCAAAAAAATAATTATTACAACTTTAGCCCATTATATGTATGTAGTTAGTACGATTTAAAATTTTTCATATTATCAAATGAATTTTAACGAGAAACCAATAATTTCTATATTGAACAAACATAATTAAATTATGCAAAAATATGATAATGTATTGTTTTCTAAAATTATTATATACATATCTACATATATGTATGTATGTACATACATACATAGGTACATATACATATGTATGTAAATAGAAATTTTCAAAATTGTGCAACAAAGCATTATATGTATGTACAATTATATCATTTTTCGAAAATATTAGCCCAATAGTTAGCCCAATCAATCTATCAAGCTTAAAATTTTATTTGAAGAATGATTGAAATTTTTAAACGATTAAAAATACTCATGATCGAAAAGGAAACGGAAATGTTCGCATTATAAATATTACATAATGTCAAAAAAAATGTGCGTATTAAAAGGAAATGTATTTTATATCACATAATTATAATGCGACATTACTTTCACTGTTTATTATATATATGTATGTATATATGTATGTACATATATGTATATGCTAATGATGTAATTTATAAATCAAAAGCTTGTAAGCTTGTGAACTATTAATATCGGGATTAAACTTTGACGAACATCTGAATTGGCATTTAAATTTCAATATCAGCATTGTAGCACGTAATTTTTATATAAATGATTGATTTGTACAGTTCTTTTATTGCCACAAAATTTATGAATATTTCATAAGGTTATAATATTTTTATTTATATACATATGTACATATAAAAATAGAAAATTAAATTTCCTTGAGATCGCGTAGATCCTAATATTGTAATTGATTTAATATTTTTTTCCAGTAATGTGCTTAAAATATACATTGAAACGTATTTGAATTTGGAATTAGGAATTATCGCGAATGTATAAAAACATATTATTTATTCGTCTATATGTTATTATTTGTTTCCGACACATTTGAATTTCAATCATTTATGCAACCATGTATTATATATTATTGATTATTCATATTGTTCAATTGCATCTGTATGGACTTTTGCGGAGAGTAGCCGCGTATAAATGAAGCAATTAAAACAAATTCGGTTCGATTCGGAATCGCTTTGCATAAATCACGTTAGTGAATTTCTTCTTTTCTAATTTCACGATTAATTCAATTCTTCCGCAAACTCTTCGATATTTATCGTAGCGAATCGTTTTTATTATTCAAACTCAATTTTGCCATATTTTCATGCAAATTCTGAAGAGAAATTTTTTCATATCGATATCTTGATATCTTAATCGTTTGTATTCTATATTTTTTAATAAATAAAATTTGGTTACATTTATTTTATTATATAACTAAAAATTGTATTTACTTTCAATAGCGACTTTTCCAAGGCCACGCGCGTGCACTTGTTTTCATTTATTTATTTTAAACGCATCAATGATTTTATGACCGCGAACGCGATCAACATTTTTGTTTTTCTGTTAATAATTAATTATTTCGCCAACTTAGCCGTTTCTGCAGCAAAAGATTGTCTCTAAACGAGAGACGACAAAAAGTAGTCTATATTAAAAATACATAATATAAATATTACATCACCAAAAAGTATAAAATTCTATAAAGTTTTATATGCGTATTTTCCTTCCGCATTTAAATATTCATTAAGGTGTTGGGAAAATTATTCAATGCGTTGTGTGAGGAAATTATGTTGCTATTATTACTTGTGACTCTTCCTTCCTTGATGCACGCACGTATCGATACAAAATATTTTATTTTATTAAAAAAAAAATGGTTATTAGACATGTATGTATTGTACATATGTATATCTAATGAGATATAAAGTAATTCTTAATATTCATATGTACGAAATTAATTTGAGGATACGATATTAAAAAAAATATTAATCATATTAACGAAATGTCTTATTTCTATGACATTTATATGTACAAAGCACGTAAGCATGTCAATCAGACATTTAACTGTCGCTGTCGTAGATCCATCACTGTCATTACGAAAATATTACATGAAAACACAATTTGGTCCACATACTAGAAAAGTCTAACATATCATGATTTTCTTTATATTTTCGCGGTGTAAATAATCCATACATCATTTTCTTGTCCATTATACAAGCAATGCGATTCGCGATCCATACGAGCAATCGAATCGCGAAAGACCAATCGACCGATAAACACTAGTCATATTTCGCCATTTTCACAAAAGAAACTAGCAGCAAACGAATCGTTAACGTATGTACGTGTGTGTTATCTGTTCACTTTTATCGGAAAACGGTTATATATCCGATCGACGAACGAACGGGAGCCAGAAAAGTCGATACGATCGGCTCGATACAACGCGTCTCGAACGGATATATTTTCACATGATTCCAATCGCGGAAAATGCCTTTCAATATGATATTTAGAGTGTACTAGACCGTGCCAGATGATTTTATTTTTCGGTTTGAAAATTGCTCAAAACCGTTGTGCGTCACGTGACGATGCGCATACGCGTGTCAATAGCGAAGCTTCCAACCGTGCGAATATCGCTCGATTAATTATTTAGCGTATCGTTAAATCTTGCAACATTGTACATATTATAAATAATAGTTTATAGTATAAAGATCGATGTAAAAATATCATACATGGCGTTTAAGGAAATCATTTTTCATTGCAATCAATCAATCAATCAACCATCTTGTAGGTGCGAATGATTTATCCAAGCTCAGAAAAAAATATAGTATTTTCAATCGCACGTGTTTTTACGTCACAGTTGCACAAATAGATAGTTAACTACTTTACGTGTTTCACGTAAGTGAATTTCCACATTAATCCCCGTTTTAAAATACTTATGAGAGCGTAACACTGACGACGCTTGAAACCGACCATAGTTTTGGATAAAATAGTAAAAGAAAAATCCGTCCTATGCGTAGAACAATCGGAAAAAAGCATACATATGTATGTATATGCGTTTGGCAATCGTTGTGACATGTCAACGTTTGATACGCTCTCATAAAAAAAGGTTTCGTATGAGAGGTAATTCAAAGTTTATTAACTTTGTTTTGAATTACACTCTTGTAAATGTACAAATTCATTGTAAAGAAAGTAGAATTTGAGTCATGCGTTGTTTTTATTACTTTATCCTAATCGGATAAAGTATTGTGATCGTGCGAAAATTCGACCTCGATTTTTTTTTTTATATATGTACATTTGAGGTCAATGAAAATTTAAGTCGTTTCAGTAGTTTGTTATTTTTTCGGCCGTTTGAGGTAATGGTATCTATTAATTTATAATTAACGAACCGCAAACTTTGTATTTAATTTACAACGCTTTAAACACTATCAGTGCATCACACTATATATAATATGTACGGTCTACCATGTAATCTTTTACTTGGCCAGTATTAAATTAACATTTTTTATTAAATGAAAAATAATTGTCTTACGTCATATTATAACGAAATATATATATATAAATTAAATCTTGAAAGTTTTGTATTCAAAACGAGCAATTTCTATTTTTAGCTAATATTATGATGTTATGATATTCCAGTCAATGCGCCCATTTACTCGCTTGAGATCATCTGTGTCTGTTAATAAACGTATTTAGGGTTATGTTATATTATTTTCTACCATAGTGTGTTCTGATATATATTTAAAGTACTTTGCTGAACCGATAGATATCTGTACATATAGGTATAAAGAAGGTAAACATGTAGATTACCGCTTACTCTTCACTCTCGATTTCCTTGTGCAAGAAAACTCGTTTTCGTTACCGTAAACTGCAAATAGTGCCAATGCTCGCCTTCAAATGTAACTGTATGCATAGATTTAGGTATATGTACTAGAAACGTATAAAACTCACCTACAGGTAATCGTTTGAATCAAATACTAAGATTTTTTTCTGAAATATTCAAATGTGTACGTGAGAATCGAATGCTTCTAGATAATAAGCCCCCGGAACTGATATTCTTCCTACCTTTTGAACCGTAGTTGACGGGATGTACAGTCGTGGGAGTTTAATTACTTTTTATTCTAGCCTAATAATCATATTATCTCATTGTTAACAATGAAAACTGAGTCAATCGTCTCATCTTGTTGTCTTTCACCTGAAGCGTGTTTCGCAATGAAGATCGTTGGCGGAAGACGTACTCAGACCGGAAAATTGTCCGTCAATTGTGTCGATGAATTTTTGATGATTCAATTATGGTTAATTTGTCTTATTCGTGAATTTATTAATATGTACTATAAAAACAATGCACTATTGTCTTAGAATTAGATAATAAATTTGATTGTAGTGTCTTATTTGTGAAAATCTGTATCCTTTATAATGTTTTACTTATGCAAGTCTTGAAATCATTCGATTTTAAAATTAAAATTAAATATTTATGAATCTATTAGATTTAAACATTTTATTTAAATAAGATATGACGATAAAACTGCCATCTGAATTTTCTTTGATACAATTTTCTATTGCACTTTCATTTTTGCCAGCTTAAATTAACGTCTCTTTTTACTTTCCATTACAGTTATAAACTGTTGATTAAAGATGGCGCTTTTTAAAATGCAGTTTATGTTTTAAAATATTGTTATTTATTTTAAAAACATTCCAATAAAATAACAAGGTTATTTTATGCCAGAAAACTCATAATCACTAGATTTTCAATATAAACAATTGATTTTCCCACTATTATTAAACGATTACCTTCGAACATTACAATAGAAAAAAAAACATTTTGAAATTACAGAAACGCACAACTCTTTAGCATTCTATTATTTTTTTTTCAATGTACACATTTAACCTATATTTTAAGTTGATGTAATGACCGATCGATTAACGGGTATATTGTTTGCGTAAAATATGCGGAAAACAGTCGACTTGACGCAGTGCAAAATTCTGCATTTTTATTCTCGTTTTAGACTAATTGTACGGAACCAACCAACCAACCAACGAGAACTACAACCAACGAGACTACAAATCGGGTATATTTATTTGACTCAACGATTGTATAATCGTCGAACTCGGTACGGATTAGAATCGACAGATAGACGCAGAACACACATTACATAAGCAAAGCGATTAGTTAGTATCTGCATCCATTATGTCTATGAGATTTATTAGAAATTGAGATAAATTTACATACATACGCCAAATGCAAAGTAGTAGAAGTAATTTGAACACATCTGTTATGTAATAGTTCGGCTTATTTTAATTTTAATGTTACTTTAGTCATTTTTTTTTATCTAGAATATAAATGCACATTTCATTACATAGATATATTTTTTAATGTAAAAATTTCGAAAACGATTAACTTTTTTCTGCGTGTTTAAATACTGTTTTTATAACCGTTTACTTCGTCAACGACGTATCCTCAATTTCTCTTATTGACGTTGTTGCATCATCGATACGCTAGAAGTTAGATTACATTGGAATATATGTCACCGTATAGCACTCATACGAAACTGTTTACTTTAACAGTCTTAATATTTGCTTATACTCACATGAGAGAAAAACTATTATGTGAGATTTTTATTTCGAGCATATTCACATTCTACTTTTACAATAATTTCGATGAATATTACATAAAAGTGATCTGCTCACTCATAGATCGCTCACTACCATATACCTATAGTATTAAATTAAGAGACGTGCGTGAAAAACCGGTGCTTTTCGCGAGCAACTTTCTTGAGTTGCGAACATGTTGATCATTAAAAGCGGTTAGCCGATATGAAATGTCAATCAAATACAATTTAAACAGCGCTCATTAATAAACCATGCAATGTATGTAGATCATTCTTATTCAAGTATGAAAGTGATACTATTTTTTTATTTTTTTGTTTTATCGACATGATTTTTAGGTGAAAATGTAGATGACGATGTTGATTTATGTGTATCTCGAATAAAATCATTGCGAGCGCGTTATATTATATAATTTGGATTCACATGTACATATGTATGTATGTCAAATATTGTGCAATATTCATGGAAAGTAAATATTATAAATTACGTGTTTGTTATAAGGGGAAGTTGTATACTTGCGTATTTGTGAGATAAAATCAAATTCTATTTATGTTCTTTGAAACAGTATAAACAATGTATCGGACGTTTACCAATATCCTCAGGTTGCCAAAAAGGAAATCATTTCATTTTAATTTTGAAATATAACTTTGAAGAATTTATTTTCATTTAATGTTTATTGAATAGTGTAATATTGATCGTGAATTATTCATTTTGATATCTCTCGTATAACGGAAAAAATATTTTCTTCTGTACTCCAATCGAACATCAATAAAAAAAACCAATATATTTTTTAATCAACATTTTAGTTGATTAACGTAAAATTTATTTTTCTGTCATTCATCGTATATTGTTAAACATACACAGGTACATTTTAATGACTGCGAAAAGAACATGTTCAACAATAAGTCCAAATACATTTTTTTCAACATATTTACAACAATTAATAAAAAAAATTGATTAATGAACATCAACCCTAAGATTATGTGCATTCCTTAAAAACTAAACGATTATTAGTATACATGATAATGTGTGATTTTGTGTCCATTGATGCAACTCCAGAGTATCTTTCACCTCTGTTAGTGTCGAGTGAAACTATGACTCTTTGAGCGTCAGCGGTGTCACAATTATCGATGCATTATCCAATACATAAATATCACATTCAATACAACATTAACTTCCTACTTCTGAATTAGTAGCTCTCATGGTGGTCTGAGCCGTAGCTTTCTTGTCCTCCGAAGTCATGACCTCCGTATTCTTGTCCTCCGAAATCTTGTCCTCCATAATCTTGTCCTCCGTAATTTTGTCCTCCGTAATTTTGACCTCCAAAATCATGACCTCCGAAGCTTTGTTGTTCTGAGTGTACGTGCACTGGGACTGGTACCTTATAGTGGATCGGTACTGGTTTTTCGATGGTCACTGGAATGTGCTTCTCAATATGTACTGGGTAGGGCCTATCTACTGGTACTCTTACAGGGAAAGGTACAAGTTTTTCTACTGGGTAAGGAACTTGTTTTTCAACTGGGTAGGGTGCTGGCACTGCTACTTTGACGGGATAGGGCACAAGTTTGTCTACATGAACGGGGTAGGGACGGTCGACAAGAATTTTAACTGGGTAGGGTACTTGTTTTTCAACTGGATACGGCACTGGTTTCTCTACTGTAACTGGATACGGTTTTGGTACATGAACTGGATAGGGCCTATCGACTGGTACTTTGACTGGGTAAGGTACTTCCTTCACAACTGGATAGGGTTGTGGCACATGGACTGGAACTTTCACGGGGTATGGTATGCGTTTTTCAACGGGGTAGGGTTGTGGTACTGGTACCTTTACGGGCACATGAATGAACTTTTCTACTGGGTAGGGTTGGGGAATGTATACCTTGACTGGTACTGGTCTATCGACTGGAACGTGAACGGGATAGGGCACCTTCTTTTCCACTGGGTACGGTTGGGGAATGTGAACTGGTACTTTGACGTATTGCTTAACTGGATATGGGATGTGCTTGATGACTGGGTATGGATGGGGAACTCCAACCTTGACCGGATAAGGAATGTGCTTTTCTACTGGGTACGGAATGTGTTTCTCTACGGGGTAAGGCACTGGTACTTTTTTGATCACGTGGATGGTTTTGTGAACTTCTTCGTGACCGTGACCACCGTAATCGGAAGCACCTAGTGAGAAACCAGATTCGTGACCGAAAGATCCTCCATAGGTGCCAAGGCCGCCACCCCAACCGTGATCTCCACCGAAACCGTGTTCGAAGTTGCCAAAGTCGGCGAAGAGTCCTCTCTTCTCGTGTTTCTTTTCATCGACGGCAACTTCTTTCTTGTCGGATTCTTTGACGGCAGAGTCCGCCACCGGTTTCTTCTCTTCCTCCCCGTGCACGCCTATCAGCGCCAACGCCAAAAATGCAGCTACGACCTGCACAAAAAATTGCATCTGATTAATAATAGCACGATTTACAACACCCACAGAACCGAGCTCACTGTCATAGCGCGCAATAACACTTTCACTGTTATTTTTGCACGAAGGCGACACAAATTGTATAATGTGTATGTTTGTGTGTACGAACTAACCGAGAGCTTCATGGTGCTTTAGCCTAGTAGAAGCACTGAAGCCAGTGAGTTTGTGAATGCGAATGGATGACGGCAGCACCTCACCACCACCTTTATATACTGAAACGGCAACAAAAGCGCCGGTTACACTTTCGCCGCTCCTCGGCAACCGCCTTTTTCGTTAAGTATTGGTTGGCATCGAGCCCGTTACCGCGGTCTCACAATCCAAACGAACCTCGCCACAGACGAACGCAGGTTGTGGCCGATGCGAATGTGTGCCCCGCGATCCAACCGGACTCAAACATCCGTATCCGAAAACTTTTCAACCGTTACGACATGACGACGTCGTTTACATTTGATTTTTCCCTCCCGCGATCGAATTATATCATTTGCGCGTCTCGCGCCAAGGAAATTTGCGTCGATACGGTGAATCAGGTTTTTCTCTTATCCGCGCGTTCGAGTCTCTCGCCGTACATTCAACGTTCAACTAGTTTTCTATATTTTCTATTGTATTTTAATTTTTCATCTATATTTAACACTAGCCGAATCGCTCGGCGTTGCTCGGGCGGGTGAATTATGAATATGAAAACAAATTAATATCGAAATCGACATTTATTCTCCAGTAAAAACAAAAGTTTATGAAAAATTTTGTATGGGGGCCCCTTGACCCCGGGCTCTGACCCCTTCCAAAATCCATCTACGGTCTAAGTTAGAGTATCGCGAGATAGTATGCCAAATTTGTTTGGTCTAAATTGAAAACTGTAGATTTGCATAGCAGACAAACATTCAACTTTGTATGTACATATATCGATGGGTTAGTGTACAGATATTGTATGTCCAGTTTTTTAAAAAATTGAATTATCACACACAAGACGTCCCTCTGCATCAAACCTTCATGTTTAAAGAGTATTGTATGTCCAAATAGCACATATATTTGAGAAGAATATGTCCATTTCGTCCATAGTTTTCATGCAAAAGAGATACTTACAATGTTTTAAAACAATACTGGACATACAATATCTGTGCACTGACCCATCGATATGTAGCAAATTTGCAATTTCTATTCTGTTTTCATATAAATTAAATCGTATCTATTAAAGCTAACACCCTACATATACATTACAACAGTATACAGTATAACTCATTACATTTGATAATGATGGCTGTATTGAACATTTTTTAACAGAATGACTTGGCCCTAATAAATTATGTTTTTTTTTGAAAAGACGATGAAATACCTTACTCGTATTTCATAAAATTTCAAGCAACTAGTCAAGTCAACTCATACAATGTTGGATTTCCTATAAATTTATTTTATAAAATTGTATATTTTCAAGCTGTTCATTTTAAATTCAATATTAACAATGGACACTACATACATACATACATAATATAGAATGTGATCGATAATATTGTGTATATAAAGGAAGTGAGAGCTTTAACTGATCTAATGTTATTTCAGAAGTCATGCGTAACATAAGACCAGATTGTCACTGCGATATTGGAATATTCTCCAGTTTATAGGTAGGTAGGTACGTCAAAAAATGCAGTTTTGCAACCGTGCAAAGTTAATAGAAAAGAAATAACGCTCACTAAAAACTTCCAATGACATATCACTCGGCGGTTTCCCGTCACGTATGTTTGTCGATTAGAATCAAACCTGCGATTGCGAAAAACCAACAAAACATTCGACAATACGACGAATTTTCCAAACAACAAACGTGTCATATACCGACATACCTACACACCGCTCCGATAATATAATCGAATTGGTTCGTATCTAATAGGTATTGAATAATATCATTTCGTAAGTAGTTCGAAATACATAATCGATCTCTCGTAGGTACATTCTTCTCCATCTCACACACATTTGAATTACGTTTCTGTCTAATCGAACGCATTTGTTGGTAATTGCCCGAGTAGCACGCAAGTTGGTACCTTAACGCGTGCCATTTACATGTTGAGCAAAACCGAACCAACTTGTTGATTGCACTATAAATTCTTCTAAATATTTTTATTTTGAAAAGTGGTACAAACGCCTACCACCGTAATATATATTACAACAAACTTACCTCAAATAATTAAATGTATGTAGATTCACATATAAAATATGTACATAAATACCCCATGTTAAATATTTTCTTTTTTATTCCAAAACCAATTGACATGGGTCTAGTCTTGATACAAACAGAACTGTAATTTTATTTAGTCTTCTAAAAAAAAAAATAAATTTGTTTTGCTAATTATACATACATACATACCTACATACCTATGTATTTATAAATTTTCATAGAAAATTTACAATAAATTAATATTGCTGTCTATTGTTTCACTTTCTATGACATACATAATTAGTTTTTTCCGCACTTCTCATACATAAAATAAAATTCATTATAATCAAATTGCAAACTGGAATTTCACGTTGTCGTGAAAAAATATGCGAAATCGAACAATACAACCGTTCATATCATTAGATAACCAATAAATGATAAAATTGTATTATTCAGATATTCAGATATGATAATAAATAAACGTCATACAGTAAATCATCAATAGTTGAGACCTTTTTTTGTATGTATGTACATACTTTAATTATATAAATTTTGAATCCAATCAATATATTGCGACATTTGAGTTAAGTTTTTAGCGGGCTGATACGTATTTAATCCGGTAAGATAATTTAATCGATCACTTCTTATGTAAACGATAAACAATATAATTTATCGGGCAATCGAAAATTTTCCATTGCGAAACAGCACTTATTCAGATATATGTAATTAGTCTGTACACTTTTTTCAAATTCAAAGATAAAATGTTGCATTTAGTTTTGATCACTATCCCACTCTAATGGTATAAAGTGGCACTCACTTGAAATGTATTTATTCGCTAATTCGCAAAATTTCTTAATCACATTCATTGTTTTATAATTATAATATTTGATTTTTGCAATTAACTTATTTTCATAAAATATTTGGTATGCGGATGATTTATTTTAATTACATATCACACCAAATCAAAGTGGAATACTTTATTCTTAAATAATTTCATATTTGCAAATACGCATTAGTGCAAAAGTAGTATAAATTCAATTGAAAAAAATCAAAGAGGAAGTTCAAATCATTCTCAATTTTCGTTACATAAATGGAAGCTAGCGTTATAAATCATTTCATAATTTTAGCGGAAGTAAATGAGATCGAGAATATGCAAACCGCTACATACGAGGTAACATAATAGGGTGGGTGCTGAGCTTTTAAACTAGAAGTTTCCAAACTGTATCATAAATAATTTAAATTTCATATCATATACATACATACATACATAGTTCATTGCTTTCAATGAATTTCATTTGGGTAATTTTTTTTCACATGTTGATTTCCGCGTAATTTAACTACGTTTCCGATTAATACATGGAATTTTAGGAATTCTTCGCTAATGCGCTATTAGGCTTTATCGCTCCCATCAGTTGAGGAATACGAGGTCGTTTTCGCACCAAATTTTCAGACCGTGTCCAGATACACAACGGACGTGTTTTATTTACCAAGAAGGATTTACACACGATGAAAACCAACTCAACTATGACTTTACTAACTGCTGCTAAAATGCTAGATTGAAAATCATACAACAAATTGAAATATGAACAGCTTCGTTGAAATTTGTACGAAACCGCAACCGTTTATTAGCATTAAAGTATCCATTGTATTATATGGCCGTTGTATCAATTGTGTGCGAAAATTTCAATATGGCTTAATTAATTTTGTTTCATGTAATAAATTCAATTTCAACCACCGCAGTGCGAATTTCAGATAATCGTACAATTGTAGTACATAATGTATATAAAAATAGAGAATGTTTGCGGCCAGACAACTAGTGTGAAAGTATTTTGCTACAGTAATGTCATTAAACAATACGAGATCTCATACATTTTTACTTTGGGTGATGTGTACTAAAAAAAATGGAGGTTTTTGCTTCTAGAAATTTAGAGAGTCGCATTCGTTACAAGCTCTTGATATTTTTGTCAAACTTGATATACCACCAATTATGTATTACGTATACGTATTTTGAACGTGTAATGAATTAATTAAATCACAAGATATTGAAATATTTAATTGAAATGCACATGAGAGGTGTTGATGTAAATTTCTCAACTAATATTTTTAAAAGCAATATTTCCATAGAACAATTTGAGAAATATATTATGTCATATGGGTCGACACGTATAAGTTTTAAACTCGATTTTCAACTTGAATGATAACTAATTGAATCCGATAATAAAATCGAACAATTTATCGATCTTCGCGTTTAAGTAGCTACTAATTTCGGAATCGGGAGAAGGTAAAAAGAATTGCATTCGATTTACCATATCAAATTTTATCGAAATTTTTACGCAATATTTTGAATAAATCAGACGTTCGTGCCGACGACGTTACAGAAAGTAAAAATATAAACAAAATGCAAAAGTCAGACTCAAACTGGAAGTACGTTCATATATACATACATACATACATACACACATATAATAAATACATAGGTATGTACGTAACGCGCCGTGCTTTGGTTCAAAATTATGTCGAAAACGGCGCATTACATGACATAATAATCACTTTGTTTATTATTATGTATGGCGATTAAGCATGAGATTTTTCGTTCGCATACTTTTTTTTTTTAAATATTTTCGTATATGCACCTACCTATGTAAGTCGATTTTGTTCGTGGAACTGAGAGAACACGTGAAATAGTCGATTTCAAACAAATCGTTGAGAAATTCATTAGGAATGTAAACAAAACAATGATTACTCTTTCGTAATTTGTTTTTTTCTGTCATACAAAAATGACTCTCGGTTCTGTTTTACTCCAAATCACGCATAGTAGAGCTAAAAGCTTAAAAACTGTCCTTGAATCATTATTAAGAAACTATAATATGTATGTATGTACTTATGTACATATGTATAATCTTTCTTAGAGTTTACCTTCAGTTAACTATTGAGCTTGAAAGTCACTTGTCAATTTTGAATAAAATCGAAGGTCGATTCTGTGAACAATAAATAACAACAAACAAAACGGCAACTATTGAAATTTGCTGCTCCACTTAACCACGGCGTATCTACTTTATTTTGAATGTGAATTAACATTGTACATAGTATTGTTTTTACAAACGATTAATATTAATATGCCCATTACACCCGTGCTTGCAATACTTATTTTTACCCGGTCAGTCGATTGATTTTCACGCAAGATTTGATTTTGTTAATAATTTTCAATGGGAAAACGTCCGTATGATTTTATTTCGTTCAAGTATCGCAATCGGTGAAATTTAAATACATATGTACATACATAAGTACATCGTCGATTTTACGTAAGTGTTGTCATATGGCTCAACACAGTTAACGTCGACATCGTGTGATCTTAATACATCTGTCTATGTATATTTTTTAATTTTTTAATTGCGCTTAAATTCGATTCACACAATTAACACGTCTCTATCTCACTTTAACTTTGGTTAATCGCCGTCTCCACATAGTGCACAATAATCGAATTAAATTGCTCTCCGGTGATAGTGAGAGTCTCGAGTCATCCCATTGCGGCGAGTCAAGGTTATTGGAACAACGAAACACCATAGAGATAATCACAAAAGGTGATGATGTTATGCAATATTAAATTGCTCTTGTAATAGAGTATAATGCGTACAAAATCAGTTACAACCTCGTCATCGTTGTGTGTCCTCATCATCTCGGTGCAGCGGAAAATTTCTTCATTAACTTCTTTACACATTACGCAATCGAATTCATATTATTCTTATATCATTTCTCGTACGCTGATCTTAAGATTAAGTTAGACAGTTACGCTCTTAATCGAATCTTACAGTTCAATTACATGAAATAACCATAAAGACACAATATGTACATATGCACTTGTGTATATTAAATTTTGTATACATACGCATAAGCGTATAACACGCATGGTCCCATTGTACCTAAGGAATAAATGTGTAACGTTCGTTTTTCAAAAAAAAAAAATGCATTTAACGGCCGTTAGGTTTTTGCATCAGCAACCGAACAACCTTCGTTTTCGTAAGGCACGTACTTTTTACACACATAACGCCTTAGATTGGACCGTATCAGCCGCGAGAATAATTAAAATGGTTTCATCACGAATCTTAACGCACGTTCTAGTAAACCTTTTTATTTTTAATTTTCTCCTTATTAGTTCACTCTGAGCGGCTGGCTAGCCGTTCACATCGATCCATCAAGACGGTCTGCAAATTGTGTGTACGTATTCGCAGATGTCCATCTCGGCTCGGCGCCATACCGCAACTTCCTGAATCTCAAATTAGCACTGTTTCCGGTCACTCTCCCACAGTTTACACCCGCGGATAGAAAGGCGGTCTCGATTGTTCGGCCGCCGCTCGAAACAAACATATAATAATACGATTAAAAATTATAGTATAAGAAAATAACAAAAAAAAAACGGAATCAAAACGAAGACGATGTAAATCGTGGTATGAAATTGTTAATTGCGCGTGTTGCAACGGCATCTGCTAGAACGATTGCACAAGAGACCCTGACGCACAATTGTGTCTTCTTTCGGCTGAAAAGAAGAAGAAGTCTCCATTCCTCAGGTTCCCATTGTTGAGAATATGCAAGAAATTGTGCGGAAGTACGAATCTCCTCGGATTCGCACAAACGTCGTGGCCCATTGTTCGGCGGCGGCATCCCGACAAATGTTGAAAAAAGTTGCGATGAAAAAAAAATACATTTCCTATATTTATAATTTTATAATATCTCGTCGATCGATTTCATTCAGCATTGCAACATTTTATCTGTGTTATGTACATATGTATTTTTATTAATTCAAGGTTCGTCATGTTCACTCTAGCGTAAAGTAATAAAACGATTCGTAATAAAAGAATTGCTTACGTTCGATGTTTGTAGAGGTCTCTTTGGAAAAAAAAAATTGTAAAAATCTAGTATACACTTCTGCTGTAGATGGCGTTCTTGAAATAATTTAAATAATGTGTATTAATACATATTAATACACGTGATTTTAAATTAAGAATTTTATCTTATTTGCATGTGAGATGTTTAAAATCTTTGCTGATGTACCAACCATGAAGAATTTTGTAAATCATTTTATATTTTATGTACAATGTACATTTGTAAATTCTTTTCATGGTGTGCAAAATTACGTAATTGATTCTCAATAACCCCACTCTTAGTGGTGTGATATATTTAAGCAATAACAGAAGAATATACATTTCATTCGTTGGAATTTAAAAATATGTACATATTTATATGTACCTAAATACATATATCTTGATAATAAATGGCAACGTGACATATGTAGCATTGAATTTCGCATTATCGCGCATACTGCCTACGATATTTTTGATATTTTTAGCATATCTAAAAGTAGGCGGAATTTCGCTCACAAAAGTTTGAAAGTTGCGGTCGGAAAAGGGACTTTTCACTTCACATCACGCGTTTGCCCCTTTTCAAGTTATGCTGGTGGATAGTATGCTATGACCCATATATTATATGTATTTAGTATACTAGTGTAAGGCCCGTCGAATATCAACCAATTTAGCAAAGTCGCGAACCTACTGAGGATTAATATTTTCAAACTATAGGAGGCCTCCCATCACCGGTGTTGGGTGAAAGCGTTAGCGCTAACTCACCTAACCTGGTGATCGCGAGTTCAAATCCCACTCGCGACGTTCTTGTTTTTTCAATTAAATTTGAATTTCAGCCTTTACCAAGGCGAGCGTTATCAGCAGACAAACAGACAAACGGAATTGGGCTATTATACACCCGATTCTCTTTTTGCACAGGGGATACGTTCCAGAGACTACCGTGTAAAAAAAGATACAGTGGACATTTAAAAATGGGAGATAGTTTCCATTACTTAAAATCAACTCTAAATATAAAATTCTCAAACTCAAAAAAAAATCGAATTTATTTTTTATTTATACAAAAAAATATTTTCATAAGTTACATATAAATGAAGTAATAAATTTACATGGTTTTCGATTTAAATTTAATTTAATATAAAAAAATATATTCATTCAGTGTCGTATTGGGCATGTTAAAAATCCGTAAATCTGACATAATATTAATAACAAACCATAAAAAATCATTGTCGGGTGACAAAGGCACCGATGCAGGCGAGCAAAAAAATTAACCCGGGAATAGGTTCGCTAATTTATTATTTTACACCAATGTATTTTTTTGTTAATTGTTTAAAACTTGAATAAATTTTATTAGTTTCAGTTTGTTAAGCATTTATTATTTCATACATGAAAAAAGCATTTTTCTTTTCGTTAATTTTTCATCAATTCCATCGATTAATATGGTGTTATCATAAAATTAAACACATTCCTAAAACGAAAAATATTGCAACATGCAACAAGATATAATATTATATATCAGAATATTGAAATACAAAGCAGAAAAAGTAATAAAAGTTAGAAAACTAATGAAAGTGACAAATTTTAATGAACTCTTTTTCGCACTTTTAGGGTTCAAACGCGTATGAATAAGTAGAGCTAAGACCTCCTAGTTAAATCAGTGGTATGCAACCCTTGATTAGTTTGCATTGTACAACATGAACGATCCATCTATTGTTATTTTCACAAGTTTAACAACTCACCTAATGCCGATCCATATTTCCAAAACCCAAAATAGAAGTTTTAGAGAAATAAAAAGAAATTTTATCGATTTAAAAACGAAGACTACTAATAATATAGGTTATTTTATTATTATTTTGCTAAATTCGATGCTTGTGAAAGTTTACACAAATTAAAGTTTCCTACCGGTATACATTTCTATATGTATTGTTTCTAAAATGTTTCATAATTAATTTTAAAATATCATGAATTGAAAAGGTTTACGATCAGTGGGTAGATCTAAGCGATGCCATTGTAGTGAATTTTTGGCTTAAAAGTTGCATAATCATAAACGAAACTAAAGTCTACCATAAAAACCAGGAATATATGTATGTATGTATGTATATGCGACGCAATATAGGCGACCAGTGCAACACAAAAATCTTTTTTGAAAACCGTGTTAAAGCAAAAAAATCAGTGTAAAAAAAGTAATTGGTTCGTTATCTTAAACCGTGTTATTTCAAAACCGTGTAAAAAAAACTGTGCAAAAAGAGAATCGGGTGTATATATAATATGTATGTATGTACATATGTATCTACTACAATTTCAATATTCTTACATTTTTAAGTGCTGTGTTTGTGCAAATTATTATTATTCCTTTATAATTTATGTACCTACATATCACAATCATTTTCTTTATAAATAAATTGCAATTCAATTTTTCCGTGTTTTTATACACTGAATACACGCTCACGCAACCATAAATATCCGCAAATCATTGAAGTTATTAACGATGTGCATTTTTGGCAGTTATGTGAATAAAGATTCATTCATTTTTGAGAAAGGAACATTAATTACTGACAATTTCACTTTTGCGGCCAATAAGTCTTTCGCCACCTAGGTAGTTGCAATTTTATTTTATATATTTCGGATGGAGCTTACGTGTATTTAAAAAAATATTTACATTCGTTATTTTTAAGACAAAAAAATTTAGTACCCACATATATAATCTTTGAAAGAAGGTCAAAGTTGAATTTTAATATTAATTTGATGCTTAAAATTTTTCGATTGATTAATATTCAACTTATTTATAAAATGTACGGAAAGATTCTATTCACTTTCAATAAAAACGTGAGAAAATAAGGCACCCATTTTGAATATGTAATTCATCAAAAATAAACAATTGGATATCTCCTCAATGTCAACAATCAACAAGTGTATTGTTTCTAACAATCTATGTACTTCACATGAGTTTGAAACTGCGTGTCGTAATCCTTGCATTGTAAATGTTTTGTTCTATTTTGTATATACGCATTGTTTCTCGTACACTCGTTTGCATTTTTCTACTTTTTCTTAGCGTGTGAAATAAATAAAAAGATCGGTGTTATATATTTTGTACAATATTTTTTATTTATTACAACTTATAAGTAATGAGATGAACAGAATGCATCTATAAATACATACATATATAAAAAAAAAATACAAAAATAATGTCGACTTCATATTTCTGGCCATTTCTTGCATTAATATGTCGTATTCACAAAATTAAATAATTGAGAATGTCACAATTAACAATTTTATGATTTCGATATTTCGTCGCAGTTTTCGCTTTATTAAATGCTTAGTAGACAATACATTCTTAGATCATTGACAAATGTTTATGGGGAAATAAATGAAATTTGGTAATCAGTTTAGCCTAATGGCTATAGCTGTAGCTTCCTCCATTGGAACCACCGTAGCTTCCTCCATGAGAACTGGCGTAGCTATCTCCTGAGCCTCCTGAAAGACCAGACCAACCACTATTCCCTCCTGAAATACCAGAGGTATAACCTCCTGAAATACCAGAGCTATAGGCTCCAATTGAACCACCATGCCCTGATGAAATACCAGAGCTATAGCCTCCAATTGAACCACCATTTCCACCTGAAAGACCAGAGCTATAGGCTCCAATTGAACCACCATGCCCTGATGAAATACCAGAGCTATAGCCTCCAATTGAACCACCATTTCCACCTGAAAGACCAGAGCTATAGCCTACAATTGAACCACCATGTCCACCTGAAATACCAGAGCTAACGCCTCCTTCGTAGCCCGAGCTGTATCCGTAGCCTCCTCCATGGTTATAACTGCCGACAGCTACGGGTACTTTAATAGGTACGGGGTATGGTTTTTCAACCGTTACTGGATAAGGTCTGTCAATGTGTACTGGGACAGGTCTGTCGACGGGAACTTTGACGGGATAAGGTACAAGCTTTTCTACTGGATACGGTACGTTCTTGTATACTGGGTAAGGTTGGAGTACTGATACCTTTACTGGAACACGGATTTCCTTCGTAACGGTAACGGGGTAAGGCCTATCGACTGGAACATGGACGGGATAGGGCACTGGTTTCTCGACAGCATAAGGAACTGGTATGCGTTTCTCGACTGGGTAGGGTTGTGGCACATGAACGGGGTATGGCCTATCAACTGGCACCTTAACAGGTACTTGGACGTGCTTGATCACTTCATAAGGTTGTGGATATGGTACTTTGACTTCGACGGGGTATGGTACGCGTTTCTCCACTGGGTAAGGTTGTGGCACGAGAACTTTCACGTGTACGGGAATGCGCTTTTCAACGGGGTACGGTTGTGGAACGAAAACCTTAACTGGGTAAGGTCTATCAACTGGAACATGGACTGGATAAGGCACCTTCTTTTCTACTGGGTAGGGTTGTGGTACGTGGACTGGTACTTTAATGTATTCCTTAACTGGATAAGGCACACGCTTGATTACTTCGTAAGGTTGGGGTACGGGTACTTTAATATGGACTGGGTAAGGTTTGGCGACTGGGTATGGCACACGTTTTTCTACAGCGTAGGGCACGGGAACACTCTTTACAAGAGTGATGGTTTTTGTGGTATGTCCATGAACATGTTCACCTCCATGACCATATCCACCATATCCACTATATCCTCCACCACCTCCTGAATATCCCACATTTCCTCCAAATCCTCCGTGTCCTCCATATCCTCCTCCTCCATATCCGCCTCCTCCATATCCTCCACCATGTCCTCCACTGTATGCGATATTGCTGTAGCCCCCATGACCACCACCACCGAATCCGGAGCCTCCATTAGAGTAAACTCCTCCCGAAGATCCATGGCCGCCAATGTATCCAACATCTAATCCACTGATTCCATAGCCATATCCAAGGTTTAGCAAACCGCGTTTGTCTAATTTCTTTTCGAGACCTTCTTTCTTTCCACTTGTTGTTTTGTCATCTTCGGCGACGGCAAGCGCCAGCAGTAAGATGGTTATGAAGATCTAAATAAATGATAAAAAAAAGATTAATTAATATCCAACTAAACACTAGATATACACTGCATAAATAGAAATATAGAGCAGTCGGTTGAAAAGATCAGTATTGCTAAAGACGAATGGTTTAGCGAACAAACTCTCACGACCCATTGAATAATGGAATCAAGGGAGAAAAAATGAGCGAATCGTGAGGCAGCGCCTTGTTTCCATTCCAGGTTAAGTTCCATTGTTTTATGTAACTGATGTAATACACTACAATAATTACTAAACGATGTCCCAAGCAATTGATGAATGACTTATTAACACGATTTTTTTAACGGTTTAACGAGACAGCAATCTTCTTTATTTACATTAACATTAAAAAAAAATTATTATTTTTAATGTTTTAATTACTATTTTTATTGCAAAATCTATTACATTATTGACAGTAGTAAAACTCAACGCTTTATCTGCCGCAGCACTCAAATTTCAAGGCTCTCGGAGCATTATTTTTTCATTAACAATATTCCGGTGCAAATTGAGATAATTGTATGTAATACTATCCGTTTCGTACAAACCGATTGCCTAATCCGTGCAAATTGTAAAATTGTGTGATAGGTCAAGTGTTTATTTGCAGTGCGACGTAACCTTTTGTTTGACGAACGACTAACGGCACGAGTTTTGCAATAATTTTGCTCTTTTGCCGTATGCATTATACATAATATATGTATGAATGTATATGTACAATGTATCGACGAGAGTGGCACTCTCGCTTTTAACGACCCACTATGTTCCATTGACAGGTTGTGTCCGTTTAACCCGGTTTTAAAAGTGAAGCATCGGTTTAATGACCCACGCCAGAGATAAACTGCAGTTACGTGCTGTTGAGTCACAGTCTGAGCCTCGTCTTCTCGACAATCGTCTACGACGCGGTTATTAGACTGTGAAAAGCGTTTAACCGAGCGCGGCGAGTAAACAAACTGGACCGCTTTCAATGAATGAACTTCGACGGACAATTTACGCGGAAGAAAGTGAAAACCCGACATCTTTTTTCCGCTTCGTCGCTCGGCAGTGACTAACAAGATCGTTTTCACGAGCGTGTAATATTACGATAGATCTATTTAAGATTCACTGTCAAAATCACAATAATTTCAGGCCACCAACGAAGCTGTCGCGATAGCTCAGCGTTAAAGCACTGGTCAAAAGATTTATTTGATTTTTTTAAAGGTTTCGAGTAGATCAACCGTCGCATGACTCAATTTTAATTATATGTATATCTTAGTTTCATACCAAAAATTGAACCTACTAATTCAATGCCCTTCCTTCTTTCTTTTCGTTCCCTTCCTATTGAACTGCTGAAGAGTATATTCCTGTGTTGTTTCACTTTAAAATTATTGTTAAGAAATTAATAGGAAATGTTTGCTATCAAGTAGGCCACTTTATGAAAAATAATCAACGTAAAGGTAAAATATTCAAATGAAGCTAATTTAACTACTATTTAAATTGGCACACGAAATGCGATTATTATATCTACTTAGCGCATATGAATAATTATAAACTGGTTTTATAAAACTGGGGGTTTTCAACAAAAATTGTATTACGACTAAATTTGTTTTTTTCGTGTGAATAGTTTTCAAGGAAGAATTTTATACCAGTGCGCATTTAATCTAAGCTATTTATAATCCGGTCGAAACGAAACACATACACAATATATGTACATATGTGCGTATGCGGTTTAAAAGCATTTTTACATTAAGCTTTCTTTTTACATGTCACAGTGTTGCATAGCGATTGCGAAACGTTGCACAATAACCGGGAACGGTTTTTTTTTCAATTGAATGGACACGGTGAAAATGCGGGAAATCCTCGACATGCCACCGCGGTAGCGTCTTGTTAATGACATACATATGTATGTATGTACATACATACATATGTATGTAGGTGTATTGCCAACGGCAAGTTGACCGTATAGCAATTGTATTTTCGCAATAGTACCTGACGTCGGCGGACACACAAATATAATGCTGTCCTTGCTTTGTGACATATTTTTTTTAAATTTTATGATTAAATTATTCAAAATATCTGTGGAAATACCGAAATGTTTTCCTCAAAATTGCTCGACCACGTACATACAAAATTCCGAATTTTACATCATTTTAATTTTACACATTTACTACAAGGTCGCTTTGATTTCGCGTTTAAACTATATTTGTATTTTTAATAAAAACATTATTTATTTACGACTGTATTTTTAATAAAAACATTTTCTTAGATCAGAAAAATACGTGTTTTTTTCTAATTTTACGTCATGTTTCAGTACGATTGAGGAATTTATTCAAAGTACTAGTATAAATACATAAACCTAACCATTTAATTTATCATTGGATCTATTTATTTTAATCAAACTTATACCATTTTCAATTTTCATTTGATACCTACATATATTGAATTAACTGAAAGCTTCAAACGTCGCGATTTATGTAGTTACTCTATAGAATTTTTGTTTTAAAATGATAAATTTCGCCCCATTATTTACTATTTTTAAACATTATTGTATGAATTAATTAGCTTGTAGATGCTAATTCATTTAAATTTGTAATGTAAAAATAATTTTAGCTAATAAAACAACGCAATAAATCGTTTCGCATTAATGTGACGCTATCGATAGCGAGAACTTCGCCCGTCGCAGAGCTTTCAATTTCAACGGCGCGTCAAAGCAATTGAACTCAATTTTAAACTGTAATTTTTATGTAAGACGTTGAATGGTATTTTAATGCATTTTTGTGACATACAATTCGCAAAAATGTTTAGCACACGATATCACACAGCTCAAAAGCTCCCGAGTGGAACTGCGTAGGTAGATAATATCACTGACTGCGATCATCGTCATTGTTTCACGAGATTCATTGTCATATCAGAGATTAGCATCGCGGTGAAGAGGATAATCGTTAACATTGACATAAATACAACATTCAGAAACGGGTCACGCGTTCGACAACATAATATCACGGGAATTCGCGAGCCATAACACTGTCACATTGTAGAGCACTTGGGAGGGTTTTTTAGTGGGGTCTCTGAGGTAGCAAGTCTTGACGACTCACCGTTGGCTTCATGGTGAACACCAGTGGTGATGATGTCCAGGGAGCAAACTGGATGCTGCGGCAGACACAACAGTCGCTTTTATACTGCAAATTCACTTTCGCTCACGGCCCGCAGTTAAAAATCGTGCGGGTTGGACACACGAGCGATTACCTCACCTGAACTTGCAAACGGAGCTTCAACCACCCACCTATCCACTTTGACACATGTGTATAACCGCACGTGTATGCTAAAGGTCATGTATAGAAAAGATCGTTTGTGTGTTAATTTTTCTACGGTACATCTGTCTATAATCAACTGTCAAATTTTAAATGAAAATATTCTAAATGCATTCAAAATCAATTTTTGTAATTTAAATTATTTTGCGACTGACTCTTCCTTGAATATTTGATGGTTATACATTTTTATATTGAATTTTTTCATCGTTATAAAAGCTCGTTCTGGTACGAGTGTGTTAATTCGAAAATGTGATAATAGTTTTCCAGTGTACTAATGAATAAGTAAAAGATAACATCCTAAATATGATATGTTCACAACTTCCAAGGTGCTATTAGATCTAGTTTCAGTAATTCTTAACGTTTAGGGTTTCATTTTATTAAATCAAGTGTTAAAAGTTCTGTTGGTAATAGCTCTATCACAAAAGTGTATTTGTCTAAAAAGTGATTTTTTTTATGTATGGCAAATGCTTACCGACGGATGTAAACAAAATGAAGTTATATGTAGTAGTAGTAAATATGAATAGCTATCCAATTGTTTATCCATTGTTGTTTAGAGAAAGTGGGTGATGTATAAATAAATTATTTCAAAATAAAAATGTGCTGCACCCTGCTGTGTTAGATAAACTATTATACATACATATATTTATTGAACCCGCGTTGTTTCAGTGATTATATCGATGGGTTAGTGCACAGATATTGTATGTCCAATTTTAACAAAATTGAGTTGTCATACACAAAACGTCCATCTGCATCAAACCTTCATGTTTAAAAAGTATTGTATGTCCAAATATTATTGTACATACATACATACAATTATTACCTTATTCAAATATATAATATGTCCATTTCGTTCATATTTTTCATGCAAAAAAGATGTATGTCACTTACAATATTTTAACACAAAACTGGACATACACACATACATACATACATACATACAATATCTGTGCCCATCGATATGTTTAATATAAATTAAATTTTTTCACCGGTTACATAAATAAATTTAAAAATTATTTATTTCTTTATAATAATAATATAGTGTTGTGCATCTGCGAATCATTTCTTTGTGCATGAGAAATTGAGCAATTGTTGCGAAAACAATAACGAAGGTAAACTCCTCTCAGTTCAGATGTTGCATTCGATCCGTTGTCAGAATTCACTTTTTTTTTAGTCATAAATAACTTTTACATATGTAACTATATTTGTATGTACGTACATACATATATGTATTATACGTACAATGTCATGTAGTCAGCCAAATGATATTTTACTTAAAAAAATAAAATAAGCTTAAAAATATAACAGAATATTAAAAGTTATGTTTAAAGATAGTCCTTAATACTTTCACCTGCATTTCTATGTACCTACAATACATAACTATGCTAAAATTTACATTTTTATTTTATTGTGAAACGTATACGTTTATGAAATGTATTATGCATTTTTATGTAATTATACTAAAATTTACATTTTTATTTTATTGTGGAACGTAT
Organism: Parapsyche elsis; assembly: GCA_022651745.1. Taxonomy (NCBI): domain Eukaryota; kingdom Metazoa; phylum Arthropoda; class Insecta; order Trichoptera; family Hydropsychidae; genus Parapsyche; species Parapsyche elsis. Next base: position 2,022,072 of record JAGVSN010000006.1, read on the forward strand.
ACGTTTATGAAATGTTATACCTATGTATATTATGGGTAATTCGTATAATTTTTCTTGGATGATTCCGTTTATATGTTTTATATTGCCGTGAAGCTATCGAATTAAATTAAATTAAAAATAGTTTACATTCATATGTACATAGATAAATGATTTTTAAATTGTGGCTTTCCCTCACCTTTGGTCAATAATTTTAATGTACATACATACATAATTAATACCTTGACATAATGGTTGCTTAAAAATATAATAAATTTAGCCAAATTACGAAGGTTAGCAACGAATTTTAAAATTTAATATCTTGCCAAATTTACAAATTAATTCTAAAATTTAATATCTTGCCAAATTTACAACTTAATTATTTAGTATCCTTCATTCGATATTTTAAAACAATTTTCATTGTAATTGCATGATTTAGATACATATTTAGAAGTGAGTCACATTTACTATAATATCACCTATGGCACCTATAATATGTAGATATTATATAAATCCTATAAACTCATTCATATATTTATCTATTTTAGCCCAAATATGACAATCAGTTTTTATTTCAGTTTTCTTCGTGTTCAATTACTTTTCAATGTTTATATACAAATGTATTTATCCTCCCTTCTCTGTCTACCTCATTTAGAACTACCTATTTGATAATAGTTTCTGAAATTAATAATCTAAAAGAAGTGATAGTTCCACATATTTTGACCGATTATTTTCCGCTTTGATTCATTTTTCATGCATGCCATCAAGCACATAAAGTAAACGCAATCAAACTCGTTTTCAATTTTCCCACACTTTTCATGATTTTTTTGCTTCATTAACGCATACTATGCATTGCAGCATGAATTTTCTTCATTTATCATTAGTTATTGGTAATAAAATTATCTTTTCAATACGGTCCAAATTTATAATAGCCTTTAATGATAAATTTCACTACTTTATGAATCTTTGAATGAAATATGTTTTCGAAATTTAATTCATTTCTTCAATTTGTACAAAAATACAATTTTCAGGCGATTTTTTCTAAAATGTGTGACTTATTTTACTGTAAAAAAAAGTAAAACGCTTAACAAATCCAACTAATGCCAATGCCATGACTATTCATTGTGCTTAAATCAACCGGAAATTAACGCTAACGTAATCAATTATTTCATGTGAAATTAAAATTGATTGCGGATATCGTTTATTAAATAATAATTTGTCATTGATTTTGCAAATCATTGAAAGCAAAAAAAAAAACAATGTTACAGAAAGTCATTAAATCTCTTTATCTTCATATTTAATATTTCCATGTAAAGAACTGACTTTCAAAATTTAATCCTATCTATCTTTCACAAAATACTTGCCTTTAGCTTAAAATATAAATATTATAAAAAATATTCAGATACAGATATTTGAACTCTTTTCTACAATATGCTATTCACAGAAATCCTCTTAATGTATATATGAATTACTAAAATAGCATCATGTAAATTCGATGAGTTTTTTTAAGGAGGGCTAAAAACTTGAATCGTATCATTCTTCTATGTTATTTGAATCGTAAAATTCTTTGTTTGAAATTGTCAAACTTGATGCCGTTTTAAAATATTTACCGTCGATATTACGCAACTGTAGCGTGGACATCATGAATGAACAGTTCAATATGTTATTTTCGCACTAAGCATATGTATGTACATAATTACATAATTGGAAAGCAATATAAGATGTTTGTTTCCATTTCTTCTTACGTGCGATGCCGTCTCTAGCAGACCAAATGAACACAATTTAATTGTACTTTTTTTTCACACATCGCTTGTGAGAAAAAAATATAACATTTAAATGCGTTTATGTCATATTCGTTTCGATTGTTCGTTTCTACGAACGCTCTCTCGCTATTTATATGCGCTAATTAATTGTCTTTGCGTAATACTGCGAAGACGCTATTTTAATGCTTTCAATTACAATCCAATTTTCGAATTACGATCTCTCTAATTAATATGTGCTTAATTTGAGCAACTGTAATAACTTATGTATGTACGAGTATTTTAAAACGATAATCATTTGAATAACCTAATGGTAACATGTCGAACATAACCTATCTTAACATTATGAGAGTTTTAACTATCTATGTATTAGACTATCTATCTATGTATTTAACTATCTATGACGTAAAATATTATAGTCGGCTGTCTAACGAAACTGGATACCACTTACAGACATGGTAAGCCTTTTTTTGTTTTTAATTAGATTTTCGACAAAGACGTGTAAATTTTATGCAAATAGAATTCTGGAAATTCCTTAGAATAACAAACCGCGGACCTGTTTTTTTTCGACTCATCTTTTGAATATGTACCTATTTACATCCTTGTTTCTGGTATTTTTATTATAATACTTTCATTTAATTGCTTGGTCATCACAAAATTTACATTTTTTTTTTCTCCATTACCTACATCGTTTTTATTTTTGTATCTCGGTAATATGTATGTGTAATTCAGTCTATTGCAGATCTTATATTGAATTGTTTGCAATAAAAACTAAAATACAGTTAATTATATTATTTGGAACAATAACAATTTGCTTCTCGATTTATACACCGTATTTTAGCAACTTAATAAGCTCTGAGGCAATCTTTACTCTTTAAATTGCCATAAATTTCAGAACAAATTTCATCTCTCGTAAGTATCACGACAGGCATTTGTATATTAAAAGATTACATTGTTTTTGACACAAGCTATTCTACAATGAATTAGTATATGAAAATATGTACGAATAAGTATTAAATATCTAATTACTTCCTTTATTATATATTATTCATTGAACCCAGAAAATTAGTGGTTAGTTATCTCAAGGAAGTTTTTAATGTGTAGTTAAATTTGTAGCCAATTAGTTGTGCATTGAATAATTCAAATTCAAAAAAATTATATACAAAATATACATCGACTAAGATTATGCCTTTATATTTATTATGGCGGCTCGTGTCACCTACTGTCGACTAAATATTTCGCAATCTTGTCGAAATGGATTAAAGAGATGACGACACTTGTTTCACGAGGGAATAGGGCAAAGTTCGTCAGATCAACCCAATTTATATCGACTGACTTGGTCGTAAAGTTTCGCAAAACCTTATCAAAAATATCCACCATGCAAAATCTGATTAGATGCTGCCGTCGTGATAAATAAAATGAGTACCAAATTTCCAAAATCGTAAATTACCCAAAAAAACAAAATCGATACAATTAACATATTTTTTGTTTGCACGTGTTTAACACGTTCACCGTGAGAAAGGATAAACTGAAATTAGAGTTGGATTCCAAACGGCTAATATATCAAGAAACATGACGAAACCGAACTCATCATAGAACTAATAAATCAAGAGCACGTCATAAATTATTATGGCGTTGTCTTATTAACGACGTTAATTATTTCATTGGTCACGCTTAAGAAGATTAACATCACGTATTTAACTGTACGAAGACATTGATTATTGTATAGGTATATTAAAAGTAATCATATTTTTTTTATATTTAAACAAAAGTGGAACATTTTCTTTGAAATTATTGTATTGGTGACTTTAACGCACGGGGTGTATTAAAACCCAAGCATAGCTACATATTTATCAAAATATGTATATAGTTCTCATTGTTTTGTACTATTATATATGTACTATATTTGTACTATTATATATTAATCATCGCGGGCTATTAGTTATGACATCTTAGATTTATTTAGTTTATTTAGCATGGATCTGTATGTATGTCATTGTGTTTCTAGTGAAAGGAGACAGCCATGAATGAAAAGCGAAAATAATTGCTGATGGGTTTTGTAGATGTCTACGTTTTTGCATTGATTTTTTTTATCAGTCTTCGAGTGTTCGATTCACAAGCAAGATGTGGAGCTGGTGATCAACTATTGGACGAAGGACAACGGATGTTGGTCCACCGTTCCATTGCCGTGCGAAATAATAGAGAATGTCAGTTTGTCAGCGTCGTTGCTAAATACGAGGATGCGACGAGTGAGTCTTTATTAAAACAAAATTATTCACTTACATCCGATCGATGGGTTGATATGAAAATCAAAATCCACCGGACGATCGTCACTTATTTTGACCTCAAAATGTCTTCGGATTTCGGATGTCACACGACCTAAAAAAAGAGTTGTTTAGCAACTGTTTGTTATTTATATCGGTATAATAATTACATCGAAATAAATAAATTACAATATTTTTGTAAAATCTAGGTGACGCAAAATATGGGAAAATTATGCATATGTCTTCTTTATTGTGAATAATTATCATCGCTGCATTCAATCTGCCATTAAATTTTATTCGTATTTGAGAATTTTATGAATGTTGAAATTTAATTTTTGGACATTTAATCATTTACCAATCACATTTTAAGAATAAAATTTCAAAATTGATTGAAATTTACATTTAATATGTTAAACGTAGTTTTTTTCGTGGTTAATTGTGTGCGCAGTTGGAGATTGACTTGTTATAAAATCAACACGACAATTTTTCAAAAGTGATTCGTGAAAATCGACATCTGTATATTTTTTTTGGTTCATCGAGAGCACGTTAAATTAAAGCTCCTTGAACTTTCCGCAAAGTTATTCTTCTGTCACTGATATGCGATGACGATTTGAAATGTAAATCTAAGCGACAATTTTGTCAAAACGCAATGTCAAAAAAAAGCTGACATTTATTTGGATGGAATAACAAATTAATTTATAGAATACAAAAAATTTTCGACTTAGATTTATTTCATATACTTTTGATATCCCGCATATTTCGAACGTAACGGCTGTATTTGTAATAAAGATTTTTTCACATTGATTTACTATTTGCAATATTGCATGTATCTTTTTTTTAATTCTCATTGATTTTTTCTATATGTGTAAAGGAAGTATCGTTCATTAACAGACATTTCAACATTTATATATCGGAAGTTGTGTGTTAACGCGACACACTCGCACTATATATTTAAGGTGATCGTGTGCAGTGCTCGTTCGGAATGCAATTGCACAAACTGTCGTGCCGTTTCGTGCAAATATAATAGCACGATACGGATCACAAAAATATTCGTATGTGCGCAACCTGTCCTACCCTAATGTTTTGTTTTTAATTGTTGCAACGGCGATCGTTGTATGCAAAAGTGTTGCGAAACACACACTAACAGACCTACAAGACATATCAACAGTCCATTGTCGACTCGATGGGAAAGCCAGAGTCGCGGATAAGCATCTGATTTTATGTAACAATTACAAATGAACCCATTTTCCTATCAGCTGTAGCGATTTGTCATGATTTTACCGCGTAGACGTAATATCGGTCGACTGTAAACGCTGCAATTAATTTACATTTTGATACGTGCAAAATTTTGATGTTTATCATTTACACATAAAGTTCTTTTAATTGGACTGCAATTTGGCCAATTCGTATTGAAGCAATAAAATTGATGCACGACTAATGAAAGAATAACCTTTTATTTGAATATAAATTCCTAAACGATTATCGTGTAAAAATATCATTAAGTAAACTGAATACTCGACTAATTAGTTTTATGGAACTATTTATCTGTTTTGTGTTTAATGAGCACTTATGATTAATCGCTTGAGCCGAGAACAAGTGGATTTAAAATACGAGGCTTTTTTTAATTTACGTGTGTAGAATTTAAATCGATCGTATTATTTTATCTGTTTATAATTTAAGTCAATGTTTTAATCTTAAAATTTATTTGATAATTTAGGGCGACCTTAAAAATCCTTTAAAGTTTCACAGTAACAAAAATTATATTACCAAGTAGATACACATTTCAATATTTTTTATACATATGTATGTAGGTATGTGAAAAGCAGTTCATCATGTTTGTGCAAATTGGCAGTGTGCACTGGCGCATTTAGATATTTTCATATAACGAGTTACTGAAACAAATCGACTGTAATAACAGTAACCTTTGCTTGTCAATTCCGAAAACATCGTAACGGCTAATAGTTCATTCCGATGTGACCTAAATTAAAAATATAATTTTGCAACAAAAGTGACCGTTTGTGCCTACAAATTAAGACCGGTCTAATTATTACAAGACGAAACATGATTCTTGTATAGTACGGTTTGATTCGAAATTTATGCGATGTTCAAAAGATTGCACCCGTGAGAAATTTACGCAATGACTCTTTAGAAAGAAAATGTTCAAAGTTTGACTTATATCAATTTTTGATGTGTAGACAAGACGGCCTTAGCTTACATTAGTTATTCTTCGAGATACTAGCAATTCAGGTCGAGATGTGCCAAACATTGCCGCGTAAAAAATAATGGAAATCCAAAAAAAAAGATAAATAAAGAAATGATTCTAGGCCGTAGAATTCTTTTGCAACGTCTATATTTTATATGTATATACATACATACATACATACATATGTATATTGTTTCGTTATTGTGATTATTATTATTGACAAGATTGACATGATGAAACGTCTTGCATAATTTGATAATGTACGTATGTACATATGTAAGATGATTTAACTACTATTTTCTGTATAATTCTTAACAATGTAAAATAGATTAAATTATATTAACAATTTAGCCAAATAAACGCAAGATTTTTTTTAAATTCAAATATTTCGAAAAATCCACTGCATTAATAAATTATTTTTCTTATGTATTGTATGGGAATAAATACAATTTGTAATCTTAACTCGATTTTATCAAAATGTGTACATTTATTTAAAAAAACACTGCAAACACTTTCCGTGAAAATATGTAAGTGTCTTATACATAATTATATGAGCCGTTATAAATGAAAGTGGTTTAAGTTCAATTTAAAAAAAAATGAGTTAATGATAGTTTTGGCTACAAACATACATATGTGATCTGTTTATTTTAATCACTATTTCAAAACACAAAAAAATAGATTTAAACCACTTTCATCTATAACGGTTCATATTATGAAAAAAAGTAATAAAATAAAAATCAATTCTATTAAAATAAATTCTTTTATGATGGGTAAAAATTTAATATTTTCAAATTAACCTAAAGCAGACCCCTTACGTGCAAACAAATGTAAATTTAAATTAGGCTTATTGAATATTAATTTTTATTGTACATATTTAGCATATTTGGAATTACAAAAGGTATTACAGAAACCAATCAATATTTTGTAACTTGAAACATAATGTTAACGTAACAATCAAAAATAGGTTTGTCGTGATATTCATAACATTTTTTGAATTAGCAATCAATAAAAAATTGAGAAAATAGTCACCAGTAGGTATTTATCATATATATGTACATACACATGTATGTACATAAGTTTTTTTTCGAGTTAAGGTTTCGTGGATTGAACAGAAGCCATTTTTTTTTATAAATTACGTCTCATCAATAATTATTTGTGTATTAAGTTCAGCAGTATTAGAAACGCTGTTCTATGTTATTTATTAGAAATTAGTGATTTCGACGTATGCATAAATAACCACAAACAAAAATTATGCAATAAAATTAAATTTATACCTTAACCGAAACTCATCTTAAGAAGTCTATACGACTCTAATAGGGAAAGTTCAAGGTTTTTGCCACGCAAATGTCAAGTTTCTTCATATTACACGTTCGGTGGCTGCTTTTTGATAAAATCCGCTAAAATATTCCATGGATTATGTATGCAAAGTGCTTCCTAGTTTGTTTGACTATGTCAAAGCATTTAATGCAGATGTGTTATGTCAAATATGCCTATAGTATATTGCTCAAGGAAATCGTGGTGAAATTTAGTTTCAAAATATAATAGTTTCTGATTGGTTGTAACATTAGCAAAAAATTTGCACATAAGGTAGATCTACATTTTAAAATTATGTCTTCATTGTGTTGGCTTTAATTTTTCCTAGTATTGAGGCAACTTCAAGTCACAATAGTATCTTATTGTTTTCACTTAACATACAAAAGTTTATGTCAACATTAGAGCTTCTTAAAAATTAAAATTAAAAAGCAAACAAGGTGAAAAATCAGAAACATACTCAACAAGTTGTGGCTAATTACTCTGACACCTAAATTGACAGTAATATTAGGCAATATTTCTTGCAGTGATTATACAGTATGGTCTCGCGGTTATTTCACGCTAACTTGCCTGTGCTAATTTGCCTAGATTCTGTCGCCACAGCGGAATGCTACTGACTACTTACTAGCATGAAATTACAGAAAACGCGATCAAATTAAGTGCAATTTACTCAGCTAGAATTCGAATGGTCATTGTCACAATTGTGTGTACATTTAGACAAAAGCTGACCGACAATTGTGGTTCATATACAACGAAACATACTGTAACGAAACAAACTATAACGAAACATACTGTAACTGTGAGTGTTCTGTTCTTACTTTTAGTGTAGTGTTTAATCTATCAATTTTTTAATTCATAATGCAATTCAATTAGTAAGAATTAAGCGTGAAATATTTGAATGAAGAAAACTACAATTACATTTTATTTCCGCTTTTTACGAATGTTTTCATAATTTTGCCACATTAGTGCAAGCCGGAAAATGTTATTAAAATTTTTATCCAAACTGTGTTTCACACAATCTTAATTCGCGTCATTGTCTCGCGAGACCGATCTGATTAATAACAAGATTGTATGTATGAACATTTCGAGTTAGCATCTGACTCGTGCTCTGCGTTTTCTTTTCAATGTCAACGAGCAGATTTAGATAAACGTCAATATTAAGCCATGAAACGTGTCTAACGATCGAATCGTTTATGCCCATCATATTGGCAAATGAGCTACTTTTCCTAACGTCACGAACTGTTAACGAAGTTACGCTGGACGTTACGAAACGTCTTTTCCCAGACGATTGCTTCTATATGTATCAAGGTTGTTCGAGAAGATAGTTTGCGTGCACTTTGCCTGATCATTGTGCAATATTAACAGCTTCACTCTATGTATATATGTATGTATGTACATATGTCCAAACTATCGTTTGCATGTCCGAACTACTGTAAATTATCCATAAATGTGTACACACATATGTTCACAATAAATCTTTGGTGTACAGTCGCGCAAAAGAAAAACATGTGTGTTATTTTCCCAATATAAAGTTGTTGAATGTGTGACATAATACAATGTAATACCAATTTCATCGTGTCACGCATGGTTAGCATTTTCGTGTCATTTGTATTTCCAAAAAAAAATATATAAAAGCCTTTATACGTTTTTGGTTACATTTTCAGATTACAGTGTAGCTTATGTATAGAAAGTATCTATAATGATTATTATTCTGCCGATTGCCAATTTCTATTGATATGTAGGTACTATGTATGTATGTGGCTAATTTTGGAAATAAGACATATCAATATGTACTTGCATAACGTTATAAAAGTAGGGTAACTATTGCCATTCTAGAATATGGAAGTTTTCTTGAAAAGTTCCGCTTCACAATCTCCCGTGTATTCACATGCATATATCTTTCACCGACATATTGCAACATTTGCTTCGAATATTGACCAGAAAGTTGTCATGTGGCGAAATATAGATAGCCCTGTGTTGTGTGTCGAAAGGAAAAAAAACTGTCTTATTTGAACGTATCACGTTCTGATCGACGAAAGAAAAAAAAAGAACACATCTAGTTCTTGTGTCACAATAAACGCCACATAATAAAATTTTACGCTATGCAGGAATTTCGGATAATTATTTCCTTATGTAATAACACGTTCCGTTGCATCTAGTAAATCTTTTTATTGTTAACAAAAGCAGCTACCTATCTGTGTTTATGGCACGTTATGATTGCTTTCCTATTAAAAATTGTGAAAGAATATCTCAAGGCGATGGGCTGTGTGAGATGAGTTGCTCAGTTAGTTTTCACCAATCATGATCAATAAAATTTGTTTTATTATGAGTACAATAAATTATATTCAAAGATCGATTGATTGTTTTGTCTACCGATATTTACAAACCTATTGAGTGTAGAATACTTTAAAAATACGATCACTAGGAAGTTCGCCCATTTTTTTTTTATTTTTTTTAGGAAAACAAAAATTAATACAATTTTCGTGTTATCTCGTATTTAAAATCTTGTAATTTACGACCTTAAAGAAATTTCCCAATGTAAGTATTTTTATCTGAATGCATAATGCGATTTGATCAATTCGCATAATATAAAATTTCCACACAAATCTATCGAATATGTTTTTATAAGATTATGTATATATTTTTTATTCATCACTACCTTGAACCAGATTGAAACCTGTTTTTACCGGTCCGATTTTCGGCATTAGTTAAACATTGACATATGTATGTTCATTTTGAAACGTAATTTGAATTACATTTCTATTAAAATTGTATATGGTACCTCCTACAGTTGCACATCGGGAAAAATATTCCCACACGCATTTTAGCACATCTGCATAAACATTATGAAAGCGTTCCCCAAATCTTCACATGTCAAAAAATAATATCAATTAAAAGCCTACCGTAAAAACACAAACGATTATCTGACATGCTATACGCAATTTTGTTCGCGAATCAACAACTTTATACGTTCAAAAAAAAAAAAAAAGTGGACCTTATTTTGATATCATTATTGATGTTGATCGACTTTTACGTCACTTTCATTCGCTGAGTGCATTCGTTGAAAATGGTCATTGCATAATTGACTTCTTTAATTTGGCTCATTAACACTTACATAAATACATACAGCATGGATGTATAATGTGTATGTGACCGTATTGCAAAATTTTTATAAACAAAAAATAGAACTGAACAATTACTGACTCTCAGAATAACATAACATACATACATACATACGAGTATATGTACGGCAAAACATACCTAACTACAATATATCGATTTATGTTAATCAGTTAATACATACCTATAATGGTCAACTCATATAAACTCTTTACTAAATAAGTGTTATTCATTTGTATACATATTATCAAATGTGTCTTTAAGAATTTTAGTATCCAGTTGCTGTCAAAAATTTATAATTCATTTATTAGACCTAAATTAGAACTTGCTGTAAATGTTTGGAATCCTAACTTTAAAAAAGACATTTTATGTTTAGAAAGGGTACAAAGAAGGATTAGAAGAATGCCATCTGAACTTCGATCACTACCCTACAACGATAGGTTGAAGAGAATGAGTCTCGCCTCTTTTGAGACGAGAATATTGATCGGCGATCTAATATAAGTGTATAAAATGATAAATAATAAAAATAAATGTCCAATAAAAAAACCTCACGTTCGATAAAAACGCTCATCTCAGAGGTCATACACAGGTGAGACTCCTAAAAGACAAATCTAACAAAATTCTCAGAGACTCTCTTTTCAAATGGAGTGGTTAAAGTTTGGAACCACCTCCCATACCAGCTAGATTTTTATTTGGAAAATATAAACCTCTTTGAAAAACATTTCGACAAGTTTTTGAATATAAATGGATTTTTGTAATCCTTCAAATATAAATAAATAAAAATTGTATATACAAATTGCAACAGACCCCTGGGCTCCACCGGCTATGCTGCCCGCCCATGTATTTTAAATAAATACTTTCCTATAATATCTTTCCATGAAGTTCACAATGATATTATGAGTGAACTTGCGCAATTTCGGACAATTTTAATTTACGAGCTTATTACTATAACTATCTTGCACTTATATTGAACATTGTATCATCCTTTCGATTTCGCAACAACTTGCGTCGACCTTGCCAAGGAATGTCGAGTTGCGAAGAGCCGTTTTTGGAGAAAGTGGGTCTGGGCCTATTGACGATGGCTGTAATTGCAGCTGGATGATGACTGCACCGACCGGTATTCACAATCTGCTTCACTTCTTCACGATATGTCGTCCAATCGACAAGAAGTTTGCACACAGTGTAACCTCTCCGGGTGTTTCGGATTACACAACTTTTATTTTCGATTCTTCTCGAATCGACAAGAAGATTACTCTTCTTTTTTGTTCACAGACCGGTTGTTCTGTATCGGCACCGCACCGTCTCGAATTCAACTTTTTATTTATTACGCGGTCCAATGTAATACAATACAAAATAAAAAAGCTCGTCATTTTTTCTTCTTATAATAAAATATGTAAATAAGTGTCATATATTAAAATATACACAATTTATTTGAGCATTAGACGTATTTACGATTAATGTTGTTTTAATCCATTTTCAATACAAGTTTACCTGAAAGCACATATCGCACTACCTAGAGGTCGATTCAATTTGTAATTCACTCGACGCTTTTTCATGAATGTTGTGCAATGATTTCATTGCCATTGTAATAATGTTTCAATATATTTATTTTCATAATTAACACAATATAGTTGATTTTATCGGTGTCCCACTTTATTGGCAAGGGAACGTTCCAAATTTTAATCCATTCTGTCGACGCGCGTGTCTGTAATATAATCAAGGCGAAAATTCGAAATATTATATAGTTTTCTTACGCACGGTTAAGCCGGCAAAAAAAACACAATGAAAACCGAAATCAACCATGTTGCTTAAGTTTGCGGATCGACACAAAAACTACGCGAGTTCGAGGTAATCGCCAAAATGTTAAAATGCGATTATACCTATACATATGTACAATAGACGCGTTCCCACGGTCTACCAAGTGCAATATGGAGACTCTCCATTGTTGTTTTGGCTGACCAAAAACTCAACAGTCGAAATAAAAATGATTATAATTATTCGTAATTGTAAATCAAACAGTATTTGCAAATGGCGGTATCGGTTGCTACACGTGGTATTACTGAATATTTTGATTCTCATGGGAAAAAGGTCGCGTTCTCCTTTGTTCGGAATAGATCGCGTATGCGTGAGCTACGTACGCTTCGCTTCGTTCATAATGAAAAATATTCGAAAAACCATATAATAAAGTGAATTGTTTACAATGTCGAAACGAATTTAATTGACTATAGGGTCTTTTTGCCAAATTGCTAACGAACGTACTGAATAATGACCCCTTCTAGGCCACGTTGCACAATCGCACATTGTTATTTTTTTGGCCAAATCACATCAATTTTATGTGGAATGCGCGAAATTACAGTTTGTTTTCGTTCGAACGAATAAAATGCATCGTGAATTTATTCGTTGCATCATGCGTACATTCATATTCATGCATTGCAACTTGCACATCTTATGAAACGTTTGTACGTACATTTTTTTGCGCAGCAACTTCAAAGGCTCTCAACGTTAAATTATAACATAGAATATATGTATAATACAATTTTAAGCCTGTGAATAAATTATGAAACTATTTTTATCACCTATATAACTATAAAAAACTTTGTATAATTTTTGCTCTATTAGTATTTCTTCTATTGATTATAAATTAAAACACAGTGAGTCTATACTTAAAGAAGCTCAAAGCTCTGAGGTGTCATAAATTAAGTTAACACTAACGAGACAGGTTAAAAAATATAATATTGACTATACATATGCGCGAATTTTATTCGACTGGTCGAAAATTCATTCGGTGAATAAAAATTAACAAATTGAGTAATTAATTATTAAAAGAGACAGCGAAAATTTTGTCATGATGCTACTATGCGGTCACTCGGAAATGATGCCACGTAATACGCAGTAACATTATTCAAGAAGTCATCCACATATTAAATTCCTCGGTATCAATCGACTCGGAAACAACAATCACCAGAACTACTTTCACTGACCACAATATTTAATCCATATATATATCATCTCGGTGTAACACTTTAACGTTGCAAAGTATGGCAATAATTCTTTCACCCATATTCTTCCTCAATTAATTAACTTTGAATAGTGGCTTTAATTAAAAGAATACTTACGAGCTATGCACGTTCTATTTGCAATAAGGAAATTTTGATTTCAACTCGTTATTTTAAATTATTATTTAATGCCTCGTAGTTCTTGTTTATGTTGACAGTTTCATTGTTGCATTAGAACGAAACCCTCTGATTACAGAGGGTTTCGTTTTAATTCGGTCAGTGTGCCAATCGCTTCTGTGGTCCTCAACTTGACTGTGCTGTACTTTCAAAGTTGACGTTCTTTTTCCATCTATCGATTTGTGGTTCTCCTTGTTGGAAATTGCAACTTGAGACGGAAGTGTCGTTGTGCAACACCGCAATTTCCTCTAAGAGTCTAAGCGGAATGTCTCGTAAAAAATAAGTAAATAAATAAATACGCGATTATTTTGTAATCCGAGAAACTGGGTCCCCCCCGTTGCCTGGATACTTGATCTCCTTCATTTTCGAATTATCGAGAGCGAGTCTAGTTTGGATTTCTATTTGACCAACTTACTCTATTAATCGCACAGATTTAAAACAGACTCTGTCGAAACCCTCATCTTGGTTCATCGTTGACGAGGCTGTTTAAAAATTTCGCAAATTCCAAAACGATCTCGATTCATCAAACGCTTTAATATTACGACGAAGCAAATATACATATCTTTCGAATCAATCGGTGAAAGGGAACAGAATTCAAACTTGCCGTTTCCTAGTCGACCAATTTAACGCTTTAAAAGCCCTATCACTTACATATCCCAGAACGGATTTGAATGTACATACATATATTTATTAATTAAAATTGTAAAAAAATTAAATCACACGATTTAAAATACGAAAGTATTGTAATGAAGCTTTGATTCGAGCTTTCGTAAGTAGTTGCTGTAATAATCAGATTTCGATCAAAATCTCAATGACTCGTCGGATTCCTTCAAACGCTTCATCCAATGGAAGTTTGAGTTGTATTGAAAGCAGCTGCAAATATATGTACATAGACAAAATGTTGTATAATAACCGAGTTATAAGACTTAGTCTGACAACTATTTGACATTTTCACAAAACCGAAAATAATGGAAAACACTCTAGGAAGTTCATTCATTTTAAAAAATTGATTGCCAATAGTAAAGCGTCAAGATAAATGAACCTCTGCTTACATAACGTAAGTACTTAACATTTTCTGAAATGCGTAATCTCATTAACAGACTTTGCCGAAAAAAATGTTTTATCAAAAATATGCTATCGTAGACGAGAAAGAAAATTCTGAATTCAAATATATAAAATAGATTATTTATTCCAACGGTGAATCATAAAGCAACCTCCTTTGAATCAAGTCGAAGGAATTTAGTAAGTTTCAAAACTTGTTAAACCTTAGAAAACGACTATGACTATACTATTACGTGCCTTCGAGTGTCAATGTGACAAAGTGTTGTAACTGTAATTGTCAACAAGGCATCGGTTCACTTATATAATAATGCTAAGCGAGTACGTACCTAACGACCAACACTTAACACAGTTTCTCATTTATCTAGTGGATCATTGAAATTCTTTCGATGGTTAAAAGGAGCCAACGGGGCACACCTACCTTGCATTTGATATCTACTTCCGTAAAAGTAGTGATCGACACTTGCTGAATACCACCATCTTTGAAAAATCAATCATACCTACATAAATCTGCTAGGAAATAAGCACCAACGAGAAGATTTCAGATAAGGCTGTGTGCTTGTTCCTCTTTTATCTTGCATCTGGTGCATCAAGTTTTGTGCAACCGGTCATTATGTCGCCAGAATGTCTCGTCTTCGTAATTCGATCAAAAACTTGTCCGAATGACATAATTTACCACTTTCAGTTTTAACGCGAGCATAACTTCTGACTGTGAGTGTTTCGAAATGTTTTTGTTTGTAAAACTGAAATAATAACCTTGTGTTTTTTTATCGTTTCAGATACTTCGTCAGCACCGTGCTTCAGTTCCAAATTCACAGAGCACTTTGTAGAGCAGCTGGTCAATATAGAGAAGGTGACTCAGACAGACCACTTCATAAATGTGATATATACCGAAATAAAGAAGCAGGAAGAATATTGAAGTGAGTTCCAAAATATTCTCGAGTAAAAAATACTAAATTCTTTGTACTAAACTCGAAAAATTGAAACATGTCTATATTTGACGTCTGTCTACATATGAAGTTGGAATTCCCATAACATACATATGTACATACATATTATATGGTTCAAGTGATTCAAATCTTTTTCATATACTTCACGACAAACGAAACGTATTGTCTAGACGTGCGAAAACGTCAAAAAGATAACAAAGTATATGTACATGTTTGAATTCGATCAATACACTTAAACATGTTATGAATGTATGACTGTTGTTATATTGTATTTTACATAATATCGCATTTCGTAACTTCGAATCCGTTCGCTCGGCTGTTTAACAAACCGTTCAAATACATACATAAGTACATATAACACTTTTAAATAATAATTAAACTAGTAGTAAAAACGACGTTCGATTGCACTTGAAACGACGTAGATTGAAAAAAATCGATTCAATGCAAAAAACAGCGGCTATTTCACACAAAGATGTTGAGACCATGACAAAGACATTTGTTCTTAGGTGTGACGGTCACCATTGCCACAATTGAGAATGGAAAGGGTTAACTGACCGGAACGCATTGACCAAAGATCAATTTTATATAAGAAAATAGGATGAAAATGGAAATAATGAAATGAAAATGCCGAATTAAAATAATTTATGACGCAAAAAAGAAGGAAAATTGGGTCACGAAATCAATCCATATTATTTTCAACAGACATTATAAATTAAAGTGTTCGCTTGTGTAAGTTTTATAGGGAGGAGACATAGCAGTTATGTATATTCAGTCAAATTATAAATATTATTGCAACACGTTTACGTAAAAAATAAAAGCACCTCAACACGTATCTGTTTCACTTGAAACTCGCTCCAAAATTCAGGATTTATTAAACTTATATAATGCAAAAAAAAATAATAAATATAAAAAAAAAGCTTTCACGAATGGCAAATGAACTTTGCTTTTAGTAAATCTAGATTAAACTGAATCGAGTAACCGCTGTATAGTATCCGGTTTATTATTGAATATATTATTATCATCCTTGACTCTCGATAATCTATTTCGTTCAATTATATTATTGTGCATTCACTTTCAATTTGAGTGCAATCTTAACCGTATCCTTTAATTTCGCGTTTTTTTTTTTTAACACATAAATATAATCGATTGGTATTTATTTCCAAAATCATCGCTATTGATGACAACTACACGGGATCGTATACTGAAACTGTGCCATTTTGCCATTGATTTGTAGCGACTTGGAGGCGCGGTTTTTGTTTAACCGTTAAGCCGTCACGAGCGACCTGTCATGTTACGTCACCGTTACGACCCACGGTTAAAGGTTTTCCCTTTCTTTGGTCTTGGTAATTGGCAACGGAAGCCGACATTACCCGAATGGCACATTTCGGTTGTTAAATGTTAACTTGTACAGATAACGAACAGGTAAATTCGAGCCAGAGGGCAAACATCCGGCAGGACGCGATCGTTCATGTTGCTCCACATTAATTAACCGATATATGTGTCATGTTCTGAATACTTATTGAACCGTAAAAAATTAAGGCAGTCTTGTATTATATTTATAGCCGATATAGACACACTAAAAAAGCAACATTTATTTATATAAATTATAAATTATAGATTCAAAATTTTGATTTCTGTATAAACGATCCCAATGCTTCGTACTCATACAGTAAAAGTAAAGCGATTGTATCGTCTAAAACGAAAACTTTAAATATGTAGTAAAATCAACGTATCGATTAGTAAATTTCAATTTTGATACTAAAAATAAACCATTCTGAAGTAGTTTAAATAACAACTACTACCTTGAAGTTATTTTAATTATGTTTTCATTTCCATATGTGTGAATTGTGTAATATACATATGTACATAAAACCTTTTTGGAAAAATTTCGCAATTTATTTAGATTTCATCAAAATTTAGAATACACCTGATATGAAATATACATAAAATATGTACATTAGTAAGAATCCATCCATACTCTTTGAGTGGCTTATTATAAAATTAGCAATATATGTACCCATATCTTCGAACTTTATGCCTTTAAACTTTTATGCCCCAAAAATAAGCTCTTCGAGCTCGCTTCCGCCATAGAAAGGTGGAAGTAAATAAGTAATAAAAATAACCACATTTTACAGATAACCATCAATAAGCTGTTTTCAAAAATAAATATATACCTATTAACAATTTGCAATGTAACGATTTGTGGCAGATTGTGCTTCGGTAATTACGACAGACCCAAATTCGGACCATTGTCCGATTGAAGAGTTTCCAGTGAGGCGTCTAAACGGCCTGCCAATGTGCATAACGCATGCTAATAATGCATCTAGGTATTTGGAATATGCAGCAGTGTGCAGCGACGTAATCCGGTGCATAATTGCGGTCCAAGTTGTGTTACGGTCGCCAGAACAAAGAGTTCATGCATAACAGTTTCCGCAAACTGAAGGAGTATCGTATATTAGATAGGATAGAATACGTAACAGGCGACCACACCTCTGTGGTTACACATATCTAAGCACAAATGCATAGTACCTATATATTTGTTATCAATAGTTGCTTTTAGTCATGGCGTTGGCGAACTGAGCTTATTCATTGCCGTTTGAAGTTAAAATAAACTGTTGTTTTATAATGGCACGTAATGCTTTTACATTGTGTACGTGCTTACGAATCGTTTTCCGAATTTTCATTCCTGCACTTTTGTCTATTGATAAAATTGTTTTATTTTTTTTATAATATACATAAATAAAATGATTGGCTAATTAGAAACAATATAATATTTAAATAACAAGTACCTATGTATGTACATATGTACTTATGACTGTTTAATATTCGAAGATTACCCAAGATGATGATATAATCAAGGTGGCATCCCACTTTATCGACAGCCAACTTATAAACAAGCGGTCTTGAAATATATGTAGGGCCCAAATAAAATGAAAACTTTACATAAATTTCAATATGCGTGTAACGGAATCGTATTAACATCAAATTGACGAGCTATAATCGTAATAATTTATACATTGACCTTTGCAAATAAACATCGAAATTCTCATTAAAATTTTAGATACATATTATGTCTCCATATAAAAAATCACACTAATTTGCAGACTTGATAAATTGTATTAGGTAGCACCATCAGAATATTGTTTGATTTTATTGGCTGAAAGTTATAAAACGTAAACAACGTATTATATCACATTGTCACGATATTTTCCATAGTAGAGTATTGTCAGAATCGTTACTTACGGACATAAGCTCATAAGAAGCATAGCATTTAATATGTAAGTAGCATTTACATATGTATGTAAGTAGTACGCATAAGTACATCATCATCATTTTCAGCCGTTCACCAACCAGTGCTGGATGAAAGCCTCTCCAATCCTCTTCCATTCCTGTCTGTCTTGAGCAATCTGCATCCACTTGACTCCACACATTTTTCTCAATTCATCAACCCATCTTCCACTCGGTCTACCTTGCTTTCTTCCACATCCTCTCGGATACCATTCCAGTATTTCTCACGTCCATCTGCCATCCATTCTTCTCAATATGTGTGACAATGAAAAGCCATTGTCTGTGAAAATATGGAAATGGTGGTCATAAGAATGACAAAAAATGATTGGGTCATCGTTGAATGAATCGAAATGTTCTGGGTATTGGGCTAGTACTACTTCCTACTTACATGATTTCTGAACTGACGAAATCAAAAACTCAAAGTTCAAATGGTTAATTTTAAGTCTCCGAAAGGATTATTTAAGTAGGTGGGATTCTAGATGTACCTACCTATTATACCTGTTGTTGATCCGTCGAAAGACAAATACGTTATTAAATGACAAAAAAATTACAAAAGAATAGATTTTAATTATTAATAATTTCAATCGTATTTTTTTATGCCAAAATCAAATACAATTATGTTCGGAGTTCAATTTTAAAACTGCGACGTGAATTTTCCCGAGAATATTGTAAAATTGTAGAATTTCAATTCCAGTTCAATACATCTTTTATTATATACGTAAAACTCTCGTAGCTTTGTCATCATCATCATTTTCAGCCGTTCACCATCCACTGCTGGATGAAGGCCTCTCCAATCCTCTTCCATTCCTGTCTGTCTCGGGCGATCTGCATCTACTTGACCACACATTCTTCTCAATTCATAACCCCTCGTTCAGTCAGTCTACCTTGCTTTCTTTCACATCCTCTCGGGTACCATTCCAGTATTTCTCGCGTCCATCTGCCATCCATTCTTCTCACTATGTGTATGCTATAGCTGCCACTTTGGTCACATTTCTTATCCATGTATTCCTCTTACGATCTCATCTTGTTATACAAAGCATACATCCTTCCATGCTTCTCTGTGTGCACTGGATCTTACGTAGCATTCTTGAATTTAGATCCACATAAGTACATAAGCAATGTTAAACAACATATGTATTTATTTCCTTCTGTATTTTGATTGATCGTTTTGGTGGTCGTATATGTACTTGAATAGTGATTGATTCATTTTATGTTTTACGCTTCAGGAATATAATGAGACCTGGTTCTTCGGTCCCTTGGATAAAGGCTCTTTTCGATGCCACTGGAGAGACCAGACTCGACGGACAGGCCCTCAGAGAGTACTTCAGACCTTTGGAAGATTGGTTGAGGAGTGAGAACATTCGAACCGGAGAATACGTCGGATGGACTTACGACGGTGACTATTGTAAATTCAGGTACGTAAATGAATGAATGAGCGTTTAAAAAGTTTCAACATCCACGTCGATTATAATACTCTGCGGTCATTAGAGCGGGAATCGAATCCGAATAAATAAAGTGTGACGACCTTGCCGTTTGTACAAAATCGTAATCGTCGTTGCGGTTTACCAATCCCAGAAATTGGACATTCGTGAAGGTTGCGCGAAAGTTGGGTTTACCATTGTAAAAAAAATAATAAAAAAAACACCAAAACAAATAACAATAGATCGTTCCGAAAAGGAAATCGACGCGTTAATAGTGAGCGAGAAGCTCTATAATCCGACTTTTGCAATTTCGAAACGACAATCAAACCAGAGAACATTAATTTCTGGCGTACGAAGAAGTTCTACATTGTTCGATCGAGGAAATGGTGCGAATTATTTCCGAAAAAGATATTTCGACATTTGCCATTGTTAAAACAATCATGTGTATGTATGTACATTGTACCGACACGAACAGAAATATGCCAATTGTAGTAGTAATGTCGCTAACTTTAACGATTTAACAATCTTAGATATATAAAAGTTAAGCTTCGCAATTAGCATATTTTATCAACATTATTATGAAAGTCTTTGGATAATATCTTCATTTTAATAAGAAGTGTTCAAGAGTGTGATAAAATGTTTGATTTTAGATGACAGGTTTGTTATATTTGACCCAAATTGCATAAAATTATCAATATCTAATAATTTCATTATATGTACATACACTTCTTGCTTTTCTTGTTTTAAAAATTGTATTTATAATACTAAAAATCTCCGTCAAATATTTTAAATTTATTTAATTTCACATTAGTGACATCTATGTATGTATATATAGCCATATACTATTTTTACTCTATTGAGAGAAAAAAAGTACCAAAATAGCACATGAAAATTTTTAACATTTCTGTCATAAAATTACATTTTCCCTTCAATTCTTCTAAATATTATATGGAAATGTACAAGTGACATCTATGAGTCATTTACTATTTAAATATAATTGAATTTTAAAATTTATTAACAAAATAAATGATTATTTTGTAAAAGGCCTACATATTTAAATCTTGCATAATATAAAAATTAATTTATGTAGCTTGAGACCCAACCTCGAATCTTATGAATATTTTTAATTTTTTCCCGATCTCCTATATAAAGTTAAATGTTTGTTTGTTTGTCCGCTATGCAAATCCACAGTTTTCAATTTAGAACCACCAAATTTGATATACCATCTCATGGTACTCTAACTTAGACCGTAAACGGATTTTTGAATGGGTCAGAGCCCGGGGTCAAAGCGCCCCCCATATAAAAATTTTAATCAATTTTTGTTTGTAGGTACTGGAGAATAAATGTTTATTTCAATATTCATTCACGTCCGGCAATTCGGCTATATTAGATTAAAAAAACATGAATACCTAATTAAAAAGTTTGCTCTACATACAAGACGTTCGATTCTCGTTCCAACTTACATACTTATGTATCGGTGATAATTTATGTACATCAGCAGAGATATCCTCTCGCTATCCACTGGCACCGGATTAAATTACAAGATTACCTTATTTATAACGTATTGCGACTGTGGCATTAGTTTAACATCACACGCGTCTGCATAATATCGTGCACTAAACGCTGCACCCGTGCGGTACCTATGCACCTACAATGATACCCATGCAATTCGCAGTTTGTCGTACGACACGCTAATGGCGACGATCAGGAGTCGTGTCCACACCGTAATAACGATAATGCCAGAAGATGTGAATTTGCACCAGATTCGAGACGAAGCACACGTCTTTCTACGAGAGGAGTGCGTGGGATCGTTCTCGGTTCCGCAATCCATAATGGCCGCTCGTTAAGCACCCAGCACCATGTTGTTGTGTCAACAAAGCTCCCCCGAAGGACGAATGCAACTGTGTCATATCCGCTTCGATAGATAGTCGCATTCTGCACTATATGTATAGTGATATTCAACATTTATTCACAGTACAATTGTTTAGTATTCGTGTAGCACTTAGGAGTTGCCGCCCTCTCTGCACTTCTACATTCCGATTCAATGTATGCTACATTCGTGTAATTTTTTTTTTTAATTTCTGGAACAGGGTTTACAATACCATTCTATTTGTATGGACGTTAAGCTATGATAGACGGAGGCTATAGGTGTCAAATTTTGACTTTTCAGCAAGTTTTCGAATTAAGCGTTGGACGTTACGATGTGTTTGCAACACTTTTTTTTTATTTTATCCATTCTTTGAACTTCGATCACTATCCTATAAAAAAAAATGAGTTTCACATATTTGGAGACGAGAAGATTAAGAGGCGATCTAATAGAAGTCTACAAAATAATAAATAATAAATTTAAATGCCCAATGAAAAACCTCCTTACTTTCAATAAAAACGCACATCTCAGAGGCCATACACTGAAATTACTAAAAGACAAATCGAACAAAATTGTCAAAGACTCTTTTTTTTCAAATAGAGTGGTCTAAGTTTGGAACCGTCTGCCAAATCAGCTAGTAACTTCCGAAAATACAAATCTATTTAAAAATCATCTCGATAAGTTTTTGAACACAAATGGATTTTTGTAATCCTTCAAGTATAAATAATTAAGAATTGTATATATGTACAAGTTATGTCAGACCCCTGGGCTCCATCGGCTATACTGAATCCGTGTCGCGTGATTGAGCGTTTGTGTACGTATAACAGGAATGCAAGCGTTCCGCGGCTAGGCTACCCAGTCAGTTGGCCGATAGTAATAGTGTGTAGAATTTAACAGGTGTAACCCCCCCCCGCATCCCCTATTTGGTCGACGCCAGCTTTGACCGACGCACACCTCCGCTTCATCTGTCAAATTATATACACATATGAATTTTAGAATGTTATGTAAGATCCAGTGCACACAGAGAAGCATGGAAAGATATATGCTTGGTAAAACAAGAAGACATCGTAAGAGGAATACATGGGTAAGAATCATGACCAAATTGGCAGATATAGCGGAACGTGTGAAAAAGTGAAGTGGCAACGGGTTGGACACATAGTGAGAAGAATAGATGGCAGATGGACGCGAGAAATACTGGAATCGTATCCGAGAGGATGTGAAAGAAAGCAATATAGACCTAATGGACTACATTGCATAGAGTCAAGTGGATGCAGATCGCTCAGGACCGACAGGAATGGAAGAGCAGTGGATGGTGAACGGCTGAAAATGACGATGATGATACGTTGTATGTATACATAGATAAAGTATCGTTTCACACGTGATGTGATCGCGCGACGTGACACCGCTGCTATGAATTGTGACGTGGGGTGGGGTGTTGCAAGTGTGTATCTACGCCATACAAAACCGTAGAAGTTTATGCGTTTATATATTCCGTCAGAAGACGTGTGTGTGGTAAGTGTGTGTGAGCCTTTTTCGTTGCATCAAGCTTAAAATACCAACATATAGGTTTCGAGTGCAAGTTGCAACCCATTTTGTAGGTGTGCCTATGCGAATTTCCCAATCGAAAAGAAAGTCTACATAGAGCTCGTGGGTATCTGATTGTATGTATGTGTATCTAGTTCGTTGCATGTTTGAACGTTCACAGACAGTATTTCACGATATTTATAATGACGGGGGATTTGAATGTTTGAGAAACTCGGTCGCCAGTGGACATTCTCCGCAAATGTTCGTATGCATTTTGCTGTATAGGTACTAATCGTCGAATTGTCGGACATGTTTCACACAGACAGACAGCCGGGCAGAGTTAGGGGGCCCGCATCGTGAGTGACCATTAAACATACCCATGGGAGCCGGACAGTCTATGGCGGAGCTGTGAATCATGAGGATTGATTTACGACGCTCGATATCACATTGTAAATTATACAAACCGTGCGAAGATTGAATCGAGTCACCCAAGAGTAGCCAAAATCGGCACGTTTTCGCACCAACGCGCTTTTAACGTGTGTTTAACGTTCGCATTAACTTGCGGACGAGATCAATCGACGACGATAATTTTTCGAGACTCGCCTCGAGAGTGGACCTCGATGCAATCACTATAGTTCGCATAATCGATGTTGCATGCCATACAAAACGACACGATCGAGCTTTACGCAACGGAAAAAGGAGATCGACCACTTTCGTGCAATTCTGCACAGCGCGACGTAACGTACTGGAAGTAAAATGGTGTAGATGCATTGAAAAAGAATTGCAAATCTAAAATATGAGGACGAGTTGTAATCGGCACTTACTTGTGCGTCTCGATAAGATACCTCTTACTCGTATTAAACCGTGAGCATGAACGTTGGACGTTTAACGAAAACTGGTTAAAAGTTGAAGCCCTAAGTTGAAGCCCTAAAGGGGTCGTAAACGAGTAATATTGCTCGTCAACCATCCGGCAACATTTTCAGCATCACATGCGCAATATGTGTCGCAACAATGTGTGGCTCTATGATTGCCGGCAAGTAGTTGCTGTTTTATTATTGCCCAGATTCGCCGAAGGTCAACACTCGTGTCGTGTCGTGTCCGCACCTCAGCGACAGATACCCACGTATGTGAGAGAGTCGGAAAGAAACATATATTGCCGCGTATTTTCGTATACCGAGCGATATCATCAGCAATATGGCAACAATACTCGCCAACACACGGCCATACAGGTCGCGCAGCGAAAGGTTAGGCAAGCCACGCACACACACATATGCATTTTGATAATGATTGGACTGAAGGAACATGCTGTATTTCACAAAACAATAGTGTCTCTGTTATACTCGTAACGTGTACGCGCGCGAAAGAGACAGGGCGTTTTTTATTGTTGCATGTAGTGAAAATTCGTATTATTCACCTATTCACAGACACTATACACGCGCAATGTGTGTGTGTGTGTGTGTAGCTCGCCTCAACTCTCGCTGCTTGACCTGTACCAAGAATAGTGGAAAAATTGAGTCGGGAAACACGACTATATTTCCGGCCCACATCACCATATTGCAGTAATATTACCGGCAATACATTGCCTTGAAAATGTTGATCGTTTACAGGCACCTTTAGGAACAAGGAATATTTATGTAGATAGTCGTCGCGTTGCAACATCATAGTACAATTTATTATCGGACGATTGTATGAAATAATGACGCCCGTTTGCGGTGAAAATCGACGTTTTAGTCCTAATTGAGACGAATGAGCTATTGGTTGCGCAATATTTGGAGCAATAGGCAGAGGTTTCCAATCGTTTAAGGCGATCTCCCAGATTAAATCTTCGCATGACGAGAAAATGACACGCGCCCCGAGTGCACGTGTGAAAATTCGCGTAGTGTTTCGTTCGCCTCCTTACATTTAAATTAGTTATCGATTATGTAATAAGCGAAACGTTGACTTCCGTGAGATAATATCTTATTTAAACCCATAAACCCTCGTGTGTTTATTTATCATTAAAATATAAGTAATTAATGTATTGATTTTTGTTGAAACGTATCAGAGACATCTATGTATAGTATCTTGCAAAAACTATTAGTTTTCCAATTTGCTTTTATAAGAACTAATTAATTTCGCACAATTGTGGAATTCATCCAATCATAAATGTTACTGACATATTTTTAGCTTTTTACTTAAATATTATTAATATCCATCAATAATTTTATGAAAATGGTGTGTTTTCCACCCTGAATTTACATTCATATAAAGATACATATGTATGTATATAACAAATGTTTTCCGGTTTTTACATAATAATTATCAGTAATGATAAAACATTATCAAATATGAAATCGTGTTCTTTTGTCATTTGCAACACATCGTGGGACCTTATTTTCCATAAACAAACATTTAATCGAGTTTTCTCTCTACCTGGTATTTATTGTGTCATTAATGCAACTTTCATCTTCGGTAAATGATCTCGGAATTATACATACATATGTATGTACATGTATACATTATACAATTTCTTGAATTAATATTTTATTTATACTTTTGTTTCAGCATCGAAACGGCTGGTCTTCAGGTTTATGGAGGATTTTACAACGGGGCTGAAAATCATTTCAGTCTAACTTCTTTCTGGACAATTTTCTTAGCATCTTTAATCAGCACAGTGGCCATAGCTAATAGATATCGATAGTTTTCTGATAATAGTTATAAATTTCGAAAATAAGTATAATTTAAAGACATGCTTTGTAAATTACGTGAATTTTCATCATTTATGTGTATATTATAATACCTATATATTTTTGATAACAAACTTGTATTAAATCGATCTAATTAATAATATTCGTAAATATAAATTTGATTTTATTTAGAAATATTAATCTTAGTGTAATGTAAAAAAAGTTCATTTAATAATTATTTTAATGCATAATATAGATATCTAATATGTCATGAACATTCGCTTTCACATATGTATGTATGTATGTATGTAGATATTTACACTAGACTCCAGTTATTATTATCATAATCGATTACAACGAGCGACCTATTTTGCACATTGGATAATATTAAAATATAAAATATAACTCATAATAATATCATTTTAATCGTACAGCTTCATGGAAACCAAATAAGTATTTTCAACTTAGCCCCAAGTACCTACACATATGTAATTTAAATAAATTGTATGATTAAAAAAACTACTTTGTACTAAATACTTTGGTTATTTATGATATGTTACCAATTTATGACAAAACTTTCTGATAAATATAATTTTAATTGTAGTCATAATATAGAACGCAATAGAAAGACGAGTAATTATGACATATCAATAGATTAATTTTACGTTTTACAAAATTAAAAGTAAAATTTAAAATATTCTAATAATTCAGAGTAACATTAAGGTGATTATATTTATTAAATTTAATGTTTAAATAAATAAATTATTGCAATTTTGTAATCGTCAGTAAATTCGTCACACTTTATGTTTTGTGTGTATTATATATTACATATTAATTTGTATCTTTGTATTTATAAAAAAATAATGAAAAATTCTAATTCAATTTTTGTTTTATATATGTATGTATAACATAATTTATTTTTGATCCTGCACAGTTTCCACGTCCCCTTGTTCATATTAGTTCTCATTTGAATTTGTGTTCAGATGCAAAGTGTTTAACTCGATCAAAATACGAGCGGACACAAAAATTGGAGCAGGAAACACTTCATTGAAACAAGCGGACCAGATGCAAACATTAGCATTTGTTTGGCTCATATACACACGATTATACACACACCACTACTCACAATACTACTCACAATATCGTCTTGGTGTAAATTAATGTCATAAAGGTTAATACAAGCATAATACTATGCGTAAACGAATGCAAAAGTAAAAAAGTTTGACAACCTCTATGTATGTACATATGTACATACATACCTATAGTATCATCGTTTGTTGTTACGTCGCTGTAATTGAATTGATCTGTTTCACAAGTTCACATTCATGTACACACCGGAAATGTATTTCAAATATTAGATATATGAAACAACACAATAATATAATATAACATTGAAGTTGAACATTATCTTAATAGTTGATTCATATACTCAATTACAAGGTGGGTATTGAAAAAAATATTGATTTTCAGCAATCAATTTCCAATTTGATATTTTATTCAACAATTCTGAATATTAATGCGATAGTTTTTCGAGTTGTCGGCACGCCAAAGGATTCCATGATATTATGAAGCAATTGAAATAGAAGGTGCCAGTATCCGAAATAATTGAAATGGATCGTTGAAAGTGAACGAGGATACGTGCATGCATCGTTTTGATAACAATGTGCCCGGCTCGTACAACTGTGGCTACTTATCGGCTGCTTTAAATTAAGATATCCGAGTCCGTGGTGCATTCAATTGTCGTCCAAACAAGATTGATGTCGCTCGTTGATGTGCCATAATCATATTTTGTGACTCGTCATGTGAACTGTGCGAGTGACCCTCTCCCTAAACATATCACAGTCCCACCAAATGATATGTATGTATGAGTATGTGCAATTTACCTCAGAACAAAATCCTATTGAAATTGTAAGCTTGCAAAGTACCTACAAATGTAAGGATAATATAATAGTGTATACTTTTTAACCCAGACTAGTGTTAATATGAAAAATTTAATACAACGTTGCTGTTGTATTAACTTGAGTGCACTTTATGAGGATTGTTTATCAATGTAAATACGTATTTACCCGTTTTAATAAACACTTAAGGTATGATTTGGTATATTTATTTGTTCCTAAATGTCCCAATGCTTTATGGTGTCAACATTGTCAAGAGAAACAAGCATTAATCACACACAACGTGGAAGAGTTCCCAGTCGAACTTTGACCGGCGTAGAGTGGCGTCCTTTTTTGACCGGGACGCCCGCGTTACTCCTGCATGCAGTAGTTAATTCAATCGTTAAAATCGTTAATTAGCTCGACGAAATAATTTAAACGTTAATTTTAGTACGTTACCAAAACTAAATCGAAATCAAAAATTAATTATTTAACAAAAAGTTACGTTAAAAAGGAAAAATTAAATTTAAAAAAGTGAAATTGTTTGTACTTACGTACTGCAACATAAAAATTTGTGTACATTTTTAAAATCGATATTTATATTTTGATTAATTACTAAACATTCTCGAAATTATACTCAACTACGATTATATGTTAAAATTTTTAATGTGTATAAATCGATCGTTAAATGTTAACATGGACAAAACTAACTGGTAATTGAACAGTTTTTATAATAACTTTATTACCGGTAATAAGTAGGTACACTTACTTATTACCGGTACATAATATACATACATACAAATTATAATAACACTTGCAATGCCGAATTCATTCAGTACTAAAGTGAACTTTCATTCTATAATTCGTGACTAAATGTCGTTGATTTATCCATTTCTTAAATGAATTTTGCTATAGCTATAGCATCCATTAACACTCATTATGTTATTAGACTTAAAAAATTGCAAAATTTATATTGGTGTAACTAACATATACATATATGTATGTACATATGTACATAAGGTGATTGATTAAAAAAAAAAGTGGATGAGCTTTAAAATATTGATTTCACGGGATAGTAATTTTTTTCTCAGTGAATTTAATGCTAATTATATCGTGTTCTGATGTCCTACTAATCCCAAGCGGCTATGTTCACGAGTGAATCGAGCATAATTGCACTTCCTGGTATTGATAGTGATATCTCGACGAAATTGTGTCAACGGTACTGATTCAATTGAATAATGCAAATTAAATTAATTGAACGAAAATTACCCGCTCGATTCGAACACTTTTTGATCGACCCTAGCTTATGAGTATCCGCGGCTCCGTCTATTAATTACACGTATCATGTGCTCGTCATTCATAATTGTTGTGTAATTTACTGGAATTTGACCGTAATTATTTAATGAACGATCACGCTGACAAGCATTGTAAGATTATAATATATTATGCAACTCAATTTTTTTGCTAAACTAACATACATATACATATGTACATACGTACTACATAATGCATAAATAATGTCACTATAAAGAGTGGAAGCAGTACAGCTGTGAATGGATTTAGAAACAGCTTTAGACCTACTATGTAAATAATGTCATGTGGCAAACATTATTTTACATGTGTGTATTGAAAAATTCTGTAGTTAAAATGATTTTTGTATCACTTATTTTAAAACAAATGAGCTTTGTATTCCAATATAGACCAGTTTTAAGTAAAATCAAAACCCCATTCCCGCAACGTGGAATACCTAATTGCTTTGAAAATAATTCTATCGAAATCGCGGTAACCTTAATCATTATTTATTTTACTATTTAACAAAGCAGGCAGCCTGGCCGACTGATATGGTTTTATCCGCTTATGGCCAGGCTGATATGGTATTTAGTTGTGACAGAAGTTACGCATCTCATTAGTGTCTCGTTACATCAATTTGGTATGCTTTTAACAGACGTTCTCCACACACATGTTTTACTCATATACACATCTGCAATTAAACTTCCTGAATTTCGAATCACCACACATCATTTTTACTGCATCATTATTTTGCTAGAGCATCAATTCGATACGCGAGAGGAAATTTAATATTTGTTACAAACATTTGGCAGTCGTTGATTTTTTAACATTTTGTACAATTTTGACAATCATTCATTCTAAAAATGATTAAATTCACCCTAATAATTCACCTTGTGTAGTTTTGTCCCCTTTCCAAAAGCAAATGCGATGAAGTGAGATAGACAGTGTCGTTTTTACTTCATTTAACTTGGCGCAGTTCACATACACTGCTTGCATTTGGTAACGCATCGTGTGAACATGTGCAAGCTTCTGTTTATGGATCAAACAATTCACTGTTGAATAAAATCAACTTTAGAACTTTCACTTCTAAATATCTATAATTATTTGATGATTTCCTTTATTGTGTTAAAAAAAAATTAAAACTAGATATGTGCGCCAATTTAACTTACAGTTAGTGTATAATTTCATAATAGATATGTGTGAGATATTCATTAAACAAAAATGAAAGACAAAGAAAAACGACTCAGTGATTACTGTTGTTACACGTGGAAATGGATGTACTATTGAAGTATGCCCTCATTATCTTGAGTATCGCAAACGTTACCAATGGACTATTAGGACCAAATGTCTGCAATGAAGAGCAAAAGTATGCATTGTTGAATATATATTAAATTTACTATTTATTTAATTAAATATTAAGGATTTAATACCTTTTCAGTTATACGTTGACGACACGTGTCAAATATCAACAAGCAGTTTCCGTGAGGACTTACAAATGGTGTTTCGATATACCACCTAAATGTTCTAGCGTCCACACTGAGATGAGAGATAGATGGAAAGTTCAGGTAAGTTAAAAGTCAATTTCGAAATAGCTTTTTGATGAAATCAAAATATTGTGGTTCTTATTTCATTGTACACAGACAGAAGTGAGGACGAAAACTGTGTATTTCTGTTGTCCCGGATTTATAGAAAATGAGGACAGATGTAATCCAAAATGTTCAGAGGGTGTAACCGGGAACAATTGTAACGAAGGTAGAAAATTTTATGAAAAATCTTATCTTTTACTTTGAATTCGATAGAATGGTAATTTTAATTACAATATTAGATTGTCCGCCTGACAAGTGGGGTTCTAGCTGTTCTCAAGAATGCAGGTGTCCCAGAAACTCAATATGCGAGCCAAATAATGGCAAATGCATTTGCATGGATGGATGGGCAGGATCAAAGTAAAAACTATTATCAACGATTTGAATCAAACATTTTCCTTTTGTTCAAAATAAATGCTTCAATTTACATTATTTTCAGTTGCAATGTGCCCAATGAAGTGTTTACCAGAGTACCTTCATTGCAAACCTCGTCGACGAAAAGCAAGGAGCAAAAGCCACTTTTTGATTGGAACACACCGATAGAAACTAGAACCGTTCATCCATATACTTCAACCTTAAGTACTCCACTAACTACAAGTTTTCTTACAACATCATCGATCCCTCCTTCCACTCTTTCCACGCTTTCCACTGTTCCCACTAATGATATTGTAAACAATGTCACAATTTTTACATCAACGACTGATGGAAATAAAAGCGTGACAATTTCATATACAACTTCAAGTACAATGAAAATTACAGATCAAGTATATACAACCAAACCCACAACTGCTCAAACTGCTGTTGTAGAAAATATTACAAAAACCACATTAAACGAGAGTGAAGATTCAAAAAAAGAAATGACCGCATCACAAATTGAAAGTCCTGTCTCTACATTCAAAACGATTTCTTCTCCTTCAGTCACAGACTCTCCCATAACTGTTATACTTCACAACATATCCAAAATACCAACTAAAGATGTAAAACAAATATTAAAAGCAACGGAAAGCTCGATAATATCGCTGACTGTTTTAAAATCAACAGAGATATCTCCAAAGAGAAAAATTCAAAAAACTACAAGACCGAAACAAGGCGATTCTGATTTGGTGAAAATAACTTTATTTTCTAACAGTGATAAAACATCTACGACATCTTCGACAGATTTTAAAAGTCTAAAAAAAAACGTCGAATCTCTACCTAGCAGTGTAGTTACAACTCGAACTGTGTACTTGCATCGAAATAATACAACGATTATTAGAAACGCGACGAAACCTTCGAGCACCATGATTTCGCCAATCATTACTGTCTCGCCTTTAGACAATAACACCTTATTCACCATGATCACAACTGATATTCAAACGGAAGAAGTCAAGCACGTTCTTACGGAGCCGGAGCAGATCACCTCTGTAGCTGAAGACGGTGATGATGACGAGCGAAAGGATGACCTCTACTCTGCGTTGAGCATTGGAATGGGTGTGGCAGTTGCTCTTATTCTTGTGGCGACGATCATTGTACTTGTAGCCAGATACCGCAGAAGCTGCAGTGAGAGTGATGCTAAAATGGATATGAACCGCGTTCAATCTATGATGAGTGTTTCTGAGGATGAACTCCCATCTAGTTATTTGAGAAGTGTGTTTCATAGTCCTCTTCCAGGTAAAATTTTATTATCAACACCTATTAACTATCACGTCTTCCCAACCTATGGGTTGCGACCCCAAATGGGGTCGCGAAGGAATTTCTGTGGGGTCGCCGACTGAAACAGTAAACTAAAAAAAATTATTGACTATAAATGCATTTTTCATTTTCAATCGGCAATCTTGATGATTGAATAATAATTTTTGCCTTTTTCAAATATGTATGTACATATGTACATATATCGGGGTCGGGGGTCACTTGGCTTTTATAAAAATGGGTCGCAGCTCGAAAAAGGTTGGGAACTTATGTAAGTAAAATTAAAACAAAAATTGTATTAAAAAATCTTGTACCGCTTTGACCCCGACGTGATTTGAACACGCAACCTTCTGATCTGGAGTCAGACGCGCTACCGTTGCGCCACGGAGTCTTGTTCACTTGGTGTCAAAGATATTGTATATAAAACACAATACAGAATAAGTATTATATAACATTGAAAATATTTTAAAATTAACATTTAATTTATTAGTATAAACATTTTAATTGCATGAATGGTATTTTATGATAATTTAATCAATGAAAAAAAAAAATAAATGTAAATTTTTAGTGACATCTATTGAAAATTAAAAACAGCTCGACGAATAAAATACATAGTTAACTATTCACAAATAGGGGGATTCAAAGAGTTTCGTTGTTACGTATCGAAACATCAATACGCCACGATACGAAATATAATACACCATCCCTCGGTTTACTGACGCTCTTCAATTGGAAAAATAATACAAATATTCAATAAACGGAATGAAATATTTCGATATACGGAAATTTGCACATGCCGACTCGTGAATTTGGTCCGTAGGAGCCTAATTTCGGTACTGTTTGAGTGCAATTTTATACCACGTGTCAAGTAATTAAATAAACATTTCCGAAAAAAAATTTCATATTTTACTTCGTTCGATATACGGAATGCATTGCGATTTACGGACAACTTTTGAGGGCGTATTAATTCTGTAAATCGAGGGATTGGTGTACATACAATACCAATTTTGCTTCATGTTATAAAACGAAAGGAAACTGTTATAAAATGACATTTATGTATGCATTTGAAATTCTCGAAGTCAATGCTCTATAATTTGTACGTACATTTATAGTGTATGAAAACGACTAAGATTGAATATATCGTATAAAATTACGCCATACCTTTGCTGGCCCATTAGCTCAGTTGGTTAGAGCGTCGTGCTAATAACGCGAAGGTCGTGGGTTCGATCCCCATGGGCCAATGTTTTTTTGTTATTTTTTTCAAAATCAATCTTGTTGATCATCATTTTATTAGGAACTCTTCATAAATAATATACTACATACATATATTATAACGTTCTTTTCGAACAGATAGATCATTCATTTAAAAAATTTTTTAGTATTCCAACATTTTTTTGTATGAAGATTTTAAATTTCATAAAAATCACACATTATTTAATTGAGTAAAATAAATAAAAAACTCCCCGGCGGGGAATCGAACCCCGGTCTCCCGCGTGACAGGCGGGGATACTGACCACTATACTACCGAGGACTGCGACTTGTGGGTTCTAATAATTGTATAAAAATTTGTCCTCCAATAATCAATTTTCTAACATATTTTTTTAATAAATTATATAAGTATCACAAATTTAAATACTTGTTCCTTTGTGAAAACATACATTTTTCATAATTTTGCTTTGTTAAAATTTCTAACATGTATCTACTATCTACTCTATAAAATTCAATGTTTGTTTGTTTGTCCGCTATGCAAATCTACAGGTTTCAATAAATTTATATTTTATTTTTAGAATTACGTACATAATTCAGATTAATTTTTTTTCCATTCTTTATCCTCCATAGAATTATCACTTCCTGTTTTTTTTTTTTAGATTAATTGAACAGTAATAAATAATGTTAACTAAAATGATTTTTCAGACATTATTATTTTAATAAATTTATTCAACCGTCGAAACGGGCATACGCTCCTCGTACATAATAATTGAAAATAACAAATTAGGCAGCTGTTTTTTCGAGAATATTGTGATAAAATTTTTGAAATATAAATTGCTTCAGATTCCTCATCAATTGGAATTCATGAAAACAAAACAAGTTGTATAGTTCCATTCATGCGACCTGTTCCAATCGTTATACATACAATCTCACCAATATTAATGGAAAGCTTCAAAGGTATCTACATACATATGTACATAGATACATTATTAAAACGATTTTTATTTTTATGGTTTATAATTTGATACGAACGTTTGATTACAGAAGTATTAGAATGCCATTACGATCATCCGAAACCACCTAGACCTGCGAGTTTATCCATAACAACAGCAGCTCATCAAAACAATGTATCATTCGGAACGTTACCTTCAAGTTTTCGTCCACAAATTAATACGCCGAAATTTGATGAAATCGTCAATCATGTGAACACAAACGAAGTATGCTTTCCAGTGACGGAAGAAGCAATCAATGCGTTAAAATTCGAACAGTATAAATCTCACACCTTGGAAATGGAAAATCTTGAACCCATATATGACGAAATTCCATGGCGACCGATTACGGCTAATGCCACAGAAGTTGTGAACAATAATGATGAAGCTGTGACTGAATTATAAAGAAAATAGAAATTTATTCTTTAATTATTAAGAATTGTGTTCTTTTATAATAATTATAAACGATTATCAATCTTTCAATCTCCCATAAAAATTGGTTGTGAAACAACTTCCCAAAGTGAATACATACTCAACTAAGTAATTATTTTAAGTTAGTCATTCAATTTACATAAAACCTCTTTAGACTTATTGTGTTATTCTTATTTCAGCTGTAGCAGAACTGTAAAAATATAATAGTTATGAATAGGAATATGGTTCTATATTTGTTTGATGATGCACTTAAAAGTTTAAATCCTTCCTTGATTTGTATATGAATACTTAGTTTAAATCAAATTTAAAGGAGATACTAACTATACAAGAAAATATTGTAATTAAAATATAAATTGAACATTATGTTGAACTGTGATTATTTTTTAAGAAAGAAAATATACATATATCTTCATTTTTTTACCAACTAACGTTACTTCATTAAATTGTACATATTAAATTTTATTATAAAATTAACTTCAATATATTATGAAATTTAAATATAATCAGTGGAAAATTTCGCACCGATATTGCATATTGGACTTATCATGTTTTTAGAAATGTGTCATGCATTCATTTGAGTTTTCCTTTATAATTTAATTCACAATCTCATATGTAATTTGCAATGGTGCCTATATTTTTACGATAAGCATGGGAGGAAGTATGATCATTTGTTCACATCCTGCTTTTTGAGAGCATGGCAAAACCATAAAAGATAAAAAATATTTTATATTTTAATTGAGTAGTGCATATTGTCAACCTTTGCCAGCATCGTTTGTATAATTTTATTTTGTAAAAGTAAAATTTTTCATAAAAAAAATTAGTTACACTGCGTATTTGAATAACCCTGTAACCAAAGAAATAAATAAGAAATGTATATTTATTAAGACATTGTTTTTTTTAGAATTCTTAGAAGACATCTTGCCAAACAAAATTTATTAGATACTTACATAAAAAATATTTCTTTGAATTTCATGTATGGCTTCAACCTGTTTTGTAACACAATGGAATAAAAAACAACATGACATAGCTCAATACAATATGATACATGACAATAATTTTGAACAAACAAACTGGTGATATTTTTTTTATTTACATATTACCTCTTCTAAATATGTATACAAAAACAAATCATATAATGAATCTTCAATAACTGTAGCATGTATTTTAATACATCAATCATTCAAATAATCTGATCTTATTACTAAATTTAAAATGAAAACTTCAGGTATGAATACATATATAAATTAACAAAGGTTTTCACAATTGCAATAGGGAAAAAATCATTATAATCTCGTTTAATGCGTGGGTGTGTATGGGTTATCTTACAGCATATTAGCATACTCCCACGACTTACATTCTAATTAA
Organism: Parapsyche elsis; assembly: GCA_022651745.1. Lineage (NCBI taxonomy): Eukaryota > Metazoa > Arthropoda > Insecta > Trichoptera > Hydropsychidae > Parapsyche > Parapsyche elsis. The sequence goes on from JAGVSN010000006.1 coordinate 2,059,064, forward strand.
TGTGGTGATGTGATGTTTATATGCGAAGAAAAAAATCATTTTAGCAGTCAGTTGTATATTTGCATCTGACCTGTTCACATCTAACAGGTGCATATTTGCAGATTCTTATTAACTTTAAATATAATTCACGTTTTATATTTTGAATTTATTTTCTCCCAGCAGCTTAAGAAATCCTCTCACCATGAGGTTCTTATTCCTCGGGTGTATTTTGTCAGCAATCGCTTTGTGTGCTTTGAGCCACCCTGACCACGAACGAGAGCCACTCTCGGGTGTCAAAAGTGGAGTAAAAGGTGGTCTCCACAGTGCCTCAAGTAATGTTTCTATATTTTTTGAAAGCCCTATCTATCCCAACTTAAGAAACATCACTGGTGCTTCATCGACGTTCAAAAACAATACTCAAGCAAGGGATTATGAAAAGGGCGTGTGCTATGTAGAAGTACCGTATGTATTATATTTTCTTATTAATTAATTAACCGAGACAAATGTAATAAAAAAAATTATTATTATCTTCTTCATCCATCAAATCATAGTAGATAAGCATAAGGAAACTTTGATGAAATAGTTATTATGTAAATATTTGCTATGTATAAATTGAGACATCATAATTTACAATAAACCATTAGAAGCTTTAAATTATTTTAAATTTAAATGGATGCCAATTGAAAGTTTTTTTTAACCAACAGGACAGCGACTCTTGTCACAGATCCGAAGAACGTTCCGGCAGGTAATGGTGTAAGTATGAAATTATTTTTTTATAAGCAATGAAGAATTTTAATTTGTAACAAATTTATCGACCTCATTTGATATTAGAATTTCAATATAAACTTTAAAATTTGTGTCATTGAAAGCCAATTACATTTTATATCATATATTAAGAGTCGCCGTTTCACTTTTTTGTGTGTAGTCAAAATTTTCTATAAATTCTTTTCCTGTTCCTTTTCCTTATTTTTATTGTACACATAACTATTTAAACGTATTGTTTATCCTTAAAAAAAAAAATCTGTGAATCATAATTCACATTCACCTTGAGAATAAATACATGTGCATATATGTATGTATAGATAAACGAATGTATGTACATACTAATATTGTTCTAAATAGTTCTTATTGCACTTTTATAATCAAATTTTATTTTATTATTAGAATTCAAGGATTAAAATTCAATTTTTACTTTATTTGAAAATTCGACATCGAGATTTTGACTGATTTTGACGTTGTCATGATTTTTCTTTTATACAAGTTTTTATTAGCCAAACCAAAATGTTAGTATCATCCAATTTAAAAATGTTTCAGTCGACACCAGCCTTCAGTAAAATCCGCAAATGTTGTCCAGGCTTCGAACGCAATATACACAATTACAGAATATGCGAGCCGGTATGTGAGCATGAGTGCGTTAATGCACGTTGCATTGCACCCAATGTGTGCGCTTGCTTTCCAGACCATGTTCTCAATCTGGACGGATTCTGCATCGCTACGTGTCCCATCGGATGCATGAATGGACACTGTGGTCCAGATAATGAATGCCAATGTCAGCATGGATATACAGAAGAACCCAAAATGAAATTCTGCGTGCCTAAGTGCTCCAAGGGATGCTATCATGGTAGTATTCTTTATATACAAAGTCTTTTTTTCAAAAAAACAATTTAACGTTATCTATGTTTCTATATTGTATCTCTTTTATATTGATAGTCATGATTTAAGTGATTTGCTAACTTGTATTTTCATATCTCCATAAAAGATTTGTACATACATAAGTATGCACATATGTATGTACATACATACATATATGTATGTACATATGTTGTTCTTGAACAATCTTTGAGTTACATCGTTTTAAGCTACCCACACAGATATATCCATATACGAATATCTGAAAAAAAATTGCGTCAACGACCTTCTTAATTGGGGTTGATGATCTTTGTTGAACTTTATTGTATTTTAAATTTATATTTCAACAGGTAATTGCACTGCACCAGAGGTGTGTACTTGCGAAAGTGGTTACGAAACGGACAAAACTGGAACTTGTGTTCCTAAATGCGACAGAGGATGCGATCATGGAGATTGCACAGCACCCAACGTTTGCATTTGCAAGCCTGGTTACGAAAGAAATCATCATGACAAGTGTGCACCAGTTTGTGCCAAGTAAGTATTTATCTTACTGGTGTATATCACTCTAAAATTGTAATATGACATGTATCAACTGGATTGTTTAATAGAGGCTGCGAACAAGGAGAATGCATTGCACCCAACACTTGTAGTTGCGGAGCAGGCTTTACTATGGACGATACGGGTACCAAATGCATTGCTCATTGCAATCAGCCTTGTCTGAACGGTGAATGCACTGGCCCGAATGAATGTACCTGTCGTGAAGGATTCATTAAGGATTTCAAAGATCCTACTGGATCCAGGTTTGACTTGATCAAGAATAAACCTTAAAAAAAGTCTAAAATTTTATTATTGATTTTAACTTATAAATTATAACTTGCAGATGTGTAGGAAACTGTCCTAACGGATGTCCAAATGGTGTTTGTTCGGGTCCCAATCGTTGTCTCTGCCTTCCTGGATTCTTCAAGGATAGAAGCGTCAAAGGAAGCCAAATATGCGTCAAAAGAATGCGTCGTTCATTACCTCATCATCTTAAGATGCTTATACCATAATTGTCGTTATAAATTTGCAATTTATTCTCAATAAATCAAATAAAAAGTTTAACAATATAAAGGTTTTTTTAACTATTTTGTAATAATTTGCAGACCTGCACTATTTCTAACAAAAGCAGTATGTAACGGCTAAAAAATAAAAATTAATTAAAATAATCCATTGTCAAAAATTATTTTAATTGAAGTTACTATGAAGTCCTATAATTTTTTTATTAAAATTTACTATTAATTTTTTTTTCTCGTAAACACAAGACACATTAAAAATAAAATAAAACAAAAAGATTTTTATGCATGCTTATCTTTATAACTTTTATTGGTTAACATACATAGTTCTAATTTTTAATGTACATGCATACCTAATTTGTAAGTATTACTATTATACATAATATTATTATATTAATAAAGAGCTTAAAGTGTGTCTGTGTGTGGGTATATGTGTACATATGTATTTCTTCGGATTTTTTTTTTTTTTTCCTATTGCTGCTCCACCCTGCCCACCTCCCCCACGCTTCTTTTGATTTTGGTTTTTTTTTATATTTTTTTGTTTTTTGGACTCTCTCAAGCCTCGCCGTACCCTTGATTATCTAATATAATAGCTATTAGAGACCTTTATCAATATCTAATATTTCAGAATATATTGGATTTTCCAATGAATCAATATTGAATCCAAATTCGTTCATACTTATGAATTCAACTTCATCTGAAAAATAAATAGCAATTATAGCAACTACTTTATTTTTATTCATAAATTTAATCTCTAAATGATACTTACTATTTGATGTTTCAGGAGCGCTTATTTGAGTTTGATTCCTTTTCGCTAGCATTTGCAAAACTAAACTTTGAACTCCCGTAAGTATAAGGCTGACAACAAGAATAACAAACACTACAAATATTAATATCCAATCTGGTTGTTGGAGACTGAAAATAATAATTACACATTAAGAACGGATTCGGGAATAATGAAAAATATTTTTGTAAATAGTGATTACTTTGAATTCTTCTTTATCGCCAAAGGTGTATCTGACAAATTTAAGTTTGGTTCGGTGCAGTCAGGTCCATTCCAATTTTCATCGCAGTGGCAAACATTTGGAGCAACGCATACTCCATTAACACATTCACGACAAACAGGGATGCAATTTTTAGTGTCGTTGTCTATTTTGTCAAAACCTACATTGCAAATGCACTCGTCTCTTTTGCAAAATGCATTCTTACATCCACCTTCACAGAAATCTACACATTTTCCCGTGTCTTTAGTCATCGTGTAGCCATCTAAACAAACGCAAACATCAGGCGCTAACCACTTGCCGTTCTCGCAACGCACAGAGCGAAAAGGTTCACAAGTGCCATTATCCAACTTCTTGTAGCCCAAATTGCAATCGCAAACATCAGGCTCGGTGCACTTTCCATTTAAACAATTTTCACAGTGTGGCCAACACAATCCGTTTAATGCACTCGAGGAAAAACCAGGATTACAAGAACAAACATCCGGTGATGAGCAGAACCCATTTACACATTCCATAGAACAGATAGGCTTGCACGTGTACTTGCTAATAGCATCAAAATTGAACTTCTCAAAACACGTACAAGTATTTGGAGCGGTGCATATTCCATTGATACACTTTTGACTACACACAGGCTCACAAATGTTGGAGTTTATACTGTTTCTATAACCATCAAAGCATTCACACAAATTTGGCGCTATGCATTTGCCATTGGTGCATGGTTTTTCACAATGGGGTAAACACGTATAATTATCAGTTGACGTTTTGTTATATCCTAAAATGCATTCGCATAAGTTAGGCGCTACACAACTGCCGTTAAGACAGTTTTCTTTACAAACGGGCGTGCATATAGTTTTATCCATATTACTTATGGTGTGACCATCGTGACATTTGCACGTTTCTGGAGCGGAACATACTCCATTGATACAATCTATTGAGCAAATTGGTTTGCATACATATTTATCGTGTTTATCAAGCTTATAACCAGAATGACAAGTACAAATGTCTATTTCAGTACATTTCCCATAAATGCACGGTTTCGTACATTTTGGAAAACATTTATTTGTTTTAATATCCATAGCATATCCTTCCAAACACGTACAAATGCCTGGTTTCGCACAGTATCCATTTTGACATGCAGGTTGACATAAAGGTTTACATGTATGTATTTCTTGTGAGTGTTGAACATAACCTGTTGAACATTCGCATATGCCGGGCTTAGCGCAAAAACCGTTCTCACACACTTGGTCGCATATTGGATCACATTTATATTTGTCTTTTGAATTTAATTTGTAGCCTTCATTGCAGAAACATTCGTCAGGAGCCGTGCAAATTCCGTTTTGACACGATGGACTGCAGACCGGGTTGCATTTGAATTTGTCCTTCGCATCCTGGGAGTATCCGCTCGAACATTGACAAACTTCTGGAGCTTTACAGTACCCGTTGACGCAGCCTTTTCCGCAAACTGGATTGCAAATAAGTGTGGATCCCGTCTTCAGCGCGTACCCAGTAGAACAAGTGCATTTGTTGGGAGCCGTGCAAATTCCGTTTTGACACGATGGACTGCAGACCGGGTTGCATTTGAATTTGTCCTTCGCATCCTGGGAGTATCCGCTCGAACATTGACAAACTTCTGGAGCTTTACAGTACCCGTTGACGCAGCCTTTTCCGCAAACTGGATTGCAAATAAGTGTGGATCCCGTCTTCAGCGCGTACCCAGTAGAACAAGTGCATTTGTTGGGAGCCGTGCAAATTCCGTTTTTGACACGATGGACTGCAGACCGGGTTGCATTTGAATTTGTCCTTCGCATCCTGGGAGTATCCGCTCGAACATTGACAAACTTCTGGAGCTTTACAGTACCCGTTGACGCAGCCTTTTCCGCAAACTGGATTGCAAATAAGTGTGGATCCCGTCTTCAGCGCGTACCCAGTAGAACAAGTGCATTTGTTGGGAGCCGTGCAAATTCCGTTTTGACACGATGGACTGCAGACCGGGTTGCATTTGAATTTGTCCTTCGCATCCTGGGAGTATCCGCTCGAACATTGACAAACTTCTGGAGCTTTACAGTACCCGTTGACGCAGCCGTTTTTTCCGCAAACTGGATTGCAAATAAGTGTGGATCCCGTCTTCAGCGCGTACCCAGTAGAACAAGTGCATTTGTTGGGAGCCGTGCAAATTCCGTTTTGACACGATGGACTGCAGACCGGGTTGCATTTGAATTTGTCCTTCGCATCCTGGGAGTATCCGCTCGAACATTGACAAACTTCTGGAGCTTTACAGTACCCGTTGACGCAGCCTTTTCCGCAAACTGGATTGCAAATAAGTGTGGATCCCGTCTTCAGCGCGTACCCAGTAGAACAAGTGCATTTGTTGGGAGCCGTGCAAATTCCGTTTTGACACGATGGACTGCAGACCGGGTTGCATTTGAATTTGTCCTTCGCATCCTGGGAGTATCCGCTCGAACATTGACAAACTTCTGGAGCTTTACAGTACCCGTTGACGCAGCCTTTTCCGCAAACTGGATTGCAAATAAGTGTGGATCCCGTCTTCAGCGCGTACCCAGTAGAACAAGTGCATTTGTTGGGAGCCGTGCAAATTCCGTTTTGACACGATGGACTGCAGACCGGGTTGCATTTGAGTTTATCCTTCGCATCTTGGGAGAATCCGCTCGAACATTTGCATGTGTTTGGTCCAGAACACTCTCCATTTTTGCAGGGTGTTTTGCAATTTGGAATACATTCAAAACCCCTTGTTTTATGCTTTACATATCCCTTATGACAAACGCAAATGTTTGTTCCAACACAATCAGCATGTCCACAATTTGGATAACAGTTGTATACACAACTATTTTTTAGAATATTGTATCTAAACCCAACACAACAAGTAGGAACATTTTTCCGTACAAATTTGCGCTGAAATTATATGAAATAGTATTTATTATTATTGTTGAGATGATATTCAAATAATGTATTGTTTTATCAGTCAACGGTAAATTAAATTTGTGAATTTTATAAACGTTAATTTATTTTACTGGTGTTTAATTTTCTGATCTATTAACAGCAATTAAAAGTGATTAAGTTTTCTGAACTTACTTGTGTTGAATCATAAAAACTAAAAAAAAAAAATTATTAACAATAAAATTAACAGTTTCAGTTCGATCGTGAGATCTTTTTCAAATTTCATTGTTTAACATACATTTTGTTCTTATAGCCGCAAACTCCAAGTTCTCCCGACACGAATTTCACCATCGTTAATAATAAAGGTATGTATAAAGTCACTTGTTTACGCATTTTTAATGTATTATAACTTTTGCGACCAAATGAATTTTGAAAAGTGATAAAGCTTGTATTTATATGTACCTATATATGGGAAGAGCGTGCTAGAGTTTTATCTTTTTTTCAATGGCGTGCGTAACGTAAGCTAAAACTAATTTAACTATTTTTTTTTTTTTTATCATATTAACATTTTACGCAAAGATATATGCGAAATCCTTTCACAAAATTAAATAAATCCACTCATATAAAATCCATTTGTTAATAGTGTTGCATTGTTAAATGGAATATGTATGTATGTATACAGTAAACTCCCTCTTATCCATGCGCGGTTTATCCGTTTTGCGGCTGATCCGTGCGTTTTTTTGACAAAAAAATTTTAAAACTCAAACAAAACAAAAATTACTACCTACATACATACATAATAATATAAATATTTTTCTAAGCCTATATTTGTGCAATTCTGATGAAAACTAATATTATTCGTGTAATCCGAGTTTTTCAGTAATCCGTGTCACCTCTCCCCAGCATTAGCCTGGATTAGAGGGAGTATTCATACTATAGGGTTTGCGGGTTAGGCCCTTACAGTTTGGCAACTTTGTCTCTCACCACTCACTGATACACTAAGTTGTGGTATTTAAGTTCAATAATAAAATTTTAATTTTTAATGTACGCCTTTTAAACAATATGAGATATTAAACAGATCAGCGGACGTTGTAATTTTTGCATAACACCCATGCTAATTTTGTCCTCCAGAGTAATGATTGCACTTATCAATTCATTTTTCCCGTTAATTTTAATGGGAATTTTACACTAGAAAATAGCATTTTTTTATGAATACGGGAAAATGGAAATAATACTTTTTTTTACCACGGTGATGTTTGCTTTATTAGCTCGAAAAAGATTAAAAAATTAATTATCATTACTAATTCGATAAGAAATTATGATCGTCATTACATCAAATGGTCACAATATTTATTATAAAATTATAATATTATAACAAATAATATATGAATATTAAATTAACATACATATATTAATATATGTATGTTAATTTATTAATGTATTATATTCAGATGCATTTGCTGCAGAATTTCTTATTATAATTAAAGGTACTTTTTCGAGTAAAATTTCGAGTAAACAATCACTTTTTAATATATAGAATTTAGGATGTAAGAATCAGGATACTACAATAATAATATCGTATTATCTATATTTCGAGGATTACCTACATATATATTATTATGGTTTTGTGACTTTTGCAGTTGACAAATTTTATTTAAAAATAAATGTTTATTTCACGTAAGATTACTATATATCCTATTTATTGGAATATCATAAGCATTGTCGTCATCCTTCGGATTTAATGATGCTTTTGCGCCAGCGCTCTCATGGATAAAATTCAATTTTTTAAATACACTAGTGCTTAATTCATCAATTTCAGAATATATATGTTCTTCCTCGACGGGCTTATCTGTAAGTTTCATATTGGGATTATTCTTTTTACCAAAAGCAGCCTATCATAGAAGATAATTTTATGGATAAAATACCATTTGAATTTTTTGATGATGCGGGCAATACTTCGACTTTGATTGAGGTCAAATTTTGCAACATTCTATGTTTTACCACAAGCAATGCGCTGATTCCAACTATCACAACTACCACCAATATTATAATCCAACGTATAACTCTTAGCCTGGAATGGATATAATTTATACACAATGTTAATAATAATCAAATTTCAAATATTGATTGAAAGTTTTAAAGATATATAAATTATACTTACTTGGATTCTTCTGTATCTGTATCTGATATGGAATTAGTACAGTCTGGTCCATTCCAACCTTTATCGCAACGACACGTGTCTGGAGCGATGCACACCCCACTGACACATTTCTTTCGGCAAACAGGATGACAACTTTCAGAATCCGATTTTGAAAAGTCTTCTTTGCAAATACAAAGCCCGTTTTCGCAAAATGCATTTTCGCAACTACGTTCACAAAAATCCACGCATTTTCCATTGTCTTTGCTCATAGCGTAACCTTTCGAGCAAACACACACGTCTGGAGCTACACACACTCCGTTTTCGCAATCTCCAGAGCAAAAAGGCTCGCAGATGCTATTATTTAACACCTTATATCCTTTATTACAGAAACAGACATCAGGTTTCGTACAAGTACCGTGAGTGCAATTCTCACAATGTGGTTCACAAGGCATATTCAATCCTGATGACGAGTAACCTGCGTTGCAGGAGCACACATCCACCGATGAACAGAATCCGTTTACGCATGGATTCGAACATTCTGGATTACATTTGTATCGATTTGTGTTGTCCATAGTGTGATTTTTTAAACAAGTGCAAGTATTTGGAGATGTGCAGTGTCCGTTAATGCAGTTTTCTGCACATTCCGGTATGCACTTGTCAGCAGTCCTACTTTTGCGGTATCCTTGATTGCATACACATTTTATGAAATTATTCAAAGATGATGCATCTCCTTTTTCACATACACCATTGACGCACACATTTTGGCATTGACGGAATTCTTTGAAAACTTCATTAAATTCTTGTGAACTGCAATATCATAAAAAAAAATTAAATACCACGTTGTACATATGTATTTGTAGAATTATAGATTTTGGGTGTAACAATTTGTTAATTTATTTACTATTACAGTTAACCGTCCATTAACACCTTAATAGATCGAGTTTAAATATGTATTTCAAAAAAAGCTGTAGATTAAATTGTTGTAAAAATAATATTGTATTTACCACTTATCAGCAAGTTTAAGTGTCTGTCAACCACTAATGAAAAAAATTTGTTGTATTTTTCATCCCCTTTTCACATTTCATATCTACATACTTTATTTATGAGCCAAAGTCAACGAACATAAAATTTTAAACTTTTATGTTAAAATATTTAAGTGGAATCACCGTGTTTAATGCCAATGGAGAATTATCTGTATATTTATTAGAAACATATGTAACATATAACTTGCATAAATGATTATTGGATTATTACTAACCTGTTATGAACCACGGTATTCAACACGAATATCACAAAAAATATAAGGCGCATTTTATAATTTTCATTAATCTATTTCCTTTGTGAGTTTAAATTCAACACTTTAAAATTCAAGTAGATGCACGGTAATAAAAATGAAATACATACATACATGCATACGTCATTATCAACACGAAAACGTTTTAACTTTAAACAGTCAATGGCACAAGTTATCACGTTCAGTTTTTTTCTACAAATCTTATCAATATACATATATTGTATATATAACCAGGTGTGTAATCGTACATCTGTTATACATATGCATGTACGTACATATATAATTTAAAATAAAGTAAAAATATATGTTTATATTGAAACTTTCTACGCTACGAATGAAGAAATATATAAATTTCTAAATTAAGAAAAATATATAATTATTCTGATATGGTCAAATTTTTCCAATGACAATTATATGGTAAGAAAAATATTTTGGATACCATGTCTTATACATATGTAGGTACCTATGGGTCTCCGAGTGATATATGTATTTATACATACATATATACCAATAGGTATATGTACATATATAAATATATCACTCGCAACTCGCAACAGTCACAACTCACATGCAATGGATAAAATATTTTTCAATTTAAGCAATTATTTTGGGATCATTGTATGTACTACATATATACATACATATGTACATATGTACATATATACCTACTTGGAATCTTTCTGCTTGATGAGTTGCAAGGGCGGTAGCTTTTCCGGCAGCAGGCTGAGTACCACTGTTCTAGGTTGATTGGAGTTGTTAAAAAGTTAGTATTTTTATACATATTACATATATGTACATATGTAGGTAATAGATAATACATTATTTGAATCAAATCATGAATATCCTCATTTTTATAATGTTTGATAAACTAATAACTAATATATAATAACTCTGGTTCAAAAAGTGCTTCGCTAGCTTTCTGCATAGGTACATATAATATATATATACAATGTACATAGGTATAAAACATATATATACAATACCTATAATTTACATAGGTATACAAACATATACATACATATGTATGTATATGCAATGTATAGTCACAAATTTTCAAAACCGTCAGTTCAACTTATTGATATCGCCCCACTCTTTGATGCTTCCAGCAAGTTATCGCATAATATTTTAATACATATCCGATGAATCATATTTATTCAGACGCAATTTTAATGTTCTAAATTTTTGGTAAAAAAATAGTATATAAAATTTCATTCCACACAAGTACATGTACATATGTATATCACGATTTATCGTGAAAATTTATTAGTTATCAAGATGTAAATAAGTGTGAGTGTGATAGGTGTGGTCTTAACCAACACTGCTACCTATATTTTTATTTTTGAATCTATTACTTTTAAATACGTGTTCATTTTTATTGAATTGAAATATTTTCGATAAAAAAATGTATTAAACTCAACGTCAACACCCGAACAACAGTTTTAAGTTTCGCTAAATATTTTGCGTTTTCAGAGAGCTATCCTATATTATTAAATTATTATACACACAATACAAATTACAAGATGTATGATATCTTTATATTATGTAGAAAAAAAAGTAGTAAACAAACATAGTCGGTATTAATACACACCTGTCAAAAACAGTCAACATGGCAAATTGAAAAATTAGTTGTAAACGCATTTAAAAAATCAAACTGACTATTTGAATATTATAAAAATTTGCTAAAATGTGAAATTCTAATGTAAAATTTTAGAATTCCATTGGTTACATAAATGAACGTTTCCACACAAACGTTCAATTTACTATGTCGGTTGGTTCGACGATGCTTATCAATTTATTTACTCTTCGCCTGTCACATCTACGCTATCTCATACTTCGGGTTTGACAAGTGGAAATTTTTTTTTATATTTCTATTGAATTTTCACAACACGCTAATGTGAATTATTGCGATCTTCGATCGCAGCTGTAGGTACAACTGAAATTGCGAAATGAAAAATATGCCTTATACATACATAGTTTAATGAATTTTACGATGCTTTATAGTGAAATCTATATTGGTAAAAATTTTAATTTGACTTTTAAGTAAATATCATATGATTTAAACATTATTTTTCTAAAGGGGACTATGTACATATGTATGTACTATGGATAAAATGATTTTTGACCCTTTTTAACGCGGTTAATTTAAACAGATACTCTCTTGTTAAAAAAAACTGACTATAAGCATGTTGACGAATTTCGGGCTGCGAACATGTTACGCCGAATTATTGTAACTGGCTCTTACGCGAAAAAAGCAATACTTTGCCGATTTCGTGAAATAGATAATGAAGCGGTAATATTTACGAAATCGGCAAAATACCAGCCGTTTATGTGTATATGCATTGCTTAATTAGCCAAAATTACGATGAGCTTAATTTATACTACATTGACATCTAAGCTAGTGCTGCCAGACGTTACATATCTGCCAAACGTCAAATTTCGCGGACCGTCTTCTTTATTTGTTGTAATTTGAACGTATGTATGTATGTATGTGTAACGTACATATGTATGTACATAGATGATTCTTATGTTTCTATCGAAAATCACCTCTTCAATTATATCGTCTTCATCAATGATAATATTCAAATCGAAACAGCTGAGCCAGAAAATAAAAACGATAATTTTTTGAGTTTTTCTATATTGTTATTATACATTTCTATATTAATTGTGAAATGCTAATATCTCCTAGCTCACATTTTTTACGAAATATTGTCATCATAGCAGTCTTATGTATTATGGGACGTTGCCGAATCATTAAGGCCCGTAAGCCAGGAAACTCTGGCTGCCTAGTGCGTTATCAAACAGGCAGCCACATACATTTTCTAACATCGTTGTGACTGCACAGTCATGGCTGCCGCAACCAGGCAGCCAAGTGCGTTACGGGCCTACGTGTGCAACGATCACATTAAAAAGGTGAAAAAATACGATATAATGGACAAAAAAAATGGACTATAACGAAATACTTATAAAGTATTTATTTCCCCAAACAATTTCTACCATTTTAAGAATTCTGAAAATTGTGTTTCACAATATATGCACATATGTACATATTTATGTATGTATTTCATTTTCAATGATAAAATATTTATTTTTATTTTGTTTTCACCACCGAACATGCCGTTTGTATCCGAAGATGTTTTGGGATTGATTTCATCTTTTGACGATGTACATTTTTGCATATTTTTTTGTTTTGCCATAAATAATGCGATAACTACAATACTTACGAAAGCTGCTACAGATACGACGATCAAACATATCATTTTGCACCTAAAATATTTTATCAGGTAATTAAATATTGACATTAGTTATATAAAAATATTGTGCTTTGTATATTAATCTATAGGACCTCGATGCTTACTCTAGGGTTAATGCAATCGACTTTGAGCTATTGCAGTGAGCTCCATACCAATCTTCATGGCACTGGCAAAAATTCGGGGCAGTGCAAACTCCATTAACACATTGTTCGCAAACGGGATAACAACTTTCAGAATCTATTACTGATTTTGAAAAGCCTTCTTTGCAAATACAAACCCTCTTTCGCAAAATACATTTTCGCAACCACCTTCAAAAAAATAGACGCATTTTCCAGTGCCTTTGCTCGTAGCGTAACCTTTCGAACAAACACACGTCTGGAGCTAAACACACTCCGTTTTCGCAATCTCCAGAGCAAAAAGGCTCGCAGATGCTATTATTTAACACCTTATATCCTGTATTACAGACACAGACATCAGGCTCTATCCACTTTCCATGAGAGCAATCCTCGCAGTACGGTTTACATGGCATATTCAATCCAAGCGACAAATAGCCTGGATTACAAGAGCACATCCCCACCGATGAACAATACCCGTTGATGCATGGCGTCAAACACATTGGATTGCATTTGTATCGGTTAGTGGCATCCAAAGTGTTATTTGACTTCTTGTAACCCGAGTCACAAACACAAAAATCAGGTTTCGTACAAGTACCGTGAGGGCAATTCTCACAGTGTGGTTTACAAGGTCATATTCAATCCTGATGACGAGTAACCTGCGTTGCAGGAGCACACATCCACCGATGAACAGAATCCGTTTACGCATGGATTCGAACATTCTGGATTACATTTGTATGGATTTGTGGTGTCCAAGTTGTGATTTTTTAAACATGTGCAAGTATTTGGAGATGTGCACTGTCCGTTAATGCAGTTTTCTTCGCATTCGGGTATGCACTTGTCAGCAGTGCTACTTTCACGATATCCTTGATTGCATACACATTTTATAACATTATTCAAAGATGATGCATCTTCTTTTTCACATACACCATTGACGCACACATTTTGGCATTGACGGATTTTTTTGAAAACTTCATTAAATTTATGTGAACTGCAATATCATAAAAAAAAATTAAATACCACGTTGTACATATGTATTTGTAGAATTATAGATTTTGGGTGTAACAATTTGTTAATTTATTTACTATTACAGTTAACCGTCCATTAACACCTTAATAGATCGAGTTTAAATATGTATTTCCAAAGAAGCTGTAGATTAAATTGTTGTAAAAAAATAATATTGTATTTACCACTTATCAGCAAGTTTAAGTGTCTGTCAACCACCAATGAAAAAAAAAATTTGTTGTATTTTTCATCCCCTTTTCACATTTCATATCTACATACATACTTTATTTATGAGCCAAAGTCAACGAACATAAAATTTTAAACTTTTATGTTAAAATATTTGAAATGGAATCACCGTGTTTAATGCCAATGGAGAATTATCTGTATATTTATTAGAAACATATGTAACATATAACTTGCATAAATGATTATTGGATTATTACTAACCTGTTATGAACCACGGTATTCAACACGAATATCACAAAAAATATAAGGCGCATTTTATAATTTTGATTAATCTATATCTTTGTGGGTTTAAATTCAACACTTTAAAATTCAAGTAGCTACACGGTAACAAAAATGAATTAAAATGAAAGACGACCTTATCAACACGAGAACGTTTTAACTTTAAACAGTCAATGGCACAAGTTATATATTTAGTTTTTTCTACAAATCTTATCAATATAATATGTACATATGTACATATATGTGCATACATATATATAAGCAGGTGTGTAATCGTGCATCTATTATACATATGTATGTATGTATGTATGTATATAATTTAAAATAAAGTAAAAAAATATATTTATATTGAGAACTTTATACGCTACGAATGTTCAGTACGAAATATGTATATAAATTTCTAAATTGAGAAAAACATATTTATTTTGGTAAGCTAATATGGTAAGCTTACTCAATGGACGCTGACAATATACCAATTATCACAGACAAACCCCAAGACGTTTACTAACACTTTGCATGCATACTAAGGTATGTATGTATATCATATCGTCAAGGGGCTTTCAACCATACATACAAGTACATTAAAAATCAAAAAAATGTGTGGAAAAAAAATGCAAATTTTATTTTATTTATAAATTATAACATAGTGACATGACAGGTTTACCCAATTTGTCACTATGGCCAGATACATTCATACATCACCACATGGGACCACCACTTTGGGAAGCACTGAATTGAGTAATCAATAGTCTCGATTCTCAGGAATTCCCGGGACTTGATAATTTTGTGCCTCGAGTAATTGAAAAAAACCGAGACTTCAGAATCCCTACTTATAAGAATTTCAAAAATTTTACCATTCAATCGAAAGTGGTTTTTTTTTATTAATTTGATTGAGCACAGATCAAAAATTAATACGATAAACTTGGTATGTTTCTTCTTGTAAAAATTAGTAATAATACTATGTACATTGTATACATTTTCATAATACAAATCGTGAAAATTTTCATTCTTTGGACTGTGGTCATCCTTGTTTTTAATTTTCCTTGATCGAAAATATAGTATTATCGGTATCTGTAACTGAGTTTGAAATGGATTCAATGCTTGATATATTTTTCAATTTGGTATATCTAATTTTTTTTTGTACAACAGTTTTGATTTCCTCAATTTCAGCATACATTATATCGTTGCCATCGGCTCTAGAATTGTCTGTAAGCATAATATTTTACACAACATTTATATTAAATTTTATTAATAGCCATAATAAGTATTTTTAAATAAAATTAAGCTTTTAATAACGAAATACTAATATAATTTAATTACATATACATACATGGTATATATTTCCCCAAACAATTTCCACCATTTTATGAATTTTGAAAATTGTGGTTTATATGTGATGTGTGTGTGAAATGTACATATGTATATGTAATTCATTTTGAGTGATAAAATATTTTTTTTTTGTATTTTGTTTTCACCACCAAACATACCGTTTGTATCTAAAGATGTCTTGGGATTGATTTCATCATTTGACGATGTATATTTTTGCATAATTTTTTGTTTTGATATAAATATAACTTTGATATAAATATAATTTGCGATAACTACAATAATTGTAAGAGCTGCTACGGATACGACGATCAAATATATCATTTTCCACCTAAAATATTTTATCTGTTAATTAAATATTGACATTAGTTATATAAAAATATTATGTTATGTACATATATTAACCCAAAGGACTTATTGCAGTGAGCTCCATACCAATATTCATGGCACTGGCAAAAATTCGGGGCAGTGCATACTCCATAAACACATTGTTCGCACACGGGAGAGCATTTATCGGTGATTTTTTTCATGACGAAACCTTTTGAACAGATGCAAATATTTGGCGCAAAACACACTCCATCGGAACAGTTTCCGGAGCAAATGGGCTCACATGTGCCGTTATTTGACTTCTTGTAACCCGAGTCGCAAAGACAAACATCAGGTTTCGTACAAGTACCGTGAGGGCAATTCTCACAGTGTGGTTTACAAGTCATATTCAATCCTGATGACGAGTAACCTGCGTTGCAGGAGCACACATCCACCGATGAACAGAATCCGTTTACGCATGGATTCGAACATTCTGGATTACATTTGTATGGATTTGTGGTGTCCAAGTTGTGATTTTTTAAACATGTGCAAGTATTTGGAGATGTGCACTGTCCGTTAATGCAGTTTTCTTCGCATTCGGGTATGCACTTGTCAGCAGTGCTACTTTCACGATATCCTTGATTGCATACACATTTTATAACATTATTCAAAGATGATGCATCTTCTTTTTCACATACACCATTGACGCACACATTTTGGCATTGACGGAATTTTTTGAAAACTTCATTAAATTTATGTGAACTGCAATATCATAAAAAAAAATTAAATACCACGTTGTACATATGTATTTGTAGAATTATAGATTTTGGGTGTAACAATTTGTTAATTTATTTACTATTACAGTTAACCGTCCATTAACACCTTAATAGATCGAGTTTAAATATGTATTTCCAAAGAAGCTGTAGATTAAATTGTTGTAAAAATAATATTGTATTTACCACTTATCAGCAAGTTTAAGTGTCTGTCAACCACCAATGAAAAAAATTTGTTGTATTTTTCATCCCCTTTTCACATTTCATATCTACATACATACTTTATTTATGAGCCAAAGTCAACGAACATAAAATTTTAAACTTTTATGTTAAAATATTTGTGGAATCACCGTGTTTAATGCCAATGGAGAATTATCTGTATATTTATTAGAAACATATGTAACATATAACTTGCATAAATGATTATTGGATTATTACTAACCTGTTATGAACCACGGTATTCAACACGAATATCACAAAAAATATAAGGCGCATTTTATAATTTTGATTAATCTATATCTTTGTGGGTTTAAATTCAACACTTTAAAATTCAAGTAGCTACACGGTAACAAAAATGAATTAAAATGAAAGACGACCTTATCAACACGAGAACGTTTTAACTTTAAACAGTCAATGGCACAAGTTATATATTTAGTTTTTTCTACAAATCTTATCAATATAATATGTACATATGTACATATATGTGCATACATATATATAAGCAGGTGTGTAATCGTGCATCTATTATACATATGTATGTATGTATGTATGTATATAATTTAAAATAAAGTAAAAAAATATATTTATATTGAGAACTTTATACGCTACGAATGTTCAGTACGAAATATGTATATAAATTTCTAAATTGAGAAAAACATATTTATTTTCATTTGTAAATAGAAATGTATATAATTATTCTAATACTGTCCAATTTTTTCGATGATAAATATGTGGTTTGATAAAGGAAAATATGGTAGATAACGATAAAAAGAATATATGTATGTATGTATGTACATAGATATACCATTCGCAACTCGCAACAGTCACAACTCACATGCAATGTATACAATATTTTTATCTAATTTAAGCTTTTATTTATTTAAATATATTTCCGACATTAAAACTGTAAAATAAACAATTAAAAGCATCTAATACTATATTTATTATCAGTATCGTATACAAATAGTGATTTGTTAACTATTGAAACTATTAACGGTGTAACTACATATTGTAAAAATCTCAACGTCGAATTTTCGCACGATCACAACACTTTATCCGATATGGATAAAATAATAATGGAACCGTCTATTTTGTAGATTTTAGCTTAGGAACATCATATGTATCTTGAAATTCGAGAACCGGCTGTGTTTTAATGCTACCAAAATTTATGTTTTTGAATGTAGCACAATCAATTTCTTCAATTTCACTATATATTGGATTGTGGACGTTATCGATGTTGGTAGAAAATGTGTCGAGGTTGATGGCGTCACGTTCATCTGCGAGATACGATTAAACGATCAGTTACTATTCAATGTTTTTGTAGTGACAATTACCTAAATATATGTATATTTTACCATTTGCATTGGAATAAGACTGAAGTGTTGTATCCAATTCGATATTTTTTGACATCAAAAATACCTTTTGTATTGCTACCAACACGACGCTAATCACGAGAATTGCAAGCACGATCGAAATTATATTCCACGGTATATCTTTTATCCTGAAATTAATTAATATATTTTTAATGAAAATGAAATACGCACAACCAAAATTTTGAAAATATACAGCTGTAACAATTACTTTGATTCTTTTGAAACGGTTGAAGATTCTGCCATAAAAAAAATTGGAATTGCACAATTTTTTCCAATCCAATCTTCACTGCAATGGCAAATGCTAGGAGCTATACATATCCCATTGACGCATTCTTGGCAAAAAGGAATGCATCTCTTAGTGTCGTTCTCTCCTTTATTATAGCCTTCCCTACAAATGCATTCACCTCTTTTACAAAATGCATTCTCACATCCGCCTTCACAGAAATCTATACATTTGCCAATATTTTTACTCATTGCGTATCCGTCTGAACAAACGCATACATCAGGCGATAAGCACATTCCATTTTCGCAATCCCCAGAACAAATCGGTTCACATGTGCCATTATCCAACTTCTTGTAGCCCGAATTGCAAATGCAAACATCAGGCTCGTTGCATTTTCCATTGAAACAGTTTTCACAGTGTGGCCTACACAATCCGTTCAGCCTAACTGAATAAAAACCAGGATTACAAGAACACGAGTCTGGAGATGAGCAAAATCCATTGACGCATTGCATCGAGCAAGAAGGTTTACACATATACTTATTAGTAGCATCCAAAGTGAACTTCTCGAAACACGTACAACTATTTGAAGCAGTGCACATTCCATTGATGCACTTTTCACTACACACCGGCTCGCAAATGCTGAGATCTACTATTTTTCTATACCCTTCAAAGCATTCGCACACATTCGGAGCTATGCATTTTCCGTTGATGCATGGTTTTTGGCAATGTGGAAAGCACTTATACTCATCAGTTGACATTTTAGAATATCCTAATATGCATTCACAAACATCAGGCGCTATGCAGTTACTATTGAGACATACCTTTTTACAATGTGGATTACATTTAAATTGGTTGTTTGTATCTTGTACATAGCCTGGAGTACACTGACAAATTCCTGGCGATTTACAGTAACCATTGATGCAAGGTGTATCACAAATTGGATCGCATACGTATTTATTGATTGGGTTTATTTTATATCCCTCGTGACATTGACATGATTCCGATTTGGTGCAATTTCCATTTTCACATTGTGTTGAGCACATTCGTATACAAACATTGGATGATCCTGTTTGTAGCTCATATCCAGGAGAACAAGTGCAAGTTTCGTCGGCAGAACAGTACCCATTGATGCATTCATCTTTGTTACAAAGTGATTCGCATTTATTCTGCTTTTTAGTATTTTGAATAAAACCTTCATTGCACGTACATTCATCAGGAGCCGAACAAAACCCATTAGTGCAACCGTTTTTACACATTGGATTACATGTGTTATGGAGATTGGCATCTTTTGAATAGCCCAAATTGCACGTACACACGTTAGGTGCCGTACACTGTCCATTTTCACAGTCTATTTTACATATTGGATGACACTCGTATATGTTATCACTATCCAGAATATATCCAACATGACAAGTGCATTTTTCAGGTTCACTACAGTATCCATTGAGGCATGATTTGGAACACATTGGCTCGCAAATATGCTCATAATCATCGATGTGCTTGTAACCATCTTTACAAGTGCACACATCTGGACTCGTACATTTTCCATGGACGCATCCATTAGCACAGTGTGGAATGCAGACGTTGTAAATTTTACTATAACCCAAATTACAGATGCAAAGGTCCGGAGCAGTGCATATTCCGTTTAAACAGGGAGAATTACAAACAGGGGAGCATTTGAATTTATCATTTGGATCTTTCTCGTAACCATTAAGGCACTCGCAAAAATCTGGAGCCTTGCAATAGCCATTGACACAACTCTTTCCACAAACTGGGTCACAGATGTGACTGCTGTTAGGGCTAAGTTTATAACCATCATTACAGGTACATACATCAGGACTCGTACACTTTCCATGGACGCATCCCTTAGCACAGTGAGGAATGCAGAGATTAAGAAGATTACTGTAGCCCAAATTACATGTACAAACATTTGGAGCAGTGCAAATTCCGTTTTGACACTCGCTACAAATAGGATTACACATATCGCTCGCATCTTGGATATATCCATCTAAACATTGACATATTCCTGGCGCCCTACAATAGCCATTGATGCATGATTTTTCACAAATTGGTTCACATTTATATTTATCATTCGAACTTGGCTCATATCCTTTATGACATTGACAAGTTTTCGGTGATGTACATAGCCCATTTTCGCACAGTTTTGTACATATTGGGTCGCAATAATTAGTAGACGATGCGTTATTAAATTTATATCCCGACAAACATGTGCAGATATTTGACGCAGAGCAGTAACCATTGATACACTTTTCTTTACAAAGTGGTACACACTTATTGTGATGTTTTTCATCCAAAACAAAACCATCATTACAAATGCATTTATCTGGAGCCGAGCAGAACCCATCTTTACAATCATTTTCACATACTGGATTACATATGTTGGGCATAATAGGATCCTGAATATAGCCTGAATTGCATGTGCATACGTTTAGTTCTGTACACACTCCGTTATTACACCCTGATTTACAAATCGGTTTACATTCAAAAGTGTTATTCTCATACAAAGAATATCCCACGTAGCATGTACATTTTTCAGGACCTGTACAATATCCATTTGAGCAAATTTTAGAACATATCGGATTGCACTCGTACTTGTTGTCCCTACTCTGTTTAAAGCCATAATTACAAGTGCAAGTTTCAGGATTTGTACATTTCCCGTTAATGCAATCTATCGAGCACTGTGGAATACACGTATCAGAAGTTTTAATAAAGCCAGTATTGCAAGTGCACGTGTTGGATGACGAGCAATATCCGTTTAAGCATTGTTTTTCGCAATGAGGCACACACTTTGCACTATCTATTGGGTCGTTTTCGAATCCAGAAAAGCAGGAGCATTTTCCTGGAGCAATACATTGGCCATTGATGCAGCCATTGTTGCAAACGGGATTGCAGAAATGTGCAACAAGAACGTTCTTTACATATCCCACTTCACAGGTGCACACGTTTGGATTGGTGCAGTTGGCGTTTATGCAACTGGGTTGGCATTTAGGGATACAGGCACTATTGTCTGTCAAACTGAATTCATATCTATGATTGCAAGTGCACGTGTTCGGTGCCGAACAATATCCATTTGTACATAATTTTGTGCAATGTGGAATACATGTATTTTTAATGGTCGGACTTTTGATGTAACCATCGTTGCAAGTGCATACGTTATTGCCAGAACACACGCCATTGAAACAGAGTGGATTACAGTTAGATATGCATTTTCTTGTAAATAGTTGGTATCTATATCCGGGGCAACATACTGGGTACAGTCTCACACCTAATTTTCCCTAAAAGTTGAAAAAAAATGTCACAAACTTTTCCCTGAAATGAAAAGTTAAGTAATATGTATTTGTTCAATAAGCCTGTATCACTTTCTATTCAACAGAATATGATAGCAAACATTAGTTATGAAACTTGCCTCACGTGTTAATCCTCTGAAAATGAAAAAAAAATCAATCAGAGCTAATTTTCTAATTACAAATACATAGAACGCATTGACATGTTTAACACGACTACATTTAAAAGTGTTAAGTGTTCATTTTACGCGGTGTCATAAAATGAAAACTTAATGCTACTTTATATAAAGTTTGACTAATTCTTCAAAATGGAAATAAAAGAAAAATAAATGTAAAAATTTGTAGCCATTTAAAGTGATTACTTTTGGATCATTTATTAAACTGTGTATTCGTAAAAACATATTAACTAAATTAAAATAAATAATAAATAAATTATCATATTTCACCAACCTGCCAGTTTTATAGCTGCATACTCCATCTTCGGCAGACACGAAAATTATCAGCGTATAAAATGAAAGAAATTTTGAGGCCAATAATAATAATTGACTCATTTCAAAAATATTAGATATTCCAATTAATATTATTTTGCTTCACTACGAAAGGACAACATGGATTGACTAATCAAAGGAAAATGCTTTATGCTCGGACACGTGATTTCGATTCGTTTAAAACAATATGCTGTCTATTTATTTGCTATGCAGTGGCGTGCGTTTTAATTTTCACATACATATTTATGTTGTAAATAAAATTTTATTGAAAAAAACATTTACATTCTTGGATTTTCGGCGTATATTCGAATAGGAAAATCTACCACTATCACAGTATATATGGACTGTAATTTCGTAATAGATATCATGAAGATTTAAAATATTTAAAAGGCTGAAAAAAATAAAAACAAAATTTCATTCGAGTAAACTACCACTTCCGGTTGACGGATTTTGATCAAAACCTTACCAACTCTTACATTTTACATGAAAACTATAGATATGAAATTTCAGCTTGATAGAGATAATAGTTTTGGAGAAAAATGTAAAACACATTGAAAACCAAGAGTTAAAGTAATACTTCGGGATGGAAATTATTTTGAGGGTTGATACACATACTTCATACATACATACATACATTCATTCATACATACATTCATACATTCATTCATACATACATATGTAAAAATTTCAGCTTAATATATATGATAGTTTTGCTGGAAAAACCTTCCAAAGATAATAGAAAATTAGGTGACTTTCCGAGGGAAGTACCACTTCCGGTTGACGAAAAATTTTGAAAGCTTTGTGGATTGTAATGGCCAAAAAAAAATTTATAAATATGATGTTTCAATTTGATAGGATTAACGGTTTGAGTTATCGCGATTCTACACACACCCGCCTAACACAGTGTCACAGACACATATTGTACATATGTACATACAGACATTTCCCAAAAATCATTGAAAGGTGATCTGTTAAAATGTGGGGATGATCCCTGATACAAATCAGTCAAAATCTCGAGGTCGAATTTTTGCACGATCACAATACTTTATACAATTCCTTAGTAATAAATTATCAATATTTTTTTTTCGAATGTGCGACCTTTGAAAAATACAGGATGTTGACTGTTCTGGAATAAATGTTGATTTTACATATCCTCTATGAGTAATCATCTACTGTACAATGAATACAATGATAAGGGGCATCAATTTAACATATGAATGTTCCTTATATTTTTGATTAAATTGATAACACTAATTTCAAGGAATGTTCTTTTTAATGATTGAAACTAAACATTTTCTGGGTAACTTTTCTTTAGTCAATTGAAAATTGTATGAATTTAAGTATCCTTTACTATTGAATCTGAATGATTACTTGAGTAGTTTTTACTTCTTTTTTCATTTTTAATCATATTTGATAACCAATTTAAGGATATAATTTTTTTAAAGATTCTTATGTTCCAGTAAAAGGTTAGCATTAAAAATTACAGTAAATTCTAGGACATTTTTTAAATTCAGTTATTTGTTGATTAAAAAAAATTTGTTGAAAATTTGTAATTTGAATGAAAGATTCACATTCAATAATTAAAAATTTACATTTAATTTTAAATATTTTTTATTTTCTGTAAAGAGATAATGATTTACGTAATAAAAACAATTTATGTATTAATTTCATTTATTATTTCTTCATTAAACTTTTTTACGGGTAAAATTTACAATTCGTAGATTTCTCAATAAAAGTGACACGTTTGTCTGAATATCTGGAATAACCATTGAATTGAATAATTACTTTTAATATGTTTTACGAAGTATTTTCATATTTGATTTTTATTTCTTTATCTTTTGAACAGTGGCGTACAATCTTTCAATTTTCTTAGCTTCATTATCGCTTATATTATCGAAATCATTATTTAGAGGAGCATTTATTTCGGGAAAATCAATGGAAGCATAGTCATTAACCCCCATATACATAGGATTATTATATATCTTCACGTTGTTCCTAATCATTGAACCATTGTCTTCTACAACGTAAAGATTATTATTGTATCTCCAAACACCTGAAAAAAAAATTTCAAATATCAGATATGTAATTTTAATATTATGTAATTAAATATTTACTGAACAAACATACTTGAATCATCATCATCGGAAGCTCCTGTGCAGACTCTTTGGCGAACTAACTTATCCAATGCCATTAATATTAATCCGACTACCAGTACAGCAGCTACTACAATAATTAAATGCTGAGGAGATTCTCCAAACCTGTTAAAACAAATAATGTTACAATTGTTACACATGCCGATATTATTATGTACTTTTATTATAATTTTAGCCAGTTGAAAATCTTCGTTAAAGCTAAAAAAAGTGTTTTTTTTTTTTCTATGCATTTTATCACACCTACTATAATAAACATATTTGCACAAATGTATTTATCACACCTACGTGATTATACATCAATTTAAAAAATCCATTGTTTTTGTAAATTAAAATCATTAGTTAATTTATATAATAAGATGCTTGTTCTATAAATACTCACTTGCCCCCTTTAATTCCAGCAGTAACAACAGTATAAAAAGGCTCCTGAACTTCAGAACAATTTCCTCCAGCAAATCCCTTAAGGCATATGCACATTCCATCTAAGGAGCAATTTCCAAACATACACTCTGACTCGCATTCCGATTGGCAAAATGTTGAAGAATTGTCTGGTGATTTCACCAAACTAAAGCCCTCATCGCAGGAACAAATCTCTGGGGAAACGCAGACGCCATTGATGCAACCGCTAGAACAGTGCGGCTCACATTTGAATCCGTCAGATCTTTCAAATCCCTCATTGCACATGCAAACATTCGGTTCAATGCAGGCTCCATTGGAGCATTCATCACAGTGAGGCAAACAAGAACTGAACGGTCCCGCCGACGCATATCCTTCTTCGCAGAAACATACTTCGGGTAAGATGCAACTGCCTCGAATGCAGGATACAGAGCAGATCGGATTGCATTTATATTTATTCATCGCATCCGGCTCGTATCCCGATAAGCAAATGCATTTGTTGACGGCTGTGCAGATTCCGTTTAAACACACGTTTTCACATGTCGGATCGCAAATGTCGGTGCCATTCCGCTTTTTGAATCCGATCATACACGTGCAAGTGTTCGGTCCAGTGCATCTCCCATTGATGCACTTTTGTGTACAGCTAGGAACGCACGTGTAAGGATCTTGTTCGTCTTTTGTGAATCCGGCAATGCAAGTGCACTCATCGGGTGCAGAGCATTTCGCATTGCGACAGGTCCTTGTACATTTTGGTTCGCATATATTATCACCCATTTTATTAAATCCTGGAGAGCATTCGCAATTTTCCGGAGCTGAACAGTATCCGTTCGTACAATTTACAGAACAAATCGGAATACATTTATAATGATCGGATTCATCCTTTTTATAACCTGTGTTGCATTCGCAAGTGTTGAATGAAATACATTTTCCATTCTGGCAAGGTTTTTCGCATTTGGCCCGGCAATTATATGGATCGTTTGAATCTTGTGTGAAGTTCGGGTAACATTCACATACTCCAGGAGATTTGCAGTGGCCGTTGATGCAAGTTTCTTTGCACACAGGTTTACAAATGAACTTATCGTTGGTCATGTTGTACCCTTCAAAACATTTACATGTATTTGGTGCTACACATTCACCGTTCAAACATGAATTTGTACATATCGGTTCGCATACTGTTGAAGAGTTGTACATCAGTTTATATCCGATGGAACAGATGCAGTTATTTGGCGCTGAACAAAATCCATTCGTGCATCCGTTTTCGCAGTGTGGAATGCATTTGCCATCTAATTCTTCGAAACCATCATCACACGTGCATTTATTCGGCGATGAACAGAATCCATTGATACACGATTCTTGGCACGTGGGCAGGCAATTGTATGAATTGTTTGGATCTTGTGTGTAATTCGCGTAACATTCACACTCCTCTCCGGGAGCATTGCAGTAGCCATTGTGGCAAGTTTCATTGCACACGGGCTCACAGATGAATTTATCATTGTGCATGGCATACCCTTCGAAACATTCACACGTATTTGGTGCTATGCATTCAGCGTTCAAACAAGACGTCGTGCATATTGGCTCGCAAATTGTAGAGGAAATGGAGATCGATTTATACCCCGTTGAACACGCGCAGGTATTCGGCGCTGAACAGAATCCGTTGATGCAATCGTCTTCGCAGTATGGAATGCACTTTTCGTTAGAATCGAAAACGAAGCCTTGATTGCACATGCAGTTGTCTGGCGATGAGCAAAAGCCATTGATGCATCCCTCGGTGCATATGGGATTACACACGTTTGACATAGGCTCTTCTGTGCCGTAGCCTTGGTTGCAAGTGCACAAGTTCACCCCGGTGCATTTCCCGTTGATGCACTCTTTACTGCAAGTAGGCACACATTTGTATTTGTCTTCGGTATCAATTTGAAAGCCCTCGTGGCATAAGCACTGATTTGGCGCAGCACAGTATCCATTTTGGCAAGGCGAAAGACACGTAGGTAAACATTCGCCAGTTGATATCTGGTGATAGCCATCGTGACATTTGCACTGGTTTTGGCCAATGCAGTCCCCGTGGATGCAATTCAGTGCACAATCAGGTTCACATGAATTCCGATCCGGATTGTATTTAAAGCCCTCACAACAGTAGTTGACAGACTTCAGCTGAGTATATTTCTGAAAATAAAATTTTGACCGTTTCTGTATACTTATTTTACACAGCTAGTACATAGAATATTTTATTGACAAAATTGAAACAAAATGAACAACTTCTATAAAAAATTTTCTTGCAGTATAAAAACTAAAAGTTGTTTACCTTTAAAGTGGTGAATTTTTAATAATCTTTCTTAGATCTTTTACATATTTTGTTTCCATTACAAGTGACGGTGTATATTTGATTTGTAAATTTAGTAAAAGTCACAGTCTTAACTTTTGGTTCCCTTAAACAAATACATCAAATTGGTACCGATGATGAATAATTATTATTGAATGATGCATGGTAATATTGTAAGGGCTCACACACTTACACGTGATGTGATTGCGTGACGTGACGCCGTTGCTATGAATTGTGACGTGTTGCACGTGTGTATCTATGCCATACGAAACCATAGACATTTATGCGCTTAGGATTTCGTCAGAAGATGTGGCGTGGCGTGTGGTGTGTGTGTGTGTGAGCCGTATACTTACGTTAATTTTTTACTGCCACAAATACCGCTGGAGTTGAGTGCGTCAGTTTTTGCGACAAAAATTAAAATTAATAAAAAACTGATATATATCGAAACGATGCGCGAAAAATTAAATGCATCCATGGTGCAAGTGATTGCGTTGTGTTTATTCCAATTCCTTTCAACTTTGTGGCCATCATCTGAACATACTCCTGTGAGATCGTTTTGCTCTGTGGTTAGCGTTAGGAATTATAAAAAAAACAAAGGGAAACCAGTGGTGTAGAGGCATAGCTAAATTTAAGTTAAACGATGTGTTTTAATCTTTTGAAAAGAATATATGTACATATTTATTGTGTGTATGTATGTATAATATATAGTTTTTAAATCCAATATTCCGCTATGCTTAAAAAATAAGGCATACGACCAATGCGTACTGCCAGTTATGACGTATGGATGTGAAACGTGGATGCTGAATTCAAGAATGTTACATATGATCCAGTGCACACAGAGAAGCATGGAAGAAGAAATCGTAAGAGGAATACATGGCTAAGAAGCATTACCAAAGTGGCAGATATGTATAGCGGAGCCTGTGAAAAAGTTGAAGTGGCAATGGGCTGAACACATAGCGAGAAGAATGGATGGCAGATGGACACGAGAAATACTGGAATGGTATCCGAGAGGATGTGAAAGAAAGCAAGGTAGATCGAGTGGACGATCGGCTGGTGAATTGAAAAGAGTGTGTGGAGTCAAGTGGATGCAAGACAGACAGGAATGGAAGAGGATTGGAGAGTCCTTCATCCAGCAGTGGATGGTGAACGGTTGAAAATGATGATGACTTCCATATAAACCTATATACATATGTACGTATGTACATACATACATACATATATGCGAAAGCGTTTTTACTAACTTTTAACTTTTATTTATATTTATTATAAAAAAATTCCGATGTTAAATTCAGAAGTACGAGTAGATATGTACATACATACATATATACGAGTATATATGTACCTATGTACATATGTTTGTGTGTATGTACATACATTGTACATATACATACATACATACATACATATGTACGAGTATGGTTTTGCTTACTCGTTTTATTTTGCTTAAAAACTTGTTCGTAATTAAAAATTTTGAATGGTAATAAAATATATTTGTAATTATCATATAAATTTATGTATATTATTTTTGGTTTTAAATTTTCCTGAAAATCATATGAAAATAATACGAAAAAGCTATTTTTATTTTTTCTATAAACATTAATAAAAAATTCGGGTGTGGCCAACCCATGACTTTATCCATATATTTGAGGAATACAAAGAGTAACGAAATTAATTTTTTATGTACGTACATATGTAAGTAAATAAAACGCATGCAATCAACCAAAATATCATGAAATTACTATGTTGAGTGCGCGCGCGTATGTTAAATACGATCTTCGGCATATATTCAACTACCACTTCCGGTCGGCGGATTTTGATCAAAACCTTATCAACTCTTAATTTTTATATGAAAATTATAAATATGTATAAATTTTCGACAAGATCGCCGGACAAGTTTCAGAAATATTCTATGATAAACTTTTCAAAAAAAAACCTACTTCCGGTTGACTGATTTTAATGATTTAATTTTTCCTAAATAGCAATTTCTCTCAGAATTACAACATTATAATATTGTGACGATACTCCATATTTAAAATGTCAAAAAAAATAAAAAACAAAAAATCGTTCAAGAGTAAACTGCGACTTTCGCTCGTCAGAAGTTAACTAAAATCACAGTATCTCTTACGGCTAACGTGAAAACTATATGTATGTAGATATGAAATTTCGACAAAATTCCCGGAGCCGTTTCGGAAATATTCTGTCGTAAACTTTTCGACGAAAAAAAAAACCTACTTCCGGTTGACTAATTTTAATGATTTATTTTTTTTAAATATCAATTTCTCTCAGAGTTACAACATTACAATATTGTGACGATACTACATACATATTTAAAAAGGTCGAAAAAAAAAAAAAAAAAAAAAATCGTTCAAGAGTAAACTGCCATTTTCGCTAGTCAGGAGTTGACTAAAATCACAGTATTTCTTACGGCTAACGTGAAAACTATAGATATGAAATTTCGACAAAATTCCAGGAGCCGTTTCGGAAATATTCTGTGGTAAAAGAATTTTAGAATTTTCTACAAGAAAAAGCCCTACTTCCGGTTGATTGATGTTGACCAAATTCCTTATGGCTCTTACACCTTACGTGAAAATAATAGATATGAAATTTCAGCTTGATAGCCTTGATAGTTTCGGAGAAAACACACATACAGACACACACACGCATACGTACACAGACATACAGACACACAGACATACAGACATACAGACATACAGACATTTTTTAGAAATCATGAAAACGTGATCAGGGGATGATACTCGATACAAATCAGTCAAAATCTCGAGGTCGAATTTTCGCACGATCACAATACTTTATCCGATTAGGATAAAGTAATAAAAATCGTTAGTATTATTTAAAATATAAATTTATAATATGGCACACCACTGAATCAATATCAAATAAAAACAGGATGTACTCGGTTAGAAATAAAAATCTAGCTGATTTGTTTATCAGTTACTAAATAAAGGCGAGTGAAATTCGTTGTAGAAAGAAATGTTTTATAACGCTATATATTTATATTGTACATATATTAACTTTTAATTATTATTTATCTTCAATAACATACATAATCGATAGATTTTTCAGACGTTATAAATTCACTTCAAATCTGTGATGTATTAATTAATAGTTAATTTAAAACTAGGAATAACAAGGATTGCGTGACGTGTTGGAGTTAATACATAATTTGGTTTATTCACTCAAGTCACGCGATAACCAAACTTGGTCAAGATTTAGTATCTGTCTGTGTTTTTGTATTTTCCGATTATTTTTTCAAAACTTATATAAGCATTCTATTTTCACCAAGTAAAACTAGCATAAGAATAAACCGTTCGATGAAATTTTATTGCCATCTCTCGAGTCGACTTGCACGTTAGTACTATGTACATATATTAATTCTGCCAGTTACAGAAACTAGTTTATATTCCAGATGCAAACACAGACCATTCAGATCTATAGATGAGCAATTGCGTAGAATAAATTTCAACAACATCATCTGCATTAATTTTCAATTGAATTCCGGAACGCTAATTTAAACAAACTTAAAAATTAATTAATTTTAACGACTGTTTATTTCGTACAAATACGTAAGTCAAAATGAGTAGATTTTTTTTAATATTGATAGATAACCTAATTTATTATCGTGTACTTTGAACTCAAGATTGACTATCAAAACCGCATTTGAAAAAGTGATACATTATCATATTATATGTATGTATGTACATAGCACAAATGTCAATAATATTTGGTGACCAATTATGAGTCATATACATATGTAGTAGTGACTCAAGTTTCGTTGACTATCTAATCTCGCATTAATATTTCATTTTGAAAATAAATCTTGTACCTATACACATGAATCAATTGACAATGTGTGACGAGGATGAATCGTTCTACGTTCACCAGATTCGTTCAATTTGACATACTTTTTGGACCACGGTATACCCGATCGTAGTATCGTAGAGGGTCGTAGCGAAAATCCTTCGTATTCGCGACGAGTCGATGACTACGAGTTGCGCAGTGGAGTTGTGCCAATGTCAGTACAGACCCAAAACAGACACCCCCTCACATCGTTATATCTACATTCAACGGGATTATACACGAGAATTTCCACCGAACGATCAAGCCGATATATGCCAGGATGAAAAAAAAAGTCCTCGGGGCTAAATTGATTATAGTTTTCTTTCACAAAAATGCATCGGTTCAAGCGAGATCGCTCGCAAAACGCGATTCGGCCTTATTCGACAATCTTCGGGAAAATTCACGTGTACGAAAACAGGGTTGAACATCTGTGCTCTCGAATAATTAGGTTTTGTATTTAATTGATATGGTTTTCTCTCTTATGGACGCGTCACTGCACAGCACTTTCCTGTTGAGCCAATTATTATATTAAACTAGCGAGTGCCCGTCGACAGTGTCACCGGGTGGTTACTGTGTCGTGAGTGAGCTTATGTTACGTTGTGAGGTACGTGTCAGCGAATGTTTGGCGCATGCGCGTGGCGTGTAAATTTGTGTTGCAAGGTTCACCTATCATTGAAGTCCCCACAGCAAATGTTCATGCAAGTGCGAGCGTGACGGACACAGATTCCTGCGTAACTCTATATAGTAATGGAATAAAATATACATAATGTAGTAATAGAATCTGAATCATTCATTTATAGAACAACCCTTCAACTTTTAAAATCTCCGTATTCAAACACCTTTTCAATCCCTAATTCTATTCACGGCTAAAATTACCTCACAAATTTTCCTTTCCCTGATATGGCATATTCAATTTATAGATACTCTTCGGGTTTAAGCTACAATTTTTCTTCTAGTATATTTTGCTCTTTTCATTTAAATATACACTGTATACGTCACTGTATACTGTAACGTCATATACAAATCGAAAATAATCAAATTATACACATGTAATAATAATTTGATACTAACAAAAATGCTTTGCCTTTAATTTAACAACACTCAAAATACCAAAACAACAAATTACACTTATTACGTTGATTAAAATTACATTCAGTTTGCGGTGTACATATGTATGTACTTGTGTATTTAAAACGATATTGATAATTTTAATCATTTCATCGAGTAAATGTTTGCTTACATATGTATGTACATACACATGTATGTATGTATATCCACAAGTAATGTCGAATTTTTAAATCTTTATATAGTGCCGACCATTCATTTTCATTATCAATATGATTTGTTCTCTTCAAATGACCTGTACTGGAGTCTGGAGTCTTTTAAGGAATCACTGGAGTATCTTAACCAAAGCAATAACAATAATAAGCATTGTATTCTTGTGAGAATTTCGCATAAAACGTTCATGCTGGTGGTGCGTATGTTAATATGACGAAATGACACATTCAGTGTCTTCAGAATGAAAAAATGTCATTCAAAAGACTATCAGACATTCTAGAAAGACCTATTACTCCTGGTAGGTTCTGAAGATATCCTAGAATCCTCTAAAAAGCTATTAAACTATCAAGAGATGTTTTATAACCAACAAAAAAAAGAAAATTCTAGAAAATTCTCGACTTACAAACACGATCTGTGCTTAGGTGCGGATCCGAAATATGCAAACCGTTACTGTGTGTATTTATTTATTTTATTTTATTTATTAGAGAAAAACTTCCTTGCATGGCATAACAGCTTCCGCCAATTCGCCATACAGGGAGAGCGATTACAAATATCCATTATAAGTAAAACATACAAAAAAAAGTAAAACGTGAAATATAAAAATAAAATAAATCAAGTAAAACATGTATGTATGTATGTATGTACATATGTACGTATAAAATTTATTAAATAATATTCATTATCTCGAACTGAAATTCAGGCGGGCAACGGCAACACCCAAAATACCTGCGGCAAAAGGTTCTAGAATCCGAAATTCCGAGGTCTAATAATAATAGATAATTCGCTTAGGGGTATTGTTACAACCCTGTATCGGGGAGGCTGTGCAGAGGGAAGGTTTCCACACCCCTCCCGTACACGTTCAGTGCCTAAACCGGCTCCGTTCGGTAAACTCGTACACAAAGCTCAATATAACGATTTTCACATACCATAAAAAAAAATTAAATATGTACATATATAACTATATCCGAATTTAAAACGCGCACACGCACACACCCCCACACACAAATTCATACACCACACATTAAGTGCATTGAGTGTTGGAATGCAATCGGGGAAAAAAATCGCATTTCCCGTCACGGGCCGCCGCCGCCGCTCACCTGCAATACATCAATTGGACCGATCGTTATTTTCGCACGCACGATGAGTTCAAGCGATCTCCATTTACACGAGTGACGATTCGCGTAATTCGAACACGTTTTGATCAACGCTGTCGAAGGTGATCGCGTGTCGATTGAATCAAATGTGCTCGGCTAATTGCGATTGCGAATCGGCACGCGCACCGTTCGCGGCTCTCCGCTATCGGAAAGTCGCCGAAACGTTCACAATAATAATAATACTCAACGAATCGACGAATCGAAACGATAAAACAATACCGATCGCTTCGATCTAACGGTGAAGAAAAATAATTAAATTAATCGATTCGTTTTGGTTTTAATGCTGTAATAAGTGATATGTTAGTGATGTACCGCAACTGTATTAGAAAAGCTGAAGATTTTTCGTGAAATAGGTAAATTTGAAATACAATTTCCACTGTCGCACTCGAGTGCGTTAATAAAATCATCAGTCAGTTGTGTTTTATGCAACGGTGTCCAGTGAACCACAGATTATTATTTATCCGACAGATTAAATGCGAATGAAACCGCAATAATAAACAATGGGCAAGACCGCATTTGATACGATTGGTTATCTTTAAATTTCCGGATAGACTCTTTGGGTTTAAGTATACATACTCAACGCAATTGTATCTTGGTGTAGGTCGTTTTGTTTATTTGCGTTTAAAATGAGTGCTGTTTTTGATTATGATTGTATTCATGCTTGAAAATTTTTGACATTTGGAGTATTCCGATTGTACAATTTTAAAATTATTTTCATTATATAATCGAATAATTTTTATTTTGCTTGATGGTCGTATTGTAACAATTGGATCGAATCAAGATTAATTTGAACCATTGAATTAATTTATGTTCAGTTTACTACAAAAAGGAATTGGAAGGATTTTTCTCGTGCGAAAATTCGACCTTGAAATGCTGTCTGATATGTATCAGGTATCGTCCCCTGAGCACGTTTTAATGATTTTTGTTTCATTTAGTATATAAACAGTTGAAAGTATGTATGTATAATAAAGAGTAGTTATTTTACATCCTTTCGTTTTATATAAAAGTTATGCAGAATTCAATATCATAATTTAATTTTATACGACTGATAAAGTTTTCCATACAATATTTATGATAAATTTCTATTAACAACCTAAATTAGGTACAGTACTTTGAAGTTTGTAATTAAGTAATAAGTAAGTAATTCTACCAATTGAATGTGTAATCATTTCTAATAATCGAAAAAAATATTAAATTTTATACATTATTTCGTCTAACAGTCATCCCTTAATTCTTTTTTACGCGTACTTTAATGTACATCGTAACTATGTATTTAAATGTTACCCATAACGCCCATTAGACCCTCATAATTCTGAACGCGAGTCGTTAAAATTGAATAAAAAGGAAGAAGTTAAATATTTTTATAATATATGTACATACATACAATATATGTACATAATACATGTGATAAGACATAATCACAACTTGAAAATGAATTATGTAATTGCAATAATTATAAAAAGGTGATTTCAATAATTAAAATAAAACGATTGCGAATAAATTTCATTCATAAGCGCTATACCTTGTGTCGCACTTTATAAATAAAACATAACATGATATTTATACTATTATAGGCTATAAAAATAATATACTTACCGTATTACATTACACTGCTTTCGGTAAGCTTATAACTTGGATAACCTGAAACACGAGGCTGCGGTTCAAGCCGCAATTACATGGTGTTGGCTTAGTGTACCTACTAATTTATTCGTAGATACATATCGCAAGTTGTTTTAGGATTAAATTTTATTAACTTATTCATAATTTATTACGAAATAATTATTTTATATGTTGACGTACATTTTACCAAAATTATTTTCGCACGAATGGTGGATATGGTACAGTGTCACCTCGTGCCCTTTAAAACTAATCATCACTCAACATGATTGTCACACGTCATAATCCAGACGTGTCATAGAGACAAACGACTTCCCTATATTACATTTTATATGTATTATACTCGTATGCTACAGTTATAACTATAAATAATTGTAGTTAAAAGTCATCTATACATATTCCACCCATTTTCCACAAATTTTAATTCTTCTATACCCCTTCTTCGACGCTGAATTGTTTGACGTCATTTAAATATGTTTTGAGACATTTATAATGTCCCAAATGAGGACTACTGTACTATACCGTATCGTATAACTCTTATTTGGGAGTGTGCAAAATAAATACACATTACCTTTTTATAAACTAGCTGGTTAACTCGTCATATGGCTGTGGATTCTAACCCCAACCTTCACCCGTGCCCCTAGCCCGTTTGACAGTACATTGTACATACGTGAAAAAATTGTAATGTATACTGTTAATTGAAATTAAATCGCGTTGTCGACTTGAACCAGTTTTGACAGAAAGCGGCCTGTTGCCAATACCCCTCTAAAATAAATTTTTCATTACGTTGGCAATGGTAGCGTGACCGTAATGACCCAGGCAGGTGGGCAGGTAGATCTTACATACACATACATATAGTAATTTTACAATGGATAACGCGCTTACGGAAGTTATTAATGGCACATAGACTGAAACGAATTGAGGACCATTTAGACAAAATGTATTAATGGACGTAATCGTAATTTTCAACAGGGGGCAATTACTTTCCCTAAACACTCTTTTGAAGTCTGACAAATGCAGTAGCGAGTGTTGGACCGTTGTCATTTTAAGTAGCGAGTCGCCCTTAAAGCCTAAAAATGTATCCACACTAGTCTTCAATCATCATAATTTTCAGCCGTTAACCATCCACTGCTGGATGAAGGCCTATCCAATCCTCTTCCATTCCTGTCTGTCTTGAGCAATTTACATCCAGTTGACTTGCATACATTCTTCTCAATTCATCAGCCCATCGTCCACTCGGTCTACCTTGCTTTCTTTCACATCCTCTCGGATACCGTTCCAGTATTTCTCGCGTCCATCTGCCATCCATTCTACTCGCTGTGTGTCCAGCCCATTGCCACTTCAACTTTTTCACGCGTTCTGCTCTATCTGCCACTTTGGTCATACTTCTTACCCACGTATTCCTGTTGCGATCTCTTCTTGTTATACCAAGCATATGTTCATCTTTCCATGTTTCTCTGCGTGCACTGGATCTTACGTAGCATTCTTGAATTTAGCATCCACGTTTCGCATCCATGCGGCATAACCGGCAGTACGTTATGGTCGTATGCTTTCTTTTTTAAATGTTGGATTTAAAAACTATGTTCATTCATCCAAAAGCACACTAGTTTCATTCTTCGTTTTATTTATTCTTCATATTCACCAATTGTCCTGGGTATAAATAACTGTCAACTATCTCTACAACACGACTATCTACTGTGACTACGCTTTGCGTGCAAAATTCATTAAACATAATAACATAATTTTTAAACCCACTTTCAGGCGTAGTACACACTCGGCGATTTCAAACGCGCGTTTCATTTTACTAGATATCGTATGAAAGCGCGCGTTCAAGTGCTAGTATGTGTACGCTGCCGTTGGGCGCTTTAGGCCAGGGCCACGCTGCAGAGCGGGGCGGGGAGCGAGGCGGGGAGCGGTTCGCTTAAACGGGTGTATTGCTTGTATGTATTGCACACCTCTACACTTCTCGTCCCGCTCGCACTGTGGCCATGGTGATTGCATTACACGTGCTTAAGCCAACGCTCCCCGCCACGCGCCGCTCTCCGCTCTGCAGCGTGGCCCTGGCCTCACGGACGCTTACGCCGCGTAAAGCGCCAAGTGTGTACTAGGCCTCATACTTTCGTTGCTTTAATAATAATATATCAAAAAAAGATCATGGAAGACCTGTTTTTATTAATGAGTATGATTTATATGTTTTTCAGGGCTGTATGGTGTGGGGATGAGGGGTGGTTTGCTGATGGTAGCATTGTTGCAAGCGGCGGGCGCGCGAGCGGCTGGCGCGCCCGCCGCCTCCCCCCGGGCACCCCCAGACAATCTCCTATCTGTAGATGACGACGAACCATTGCCAGACATCGACGAAGATGATGACCAAGACAACAACTCCACAGGTATGTGTCAATGGCATTCCTCAGTGTACCCCAATCCCCAGAGTGCCCCTATCCACGGTACATGGTTACAACCTACGCACGTCTACGTTCCCCTCCATTCTTTGCATATATTTTAATTTTTCTGTAAATATTCCGCATTTTAGCTACCAGTGATAGCATTGCATCAATGTTATCACTGGTGTATATTGTAGACCTTCAACTGTTGTTAAACGGGGTTGAGAAATTTCTCTTTCGCAATGCGCCAAAGCGCGGCCGGAAGTGTAGTGGTGAAATTTTAATTTTTCGGTGCAAATTTAATTACATTCATTTTTCAACTATGTATTCATCAAAAAAGTACTCGTATAACCTTTCTACAATATAAATGTTTATTATGCATAATAGCCGCTGGTTAAGAAAGCGTACAAGTCCACATTTCAAAACAAATTAGTAAAAATAACTGCTCACGGGGATTTACTTGCGCAACTCTTTCCACATAATAAATAATTGACATAAATCATATCTTATAATTTATATAGTAAGAAATTCAAGCAAATTGATTGATTAAGCTTATATTTCTTTGTCGGGAAAGTTAACCAACAGGTCTAGAATAATGTATAGGTGCCAATTTTTTATATATTTTTTTTTTGTGGAATAACTAAGTTAAGATAAAAATTTGGCAAATTCTAACAGGAGATGACCGATCTGCATTTATTAATGTCCAGATCTTGACGATAATTAGGGTCGAACAAACCTTTTGACATATGGGGATTGAACCCGGACCTTCGCTCAAGAGACTATTGCTCTTACCATTGAACGATCGCCGGGCTTATTATAATGATACTAGTGTAAGCCCGTTGAATATCAACGGACGTGTTTGACGTAATTGATTACGTAACAATTTAACAAAGTTGCGAACCTACTAAGGTTTAATATTTTCAAATTATAAGAGGCCTCCCATCACCGGGGTTGGGTGAACGCGTTAGCGCTAACTCACCTAACCTGGTGATCACGGGTTCAAAGCCCACTCGCGACGTTCGTGTTTTTTCAATTAAATTTGAATTTCAACCTTTACTGAGGCGAGCGTTATCAGCAAACGGCCAGACAGACAGACAGGCGGAATTGGATTGTTATATATATAAACATTCAATGTATGAGGAATTCAATTTAAATTTTGTTGATGTAAAATTTTAATTTAGAATCTTTATTACAATAGTTTTCAATGGTGATAATGATGAAACAAATAAATTGTACTGATAGGTGACGTATTAGTCATATTAAAATTAAAAGGCAAGAATAACTACATACTACAAGTACTACATAAAAAAAAACAAGTCAAAAATTTGAATTTTCACCTGAAACTGTCTTTAGAAATTCGTATATTGAATATACATATGTATGTATGTACATACATACATACCTACTCCACATAAATTTTTTTACGATAGATCCTATCCAACTGATACAAAATCTCAGTTTTGTTAGTTCGTGTGTAACATAAAAATACATATGTTTCACCGTCATCTAAAACGACTTTTACTGTCAAGAATTTCTTTTTCGGAAACAAAAATCTCTAGGTTGAAATTCGACACGCTTAAATATGTATATGTACATATATCATTTTTCGGTGGACTTTTAATGTTCACCTTCGAGTTTTTTTTGCCCCAGTTTTACAGCAACGACCAAACTCGCTTTAAGTACCGAGGGAAAGTCACCGGCTAGCGGGAATTTCCCTCAAAAAACCACCTCGAAAAATTTTCCGCAACCCCTTAACCACCAGTGGCCTACCCCACCGCTATATATTTTTCATACGAAACGGAGAAAAATCAATGTTGACCCATTGCTCGAGAATCGAGAGTCCAACGTCAAGTGCCTTGTAGGCAAACGTTTCAAACCTTTCGATAGTCGAAAGTTTACTCATTTTATTACACCTGTGTAAACATTATTCAAAATTGTATTTATATAAAATGTATGCTTTCGAAGCTACATATGTCGAAATTTTCCACTACATCGTACATTGCTCAGAATCAGAAGTAGAATAAGATGGGATACATAATAAATATCGGAAAAATTGTTACATAGCAACTTATACCAACGCTTCCAGAATTATTATATTTATAGATATCGGAAAATTAATTATACAATACCGTATCCCAACAGTTTCCACTGTCGTTTAATCTGCGATTTTCCCTCGACAATGTACACTTCGGACCGTGTCAACAGCACATGATATTACAAATACATAGCTAGTATTCCTTTATTACATATATAAGTATGTATACATATGTACATATACATACATAGTATGATCGCTCTATCGATATTAATCCAACTTACTTCAATAGGATTATAGAATTATACACGTATCGTTAAGACTGAAACATTTCTATGAACTAACGTTGAAAACAAACTTAAAAATCTAATGAATCAATATCGGTATATGCAAATATGATTACATAGGTTTATCCAAAAATTTTCAAATGTTATAAAATAAATTAGAAATATGAGAATCCACCTAAATCTCAGATTTCTTATTATTTTCATTGAATTATAAGATCAATTTTACGTCGAATAATATTGAAGTTCTCGGCAGTTTGTTAGCTTTCCCAACATTCGTGGTACGTTGCGCTCTCGTGGCAGTTAAAAGGTTCTTTCTGCTTTATACGACCTCATTCTGTCTCGGTCTAGCACTCTGTGACGTCACTGGTTAACCTCAACTCGAAGTCAATAGCCCTTCCATAGTTAAAATGCCCGTAGGCTTTCGAAAAATGTTGTTTTATCTCCCTCGAAAAAAGGAAAATATTTCTCGGAATTGCGATAATTAAAATGTCGCTTTACAAAACGAAATCTCGTTCTGTTTTTGACGCAAATAAATAAGAGTAAGTCAATTTAAAAATATATATATATTTCGTTACGAAATGAAATACATTCATTAAAAAAAGCGTCCGATTGAGAACCCAGAGAGGATTCTTTTAAAATTAACTCATTTTAATTATTAGGATCCAATTAATTAATTATTTAAATTATTATTTATCAAGGTACGTGGATGTTACCAAATGACAATTTACAGTTTACGATGACAGTATTATAAAGACAACTAACTACATAGCTGTTAAGTGCGTGACGCATGTGCGCTAGCACTAAATTATACATTACAATATAAATACGGTGACTTCAAAATTGTTAAGAGCGTTGATGGTATGTACTAAGAGTTCTTTTAGGCTTGATTCACATTCTAAATATAACTGAGAAGTGGAATCGATTTCACTCGTGATTATAAAAAGCGTGAAACTCGCACACTTTCAGGCAAATTAGTCAGATATATGTACATATACTGTTGTATTGCACGTTCATTCTTATCAACTTCTGGTAACGATTGCCGTTTTGTACGTGGGCCAAAGTAAAATCAATCGCAGACGAAATTTCGCAGAACTGGGTCACGAAAATCGCACCGGTGGAAAAGTCGTTAGTCAAATGTGCTCGCCTGCTTTTATTATCGAGAATGGAAAATGCAGAAAGCGCATTTTCCACATGGAAAATGCAGCATATGACTATTCATTGCCAGCGAGAGCGCAGTTTCCTCGCATCGTAAAATATTTCCGATAGGAAAATATCGCATTGATATGAATTTCATTTATTTATTTATTTATTTATTTATTTGAGAAAGAAACATACAGTTATAATTAAAGAAATACAAAATAGAGATGAACAAAGTTATGACATAAACCAAAGTAGTTTCTATAAATAGATTTGATATAACATAGGTGAAGAAATAGAAAGATAATAGACATAGTTTATATAAGTAAAATTAGATATAACATATGTAAATAAAGAATAGAAAGATGATGAATGTAAGAAACATAAAGAAAGTAGTGAGAAGGGAGAGGGAGATTTGGAAGAGTGTGGGTAGGATTAGGGATTGGAAAAGTGTTTATATAGATAAAATAAAAATACAGGTATCCCATTTTTATAAGTACGTCCACAGCAACCATCCAAAATTCTTTATCTACCTTATATACCATTACATTCGTATAATATATATTCTTCCTTATATATAACAAAACACCTCCGGTGTGTCTAGAGTTAGAATCACACCTCACATTTAGAATCACACCTCACACACAACATTATATCCTTCCACACACAATTCATAATCCTCAATATCACTAGTAATATGCGTTTCACTCAGACCCAAAAACCATGGTTTCTCACAAACAATCAAATTCTCAATTTCATCCTTATGACTCAAAAATCCCTGAACATTCACACTGATTCCAAATGGTGGTTGCTATATATAATTAGTTTTACTTCTCTTCCATCCCTCTTGTCTCTTATACATTGCACAATCACGATCAAAAGGATCATGATTCAAACTCAAATTCAAATTTAATTTACTATTTGTTCTCTCACAATTTGTACATTTAACACCCTCTGTGCAATTCATCATGATATGATCCTCCGACCCACATCTCCTACACACCTTCTTATTCTTGCACTCTTCAGCCTTATGATTATACCCATAGCACTTAAAACATCTTAAAATATTAATATTTTCATATACATTACACCTATCCCAATTAATATTAATTTTACCCATATCTAAAACTTCAACAATTAATTCAAATTTATTTTTATTTTCAATTTCCCTAACATATAAAATTTCTAAATATTCATCCTCCAGTATAAAATCATTTTGATTACGCATACAGCTTTTATAATCCTCTTTAGTTAAATTGTCATTTATACCTACGATTTTAATCGTAGGTCTATTTTTCTTATTTAATTTAACAACATAATCTTCTCCCATCATTACACTAGCCTCCTTGGTAAATTTGTCCATGTCCATCTTATTGCACGTAACCGCTATTCCCCTTAGTAATTTTTTTTTTTTTTTTCACCCCGTGAATTCCAATGTTTAAGTTTGTAGGCTTAATTTTCTCCAGACACACCTTTTTAGTTTGATCACTATTTTGATTCACTTTTTTGGGAATGATTAGTGCCACTTCATTATTATTGTTAACATTTTTCGCTTTTAATACATCTGCATAATTCAATTTTATTTCACTTTTATTAAAATTTGTTTTTAATTGTCTAATGTCTTTCTCAATATTTTTAATACTATCACTAATTACACTTAAGTCACCATGTCCTGCGTTTTTTTCACCTCCTCTGTTAAAAAATTCTACATGTCCCACCATTTTATTAACCGCATCCAAAACTGCCCCGATCTTATCCTTTGTCATCACATTTACTTTTAACAAAGACACAATTTTTTTCTGCAAATCAAAAGTCTCCAAACGTCTGACCTCAACGTCCAACTCCATCGTAAAATAATAACAATTACAATCACAATTATTGTATTAATATAGCGCACACTGCACAACCGCACAATATGAACGACTAGAACGACTGAATGTGAATATTATGAATATTACTAATCTATATTTTTTTCAATTCCTTTTAAGTAATACTATGAAGTACCAAATTCATTGTACTGCAGTGTTACTATCGGTTCTTGGTATTACCCCATGAAAATTTTATTCTGTGAAATACAATATCACAGTAAATATCCAATTATTTTCTCTCGGCAAAATAATTTGTTTTTCTCCGTTTTTAAAAGAAAAACCTCTTTTATAATATTCTCAATTTCATATGTAGGTATATTGTAATATCAATTTCAATTTATCAATCTCAATTTCATATTTATATAAACAAACAAGTATAAGGATCGATTCTGTAACGATAAAAAGCGGAAAAATTCGCAACACTCGCTAAATCTCTCGTAATTGAATGGGCGCACGTGCAACTGCGCCAAAAGCGCAAATTGAACTCTGCGTTGCATTTTCCACCACTTTATTATCCCACAAATGCAAATATACTACCTATACAATATATGTACATACATACATATGTATGCACATCCGCGTTACTTTGCCCGTGCCATGTTGTTATCGTATCAAACTATGTGAATAATTTAACAACATATAAATGCAAATAAATTTGCTTTGGTATATAATCCGATTGCTTATATGGAATATATAAGCAATTATTCCCTTTCTCGATTCCGAAATCCAATTAAGCTTTGACTGTTGACGTTGATGATGATGCACACTTTATTATTGATAATCTGCGGACATACAATACATACATACATATGTATATATACATAAATAGCTCGAATGAAGTGAACAACCTCCATTTCACTCATAATTCAATATATGTAGCATGCAAAAACGCCATTACAAACATACGTAAATTAAAATTAAAAAACAACATTAAGAATTGTTGATTATACATACATATGTACATACATATGCACATATGTGATAATTAATTATAAATTAACTTAAATCATTTCAAATCAATATCATAATCACAATAATAATAATTTACCAATAAGTGGTCTAGGATGTTTTGAATCAAATAAATAAATGTTATCATTTTTGATGACTTAGAATGTGGCTTTGCATGT
Organism: Parapsyche elsis; assembly: GCA_022651745.1. Classification (NCBI taxonomy): domain Eukaryota; kingdom Metazoa; phylum Arthropoda; class Insecta; order Trichoptera; family Hydropsychidae; genus Parapsyche; species Parapsyche elsis. The sequence continues at coordinate 2,103,509 of JAGVSN010000006.1, forward strand.
AAATTATTAAATAAAATTCATAAACTTTTTTTTTCATTGCTTCTACACTATTTATTTAAATAACAATATTTAAACTAGCGAGTACTCGTTGATAAGGTCACCGGGTGGTTATCGTGCTATGAGTGTTGTTAGTGAGGTCATGTAGACATAATTCATAAGGTTTTAAGGTCATAATAATAATAATAAAGTAATAATTCATAAGGTCATGTAAATTTGGGTTGCGTGTTTCACCTTACGTTGAAGTCTCTCCATAGAAATGCAAGCGTGGCGAGCGCAGATTCCTGGGCTTTTATTTGTAGTAATTTATTGACCAAAAACTCATTGTTCAACTATGCACAATTTATCAGTCTAAAATTAAGCCTTATACGATGTAAATAACTAAAAATAAATTATTACATCTTTAATCTAGTACTACAATCATTCTGTAAAACACCATTTAAATTCAAATTTTCCAACGTTAATTCTCAATTTTATAGGAGCGTACACAATTTACGATTTTTTTTTGTTTTCCTTTTTTACTTGTTACATACATATGTATGTATAACAATTGTATACCTGTCAACTCACGTTGAAAGAGTTTTTTATGAAAATGATATTTTTAACGCACCCTGAAAATGCAATATCTTATACAACATGAATGAATGAATATACTTCACGAATGAATTGGCGGTCGGATCTAGTGAATTGTACATATATGCGGTTACTGGATTTGTACGAGAAAAATAATGTAAATGCCGGCAACGATTTTGACCTCTCATACATAAATCTTTCGATACAAACCCTAAAGAGTGATTTACAACTATTTAATAGCATCATCGATTATACGAACAAGAAAACGGGAGCAATCTGAAAAAAAATAGTGAAACCGTAGCCCAGGGGACTCGAAACATTATTGAAATTGAATCGTTACAACAAAATTTAAATCAAATGTTCTAAGAAAACGAAACAATATTTATTTAATTAAAATAAATTTCCGTTTCGAAATCTTTGAAATATCAAAGTGAAAGGATTCCTTTATGTTGTAAGAGATGTTTACAATGCTTTTCTTGTTTGTCATACTATCGCATCGTGAGATACGATACTTCCGGTCCATATAACAAATAAATTTGACGCCTGAAGCGCATATCCTTTCGAGAGCGATGAAATCGATTATGTCATGGACAACTTGAACGTTCAATATTCGCGTTGAATTTTCAAACTTAATTATTCAAAAATTTAAGATACTTGATAAATTTCTCTGAAAATATTTCACTCATATTGCCTCTTGACTGAATATGTCTACCTATACAATGATACATGACTTCATATGAAATTTTGCTTCACAGCATAATATTAAAAGTTGGGCCGTAGTTTAAAAAGTTTTATTTCGCAATAATCGCCTGAAACGTTGAAAAATAAATAAAAAGATTTTCGCTACGGTGGAAATTGGCACACTCGTGTGAAGGACGCCATAAAAAGTTAGTACGTATACGCCATACGCGATTTGTTGCCGAACAAAGTTAACTACTTCAGCTATATGTGGTCAGACACCAGCAACATTTCACCAACTTTCAGCTGATATATCGAGTGAACATGGCCGCTTCAGTTCTAAACCTCACCGTTTATAATATACATATATCGTGCAATCGATACTATTTCAACATCAGCTGAACTTCTTCATACACCAGTTCGTGACGACGTTATTAAGTTTTTGATAACGTCGTCTTGTTTCAACTGAAGATTAATTATAAGGGTACGATGTCCTCGTTAGAACTCCCCCTCTACTCGTTTCAGCGAACGTTCTCATCTTACAACAAAAACTAGTAGCGTTTTATGAAGTATGACATGCGAAATTCCACGTCGCCATTGTTATCCAGATAACGTCTCCACGCTTCATCAATTATCTTTGATTGAAGAGGATGAATTCTTAAACAGTCCTATTTGTAGTAAAAGGTAAACCCGTTACATTATTTAGTAACCTATTCCTGTACGTTTGTTCAAACACCTTGAACTGCTCTATAGGGAAATATGTTTGTAGAAATTCTTTTGTTTGACGAACGAAAAAATATCAGCATTTTCGTGTATTTGTTTCGTTCGCTGCAATTTCACAATATTAGACTATTTTTATTCATTACAGAGCGTGGATTGTACTTGGGTGCACCTTGCGAATTTACTTGCAACGTGAAGCTTCGCCACGTATTTTGTGATCCCATATCTGGGTATTGCGAATGCGAAAAAAAATATCCAGTTAAATTAGGACCTACTAAAGGATGTGCAAAGCGTAAGTATACATACGGAATGGTTAATATTTCAGTTTTGAATTATTTTAAGCACTTAATCTTAACATATTAACTAAAAAAATAAATGGAATGAATGCTTATAATGATTGTGTATTTGTTGCAGCGAAAAGTCTCGGCGAGCAGTGCTTTTACAGGCAAACGTGCAAATTTTTAGATCCACACGCGTCTTGCGTTCAAGTAAACCATAATGCAATTTGCCAATGCGATAACGGCTACCATAGTGTATCATATACGAGACCAGTTAAAAAAGTATTTTGTACTGAAGGTAACACAATCAGAAATGCTATAAAATAAACATTAGTTCTAATATTATGCTATTTTTTTGGATTATCACGGGGGATCATTAATTTTACGTTTGATTTTTTTTTTGTTTAAGATATGGCTATGTTGACAGCCGATGTGCCCACGTTATTGGGTGTTTGTTCTGGTATTGCCGTTCTAGCTGGACTTCTTTGTTTGGTGTTGCACCTCTACACAAGAGGAAGAATGCCAGACACTCGTGCGCATCATTATGCCGACGCCAACATGTCTCCACCGATGCTATTCACGAGTGAAACTGGTAATGGTCCCAACAGCCTACTTACTGTCTTGCATCTAAATTTTACATTATATGAACAAACAGACAAAATTTTTATTATTCTGCAAAAAAAAGCACATTTTAAAATTAACCCACCAGACACCGATCGATATAAAGTTACAAAACAGATGAAAATTTTTCGTTTTACTTTTTTCTTCAGAAATTTTAAGACGAATTTTTATTGATAGAAAAAAAACATTCAATATTTAATATGAAAGTGAGAGCTTCGTAAAATATGCACTTTTGTTAAATTTAATATTCGCTTATTGTCAATGTAACAATTCATTTACTTCTTCATAACATTTATGTATTCCTTTTTATCCATCATATTTCCCAAGGGTTTTTTTTTGTTAATATTTTTCATACAAAAATGAAATAAAATTTCTACAACACCTCTATTTTCGATCCGATAGGGATTTCTTGGCACGTTTGCCATACTTATAGCTAAATCTACCACTTCATTTTTTTTCACCTTTTCTTTGTATCCATCGATGATAACGCCGCACTATTCCTACTTTTCCAATTTGATCCGGAAAATCCTCCAAAGAAAATATCCAGACTAAACACCGTTCGCAGTCTAAAACTATCGTTGCACATAAAATAAAGCAATATTACAACAAGTCTCATCACAAAAGCCTTTAACGATCCTTTACCAAATCCTAAAAAAAAAAAATACTATACGTATGCATTTTCGCTGTTTTAATAGCATTTGAAGTAACTTTTCATTATTATTACCCTCGAATCAATATTCCATCCCTCTTACTCACCCCACCCCAATTGCATTTTTTTTTTGTGTTTCGTTTTATTTGCATTGACACCCGCAACGACGCGGCCATTTATTGTACGCAGAGAAAGACATTTTCATTGACGAATTAGAATACAGAAACCTCGTGCAAATTCGTAAGTGGGGTCATGTAAATTTTAACAGAAGAATAACGGTGCTATAACGCCACCTCAGCCCCCCATCCGACACCACAGGCTCACCTCTAGGTGATTAGTGCATAGTTTAAAAACGACTTAAGGCTAGTGACTGGAGATTAGTGGCCTAGGAGCCAGTGACCTAGTGGCTTAGTGGCTGGGTGGCTAGTAGCCCAGAGGCTGGGTGGCTATAAGTGGCTAGTGGCTAGTGACCTAGAAGCTTTTGGCTAGAGACCTAGTAGCTAGTGACCTAATGGCTGGGTGGCTGGGTGGCTGGTAGCCTGGAGGCTAGTGGCTAGTGGCTAGTGGCTAGTGGCTAGTGGCTAGTGGTGAGTGGCTAGCGGTGAGTGGGTGTGTGTTGCAGGTATACCATTGGCGCTGCAGGGTCTGTCGGAGTCTCGTCCAGGGTCCCGCGCTTCAGGGCGCAGCAGTATTCGGAGGACATCTCCGGGCCCCCGCGGTGCGCTGGCTGCCTCTCGAGCAGGTGCTGCGCGCGCCGCGGCCATCTTGCTTATCTCGTGCCGGCTGACCGACGAGCGCGAGCACGAGCAAGAGCACGAGCACGAACCCGCACCCGCACCCGCACCGCCATATACACACCCCTTGCCCGCGGCAGGTGATCCCAATACGTATCGACGTCGTGCGCTCGCTCTGTCTCTATCTGTGTCTCTGTGTCACTCAGTGTTTAAAACCCACGAGGGCCAAGCCCACCGCACCCCCATCGCCCATCGCCCATCTCCCAGATCGGACATTTCATGCCCATCCCCCTATCCTCTGTCGTCCCATAGCTCTCTGCTCTCTGTTTGCCTTGTCTTTCAACTTGTTTATCTAACCTCATGCAACATCTGCGTGTGTGTAGGTATGTACAAGTGTGTATGTTTTGTGTATGTTCAGGACCTGTCACAGGAAACCTGGGCCTCGCTCGTAGGTGAACAAAATTTTTCATGGGAATTTTCTCGATAGAAAAGTTTCATCGTGGAAACGCTTAAGCTGCTTAAAGGAATTGTCGGATGTAATATTTTCAAGTATCGACTTTCACGGGAACGGGGATAAGTATGTAGTATCGTCCTGTGAGAGGTCCTGTGAATGTGTACGTATGTGTGTGAACACTGTCTGATCCATTTATCGCGCAACCACAATTTCAACCCTTTCCGACCGACATAAATAATAATAAAAAATCCAATTTCCGAAACGAACTATCAGAATTAAGTTAAAACGTAATTTTTAGCATTTCTATCTGGGTAAATATGTAAATGTATCTCAAACTTTTGTTTTGGGTATCTCTTTCATATTAACACTAACCAAAACATCATAAATTAATAAGTGTGCTTTTGTTTGAGTAGAAGAAATTTATCCTTTAAAATATGTGTAGTAGACGAATCTATGATATGGAAAGGATTCTTACGCATATTTCCGTTTCCGAATAGTTATAGATATACAGAATGATTCAAAGCTCTCGGTACATATTATAAGGATGATGGGTACATAGATAATGTAGAGAAAAAAAAGTTATAGATATCAATCAATACTACATAAGACTGAAAATTAAAAATTATCTATTTGACATTTGAAAGCCTTGCTTTATAAAATAAAAGTCTAATGTACATAAATTTAATGCTAATTGTACCTAATAACGCCTAATTTCTACCCTTATATTCATTGCTCATATGATTTTTTCTCCAGATAATCTCTCTTATCATTCCTTAAAATTTTCGCTTTACAAAGCTTTCAAATTGTATTAAAGTGTTGAAATTGAATGAAGTTCAACAGTGGAAATTTTAAACGTAAGCATGTGCGCTTATTGTCGTATTGTGACCGTTAGATGAGAGCTTATTGTGTCGCTTATCTACGCTATTTGCAAATAAAAACTATTAACCCTAGTGTTTTTGTACACAGGGCGTATATTTCTAAGGTTGCACGCTAAATGGAAATATCGATAAATCTTATGAAAATAATTATAAGAATGTTTGTAAATGGTTTTCGTGTTATAATCAGTGATGCACAAGAACAGATTTGGTATTGAAATTATTTAACTACCTTTTATATTACATATAATTGTTTCTACGTCAGAGTTTAAATAAAGTTGTAATCAGAAAACATCAGTGACATAACTTATGGTCTCCATTATTTCAGTTAATTCAGTCAGTTGACCAAGCCAAGATTATTATTTTAACATTGCTGATTATAACTGAATGATGTTGTCAAATTTATATCAAACTTCATTCGATCATTTTCATAATACAAAACCATTTTCATTTCACATTATTAAAAAATTTAAAAATAATAATAATAAAGAAAGTAAATATGTACATATATAGAACACAAACTTTTCGAAATGGAAATTATTTGTTATTCATTATAAAATTTAATCACCTTAAATTTGAAAAATTTTGAGAATATTGTACTACACTACTTTTAATATAGGAGCAGTTTTATTCTGTTTTATCCCTTATTCCTTTTAAAAAACATACATGTATAAATAATCCTTACACATTCAAATAGCTAATGGCATTGGAGAAAAGCAAGATGGCCGATGCCCACATTTGTATTTTAATATTTTTCTATAGTATTTTTCACAAATTCACTTTACATTTTTTATTAATATCTCAAATAGACACATGCGCACAACAGCCAAATAATTGTATAACATTTATTAAGCTTAACCAAGCTTATTTAAAAGAAAATCATATAAAACACCAATCATTTTTTGATATCATTGCTTTTTCTTCAAGCATATCATTTCCATCTGTATTTTAACAAATCGCAACGCTTGTGCACATTGTTTTTATAAGTAGATCGTTTTGTATACGCATTATTTAACATAATTATGTTTGTAATCTGCACTTTTAACACGTTATTAATGTTTATTATGTCTATTTAAAAAAAATAATTTTAATTGTTGCTATTATTCACATTTGAATGGCTTGAATGTTTTTAGCTAAAGAATAGGTCAATTGAAACCTTCCTTTATACTGGATGCGTTTTAGCTAATTAAATTATTGACATAACTAGGGTGTTGGTGTAAATGTATGAAAACTGTACAATTGTACATCAAAGCTTACCGTCAAAACATTTTTTAGGGATGCTTAATTTTTTGCTTCAATTATATTTTCTCTTAATTTAATAATTTATTATGTAAAGAGTTCGTTTGGAATAAGCGTCATTGTCCTAATATATGTATGTATGTACATACATATCTACATGTTTAGATAATAAAATGACATTATTTGCTTCAATTGCTTACATAAAATCAACCAACTAATTTGACTACACAAGTATTAATTCACACAGAAATTTTACGCTTCCCTTATCCGAAAGGACTCTTAATACATATGAATGTATTAAGAGTACATATGTACATACATACATACTATAACTGAACAAATAAATATGTATGTACCACTAAGAAATGGAAATCTTAGACAGCATAACACATAATCATTTAATACAGAATTATTATCTATTTATACATAAAAATCACATAATTTCATTTTAAAAATAGGTACACCGAGTCAGATACATAATTACATCGGATTCATCAAAAACACTTCTATCTAATTTTATTAATTTCTTATACATTACTGATAATATTTATATTTTGAATTTTATGCAAAAAAAAAAAAGAAAATTTATATATTTTATTTAATTTATAATAAAAAAATTCCATTTTAACATGATAAAATATAAATTTATTTAAAAAATTATTTTGTATATCTACTGAAAATTTGCTTCACAATTACATACTTTATTTTAATTTGTAATCAGTTGAAATTTTTTTATCTACATATTTAAAATTAGGATAAAGTAAAACTTCAGGTAACTAGTAATTACTCAGATTATTTTTTCTTACACACATTTTTGAGTTTCATTTGCAACACAACTTTCACTCTATTTGATTATTTATCGACCACAGTATAATGTACAATATATAGGACCATTAATTTTGAATTTCAATTTTTATTTTGTACATTAGTAGTATTTACCACACTTATAAGTAGGTAGTATTTTTCGTTTCAATATTTAGAACATATATACATACTTTATGAGTAACAACAATTATTTATCTACATATGTATTCAAAAATTATAATAAAATTAAACTTGCATTTTGAAACCAGGTTCAAGACGATCAAGTTTAGCTTCGATTCAAAGTACTTCGTCGTCAGTAAGAAGCTATAGCATGAAGAGATTTGAAAAAGAAAGGGAACAGAAGGAAAAAAGACAACAAATGCAAATGAGATTAGCCCAACTACACGCTAACATGACCGGTGAGTCAAAGAATCCTCCGATGCCGAGTCCCAGAACACCAAACTCTACAGATGGCTTGCTACCATCTGTGCATGAGGGAGGAGAGGTAATATTACAAAGAAAATGCAATTTTAAATATCGAAATTTGCTAATTATAATAATTAATGCATTTTTATAACTACAAATATAATATAAAAATTCATTTTAACATTTTAGCTCTCTTTGTCACAATCTCCCGGCTTAACAAATTGTGGATCTTCAAGCCTGGATGGTATCATAGGTCCATGTTCATCATCAGGAACTTCTTACTGACAACTACAGAAATTATCACAATATCGCCTTACCTTGAATTTTGTAAAATTGTTAACAATATGAATATTAAGTTTCAAAATTATTACCGAACCGATACAAATTCATCATCTTCTTTCATAAAATTTAAATTTATTATTTATAAGGTCATCCATAAATGACGTCACACGATTATGAGTATTTTTAACCCACCCCCATTGTCACATTTCGTCACAAAATCTTTTACCCCTCTGTCTAAATTACGTCACATTTTTTGAACCAACCCCCCCCCCCCCATATAATTTTCAAAATAAGTTTTTTGTTAAGAAAATCAAAAATGGGAAATCACAAATATAAATCAATATTTTATTCTCAGAAAAAAAAAATTATTTATATTTTGTTGGTTTTATGAGACCACATTTGCTACAACTTTGTTACAAATCATCACATTATATCAGACCCCCCCCCCCTCATTAGGGCGTGACGTAATTTATGGACAACCCCTAAGTGCATGTATAATTATTCTATTGTACATAATTATATAGTTTGCGGATACATAAATCACCATCAGCACAGATGACGATAAAATGGAATGGATTCTTTCGGTATTAAGTATTTTTCTGGAATGGATTGAAATGGATTATTTATTTATATAGAACCATATCTCAAAATGCTTCCACAATAGGATATATGATTCGTTTTATTTATACCATTCAACGTAATTATACAGTATGTAGTGTAATTTGCACTTCTCGGGCTTAAGTGCGGATAAAAAAGTTTAAGAACCTAATTGCACATAATATTGATTGTACAAGAATATTTTCCTTGCACATAATCAAACTTATTGAAAGGAAGAAAAAGAGCTTCTATGTACATCGTTCCACCATTACATCAATATTATTTTCATTGCATATGTGCATTAATATTTAAAATGCATGTTCATAAATAAAATCATTTATATTAAATATTCATATATAATCATTTGTAGCAGAGACTGGTTTGGTGACATTCGGCAACTTTCAATGTTCCAGGAATATAATATACATAGATATATAGATATCCGGGAATACATATACTATACTATACCTATATGATAAGATACAACGAAAAACAAGAAAAGGGGATAGCTAGTTCTATTAAACTTATTTTACTTCAATTTCCAAATGTCATTTAGTCATTGTAATTAACAATAAAGCCCATTCATCTTATATCTCTGAAACCTGTTACAATATGAACACCAGTCTCCAAAACTTACTACTTAAGTGAAACTAATTTACTCGATAAAACATATTCTCCTGAATAAATTATGTCCCAAATACTTAAATATTTCGTGAAACCTAACTCCATTCCATTTGCAATTTTCAAATGTTAACTTATGAATGTATATAGACTATTAAATATTTTATAATTCATAAAGAAGAAATATAAATTTCAGTTTTAATTTTTAAATTATAATGATCGTTACCTAAAATTATTTATTTATTTGCCCATTCAATTCCTACGAAATCCCATCATACAAAAAAATATTTTCACCTTTTCATTTGTCTTAGAGAATTAATTATTATGTTTCAATGCTCTCAACATCTTTGATAACAATTTGAATAACGAACTTATGTAATCTCATTCGGATTCCATCTTACATTGGGTTTGTTATGTTTGCAAAAAAATTCCTAGCTGCACAAACATTGCAGTGAACTGACTAGTTGTAACAATGATGAAGCTAAACTGCGGCCTACATCAAATTATTATTATAAAGAACTGCGAGGTTATATTAACATTTTTATACTGTATACAAATAAGTGTTTTGTGTATTAAAAGTTTTCACGCGTGCTTAGTGTTTAAATTGATGTTGAAGAAATCCGTGTACAAATACAAAGATTCATCTCTTATTTATTCAATACATATCTTTTTATTATTTACTATTAAGAATATCAAATTGGTGTACCTGATTTAAAACTTGGAAGTTTTAAATTCTCTTCCAAAGTAAATTTGTTGTAAGAAAAGCATTTAAACTCAAAGTCATTATCAATATATAAATGTATTTTATCTTTAATTTTAAAAGTTATGTCTTAGTGCAACTTTATTGTAATTTTTGCCAATTTTCCTAGTTTCATTGTATACAGTAAAATCAAATTGTATCTTAGTAGTTAGTGCAAACTTGAAGCATTGATATGTATTACTTATATCCATGTACATACATATATATTAGAGAAAGTGTATATTATATTTTCAATAGAAACCCTATCCCAAATATGTATTACACCTTAAACCCTTGTTCGCCTGTGAATATGAGACTTAGATTTGTAAAACGTTATGCTTTGTTAAATATAAATAATTGAACAAACCAATACTTATTATTTCACGTTTCAGTATAATGAAATTCGTAGTAATTATTTTCAATGATTAATCAATTCCATTGTTAGTTTTAATTGACAACCCCCTGGAAAAATGTAATGAACAAATTGAATGAAAAATTTCTCTTGTAATGAACAAATTAAATGAAAAATTCCGTATGCAATGAATATATTGAATGAAAAATTCTTTATGGCAAAATTCTATATATTACAAAATTAATTGTAACCTAAATAATATTTTAAGTATAACTTTTTTCCAACTAGACAATTTGATATTATTAGACATGGAAGGATAGGAACAAAGGATTTAAAAATTAAAGATTTAATTTTTTTTATATTGTTTATTGAAGTTAAAAGCTAACTATTCGGCAAAAATAAAGTTAGACCTTTGAGGAACATACGTTGTTCATAAAAAAAAAAGTGGAATTTTCAGAAATAATACTGAGCTGGGAATGAATTAGTATTTGATTGGTGTTTAATCGACTTCCTCGATTGTGGGTCCAGCACTGCCACCGCTGGGAGGAGCTCCGCCAGCACCATGCATATCTTCGAAGCCAGGTGGCATACGTCCTCCTGGACCTCCAGGCATACCACCAGCACCCTGGAACATCTTTGTGATGATTGGCTCGCATACAGATTCTAATTCCTTCTTCTTGTGATCATACTCCTCCTTTTCAGCGAGTTGGTTAGAATCCAACCACTTGATGGTTTCATTGCATTTTTCCATGATGGTATTCTTTTCAGCTTCAGTGATCTTGCCCTTGACTTTGTCATCTTCCATTGTAGACTTCATGTTGAAGCAGTAAGACTCCAAATTATTCTTAGAAGTAATGGTGCTCTTTTGCTTCTCATCTTCACTTCGGTACTTTTCAGCTTCATTGACCATGCGCTCAATGTCTTCCTTTGACAATCGACCTTTATCATTTGTAATTGTGATCTTATTCTCCTTGTTTGTGGTCTTCTCAAGGGCAGATACATTCAAGATACCGTTAGCGTCGATGTCGAAGGTAACCTCAATTTGAGGTACACCACGGGGCGCTGGGGGGATACCGGTAAGCTCAAACTTTCCAAGCAGATTGTTGTCCTTGGTCATGGCACGTTCACCCTCAAATACTTGAATCAATACACCGGGTTGGTTGTCAGAGTAGGTGGTGAATGTTTGAGTTTGCTTAGTGGGAATTGTAGTATTTCTTTTGATTAAAGTGGTCATCATGCCTCCAGCAGTCTCAATACCTAAAGATAGAGGAGTGACATCCAAGAGCAGAAGATCCTGAACCTCTTCAGACTTATCACCGTGAAGAATGGCAGCCTGCACAGCAGCACCATAAGCAACAGCTTCATCAGGATTGATAGATTTGTTCAACTCCTTGCCATTGAAGAAGTCTTGCAATAATTTTTGTACTTTGGGAATCCTAGTGGAACCACCGACTAAAACGATGTCATGTACTTGAGCCTTGTCCATCTTTGCGTCACGCAGAGACTTCTCAACGGGTTCCATGGTCGATCTGAAGAGGTCAGCATTTAACTCTTCAAAACGCGCACGGGTGATTGAAGTGTAGAAATCAATACCCTCAAACAGAGAATCAATTTCAATACTAGCTTGGGTCGAAGATGAAAGAGTTCTCTTCGCTCTTTCGCACGAAGTTCTCAAACGTCTGAGAGCTCGCTTGTTCGAAGTGAGATCTTTCTTGTACTTCCGCTTGAATTCCTGAACAAAGTGATTCACCATACGGTTATCAAAATCTTCACCACCGAGATGGGTATCACCAGCCGTCGACTTGACTTCAAAGATACCATCTTCAATCGTTAAAATGGATACATCAAAAGTACCACCGCCGAGATCGAAGATGAGCACATTACGCTCTCCCGACGCTTTCTTGTCTAAACCGTACGCGATGGCGGCGGCGGTCGGCTCGTTGATGATTCGCAGCACGTTCAGTCCGAGATTGTCCCCGCATCTTTGGTGGCTTGTCTCTGGGAATCGTTGAAATAGGCTGGCACGGTGATGACAGCGTTTTGTACAGTCTTGCCGAGGTACGCTTCAGCGGTCTCCTTCATCTTGGTGAGGACCATCGAACTCACCTCCTCCGGGAAGAAAGTTTTATCTTCGCCCTTATAGTTAACTTTAATCTTAGGTTTTGTTGCATCATCGATGACTTCAAACGGCCAATGTTTCATGTCCGCCTGGACAGTGGCGTCTTCGAACTTACGACCGATGAGTCGTTTGGCATCTGCAAACAAACGCAAATAGGTCAAAAATTGCACATCGCAACGGCGACTCGAGCGTCTCCGCGCACAATTAAAAACCTCAGATTTGCAATTGTGATCACGGAAAATCAGAAACTCTAGTCTATGTTTGTTGTCATCATGATAAAAATATAGTACACATATAAAAAGCGTAACTTGTCGGTTGCCGCGTGAGACACTTACCGAAGATCGTATTATTAGGGTTCATGGCAACTTGGTTCTTGGCGGCGTCTCCGATGAGACGCTCGGTATCAGTGAACGCCACGTATGATGGCGTGGTGCGGTTGCCCTGGTCATTGGCGATAATTTCGACCTTTCCATGTTGGAATACACCAACGCAGGAATATGTGGTGCCTAAATCAATACCGATCGCTGGTGCTTTGGCCATCTGAAATCAAAAAGAACAAACAATGAGCATTGAGTGCGGTGACGACATCGGAAACGTGACTCGGCCAAACAGGGAAACCGCCGATATACTTTTTTTTCCTTATCAGCAACACCGATAAGGCCTATCGGCAATCAACGCGATCTAGGAATAGCTCAACCGCCATGTTCTACGGTTACCAAGCCTGGGGGGGGGGTGGTGGAGGGGGGGGGAAAGAAACTACCAGAAAAAGACCACGTGACGTCATAAGCGCGCCAAAAGGTTAACCGCCCCAACATGGCCGCCGCGCGGATCGATACTTCGCGCGCATTTGTCCGAAAGGCTATATAGCGCATGACTATCGACCCAAATGCTACAAGCTAAATGCGAGACGCCATTGTGAGGCGACCGTGTTGAACAAAGCGCGTGTTCGATCGCTCAACACGTGTTCGAAAGTTCTGGAAGCGGCAAGATGGCGGCCGAAAAAGTTCCCGCTCGCTGATTGGTCGACGAGGCGCGTCACCTCAGATTCGTTTTTGAATTAGCATCAGAATGCAAGATTGCCGTAATCGATTCATTGCAGTACAAAGGAAGCATTGTGATCCTGTAGGAAGATTGGTGGTGAAACTTTCGAGGCACGTGGGTCCTTACGCCAGACACGTGGTCGGGTCGTAATAAATTCTCCGATGTATCTAACGTTACGCGAATCGCGAATCTCGAATCGAATGGTGTGTGTATTATAGTGTGGTGGTTTGTTGGTGTTGTATACTAACTTTTAGCAAGGCAGTTGTGTTTCGCTGATAGAGAAGCTGACAACTCTAAAGCGCAGCCTTTCACGTGGATATCTGGCCGTGGACTAAAACGTCCGGTGTCGCTCCAGTGTTTATATAGACGCAGTGACGTCACGCGTTCCAGAACTTTCTGTGTGCGCGCACACGGTCATAGAACGTTCTCGTCACTTCTAAATGACCCATACACGCATTGCATTCTCGTTGAAATTTTTACGGCAATAAAGTTTTATTTAAACGTTTTATTACTGATTGTAGGGCATTTACAATTGATACACGTTTACACGATGTGTCCGGTGATCCCGTTCCGTCTCCGGTTTCGGTTCAAACCGACGTGTAAGCGAAAAATGGTTTTCGTTTACGAAACACGTGCGCGCTTATCGGACAGCTCGACGGAGCCGGAGACGGAACGGATCATTGGATGGATCGTGTAAATAGGCCTCCCTCGGTGAAATAGTAAATTCTCAGTACTTGTAATAAATTTCAACTTCAATAGATACATATTAATAAAGATTTAATAGAAGTATACGAAATAAGTAATAATCATTATAAATGTCCAATGAAAAACCTCCTCGTGTTTCAATGAAAACGTACATAAAACAAAATTGTCAGAGACTCGTTATTTTCAAATAGTGGTTGAAGTTTGCAGCCGCTAGATCAGCTAAATCAGCTAAATTCTTATTTGGAAAATATAAAGCTCTTTGAAAATCATCTCGACAAGTTTTCGAATATTAATGGGTTATTGTAAACCTTCAAATAAGTTATACATACACAGTTAAATTAATAAAAATTGTATGTACATAAAATGTGTAATAGACCACTGCAATGTGCTCCATCGGCTACCCGTCTATTTTAAATAAATAAAATATTAAATTTTAAACGTTCAAAAAGTTATTAAAATTAATGCTTTTGCTTGACATACACTTTAATGTAAAAATATGATGTCCCAAGCTATGCACATTTGTGCGCAAATGCGAAAAATGCACAGCTAAGTCTATTTCCGTTAGAAATTTTACCTATCAAGCAAAAAAAATTGTACCTGCATAGGTCTACGTGGTAAAATGAAAGAGAATAGAATTTTTTTTGCTTGCGATTTAGTCTTTTGTAATCTTTTCCGTTTTAACCGGCATACATTTTTTTTTGACGTTGATGTCGATTGAGTATTGTCTGAACTCTGAATATATATATAATACATACATACAAGTGAAGTACAAGGAAAATAAAGCAATAAATATTGATATTGACATTTTTTGGATTTACATATTCTATTCGCAGAAACACTATCAAAGTATGAACGTGTATGGACATATTATGCTCCAGGTTGAATGACAATTTTATTGAAATGATGCCATCCAGAGGCTTCCAAATTCATAATATGAAAAATAAATTAGTATATACCATTAAAATGAGTACCTATATGTGTACATATTAGGTTGATAGGATGGTAATTTCCGTTTTTATAGTAGATATTATGTACATACAAAAAAATAGGTTATCGGTTATCCTCCAAAGTTCGTTCGCACAAAAAAAATTGTAAATTGCGCTGGGTTGATATCTGTCAACTTAATGGCGTTTTGTTTTCATATACTGTTTGGAGATTGTTGCTTTAGTTCTAAAAACTCATTCGAAAGATTAAAACGTGCTGTTTGTTGTGGAAAATACCCTTCAAAATGGAACCAAACAAAATTCACTATCGTCATATCTTACTCTATTTTTTCCAAAAAGGAGAAAATGCGGCACAGGCCACAAAAAACATCGTCAGTGTTTATGGAGAAAGATCAATGACGCCAAGAACTGCACAAGCATGGTTTAAAAGATTTCGAAATGGTGATTTTTCCATCGAAGATAAGAATCGTCAAGGAAGACCATCAGAGTTGGACAATGATGTTTTAAAGACATTGATTGAAAGTGATCCGACATTATCGGTGGAAATAATAGCTTCAAAACTCGGATCAACACATTCTACTGTTCATCGTCACCTGATATCCATTGGGAAAGTGTGGAAATTCAATCGATGGGTTTAAGGGTATATTAAAAAATACCACGAAACCTTCCCTTTAATGTTTCTTAACTCAAAATGACAAATTTTGTTCTTGCAGATTTGTTTTAATGTGTGACTCACTGTTTGGAGAATACGTATGCAACAGAGTAGAACGAATCCTATAACTCAACATAATTTCAATTCTAATGACTCAGTATGTATGATGAAAGCATTTTCTTTACCTCATTAGCATTCATTATTCCATTGTGTTTCTTGTTCTTCCAGAAACAAGAGGTAAAAAAGGAGAATAAATCAAACAAGGAAACAAAAAAATCAAAGGATAAAATCTCGTTTAAATAAGTATGTAGATATGTGCATTACATAGTACATATATTATATTACACGTGGAATTCTACAACATTTAGATTGAGAAATTTGAGCAAACCTCTGCAATATATTTGTTATCTTATCTCACTCGATTCAATAGTTCACTGAAATGATGCAAGAATATTACATTTCCGCAGTAACAAGATATCTAATAGCAAGCAAGAATATATGAGAAACCTCCAGAACAAATAATCAATATCTCTAGAGATTTTTTTCATGAGTTCCATCAATTTATCGCATTTCATAGATTTCATTTGAATAAGAAAAAATAATTATAACAAACAATTTATTATACAATTCAAATAAATAACAATAATTTTTTATCATTGTGTAAAAATAATACATAAAAATATAACAAAAAAATAATTGCAAATTTTAATGTGACAAATATTGCATTGTAACTAATTACATTACTGACTACCTAAAAATATGTTTCAACATACAAATTCGCACAAAGATAATGATTATTCTTAAACAATAAATGAACTACTCCAAAAATTAATGCTATAATTTATTGAAGTACGATTGGTAAACCATTCCCATTGAGCTAGTGGCAAACCATATGAAACAACTCCACCAAGTTGCAAAACCCAATAGTCCTCGAAATACATCTGTAGTAAACACCTAAAATCAATGTGAAACACAACAAATATTTAGTCACAAGTTAGAATTACTGACAAAAATGAATACGATGATTACAAACCGATTTAAGATTTTCCATTGCTAAATGAAAATGCTGCACCGACTGCATTAGCGTTTGATCATCCGTAGTTCCATCTGAATTGAGTATTGTTGGATCACCCGGGGCATCCAGACCACATTCATCAGATCCAAGTTCATCAAAGAAGAGACCTTTCCACGTGTACCCTCCCAGCGTTTTGAACATTAACGCAAAATAGAGACACATAATGAGTGGAGCAACATATTGCAACGTAACAACGCACAAGTAATAAAATACAGCAGCAATCTATAACACATATAATGTTACATTTAAGTGTGAAAATATGGTAAGATTGAATATAAATAGCACAAAGTAATAAATAATACCTTCTTTTGTAAATCTAAATTTGTGATTCTTCCAGCTTCTTTTTTTTGTTCTTCAATTCGATTATATGCCATATTTAAATATGCCTGAAGATACAAGGGCATTAAGGCGATGCGCAGAGCAACGGTAAATGCTACTAATATGAAACGAAGACTATCAAAACCACTTTCGGTCATACTGAAAGAATTTTTTTTAAATATGAATACACGTTTTAGAATATGAATAAGGTCGGAAATTGACAATAATTTATCTAACAGTGGTTGTTGCATTCCTGCAAACATTTTACTAGTCAGATGATCTCTAGTGATGGGTTTGATCCACAGCGTTACCAGTATGAATGGTAAAATAAAGCTGATGTTTAATAAAAGTTGTAGCATTTTATTTTCCTTGCAATAGCTGAAATTATAAACGAGTCATAATCATATGAAACTAGTTAGAATATTAAAAAAAAATAAATGAAACGAATGTTACTTTAATGAATCCCAATGCATTCGAGCGATCCTAAGTCCGGGAAATGTGAATAGACATCCCATTACACCGCACCAAACAGCCATAAAGAATTTAATCACAAGCTTAGAAGCAGGCCCACTGTAAAAAAATTACACAAATCATTGCGATAGTCTAATTAGATGATTTTAATTTCTCGTATGTGTACGAACCTTGATGACAAGCCTTGGTTGTTTAAAAATATCGAAGCACTTTCATTGAAACTCGTATAAGCTTTCTCTAATCCGACTTCGAGTGTCTGTTCATCGACTATCATAACCATCATAGCCAAAAGCAAATAGGCACAACCTGATACTATACACGTTGAACGTTCTCCAATGGATTCTTGACTTGAAAAATATTGCAGCGTGAGTGTAATTAAAACTTTACTGTAATTTTGTTAAGGAAATGTGTGACTAAAAGTTTTCAAATTAATAAATGGTATCTATGTATATTACACAGGCCTACAAATTTCAAATTTGTGAACGTTGATTTCATTTTGATCCCTTCTCCTCTATAGTGCCCAAAAGAGGTCACTCTTAGGGCAGGTTCGCACAACAAGGTTTTACGTTTTAATAGCCCGAGCCCTCGTTTTTGCTTTGCTTTCACATTTTATGGTTTATGGACGGTAAATATAGACGGGCTGGCAAAATACCAGCCCCTTGTAATGGGTGACGAAACTCGACTGATGATTTTTCGTAAAAACTAGTGAAGGAAGCATAGATTTCAGGTAGCAGCGTGGGTGGTCCCCGGAAAAGGAGCCGTCGCTCCAGTGGCAAGTACGGGCTGTAAACGGCGACCGTAGCCGTATCGCGGCCAAAACTTGACCATGGGAATATCCTCATCCAAAACAATGTATCACTGGAGTTACCCGGTTTATACCGGGAAAAAACGTGCCGTAAAACCACATCGTGCGAAGCCGGCCTAACGGAGAAGGCTCTTGCAAGTAATTATTTTTTTAACGCGCACGAGGATCATGGGTCTCAATCACTCGTGATGGCTGAACGGCAGCAAAAAAAAAAGTTTATGTGATTATACATGTAAATACACACCTACATATTATGTAAAATTATTATTTTTCGAGAAATTCAATTATTGAATTTTGCTTATGGGTTACCTATCCATTTTGAAGCCGCCAAATCACGTATGCTATTGAGACATATAAGGTGTCACACTCTTCTAGTCTCTCAAACCACTTCATAGCAACATCTAAGCATTGAAAAGCTTCAGAATGTGTAGTACCAATCTCCTGTTCTTCTGAGGGTGAGTCAGATGTAGTCAGACCATGTCGCCGTTTAAATTTTTTGAGCCAACCTGAACTCACTTTGAAGTTTGGATCTCCATCAAATTATGTGTTAATAAATATCGCTTTTTCTTGTAATAATGGACCAGATATTGGCTGTCCAGAAGATCGCTTTTGAATGAACCACATCAAAATACACTCTTCGACTTCTTCATTTCGTGATTTTTTCATAACTTTACGCTCTCTCTTTCGTAAGACAACAACCCTGTCCTGAATCTAAACGGCTACGTAAGCTGTAGCTGCTATGAGTCAGTAGCCGTATACTGTCCATCACGTGTTATGCAAAAAATACGTATAATCCACTATTTTTGCGTGTTAAAATTATTTGTTTTGTGCAATCCAGATAATCGAGGCTCTACTGTACTTAGTTTTGGCTACTGACCTAAGCAACTCCACCACGATTCATTGTATTAGAGTAGGTAGACGACCTTTTTTTTGCATAGTCCTACTCCAATACAATGAATTTGAGCAAAAAAGGGTCGAAAATGTGGTGGTATATCAGTGTAGTTGGGGGGTCTAGTTTTAGCCTTACCTTGCAAGAACAAAAATAGCAGTCACCGTGAAAAGACCTTACGTGATGGATAAAAACTAACATCATATTCGTGATCAGCGCACCCAAATTAGTGAATAACCCAAATCAAACTTAAAACAACGAAGGACATGTCAGCCTGTGTTATTAATATGCAGTTCTGATGGAAAACTTAAAGGATACAATGAAAATCCTAGCACCAGCAAACACCACATCATACTAAGATTGAGTTCATCCTTAAGTGGAAAGAAATTGATATAAACCTGAAAAAAATTAATTCAGATGTAATAAATTCATTCAATAATAAATAAATGAATAAAATTTTCAATACTGGTACCAACTTCTGTAAGTGAATACACAATAGCCGTATAAAGTGAAAAATCAACGAGCCATTGATACTCAGCATAGTATCTAAGGTGAATGACATCTAATGGTGAAACTTTTGCAGTATCCAATTGAATGTCGAGACTACGATAAACGTGAAACGTTTCTGCTTTTCCGTTTGGTTCAGATCCTTTGTGAGACTTTTTCGGTTTTCCTTTCTCCTTCGGAACACCGGCCAGTGTTTTCAATTCATCGTCTGTCGGATATAAATATCTAAAGAGACCCGTCGAACACAGCAACCATCTAGCAAAAGAATAATGAGATCCAAGTTTTTGAATTACGGACACCATCACCAATGTGATGACCAGTTGAGCTCCGAGGAGTGCCTGAAGAAGAAATAAACTACAATTAGTTTGTATAATACATGTAATACAACTTTACAAAACAATACATCTGAATTAACTAGGCCAGCTTGTTACATACAGCTGCATGCTTAACTCATTAGAGCTACCATAATTGAACAAGTCTTTTTAAGCAAAAAATTGACACTAAACATACTATGTATGTATGTACATAATGTTAAAAGCATCAACTTTTTATAGGTTCGTATTTGTTGGGTCAGTAACTTTTGCGATTTTCGATCAGTTATTATAACCAAATGGCGAGTAATTTTAATAAATGGTCAGAACACACTAGCCAGTCCTTAAGTGATCGGTAAATATATTAAATGGTCAATGATCTTTTGTGAAAAAGTTACTAACAAAAATATATTTTTTACTGACTATTTTCTTGAAAAGTTACTGACCGATCAATTAGTTACCGCTTTTTTTCATATGCGACTATGCTAAAAATGAATGCACGAAAGTTTGTTGCAAACTTTTTTTATTTAAAATGAAGGATTTTTATTTTAATTAACTAATCAATGCCTATTGACAGTGCCATCGGGTGGTTACCATTTATGTACATATGTACATACATACATATGTATATATATATATATAGTGGTTTAAGTTCAATAAAAAAAAAATTGAGTTAATCGTAGTTTCTATTACAAACAGATATCTATGGTATATTTATTTTTAAAGAATTCAGTCAAGATAAAAAATGGATTTAAACTACTTTTATTTATAACGGCTCATATAGTGAAAATGTAGTAGGTAGTTGAAAAATACGGGCGCTCCACGCTATCCGTCCAAAAAATGTTTGTGTGAGTTAGTGAAGTTATGTAGTGTGAGCGCTTTGCGCAACCCGTGTCGTGTGCGTGTGCACAGCTAGGCTACCCAGCCAGTCGGTCAGGCAGATTCCTGCACTAATATATGTATATAGTAATAATTAGACCGCGAAAATTGATCTCACCAGCATTTAGAACGAGTAGGGGGAAAACCAGCTGACAGGAAATTTTTTGCAACATTTAAATTGTATCTCAAAACTTCTTAAATCTCAAGTAATTAATTGTTCGGTAAATGAAATTATGAATAGGATTTAGGATAAGACATTTCGGATATACCTCGGTCGATGTTGAACGATCACTTTCCAATTTGAAATGGATATTTAGTGAACGGCGCCAAAAATATGACTATAGAACAGAATATAACATTTTCATTCAATTTTACAAATGACTACATACCTATAAAATATTACGAAAAATTTCCCATGCGTCTCTGCCAGCTGAGCCGGTCTAGGGGATAGTGCAACCAATTCGCGCGCTCTAGTAATAACAATAGTCATATAGTCAGTTTTATGCTATTTTGCACTATAAATATGATCTTTCGTATATTGATTATTTTTGGGGTATCTTTAAATTGGCAAAGCGTTTATATATAGCAACACCACTGGGTCATCGATATTGTAAATTGAATGTCTCAAGAGGTTTCATTTACGGATTAAGCACACGTTTGAATGAGATGCACAATAAGGACATTGGTAAATTAGGGTAATCCGGGCGTGGGTGCTATAAATACAGCGGCTGCTAAATATAATCAAGCGGTTCCACTTAACCTAACTAACTTGGCCAAGACAGATGGGAGAAAATAAATGAAAAGTGAGGTGATTGACTACAACAAACCATTATGGAGCGATTCGATGGAATATGGAGTGTGGAAAATGGGGCACTGGGTATCCGAGCCGGAAGTAAACCGACCCGACCCGTTCACCCCAATACCGTCTACGCCTATAAGAAAAGGAAAATTAAGAAATGACAGCTAACAAGTGCTGCCACTATTCAATATTCAAATATGCACATGGCAATATAAAATATATAAAAAAATCCGGTGTGGAAGTTCTCTACCTTTTGACACCATTCATATTAGTTTACACTGTATAGCAGAACGGATGTTGGCGTGGCGTGATTAAACGTGTGGTAGTAGTTTAAGGATGTTATTTATTTACGGCTTTATGTACATACATATGTAGATACATTAGGAGTTTAATGAATTTTGCACGCAGTACATACATAATCATACTGTAGAAATAGTTGACAGTTATTTATACTTAGGACAATTGGTGAATATGACTGGATGTAAAGAAGAAGAAATAAAACGAAGAATGAACATGAATGAGTATGACCAAAGTGGCAGATATAGCGGAACGTGTGAAAAAGTGGCTATGGGCAGACGAGAATGGAAGAGGATTGGAGAGGCTTACATATATATATATGTATACATATATTTAAAATTCGATTTTAATTAAAGTGAAGTATGGCAGTGCTGAGTGAATTATTACGAAACGTGAGAATGATGAGTGCGTAGATAGTTGGCAATACTGCATCACTGTATACAACCTAATTATCGCGGAATAAATCACCAAGAGATAAATAATGACAATAAATAACAATGAAAAAAAAACAGATAATTTATTATTGTTGACGACATGGCGAGTCGGGGGCTGTAGCGTTTAGCAATTGTGAATAGGCTTCGATACGAGCCGGAAGGGTTTACGAGTTAATAAATACGTCCAACCAATCGTACATCGTTGTCATTTGAGATACACTGCAAAAATAAATCCTGCATCAGCTGATGTTGACCAGTGTCAGCCAGAGTCGGCGAACCACAAAACCATGCCTTAATATGTACAAAAAAAATTAGATTTTGTAAATTTTTTCAAACGATTTAAAAAGTAAACGCATGATTTGCGCATGCATTTGAATGAATAGAAAAAAATAAACAGAGATTTTTCGACATCGGCAAACGCAGTTTTGCATCTACTATGTATCCGTGTTTTGATAGCAAAAGTTCGCTAATGGCCGCAAAGTGTGTTAGTTACGGCGTCCGTACTGTCAAACGGCGAGTGATGTCAGCGCGCAGTTCGGTCGGCGATCCTGTAACGTTCGGTTATTGTAGTGGCTCTGAAGATAGCGATTACTGTTCGCCAGTCGCGTTTGCGATCGGTGGACGATCAAGATGGTGTTTGAATCGGTGGTGGCCGACGTACTCAACCGTTTCCTGGGCGATTACGTCGAAAATCTCGACAGATCGCAACTCAAAATCGGCATATGGGGAGGTATACAACAACACACACACATTACTATCCTATCTTTATTCGCACTCGACTACAACGGATTGTTTACACGCTCTCTATTTGCATGCACTATATGTCTCTTATCATTTAAAGGTGCACCTGGTCATAAATGACGATTATTTTTTTCTATACGTACATATGTGAATTTACTCGTGTGGTGATCCGATGCCCCAGTTTGTTTGGATTGTTCAATTTTTCAATTGTGTTCTATTTATTATTAGTCACTGCCCGTTGACAGTGTCATCGGGTAGTTATCGTTTATGTATATACAGTAGAACCTCGATTATCCGGACTAATTGGAAATGAGCGTAGTCCGGATAACCGAAAATCCGGATAATCGAAAAAAAATAAAAAAAATAATCAAGAGGTGAAAGAAAAATATATCTACATATTATTGTGAATGTTTTTATTGAAATATGTACACATACATACATACATAGATATAAAACTTTAATTTAAAATTATTGACAATTAAAAAATCAATGATTGATTTTTGCTTATTATTAGCTTTCCTTTTAGAAGCCGCCAAATCACGTACACTTTTGAGACATGTAAGTTGTCTTGAGTTACATTCTTCCTGTCTCTCATACCACTTCTAAACACTGAATAGCTTCAGAATGTTTAACACCAATATTTTTCTCCTCGTCGGCAATCTCCTCATTGTCTTCTTGATCTTGTTCTTCTAAAGGTGTGTCAGATATTTCCTTAATTATTTCCTCATCATTGAAAATTTAGAATCCAGGATCGTTCGCATCACAATTTAACCACTTGATGACATCTTCTTTATCGTTTTCGCTGCATATTGAAATTTTTGCTATTATATTCGTGATGTCTTCTACATTAACCGAATCAACGAGATCTGCATTACTGGAACTCACTAACGGTCTTTTCAAAAGTTTGTTCCGTGATTTTTTAATGTTGACACATTTACAGAATCCCAACTCTCTGTTGCCATGTGGCAACAGTCCTTTAAATTGATCTTCTTGTGGAAACTGATAATTGATTCTTCATTATTTTCGTCTGCTAACAATAGTCTTCGAAGGATCTGTTTTCGATATAAGCGCTTTAATGTTAACCCCCTGATCCATCGGTTGTATTAAAGATGTGACATTTGGTGGAAGAAATTTTACCACAAACATTTCATCAATCTGGTTTAAGCATTCTATTGACGGATGCGAAGGTGCATTGTCGAGTAATAACAAAATTTTTGTTGTGTTATTTCAAATAGGCCTGTATTTATTGGGTCATTAACATTTCGATTTTGACGAGTAATTTTAATAAATGGTCAGTACGTAAGTGATCGGTAAACATGTTAAATGGTCAGTAATTAATACTGAATGGTTAACTGTAAAATCGTTATTTACTGACCATTTGTGAAAAAGTTACTTATTAAATATATATTTTTTACTGACCGTTTTCTAAATATAATACTGGCTAATACTAATATTTTCTTGAAAAATTACTGACTAACTGATTAGTTGCCTTTCAAATATTTGTGCAATTTAATAAATTAAATGTATGAGTACATATGTGAAAAGAATGATGTGATGCGCGGTTGTTGCGCAGAAAACCGTCTGTCCCGAACGGAAAGGTTAACAGACTATATTCGTTTGGGGGTGGCCTCATGTGAGGGTCTTGGGGAGAAGGGTGTGGAGGTGTTTCTCCTCAAGGCGGCTTATATATATATATTTATATACATTTGATTTTTTTTCATACGTTTAATGATTTAAATACTGACCGATTAATTAGTTGCCTTTCAAATATTTGTGCAATTTAATAAATTAAATGTTTGATTATATTAAAAGAAGGTCTTTTGAAATTATTACCGAATCATAGTAAAATTATATTGATTTGAAGAAATTTATACTCTGTGATAATTCGAATTTTACGATAAATATTTCCTATTTTGTAATTTCAGGTGATGTGGTGTTGGAAAATTTAGTCCTGAAACAAAGTGCACTAGATGACCTAGATTTGCCTGTACAAACAATCTTTGGCCATTTAGGTATGTACATACATATAGATTAGTTATTTTTTACCAATTGACAAATTATAATGCTTATATTGGAAGATACATAGTATAAATTCAAAAATCGATAAATTTTATATATTTTTTTAATGCAGTCAATAAACATTTCATAAAGCACTTGTCGAATGCTATAAATGTGTGATATAATTTTATTATCTTAAGATAGTAAATTTTATATTTGCAATGTGTTAATCTATATGAAATTTTGGTCACACCTTGACATGCCAATTGACTTCTTTGCTAGGTCTGATTGATTTTAATTGATACTAATTTGGTGTGGCTCAATTGCGAATAGTTATGTGTTATTTAATTTTTCGTACGTTTTAGGCAAATTAGTTTTAAAGATACCCTGGAAAAATCTATATGGCGCATCCGTGGAAGCCTCCGTAGAAAGATTGTTTTTGTTAGTCACACCTAATAGGGAAGTAAAATTTGATCCCGAGAAAGAAGATAAGATATTACTTCAAAATAAACAAAACGAATTGCAGAGAGTGGAGGATGCTAAGAAACGAGAATCACAGAAAGGTATGGAAGTTTATTTATTGATGAATATTGAAAATTGCAAAATTTACTTATACAACCACTTTGATTTTTTTTCAGACGAACCAAAAGTAGACGATTCTTTTGTTGAAAAACTAGTGACTCAAATAATAAAAAATGTTCAATTAAACATAAAAGACATACATATAAGATATGAAGATAAAATAACCAATCCCAAATCTCCCTTCTCACTTGGCATTAGTTTGCACAATTTGTCTGTAAACACCACGGATGACAAATGGAGACAAACAATAGTAGTTGATGCTGTAACAAAAATTTTCAAGGCATGTGATTGTTATAATTGTCATGGTTGTTATCGTATTGGGCATTTATTATGCTGTTGAACTTTATTTACTTTTATTTCACAGGTATTAGATTTAGAGGGCTTGGCATTGTATTGGAATCCATCTTCTTTTTTGTATACAAATTTAACTCATGAGGAAATGCTGAGGAAATTTCAAGCAGAAATTGCTACCAAATCTTTAAAACCTGATTTTAAATACAGTAAACTAATTTAAAAATGGATTTTATTGTATAATATTTTATGCACATTTAACCAATTTCCACACTAATTACACTTGCGTGTTTTCAGTATTGGGACCAATTAATGCATCGGCAAAACTAAAACTAAATCCAAAGCCCGAACAAGATTCGCCGAAATTTATCATACCAAAATGCGTGTTAAATTTAGATATGGATCAATTAGCTATTGGTATTACCAAAGCCCAATATCAAGATATTATGAGGCTCGCCGATTCTATGGATAGAATGTCAAAGGGAACACCATACAGGTAAAGTAATTGAATGATATAAAAATATGAACTATCGGATCATATTGTATGTATTATGTTTATTTTATTAATTAATTATTTATTAGTTTACTATTTTTATAATTTTTCAGAAAATACCGCCCCCTTTTAAATTCATATAGAGGACATTTTAAAGAGTGGTGGCATTTTGCTTATACTTGTGTATTGGAAAGTGAAGTGAAACGCAAGAGGCGTAATTGGGATTGGAATCATATTTGCAACCATCGTAACATGTGTCGACAATATGCTGTAGCTTATCAAAGTAAATTACAGACAGCTAAAAATAAAATTCCGAAAGATGTTCAATGTTTGCTCGATACTTGTGAGAAGAAAATTGATCTATTCAATTTGGTGGTTATTAGGCAAAGGATAGAAATGGAGGTACGAATTTTTATTTTTATATGTAGTACTACCTTATTGAATTATAATGAATGGTAATTTATATAAATTATTTATTTATTTTAGGTGGTGAGACTAGGCAAAGCACAAGAAGAGGCAAAGAAAAGCAAAGGCTGGTTTGGTTCTTGGTGGAGTAGTAGTTCTCCTAAAGATGAAGAACTGTCTGAAACTACAGACATTAGTAAGCTGTTATTTAAGTGGTTTAGTTGAATAAATTCTAAACTCTCTTACGTTCATTACGATTATTACTTCCCTCTTTTTCAGTGAGGCAATTTGAAAAGGCTATGACACATGATGAAAAATCAAAATTGTTTCAAGCAATTGATTATCAGGAAAATTCAGCACCTACCCATTTGCCATTAGAGTTTGTAGCAACGGAATGTCACTTTTCTTTGGGTTGTTTAGTACTCTGTGTGACAGATGACCATGTCAATGTTCTTACTTCAAAATTAAATCACGTACAGGCCTCTCTAGAACAACGACCTAGTGCAAATGGTTTGAAGTTAGTATTTTTTATTTATATATACAAATATATTTGCGATAAATTATTCAACAATGCAAACTCATTGGTAGATATGTATATTTAACTTTACATTTCGTTTTCAACAGGGTGGTAGTAAGAATGCAAGAGTTCACAGTTGCTGGTTTGGAGCAAAACAATATGACTCCACGTCTTGTAACCTCTAAGCAGATAACTCCCGGCATTAGTTTGCTCGATGTGATGTTTGAAACTAATCCAATCGGTATTTTACAATAATTATTCTATTTTCAAAGTTCACAATGTATGTACATAAAATAATAAATTATAAATTAAAAATATATGTTCTATTTAGACTCTTCATGCGGTCAAAGAGTGAAGCTAGCCGCTAGACCGCTCGAAGTTGTATATGATGCACAAACAATAATTAAAATTGTTGAAATATTTAAACCGCCATCTGAGTCTTCCGCTCTATCGCAGTAAGTAAATATATTTTTTTTTTAATACTCGAATTTTGCAAATTTAATTATTTTCTGTATGTTTAGATTGCAAGCTGCAGCTGAAAGTAAACTTTCAAATCTGAAGCAAAAGTCTGCTCTCGGTCTTCAATATGCTGTCAGCCAACATTCTATAGTCGACATTGATATAGATATTTGCTCTTCCTATTTAATTCTTCCACATAGTGGTATTTACACTGGGTAAATAAATGTTAAAATTTTGTGTTTATAAAAAATACTTTCATTATTTATTTATGTTTTTAATATTTTTCATATATTTTACATCAGCAATGAGTCATGTGTCGTGGTTAACCTCGGTGCAGTGAGTGTTAAATCTGCTCCACGTTCTGATAAAGCTTTTGATGTGCATCAGCTATACAAAGCTGGTGCCGATGATGATGAAATCTTGAAACAAGCAATTTTACATTCATACGACAAATTTATTTTGAAATTAACCGATATGCAGGTAGAAATTGATGTAGTTTTTCAATATTTACATATTTCATTCCCTGTATAATTATTATTGAAATGTATTCTATTAAATTCAGGTGGTTATCGCTGGAAAAGACGAGCATTGGAAATCTTGCATAGTTCACAGTGATGTGACTTCGTTGCATTTGCTACAGCCAACTACGCTGAAAATAGAAATCGATAAATGTTTAATAACTGATGATCCGAGACTTCCTAAAATGAAAGTATTCGGACATTTGACGCAAATTGCTGTTAACGCTTCTGAAGATAGGTAATACTGATATACATTTTTAACTTGTGCATACGTAATGTATAATACATATGTTGTAATTATTTATTAACCGTTATTTTCAGACTAATGACCATGCTAGAAATTCTTGTGAGTGTTCCATTTCCGAAAGATGAACAACAACCGCTACCGTTAAAGGTTTACGATTTTTTAAATTTCCCACTTTGACTTTTGCATGTTTGTTTTATTGATGATGTTTAATGATAATGATTTTCACAGTCTGCCGAATCCAGGTCATCTAGTTTATCTTTATTGAAATACTTCGACCCTGCTGAAAATAAGAAACGCCAAGCTGAAAGAAAAATCCGACCTACAGTGCAAGATGACTTCGTACAGTTGACAGAAATTGAAGCTAATTTCATAATGGATGGTATTAAAAAATAAAAATATATTGTATATTTTATTTTGGGACTTTTGTGAATAATATTTTTTCATTTTTTTATTTAGAATTTATTCTCACAATCATGAGAAAACCAGAATCCGACGAGAAGAAATTACAGATTGAAAACCATGAAAAGTTAGCTTCTTTTGCACTAAAGGGTCTTCAACTTTGCGCTGTCCAAAAGACTCTTATGTTAGAAGCAAGCGCAAAACTTAATGGTGTAGAATTGTCATTGTATCGTAGTTCATCATCTGAGCCTTTGAAACTTGTTCATACTCCACGTTTTAGTGATGCGGATCAATATCTTTTTTCAGTCAAATATTGCAACGTAAGATTATTTAAATTTTAATAACTCAATACATACTATTATTGATAAATATTGTTAATTTCTATGTAAATTTTAGGTTGACAAAAAATGTCCTGATTTTCACGGTAAACACGGGTCTGTCGAGCAATACATTGAATTAGACTTTAGAATTTTACATTTATTACTCCATCAAGAAGGTATACGTGAATTATTGACAGTTGCCAATCAATTCCAGGTTTGCTTTTATTGTTTGTATTCTTAATTTTTCAGTGTACCTATATAATGACACTTTAATTTAAAAAGAATTTTGTTATAGACAAGACTAAATGCAGTTCAAGGTGAAAAAGACAGAATTGCAACAGCAGGCACTCCTTTATCAACTATACCAGAGGACGAAGAATTACCAATGGCAAAAGCTGCTAAAAGTAAAATACATTTTTAGAAAAGTATTTTATGAATTGATTTAAAAAAGATTTTCTACAAATGTTTTTGAATTTTAGGATCGAAAAAAAAGAAACCGACTCAAAATGAGACTATTGGTCTTAAAGTTAAAATTTTCATTGAAAAAGTTGGTGTCGAATTTGCTACAGAAACAAGATCTTTAGCAAAAGTAGCTGTATCTGGATTTAAATCCAGTTTGTCAATGAGAGAATCATACATGCAAGTCAGCGCTACTCTTCAAGATATTAAAGTCATAGATCAAAATCGAGATACAATATATACCGAGGTAAAGATATATATTTAACTGCTAGACAAGTTCTGCTAAATAATAATTTTAATATTTTAGTACGTTTTACAACACTTTTCCTTATTTTAGATCCTCTGTATAGTTGATGGAGATGCTTTAGATGTCGACATTGTAGTGTATAACACAGATATATATCCGAATGATGAAGATATATCAATTAAAGCCAGAATTAGTTGCATGCGAATAGTTTTTCTCAACTGGTTTGTTTCTTCAATGTTGGTTAGTATAGTTTTATTTTATTTTTATGTTTAATTTCAGTTAATATGGAAAAAGAAATTTAATTTCTTATCCATTACCTTTTATTTCAGAATTTCCTCAATAATTTTCAAACGGCACAACAAGCGATTAAAGATGCATCGGCGATGGCTGCAGAATCTGCCAAAGCAAATGTCCAAAATGCTTATGAAAAGGCAACCAAAGTTGCAATATTTGTTAGCTTGAAAGCTCCCATTGTTATTGCTCCAGAGAATTCAAAAAGTCCTTATGCTGTTATGGTTGATTTTGGAAACATAACTCTCAAAAATAAATTTATTAACATTGATGTTGATGTAAGTTTTTTTTATATTTTTAATCATATATTATGTATATTTTTTTTTTTTTATTTATAATTTTTCAGAAAAAAATGGAAGTAGTCGTGGATGAACTTACTTTAGCTTTAGAAAATTTGAAATTATCCCGTGTTAAATTAACTCCCTACATGGACAAAATTAGTAATGAAAAGATGTTACTACAGCCAACCTCATTCAATTTGATAGTGAAAAGAAATTTAACAGCATGGTATGATAAATTACCTGATATTGAGATGTCCGGAAGACTAAAAGCCATAACAGTATGTCTCATTGTGTTGAATATGTATTTTGGGATTTATTTTTAACTGCATACTGCTACATTGTACATTTTCTTTTTTTTTTTTCTAATTAGGTTATAATAGGAAGTGAAGACCTTAAGATGGTCATGAAAATTCTATCTGAAAATTTAACCGAAGGATCACCACAAGAAGTGCCTCCTAGTACTGCTCAGAGACCACAATTAAAAACCAGTATGAGTATTGATTCGAGGTCTTCGGTTTTAAAAAAATCCGAAGTGGCTGTTCATATGGCTAAGCTAAAAGATGTTCCTGAAACTTCAGTTGTTCCTAAAACAATAATTAAATTCACTTTCACCATGGATAGCTTGACAATTGAAATGATGAACAAAGCATCAGAAAATGTAAGAATTTGAATTGTCAATAATGAGATCAATGAATTTCATACAATCCATCTAATTCATTTTTTTTATGATTTTAGAATCAAATTTTATCACCATTTGGCAGTACCGAAGAAGTTGGTTTAGCTAGATTTAGCTTGTTGCTTTTATCTGTGAAAGGTAAAATGCTTTCAAATAATTGCTTGCAAACATCTTTACTCCTTGTGGATTGTGTGCTTGACGACACCAGACCCAGTCGTAAATCTAAATTGACCAGGTTTATGCAACGAAAAACTGAATTTGGAAGTGACAATGTTAGCAACTTATCATCCGAGTCACCTGAAAAATTAAGGAGTATGATAGATATAACATTTACTCAAAAACAGGATGACACTTTTCGTAAGCTTTTATCTTTTTGATAAATAATTTTTATTTACAATATTTTTTTATTGATTTTTTTAACCGTAAGTATTTTGTTTTCAGTGGATGTTCGCATTTTTAGCTTCAGTTTAATTTTATCAATGGATTTTATGATGAGAATTAGTGATTTCGTAACAAGTGGATTGGCAGCCGTAAGCTCTGAAGCCTCGGTGCAAACTGATCCTAATAAAGCGTACAGTACAGAGGTTGCTATACATACTAAACCAAGTGATTCAAAGATGGTAATTGATGAAATATATTTAATATTGATATGTTATACAAGTATGTAACAATAATTTTTTTTTATTTAAGGTTTCTCGCAAGGTATCTAAAATTAGTCAAGAACCGTTGAAACCTCAAATCGAAGATAAACCCAAAGGAATGACAACTGTTAATTTAAAAGTTGAAAAACCTGATATCATTTTGGTCGAATCTATGGATAATAAAGACTGTCAAGCCCTTGTTCTTAATGTGAGTATT
Organism: Parapsyche elsis; assembly: GCA_022651745.1. Lineage (NCBI taxonomy): Eukaryota > Metazoa > Arthropoda > Insecta > Trichoptera > Hydropsychidae > Parapsyche > Parapsyche elsis. The sequence goes on from JAGVSN010000006.1 coordinate 2,136,176, forward strand.
TATTTATAAATGCTTAATGGACTTTATATATATATGTAGTTCTGGTTTTATCTTTTGTATGGTTTCATTTGTAAAAAATTATGTCCATTAGTTGTTTGCCTTTTATATTATTTTAATTATCCCAATGTAAAACTAATGATTTTTATTTCAGAATGAAATTGAATTTAAAATGAGGATGACCGATGATCAGAAAGTAATGAGTGGTTCTATAAAGCAGCTACAGTTGTTTACGTGTAAATATTCAAAGCTGGGTAAACGCGACAGTGGACGTTACTCTGTATTAGTGCCTTGTGATTTAACCTTAGCTGCATCAACTCCTTTAAACTCAGGCTGGCATGTGGATTTGGCAATCACAGATATAAGACTTAATGTTTCACCTGGTACATATTTTTTGTATTATATTTTTAATTTTCTTCCCATGTTTTATTATTTTTGATTCTATGCTTTTCGATTAAATTTTAGCAACTATCGATTTATTAAACCGAGTAATGGCTACAATGACAAAGTCCGATGATGATGCTGAAATTAAACAGGAATCTTTTGACATATTTAAAGATTTATGGGATATTAAACAATTTCAACAGTATACACATTGGTTCCTCAGAACAGGTGAAAGTACAGTTTCATTTCGATTCTTATGTAATTTGTTTTTATTCCAAAAATTAATTCCAATTTATTTTTTTTTTCAGAATTAGCTGAAGATGCTTTGGATGTATATGGAGAGATTTTACCTGAAAAGACCGTTGATATTCCGGCAGTATCTGGAGAAATTTGTCTTCTTTCTGCTCCAGTTATCGTGCTATGTATCGAAACTGGCATAGGCAATGATACTATTCCCATGTTAAGCATGCAGGCTTCATTAGAAGCTCAAATCAAAGATTGGAGTGGACAGGTCAGCTTATTATCTTTTAAACCTTTTAAATTTAGGTATATTTTTAATTTAATTTCTTGTGATTCAGTTGGATATGGAGTCTACATGGGCGATGCAAGTGTCATATTATAACAATTATCTTGCTTTATGGGAACCACTTATTGAACCTGTTGAAGTTGTCAAAGACAATAAATTTATCCATGTTCCATGGGAGCTAAGAATGCAAGTTAGTACATAATTTTTTTTTTTGATGAATAGTATTTTAATTCGATTTTAGATCCATTAAAATGTACATTTTTGTTTCATTTACTTTTAGGTACACATGAACAAGAATGCTAATAATCAAGAAGGCTTTGCTAGTGTTGCTTCACTGTCGCCAGGTACAGAAACATCGCCTACAGCCATCGGAGATAATGTTGATGGGGAAATGAATCTTCCACAACCAAATCTTTCTGTACAAATTAGTAGTTCAGAAACATTGGAATTAACAGTGACAAATACAGCATTACAAGTATGATTGTATTATGTGGTTAAAAAATCTTCTCCTGCAATATATTAGTTTTTTTTGATATTTTATTATTATTTTAGGTTCTTTCACAACTCGGTAAATCATTTTCAAGTGCCGTTCATGGGCATTTGCAAACCAAATCATCGGAGGGAACATCACCATACCTCGTCAAAAACGATACTGGTATGACGGTCATTTTACTATTGGAAAAAGATCCGTTTATTATCTATGAAACTGCAGAAAGTGATAGCAGTCTTCAAGGAATTAATGCACCGTCAATGTACAAGTAAATAATTTTTGTGTTTGTAATTTTTTTCGTTTTTGCTTATCTTGTAAATTCTTATATGGTTGTTTTCACAAATGTTGCAGAGACGTTATGTTGGAGCATGGAGCATCCGTGTCATTACAGTTGAAGTCTGGCTTGGTGAAAGCTACTGGGTTAAATGAACGTTTACCCGAATGGAAATTACACGTGAAGGTAGAATAAGAAACATGATGGTTTTCATATGATATATTACAACAATAAATTTAGTTACTCATTAAAAAATATATTTTCAGATTGTCGAACTTGATTATGAATTATGTCTTCCCGTGGTGAAAGCTGATAAACGCTATTTTCCTCTTAAAAATTATCCCGTTACCAACAAGGCTCACGCAGTCAATGATAGTCATGGTATCATATCAGAAGTTCTCATGGTCGAAGGAACCATTCAAATTAATATTAGAAGTGTCATTCAGGTTTTTGCGAAATTCTTTAAATGTCAAATCTACTAATATTGCACATTCAAAGAGGTAATGTTTTTTTATTTTTTCAATAATAGGTTGTCAATCACTTATCTGTACCTGTGAGAGTATATTTTATGACAGTAACAGGAAATGACGCGGAGTCTCTCGGCGACGTTGAACCAAAAGGGGTCATGAATCTTCCATTACGAGCCGTTTACACACCTACGAGTGAAATTTTCTTTTCAGTGGAAGGATATACAGTATCAGTTGTTCCTTTTGTGTGGAGGGATTTACAAAGATCTTTGAAGCAAACAAAGTTACTGAAATGTGACTCTCGAAATAGAAATCAAAAAGATAAGTTCTTTATGAAGGTGTGTACATATTACATATTTAAAACACTTACATGGAGTTTGAGTTGGATAATAAATTAGTATTTATGATGAATATTTTAGGCAGTCGGTGTGATGGAGCAAGTATTCCTTGCAGATACGTCTCGTCATACTATGGTGTCGGCTTGCTATAACATATATTTGAGACCAGCTGTTGTTTTACAAAATACTCTTCCCATAGACATAATCGTTTCACCGCAAGGAATTCAAAAGCCTTCGGAACACGTTGTTAAACCTGGAACAACTTTACACTTACCGCAAGTTCAACCTGGCACTACTTCAATCGTGTTGATGGTTATTATCATTATTTTTTCTATTTACAATTTTAAAGTTATTTAAAAACTCTTTAACTACGTATGTAATTTAACTGATTTAGTTGACTTCATATTTGGAAAAATGTTGGGTATGCACAAGCGAAATACCAGAAAATGCACCTGAATTTGCCGTTTGGTCATTTGATTCCCACGACAGCACCATGAAGATGACCTTAGACCTGGGAATGCATTGTACTGAAGTTAATGGAAGTCAGCATTTCTCGCTATATTGTCCATTTTGGATGCTTAACAAAACTGGCCTCCCATTGGCTTATAGGGTATGCCATTTTTGTTTTAAAGTGTGAATGTGTTGTCTTTGGGTTTCGTATATTAGAGCTAATCATGTGATTTTAAACCGTCTCGTAAAATTAGTTTGTTTTGCGTTAATTTCGAAGTTTTCTTGTGCACAGAAATGATGTATGATTTATTACAGAAATCTCGGAAAAATGAACGAAGTGATTCAAGTGACAGTCCTTGTAAGGTACATCAGTTGTGATCCATAATAATGCTTGATTATGTGAAATATGTATATCTTGCATTTTAGTTTTTTTTTTTTTTTAGTTTACGTTTTTAGTGATGGCTTACTTTTGTTATTAATATTAATATTTTTGTTATTTTTATTTATTTTTATATATGTATGTACATAGATAAGGTGCGTTCATTTAAAAATTATTTGCATTCATTTTATGCAATAATGCATGCTTTCTTTTTTTACATGCAAACTATTTCGTATATCTTATTGTTTTATTAGAAACGTATTTAATGTACATTTTATTACATTTTATAGATTTTTTCCAATGTGAAGACTCATCCATTTACATTTCAATCATTGGAAATGTGTGTAATAATAACATTCTAACATTGGTGTGAGCCTTCATATTTGAAAAGATATAATTTAAAATAGAGTACATTGTAAGTATTTATCTATGTATAACTTGTTTGTTGTATTTTGTGGTGATGAAATAATTAAAGGAAATCGGAACATAGTCTTGTTTTTAGCTGGTGATGGAGTATTTTTTCAAGATACATAATTATTTGTGTTAATCAATATCATCCTAACCTGTTTTCGGTTTTTGCTTTTATTGATTTGATTGTAATTTTTATTAATATTTTAGAGTTCAGAGGAGCTGAGTAATGTGTTGTATCATCCAGCGGACTATAAGGAACCTATATTATTTTCATTCCGCGCTAAAAACTTCTTTGTAAAAAAGAAAGCTTCGATTAGAATCGAAAATGGTGATTGGTCTGAAAAGTTTTCACTCGATGTACCTGGCAGTTCTGGAGTAGTCGTTTGCAATACTGGCGGACGAGTTTATCAAGTATAAATTTTGTGATAATTATTATATTTCTTATTATTTATAATACAGATGTGTATTTAAGTAAGCATTCGTTTTTATTAGGTCGGAGTTTCTAATACGTTAACGTACAATGGCTTGACAAAGCAGGTGACATTCACGCCATACTTTTTGCTCATCAACAATGCACCGTTTATTATAGAATGTCAAGAAGTTGACCGACCAGGCGATTCATATGTCAAGGTGAATATGAAGAATACGTTTTAGATATTATGAATACATAAGAACATTAACATATACATAATATTATAAAATTATATATTTTTTAGATTGAAGCCAATGCTAGTAAGGCGTTTTGGCCGAAATCTGAAAAAGGTGATAAATTGATGAGGTTGAAGGTTGCTGATCATCCTGCCGTCAGTGCACCTTTCATTTACACTGATCAACATACATCACTTTTAAGATTGAACAATCAGGTAATAAATATTATTAAATTTCTATGTCGTCACAATGTACATATATGTATAGTGTATTTATTAACGATGTATATATTTTTAAGTATGGTGGAATAAATGTTGAAACACTGATAACTGAAGGAGGAGTTTATGTTACTCTCGGACAATATCGTCCTGGTCTTGCACCTGCTCTCATAATCAATCATACCAACTATCCCATCAATGTATGAAAAAAAGAAAGCATTAATATAAAGTAAAAATCTTTTCTCTGTTCATAGTTTATATTTTCACAGACAATTTAGTATGTATTTTAATTTAATTTAATATTTACAGAAAAGTATTAGGAATGCATAGTATGATGTATACGTGGGAAAATCCTGCTGGTCCACGTACAATGATATTTGAAGGTCATAAAAAGAAGGAGGTAGAAAATGATTTGAGAAAAGATGGTCTTGGTGATTTTATGTTAGTTTTCACTTTTTTAAAATAAAATATGAATAAATTTCAGAATGCACTTTATATGTTTTTTCTTTCTTTTGAAAGGGTCGGAAATGACACTCGAGTATATTGGGTATCATTTTTAGACGGGATGCAGCGAATTTTGCTATTTACAGCGGACGTTTTATTGGCCCACGGTGCCCACACAGCTGGAGAATCTGGTGTTATTAACACCGAAGTGACAATTTCCATGCATGGAATGGGTTTATCTTTGGTGAACAATCTTGTGAGACAGGAAATATTGTATCTGAGCATAGCCAGGTTGGATTACTTGCTCGTAAAATGGGGTTTTTCAATAAAATATCTTTACACATTCAATCATGTTATTCTGTGTTTTTAGTTCTGGCATAATTTGGGAACAATCTAAACATGGATCACGCCGCTTTAAATCACTGAGTATAAGAGATACTGGACTTATTGAGGAAGCCTATCAACGGTTTCAAGCTGAATGTGACGTCGCTAAACATACAGTTCCTGGAAGAGCACTCATAGATACAAAAACTGAGGCAATTGTCTATTTTTTTTACAAATTGTAGTATTCAGGACGAAAATAAGCGAACTCCTGAAACCCCAAACACAAAATTCTTATTATTAACCCCAACTGGCTTAACGTAGATAGCGCAATAACTTTTTCTTATGTCAAATTCAAAGTTGGCTCTGACCCCAGCTATAAATATACATAGCTATCCCCCCATCAACAGGTGAAACTTTATCCCATTTAAATGCATAATAATTATTTTTTTATTGTCGACCTATAGGTCGACTTTGAAACAATGGAAATGCTACGACCACAGAAACGAAGATTGCGACGTACGTTACAACCCGGATTGTGGATTCAATGGGGTGGTGGTACCCACAAAACACAACTACATGCACGTTTGCATCGTTTACAAGCTGATCAACAACTACCAGCTCCAACATTCCCCGTTGTACTTGCTCCAGTACCACCTCCACGCAGTGTAGCATCGTCTCAAGGTTTACATTGTTGTTTTATTTTGCTGATATATATATATATATTTCCTTTAATTTTCCTAATTTTTCTATTTTTACATTAGCGATAAAACCGTTTGCTGAACTTTGCATTGTCGAGAGAATCATGGAACATACACAAGTTAAACAGTATAAATACTTTAAAATCTTGGTTCAAGAGTTTCACGTTAAGATAGATATGGGTCTAATAAATGCTCTTATGGGAATGTTCCCCGAAGAAGAAATATCTGAAAACGTTGCTGTAAGTATAAAATAAATTTTGATTCTAATAAAAATTGGTACCTTTTTAAACGAAATGTTTGAAACTGTAGGCGGAACGCTTTGCACTTGACTTGGAAGCCGCTGGCAGACCACTAGAATCTGTTGTCGCTGCCGGAGCAGCATCCGACATGAAGCACTTCTATGATCACTTACATTTGTCTCCTCTAAAAGTACACGTATCATTTTCTTTGGGTGGAGCAACACAATTGCCGACATTTGTCGGTACATTGCTTCAAGGACTCGGTGTTACACTTACGGATATGAACGACGTTATCTTCAAGTATGTACTATCAAATTTGTGTTTGTATATTTTATCAAAGATATAATTTGTCTTAATTAGATTTTGCATGTTTTTAGATTGGCGTATTATGAAAGGAAATACGAATTTTTATCCCAGAAAGAGTTGATTTCTACAGCCACGAGTCATTACACTGGCCAAGCATTGAAACAGTTGTATGTGCTAGTTTTAGGATTAGACGTCATTGGCAATCCGTACGGCTTAGTTATTGGCATCACAAAAGGAGTTGAAGATTTGTTTTATGAACCATTTCAAGTAAAGCATACGACATGGTATTATAAACAGTTTTTAGTTAGGATGTGTATTTATTAATGAAATTTTTAGGGAGCAATCCAAGGTCCGGGTGAATTTGCCGAGGGACTTTTATTGGGGATGCGTTCTTTGGTCGGCCACACGGTCGGTGGAGCAGCAGGTGCCGTTTCTAGAATTGCCGGAGCCATGGGTCACGGATTGGCCGCCTTATCGTTGGATGAGGACTATCAACGCAAACGACGAGATAATATTAACAAACCGCCAGCAAACATACAGGAGGGCATTGCTCGTAGTTCAAAAGGACTTTTCATGGTATTATCCTGACTTATGTTTCCTTATACTGTGCTACCAATATAGGATTTCTTTTATGGAAGCTATTCTATTGTAATATATTTTTCATTCATTATCAGGGAGTGGTTGATGGTGTAACAGGTGTGTTTACCAAGCCTATATCTGGTGCACGTGAAGAGGGAGTAGGTGGATTTTTCAAAGGTCTCGGTAAAGGCGCTGTCGGTCTCGTAGCTCGTCCTACTGCAGGAGTTGTAGATTTTGCATCCGGTTCTTTAGATGCTGTTAAAAGGTAGACTTTTAATACAGAGTATTAAAGCATTTTAGTATGTACAAGTGTATTAACGTATAGTTCACGTTTAGGGCGGCCGATATGTCGACTGAAATTACAAGATACCGACCACCGCGTTGGTTAGAAGCTGATGGACTTGTACGTCCATATTCACGCCGAAGCGCTGAAGGATTTAAACTTCTGAGAGATTTAGATAAGGTAATTTTACTTTTTTTTTTTTCTAAATAAGATACAATAACTTTGATGGGCGGCCTTAAGAGTACAAGTCGAAAAAGGAGAAACAGGAGAAACAGGAGAGTCAAAAAACTAAAGAAAATTAGTACTACATAGTATAAACATCTTTATTTTGAACTCTTGATTTCGACAAGTTCCCAATGGAATTGACTTGTGTGCTTTGGTATGAACATGGACATTAACTTAGAACTCCAAATATGCTCTAATCCTGTTTTGACCAAAATTTGTCCATACTATTGTACTTTTTTCTTCTGTGAAGAGCACTGTATATTCTTTGATGGGCCCCTGAAAGAGTAAAAGTCAAAAAAGGTAACTTTTCAGGAGATTCCAAAAACTTAAGAAAATCAGTACTACATACATACACATACCTATAGTATGACCACCTTCATTTTGAACTCTTCATTTCGACAAGTTATAGATGGAGTTGACTTGTGTGCTTTAGTGTGAGGATGTATGTAGGTACATCAACTTAATAACTCCAAATATGGACTTATCCTGTTTTGACCAAAATTTGACTTTTATAGATATATTAAAGTCGCCCATCATAGAAATGATAATGGCATTTATTATGATTTTTTTTTATCATTTAGGGTAAATATATTGCAACTGATGTTTACGAAACTCATCTGTGGGTCATACAACTAAAAGAAGCGGTGCTTTGCACAGATAAGAGATTGGCGTATGTGGAAAAAAATAATGTATTCGGTGGATGGCAGGTAGGATATCAATGAGAGGATCTGTTATGTCCAGTTTATACACAAGTAATACGCTAATACTGTTGGTTTTTAGGTCGTTTGGTCGTACACGTGGCAAGAGCTTCCAAATGTGCCGACTGTTGTCGACAAGGGTGTCTTGGTACCCGTCGCCGATGGGAAAAAGAAAGGGCTGTTTGGTAGTTCTACGTCGGGTAAAATTATACTGCTTCACGATCCATCGCAAAGGAGGTATTTGGTCTCAGAGTGCGAACGTCTCATTCGTAACCTTTGTTGACATGAGGAACAGGCCTCGGACTACCGGCTTTTTTCAGTCGGCTTAAATGCACTGTCTCAAATCAGCTGGTTGCCTTGGCACAAGCTAACTGCTTGCAGCGTTCGCGTCACTTTATTACGCATCGCTTATTTCTTCAATTTTCATCACATTGAATCATTTAGGATGTCTTTTTAATATTTGCACTATTATTTTTAATGATTGTATCTGAATTTTAATAATGCTTAAATTTCAACGAGGTTTACTATTGAAAATGTTTTTTTTTACTAACCTGTATTAAATCGTTGATATTATTAATTATTTTTCTAATATCTGCAATGCACAATCAAAAAAACCAGGCATTTATTTTAATACTTAAAACGAACTTAATTAGTTTTTTAACGTTTGGCTTGTTTGAATACATTTATTTTAAAAATAATTTAATTTTAGTTTTTATTTCGTATACCTACTAATACATAGTATCTGGCCGATGTGGCGTTTTAGGGATACCTGTGAAGTCACATCGGTATATTTGAAAACGAAAAATAAAATAAAAATATTTCTGTCAAAGGTTTAGGTTCTTACTTTGTATAATATTATATTTGTACGATACCAGCGTTTTCCAATGCAATAAGAGTATAAATATGTTTCAGTGAACAATAAAATGATTTCGCCCTAAAATATAATTTACAGAATGCGCCGGTAAAATAGTCTTCCAGAATACGTTTTTTCCTAAATATTGCACAAAAGCTTGACTTAATTTTCAACTCATAATTTAAGTTTTTGGTTATTCATGTTTCATTACATTGATTAAACTAATTGTTACCGTAAAATAGACAAATCTATGTATTAATTAAAAACTGGCTATTTTTAATGTTAGATTTTTTACTGCGATTCAATTTTGTGATATTTTTGTTTCATTCTATATTTATACCAATGTTATTTCTAGTCTGTGTTTGTGTGTGTAAAATGCAATTACTTTTTAATTTAATATAATTGAAAAACAAGTTTTTGTTCTTAAATGTCAAAAGAATTTTTCTCTTTAGAGAGAGGAGGTGTTGGCAACTTATTGCGATAGTTTTCACATTAGCAAATAAGTAATGTTAACACTAATCATAACAATACACGAATTACTATAAATATTCAATTGAAAATAACAATACTGTTTCAATATTTTTAATTGCATTAATTTGGTTTGACTTTTTGTGGTATGTATTATTTATTACTTTTGTTGTTTGCAATAAATATTATATGAAATATAAAATTTATGCAATACAACAACTAAAGGGGACCGATTAAATTTAAATTGAAAATCAATTTCAAATGTTCAGTATATTTTAGAAAACCAATTGATTGATAATCATTACTTGTAGCATGACTGTTTAGATTCATATTGTCAGTTGATTTATATATAAATATATAATTCCTGTTTATATTATACTTGATTATTCATAAATATATGCGATTTGTCGATTCTTTAATAAACATGTACAATAATTTAAAAAATATGATGTGTAAATTAGTTTTGGTGTACGAAATTCACGTTCAGCCAAAACACTAAACACTTATAGACACATTGTACTTTTGAGATTATCATGCGTTATATGACCAATATTTTTAATAAGGCTTGTGAGGTCTCTGAAATGAGTTAAAACTTGCTTTAATCTATCTAAATCGTTATTAGTCAAATTTGACTAAATTAAAAATCAATACTTTATCTATACTACGGATATGGATAAAATAAAAATCGCGTTTTTCTAAAGTTATTTAAAATTTTATCCTAAAAGGAATTTGGAAATTTGTCTTCATTTCGCATAGCTATATTTTCCAAAAATGCCTTCTTATTGTGTTTAAAATTTAGATATTAAAATATATGTATCAATTATAAAAATTTAAAAGCTATTGAAAAATTTGAATGCTAAATTATTATATAACTTAAACATAAGGTCACAACTTTGTGTAACAAATTTTTGTTCATAATTTGCTTTATCTAATTACGGCTTCAGTGCTTTACTAACTGTGCACTTTATTTTACTTTAGCGTAACTTATTTTTGTCAAACTACTATGTTGTGTTTTTGACTTAAGTTGTATTTTATGTTGAATAAAATAATATTTGTTTTTGTAACAAGTTATTTATTTTTCATATCTAACGATTTTATAAGCCAAATTGACTGTCACATATGTATTTGTTATTGATATATGTATATTAAAATAGAAACATTATAAATAATACATTATATTTTACAAAATAGGAATGAAAATCAGTAACAGTAATTTTACGTAGTTATACGTTACAATTTATTATAAATGTGTGTATGTGGTAAATAGACAAAACCAATAATGATATATTCCAGACTTTGCAAATATTCATGTTGCCACCACAACAAATAGTATACGTCTTCATTATTATGTAATACTATTGTCTTCATTATTATATAAAAAAAATGGAATGTAATTAAATCAAAATTGCAAAAGAGACAATTTTTCATACCGTAGGGAGAGTGTCAATACTTTGCATGTGCAAAATTCATTCATATTGCATAATGCGTACTCTTATGAAAACATTGACACAATTGTTAATTTTACACAGTTCGTGTAATAAATAGCGGGGTAACAAACCTGTATTTATTTATTAATATTACAATTTTCTTATTAACCAAACTTAATGAACACAAAGTTCATTTATCTCTACGCTAAAAATAATACAACTTACACATAAATTGCAAGAATTAGGCAAAAACTCGATTTTTTTTTTGTCAACTACTCATACGTGTTGACTTATCATATTCTATGTATATGAATTCTTTTAAAAGAAAGATTTCAGAATATCATATTAAAGTCATTTTGCAAGCACATGAAATATTTTGATAGTCCTATCAATATTTTTAACTTAATCTCCATAAAATTGTTATTTAACTTTGTCAATAATCATTTATCATTTTAACTTAAAGTATGCTTAAAAGGCAAACTGAACCTTTTAATATCTTGTATATGTATATAATATAATTATATGTATATACAGCAGTTTATTTTATTATAAATATTAAGGAAAATAAACAACTACTTGCTGCGATCGGAAGGACTAGCATAAGGAAAACCGCCGTTTCTTTCCCATTCGCGTACAAAGTCCTGTTCGAGGATTTCTGCTCCTCTTTTACGAGTCAGACCAGTTTCGTCGAGACTTAACTCGCACATCTGCATATCGTCCACACCTACCGAAAACACAATAGTAATATAAAATATTTGTATAGATTTAATTTTTGACTAAAATGAAATAAATTTTAACCTGCACTGAGTAAAACAGGTGGCTTGTCCGGATGCAATTCCATTTGTCTGGCTACAAACTGTCCATCGAAATGGGCATACCACCAACCCTTTCTTTCGCCAGTTTGAGTATCTTTACCATCGCTATCGATTTGTGGCCGAACGAATGGAATTTTGAAATACCGATGTTGCACACTTGGAACTCCTGCTTTCTGTTGCACCCTTGGAACTTTAGCTGCAAAGGTTACATTTTATAAAGATGAAGATTTTTAAATTTAAATACAGGTTGGATATGTTGATTATAATAACCTGCTTCCATCACAGAGCGTGGAGCACGTTCAGACTCTGCCATAGTAGTACGTTTTTGCTTCCCGGCTTTCCAAGCGTGATAAACTTTTAATCTACGATGAAACTCATGGCGGCACGCCTAAAAATATTTGTGGAATATTGATAAATCCAAGAACATTTTATCAGTAAGTTAAATTGATAATAAGAACTCACTTCAAGCAGTTCTATATCGCACGATGTATTTATAGTGTCGCGAAGCTCTGAATACTTCCATTTGGATAAGTCATACTTTTGATTTTCTTGCATTGCTAGTTGCATCCTTACCTTTTCAGATCTGAAAAGTAGAGTATAACTTTAAATTGATAAATGAAATTTCAGTTTCATCTACAAAAAAATGTATAAAATTCTGCAAGTTCAAAATATGTATCAGTATTATACCTATATCATTGTTAAATTTGCAAAAGAAAGCCAATCGATAAAAAAATTATAAATTCTCTTTCAAATCTTGATATTACAAATCAAATCCACTCTGGATGATTGATTTGCACTCATTAGACTTTGAAGTTTTAGTTTTATAATAATAATATAAATACATTTAAAATTTTTAAACACTTTCAGATTAATCCATACTTTGGTTTACCAAGATTTTTAAGCAGTTTAAAGTTATCTGAGTTAGAAAATAAAATTGTACATGTTTGTTAGATATTAGTTCAATAAAAAAAAATCAAATCAAATATAAAACTTAAGATGTTATGTTAGGCTTGTATTTATTGGACAGTAACTTTTCCGATTTTCGGTCAGTTAATTTAACTAAATGGTGAGTAATTTTAATAAATGGTAAGTAACTTTTATAAATTATTCATTGTATTTACTGACCATTTGTGAAAAGTAACAGCAAAAAAATTTTACTGACCGTTTTCTAAATATAATACCGACCATTTTCTTGAAAGGTTACTGACCGTTTATTGATTTAAATACTGACCGATTAATTAGTAGCCGTTAAATGTTATTTCATATTACAATATAGCTGATTTCCTACAAATATATCTATGCAGGTTAATTCTGACATGTACATACATACATACATACAATAGTGGTGTTAGAATGGGCAAATTAGTATGTTATCATTCTTGGACTATAAAATTACCCCTTGGATATTTTTGCATATTATCTCTGAATAATCCTGTTTTATATTTTAATCTAGCATATTATCTACATACATATGTACATACACATTATACATATCATGCAATTTTTTTTTTTTTTTGAGAAAATACGTGCATGCATTTGCAAAAGGTGATATCAAGGCGAAACGTATCAACAAGATTTATATGACACGGTCATAGTTGCTTGCATCAACTTAGCGTGATTTTAAGCAAATTAATGCATAAGTGTGCTGTTAGAAAAAAAGTTTTAGTAAATGTGTTAAGCTTGCCAAATGCATTTTAGAGTGAGCTTGCTAGTGTACCTGTTCAATTTATTATCTCCATTTAATGTCCCGTCATGGTTCGGATAGCTGCTGAGAATATTTTCATAAAATAAAAATTATTTTCAATGTAAACAAAAAAGAGATGCATTCCAAAGGTATGTGAAAAGCTTTAAAATAAATTATTTTTAAGTTACATTTTTCTTTTAATATGCTACTAGAATTTATATACAATATACAAATGGGAAGATCTTTTCGAATGTACAGTGAGATTTGGATATTTTTTTAAATTATATATTTTTTAATATAGGTATACCATATCTTGTTTTTTGGTCTACATTTTTAAAATTAAATGATTGCCACAATAAATCTACAAGATATTATATTGTACCTTCGTAGTTGTGGCGGAGATCCTTCAACATGACCGTTTGTTTCTTTCGCTAGTCTTACTGCCATATCATGATCGCGTCTTTCTTGGTCCAATCTATAAGTATAATAGAAATATTAAGAATTAATAATATTTACATAGATATTGTTTAATTTTTTTTTTTAAATAAATATGCAAAAATTAACCTTTCTCTATCATTTCGTTCATCTTTGGCAGCCTGGTCGAGTTGTACTTGTAGCCTTTTGGCAATTAATTTGTCTTCTTCTTCCTGGCGAAGCCTTTCTACTTCCTCAGCCTTTCTTCGTAATTCCATTTCTATTTTACTTTACAATACAATAAAAAAATTTTAACTCAGTAGTCACAATACGTTGTATTAAATAGGAATGAATGGATCAACTCACATTTTTCTATTTTCTTCTTCTTCTTTAAGTCTTTGTTCCTCTTTTCGTTTAGCCTCTTCTCTGGCCTTCATTTCTTCTTCAATTTTCTTTAAACGTTCTTGCTCTTCTCTAAAAATACATAAAATATTTTATTTAGTTAATTGATCGATTTTTTTATGTACAATAGTATATTTTTGTATGCAAGTTAAAAACCTATTCTTTTGTGCCATCATTGCACCCTGAAGGGATGTCATTTGTGCTTCAAGTTTTTTCGATAACTCATTGTACATATCGTCAATAGTTTTACTAGAGATTTTTTCATTGCTCTAAAATAAATTAAAAAATTATTATACCTAACTATTATTTTTAATATGAATGTCTAAAATTGAGCACATAAAACAATACCTTAATCTGGCGGCAAGAATTATTTATAGCACTTTTCAATTCTTGGTTTCTTTTAAGTGCTATGGGTTTATCGGATTTCAGTTGGTTTGTAACTCTTTCCATGTCTGCAAGATTGTTTTGCAACGCTTTGATTTTTATGATACCTTTGTAACGTGGCTTGTGTTGCTTTTTCACAATATAACCACGTATAGATTTTTGAAGCAAGACTAAACAAGCCCTGCGATAGAGTATTTTGTTTTTTACTGAAATGTAAAAATAAATTAATTTTTACACCACTTGTATAAAATAACAGATAATATTGTAAATTTAATTATATACTTACATTTTATAATACTTATAACTCCAAATATGGATTGTCTCCATCTTGATTTTATAAGCCATATTGCCACAGAATCAACGATGGCTTTCAAATTTTCTGGATCAGATTTCATAATAGTATCAAACTCGGCATATTTCCCCGGTCGGAAAAATACTCTTGTAAGACCAAATTTAAAGTCTTTATCATCGAGGTTAAAACTATGTAACACTGCCTGAAAACCAAAATAAATAAATATTATAAATTTCACAATTACATATGTATATGTAAATACATAGGTAGGTACACATTTGAACGTACATAATATGTACATAGATAGATGTGCGCTATTTCTTTAAAATAAAAATTACCTCACAAAATGTTTTCGGATTTAATGTGCTAAGTTTTGGTGGAAGGTAGGACTTATACATAGAATGAAGCTCTTTGAATGGAGCTCTCGATGGAAAACCGTGTTCCATTAATTCCAAAACTGAGATCATACCACTGCATTGCAGTTGGGTCAGAATGAGACCGCTTTCGCAGTCATTGTCCACCATACGAGAATTGGGTTTAACACATCGGATGAAATTTGTAGCCTTAAAATATTAATGTCATTAATATCACTTTCATTAATCATTAAATCACTTTCTATAAATATAAAATTTTATTAAAGATTTGTGAAAAAATTTACATTTTTATTAAGTTTTTCCATAAGTTCTCCTAGTTGGGTTTGAAACTTATATCCCACAGAAATGAAATTCAATTTTCCTTTTGATGTATGATTATTTAAACTATTTTGGAATAATCCTTGTATTAATTTGTTGTTGGACTCTTGTACAAGAAATTCAAGAGACGCATGGAGAGCATCGTTATTTTTTTCTATAAATTGATTCTGTAAACAAAATAAGTTGTATTGTTAATCCAAGAAATCATTATTTAGCAGATATTGTATGAATTCAACTTACAGTATTGTAGCAAACTGCGCCAGCGAAATGTCTGATCAAAAATCCTTCGTCATCTCTGAGAGTTCTGTGAGATTTGAGACGAGAATTTCTAGGAAGAGCTAATCTACTGTTGGTTTTTCCACCCCACTGTTTATGCACTGACATTGTGAAGTTCATATAGTCTGGTTTAGGCAATTTTGATTCTTCATCCAATAAATTAAATATGCCTCCACCTCTGCTCTCTATTATATCTGTAAATTCAAAATGTTTAATAGGTGAAAACTATACCTATGTGTCGTCAGACTTATTGTATCCAAATTAATGACAGAAAATTGAATGTATACCAATGCAATCTTGGTTGTCAACATATGAAATCTCGGGTACATTTAGACCTTCCTGTTTATAAAGAAGCTGTTCTTGATTAAGAATTCTTTCGTTGAAAAACTGTTGAAGTTTTTCATTGCAATAATTGATGCAAAACTGCTCATAGCTATTTACTGTGAAGTATTCTGTAAAATGTATATAAAAAGTTAATACAGTGACATTTTAAATTTTTTACAATTCATTGGTATAAAATATATACATATGTAGTTTGATAAACCTACCAAAACCAGCAATATCTAAAATTCCAATGTAATAGCTAGACGCTTGAAATGGAATACTTTGGTTGATTCGGCAGACAATATGGTCAAAAAGTTTACTGTATATTGCTTTAGCCAATGCATCCCTGGCATTGTTAGCTTCGTATATTTTAAGCGGAACCCTGGAAGTACAAAAATACAAATGAATCTTTATAATTATGAAATAAAATTATGGATTATAAAATGCAAGTCTATACGAACATAATAGCAGTTCCTTTAACGCCACCACGCGAACTTTGCATCAATCTTGATACGAGGGCCATGCGTAATTCTCCGGGATCTGTACCGAGGAGACGAGCTGCTTCTGCTAGAGACGGTTCCGATTGACGCTTCACACGGCATCCACCTCGAACGTCTTCGGGGGATTCTTCAAATTCAATATTTCCAAGGTGCAACACGGTTGCCACCAGGGTGTATATTGCCAAGCGTTCTTGTTCTGATATTCCAAGCCGAGACAGAGCCTGAACAAATTTAATCAAAAAATTTCATATAAAACTAAACTATGTATGGAATCTGATTATTATGATAATATTTCAATTAACCTGATCTAGTTTGACAAAATCTCCGACATCGTCTAACATTGGGTCTTTTAAACCACCTCTGGATTCGTGTTGTTTGCTTTTTTGATTGCTGTTAATTTTCTTTTCTGAATTTTTATTAGTGAAATATTGAGTGCAACCGTTCTTCAAGTACTTAAACCAACAAAAAATTCAAAAACATGCAAAGAATTAGTATTACATACAAATATAAATTGACGTGAATACCGTAAAATCATCTGGTTTTGTAAGTTTCAAAGATTGTCTTAGAGCCGGTGGAGCACCAGCGCACAACAAGTAAAATACATGGTAGTTTCTCTCTTCAGGTGACTGTATGCATATACGCGATTTTTCCAAAAGATAATGTGATATATGACCTCCGACAACTTGCCATTTGTTGTTAAAATGCACTTCCATGAATTTGCCAAAACGTGAACTGTTATTATTTCTAGTGGTTTTAGCATTACCAAAGGCTTCCAATACAGGATTTGCTGAAATAATTGTTTCAATTAAAACAACTGTAGATAAAATTGATAGAATAGAATAGTTGAAAAAATACCATCTAAAATTTTCTGTTCAATAGGACCAGCTCCGGCTGCCCACAAGTCACATAAATATTTAAGGATATATTTAGTTGATTCCGTTTTTCCAGCGCCAGATTCTCCGGATACAATTATTGATTGAGATTGTTTCATTGACTTCATGTCTCTGAATGATTTGTCAGCTGAAAATAATAAAAGGCAATTGTATGTATGTATGTACATATAATGTGACAGTTTTTTGGTAATTGAATAATTTGAATTTTAAATTATAAAACATACCTATTGCGAAAACATGTGGAGCCAATTTACCCAACGATGCTCCATGGTATTTTTTTATTGTTTCCGACGAGTACAAATTACGAATCTCCTTATAGGGGTTGACAGCTATTAATATATTTGCTACATACGTCTGAAATAAAATAAACATTAATATTTCATAATTAAATTATTCAATAACTTTAATAATACATTGTAATGAAAATACTTACATATATTTTGTCTTTCTTGTATCGCGATTGTACATTGTTAAGCAAAGTAGGTTCGTTGAGGAACATCAAATTACCTAAAATCACATGAAATTACCCAAATTAAACATGTACTCGTTATGTTAATGTAAAATTATAAAGCTTTAACGTACAATTATCGTCCACATCTTTCATGTAATCTCCAGCCGGGAATAAGTCATCGTAGGAACAGATTCTCTTGTTGTATTTAGGGTCAATTGGGATTATTTCAACATCTTGGCCGAGCAGCTCGTGAATCTTAGCCAATATGAAACATTCACTTGGATCTCTAGCCCACACAACTTGTTTATCCATTTTCGAAATCTATATTCATGAAAAATATATATATTTTTAATATGTATCAATAAAATTTAAATATATTCGTATGTAAAACAATCATAAATATAGTGGAAATATTATTGTTACAGTACAGTTTAAAAATGTATCAGAATTGAAACAAATGTCTTCTGAAATGGTATATTATTTAGTGTGCAGTGAATGTAATAATAACGTGTGCAATTAAACTCAAGAGGTTTGAAAAGTACATAGATACGGACACGGAGAAGAGAAAATGTATGCAAGATAAATTTGTTGTAAAGTAATATAAAATTATATGTAGATATTGCAAATCATTGATACGGATAGAGTACCAAAGTACGTACATGTAAATGACGTTAAGGCATTGAAATGGTTTCGTTACCGTAAGTAAGGCACTACAGGTAATCAATCCGCGAAGGCAGTAATATTCAACATTTAAAAATCAATTTATTATTTCTCCAAAAGTTTCAGATGTGATGTAATGAAAACAATAGTGACTTAAATTTGTTAATGTTATCAGTTGGCATATTAAAAAAATATCTCGGTATAAAAGTTAAACTAATATCAATTAGTCTCTCTCATATCAGATGTAGATATTTCGACACATTTTTCATGGTAATCTGCTTTATTCAACATAATTATAATGACTCTCGTGTTGCATAAATAAAGATACTTTCGCATTTTGAAAGAGTGAACGCGATTTTCACCAAATTCAACTCCATTTGAATATCTGTGATCACATCTCAAGCAGAGCATGTCCGATACGCTTCGAATAATATTGTGTATACATAAAATACACATTTTCACAGTTCTGTGTGTATGTAGTGTTGTGTGGTGGTCTTGGTATTTATGAATTCATACTGAAATACCAGATAAAGGGCATGTAAATATCGTAAAACCGTTCGTCGACGCAGAGTGGGACATTTTATAAAACGTTTAAGCTAAAATTACGATACGTGGATTTTTCGATCGGGTTTAATTCCGTGATAAATTTCACTCAGAATACTTTACGACACGGATTATTTATTTATCAATCAAATAGTTGTTTTATTAGTGATGCGACATATGCTAGCTCGAGTGAGTAATAGAATTAGCGGTTTGCTTGAAACTGATACTCGTATCTGTAGATAAGGTTGCGATAAGATTTCACAAACCTAATTGTATTGTTTCGCAATTTTCATTGAATAATTCTGAAAAAAGAATTACACAATATCAATTTTATTCATCCGATTTATAATTAATCGACATTCTTCTAATACTGTGATAATGTGATCAAGTGATAATGTTCCAAAAAAAATAGTTATTTAAAAATTGCTTGGCGATATGATCTGCTGTGGAATAGGTTGCAATTTGCAATACATTTGTTTGACTTTTCAACTATAAATAAGCAGAGTTTATAATATAATTGAAAAAATCGGGTGTGGCCAACCCATGACTTTATCCATATATTTGAGGAATATGAAGAGTAACCAAAAGTTGAAAAAGTAAAAAAACCGTGCACAAAGAAAAATAACAGGATTTTTGACTTTTTTACAAGAAAAAAATCCCACTTCCAGTTGAGCGATTTTGATTATATTTTTGAGCGATTTTGATTGTGATTTTGATCACAGATTATAATTAGCATAATGATTATAGTATTACAATATTACGAAAATTCTAAATATTTAAAAGGCCAAAAAAAATAAAAAAAAAAAAATCGTTCAAGAGTAAACTGCCACTTCCGGTTGGCTAATTTTGACCAAAATCATAGAATCTCTTACGCCTTACGTGAAAACTATTTCAACTTGATCGGCTACGTACATACATATGTATGTATGTACATAGTTACGGAAATATTCCGTGGTAACAGGATTTTTGACTTTTCTACAAAAAACAAAAAAAAAACCAACTTCAGGTTGACTAATTTTAATGATTTAATTTTTCGTAAATAGGTATTGCTTTAAGGATTATAATATTAAAATATTATGAAGATATCAAATATTTAAAAGGCCGAAAAAAATAAAAAACGAAATCTCGTTCAAGAGTAAACTGCCACTTCCGGTCGGCGGATGTTGACCAAAATCATAATATCTCTTACACCCTAGGTGAAAATAATAGATATGAAATTTCAGCTTGGTAGACTTGATAGTTTCGGAGAAAAAGTTAAAGTTAAAAAGTACACCGACACACAGAAATACAGACATTTTCCAGGAATCATGAAAACGTGATCAGGGGATGATGCCCGATACAAATCAGTCAAAATCTCGAGGTCGACTTTTTGCACGATCACAATACTTTATCCGATAAGGATAAAGTAAAATATGTCAAGAAATTGTCAAAATAGCTACATTATATATGTACATACATATTTTGAACACTTTTTTTCAGGTGAAATAAATAAATAGATCGTTAAAAAGTAACTGAAATACTTAAAAATTATCATGACTATCAATTTGATAACTGATGTTATTTTTAGGCACTCATTCAATTAAAACGGATACAGATATAACATTGATAAATTTAATTGTTAAGATATCAATTTCTACATAGTAGTAACATTGATTTAAAATCAGTCAATATAAAAAGTATTGAGATATCTAGTCAATAGATATTAGAAACGCCGATAAATAAATGTATGTAATTTACAAAGTATCATGGATATCGTGCAATACTAATCGTTTGAGATTTTTAAAGGTTTCTTATAAAAACAAATTGTAATGAGCGTTAAGCAAACTTCCTGATATTGTTATTGTCACGACCGTGTGAACCGAAACTGTTTTGATCGCAATGTACATAAGAAAATGCAAGTTGTCCGTTCCATCGTGTGCAAAAATTTATACCCGGCACGTGGAAGTTATAAAAAGCAATCAAAAAATTATATTTAAGATAAATATGAACATTCAATTTGAACGATCAATTTTAAATCGCAATGAAAAGATAAATCTTAACAGAAAGCGATCGGCGACGAGTGAGTGTGATTATGCTTTTGACAAATGTGCCGAAATACAGATTTGATGATAGACGTTGAAATCAAATGGATCAAATCTCCAACTGAAGTGTTTTACATCATTTAAAGTAAAATGAGGCATTGTATTGGATCTGAAGCTACCGAGAACATCGTAGTGAAAACACAAATATTTTGCTAAAGACAACATCTGATTTTGCGAAACAAAAAAATAATACTAAACGTAAATTTCGGGAATTTCGGAAACAGCTGCATAGCGCAGTCAGAACACCGTTCGTTCTACGAATCAAAAAGGACGTAAGTGCACACCTGGTGCAAAATTACGCTCCGTAATCACACACATTTGAGATGTGGTTATCTCGTCTATTCTGAGCTGTCGTTGCCGTCCGGAAACAATGACTACGAATGCGGTAAATTCTCTTAGATAATAGCGAGCGTACTGTAATTATACCACTTAAGTTGTTTGTTCGATTTTACCACTCAAAAATTTATATATAAAAGAATCGAGGTATGGTATAGTCGATTTCGGGGAACTTGGACTCGTCTGCGAACAGCGGTAACTACCACACGAGCCCAAGCTCCGCGAAATGAGCTTCCATCACACTAAACGATGCTATGAGCATTTCATGTTTTTGATTATGAATCTACATAGAATAGCTAGACTAGTAGTTGCAAGCACCCCTATTCAACATTTGTAAATAGATTAGAAGCATTAGAGACTTCCGTTTTGTGCATGTTTGCGACAGTGTTGAATAACTGGACAAACAATGGACACAAAGATAGACAGTTAGAGCAGATTCGAGAGATCACGATCGCTCGTGGAACCATCGGACCACGATTATTCATCTGGACAAGAAGTGGAGCAGCGTGTGGCCGTTATGGAGCAGCAATGGGTTCAGAGAACGGTACTCTTGGCCCGCTGTGCAGATGTCCTCCAACGCACAAAGCGACCTCTCAACGCACATAAACTTCAATTTAAGACTCAAAAATGATTTGACTCGATCAGACGGTTAATCTACCTTTAATCTGTTGAAGAAAAATTATTGATGATGATGATTGATTCAGCGATATATGTATGTATGTACATAGATTTCAGTATGATTCGATTGAGGAAAGTTGACCCTGTACCCGTGTGTTGCAGTCAGGTATTGGATTCGAACTCTCAAAGTTACCCCATCCTTTATGCATATTGATGATTTCAAATGTCAAACTTGTGAAATATCAAGTGTGGTATTGGTTTTGGAAAGATCAATTGTATGCTTGCAAAATAGAAGTTGCAAAAATTTGTGTTAGCGTTCAGTGGGAGTTCGTATGTTTCCGGGGACTATGTCAAGTACTAGGATATACGACCAAATCTATCTTCAGGGATGAATTAGAGCTTGTATGAAAACAACTCGCGAGACATTCACCCATTGACTGTGCTAATGAATAGCAATTTTTATTCAACTTTCGTTTTCCAAGTCTGAACATCCATCTGCGTGAGAATATCAGTGGACGGAAAGAATCTCATTAAATATACGTGTGCAGTACGGAATACGATTCGATACAATGGAATGGTATCACGCCACGTCCGCATTGCACCACATTCTGCCGCAAAAGTGAACGACATTGTTCAATAAAAATGAGCGTGTGTTTCGATTTCATTGTCATGAGATAAGTAGACATACACACGGATCGGACATATGCAATTTCACCCAGTTAGAACAGTTTCGAACAACAGTTAAGCACAAGAAGTGAGGCCGTTCACCTTCGAGCACCGCGAGTTACAAGAGAACATCTTGCACAAGTAAGTGGCCGTCGTCGGCTGTGACCAGTGCGGTTCTTTTGACAAATCGCAGTGTGCAAATTGTCATTTGAATCGGCCACGATATTTTTGCAACAATATCAATGAAACAAAAAAATCGAGAGAAATGTAAGGAATTGGCTTATGTATAGCATTTCAGTAGTACAAATTTAAAATCTTGAACGATTCGTTGACGCAAGATATTGGCACATTTATGTACTTGTCTGCAGCGTCGATAAAGTCTGTAAATCAGATTGGTGGATTCGAATCACTGTGTCGCGTTCGTGTGATTCTTATTAAATTACCGACATGACACGAGGCACGCTACTGCACACGATTATATATATTTTTTTTGTTTTATTGTTGTGGGAAAAGCTTTTAAGAAGCGCCATCTTGCATAACGCAGCATTATCCACAACAGTAGGTTGCTTCTTTTTTTTTTTTTTTTTTACGGAAGTTTCTTGCGGCTTAACACCCGTAAACAAACTGTTACGTCGATCGTTGCACAAGCATTCTGCTGCTTTTTAATACAAAATTACTTTGAAACAAATTTGACTTTTCCTGATGCTGATGATCGTCTATTTGTCTCGTACGAGAAAAAAAACTCACATCTCGTTCGTAGCGGGTTACTATTAATTGCGCAAACAACGCGCTTGTCGTCGTCAAGTGTATGACGATTTTTTTTGGTCTAAACTACGGTTATAATCATTTTTTTTTAGTGTGATACCATAACCCCGTTTAATCAGATAACAGTTAATCTCCTAGATAGTATTCAGTCACTACGATACAGAATTTAAAGCTACATATTCATATTCATAAACTATCATCAAAAACTACTGTGATGGTAAAATTAATCTCGTATGGTCAACAATATACAATTTCTTAAATATTTAAATGAATTGAGGAGTATAACGGTTAATATAATAATTATTACACCTATATATGTATATAATAGCGTAAGGGTCTGCCTCGCTGGGTGGCCGGTACGTACACATGCACTCACTCACTCACACACATTGACGGAACGCATTTTTCAACTGCCTATTAAATTTTTGCTACATTTTGAACACTATAGGTATATACATAAATGATATCCACCCGATGACACTGTCAACGAGCATATTTAGACTAAAAGCATTACAGATTACGATTTAAATCGGTGAAAATTTAACTAAATGCACAATTTCAAAATAAAATACTCGATTGACTACATCCAACGGCTGGATGAATATATAATATAATGGCACAAAGAAAAGACAATAAGTCATAAAGAGCGTGAAGTTCGTTTGACCTTAAACGTCACAAAGCAGAAAAGCCTACAAATAGATAGTATTTTTACGATACAAAAGCCTCGCCTTTTTGCTTTTCTCTAAAATTGGTCACGGCGGATCGATTCCGCGGTTCGCCATGATAGATTTCGATCGTTGATTAAATGGAGTTTCGTCGTTTTGCAGACGAACGAACGCGAAAAATTCGCAAACCCATAATGGCACCAGCATATTTTTATCTCGTTCGACCTTTGAAAATTCCAAAATACACAATGAAAATGTGCGAAAACGGCCCAATGAGATAGCAAACATTTTAGAACGATCGACGTATTAATCATTGTTGTGTTGACATAATTCATGGACATAATAGGGACGTGATACTGTCACGGTTAACATTAAAATGAATCAGCGCTTTTCAAACTATTGTAATTACGAGCACGAAGCACATTGACAGAATAGGTAAATACTGTACAAAATTATGGTTTGAGTAAACCCTTTCCAAAAGTAGGACTATTATCTTGGTAATTTCTCTGCAGGATGTTATCCTTTATCGGCAATGGTTAATTATGGTCATCAGTCTTCTGGGTTTGTTGAGATAAACACTTCAGTTAGCCCTCCAACAGACGTAATTAAGTGTAGAAAGTAGTTTTTCTTGCTTTGGACGGGGTACAGATTCAGAGTGACAAATGTAAAGGCAGTAAAGTGAGTTTACAAGATACTCGTTACAAATATGTAAGTAATGGAGAGTTAATATGGAAAATAGTAAATTAAATTATCGATCGCCGGGTAAATTAAGTATTAATGGGAGAAAGCAAGTGTGGTGGATTATAAATCGAATCAATATGGAATAAACACGATGGATGGTTGAGTAGGAGTGATATTCACAGACACAACGTCATTAGGTAGAATGGCGTAGATCAGTGAACAGTCATTGTGCACCAACGAATTAATTCCTTCCTTCCTGTCGTCGCTTCCGATTCATCATCAGAGCGTGTCTCCTGCGATGGTTGCCCTTTGTGCGACATTCAGGTGTGCCCAAACGTGGCTCGCGAACCAACTCCATTGTCGACAAAGTAATAGGCGTATTTCCACCCATCGATATTGCCCTGTCACTCAACCAGTTTACGTTAAATCTACACGTCCGATCATTAGCAAACTATGTAGTACAAAAATTCAACCTCGATCGATCGATTACCCTTTCGTATATGCAAGCGTTTAACACGACCGCCAAAGTAGCATTGGTTTTACTGTATAGTGTGGGTTACGGCGTCGACAAAATTTAGCGCGACAAGGGCGGTACTAAGCCTTGTGAGTATATAGTGTGAAAATAAAACGGAACGGAGGCAATTTGTGTAAAAATCTAACAATCTCTAATCTGAATTTTGAAAGAGCACTAAAACTAAACGGTAATTTCGTAATAAGATGTTTAATTACAGTAAGGTTGATACAATTATATATACATATTTTGTTAGAAGATTAGGTATAGAAGATCTTTTATGAGTTTTGGAATACGAATGACTTCATAAAGGCCATTTGTTCAAACAAAACGTTAACGATGTGAATAATAATTGTCAACAAATAGAATTGCCCATTGTAAGGCTTTTACGGCAAATTTTATAATTGGCAATACACATGTCTTTCAATAGTAGTTGATTTTTGTGGAAAAGCGTTGTTTTTGTTCCATTATTTTATGGCGAACATTTGTGTATGTAAGTGAATTCAAAAATGTTCACGCACCAGTAAAAATTTAGGTACTTTATGCTGATAAATGAATTCTTTATTACACATTTAATAGTTGTTTCAAAAATTACAAAAAAAAAAACCTCATTTTAGAATGCATCAACGCGTCGAAGTGAAGCAACACGTGCACGCATTAAAATGAAAGAATGTATTTAGAAACCCATAATAAAAGGGGAGTAAACGCTTACATTTGGTATCTTGAAATACGAGTCGCACGTACAAAATGTGTGCTTTGAAGTCTAATACACATCCGAGACTGGCACGCGTTATTTGACTGCAAAGACACTAATGAGTTTTACAGCAATGTAATTTTCAAATTCACAAGCTATAGTTGAACTTAGCAAACGAAAAGTATCAACGTATTGAAGTTAACACATTCGATCAAAAGTCGACACACGCTGGTTAAATTGATCGTATTATTCTAATACGTAGGTACATACATTGCAAACGATGCAATGTAACACGAGCATATTGTTTGCGAAGGCCGTACATAAATGCATACGTATGTACGTACTGGCAGATACTTAAATTGCTTTTTAGCACATCAAAAGTGCACATACGACATGAACTGTGTTCAGTGGTGCAAAACGTGGGACGGGTGCGTGGGACACACTGATGTTTGAGTCATGCTGAGGTACCTCTAGGCTGGGGTACCTCTATATTGTAGCTTGTGGCACACGTGTTATGGTGTGCGTGTGCCAATCGATTGAATAATGACTGGGTTTGCATAATAGAATGCACCGGTTTCCTCGGCATTGACACTGAGACTGGTAGCCAGTTTTCCAGTTGCAAGGTGTAGGTCAGCATTGAACCGGGTATAATGTGCAGGGCCAACTGTATGTATATACAGTAAGATTGTACACTGTACAGTGATTACGAATTGTATGTATGTATGTATATGTAAATCCTGGAAGGGAGGCGTTAAAATGGCTGAATAAGCTTCTTACCAATGATTCTTAACCTTTTTAATCGAAGAATTTGATTTTTAAAGAAGAAGCTTAAAATAAATTACTCCTAGTGTCTTATTCAAGAATTTCGGCCTTTTATGTATTTTTCGGTCATTTTACGTGTCGATCGAATTCGCTTTCGATCTTATTCTTATTAGACCTAATTCGTACTAGAAATTAGACTTTATTCCTATTAGATTTTATTCGTTCGGTCAATTTCCGTTCGTTCAAAATAGTTTCGGTCATTTTAACTGTAATCATACTGGAACAAGTCTATTTTTACTTTATCCATGTAGGTAGTATAGATAGAGCGTCAGTTGGGAACCAGCGGCTCCGGAGCCGCATTCGGCTCTTTGTATGAAAGCCTGCGGCTCTCGCTGTCATCCAACAATTTGCGTGAAACACAAAACGTTGACACATAATTTACACAAAATCAAAATGAATCCTATTTCTATCCTATCCTAACTTCATGCCTATAAAAAGCTTGAAGATCGTTTATCAGATTAATATTTTTTAGTAATAAACTGTCTAACATTGAGAAATATCACGAAGAGAGCTTATTTATTAGAGCTTTCCATTTCACAAATGAGTAACATTTAATTTTGTTTAGAATATACATATATACACAATAGATATTCAAAAAATACAAGCCTACCAATTTTGCAAGGTTTTCCCTAATTTGGCTCTTAGCTCGAAAAAGGTTCCCGACCACTGAGATAGAGTATTGTGATCGTGCGAAAATTCAAAACTGGAGATTTTGACTAATATGTATGTATGTATGTAGGTAGGTACCTATCGAGTACATTACACTGTGTAATTTGTAATCTTTTTTTATTTTTTTATTTTATATTTCATGTTTTTATTTGATTTATTTTATTTTGTATTCATGTTCTACTTGAATTATTTTATTTTGTATTTCATGTTTTACTTGATTTATTTTATTTTATGTTTCATATTTTGCATGAACTATTTTATTCTTATATTTTATGTTTTACTTATAATATATATTTTAATCGCTCTCCCTGTATGGCGATTTGGCGAAAGCTGTTATGCCATGCAGGGAAATTTTCTCTAATAAATAAATAAATAAATAAATAAATATCAGGTACATATCGCACCTGCTCACATTTTCACGATTTTTGGAAAATGTATCTGCCTGTGTGTGTAGAATAGCTATGTTCCTTATGTATATCTCAAAAATCGTTAATTCTATCACACTGAAACTGCACAAGTTTGGTGCTGGCCATTACAATCCAAAAGGTTTTCACCTAATTTTCTTTGACACTAACATTTTTAAGGCTCACACACACTTATCACACCACACGTGATGTGATAGAAATTCGTGAGTTTAGGATTTCGTCGGAATTAGACGTGTGTGGCGTGGCGTGTGGTAAGTGTGTGTGAGCCCTTACTCTTGGCTTTTTTCAGTTGATTCCAGATGTTCATATAGTACATACATACATACATCTGACCAAGTCGGGAATAAAATTACAAAAAGAATAGTTTGTATGTTTCCAAGCAGTATGATAAAACAACCGCAATCGATGATAACTACTTATGTATAGCAAATTAGGTCATATCGTCTGTATACATAAGTACATATGTATGTACGTATGTATGTACATATATAAATAATATATTTTGTGCGAAACGTTTAAACATTGGCTATCAGTTTGTGAGTGCATAATATATGTACATATGTACAAGAATGTTGTAAATTTAATCACCATATATTTGATGACGTGCATTCGTGCAAAACGATACAATTGAGAAAGCAACATTGATTTTATTCGAAGCGAAATTTAACGCATAGAAAATGTTACGATGGGGAAATATACATATGTAAAATTACATTAAAAACCAATCGGTATCTTATCAGATAAAATGATATTGATTTAACGCCGTTTTTAATGCAGTTAATTTTCTGTGCATTCTATGTATGTACATATGTATGTGAATTTGTACGTTTGACTCGTTACTATTTAGGGACAATATTCCCGAAGCATGCGTATCTAAGATAATATGAATAAAGTCAAGTGTTGACTGAGCCAGATTTTTATTTTAGAAAAACATTTTTTTCTTTAAGAAAATTGGTTACGATTGGATGACCAACGAGTACTCCGCGTTTTGCATTAAATTGGGCGGAAAATTAACGGTGTATTTTCCTTCATCTTTGCGTATAGGTACACTGTGTGTACCTATACGCATTAGATTTAAGATAAGCCCATTTTTGAAATGTCTACGAGAAAAAAAGTCACATGTATTGCACTTTGGCTCATCACAATAGTGAAAGAAAAATGAACTAAAAAAAAAAAAAACCAGCTGAACAATTTTGAATAGTAATTACTGGCGTCCGTCGAGTACAGTTGAGTCAACGGTACCACCGAAAGATACAAAGAAATTTTAGGTTCAATATTTGTTTATTCTATGTATGTACATTGTTTGGACACATACATGTGAAATCTGACGTTTATGTATGTATATCTTATACATACAGCCGAATACCAAGAATCAAAAGTACAGTCGAATTCATATCAAAATGATACGACTAAGCCGGTTGAATACAGATTGGGGACCATTTTTGTTACAAGTTCACGATAGTAATATTCCAGTCGATAAATTGTATTAATATTTAAATTGATACATCGCACAAAAATGATTCATTTTAAGTAGATTATGTACATATGCCATGTCCAACGTAAAAATCATCCTAGTCTTGACCCATTTAGAATCGATCTGCGCAGACTGTCTGGGTATGAACCAATGAGCTTCGTCACCATCTCGACTTATTGGAATAAACATTAGCCGCAGCACAACCAAACTCGTAAATTTCGGACAGTCCTCTCTTTTTTTAGTTGCTCGAAAACAAGGCGCTTCTTAAGTTGGATAGAGTATACATAGATATTTCATAGATGCGATTAGTAAAAACTATTGTAGGTCAATTTTATATTACTAGAAACTAAACACTAGAGTACTGCCTGTTGAAAATCAACGAGCGTTTATTATTGAGATGTGAGTGGGCTAACCAACAGCGCTTAATATATATGCCGTATCTATGTACATAACATCACTAACATAGTATACACACTCATGACACTGCCAATGGGCACTCGCTAGTATATATATATTATATTACTAGAAACTATACTAGAGTATTGCCCGTTGAAAGTCAATGGGTGTTTATTATTGACATGCAAGTGGGCTAACAATAGCGCATACGAAAAAAAAAGCGAATATAAAAAGATTGGTTTAAATTTTCAATGAAAACAAAAAAAAGTGTTCCCAACGGACAGACAGGCAATAAATTGAGGTTTTTATTATGTACATATAATGTATAATAAATGTATAAATAAATATATAATGTATAAATATAAATGTATGTATGTGGTGTGATTTTATTAGTACAATATTAAACTAGTAAAATATGTAGTTCACGCAAAGATTTTCACGAAATATGTATGTACATCTGCGCTGTGCATTAGTCACTAAGTCACTATGTACAATGTAGTGTGCAAAGGTGAGTGTTAAATAAGTAACTGAGTTTTTCTTATAAGAATTGTTTAAAAAGTTTAGTTAGAGTGAAAAATTATGATATTGAAAATCTTACGGGATAAAGGAGTGGCCAAGTATCACGTGAGTACGTTGACAGCAAAGATTTTAACACAATTGAAACATTTGATAAAGAAAACTGACTACCAATCAAGTCCGCGGTCAACAATTGACTGTTAGCTTTACCTGGACAAATTCCCCCACTCCTTATCCACACCGTTCACCTGTTGGGTTCAAGCGCGCTCTACAATACCGACATTTCAAACTGCGAATGAATACAATTGTGCGGAAAAAACGAAAATGGGTTTTACTCGATGATAAAATAAAACTCGTGAAATATTTATAGATTTTTTTTAATAAATCTTATTTATCTTATTTACAAAATGAGACAATAAATTAAAATAATAAACATATGTGAAAAAATAGGGAATTTTAAAAATGTTGCCAATACATATACATTTATGTAGTTTTATATACACTATCGAAGAAATTTGAACCGTTCGTTTATTTTTCATTGAAAAAAAAAGTACCAATGCCATTTTTAACTGGTATGATTGCGTATAATTTATAAAAAATAATTTAAATAACGATTACTTCACAAGTATAAAAATGTTGTCGCAGAAGTGGTGAATAAATAAATAGAATTAAATGAATACCTTACACTATTTGACAATTTGGGAATAAAAAACTTAATGTTAAGTGATTCGTTAAAAAGAAAATTTTCTTTTATATTCCTTATTTTTTCGATTAAAATAATTTAAAAACAGGCAATAAATTAAAAATGATTATTACTTTATACACAAAATGGAACATTTTGACTAAAATTAATTTGCTTTTTAGTTCATATTATGGAGTCATTATGTTATGAAAAATCATGAAAAAGATAAAATCAAAATTCATAACTGTACAACAATATGCATAGTTGCTCATGTGATTTTTTTTTTCGATTAAATTTGCACAAGGAAAGTATGTTTCTTTGTTTTGAATTTAAATGCTCTATTTTTTCATCGTACCCATTGTTTGGTTTTACATAGTAATGATTTATATGTATGCATAAATCACGATTTTATATTAAAAAAATTGCTTTTTCAATAGCTTAGTTGTATTAATCTATGAAATATTGCTTATTATAATTAGTCACTTCCAATGAGAAAATTCGATGAGTCGATAAAGTCTTTGGTATGCTCGAGAGATTGCTCAGCAATAGTCAGATAAATCTAACATCACAAGAACGTATTTCACTAAATTGTTACATCCATTTCTATGTTTGCTTTGGATGTGGTGCTGGTGCTGGTGGTGGCGACTTAAAGCATTGTAATAAAAAGGCAGTGTACATGACGAATGCTATGGATATAGCGATCAATGCGTACATAAATATGTTGAGTTCTGGCTGTCGGAATCGGTTCTTCCTCAACCATTCTAAAACTTCAGATTCCGACAAAATATCACCTGCAATAAAATTGTAAATAAACAATAAAAACATCTCATTCGTTGAAATTATGAGAATGAGGAATATTTTTATTTACCTCTGTAAATACTTGGAAACCTTTTTCTGAAATACACAATTGCTGGAAGTTTTGTGACTCCCCATTTCCTAGCATATCGAGCATCAGCCATTTTTACGAACGTGATATCTAAATTATCAGTCTCACCATCGATCTTTTCCAATTTTTCAAGAGCTATTTTTCCTTCAGCAGTGTTGTGTTCATCTAAAAGTATAAATACAATTAATAAAAATAGTTTTCTCATTAGTAATTTTCAGTACTTTTTAAAAATTAAATCTTTACAAAAATAAACAGCTAGAAATTCATTTTCTTCGAGAAGTTTATCAAGCATTTTTCTGTTGACTTCTTCAATTTCATTTTTTATTTCAAATACATCTTGAGATGTTAACCATTGCAGTATCTTTTCCACCTGATGAAGATCGCCATCGTACAACATAGGCATTCTTCTTCGAAAGTATACAAGTGATGGAATATTGATAATGTTGAATTTCGTATTTGCTTCATCGCTTGCAATTTTGACAAAGTCAATTCCATACTGATCCACTTCACCATCGATTTGTTCAAGAGATTCCAAAATGTCATCACACTCTGGGCAATCATCATCAACTAAAATTAAAAAATTCCAATAAGTATTAAATTTTCTATAAATATATGTATCACTATATTTTCAAAACAAATTCTTTAAGAATATATTAATAATATTTTAGCTTACAGAAAAAGACGACTAGCAATGGTGATTCATCCATTAATCTATCCAACATTCTGTCGTTGACTGCTTCAATCTCATCCGCTAACTCTCGATTGTCATCATCTACCAACCATTCCAGCATTGATTCTTCATTTTGTAAATCGCCTTCAAACAATAAGGGATTTCCATTTCTAAAACAAATCAAATACAATGAAAAGAAATAGCTAAATTTATTTTACGTTAAAAATAATACATATGTATATATGTATGTACATATGTACATATATGAATATTGTTAACATTAAAGAAAACTTGCCTGAAATATACCATTGCTGGGAATGTTTTGATCGAATAACGTTTTGCTAGTTGTGGATCTTGAATTTTTACCATATGAATGCCAAAAACATCACATTCATCATCAATATTTTCTAGTCCTTCCAAAATTTGATCACAAATGTTGCAGTTTTGTTTGTCTGTTCAAATAATACGGAATACAATCAATACATGATATTTCAATAATTTGTTTGCAAAGTGGATAAAAATCTTACAAAAATATACGGCTAAGTATTGAGAGTCTTCCACCATACTTTCTAACATAACTCTTGTTATAAGTTCAATTCGGTCTTCTGTTTTTTGTGTGATCAACCATTGTAAAACCTCCTCTTCTTCCGATAAAAGCCCTAAAATATATTTCATGAGAAACTACAGCTATCCAAGTATAAATATATATTTTGTTTTTTTTTTTGTAACATTTAAGGTAATTTACCTTCAAACACATTTGGTATATTATTTTCGAAATAAACTAAAACGGGAAATTCGGTGATACCATACGATTCCGCTATTGTAAAGTCTTGAGTTTTCACAAATTTGATTCCATGTCTATCACAATCATCATCTATGTTTTCGAGCTCTTCTAATATACCATTGCATTGATCACATTCGTCAGAATCTATTAAAACGATTTGTACAATTAGTTTCCAATTACTTAAACAATAGTAACACATAATAATATAAACAATATAACACATAAATATAAACAATATAACACATAATAATTATATAAAACATTAAAATGTGTAAGACATAGATAATAATATTTAAACTTAATAACCAGGGCTTTATAGTGTTCCTGAATTTTAATGCAGTACGACAGTACGTGCGTAGGTAAAAAATAGCAATAAACCCCAGTCTTTAATTTTGAATACTGTTCTATTATATTTTGAAAAGCATCTATTGGAATGCATTGGATATCAATATCATGTAGTATTTTTCCCTAGAGCTCACATATATAATATGCTTTGTGCCAATACCTAATTAATATTATGAATGATAAATACCAAACAGAACCATCAGTGTAGACCTGTATAAATAAAAAATTACATATCATATAAGAAGTTTTGGTTAGAAACATGTGTTTGTGTTCATGATGTGATTAAGCAATGTACATTAGTGCTAGCTGACTAAAAGCAAACGTTTGGGGAGGGGTGTTATGTACCCTCGTCTCCGGCGTGCGCATCTTCCTCAGTGTGAACTGCAGCATCGTGTTCTTTCTTGGCACGCATTTTTCGCATCACCTTTGAATTGCACATATCACACAATGTTTTGTTCCCTAAATAACAATCAACATATAATTAAATAAAAAACAAAGAAGAAACGTTAAGAAGTTGAGAAAGATTGCTTTTACTCATTAATGTTTTGCATGCTCGAGGAGGTAATTTTAACATGATCACATATTTAACTAAACTAGTACGGCTAACATTCAATCATTGGCTATTAAATAGTAGATATTTTTTTGCAGAATAATGGTGATGGGAAAATAAAATTCATAAATAATTCGTGTATGGTGGTGTCTTCATAATTATATGAATATTCAAACATTTGATTCCCACCAGAATGGAATGTTTATATAATGTTTTCGTTTGAGATTTAAAAGAATCGAGGATTGATCTGAATCAACAATAAAAATTAATATATGGAGAGCGATGATGTATTGAAAGCTTATTTATATTAAACAGATGAAATGCCAGTGTATGAATGTTAAGGTACAGTTTAGTTAAAGAACACATTTTCTATTCAGCCAAAAATGAATGAGAACATAAATTTCATAAGCCTTGCAAGAAGTCAAATAAAACAATAAAACAAGAGTAAATAAAAAAATTGATATATGTATATCATAAAATGTTATGAAATTGATAAAATCAAACTTGGGGTATGAAAAATTCACAGTGAAAATTATTAACAGTGTGAAATTAAATTAAGCCGGAACATAATTAACATTTGCCAAAAAAAATAAAAATAAAAATTGTGAAACTCGTAAAAAAACTTTTCGTCAAATTTAATTTGAAACGCACTTACAAAAGTAAACCGCTAAAGAGTTAGATTCTTCAATGAGATCCATTAATTCTTCACCCTCCAGGGCTTCTATAACATCACCGGCGGGATCTTTTTGCGTTAGAAGCCAACTGAGAATTTGCTGCTCGTCATTCAGATCACCGGCATATATGACTGGTTCTTTGGAACCCAATTTGAAGAAAAGTATTGCAGGTAGAGCAAACACACCATAATCTTTGGCCATTTTCTTGTCATCAATTTTCACAAAATTAATTCCTGCACCGTCCGCTTCATCATCTATGTGCTCGATTTCTATTAACACTCTTGGACATTGTTTGCAATCATTGCTGTCTATGGAAACATAAAATATAATGTTTTTAATCTCTTTTAATTATTGTACAATAATATTAAAAATAATGTAAAAATTATTACTTACAAAAGAACACGGCTACATAATCTGAAGTTTGTCTAATTTTTTGAAACATTTTACTGTTGACTCTTTCAATGTGGTCGGTTAATTCCATATTTTCAGGATTTGTCAACCAATCGAGTATTTCTTCTTCATCATCTATGTCACCGTCGTAATTAATATACTTCCCCTTTCGGAAGTAAGTAATTCCAGGCGGATTTCGGAAACCGTACTTTTTCGCCATAAGTCGATCACTCATTTGAACAATTTTAATGCCATACTCTGATGCTTCATCATCTATGAGTTCCACGTGTCAAAAAATCTTAGGACTATCCGGATCTTCTTCCTTATCTAATATTTAACAATTAATAAATAATAATTGCATTAACTTAGTAGTGACAAATGTTCTTTTGTATTTTTAATAATTTTTAGGTCAAAATTAAAGAAGTGATCTTAGTTAATAATAAAATTGGTGACAAATGCTATTATTAGTGTGTTATAGAATATTATATATAAAGATAATATTAATTTTTTTTTTTACACAAATTACAATTATAATTTTTCTTCCATATGTGTATGAATGTTGTAGATCAGTGCTGAGTACAAAAGCAAACTGGGAAATTTGGGTTCATGATATTATTCCGATGAAGTATAAGAGGATACTGTATATCTGTAGATCTCATTAAAATGAGTGAGATACATTTCATCAGAATAATTTTATGAATCCACCTTCAAATATGTCCACAATTTGTTCTTATGATCAACTCTATTTGTTTTTCTTAAAAAAAATTATACATACAAAAGACAACAGCTAGAAACTCTTTCGTTTCTATGTATTTAAATAATTGATCTCTTGTAATGTCTTCTATACTAGCGTCATTTTTTTGCCTTATCATCCATTCAAGGACACTTCCTTCATCTAATAAGTTTCCTATAATAATACAAAATAGTCATTAAATGACAGTTAATGGTCAATAAAAAAAAATACTAAAATAAGCTCGTCGAAAAAAAAAAGTAACCAGTTCCACATCCTTTTTGTGATACATGAAATTCATAATATGAGACAATAAGCAAACTCACCAAATGGTTGATGATGTATCATGCGTAGTATTTCTTGGGGAATAAATCTCAGTTTAATTAGGGTATATAATATAAGCATGCATTTGGATTTGGAGAGTGTAGATGTGTAATACAAATGATAAGATTTACTTTAATAACAAAATGTTTTATTTTTTAATAAATACAATGTTGTTAAAATTGTTGACAAAATTCTGATTTATATACAAATCACCCTTTTATGATTTTGAACTTTCTCTAAATATTCTATTTGAATAACATTAAAATGCAGAGAAATTATAAAAATAGGAATTTGTAGTTAATCGAGGACTTTAATATGTAATATGTTATATTTCTTTATTAGCACAATTATTAATAATAAGACTAAAAATATTATAAATAAATAACTGATCAGATATCACGCTCAGGAATGTGATAAAATCATAACGATTCTTTCACATTATTTTATAATCACATCCACAAAATCATAACAATGAGTTACTATGTAGAATGCTACCATAATATTTAAACTTAAAGTAAATATAACGAGTTCCATTATGTATGTAATGCTATTCTGTTTGTATAATATATCCATACCCCCAATATTAGTGTGCAGTATATTTCATTTCAAAGTAAAATACATCCTGGCAAATTTGACATAGGATAATATAAATCTAAAAATATGATATATTGTATCAAACAAGAAGAGATTCATTTTGCTCCGTAGCACACTTTGAGTGGTATGGTAAATAAGAATTCCGAATAGAATAATATTACACGTTCTTCCTCATTGAGCTCTATGCTTTAAGTATTTAAATATTATTCTAAATGTATAGATGAGTTGATTATGTGTAATATACACATAAATATAAAGATTGTTATGCGAATGATCTTCTATAAATTATCGAATTCATTCATTCATACATTGTTGAAATGAAAAGAGAAAGTATGCACATACTCGTAATTTAATGAAATTTTACTTAAATAATTTATTATTCTAAGCTTTGATATGTATGAATGTAATTATTAACCAACAAGTGTCAAACATAACATGTATTAATAAAATTCAACAACAACAAAAAAAAAACAATAATGAATTACATAACGAGTCTATGTTTATAAGATGTATTCAACCGTAATTTTCATAAGTAATTCTCCGTTCAATTTTAAAATTAGCTCAAGACTAAATCATTTATTTTTAATCAGTCACACTTGAAGAAAATTTGGTTTTTTT
The DNA here is from genome assembly GCA_022651745.1 of Parapsyche elsis. Lineage (NCBI taxonomy): Eukaryota > Metazoa > Arthropoda > Insecta > Trichoptera > Hydropsychidae > Parapsyche > Parapsyche elsis. The sequence continues at coordinate 2,174,198 of JAGVSN010000006.1, forward strand.
TTATTAGTTACATACGAAAAAATTTATTTTATATAAAAAAAGTGATGCCCTTGCTGCCAATATTAAGTTTTTTTTATAATTAATTAATAATTATGTATCATAGGTGTTGTGTATGAATAATATAATAATATAAAATTAATTATATAAGTATTTTTTTTATGTTTAATTTAGTATCACAGGGATCAAGGGAACACAAGTTTGAAATGCAATGTTAATGAATAAAAAGCAAGTTAGATACACACACCAATATTAATTTTCATTCAAATTATTATTGGTATAATGCTATGCTACAAGGATTATCAACAATAGGTTGTTTCCGTTCTAATTATGACTTTTATAACTATGTTCGCTTGATACCCCTGTCACAGAATCATGGGTTGCTATTTGTTAGATCAGAGTTGACTAGCGGAGCGAATTGTGAGCTTGAGTATTATATATTATACATACATCTCTATTAACGCTATATCGATAAAAGCAAATGAGATGCACTTATTATAGTTTTTATACGCTAAACGCTATTTTGGTTCAATTTTATCACGATTTACTTCACTGGTCAAGTCTGAGTTAGTTCAACATAAATTTACATAGTGGCTAATGCAATTCAATTTAACATAGTGAATTTTGTAAATGGGCCTATGGATTATGTTTACCACCACCAGATATTACCACCCCCGAATAAACCTTTCTTTCCTTTAGATCCCTTCTCCGGTTTCTCGGCCAACGCCTTTGTTTTGGAATTTTTCAAGTTGTTGAATGCGGGCATTGTTTTCTTTTCTGTTGGACTGTTTAACTTGCTTAGTTTGGGTGTCGCTTTTGGTACTTTGGTTGCTCTTTCCAATTTAGCTGGACAGCATTGGTATGGTTCGTAAGTTTTCTTTGGGACAGCCTGTTTTCCTCCGAGTCCAATGTAGAAACAGCCATCGCCTGCAGTCAGTAAACAATATGTCAGAACACGTATTACATTGGTGTGTCATTAAGCACACAACTCAAATAACAAATCATGCTCCATACTTTTAATATATCAAGCAAGATTTGTTGTAAAAAATACGTGTTGTTAGTAAACAGTGTCAGACATAATTTTGCAAGCAGAATGGAAAGCTATAGTCATTTTGTTTGACTGTCTGCAGACGACAACTATTTTACACAAACTATTTTTTTTTGGGGTAAATATTATGTCCAAAAGAGAAGAGACATGTTATTTAACCATGCATATGGATGACACCAGGTTTTGATGCAAGAGTGATTTTTGGTCTTCAGTGATTCTCTTTTGTAACCACCACCAGCAGCCAATTTTCAGGGATCACTACCGGGTTTCATTCATCTTCATTACCTGTCAAATAGTTCTTAATTTTTGCGATGATACCTTCATCATCATCATCATCATCATCGTCGTCGTCGTCGTCGGTACTGTCACTATCGGTACTGTCACTATCCGAGTTTTTTTTCGAAAATTTCTTGTTTTTCATTGGAGATGGTTTACTTTTTGACGCAATTTTTACTTTTTTACTTTTATATTTTTTAAGTAATTTATCATTATCTGTATCGGAACTGTCATTCTCACTGGAATCATCATCGTCATCGTCATCTTTCTCATCACTATCACTATCGTCATCATTTTCGCTGCTATTATCCTCATCATCGTCGACGTTATCATCGTCATCATCATCATCATCATCATCGTTATCACTATCATTACCATCTTTGTCGTTGTCATTGTCGCTGTCGTCGTCGCTGTCGTCATCGCTGTCATCGCTGTCATCATCATCTTCATCATCATCATCGTCGTCGTCGCTATCATCATCATCGTCGTCGCTATCATCATCATCATCATCATCATCATCATCATCATCATCATCATCATCATCATCCTCGTTGCTATCATTGTCTTCTTCTTGACTATCATCATCACCTGTTGGCATTAGTATTGTTCATGCAATGCAGTTTTTTTTATAAATAAATTTCACAGTACATTTTTCAAGTAAAGAAGCATTAAGTTTTAAAGAATGCAACATTGAAATCTAAAATAAACATGCAATATATAGCTTTTTGTCACAACCAATAAAAAAAAGAATTTCATGTTGCTAATAGTTTGTTTTAACGTTGTGAAGGTTTTATTTTTATTTATAGAGTTATTTAAGAAATGAAAGGATGTGGAATCTTACTTTTCTGTTCTACAAGCCAATCTAGGACTTTTTTCTCGTTCTTTAAATTACCTATAAAAACATTTATAACACATTTATTAAATTAACAGTAAATGTAGATTGTTGAATTTTGCATACAGTTGGTGGAATTATGTAATGTTAATATTTTGCACTATGAAATTAAATTTTTGTTTGAAATGTAATATTTTGAAATAAGTTGATCAGTTAATGAACTGTGAATACTGAATAGTGTTTAATTATTATTATCATGTATTGGGAAAATAATAATTTATGTTAGAAATATTTAAAAATGCTTACCATCATACATGATCGGAACTCCAGTTTCATAGTACACGAGAGCTGGAAAGCTAAATATTCCCAGTTCAGATGCAAGCTTAGAATCCTTAGATTTAACAAATTGAATACCATGATCATCTGTGTCATCGTCTATTGTTTCGAGATCGTCCAAAACATCAGTGCATGTATCGCAATCATCACTATCTGAAAAATATATGAATATAATACTTTCATATAATTTTTATTATCTACTTATAAGACTGAATAGAATTTTTTTTTTGATATTTTACAAATGAATTTTTAGTATGCATATAATTTTGCTCACAGAAATATACGGCTAAGTGTTCGACATCTTCGATGAGCACTTTTAATGTTTTTCTGTCTACATTTTCAATAACATCTGGTTGAGAGTCATGAAGATCTAAAACCCACTCCAAGATGGCTTCTTCGTGCATTAAATCTCCCTCATATATGGTTCGGAATTTATGTCTGTAAAATGCTAGCGCTGGTAAGGATGACAAATCATATTCTTTGTCAATGCCTTCATCTGAAGTTTTAACAAAATCAATATCTTTTTCTTCGCATTCATCATCAATATTTTCTAATTCAGAAAGAATTTTTTGAGATTTTTTATCGCCTTCTTTATCTGAAATAAATAAATTAAAAACTTCAATTAATGACATTAAGTTTTACAAAAAATATTTCAGTATTAAAATTTAATAAGTGTTCCTTACAGAAAAATACTACAATATGATCGTTCTCTTCCAATATTTTTTCTAGCATTCTTGTGTTTACTTCCTCAATTTTTCCAGGAATTTCCAGAGTATCTTCATCAGTTAACCATGAAAGTACTTCATCTTCATCTTCGATATCACCTGAAAAATTGACAAAACGTATAAAATTACCAAGTCTTTATTGAAAATACAAACATTTCAACGTGACTATTGAAAATTAAAAAAATCATAACCTTTATACACGAGAGGATCTTTGTTTCTGAAGAACACAAGTGCAGGGAAGTTTTTGATTCCATTTTTTTTCATGAAACTCGTATCTTCGGTTGTAACAAAAATAATTCCAGTTTCATCGAGTTCGTCATCAATGTTTTCTAATTCATCCAAAATATTGTCGCAATGCTCTCCTTCCTCACACTTTCCACCTAAATTTTAATATGTTTGCATAAATTGAGGCACTAAAAAGTTATTATATCTAGAGAAATCAATATAAGATAAATACTAACTGAAGTATACAACCACATATTCATGTTCTTCAATAAGATCTTTCAAAATTTCGTCAGTTACTTCTTCTATGGTTGCGGTATTTTTTTGTTTGATCAACCAGTCTAGTACTTCTTCTTCATTCATCAGATCACCTTCATATATAGCAGGAATTTTATCCTCAAAATATATTAACGATGGTAAGTGGTCGATACCGTATTCTTTTGCTTCGGCATCATTGTCCATACGAACTATGACAATGCCTTCTTTTTCCAATTCATCGTCAATATTTTCAAGTTCATTTAAAATTCTAATGTCTTGCTTGTCATCTTTGTCATCTGCAATCAACAAAATTGAAATATTTATTTATTAAAAATATAAATGGAATATTCAACTTCAGAAAAATTAAAAAAGTCTTACAAAATATAACAGCTAAATATGGCGAAATTTCTATTAATCTCTCCATCATTTCATCCGTGACTTCTGGAATTTCACTATGTCTCTTTTGATGGAGAAGCCAACCAAGTAATTCTTCCTCTTTCATTAAATCTCCTTCGTAAATGTGAGGAATACGCTTTTCAAAGAACACAATTGTTGGTATGGTGTCGATTCCATATTCTTTGGCTTCTTTATCATCGTCGATTTTGACAAAAGCAATGTCATTTTGGTCACATTCATCATCGATGTTTTCCAGTTCTGCTAATACTTTTTGACTTTTCTTCTGATCTTTATCATCTGAAATAGAACATGTAGTTATAGTAAAAGGCAGCTATTTTATCACAATTGAAATTTAAGTTTACGATGATGTCTTACAAAACATAACAGCAACGTAAGGCATTTTCTCAATTATGATGTCCAACATCTCATCGGTTATATCTTCGATTTCATCACTTTCGTTTTGAGTTCTTAACCATTCCAATAGTTTATCTTCATCTTCTAAGTTACCTTCGTAAATAGTTGGGATTCCTCTTTCAAAATATAGTAGAGATGGAATTTTTTCAATACCATATTCTGCAGCTTCATCAGCATTATCAATTTTGACAAATATAATACCCAAGGCATCACATTCATCATCGATGTTTTCTAATTCGTTTAAAACTTTTTGAGATTTCCTATCATTGTTATCATCTGAAAAATTTCATTGAATGCATAATTGATTTATTAAAGGTATTAAAGTAACGGGTCACTGATTTATATTGTACTAACAAAATAATACAGCCATTGTTTTTCCTTCTTTAATGAGCCGATCAAGCATTTCGTCGGTGACATCTTCGATTTCATCTTTTTCTAATTGACTAACAAGCCATTCCAATATCTCATCCTCATCCTCAAGATCCCCTTATAGTTTTAAAATAGAAAATTATAATTAATCCCGATTAACAATTACAATTAATATAAACCGATTACCAAAGTTATTACCATCATACATATTTGGAATTTCTTTTTCAAAATAAACGATCGCCGGTAGTGAATCAATGCCAAAATTTTTGGAAGCGTCTTCATCATCTATCTTCACAAATTGAATACCGTGCTTGTCACAATCGTCATCTATTTTTTCTAACTCTGCTAGTACGGTCATAGAATCTTCATCTCCGTGATCATCTACAATTTAAAAATATTACGTTCAATCAAATGTACCGGTGAAAAAATAACAATTGCTTAGAATGAAGATTTTGCTCACAAAATAGAACTACTAAGTTGTCAATGTTGCCAATGAGTGTGTTCAGAGTTTTCGCTGTGACGTCTTCAATGACGTCTTCTTCATCACCAGTTGATTTGTTTGCAACTAACCATTCCAACACATCTTCTTCTCGGCTTAGTTCACCTTTGATCCATTTGAATACAATTAGACAGTTGGAATTTTTATACAAAATTACGTTGTAAATTTCAATGTACTAACTTTCATATATGATGGGTATTTGGTGCCTGTAGTAAACGAGCTTGGGCAGATCGCCGAGGTTGTACTCTTCGGCCAATTCTTCGTCGTGTATTTTAACAAATCCAATGCCAAGTTGGTCAGCCTCATCATCAATATTCTCCAATTCCTGTAAGGCCTTGGAGCATTTTTTGCATTCTGGTTTGTCTGGCGCAAACATTTGCAAACACAGTTAAAACAAACAAAATGGCTCAGAGTCTTTATAACTTCCAAGTGAAAAAAAAATAAATGTGTGCTGCTTAAGCAAACATCGAACAAAAATAAGTAGGTACACGATAAACATCTAAAGCAGGGGAAATTTTTCGAGAAAAAGCATAAGGGGTGAAATTTTCGTTTGAGAATACATAGTGTGTTAGTTTCGGAGTAAAAGCGTGAAAGGTGTATTCGAATAGGAATAAATTTCGCATATCCATCATTGCATTTTTGTAGTTTAAAATCCTTTTAACCACAGTGTTTCATACTGTTACGACTGATTGCACTGAAAATCTATAACATGTGCTTTTCCAACTTATCGCCCAGCCAAAAGCGAAACTCGGAAAAGCGCTGGCGAATAGCCACACATGGCAGGCCATTGTCACCTTTCTCGCAGGTTCAAATATGACATAATTTCGCTAGGTTTGGCTATAGTGTCAATTGTTCGGCACGGAGTCGTGCAAAATGGTTCCACTGAAATAGATCGTGACCAAAATAATGTAGAATTCGTCACTGCGATGCCAGCTGTAATGATACCGATTTAACTTCAACCAAAACCCGGGAATGTACACTACATATGCTTTTTTTTTCAAATTAAATTTTATCTTTTATTATTTGGCGGTTCGCGACGCCTGCAAATGAGATCTCTATCGGTCGCCGCGTCCTACATTTTCTCACTAATGGATTTATTTTAAAAATACTACTGAATCTATACTCAACATCTGATATAGATTTATTTTAATAAATGCGAAAATAGTATTAACAACATTTATAACATTGATGATAAAAATTAAACGGAAAAAATGTGATAGGTGAAAGTTTCAAAGCAAAATGTTACATCCTGAAATGGACCGTTTCATAAAATTATTATTATTTTCTGATTTCATCTCGGAATAACATGCTTCATTTTGTTGTTTCCCATTCATTTAATTCATAATGAACGGCATAGGATTTGGGAGACTATGAAGCAGTTAAAATATGAACAAGTACTTATATCAGAAGAAACTGATACGAATTATGAATTTCATTAAAAAATTCCAATTTTCAATAGTTATCTGTGAATTTTTGTATATATATTATTCTATTGGATAGTATATAATGTGCGAAGAATAGAGGAAGTCCTAAAGGTGCTATCAATTCAAGGACCACTATTCGCATACCAGACAGTGAGTTTGGCCATTGGCCAGTTGTGGTTAGATCGTTTATACTCCACTGATACGTGATTACCGAAATTAACATTCTTCTTACGATCGCTGCTTAATGGCATCGATATTCCAATACAATGATATGTGTATGTGAATTTATGTAGTAAATGTAAAAATAGACGCTTAACGGAGAGAAGCTTACAACACTGCGTCCATTTCATTTGTAGGACGTTGAAAACAGCATAAAGCAATAAGAAATCGGTCGTATCTATTGTTAAAAGTATTCACAGTGTTCTAGCGTGTGTTGAGATTTATTTAGAGAGCTCTTTCAGTGCTGTTTACAATAGAAAATTATGAAATTCAGAATGTGAATATAAACGAGGAAAAATTTATAGAGATTCACGCTTTGGTTTGGGAAAAGATTTTTTTATTATGAATGGCATTCTAAAGTTCATGATTTGCTTATGAGATCAGCACTGTATTATTGAATAAAATCGTTCGTTAGTGAATTTTGGATCAAATTGTGCATTATACATATAGCTAGGTGTATCGTGCTTTTCCAAAAGTGCATTTGCGTTTGAAGTGTGCAGCTTATTATAACTATACCAAAAATCAACCACAAATTTTAATTGAAAAAGAAAATTAGATTTGTGGTACAGCTTGTGTGTTAGTCCAGAAGTAAAGCGTATAAATCGGGACACAATAATTTTCCGCGGGTCATTTTAAATACTTACTGTTTGCCGAACAAGTCTGAGCATTTGGACCTATCATCAAAAAACAAATAAACATACCAATTTGAAATTTGGAAATGTCAATTTTGACGATACATTGAAAGTTCTAAAAAACCACAAACGAAAATTTGTTCTGTTGTTCAAGTGTTGTGAAAATATATCGTGTAATGCAAATGTAAACAATGAATCAGTCGAAATTTGGCCGCCGAATAGATAAATAAATAAATCGTCCACATTAACTAGCGACACAATTTACGTTACAATGTTAACTGTGTTATTTACAACTACTGCGAATACGATTATTTACGATTCTAAATATTCACATCTAGACCAACGTTACTGAATGATAAAATTATACAAAAGGTGCAAGGTATCATTGCTGCAAGAGATTATTTGTTAATACAATAAGAGAGATTGATAAATTACAACCGCAACGCCAAAGTTTTTCGCAACAGGGGAAATCGAAGATTGATATTATTATTATGGTGTATGTAGATGTTTTAACTTACAAAATAGTACAGCGACGTATTCTGTGTCTTCGATGATTTTCGACAATATTTTCTTATTGACCTCTTCTATTCTGTCGGGTCTGTCCATCGCTTCGAGACTGGTGAGGAAATCCAATACATTGTCTTCGTCCATCAAGTCACCTGAATGAAAATTCAACAAACACATCAGAAAAACGTGTTCGTTTAACTATTTTTTTTCTTTTACAAATTTCTAATGGACAGTAATTACTCACCATCGTAAATGATCGGCTCCTTCTCACGGAAATATGTGAGGGCGGGGAACGTTTTGATGCCGTAGTGCTTGGCGAGGCGCTTGTCGTTGATCTTGACGAAATCAACACCAAACGTGTCCGTGTCATCGTCTATCTTTTCAAGTTCTGCAAGCACCTTGTCACACGTAACACAACTACGTGCGTCTGTAATAATAGTTTAAATAAGAAAATAATAGACATCTAATGTTGTATTCACTTTTCTGATTGAAATATTGAGAGTAGATTCGTGGCTTTCGAACAATTTGATTTGGACAAAACGTAATGACTCTTATGTATGTGCAAAATGCGCACTGGTGAAAAGTCGAAAACGAGGTGATAATCGTAAAGGAAACACGTTAATACCTCAGCTGCCCTGATCTATTCCTGGATCGTTCTGAATGCAATTTTTAGTCTTGACCTGATTTTTTGGCTTCGAGAAAACAATGTTGTATTATGTGTGATAAACGTGAGGTAGCTTTGATTGAATTTTTAATTTGTATGTACATATCTATTATACGCATACTTTACAAACGTAAGTATTGTTCGAAGTGAGCTGTTTATTTTACCTACATATGTATACTTAAACGATACATAAATTATTCAGTTTCCTAACAAAATAATAATAGTTTTCATTGCGTACGTAGAGATTAAGGAAAAGAGCGTGGGTGAAAATTCAAATAACAGTAGAAGGTGGAAAAGTGTTTGTGAAAAGAATCTCATCGATGTTCGACTATAATGACAATTTAAAAATAATACGAGGCAAAAAAGATTTAAGACGGTTCAAAAACCTGCCGGTATAAATTCCGAGCGTCTGACATTCTCAAACTATACGCAAGCTTTATGCAATAAAAACTTTTATATGTAGGTATAATTTTGCACCCAAGATGAAAAAATGCAACACAATATAAACTTGTAATTTTTAACGGCGGGAGACGTCAGTTTTTGCAACGATTTTCTGTATGTTTTCCGACATTTTCCGACGTTTGATTTATTTTCGCCTTTTCAAATCGACAAATTTGACATATTCTGATTTTTTGTTTATTTTTCTGAAAAAACACACGTGTTCAAAATTTAAATGGCAAAACAAATAAAATTCATCCGCTTTGAATTAATGTACGTACATACGTGTATAATGCTATTTATAAGTTTAGTTTGAATGTAAAAAGTGAATAAAATCATACGTCACAAAGGAAAAATGAATTGATTTTCAAATTTAACGATGCAATTTAAATTTCAGAAAACATTAAAATATTTTATTAGCACACCAAAAGCTATACGAAACACATCAGTCACAGTCCACAATTCGTTAGCTCTGCAACAGCTAGACATTGTATGTATGTACGTAAATATACCTTGAGCTTTTACCGAGTTAATTTTATATCAGACTGACAAATAGCATTTTATTTTTACAGATGACTTTCAGTTCGGATTTATCAATTTCTACTCTGTTTTATACGCAACTTCTTCTTTATTACTTATCTCAACCCTTTAAAAATCTACAAAAATAACACAATCAAATACAAAATATGTATATTGATTGCAAAGTTTATTTGGAGCATTTTCTGAATTTTCCAGAAATCTTAATTCGGTCAATTGAGCCAGTGTTGGGAGTTGTAAAAGTCGAGTAAAGCAGAGGCGTGCAGGCGACCTTTTTAGGAGATGGGCGCACTGAGAATAGAGCGGCTGGGACGCCCACAGCCCGGGCTTCTTAGTATCACAGATTGTGAACCATTGGCATGCGAACACCAGCTAATTTACGAATAAATTTCAAAGAAACAAATAAAACATTCAATTTGCCTGCGATATGGTAAAAAATAATTTTAAATATATTTGCCAACAGTCGGTATCAAAGTCGATTTGTATATGTAATTTATTGAATAGCCACTGCTTTTAAACTTGAAGCGACATTAAAAGTTTATTTAGTATCAAATCACAGTCAACTACGATGTAAGGCTGTCATCTGTTAAAACGTAAAATGAAAATTATTCATAATAATACATCGTAACTGCATGAACCCAATAAATGTATGTGGAAATAAATGAGCAATGCTGGAAGATTATTTTGGGTTAGTGGGCCAATGGTTGTGAAACCCTGACCTTCTGGTGGACAATCTGAAACACTAACCGATGTTGGCAGACGTCTTCGAAAAAAAAAGATATTTGTTAATCGCCGGTCCAGTTCAGTGACTCTCAACGCATAATTGTAATCATTGCATTGTGATGTTTTCACTAAGAATCGTGGATATCGAAAAGCGGTCATCGTTAGTAATAATTACCAATTATTATTCACTACGTTTGTTATAAATTTAAAACAGTTAAATTAGTGAAAGGTTTAATTTTCAGTTGCAGTCTGTTGTGCTTTTCACACAACGTTCTAAAGTTTTTTTTAAATTGAAGATTTGGAAAGGGATGCATCTATAGCTTACGCTGCTTGGTCAGCTTGTCTTAATTCAACCGTACAAAGCGTACAGGGGGGCTCTAATTGCAGAGAATGCACTAGCGCACGTCGAGGATGTGCAAGTCGTTTCAGAAATAGATTCGCAAGTTTTGCAAGGGACGTGCGTCTGTTGCATTGCTGGCGGCTCAAAGCCATCAGCTGCTTGACACTACAATAAAGCAAACACTACATAAAACGATCTATGTAAATAATATGTATCGTGAAAATGATAAGATGTATTGGTTTGGTCGATTCATTCATTATTGTCACAATTATTAATTACTGTAATTAGAGTCGGGCGTTCGAGTACAATCGAATACATAGTATAAAACGCGTCATTAGTAAATTTAATTGATTGTGTATAAAGTTCAACCAACTCTTTGTAATAGACAGCTACGATTTTAGAACTACATACTATAGGGTGGAGCGACGATGTATGGAAATTTTTTTCGTATATATTCGTTTGGGAAAAGTTCTAAAAAGTTGCCTCTACATCATACCTCTTCTGTCCAAAAAAAAATTGTTTAATTAAAAAAGTTTTTCTGGTCTCTACCAGCACGTTTATCTTAACACTTTTGAAATGAAAATTTGTATGAAAATTTCCAATTGATTGTTTCCAATCTCTATAAATAGCAATTTTAATTAGAAAATTAGTATTTATTTTTACTATTCATACTTACTTTAGTCGTATATACTTATATTTACTCGTATGCCTCCCTCCACCGCGCTCACAAATTCACACTTATTTGAATAATTCAAGGAATACGTAAATAAATTAGATTTTTACAAAAAGTACTTATACTATTCAATAAAATTATGGTAATTTTATGAGCATGTTATCTAAAAATTTGTATTCTGTGTTCAGATTTCGAAATTAATAGGCAAATTTTCATTTTTCGCCTTAGCCTGAAGACATAGTCACAGATTTTTTTCAGTATTTTTACGAGAATACGGATGATACAATGAAACTTTTGGTAGGTATTACTATGCCAATTTTTAATTTTTGCAATGTCGCTCCACCCTAATGTATGTACATACGTACATGTAGTAATGTCGCCAAACTATTTTGTTGCCGTGTGCGCAATCAATGAAGAATGTCAAAGATAGTTAGCGGTATTTATGAATCAAATTAAAAATATCATAATGTAAACCCGGTGATTGTGCTCTCCAGTGAAGCTGATTCCGTGTATTATAAACTGGAAGAGTCGGATGAAAAAGCACTAAACTCGCTCATAATAACTTGGCCAGCGCGAGGAAAAACTCAATACATGTCACACACCACGTGGTTTGACGTTTTGTAATTTTATAGGACGTATAAAAAATATGTTCAAGAATTCGAACAGTAAAGTCGCAAAATTTGGAAATTTTCCAATGTCAAATCAACACGCTGGCGCGTCTCAAAAATTTAATACTTAATAATAAAATTTAAATTGCACAATCGGTGAATGTTATAATACTGAAAGCTCGAGGTTTCAGCTGTTGTGTTAAGGTCATTGTGTGGCAGTTGCAAGTTTTCAGAGACTTTTGCTGAAAGCGACATAACAAGTTGCAGGCGTGTCAAATCGCGAAACGGTGTCAAGGTTCTCCTGGAAACCCTAATTTTAGAGGAATAACTAGCGCCACTCTGATTCATAGGGTCAAGTCTGCCCGTGTGGACAGACTTCTATCGCCCACAATTTTATTAACGATTTGGAATCATTCCAATGAATATGTTTAGGAAAAACTCGTTTCAACACAATACAAGCACTGTGATACGAAAAGCTGAGATTTAAAGCTAAAAGAAAATCAACCCTTTCAGCGCAATACAACACAGATATCATTTTTAATTTCTGCTTACGAAGTGACAAAATTAAAAGCTATTTAGCTAAGCTAAATTTTAGTTCAATGTGGTGTTTAATTGAAGCATAAATTATGTCAATCGATTGCTTTTTAACATGGTTAGAATAGTTTTTAAGTGTGATTGCTGATTGATTGCTCGAGTTTCAAAAGTAGAAATTCTAATGAAATGATGAATTATGTAAATGTTTCTTTCATCGGTATGTAACTTTTATAGATTGACTTAAATGAAGTGGTTCTTGAGCAATAGCAATTATTCACGAAAGCTTCATGCCCTCTTATCGCAGCCAAACCGTAAAATTTGTCTCCAATTGAAAGTACTGAATTAAAATATTGCTCACGAGTCGTTAACCGCCCCACTAATAAATCTGAAAATATGCCAAGTGCATTGCAATAATTAATCCGCGCTAGAGCCCATTGCCCATTAATTTCGTCCGATTGATCTTTTCCAATTTCAAAAGGAACAGGAAGCCGCTTTCGCTCGGGAAATCATAATATTTACTCGTCAAACCGCCATAAATTGATTTACGAGTTTTACTACTTGATTTACGGGCGCTTCTTCAAGTTTTCCACGTGAGATTTTCATTCGCGTTCCTCAACTAAATATTGAGATATCGACGCTGTAAACATTGTAAAAATTTACGACTTTTCAAAGTGATCTCTTGCGCATAGATCAAGTGGTGGTAGCACGTGGCTTTCGTTTCCACCGTAAGCTGTATACGTGGGCACGTGAAGATATTCAATTTCGCCTTTATACATCTAATTTAATTTTTCTTACGAAAATAAACCAAAACTTCAGATGAAAAGCGTGTTGAAATCAACTACGGCGTAAGAAATAAACTCATCTGAATTTGAACGAAATAGACGCAAATGCTAGACCAGCTTTTTTACAACAAGATAGAAACAAACAACAATACAATGAGTTTGTCGTACTTTCCACGAAAAAAATGCTCATTTGACATGACAAAATGCTCAATATTAAATAAAAAGTCTGTAGGTATAATGACTAATAGTACATTACACTTAAAAAGTTCGATTGATAAAATTGAACTCGATCCAAAGCAATTCATTAAAAATTAACTAATGTACATACATATGTGCGCGTAGCGTACATACACAGTAAACGTACATTATGTACATATCGCACACCTAGATCAAAACAGTATCAACTCAAAAATTAAGATTTTTTAGTTAATCATTTATTCGGATTCTACAAACGAAGCTGCATGAACCAACAAAACAAAATGAAATGTTTTAATCTGAACATTCTTTAATATGTTTGTTTTCATAAAAAAAAAAAAACAGTAAATTCCTATCACTTATAGCGACATGACAACAAGTTTTTCGTCGTTCCTGAAAAAAGTGTTTAGATCTACATATGTAGGTGTGCGATATGTAGATATAAATTTAGAAAAATTACCAAATTGACAGAAAGAAAAAAATAAACAATTTTTTGGGTCCCACTTAAAGTGAAATAAATTATACGGTTAAAATTTTAATAATTCTTGGCACAAATTTAGTAGGAACGACAGTGCTGTAAAAAAGCATCAGGGATGCAATTCATTGCGTAACGGAGTGATTGGACGAATGTTTAGACGTGTCTGTGACACGACGCGACATATTAGAGGGATTCCCCCCCCTCTTCCCCTCCCCGTTCGAACATCCTCGGACATTCGATAGCGCGGCAAAGTTCTATTGTCGTGCTGGACCGTCGAATTTTACACGGCCAACAAAATAGACTGTTTACCGGGGGTGCGAAAGAGGCAAGCAAGCCGTGTCATTATCGGCGAAAACCGGCTGAAATATTGCCGAGAGCGACTAGTGCCGGGTAACCGTGCGGGACGGGGTTAAATATAAACTCGTGAGGACGGTCGCGGCTAAAAGCGTTCCGCAGCCCAGGCTTAGCGCGAAAAGCTCTCTTTTTTTCACGGCCACGCTGAGGACACACACTGACTGGGGGGGTAGTGGATGGTCGAATGCACTGACGGGATGCAGTTTGGCTGCACTTACACCAGTATACGGCAACAAAGTCTTTTTCGTTGAGCACGCGCTCCAGCTGCTTGGCGGTGACCTCTTCGATGACGGGCTCTGCTTCCTTGGTGGATGGTGTGGGGGTGGTTGTTGTCGGTTTTTTATTGGCAGGTTGTGCTTGTGGTGCAAGTAGCAAAAGAAGCAGCAGCGGCAGCAGTAGCGGCCGCAGCGGCCCGCGCGACATGGCGGCGGGAGCGCGGCGCGCCTGGGACTGGGAACTCATTGGCGGTCTGGCGAGATCACTCCCATACAGAAACAGACGTCTTATACACCCACACCACACCACGGGGACACATGGACAGATCCCGTGGGAATAACAACACCGGACACCGGCTTTCCCGGCCGGAAGCGCGTGACCCACCCCCCTAGGCCGCGCTCCCGCCGCGCGGTGGAAAATCAACGCGAGCTGAAAGCTCCCTCGCGTCCGAGTTGACTTCCCAGTCTCAAACCCTATCAGAGAAGGTTTGCAGGTGTGGTAGAGCCTTTGAGCCTTGAAAAATGGCGTGGTGGCTGTTCCACTAGCGCAGGGGTCGGAAAATGCTACTACGGTTCACTACAGTAGCGTTTTTTAAAACTTTTTTGAATTAAAACTTCTTAGAGTGAAAACGGTTCATCCAACGTTCCATACAAACGGAGCGAGCGAAAAGCTGTAACGCATATTCCCACTTCTTTTTTTTGTTTGGAGGTAGGCTATTGCCCTTTCGTGCGAGAGAGAGATCCGCTCCGAAAATTCGAGCGTCCCCTCTGCGCCTCAGTGTAGTGAAAATGTTTCATCGAAGCGTGGTACGACACGTAAACCACTAACGGCCAGCGGGTACCCCCACTCCTCGGCTAGACGTCAGGTACAGGTCGCGCAGCGAGAGTTTAGGCGAGCCCCACACACACACACACACACACACACACACACACAGTGTGCGTGTGAATAATACGAATTTTCATTACATGCAACAATAACTTTCGCGCGTGTACACGTTTACGAGTGTAACAGAGACACTATTGTTTTGTGTATTTTTGTTTTGTGAAATGTTCTCCAGCATGTTCCTCCAGTCCAATCATTGTCAAAATGCACATGTGTGTGTGTGTGTGTGTGTGTGTATGTGTGTGGCTCGCCTCAACTTTCGCTACATTTGTGTACACAATTTTTTCACATTCACATATGTATTCCTTCTTGTATGTAGATTGCACTTGCTTTAAATAATTGCAAATAAGTTTTACGTCTATAGTGAGTAGCGGCTACACATTGCGATTTTTTTACTACGAACCACTGCAAGAACTGCATTTTGTATTGCGAGTATGCTTATATAATAATATACCAAAGTACATTGTGTTCCTTTATTTACTGCTGACACATGGTATGTACATATGTACATATGTATATGCATATTTATGAATGAAACTAATTTTCAATTTATTAGAAACTTTGATTTTAATTATTGTGATAAAGTGGAAAATCCTAGTTCCCACAAATAAGTTGAAGTAAAAAGATTGCTTTATTGCTTTAAAGTGGAAATTCTCCTTTAACCTTAATCCAAATTGATGAAAATAATTCTTCAGTGTAAACGAATTAATAAGTTGCAAAAATTCAGCCTCCTCTTCAGGATCAAAGTTTAACTCAGTTATTGATACAGGGCTTTCAAAATCAAATTTTTTTTTTTTATCCAAAGGCTTTTCTTTACTGTTTCAAATTTCTGCACTGGAAAATAGTCATCAAAGCTTTCGGATAGAGAAGTGATTTGACTGGAGTGGCACTTCTCACGTTCGCCTCGCGGAGTCTGCGTTGCAGTGTTCTCTTCGAAATTCGAATATTGTCTTAATGAAGCATCACTGTAATGCGCTTATTTTCAACTATTCTATGTACGAGTATGTTGTAGAATGTAGAGCAACAGAAATAATTTTACTGTCCTCTCGATTGGTTGTTTTACGTTTCCTACCACATCGTTGTCGTTGAGATGAGGTAGGTAGGTGATTTTTCGGACAATTTTGCAATTCTAGACACAGATTGAGGAGAAATACCGAATTTTCGTCCAATTTCTCGATAAGAATACACTTTTTCTTTAATTAGTGTACTAAATGCAATTTTAACACTGTCATTAATTATATTAAAAGTTATTATAAAACTATTATTTTTCCGTTTCTCAACCAGAATTTTTTTTTACTTTATCCAAATTGGATAAAGTATTGTGATCGTGCGAAAATTCAACCTCGAGATTTTGACTGATTTGTATCAGGTATCAAATTACGTTTTCATGATTTTTGGAAAATTTCTGTAGGTATATCTGTGTATTTGTGTATGGAGTCGATATAACTTCATATTTATATGTTTTTTGTCGGACATTACATTCTATATGGCTTTCAAAAATTTTCGTCAAGCGGAAGTGGTACTTCCCTTGGAAAGTCACCTATTTTTTTATGACGTGTAAAAAACGGTAACCGGACAAAAGAGAACAAGACAAAACAGAACACGACAAAAGAGAACAGGACAAAAGAGAACATGACAAAAGAGAACAGGACAAAAGAGAACAGGACTTATGAATATTTATAATATTTTCTTTTATATGTATGTAATTAATAAATAGATTCGACAAAAATAAATATTTTATTTTTCCACTGTTCTGTTTTGTCACTGTTCTCTTTATCGCTTTTCTGTTTTGTCCTGTTCTCTTTTGTCGTGTTCTGTTTTTTCTTGTTCTCTTTTGTCATGGAACCGTAAAAAACATTGATTCCATTTGTTTTTTCGTAAGTCATTGTGCTTTTACGCTTACTCGAATTTAACTATGAAATTTCAACTAATTGCATCTGCAATTTAAATTATTGGATGGCTATTCGGAGGTCCCATTTTCATACGTCGTGCAGCGTAACGGTTAATTTAGCATATTTTGATTTTAAAAAACGAGCATTGACAGAATGAGTAAGTAAAGATTTATTGCGTTACTTGCATCATAATAGGGATGACACCGAGTGCTTTTGAACTGCGACAAAAAAGTTCTACGAGTGACACATCGCTAATGCTTTATAGTAAAAACTAGTCACCGCCCGTTGACAGTGGCATCAGGTGGTTAGCATAAAGCCCGGAATAATGGATTCTCGACCTTTATGCCACAGATATATTTTGGTGTTGCCGTTGCCCGCGTGAATTTTCGTTCGATATATATTATTTATGTATTTATTAAATTTTTTATGTATGTTGTACGCATGTACATATATGTATGTATAAAATAAATTATATATTTAGCTTAATAATAGCTTATATAATGTTCAAGTAAATAGAATAAAAATTTTCAAGGAAAACCCTCATATCTCAGACAACCAGCATTTCGCAGAATTTGCCATATTTCGTAATTGCTAGGAATATTAGAAAAAATAGAGTGCATTAAAAAAATGCATTAAGAGCATTTTTTCGCCAATTTCAGACACTAAAACCTCATTTTTTTTGATTATGTAAAAAATATACAAATAATATTATTTAGTAATTTATTATATGTATGTTATATATTATACGTTAAAATATGTTATTATAAATAATTGTTCTGTAGAGGATGGAGAGAATGTGTGATTGGTAAAGTACGAACGTGAGTTCGGGTGGGTAACGGAATATACTAAGAAGCGTTTCAGGTGCAAAGGTTGCACGTTATCAAAAGCTTCCCAGATGATCCCGGTTTCTCTTTCACCGGGGGTCACAATTTGAACTTAAAGGTCGCAAAGCTCATAAAAATAGGTCAGATTACCTGAGTTATTTCTGAGTGTTAAAAAAATTGGCCAAATGTGTTTGTAAATAATTTTTTTTAAGTATGGACTTACTTGACAAATAACAGTAGGCACGGTCTCGTACGTGTACACGTGTGATGTACCACTGATTAGGTATATGTACATATGTAGATATACATAGATTAGATAAGTATCTATTTCAGCTTCTTAAGACTTGTTTGAACTTGAAAGGCTTCTGTTTGCTCATTACATTTTTCGGGCGTTGTTACTGTTAGATAATAGTCAATTAAAAACAAATAAAGTATAGATATGATTTAAAAAACAATAGCTTATTAACAATTTTTAAGTAAAAGATAATCGCAAGCTTAAGCTCGTACTACGTATTATGAGAGAAAATTATTTACATAACAAGATGCTTATATTATTATATGATATTCAAAGAAAATTTTTTGTAAAATTAAAAGTGAAAATTCACATCAAATGATTTCAAACACGACTGTAGGTGGCCAACTCCAATTAGTCAAATAAATTTGACCAAGTATAAATTTGTTATTTTCATTGAAATGGCATTTGATCATTTGTACTGTCATTTTAATAAATTTTAATTTAGAAATTGAAGACGACGTTTTTGTTATATTTTTACAATATTCTTACATGCTATGTATAATTGTATGTATAAGCTATGAGGTTGGAATGCGTATTTTATACATGAATCAAGTTTTATATCTTCAACAAAACAAAACAAAATTACGTAAGGAGAAGAATGAATTTCGTATAGTGGTCGACAATCGTCAAGGCTAGTGCTTTGTAAACAAATCAAGAATTTTATACTACTTACATAATCGCTTTAATCTTCTCACTTTAATTGGATATTTTAAGTATTAAACGAAATCTTTGTATATTTTTCAGGAAACTGACTATCGTAAATACATAATATACATATGTGTCCCTATAGAGGAAATGAAAATTATGAAACAGTGTCAGTAGTTAGCGCATTTGGTTTACTAAGGATCTGGACTCTACGAATGACGGTTGCTATATGATTACATTTGCTTAGGAATTTTTATTGATATTTCATTGTACAAGTTCAAGATTTTATCACAGATAATAATTTCGTATTTAAATTTTGTGAATATGTTAAATAACCAGATTATTTAACATGTTATTTCTACCATTTTTAAATTGAATTTTAAACAACAACTGATTGTACTCGTTGCGCGTAGAAAATTATTAATTGCATTCGCAAAACTAATGCTGACAGCTATGATGACTTTTTAGACAACAATATATACATAGGTAGACAAGTTTTGAGAATGCTTTTTTGAGGATATGTTAAAAAATAAAATTTTACATAAAAACGCATATTTAGCGATTTTATTATATGACAGTAATTTAAATCGTGGTTTGATTCAAGGCTATTAAAGTTCATCGGTTTTATTATAAAAAATTCAAATAAATGTCTACATAGTCCATTGAGTATAACAATAAGTTAAGTCATAATCAGTTTTACTTAAATTTTGAAACACTCATTTAAATGTTAATGTGAAAAGACATTAAAATTACTGTGGAAAATTATTAATAACATTCTCACATAATGATAGCATAAATATTGAAATTTGAATCAGGGCATTTTTTTACTTTATCCTAATCGGTGTCTGTGTGTCTTTTTTTTTCATATCTATTATTTTCACGTAAGGTGTAAAGAGATATTATGATTTTGGTCAACATCCGCCAACCGAAAGTGGCAGTTTACGTGAACGAGATCTCATTTTTTTTTCATAATATTGTAATATTATAATTCAATTTTGATGTTTCAAGTTTTAATTTTTTTTTTTAAATTATGGTCTTCGTTCGCAGATACGCAAATACTTATGTAATCCGTTTAAAAAAACATATATTCAAATAAAATGGTTGTATTTTGATGAAAAAAAAAAAAAATGCTTGTTATGTAATAATGCTACAAATTTAGGTGAAAAACAGGTGAACTTATAAAATATAAACTTCATGCGATCCTCACGAAATTTTTTTTATTTTAACAGAAAATAAATTTAAATTTTTTTTAACGAGATCGTTCTATCTACATACATATGTATGTAATATATTATTCTAATTTTTAATGCAATGTTTAGTAGTAGTAATTTTTTTCAATGAAATGACAACCTGCAAGCTAAGTTTTTTCTTTATTCATATATGTATGTACATACATATGTACGTAGTGTGTTATGACTGGATGTAAAGAAGAATAAATAAAACGAAGAATGACACTAGGATGGAGCGCTTTTGGAAGAAGGAACACAGTTTTTAAATCCAACATCCCGCTATGCTTAAATAAAGTAAAAAGAAGGCATACGACCAATGCGTATTGCCAGTTATGACGTATGGATGTGAAACGTGGATGCTGAATTCAAGAATGCTACGTAAGATTCAGTGCACACAGAGAAGCATGTAAAGATGTATATAGAGATAGTAAGAGGAATACATGGGTAAGAAGCACGGCTAAAGTGGCAGATATAGCGGAACGTGTGAAAAAGTTGAAGTGGCAGAGAACTGGACACATATGTAGTGAGAAGAATGGATGACAGATGGACGCGAGAAATACTTGAATCTGAAAGAAAGCAAGGCAGACCAAGTGGACGATGGGCTGATGAATTAAGAAGGATGTGTGGAGTCAAGTGGATGCAGATTGCTTAAGACAGACAGGAATGGAAGAGGATCGGAAAGGCCTTCGTTCAACAGTGGATGGTAAACGGCTGAAAATGATGATGATGATGATACGTATTATGTATATGTATATAAAGTATTGTTTTCAATGTCCACAATGTCCCAAATACCTAAATGATATCAGTGCTTCGGACACGAAATGTAATTAATGGTTAAGTTCGGTATGATTTTCTGATTCCTATATGGAAAATGGGGTTGGTGTTCTTTGAACTGGTTTGCGGGTAATATCAAATTTCAACTTTTATATTGTGTTACGTTTAGACCGCATTATCGATGCGTGTCCAGTTAACGTTCACGTTAGTTTGCTGTTAACCATGAAAGAGCTCACATCCAAGAACGGTTACCAAAAGAAGTTGTGCGTGGCCATCGTCGGCGGCGGACTTGTAGATATATATTATAATTATTTTATTAAAACATTTTAAGACAACAAATATGAAAAAAAAATTAATCATAAACTTGATGCAAATTCAAACAACCTTAAAAGCTTATTTAAATTTGAATCAATTTACGAACTTGAGTACTTTAATTCCCCATATAAAGTTTTTTTCACATCAAAATTTGACCCAATACAGGTAATAATTGCATTTTTGTATTTCATGAAGTAATTTACATACATATGTACATATGTACTTCCATATTCATAACAATAAAATGAAAAACTTTAGAATCAAATGTCAAAATGAATTAGTAATACCAGAATTATTTTGATCAAAAAATTAGAATTTCCAATGTCAATCAATGAAGTTTTATATATAAAAACTTGAACAATTTAGAAGCTATTGACAGTTTGAATTCCAACGTGATCTAGCATAAATTTGCAACTACTATTTTCAACAGCATGATTATCATATCGAGTTTGATTAGTTTGATGACACTATTATTGATTTTTTTTAATAATTATGTTTTAGGTGGGTTCTTTAGCCGCATTATTTTTTAAAAAAAGACACCACGATGTACATCTTTTTGAATATAGAGAAGGTATTTTTATTTATAAATTCGTCAATTTGATTCTAATGAAATTGTATCTATTTTCAAGATTACAATGTCTACAGTTTGGTTATTTACTCAGATGGCTAACTATGCTTTAGATTTTAAATGCATATTATACATATCACTAAAATTTTAGTACTTCAACATTGTTTATCTCATGAAAATACATACGACGAAAAACTTTTATTACTTGATAAGAGTGACTCTATTTTTCTCCGCATCTTAACAAGTTAACGTGATTTCCAAAGTAAATTTGAAAAAATATAAAATTGTTATTAAATGTTTCTAGATATTCGGAAAACTCCACATGTGCGTGGTAGATCAATTAACTTGTCCATGTCATCTCGCGCTTGGTCGGCTTTAGATGTCGTTGGATTGCAATCTGAAATGGCAGACCATGGACTTCCTATGCAGGGAAGGATGATACATCCTTTACACGGAGCCACTAAGCCCACACCCTATGATAGAAGGACGAAACAGGTATGTGAATCTGATTTAAAAAAAAGGATTTTAAATACTATCAATAATTTTATTGTTATCCCTATCTTATCAACATTTCTAATTGGATCGACAGGGTTTATTTAGTCCAAAGAAAAAACAAACAGTTACAACCTAATTTTATATTTACAGTGTATCTATTCCGTTGGTCGCAAATATCTCAATGAAGTGTTGTTAACAGGTAAAAAATATTTTCATGTCTGCTATTAAAATAAAATGTTAAGCAAGTATACATATGTAGGTTAAATAGAACGAAACTGTTTTTGTAACACTGGTAAAGGGACTTTAATCCTTTTACAAGTTTATCCTACATAGATACCTAATATCAAATTTGTAGTAGGTATCATATAACTGTTTTTATAGCTATTCGAGCAGATAGTATAGAATCCAGTAATTACTATATACATATAGTACGGCAAGGCTCCGCCTGGCTGGGTAGCCGCAGAACGCTTGCATACACTCACGGCACGTACACTATAACTAAATAAACTATATGTAGGTATCTATATACATAAATGATAACCACCCGATGACACTGTCAACGGACATTGACTATGTAGAATATAATAAATATTGACAGCTTTTCCAAAGCGGATTTGTAATGAAACCCTATTTAGTTATTCAATCCGATGGTAATTCGATACTTGAGGCTGAACGTTGCCATCTAGGAATCCGATATGTGTTAATGTGGCTTAACTTTTCTCTATTGCATAATGAAGAAAATAATGGCAAACGCATATTTAAAATGTAAAATTTCATACGGATATAACTTAATTATAAGAATATATACATAGCATATTTACGATTTTCAGCAACTGAAAAGTATTCCAACGTCACCCTTTACTTCCAACACAAGCTCGTGAATGCAAATTTAGAGGAAGGCAGAGTGACATTTTTAATGTAAGTATGATTTTCACTTAATTTCAACCAGTAGGTATATTTTTGTATACTAGGCCCTAGGGGAGGGGGGCAGATTCTAATGAAAAAAGTTAATTACAAAACACTTTTGATACAGAGCCTGTGTTTTTCCATAGGACATATGTATATACACGGTACTCGCCTAAAACTACCCCCATGCGACAATTTCTTTTTTTTTTTTTTTTAAAGCTCAATTACCATGACACAAAAGTCCATTACCTTTGATTTTGTTATGGAATATTAAAATCAAGTCTTTCAAATGAAGGAATTTAGAAAGATATCGAAAGAATCGTTTGACAAAACTGGAAAATTTTAAAAAAGCTATCCGAACCTGCCCCCTCTCTCCCTACATCTAACGATTTTTCACGCTACTGCATTGCACTGTTTTATTACTTTTTACTTATTATTGTGATCGTGCGAAAATTCGACCTCGAGATTTTGACTGATTTGGATCAAGTATCACCCCCTGATCACGATTTCTGGAAAATGTCTGTATGTCTGTGTACTATGTGTGTGTGTGTATGTCTGTGTGTTTTCTCCGAAACTATCAAGTCTATCGAGCTGAAATTTCATATCTATTATTTTCACGTAAGGAATTTGGTCAACATCAGTCAACCAGAAGTAGGGTTTTTTTCGTGCAGAAAATTCAAAAATCCTGTAAAAAATCATATTTCCGAAACTGCACCGGGGATTTTGTCGAAATTTCATATCTATAGTTTTCACGTTGGCCGTAAGAGTTACTGTGATTTTGGTCAACATCTGACTACCGGAAGTGGCAGTTTACTCTTGAACGATTTGTTGTTTTTTTTTTATTTTTTTCAGCCTTTTAAATATGTGGTATCGTCACAATATTGTAATGTTGTACTCCTGAGCAAAATTGCTAGTTACGAAAAAATAAATCATTAAAATCAGTCAACCGGAAGTAGATTTTTTTTTTGTCGAAAAGTTTACCACAGAATATTTCCGAAACTGCACCGGGGATTTTGTCGAAATTTCATATCTATAGTTTTCACGTTAGCTGTAAGAGATACTGTGATTTTAGTCAACATCTGACGACCGGAAGTGGCATCCTATTTGAATATATGCCGAAGATCGTATTTTACATACGCGCGCGCACTCAACACAGTGATTTCATGATATGTATGTATGTACATATGTATGTTGGTTGGTGTGGTGGTGTGCATGCGTTTTAGTTACTTACGTACTTAAAAAAATTATTTCGTTACTCTTTGTATTCCTCAAATATATGGATAAAGTCATGGGTTGGCCACACCCGAATTTTTTTTATTTTGCAATGAAATTAAACTTTTTGATACAGATATGTTCAAAATATGCTTTATTGATATAATTTTCTTCCAGAACTACAACAAATAAAACTGAAGAAAGACATTTCGATTTAGTAGTTGGGGCTGATGGTGCTTTTTCAACAGTACGACGTTATATGATGAAACAGCCCTTGTTCGATTTCAGTCAAACCTATATTGAACATGGATATTTAGAACTTTGTATACCGGCCACTAAAGATGGACAGGTTAATATCATTTTACACAACAAAGTCGCAAATTGATATAATAATTAATACAATGAAATTTAATTAATTTGCAGTTTGCTATGCCTTTCAAATTTTTGCATATTTGGCCGAGAGGTGAATTCATGATGATTGCCTTGCCTAACCAAGATCAAACATGGACGGTGACTCTATTTATGCCTTTTGTGAAGTTTAAACAGTTGGACACTCCAGACACTTTGGTGAATTTTTTTAACAAATACTTTCCGGACGCTATTCCTTTGATCGGTAGAGACAAGCTCATATTGGACTTCTTCAAAGGAAAACCTTTACCACTTGTTTCTATCAAAGTATATACAATTTATTCTTAATATGTATTTATTATATATTTTTCAATCCAATTGGTTATAAATCGCAGTATATTAATTATTGGTATAGTGCCGTCCCTATCACATATCCGATAAAGCTATCATTATTGGAGACGCAGCTCACGCAATGGTGCCATTTTATGGACAAGGTATGAATGCCGGATTTGAGGATTGTCTATTGTTAGATCGTCTCATGACGAAGCACGGATCGAAGCTCGATCTGGTTCTCAAAGAGTTTTCCGAGGTAAGAGCAAAGGATGCTCATGCCATATGTGATCTAGCAATGTATAACTATGTAGAGGTACAGATATACATATAATTAAATTATGTGTAGTTAATTAAATGTATATTTGATTCAATTGAGAGATTTAAATTTATATTTAATTTTATAGATGCGTGATTTGGTGATGAGACGTACGTTTATAATGCGTAAAAAATTGGACGATTTCTTACACTGGTTGATGCCAAGCAAGTGGGTGCCGCTCTACAATTCTGTAACGTTCACCGATATGGGTTATAGTAAATGTATTACTAATAGAAAATGGCAGGATAAGGTAAATTTATTTATAAAACAGTATAATAAATTATTTTATTTATTTTATGCATTAGAAATCTGTGTAAATTATGTAATGTTGATGGTGTTATTTGCAGATGTTACTGAGAAGCATTTCAGGTATAGTCAGTACAGGTATGTGCGTACTGGCATTTTGTTTTTACAAAAATCAGGAAGTTTTCATAGATTTTTTGAACGTTTCATTTGTTAATGTACGTAAATTTATTGACTTATGAAATTCTTAAATATTTTTTACGTACATACATATGTATGTACATAGTTTAAAATGACAAATTTAAAATGTATCCAAAAATATGCCTATAATTTGAGAAACCAAACTTAAAATGAATAGAATTTTTACATTTTTACTACATTTATCAATTAACATTTCTGATTCGATTTTGAAATTTCGAATAGCCTATTTTGGCACATTTATAGATACGTAAGTATCCTTACAATAAACATATTGTATAACAAAATTATTCGTTGCTTATTTCAGTCTTTTTATTTGTGGATAAAAACATTGAAACTGTTTTTATATTATCAAATTTAAAACGCTGATAAGAATTTTACGAGTTTTTTTAAACAAACTGACAAAATTCAACTATGTTGAGAAAAAAAAATACAAAATGTTGATTAATCTATAATCAATCTTGCATCCTTTTGGTGAGGTAAGTATTTAGTTTTTCCTTCTTCGAACATGTCTTGTAGACCTTTCATGAATTCACTATGCACTCTATCAATTTCTTCTTCTGTCGGATCGGGATTCCTCACGACTTCCATTGGTCTTCCAACTAAAATTTGACATAATAATTTCAAATAAATGCAAAGTTTTGTGTAAAACTGCTGTTTTTAGATAAAATACATTAGAATTTTATTCAACATACCGACAGTTGTGATAGTTTTCCTTTGGGGAACGATTCCAAATGTGTATTGAAGAAGCCCTCTTCCCAAAGGTAAAATAGGAGCAATTCCCGTAGTCTCACGGAACCAATCTTGTAAAATTCTGACCATACTGCCCTCAGGATTCTTAAATTGTTCATATAGTTCTGTCTCTCCAAAAGAAAATACAGGTACTAACGGGGTACTGAAATTTTATGTATTCCAAGGTATAATAATTTTTTTTAATTGAAAAATGAAAGTACTTATTAGGCAATTGAGTATTTACCCATTTCTCATAGCTAATTTGACGAAACCTTTCCTTCTCTTCAAAATTACTTTATAAAGACCGGGATGACAGTTGAGTGACTCTGCAGCTCCTCCAACTACAAGTGCGGCGCATTTTCCCGTACCATTTTTCTTGTCCATCATGTAATTGAGGGCTTCGGGGGACGATGCACAGAGTCCAAGCCAACATGCAAGTTCTCTAAAGAATGGTACCAAGAAGTGTCCCTGCAAGGTAACCATATGCGATTTCATACCGGGGAATAATCCTTCAAAATCTGTAGCATCGGTAGCGAAATTCACAAAGCAACCAGTGCTTAGTACTCCATGAGGGAAAACACAAAACAAGTAGTTACTATCAGGACTCAAATCAACGGTTTTGACTAATTTGATTGGGAAATAGGCCTTCAAGTAACTCCACCACCTCCATTGGCGAGCCCAACCCCAGCTGAAAAATACATTTAGTTGAATTATCGTTTTTCAGTCTTTTCCTATACATACATACTTCCATATATGTATGTATTTATGTATATAAGAATTTAATAGAAAATAAAGATGTACAATGAACGCAAGAATTCGTTCAATGCGAATGATTATAAAAAATATTAGGATTTTAATGTGAATTTTGTGATTTTATGTGATTTTAATGATGAAAAATGATTATCTTACGATCTTTGACCCAAACATCCAGAATCTCTTTGTTTGGCGATAATAATAATATAAACCACACCTATCCATAAATAAGATGTTCGTATTATGTAAATAGTAAAGGCAATAGCGACTATTTCACCGAACATTAATAGACATATCCATCCTGCAGCGGCTATCGTTTGAAGACGACGCTCCATCGGCACATCCATTGGGGCAAATTTTACACCCATCTTTTCTAGAAGATTCCTATGAAAAATAAAGTAAAAGAAAAATAGCAATCTAACAACATTGATTTTTATTATATATATATCACAATAAATATAACCGATTGTAAAACGAAATCCAATTGATTTAGCAGTTTTATCTCTGAAAAATTGTAGATAATGTTAACTAATCAATCAAAATTCGTCGATGATTTGTTGAAATACATATATCAAAACTATAGTTAGTCAATCAGATTAATAAATATCAAATATTAAACGAAAAAACCTCGAAAAATAAAAATACCTTATATTTACAACAATGAGTGTTATTATTTGCCATGCTTTGGTTAGTATGTTAGTCAAAATATTGCCTTTTTTATTATCTCTCATCTTATAGTTGTCCATTGATAATTGTGCATTAGTTTTGTATCACATCGATACTAAAAATAAGTCAAACGATTACTTACCAAACGAATGTTTATTATTTCAAGTGATATAACATCGAATCGAGCACATAAAGTGTCACAGAGCGAATGAGTTTGCACAAGTGCGGAATAATGTGGTAAAACTACCTACTAATTGACACCTTTTTGGGATTACGATTTTATTGCCATGAAAGAATTGTACTAATAATTTGGTAATATATTAATTTCATTTATATTGTTAACAACCAAATAATATAAAGTTGAAATACATATACATATGTAATATACATTCCAATAATGAATAATATATAATGTAAAAAAAATAACAAAAGAACGTAACAATAAATAAGTTTCCTATACTAGGAAACTTACAGACACAGTCAGATCTATACATATGTATGTAAATGTATTAATTTCAAAAATTAATATACAATAAATAGTTGCTTACGGAGAACATATGTTACGCACAGAACGGCGTTGAATTCTTTACTAAAAAACATGTAAGAAATTTGATGAAAAAGTTACATTCATTATCAATCATTGATAACACTTACCAACATTAGATAATTGTAAACACCGATAACCAATAACCTTTCAATATTTTCACGAGTTAATAATCAACAACGGTTAATAAAATTGATTTTTAAAGACAAAATAAACTAAAGTGAAACAGGTTATAAATAAAACAGTATGTATTTAATGATGTCCAATTATAGTTTATTAAGATCATTTTAACATAATAAAATATTAATATATCTAATTTAATTAAGAAAGATGAAACCTTTAAAGGTATCGATAACGACTATTCAGGCAAAGGACATGGCGTGTGAATTTAATTCAATTTTAATGTATACTGACAGTATACTCACACTTATCCACAGTATAATAATAATATAGCAATAGGTTATAAGAGCAAGTACAATGTGTCTTAGGAATCATTATCAACATTTCATAGTCTAAAGTTTACTACTGCAGACATTACTTATCTAACAGTTTTGAGAGCTAGGTTAATCCCCTCTACTGTTGCTACATACTTTGAGCCCGATATTCCAAATCGGAATCACTTTTGCTCTTATAATCTACAGCACGCGAAGAAATAATGTTGGCATATTAAAAATATTGAATAGTCCTCATCATGGTACAATCGAAGCTTACAATATACTTGACCATTTGCAAAACTTTTTAATATAATCTTCATTAGATAAGTGGGAGTATAATGTATGTATTGTACATATTATATATGAACACACACACACACACACAAATATACAAAAAAGGAATATGAAATTTATTACTGAGAGATAATTTACTAAAACTTTATGGCACTTGCCTCATAGACTTTTATGGATGTGTAACTTGGAACCAGAATCTCAAGTAAGTAAATTCATATACAAATGTAAAATATAATATACATATTATTTAACAAATATTTATACCTACATATGTATGTATATTTGAGATATTAAATTAAATACTTTTTTAATCATTCAAAATTATTATAAATGTTATAGAGTTTGCCATAGTTGGGATAGTACCTACTTCATACCAAAATGTATTATTCAATTGAAAAACTTCTACCCCGATTTATATATTTTAAATCTATGTTTAGTATCTATACAAAATTGAATGACCAAAACATTATTAGATTAAAAATCTATCGATAAAAACAACACCATAATGTTTTTAAAAAAATATGATCAATTTGTTATTTTAGAATAATATTCGCATAATTTATACTAGTTGCTAAAATAAATGTGTTAGTTTCCACAATAATTTGACAAAATATACCAATAAAAAAGTAAGAAACACATGCCTATTATAGATTAATTATTGTATTATATATGAATATAAAATGAGATACCATAAATTTTATTGATATGTACGAAACTTTTATTTGAAGTGGTTGCATTCATATAAACAGTAAAAATATAAAGCGTAATATTTGTATATAAGTAACACAAGTATAATATTTGTGTGTGTGTAAAAAATAAAATGAAAATTTTGAACTCAAACAAAAAGATAAATTTGTATTCAAAAATGCAAATATTCACCAACAATAAGATTTTGACATGCATCTAAAAATAAATTAATATTATACATACAAAATATTATAGTTATATGTGGCTAGGTACAAAAAAATTATTTTTCTCTGTGTGAGTGCCAAAAGGAATGATTTAATTAATACGATTTTAATGGAATACAGTTTCCTTACAATTATTTCTGAAATTATATCAATTCTAGTTAAAACATCGACAATTTTAAAAGTTTTTAACATTACATAAAAATTTAAACATACAATCCGAATAAAAATACGAAAAATTAAAAAAGAAGAACTTTGATTTTAAGAATGTTGGCACAACTATTTAGTCATTGTATCAGCCATCGTCTATGAAAAACATCGATTGGAATATTAATAATCATAATAATGATAGCTCTAAATATGACGTATGGTTGAAATGACGATAACATGAGATTTTCAACATTTTTATCATTAAGTTATTTTTAACAGATAATGCATATCACTTTTTGGGTGTAGCACCCATCATAAGCTTGGTTAATGTTTATTATTTAACAATGACATCTTAAATAAGTTGAAGCACTAATAAAGATTCTTTTAATAAGACATTATGCAGTTGAAACACACACATACATATGTATGTATATCATTTTTGAGGGTGAATCACATAAATATCTTGAAAAAATAAAATGTATGATGTATAAAAATATACATATATAAAAAAATCTGTTAAAAATAAAATAATTACCACTGCAAAATATTTTTCATGTACGCAAATATAAATAAAATGTCAGGTTCGTGTATCTTCATTTGTATAGAAAGAACCATCGAGGAGTCACCGTGTGGGGTAAGTTTTGTTTACATAATGATCACAGGGAGAGAGGGAAAGAGGTAACGGAGAATGGGAGGCAGTGCTAGTAAACCAAATCACTTTATGTCATTTTTGGTGGGCACCAATACTATCATGAATCAATCAAATTGGATTTCATATTAATATATAACAACATTCATGTAACTACCAACTGAAATAAATGTATAATTCACGATTGAATGGAAAAATTGTGTATAATATATAATATAAAGTTAAAGCATAATGTATAATATAAAGTTTAATCTAAAAATGATCACCCTGTCGTTTATATGATTTGCGTTTTAGTTTTGACATTAATAATGACCATATTCTAATAATCCATATTATAAAATTAGAATTTATTACATATTTTCAACAATTTTATCATTTCTTTTATAAAGAAAATAATTACAGTAAAATATATACTTCAAAATTTTTCAAATTATGGTTTTTAGCGAATAAAAAAAATCTATTGCACACATTAAAGATAACAACACTCAGTCTTCTGATTGTTGAAGATTGTGGATTTTCGCCAAATACAGAATGTATCATTGATTTCCGAAAATAAATTGCATTTATTGATACGTTTAACGATCAAAGATATACCAATCAAATTTAAACTTGACTACATTGACGAAGAACAATCACAACGCAAGTGTATAATACATGAAAGTGCAGTTAATGCAAGAGAAAATTGTCATTAACATCTAGTGTAACATTTCAAAAAATTATCAACAACGGGTTTAAGCCTTACACCATTATACAATATATTATGAAGAAATTGAAAATATTCAATTGCAAATATGTGATCACTTCATATACTAAAATAGCATTTCAATTCAAAATCGTCGTCGAATTCTTGGAGTAATTTTATATGATGAAGTTTTGAACTAACTTCGATTTTTTATCAAAAGCATAATTTAACATTTGATAAAATTTGTCATAATCATTTTTTCAAAATATTATTTTAAATGCTCAATTAATAATTTATATAATAATTCATCTCCTAAATCTAAGTTATTTAATCACCTATTGAATGATATTGCTATATGGATATTTTTGAGGCATTAATCACATTCATAATGTTCATCAGTCCATTATCATAAAAATTCACATAAAACTGTTTCTTGCTTGGAGGATTTCTCGACAGTAAGAAATCATAGGGCTTTTATGAAATTTGCTTGTCGCTTTTGAGCAAAAAGTCAAAAATTCAAAATTGCATTTTACGTACTAGATGTATCTGGTTGAAAATAGTGTAGTCCATTTATCTGAAATTATAAAAGACAAAACATTTTTAACAGCACAAGAATAGAAATCTCAAATAAATTTATTATTATTTGCAATAAAGAAACAACGAATTTGCACATAATAAAATGAGTATCTATAAGCAGTGCACACATAGAAAATTTGCAAATATAAACTTAAAATTTTGTATAGCAGTTTTTGAATATTGCAATTAAACAAGGATCCATCCTTACCCATTTTTTTTACTCTATCCATGGAAAGGCACATCAAAAATACATTAAATCAAGCACTTACACTTTTTTGTAGTAAAAGGGGCATGCATTTAATATTTCTTTAATGATTAGTGTGCACTAGCAATTTATAAATTAGATCAATACTTGGAAAGTCAATTTACAATTCAAAATAAAGGAAGATGCCACACATTTTTTTTTTGTAAATTATATATCTTTAAGTTACTGTACTTACGGTCATATCATATTCAGTAATATAAGCAGGTATTTCTAGCTGATCACGAGACATAACAGAATATAAGTATTCTACTCCAGGTAAATTGTGAACTTTTTGTTTGATGGCAGGTGCCATAAATGTGGTGAACCACCATGTCATCATCTGAAGCAAAAACAAAGCATAAGTCGCAATGTACAATAGATACACTTTATAATAAAAGATGATTAAAATAAATTATTACCTTTGTCCATATTGTAGGGTGAACAATATAAAATGCTTTAAGATTTTTTTTGTATCTAAAATAAAGAAAAAATATATTATTTTTATGATTATAAATTAAAGATACTACAAAATTAAACAATTGCAATTGACATTAAACTTTAACAAGCGGGAGAAAAGTATACTAACTTATAAGGCAAAACACTGTAAACTTCTTTTAGCCATGCAAAAGATGGATAATTGGCATTGGAAGTGAGTGTGTGGAAGTATGCAATCACATAATCTCCTTTGACAATTGGGTCCAAAAGTGCGATCAAATACAATAGAGCCTGAAATGAAAAAAGCACCAGTTTAAAACAATAATAAATCTTAAAATTATTTATTATTTATTCATGTACTGCATGGATGAAATTGGTAACAACGTAAATAACAGACAGATGAGTTTTCCAGTTCAAATTAAGAAAGATTTTCACATAAAATCTGCACAACTTTTTAATAAAAATTATTTTTATATTAACACAAAATAATCAAAAATTTAGATAGTTAGCCTGTTTTTTTTTCAGGTTAAAAACTGTAAATTAGAATTAAGCTTGAGTGAGGATCAAAGTGACGAGTCCTTTAAGTAAACCCTGTTTTAATATGCGAGTTTAACAAGGGAAGCCTGTGACGACTTTCAAGACACGAAAATGTAACGTCACACCAATGTGACGTACATACATATATATCGAAAATAGGAAATGACGCGTTTGCTAACTATTAATAAAACATCAGAAATATTTTCGCACCAACCATACACGTATAATTTACAAGCTTCATTCATAAAAACTAATGCGTATTTAAGTCACCTTGTCCAAGTTAATATTGCTGAATGGAAACCATTTTCCGACAAAGATGACTACTGGTCTGCCGAGACGATCTACTCCACTCTGGTACAGGCATCCGATGCCTGAAACTTCAGTTAAATCCTCAGTTTTAGCTCGTCTCAACAACCTTTCGTATCTGGAATTGAAAATAAAATACATATAATATAATATTTCAATAAATGCTAATAATTTTATCAAAGAATCAATAAATTTAATCAATTTCAATAATTTTTACCAACTGTATCCAAAAAGGCTACTCGTAAATTAAAATTAAGGTAGAGTTGAGACGCTAACAAATAAGATGTATTATATAATTTATCATCTTTTGTAAATTGAAGAGCTTTAATCCGAAGTAATTGAGTTTGGAAGGGATTTTGTTAATTAAATTAGTGTAAGGTATCCTACTAGTACCTTGTATAATTAATGCTCATAATGAATCAAATTTGAAACGGTTGAGTAAACATGGAAAAATCTAAACTGTGTATACCAATGTTAAATTTGACTTG
Source organism: Parapsyche elsis (assembly GCA_022651745.1). Lineage (NCBI taxonomy): Eukaryota > Metazoa > Arthropoda > Insecta > Trichoptera > Hydropsychidae > Parapsyche > Parapsyche elsis. The sequence goes on from JAGVSN010000006.1 coordinate 2,208,767, forward strand.
ACTCACGATAACAAGACATAAAATACTTGATTGAGCTTCTTCATAAAATAAGTTATAGTATGTAACTATAGGCATATATGTATGTAATATGTACGTATTGTGTATTGAAAAAAGCATATTTATAGATGAGTTGGAAAGTCAAGTGAACATCGGGTAAGAATTCACAGTTGGTCGAAATAACAATTCCGATAGTTTCGAAACAATAAAACAACAACGATCAACACAACTAATTTGCAAAGTGTAACAAGCGTTTCCATTTATATGTATGTACCTATGTACATATATATTATATACTCGTATGTGAATTATCCAATAGAAACTTCAAAACAAAATCCATAATTCATATATTTTATGCATGTAATTTTGTATCTACAATATACAATATTCCATTTAAAATAGAAACTTCAAAAGTAATACACGTCCAATAGTACTTTACGCCTATATGCATAGGGATTTTACATAAAATAGTATTTATTAAATTGTAATATTTGATAATAGAAATAATGTTATATTTTTAAAAGTACATAGTTATACGAGTAGTTTTATAAAAGGGACATTTAAAATATAATGTAGGTTGCTTTTTGCAATTTTAAATTTCTTGCATATATTTTATGAAGCAAAGGAATTCGTTAAAAATGCCACATACGCTTGAAAGAAAGTAAGAGTCCCTGTGAAAAATTGTCACTGCGAGTTTAAGAAATATTTTGTCAGTACGAAAAAAATATAAGGAGATAATAATATGAGAAAGAGAAAATTTGCATGGCAGTACCGTTGTTGGCAAATCTGTCTCATAAAGAAGATGGGAGAAGCTACGAGTTTTATATTCGCCTAAAAAATATTTTACTCCGGAACTAAATTCATTAACATTACAAAGACGCGATGAATAAACATAGCGAAATAGATTAGTATGAAAATAATATAAAATTCCAATTTAATTTGTATTTTATAATATCCCAGACGCAGAAGTGAACATTTTTTCTGACGGACTACGAATATTTCTATTCATACCATTCAGTTTCTACACAATACCAGAAATATTGCGTTACACTTAGTTACTGTCCATGTATGTCCATATATGTACATATAAATACATATACATATGTACGTACAATGTGAGAACCAAGAGCCATAGCTATTAGAGTGATAACATCGCCGTTACTAAACATCAGCCCTGTCTACTTAAGGTACTTGAGAAATAGAAAATATTAACGTCGATTCAAAATAAGTAGGCCAACCTAAGGTTACGGAAACGAAGAAATGGAACGATCAACCAATTTTTAACGAAACCTCACTATACATACATATACTGTACAATGAACGATTTTTGATTACCGTACAAACTACTAAGAGATATTTTAAGACGTTTACACCACCATAGGTAAAATATAATATCGCAGTTTAGATAACAGGTGTTGTAGTCGACGTTCCCGTTTTGGTTTACTTTTGCACGGAGATGTCCATATGGAGCACACGATCGAAGTTGATAAAGTGGAATTGTAAAACGCCGAAACGATCGTTTCGCATACGACGTGACGGAAAGTCCGTGTACAATCGATTCCATTTCGATACTGGGAATGTTTTATACGTAGTGTTCTTCAGTACAAACACAGTACATTTTTATTAAAATTTTGGAAGCCAGACAGATAGATGCGAGGCACACTTCATACATACTATTTACAGTGCACGAGACAATGAATCTCTGGTGCACGCTAGGAAAATTTGGGTCAAAAACCCTAGTCAAGTCGACTCGCGACACGAGAGTACTGGAGCGATTCGACTGAAACATAAATAAATCTTTTATGCAAACGTGAATGACGACTGCGTGTAACGTACATATGTATGTATGTATGTACATATGTGCCTATACATACGATTCTATAGAGCGGGGGTCTGGCACTTCTATAATTATGCTCGTTTCAAAATGAGAAATGTCGTATAGACTTTGATTCATTTTGCTAAATAATATCAAGCCCAGCGACGAGGGGGTTGAGCTGTGCAACTTTAATTATCGATGCCGGCATTGTGCGACGAGAGCTTTTGTCTGCCTACGGTGAAAACCGAAAATGGCAAAGCCCCATATCTTCACGATGAAATTTTCACTGACGGAAAATGGAATATTCCTACAAGTACTAACATACATACATATATAGGGCTAGAGTTGATTCGTTCTACGATTGAAACTAGAGCGTTTCTCCAATAATGAGGTCGTATTATTTTTAGACAACCTTAGACGCTTTTAAAGGTTATATTATTACAATATAGATTTAAGGTGTAGTGCTCAAGTAATAAAATAAATCACTATGATTGTATATTGATCGACGTTGGATGTTTTGGATAATGATCGTTTGAAATCAGCTCAAGGGTACATATGTATATAAAAAGAGTCGATATAATTAACATCAGCTTCGTGGAATACACACACACGCGTTTATATTTTTAGCCCTTTTGTGTGTAATTATTTAACGAAAGCATAGAAATTTCAAGGATTTATCCAATTTCTAAAAGAGGTTATCGGCCATTTGAATGCAGATTGTACCCGAGTACATTTTCCAATACAATCGAGTGCTAATAATAATTAATAGCCCGTTAAGTGTTTACCCTGGGTGAGCTTAGCGAATAGACTTTGAGTTTGTACGTGCATATTGAATAGCATAATTTTCAGACTATGTGAAGTATTACATTGCAATTTATTAAGTATTACATTTGGCAAAAATTGGTGAAAAAAAATGATCGAAAATGAGACAATTGAAAATTTGCAAGGAATGAAAAATAGGAAATAATTTTCTTTTCTCTTATTTTTATCAATTGGACGAATATTATTATTGCTGACGAATTAAATCGTTCATTAAATTTTTTTTTATCAAAAGTCGAACCGTTTTGTCGAACGATGTTTGGTTAGGACTGAGGTCAGTCAATCGTGATCAAAATCACAGGATTAGGAGAATTTCAGCGCACGGTGGCGTCAGTTCGATACGCCTCCACGTAGGATATATCCTCTATCTCCATTCCGGTATTTTACACGCCCACACCCGAGCTTTTAGAATGTGGAAAGGGCGAGAGGGAGCTTTAGAAAGGGTGTATGTGCCCTCTCATACTCCTAGAGATGACGTCAGCACAGCACGTGGCGGCAATTTGCGGTGCGCCGCGTCTGATGCGAAACTTTCGCATTCGAGGCTTTCGATATTCATTGTCAAATTATTTATTACACTTCGAACCAAATATGTATATACATACATACATAGTTGAGATTATGCGCTATTTTGTATCTTTTTTTTAGTGGGTTTTTCGTCACCCCCTTCTCAAAGTGCGAGGGGGTGAAATTTTCCTACGAACCATAATCTCTCCGGATGTTTTCCATCAATCAACAGCAGTGGACTCGAACGGAGAGGAGTATTTTCGATATTGGAAAAGCGAGCACGAGAAAAAAATTGCGAGAGGAAAAAAGGGAGTTTCGTCGAGAAAAAAAGCTATAGCAGTCGGCCGCATTGGGAAATAAAGTCAAGATGGAACAGCGAAATATGAGACGTTATTAATTTTGACGTATAAAAAAATCGAACTTTATATATAAGACTTTGCGTAGCCTAAATTTATTAATAAATCTACAATATTGCCAAAATGAGCTACGTTACAATTTAAGCTTTCGGTATATGTAAATAGTAGGTTGTGTAAACAAATTTTGTACAGCGAGTATAAAAATGAAAATTGTATTAACATTGACTAAGTATCGTATGTTTTACAAATAATACTAGTACATACATAGATAGTGTATGTAGCTATACAAAGTTATTTTGGAGACTGCACAAATAAAAAATGATTGGAGCGTGATTGAGTAATAGCCGTAGTTTCCAGTTTGAATTTTGAATGCGAACTAGTTTCGTTTGAATTTAATTATACGACGATAAAAAATATACGCACTCAATGTCTACATACATACATACATAAAATAATCATTGGTTGTTAGATAACACGAATGTTATTGCCATTATAAACTTTTTGAGGAAATTGTCGAGTGCAAAGGAAGTTGAATATTAAAGATTACACGAAGCACCGTAAATGGAGCAAATTATTACAAATTTAAAACTAGAGTGGCAATGAGCAAGATGAGGACTGTAAATGAGGATAGTTTCTAAAAAGTGTTTCGAGGCGTGCAAGAAATATTAAGGTCATATGTATGTCCCTACATATGTATGTATGTCCCTACATATGTATGTATATGCTTAATATCTTAACGTTTTATGCAGATGCTAAAATGCGAGGGGTTTCGAGGTAAATTTCGAACACTTCTCTTACTTTTGCATTTCCATTCCAGTGAATCCTTTGTATATACATACATACATATGTATGTATACATGGACATTTTAATGCCGAAATTTATATATGCTAATAATATCTACTGGAAAATCATTCAATTATTTCATATCCTCCAATCAATTTTAATGGTGGCTATTTACGGTCCGTATCCCCCGACGTATCGACAGACGTATTCAAATAAATACGAACGTCTTGAAAAAAATACAACCCCACTCACGATCGGTATGAACCAACTGTATTTTCACAATTTTCAATGTATTCTTCGTGGAAATAAACGTACATAGCCATGCTTTCCGAAGAAGACCTAATACTATTTGGAAGGCGAAAGAGTTTCATTGACAAAAAAACCGAAAGAGAAAATCCCGTTGGACAAAGCATTGGTTACTACATAGGCAATGACTCTTTCATAAAAATTTTATGGCAGAGTTACGAATGTATCCTACGGACTTTGAGGATAAATTTGCGATGGAAAATTAGAAATATGTATAATCTGTGAGATAGATTAATTATTATATGCATGCATATATGAAGATTCTATCATATGTATGTATATGCATAAAAAGGTCGTATGGAATTCAAGACGCCAGATTTCTGTCGGTTGTCGATTCCTGCTCTCAATACGTTCGATTTAACACATCCACGATCCGTTTTAATAATACGTCCTTATGTACGTCGGGAAATACGGACCGTGAATGGCATCATGATAATAGAAATCCACGAAAAACTGTCAAATATAAATAAAACGATTATTGAATTTATTATGAGTATTGTTGGGCGGCAGCGCACTGAATTGCGGTAAAACAATTTTCTCCAACAAAAGTCTATGAAGCATAACTGAAAAGGTTTCCTCTTACCGTTTAGACATTTCCACGAATGAAAATAGAATTTTTTTAAAGTAAAATAAATAACAATATGTTTATTTTTTGATATATGTATTTTCAAACAAAAATTGAACTAAGCATCTGTCTTTCACGCACAAGAAAAATAAGAAATAATCAAAGGGAAACGAGGATCAAAATTTGAATACACCTTTAGGGTGTGTGCGGTTGAAAAGCCTCACAATTTTGTTGTACGTTCACTTTGTCTAGGAAAATTTTTCGTTTTTAGAACGGCGGAAAAATCAAACAAAAGCGGCGAAGAACACAAAAAAAAAAAGATAAAAAAAAAAGAACGAAGGGGGAATGAGTAGTGATTTTTCCCACTCTGCGGAAAAACGCGTATTTTTAAATTATTTTTGATGAAAATAAATATTGGATAACAAATAAGTTCACTTATGAACAATTATATTGTTTTGTAAATAATAAATAAACCAATGATGTAAGACTACTGAACGGAAATGAACAATTGACACAGACGAATTTGAATACCATGACGATCGCTTTAAAAAGTTACTTTATTGACATTGACTCTTATTGTAGCTAACGACACAGTCAATTTTTCATAACGAAGGATGATATTATATGAATTTCAACAAAAAAGGGAAAGCATTAACGATTAAAGATTGGCTTCATTAATATTGTACTTGTCGCTTATAAAAGCGAAGGAATAACAATAGGACCTCAACCTCCGATGAAATGAGAACGCTGGGAGAGGGGAGTGGAAAAGTAGTTGAGACGGGTTCAAAAGCGAATACGTAAAATAAATAGGCATCGCAGGTGACGAACGCGTTTTCTATCAAAGTGACAATATACAGGGAACGATTTCTATGATAAAAACGGGAATGCGTTGATGGTTTGCCGATGGATGATGAAAGAAGTTAGAGTACGTAAGGGGATAGTTTAAAATACTTTATATATTTAATTATTTCTACATATAGGGAATGTATGAAGTAGAATCTTAAATGAATTTGCATTCAATTTTTGTTTATTTTATAAGAGAAAATGCTAAGTAAAAAATACTTCACGATCGATGTTTTATTAAATTTAAGTTCGAAGTACTTCGAAGAAATTTAATTAGGTAAGAACAAAGGTGAAGAGGAGTGGCTTATCTGAATACTAAATCGAAACCAATTTCTATCATAAGCCATTAAATCCAGCACTGTAATGGTTACAATAAAATAATAAAAATTTACTTAAAATAAAATATCAAATGCCAGTACATGTGATATACGTATGTATGTATACATACATATATGGAATTTCTGTTTTCGAAGGTTCATGGTTTGAATTAACACAACTCGTGTTAAACGAAGATTTCTGTTCGCGTTTGAGTCATACACACAACGATTGCAGTCGTGTATCATCGACAATGTTTACATAGTGACCGAATACTAATTAGTCAATTGCATTAAAACCATGAATATTCGTACAAAAGTAGGATATTTATAAAAATTAAAAGCCTTTGAAAGCCGCCTGCCAAAAATTATCGACAACCAATCAGGTTTACAGTTAACCGTATTAGCTTACCGTTCGAGATCCAAAATGTCGAATTTAACATCGGTAAATATAAAACAACCGCCGCGAATTATTATAAACCTTTTTTATTCGAAGCGCTCGAATCGTAGGATTTAATTAATCATATCCAGCATTAAATATTCATACCACTCAATTAAATGCAATTTTCAACGTTTCGCTTCCGCCGAAGCGCGAAAATATCGCAACAATGGGAAAATTGCGATTTCCTCAGAAGTGGAGTCGTTTTATTTATTTTTTTCGTTATTATTATCCAGTTTTTATGCGCCGATATCGCCGTCACGCGAAGAACAATTTATATTGAAACGAAGATTATAATATGACCATTGTACTTTTTATAAATAAAAATCTCACAAATTACGCACGGCAATGAATCATAGTATCGCGAGTCGAATAATCCGCGAATACGCTCATACTGAATTACTCGATAGATTGTACTATGTATGTACATACCTCTCCTCGGGCGTCTCTTCGATAACCGGAAAAGTCGACGTTCCAGATATAATGGAGGGTCCTAATGGTTCGGGCATTTCGACCGTCATCGTACTAGATACCATCGTGACAAAATTGCACTTACAATTATACTACACGGTTTAATTTTTTTTATTATCTACAAATACTAAGGCGGAATATTTACTAGGTTTAATACACACACTATTTATCTACACTTTCAACATTTGATTATTTATAATTGCACAAGTAAACTAAGGTATTGGTCCGCTTATCAAAAGGCTATTAATATTAAATATTAAAGTTTATCGTAGTTGAATTTCTTAAAATATTTATTGTCCGAGTGAATTTACGGGTAGTTCGGATGTCACATGGGTGTTCAAGACGCGATTTTTGGAGCACGGGACTCTTGTGAACGGTGTGGTGTAAGAGTAGGAATATGCAGCATGGCGATTGGCGATTGGCGAATCGACGAGCGAACGCCCAACGGGTCAGAGCACGACTACGACTACGACCAACATTTGAAGAACCAGTGGCGAGTGGCGAATGGCGATCTGCCAGGCCGGGGGGAAGAGGGGTGAGGGGCGGGGAGGGGAGAAGGGAGAGGAGAGGGGAGGATAGGGGCGTCGTGACGCCAACGTCATGCGCGCGCCGCGACGCCCAAAGCACCCTACACACCCACGAACAAGCTCGATTATACATTTTCACATTTACAAGCGAAAATACGTCCATTCTATTAATACATACATCTCTTTCAAATGTATAAAATAGCACCGAACGTTCGCCGAGCCAATTGTATGGAGTAACTAACCGGTTCGCCCGTCGTACAACGGTGGATTCTGACCCCACCCTCCAACCCTCGCACGATCGCTCTGATTTTTGTACATTTACAGTGCAGCCCATCGCCCGTTTGACAGCGCGTCAAACAATTGTACACATATGTAGTGTACCGTCGATTGAATGGGTGTGTGGCTATAAAATCGCACTGTCGACTCGAACCAGCCTTGGCAGAAATCAGCTCGTCATCAGATTTTACGCTATTAGGTATATATATTTTTTGCACACGATTTGACAAGTGTGACGTGACTGCTGGGTCGTCGCGAGCGAGAGCAGGCGATTGGTGAAAATTTAAATCCACGTTATTCCGGGTTTATAATCATCATGTGAAGTGCATTATAACGACTTTGGTAAATTATCGTACAAATTATACATTCTGATATCGCCGTGTGTGCTTATTGAAGTCAGCTTTACGACAGGCAATATCACAATAATTTCGAACGCGCACGTCTGTTTTGTTTTACCAATTTTAAATCAAACACGACAATCTACTTCAGTCAGCTGATCTTTGCACAATTTATCCGCGACAAAACAAACTCACAACTTACCGCAGCGTTATCTTATATACAAAAAAATAAAAATATTTTACCGTACCACGTACGAGTATATGGATAGAGTAGAAACAATACCACGTGCACGTTCAAAAGATTAAATTTTGTAGGCGAATTTGTCGATATGCAATTTATTGTATGAATAGAACTCGCGATAGAAATGCAGGTTCGACAAAAGAAAATCGAAACGACTGCTAGCGGGGGTCGTGTCGTAAAAAATACGAATTTCCCTTGTACACTTTCGACCCAACAAGCTGCATAATAAAATCGTGTGGGTATACTCTGGTGTGTCGTAAATTCCCAGTCCACGGTCAGATCAGACTGAGGTTCTCTTAGCAACACACAGAAGACTGCCTGACGATTGGCGTTGAATTATATATTCGCATTACTGCGAGTAATAACAACGCAACGAAAATATATACATAAATGTATACGAGGTTCATTCGAATATAATGTAGACATTTCTATTAAACTGAATTTTATTCCACTGCATTGATAGCATCAAACTAATGCAACGTTGATAATGGTTACATACGATAGTGTATTTAAGTTGCCATAGCAAACACACGGTCGATGTAACGTGAAAAGAAAATTGGTCTCGACTATCTCGGGGTTCAAGCGTGTTTGATGAATGTATCAGAAGAAAGGAATTTGATATTCACAGAGAATTGTACTAAATTAATTAACGGTAAGACGATATCATATCAGACGTGTGTTCTGATTGGTTCGTTTTTATTTCATACGATAATTAAGTGAACGTTTCTGTCTAATGATTGAATAATAGACTGAAGAAGATTCGCTATGAATAATATTTAAAAATATGGATAAAGTAAAAATAGTGCAGCCCTGGCTTATTTATTATACATTTAAAACTTTTTGGAGTATTGAAAGCGGTTACAAATACCGAAACGAAATTTTTGTTTAATTATCGCGGTCAAAACGAGAAAGCGTACATATACAAATAATAAAACGGTTTGCGGTTAAAGTTGACCTTCGGAGTAATGTGCAATATAACAATATTTAAAGTCCATTTATGATCGCAAATGTAGTGAACACATTTTCAATTTATTATACAATTGATCATTATTAGTGATAAATGCGATGGAGTGAGATGCACATTAAACGCACTAAATCACTGCTAAGTTAATTGTAAACAAAAAATTAAGACTGGTGACGCGTTATCGCAAACATTATTATTTCTCAACAAACTCGTTTTACCTTTTGTGATATTATTTGACTGAGTAAATTGAAGAGTAAACAATGTGTCGAAAAATAGGAGTTGTTTGGTACGTTTGCTAAGGCAACATGACTGAAATAAAAATATAATAACATCCGAGTACCTAATTCAATTCTGCACAATATCCACACACGAACAAAATTTGATTATAATTCACTCGAATAACCATTAGATGCGAATTTGATTATTGCATGCTAAAATCATGAATGTGAGTTTTAGATATAAGCCACAGTGCCATCTGGCAACTTACATACATATGTAGATACATACATATATACCAGTCTATGTATGTACTTAAAAGATAAAATTGTATTTGTATAAACTGTGTATGTATGTACATATGTATGTATGTATGTATGGGGCTTACAAAATTTCTGAATCCATAAATGAAAATTTTCGTAAACATACATGTACATACATATGTATGTATGTAGATCGGATGATTCGATAGTAAAGGGAGACGAGGAAAATTAGGGCCAAAGTCTCCTCTGAGGGATGAGTAAGCTCGATTAAGGTCGAGATTAATGAAAACTCGACTCATCCCTTTCCCTCTGTCCTTTTTTTGGAAACGCTCTAAATCTCAAAACAGACGAGAAAGGACCATTTTTCAAAAAAAATCTGCGCTCGTCATTAATCACACATTGAAAATCCTGCTCTCTTTGCCGAGCAAAGATAAATCATTAACGCGAGGCGATTGACAGGTTAAAAGCAAATAAATTATTATACTCGCGTGTATGTATGTATGTAGATCGATCGATGTTGAAATATAGCATCGAAAAAAATCGCCGAATGAAACTCAATTTTTGCAATTGCATATTAAATTTAATTTATCAAAAAAATATTAATATTTCGCAAGCAACATTTCGAAAATAATATGAAACATATTGTGCAAGTGACGGTAATTTAGAGCGAATGGAGTATGCGGTTAATTTTATTAAGAGTGTGGCTGTATATATTGAAAATTAAAAATTGCAGTATAAACACGATTTAAAGCACTTTTACAAAAAGGATATTATTGGCGCGAAATAATTGAGCTAAAAATTCGTTGGAATATTTTCATTTAAATTTTTCTATTTGATGTACAGTGCAAAATGGTCAATTTACGTTTCCATTTACGTCAATTACGTACTCATTGAACGGTTTGATTTTCAGCAGCTTCACAACTATTTCAAAATTATCCGTCCAATTTCAGAAATAATGGAAAATCTTGAACATAAATCCGATTTCTTTAGCAAACAAAAGCGATTTCCCTCCACCATTAAAGTTCAACCCGTGGCGTGGAGTGGTGTCGAGACGAGAATAGAAATCGAATTCGGGAGGAAAAGGTGAAAAACCTTTTCAGTAGAAAGTCGTTCGTCGCGTCGAAGAAATCTAGAGCCAAAAACAATAAGTCTGAAAACCAATGTCTACAGCTAACTGAATTGAAACAAAAAGTATTTGGAGATAACAATAATACAAGTAGAATTGAAAAAGTTTCAAGTTTTCAGTTGTGTTCATGTCGACATTTTAACAGAAATATTTGACTAACGCAAGATTGAGGGTTCATTAAGCCGATGCTTATAATAAATCTCGGGCGCAGTCTTTCAAGTTACAAAGATGGTGGAGGGAAAAAAAAACGACCACAACTGACTTCGCAAGGCTTTCAAGGATAACGAAAAAAATAAACCATCAGCGGATACGAAAATTATCGCGATAATTTAATATTCAAGAAGTAGCTAGGTTGTTAGCACGACGCGACGACTGAAAATGATGAAAGACAACACTGAAACGCACACATACACACTTTTCCAGTTCGACGCCTCAGCACTACGCAATTTATTTCATGAAAATTGGAGTAGGTACTTACGAGTGAAACGATTGCTGATGGGGGCGAGTTAGTAGTGAGGCTGTATGTGATATCTTGTAAGGTTTCTCAACATCGATGTCTCGATATATATACATACATACATATGTATGTACGATTAATCGAATGATAAATTCCATGCCTTTGTCTTTTTGAATCAAATGGTAATTTTAAGCACACTGTTCAAGCAGATGTATAAAATAAGCCAAGAACCTTCCGCAAAATGAAATGGAAACGATCCTTTCATCTCGAAAGTACAACAAAAGTCGAGAGCCGCCCGAGAGGGTATGGGGTAGAGAGCTATAAATTAATGCGACTTTTTCGAAGTGGCTCGGGCTTTTAAATCGATTGCGCATATACATACGTATGTACCATAGAACTTCTGAAATTCACCAATAACGTTCGATAAATAAGTGAAAGGGGTTGTATGACGTTGGCGCGTGACGTCAATCGGCTCAATGCACGACTCTAAAATCGGTGGTGCGCGAACAAAACTCAAGGTCAAAACGACCCCCCCCCCCCAAGTAGCAGTAAAACCTTATTTTCGCTTAAATTCATCGCCATTAATTCGGCTGAATCTTGGCAAAGAAAACCTTCTCGACACAATAAAAACAAGAATATGTATATTACATTACATAAATACAAAAGAAAAATATTCAGTGGAAATCTAAAAATTGGCACGGTTCTTTGTTTAATTTTCTTTTACTTTGATGACCTCATGAAAAACACCACTAAACAACTAGCTCAATTAATTATAACCAGTGAAAGTAAGTGTTTTTTTTCATCGCATCGCATCATCTCGATTGAGAAATTAGTTTATATCCACGTAAATTTTATATATATATATATATATAATAGCCCAATTCCGTCTGTCTGTCTGCTGATAACAGTCGCCTCGGTATAAAGGGTGAAATTCAAATTTAATTGAAAAAAACACGAACGTTAAAAGTGGGATTTTAACCCGTTATCACCAGGTTGGGTGAGTTAGCACTAACGCGTTCACCCAATATCGGTGATGCGAGGAGATTAATTTGAAAATATTAATCCTTTGCAGGTTCGCGACTTTGCTAAATTGTTACGTAATCCATTACGTCAAACACGTCCGTTGATATTCAACGGGCTTACACTAGTAGATACTAAATAGATATATTAAATGCAAGAATGAGGACATTTCGTAAATTAACGCTTCACTGTCAGAAAAAGGTAAAAATTAAAAATTATTGGTAAATGTGAACTTCAAAACAGAAAACTAGTACTATTTCTCAAGGCAAAGATTACAAAAAAATAATAATACAAGGTGAAAAGAATCAATGTTAATTTCAATTTTAACGTACATACATACATATAATGTACATCATATAAGGATATTCAAGAACGAGGAAAACTCTTTCCCTAAGTTAATTACAGTTGTTTCACAACTTCTCCTCAACTACCATTAACAATTAGTAAGATTGATGAGTTTAAACTTTTGGTGGTTTCCCCTAAAATATATCACGCGTCAAGCAACCAATATGCATTTACATAAATACATATATGTACATATTTACTAAATTTAAAAATAAACTGAAAACCAACCAACATAATAATTAATTTTATAAAAATGAATTTGAGAAATATCTATTGTACATAGTTGGGTGACCATTTGAAGGTATGTAGATGAGGTGTACAATATGTGTAATGCGTATATAATGAAGGTAATAACGTGATTTTCACTGCAAATGCATAGATGGCTTGTTTAAACACAAAGTTTACACTAAAGAATATATTTTTATGATTGTACGTGTCATAATGATAGGTATCATTACACTGGGATTATCTATGGTAAAAACATTTTGAATTATTACGATAAACGACTGATAAAAAAAGTCATATCATATTAAGACTAATTGTCGAGTATTTATTATAATGGAGAATACAAAGATTCATCTCAAAAATTAATATGAGTAATAACCATAATATACAAACATGAATAATAGTTCATAATCATTCTTTACAGCATTATAAAATGTCTGATTAATTAATCATACCACAACTAATTTTTGAGATTGTCAATGACAATGTCGAGTATCTTACGAGAAATATCAAGAAACTACTCGACTAACGAGAAAATAAATCGATATTGAAATATGCAAACCACTGTGAAATTTATGTAAATGATATTTTATTAGCACAAAAAAGAATAAGTATTTGTTGAAAGTTAATAATGTGATGTGACACAAATAGAGATGAATTTTCATGGTCGACAAGATCATTAGTATGATGTTAATTGTTTAATATACATACTTACATAAGAAATTTTCAACCACATACCGTTTCAAATGAAAATCATATATTTGTACATATAATATTTCATTTGGAACACCTCAGATAAATGCAATTGAAAAAATAGAAGCTTACCTCTCTTGGTGTTCAATTTCTCTGGCCATAATTTCAGCGACAGGATCAAATTGCGGTCTTTGTTCACCAAGTAGCCTTTGTTTATCGAGGTCTCCTTGCATTTGCCCGAAAGCCGCACTGAGCCCCTCCACATCGATAGTTTCATCGTCGGCTAAATTGAAAATTTTAAAAATATACAATTATATTATTAACTTATTCATTACTTTTATATTGAATTTCAATGTTCATAAGTTAACACATTGAAAAATAGTAGCCAAATACTTTTAAAACAAATGTTACCATACAGACAAATTTTAGATTTGAGATGTCCTCTGATAAACAAGATTCGATCACTGAATTACACACACCTCTAAGTAAATATTATATTCGAGTTTATAAAATCACACACAGAATGAATATACATAATAATCAATTTAATAAAAAAAATAATACATACTTGTAGAAAATTCAAATGCTTCGTTTATCATTCTCACAGAATTCGTTAATGAATACTAAACACTTTTACATATGACTATTGAACACAATTCAACATTGCCACTGATTTCGAGTGTACACGGCATTTAGCACAAGAAAACTTTTGAGAGTAATTTGTTATCTCAAAAAATACACAAATCTGTGAGCAACATAACGGATGATGGTATCAACACAGTTTGAGTCGATTCGAGACTCCGCAAAAGAATAACAATTTCTTTATTAAGTGATATATTTTTAAAATTTATGTTTACAAACGCCAAGACTCAAAAGATCTGTGTTAGTGTAATAATGACAAACTGTGAAGTGCAATCGTGCATTAGGTTTAACGATAATGAATACAATTTGCATAAGTAGCGTCATGCAAAGCTAAGGTAACAATATCTGTGTAGGCAACATTGAAATATAAGAAGAGGTCATGAAAAGTATAATATTAATTGAATGAGAAAATGTTAATTGGAAAAAATGTGTACGATTTATTATGTATTTAATTTCAACAGTTTTATGAAACGCAATGTTGATTCATAATTTGCGAATTGAAGATCTTAAAAAGTTATTGAACAGCAGCGACCTAGCATACTTCGCACAATTAGCATTAATTTTTTCAATATACATACATATATTTATATGTATGTACATAATTAGCCGATTCAACAATTTGCAGCAGATCGCATCTTACTCATACTATACTAACAGCATTTAAAATACATATTCGACACAAATTTCCACAACATTTACAACTTACAAAATTAATACTAATAAAATTTTACTTACATATTTTATATTTAAATTATTTAATATAAAAATATATTATTATTGAATTGTTATTTTAAAACTATCCTTAATTGTCTACATAGAAGGCTGTATGTAATTACATTTATACAATATCAAATAAAATAAATACAATATCGATATGTCAATAACTAATAATGTATATTACATATAATTGTACATATGTATGTAAATAATATAAGAAAACTCTTCAAAGTAAATAAATAGAGATAATTATTTTGCACATATGATCAAAAAAAGCTAAAATGTTTTTAATGAAATTACATTACCTTTAGATAATTTATTTCTTATCATCGTGGAGAAATTGAAAAAGAAAGAAGTGAAGACACAAACAGCAACTAACGGATGTGGCGACACAAATGATTATTATAAGGTTTTTAGCCACATAGAAAATTCACATTCTAATCAGTGCACTCATTCTTGTTCATATAGAATTATCTCTATATTGATACTGATAAGATTAACAATAACTGTGTGAATGAGGATCATTGACTCAGGATTCCGAATAATACAAAATACATTATTTGAACAGTGACAAGAATATTGTTATTTTCACAATAAAAATATCCACTTACATATGTACATAGAAATAAATATTTATGCCTCGTGAAAAATGATAAAAATTAAGTTTTCAAAATAAATTTTGCATAAGAAAAATCTACTGAAAATGCATTTATCATATTTTAAAATATCAAAAACATTTTTCCAGTGTTGTAAATAATAGAATTGATTTTATTCGTCTGCGAATATCTGTTAAATTTTAATATTTTATGATTAATTTAAGTATCTTGGCTACTTTTAACAATGTTTAAATATGTGAATAAAAAAATGTAAAAAAAATAAGTTTTGCAATAAAATCCAATTCTAACCATCCATGACTGTATGTTGCGGATTATCAATGATCCTAATTTGTCGATCGGGTAAATGAGGTTCACCAGTTGGACCACCGATATCTGTTGGAAGTCTCCAACGAGATGCTCGCTCTTCCGCTTCGTTTCTTGGAAAATATAGAGGTAGAAGTGCTTCTATTAATGATAATTCTTGATGACCATCACCACAAATTACTAATGTGTGAAGAGATGCGCCATATCGTTCTAAGAAACGACGAATAGTACCTGAAAAAATTTTAAACTATAAATATATAGAAAACTGCAAAGCAACATTCGGAAACAGTCAGCCAGGTAAATAAGTTAAAAAAAATAAATATATAGGTATATTTTTCCAAAAACGAGTAACCATCAAATGAAATAAACCTCCTCTGACCTCGATACAACAAAGTAAATTAAAGTTTGTTAATTAAGTATTCGATTTTTGTAAAGTAAAAATATACTGAATCCTTTTTAGGATTTTATGATGCTCAATTTTAATTTTATAGATTGACTTGAATATGTACTATTAATAAGTCGAGAGTCATCTGTAAAATTTTCAGAAAATTTACACTGCAATATTATTTTTGCGAAAAATATTTTGACCATAAACTAACTACAAATCATAATTTTATAGCAAAATCATTTTAATATATTCTCGTATTATAAAATAAATAGATATCATTGTAAAACAATTAAAATGAGAATAATTACGTAGAGCAATGTGGGCGCCTAAATCTGCTGGGTAATTCTTCTTGACTGAATGTACAAGGCATAAAGCTAATGATTGAACTCCTAGTTCTCTTGCTTTATGTAAAACATTTCTGAAAAATAAAATGCCAATGTCATTACTATAATGTATAAATTTAAAAATCATTTATTTACATTTTAAAGTTTACTAACAGCATAATGTGCTAGATTTATTACAGGACATTGAATAAATAAATAAATAAACTAGGTTTTGTGAGAAAATATATGACATTACAAATAAAATAACATACATATTTACACATATTATTTATAGAGCTAATTTTAATACAACAAAGTGAAAAGAAATTTCTATGTGCATTTTTGTAATATTTTTCACCTGTAGCACATATGAAGGGTAGTTTCAGCTGCTGTCTGATATTTTGCACTGTACTTGGGTCCAACAGTATGAATTATATAACGTGCTGGAAGATCATGTCCTGAAGTAACTTTAACATCTCCAGTACGGCATTCTGAAACAGAAAACCGTAGAAAACTTTGAAAAAAAAACTTAAGGTTAAATTTTTGTATTCAAAGAATTGAAAACTGAGATGTTTATTATCAAACATTGAAACTATTTTAAACCAATTTTACCTTTTACATCTATAAATATTTCTTCTTTCAATGCAGAACCAGCTCTCGCAAAAATTCTATCGCTAATAGGGTTTTGTTCGTCCAGCGATTCATTTGTGGTGTTTGTAATAGCATCCACTTCTAATATTGATATGTCACCATGCCTGAAACCATTAAATTATGAATTTATTCATCATTCACTATCGAATATAATTCCATTAAAATACATTTTGTGTAAAATATGTACATATGTATGTGTTATCCAATTTACCAAAGTACAATTTTTCTGTTAAGTCCCTGATCTTCAGTGAATGGTGGTTCTTGGTGTCGAGGACCTGTCATAGAGGAATAGTCAGCTGGGGCTCGAGAAGGAGGCTGTGCTCCCCATCTTGGCAATGTTGCAGTACGAATAGAGCGAGTTACAACAGTTGGTCCGACATCTAGAGGTGCTCCCACTGCACCATTAACCACTCGCATGTTTATCTGAAAATCAAAAAAATTAAATTATTGTACATATGTTAGTAGAATTCTTAAAATAGTATTATGGCTATTTGTAAGAAAAATTTACGAAATTGAAGGGTGGTGTGAGAATGAGAATAAAGCTACGATCGACATCTTTTTCGAAGCATAGAAATTGATAACGAAAACTTAAAGAACGCTTTTAGGTTAATAGAATTTTCCTAATGGCCATTAAAAAATGATAAATGTCGTAAATTTACATAACGATAGTGAATAAATTGAGTTAAATGCGGCGAAAACAATGAAAGCTCATAGCAGTTCCGAGTTCCGAAATGTATAATAAAGGTACACGTCTTTTTCTTTCGCATACATACGTATGTATGTACACAAGTACATGGTACATAATATGTACATAGATATCCCGTGCAGCACGAAGAAAATTATTAATAAAACTAAGCGAATTTATTTACAAATCAATAATTCGTGATTTAGAGTTACGAAAATTGCATATGAAACAATTAATTCGCTTTGGCGGTGATTAAAGTATAATTTATGTATTTTAAAAATAAACAACAAAGGATAGAGGGAGGTGTTCCAGTTTTGTGCATTAAATTATCGCTATGCTCAGGCATTTTTATTTTTCACTCACACGAATTTCACGAGAGTACAGGGTTTAACAAGTCACGAAACGCCAGTTAAACGGTTAGTTTTACATCGAAATCGGTCAAACTCAGTTCGCATGTTGCGTTACGGAAAGCCGGAAAATGGATGGTTTTTTTATTTACTTTTAACAATCTCAAAACGAGAGGAGCGATATTAAAGTTCTAAAATAGAGTTTGCGTTTTTGATTTGCATCTTCACGTGCGTCATATCAATTGACCGAATACTGTTAACAGCATTTGTACTTTTTAACATATATTTCCGTGAATCCTGTCTTTATAATCTGTGTATTTTGAATTTTTTACTTTTTCGCAAATTTGATACATTTGGCAGTTGTTTGCATTTCGCAACTAAAAGATGATTTATTTCAATATAACCTTATATAAAGTAGGGTACACATAAATTCGTATTTACGTCGACATTTTTTTGGTAGATGGTTCAACATGGTACTTGCATGTTAGAAGACAACGAACCAACACGACAGCAAATAATAAATATAATGCTCGTACGCTGAAAGGTCATGAAAGGTTTACAACGATCGTGAATATTTTCAATTTAAAATTGTGTAAGAACAACGAATCTGTAAATACATAATTTTGCACTCAACATAAGAGTTAAGGTTATGATTGTGGAGCACCGATTTTTTATTTTATATTATTAGGTACTTTTGATTCACTTTTACATTGGAAAGAATATTGTGTAATGTAATATTTCGCCGACATTGCATAAACTCAGTGACGTGTTCAACGACGAGTTATCCAAAGTATCGAGCATCTGTGAAGATGATCCATATTATTTAGGGTTTGGGGTGATGGTTTGAGTATCCACTTGACATTGAAGCCTGTATCTGATTTAAGTGTCGATATGCACGAAAAGCTAAAAACATCGCGACAAGAAAGAATATTTAGTGTTATGGAAAGGAATATAAAAAAAAAATGGAAAGATATATATATATATCACAAACATACCATGGAAAAAAAATGGTAATACATGTTTTAAAAATAAGATATCTACCCTGAGGGATACCTTATTGAGCAAAATTTATCAAAATCTCTTTACATGAATAAAATAGGTACAAAAGTTGTCTGCAAACGCAATGGCTTGAAATTTTGTAAATAATGGTCTGTTGACTGAATATGCCAAACGCTAGGTACTCTTATGTTATGCACGGTAATGTCGAGAAGATAATACTATCCTCTCCAAGACGAGGTTGACAAACCGTGACTTTTTCAATTCATTATTTAATTCAACGACTTCAAACAAAAAGGAGCGAGAAAAATAGATTGATGTTCCATCACCTGTAACATTATTCAATAAACCGTGACATGTCATGCAGTTAATAGACAAATATGTACATATGTACATAGATACACCGAGTGCAACGCAGCGAGGACGCGTCCTTCCACATACGATGGAAAACAATCAATATCTTGTGATTTTATAGGTATATAATATGTATACATATGTATGTATGTATAATTGGTACATTGAAGGACGGTTTGATGGTTTAATTGTTGAATAGGATATGAGAAAGTAACGTAGGCACTTATCTAAACGACGTGGACACGAATTAAAATGACATTGGTGACAATGACTGGTATTTCAAACAAAATAAAAAGAAAATGAAACTATGTACAGACTACAGTAAATCTATAGTATAAATTCAAACAGTATATTTTTAATTTATGTCATTTTCATAACACTGTCATTATTAAAATAAACAATTTTGCATTCATTATGACTATAGGTACAAAGAAAATCTATGTGATTATAGAAACAAACGCGATTTAAATTACTAAATTATGATCATAATTTCCCTGTCGCAACAACATGTATGTGTGTATATTAATCTCGCATTGCTCAAGGAAACAATGGAGTGCTTAAAGCACAAATGAATTGCACGTTTACAAAGATCAAACTTTTCAGAGCTGAATGTCGATATTGCTAATCGGTAGCCGATAGGTAGAATTAAAAACAAAATTAATCAACCTTCATCACGTGTCTGAAACATTTTTTGCGTCGAATCAATACCCGAGGCAACCGTCAAAACAAATTTCGAACAAGAACAAATTTGCGACATTTTTAATCTAAAACGATGACACTTGTTCGGGAAGAAAAATATGAAATGAAACTTCGAAATATTGTCAATGATAACTTTATATAACACTTAATGTCAAACGAAAATTCGCAACGTAGTGTATTTTTGTGTCGATTCGACGATTGTATTCGCGGAAAGGTTCCGGGGGTTGAAAGGGCCGCATGTGGCAGGTTTCCAGGGTGTCCCAGTTATCAGGTCGTCTATGACGTCACTGGCGGCCTCTGAGCTGAATGAACCGATTTCTGAATGGGAGAGAGATCTGAGGCAAGGGGAGGAAAGGGGGAGGAAAACCGGCGCCAGTTTCCCGTCGACCTCTACTCTACTTCATAACAAGCACAGTATGCAATAAATGCACTCAGAGTGCATTCGGTATCATTCATGGCACACCAGGCAGTTCGTCCAGTGTCTATGTACACCATAATTAAGTTTAAACCGTGATATACATATGTATGTAGTTCTATACACTTTCCAGACATAAATACTGTATGTTATGACTAGAGATCGGCCAAGTTATACCAAACGACCCGTGGATCCAAAACGCTTTTTACGATATTTCGTTACCCGGCTGAATTCGTGTTTGAACTATTTATTGGATCATCATCATCATTTTCAGCCGTTCGCCATCCACTGCTGGATGAAGGCCTTTCCAATCCTGTCTGTCTTGAGAAATCTGCATCCACTTGACTACATACATTATTCTGAATTCATCAGCCCATCGTCCACTTGGTCTTCCTTGCTATCTTTCACATCCTCTCGGGTACCATTCAAGTATGTATGTATTTCTCGCGTCCATCTGCCATTCATTCTTCTCACTATTTGTCCAGCTCACTGTGACTTCAACTTTTTCACACGTTCCGCTATATCGGCCACTTTGGCCGTGCTTCTTACACATGTATTCCTCTTGCTATACCAAGCATACTTCTTTCCATGCTTCTCTGTGTGCACTGGATCTTACATAGCATTCTTGAATTTAGCATCCGCTTTTCACATCCATACGTCATAACCGGCAGTGCGCATTGGTCGTATGCCTTCTTTTTAAGCATAGCGGAATATTGGATTTAAAAACAATGTTCATTCTTCCAAAAGCACTCCATCCTAGTTTAATTCTTCTTCTTTACATCCTGGCATATTCACCAATTGTCCTAGGTATAAATAACTATTAACTATCTCTACAATATGATTATCTACTGTGTACGATTTGCGTACAAAATTCATTAAACATAATATTGATTGAATTAAAATTAATTTTTAAGTCTAATTTAATACTTTCGTTGCTTAATTGTGTTAATCATTTATTGGATACATTTGTTTTTTAAATATTCACGCCATTTGTGAAATGCATCAAATTCCAAAAAGTTCTGGATATAATTATTATAAATTTTGTAAAAGACGGAGAAAACTTGTCAAATGTAAATATGTAGTCAATATTTCAAACATGAATTAAGACAGTTAACAGAATATCGTCGGAATACCTGCGTTGCAAAGGTCGCGCCACCACTTTTCCGGTCTCTACTTATGACGCATACGTACGTAGACTATGCATTTTTGCAAACGTTTGGAGTCGTATTCTTTAAATATAAATAGTGTAAAACCTCGCTTCGGATCGAGGGGTATATGTATATACATAAGTATAATATATTGAAAAAATCTCTACTGTGTGAAACATCATCGAGGCAGGGAGAGATAAAGAAAAGAAATGGCGGGAATCGTTTTCGATGTTGTGCCATTTCTAGAAAATGACAGGAAACCGCGTGACCCAAATAGTTCTAGGTGCCTTTTTTTTCCACTTTATCATTTTCGCACACCGAACATGAGACGCGGGACAGCTCTGTGATGTAAGACGTAAACGCTGTACTACTTGTCCATCGGAACCAGTTGCAATTACTATGAAGACGACTCGACTCGACTCTGGGGCAAAAGTTTGAAAAGCGTTGTTTTTGTAAATGTAAAATTTTGTACACGGTTGGTCTAATAATTGTAGGTACTTTCAGTTAGAAATTAGACACTCAAAAGTCAAAACTAAAGGCGAAGAAGATTCGTCGTACAAACGAACAATCGTGGAATCGTTTGAAAAATTGCACGCGATAATAAGATTCGAGCATTAGGACACGTGTGGAATTTCAGAGATGTTAAAAATGTAATATGTACACCGAAACGGTTAAAAAGGTTATTCGAATCGATCGAGTGAGTTTCTCGCGTTTATTAGCACACATTATGCGATCGTTTCTTGCACGGCAATTTCCGTTCGGTTCGACGTTGAATCAAATTAAAGGGTTACGGAGGACCCGAGAGCGATATTGTCACGCGGGAAAGGTCCCAAAGTCCTGGGGGATTCACCGTAAAATAACAGGCCAGTCTGACTGACCCATTTTGCCAGATAACGCCTCCCTCAGGATGACCGTAGGGATTACGATGAAAAAAAAAAAAAAACTTCTATGGTAACTCTTGGACTATGACGTAAATCATTCAAAGAAATTTTTTTTAACAGTCGTATCTAAAGTCTTCTTATACGAAAATAGCTCAAAACACTCATTGAACTGTAACAATAAAAAAGAAAATCGTAAAATTTTCTAAACATTGCCTATTTGAATGAAATTGGAATTATCGAGAATAATAATAATTGACGGAATTCAACTGACGGACGAGCGGCTCAATCGAATTACAGACGCGAACAGGACCATTTCATATTTCGGTAATTCGATTTGAGACACGTACATACATACATATGTACATATGTGCATACATATACCGGAACAAATTCGCGAATGTACGTTGTAAAATATAAATCAACTCATGAAAATTGAATGAAAAATGTGAATGGAAGAGTAATTTATGCAATACGCGCATACGCAGGTACTTTGTGTATTAAAAATTCAATGGTAGTAAATATAAATTAGTTTACTTTCAAGTTAACTGAAAAGTGTACAATGTAACGCTTTGAACAATGCAAACTCAATTTCAATGCCCGTAAACGGAATATATTGTAGCATCGCGTACTTGTGCATGAAAATTCTTTCGGCTGTACGTGTAAGTAACATACGAAAATTTATTATTTTGCAATTTGCACGTAAACTTTAATCCTTGAACTATTTGGCAAAAAATTCACCGACAGTTTCACCCTAAATATAAGTCGGCGATGCAAATTTTATCGCACGCGATAATGAGTAGAGTTCAAATGGAAATTGCTTGAATTTTTTACCACTTCAAATTTTTAGCCTATATAAAGTGTGAAAATTAGGCAAAACAGTAGATGTTTGCTTTCGTAAATAGAATAATGACGTGCGATTGAAAAAAGTTAGCCTAAATTAAAACTAGTCTATATACGTAATACATATCTATATGTATGCATATGTATGTATGTATGTACATACGTACATATATTTATGTAGATGGTTGTAGCGAAAGCTATCGTGCTGTTATACTGTACAGATAGGTTTCGATCACTTATTTTCTTCAGTTATTTCCAGTTGCGTGCTTCCTTCTCTACCCTACTTAAAGGAAGTGAAATGTTAAAGGTTCAGACCGGTTTCAATTTTTGCAATCATGACAATCACGCTATCTACTATTTTATAAAATAAAAATCGAATATAAAAGAAATAGAAAGAATAGTGTTATGATGAATGTGATTATTTATTACGATAAAATATAAAAATTAGTAAAAACTGCCTAGGTGTATAAAAAAAAAAAATAAAAATGTCTATATTTCTATCTACAATAACTACAGTATATTCTATTGTTATTATAATTTGCACGCAAAAGGGTCGATTTTTTTCCATCGAGTAAGAAACATGAGAAAAAGGAAAATTGAAATGCAGCATCATGAAAGAGTATTCCTACAAGGCAAGTATAACCGTGAATAATTTAGCGGTGAGAGGTCGATCCCGGAAAAAGGCGGAAAACCATCTTCATTGCTTGAATTAAATCAAGGGATAAATAAATAATAATTTAGTGACGATGGAGGAGGGGACTATAATAACGAGGACCCACCGGTGACCGACACAAGCGGAGATAATAAAGAATATTACAATTAAAAATTAGTGCTCTCATTCATCGCGGAGAATTTAATAAGACATTTTTCAGACAAAAATTCTATTAAGCGTGATTAATTGAAGGTGATTAGTGGAATGCCGTGACGCGAAATTAAGATGAACACTAAAAGGAAGTCTTTCGAAAGAGGTCATTTCTTGACCTGAAACTTAAATGATTAGATTTTCACTATACATTTTTTTCGGGTATCTACATACATATGTAGGTAACAAAAAACTTATGGAATGAATAAAAGATCGATGTTTGAGGTAGACTTGGTGTATCTCAAACTTAAGGGTTAATAAATTTGCGTAGCTAAAAACATATCTCACGTGAATAGCCATGAGTGAGGAGTGAAACAGCGCCTACGAGAACCGTGCGCAGAATATTCACTTACTTTATGCTGTAAGGCACTAAGGAATAATTTATAATAAAATCTACAAAATTTTCATAATTTAGAAAAACACAATATGTAAGAATTTAATGTATGACAGGCCATATTTGTTGGAAGTGCATTATTTAGCATCGATTAGACTACGCTGGGATTATCTGCGGAATGCTAATTTTTAGAATCCATTAATTTTACTCTTAGCGGAGACGCTGAGCATTCGATAATTCTAAATAAACAACCTCGAGTGATATGTAGATATTTATCAGTAATCGTGAATAAGTTCCACGTGAAAAATAAATGTGTGCGCATATCGGATACGCAATAATTTATCCGAGAAAAACACTACGCAGAAGGGATGTTTTGCCCCAGAAAATACGCATTGGATTCGGGTTATATAAGAAAGAGAAAGCAAATCCGAGGAGAGATGTCGCCAATACTCATAATGTTAGCTTTTAAATGATCAATTCAATTTTCGCGTGGGTGTGCGAATCAGTTTGATATCGAAAACAAAGTAGGCGACGCGACAATGGCCTCAATGGCAAAAAGGTGTTTGTATAAATCTGAGAATGGTGCGAACCCACTTCAATCGGGAGAAGAATAGAGAATAGAGAAGAATAAGTAAAGTTAAGTCGTAAACAAAAAACCTAACAGTGCGCATAAACTAAATATAATAAATAAAATAATCAAAATTTTACATTGAAAAAATATCTAGAAGAGCAATCCACTTATAATATAAAATTAATTTTCATCTCGAATACAAGTTTATGTGAATAACTTGAATTTGTTTAAAATTCACCTGCTAATAGGATGATAAAATAACCATAGGTTATTTCAAACAGTCATCAAGTTTCCTTGTTCAATTTAAATGATATATCGCAGCTGAGGATCATCATATTCTATGTCCACTCTTTATCGAAAATGAGTCATGAACAGTGGCGTAGCGCGAATTCCAGGCGCCCCCCGCCCCCCATATATATTATTTCCTTACAGCAAAGTATCCTTTCAAAATAATTTTACTTAACTTTTTTTTTCTTATGGACTTGGCATTGACAAACACTTTGATTATTTCGTTAAATAAAATAAAACGAGATGAAAATAGGTTGAAAAATAAGAGAGAAAATTTTACAGAACAAGTTAAAAAATTCGGGTGTGGCCAACCCATGACTTTATCCAAATATATGGGGAATACAAAGAGTAACGAAAAAATTTTTGAAATTTGAAAAGTCAAAAATCAAATTTTGCTCGAGCCGGAGAATATTGCCTCGAACGTAATGAGCAACGGACTAACGTATCATAATATGAAACAAACCGATAAACCGTCACTTCTACTTTACCGATTTTGATGAGTTTTTTTTAAACTCACCATTGCAATAAGAATTCTAATTTTATAATATTATGAAAATTCAAAATACTTAATATAAAAAAAAAAAAATTATGCAAAAGTAAACTATCACTTCCGGTGGGTGGATTTTGATCAAAATCTTATCAATGTGAAAACTACATATACATAGATATGAAAGTAGTTTCGGAAATATTACGTGGTAACAGGATTTTTGACTTTTCGACAAAAAAAAAAACCTACTTCCGGTTGACTAATTTTAATAATTTTTTTTTTTAAAATAGCAATTTCTATGAGAATTACAATATTACAATATGGTGACGATACTACATATTTAAAAGGCCAAAAAAAATAAAAAACAAAAAATCGTTCAAGAGTAAACTGCCACTTCTGTCAGACGGATTTTGACCAAAATCACAGTATCTCTTAAGGCTAACGTGAAAACTATAGATATGAAATTTCAACTTGATCGATGAGGCAGATTCAAAAATATTTTGCGGTAAACTTTTCAACAAAAAAAAAAAACCTACTTCCGGTTGACTAATTTTATTAATTTATTTTTTTTTAAATATAAATTTCTCTCAAAATTACAACATTACAATATTGTGACGATACCACATATTTAAAAGGTCGAAAAAAAAAAAAAACAAAAAATCGTTCAAGAGTAAACTGCCATTTCCGGTAGTCAGAAGTTGACTAAAATCACAGTATCTCTTAAGGCTAATGTGAAAACTATAGATATGAAATTTGGAGAAAATTCCCGGTGCAGTTTCGGAAATATGATTTTTTACCGGATTTTTGAATTTTCTGCACGAAAAAAACCCTACTTCCGGTTGACTGATGTTGACCAAATTCCTTATGGCTTTTAAACTTTACGTGAAAATAATAGATATGAAATTTCAGCTTGATAGACTTGATAGTTTCGGAGAAAACACACAGACATACACACACACACATAGTACACAGACATACAGACATTTTCCAGAAATCATGAAAACGTGATCAGGGGATGATACTTGATCCAAATCAGTCAAAATCTCGAAGTCGAATTTTCGCACGATTACTTTATCCGATTAGGATAAAGTAATAAAGTAAAAATACGAGCTCTCAAATATTATAATGGCTCTGGTGTAAAATTTGAAAAAATGGACATATAATAAGATGATCCTCGGCCCGCGATATGTAAATACATACTTGTCAATGTAATAACACTGATAACATATAAAATAGTGAATGGGTTGGGATGAGATAAATGCCCAATAGTTACGATGTAACGTACATCTGTATAAACACGGTATAATTAATCAGTACTGCGTACCTCCAAACAAAAAATCAATATGGATATACACGAGAGTTTTAACGCATTCGTTCGTATTTTACAAAAAAAAAGACGAAATTGTACATACATATAATGTATATTGTTTTGCATAGTATGAAAATGCATGTTCGACTTTAAAATAACCCAAATCACGCATAACTGAACAGAGACGTATGCGTGTACAAAGCGCCCTCGTACAAAAGCGTATTTTCGATATTAATCGCCAATAATTTCGTAATGGGGTGACTTTCGCTTGAATAATTTCACCCTTACACACCACTACATGCTAACTCCGCGCTGAAAATTGAACCACCCCCCCATACGTGTGGCGTGTCGGCAAGTGTAAAGATATTCCACACATTATTGTATCCGACCGGTTATTGTTGGTTTATTTTACGATCCGATCGAGGCCAATGGTCCAAACACGCGATCCGTGAAAATAGTTCCGAGTCTAGAACAATAAATTCGCCTTTACCGTCCAATCTAAAATCGACCCCCCCCCCCCCCCTCCTCCGTGATTGAAAATCAATTAATTACAAACCAATTGCAAGAACGAAAAATTGCAATTCTCCGGCTCGAAAACGGCACAGCAGAATAATCTAGAGTGGCGTACGAGGCACCTGTTGAATATCTCGCTGAATAATCTCAATGAAATCAGGAAACTGTTGAGTACTTTATTGTTTGTAGGCTGAGTGGAACGTGGTGTGATTACGTTGAAATTACGCATTTAGGTACACAAAAAAATAATTGTGAATCATATCATCATAAGCATCGCGTATTTCGCTTACTACCCAACTACAATTACCATTAAAAATAATTAATTAAATGCTAACTAGCAAATGTGTGTATTTATCAAGTGTGTATCTATTATGTACTACATATACATAAATGGTAGTGCAAGGGTTTGTGTCAATGGCTGGCTGGCTAGCCGTGGAACGTTCACTTACATTTTCGCTACATTTGGAATTACTGCATACACTACAGCAGCGGTTCTCAAATTGTGGGTCGCGAGCCAATTTTTGGTGGGTCGTGAACAGTTTTGTGAATATGAAATGTGAATTTTTATTTGGATTATTTTAAAATAAAAATTGTAACCATTTAAAAATCAGATTTTTGTGGAATAGCGTCGAAGAAGATCTACGGTCGCAGTGCGTTATTAACACCATGTCATCGAAAACGAAGCTTTTGTATTACATCAGCAATATTGAAAGCTTCACACAATTGGCAAGTTTTCAGTGCTCTCAACAGTAAAAGACAAGGTTGGAGTTATGTTTGATGGTAAGTGCAAGAAAGAAGTTTAGAAGTCGAAATGAGTTCGCTTTCAAATAACAGGATTGTATGCAGAATCGATGAAATGGCCCAGGCAGCAGATTAGCTGATCCAAATAGTTGGTGAGAGTACATTTTTCTCATTGCAACTGGACGAGTCCACCGATGCACAAGGTTTATCCCAACTGCTTGTTTTCGTAAATTATATAAAATAAATATAATTCTGGACAGCCAAGTAAAAAAAAAGTATTAAATTAAATTAAATACCCCCCCCCCCCTTTCATGTCCATTAAAGCTAGTTGGGTCGCGGTACTAAAAAATTGGGAAGCACTGCAGCGACTATAGGTATATATGTATGTACATAAAACGATAACCACCCGATGAAACTGACAACGGGCAGTCACTAGTTTACAGTAATAGCACATCTACGCATACATTGCCTTTCGTCACCGTTTTGCTTTCATCCATTGATTTATCAACAGACACTACGCGGACTTGTGAAGATGTATCATTATAAATATTAAAATCAGTATGATGCGCGTATCCTCGTTAAGTTCAAGAGGTTCAAGTATTCTGCCAGGTAAAGGAACACTTAATTTGCACAATGTTACGCAAAGCACGACCGCCTCATTAATATTTGATGCAATGGCTCCAACTTGCCAACTCCATCCAAAGACGGGTTAGATCGACGCCATTACAAACTCTACACCGCGGTGTGGGTGTGTGTGTGCCGCGAAATATTTAAGATATTTGTTACGTTTTCGTATAAGGAATAATTTAAGTTGCGATAATCATCGTGGGTATACAAACATCGCCTTGACGCGCGTATCAGTGTTTGAATTTCTATGCCAAGTGTTTGTTTAATGGAAAAACAATGTATATGTACACACTAGATTATTGGAATTGTATGAACACATTGACAGCGAAATCGTTGTGTACGCATAGCGTTTTGAATAATTTTTATCAAATGACACGTATCGAGCCAGAGTTACGCTTCGCACACTCTTCACGTTCGAATGAGTAACTGTGTAAAATTTAACTAAAACGTGTGTCGACTCCGAGTGCTTTGATTATTATTTATAGTCCTGGTGAAATATCATTGCTGGCTAGTTTCTTAACGTCTATTATTGTACTGTTTCGATCATTTACTATACGATACTGTTTATTTTCGTGGACAAAGTTGAAGTTTGGCACCCACACGCCATCAATCAAGAGGTAAATTACGATTTCATATGGGCAAACAGATAGGGGAGCATAATTACCGATTACAAGATGTCCTCCAACCACCGAGATTTCGCCAGAGCAAACAGAGGGTAGGGGGGTCGAAAGTTAAGCGTTCCCGTGTCCCGCTTACGCGAAACAATGCAACCGCAGAACAAAGGAAAAGTTTGCGAAACGCGTATGTACCACTACTGTGTACTACCGACAACTAATGCCGTTTATTCTGACGGCATACGAGGACAGCTAGCCGAATGGAAACTTTCTACACTGTGAGAAGATAAAGACCGCGATTGCGACGCAGATGAACCACAAATCTCGAAAATTCGACTTTTCATCCGAAATGTTGGGCAATTCGGAAAAATAACATCAGTTTTTCTCAACGACGGTCATAAGATACAGGAAGGTCGCTGAGGTTTAAAGCAAAATAGCATACCTCCGTGCCGAATTCAAGGATGTACTCAAAATACGTCACTCCTAATTTAAAATCAGTCAATTGCAAAATTAAAAAAAAGCTAACGCAGCACTTCTACATATGTATGTAGGTACATACATGACTAGTAACAGCCCGTCGACAGAGTCATCGGGTGGTTAGCAACCCGTGTCGTGTGTGTAAGTTGGTGAGGTTATGTAGCGCGCAACCCGCGTTGTGTGTGTGTGTACGTACCGTGGTACGCGATGCGTGGAGTATTTGTGAGGTTATGTAGCGTGACCACTTCGCGCAACCCGCGTCGTGTGCTCACAATACATGGGTAATGTTTCACAGAAAATCTTAAGCATCAATGAGATTTTTTTTCTCCAAATGGATGTGTGGTTGTATTCAATTACGACGAACTAGTCAATACTTGTTGACAATGTCATCGGGTGGTTATAATATATTATATAGAGTATATTTATGTATGTCCCGTGTAGTCAGTGTGTGTTAGTGGGGTTATGCAGCGTGAGCGCTTCGCGCAACCCGTGTTGTGTGTGTTCGAGCGTTCAGGGGTAGGTTACCCAGCCAAACAGACAGATTACTGCGCTACTACAATATATAGTAATATTGTAGAAGTAGCATTTTTACATAAAAGAACAACCTTTTTTTGTCGGCTTACAAGATTCAAAAAAAAAAAATGATTATGCTCAAAGCATGATAAATCAATAAAAAAAATTCAAATCTTTCAACTGAATTTGTGTTAATCCGAGATTCTGCGCAAATAGCACGTTGAAGGAGAGTTTTATTTGAATTGTAATTACCAATAAATTCGAAAACTTTTAAGGACAAATGAAAATTATAGACGTAGAAAATATATAAATCTATCGCATATTTTTAATTAAATATGGAACATACGTAACATTCCATTCCGAATACCATAACATCGCAGTTATTTTAGCCCCAGGTGATTTTCAAATCGAAATAGAACAGTAATGGGATAATAATGTAAATGATCGGAAACGGAAGCCCATCCAATGCATACCAAAACGACAGAGCTATGAAGTTTTATTTTTATAGCAATAAGCGCATATACCTACATACATACAAACATATAGTAAAAATTTCATACTTTAAGCGATCAATTTACGTGGGTATTGCCCAATATGGATATGGCAAAAAAGGACATCGAAAATTGCAACAGCGTCCTCGGATCCGAATCCCCTTATCTATTTTGACGACACGTATAGATAAATACATATATACATACATATATAGTCTTCGTGGCAAATTCGATTTTCGTCGCGGTGCCATTCTACGAAATCAAATGTGGAACGATCACTTACAAAACGGTCACGTTGCAATTGGGTCATTTTTGACCGACAAATGAAAAATTGATAGGAATCAAAAGTATACGATAGCAGAAAAATCGAACGGTCGCAGTCTTTGAGTGAATTGTGATCACAAACATCAATAATTTTGTGATTCAATAAAATGAGAGTTTATGGTGATGTGTGTACCTACGTTTAGGTGATCATTTTCTTCTTATTGAATTTTCACAAATTTAAATGTCAAAATAAAAAAGTAAACAAGAAAAGTGTGAGCGTATGAATAAATTAAGTGTACCGGGAAATGCAGATTTTATGTAAGACCAAACCGTGTCCATATGAATAATATAACTTGTGATTAACATCTAAATTCAGCTAAAAGTTAAATTGTAAAAAAATGCAAGGTAAAACCTTATCAGTGTTGTGGCGGGGTTGTAGACATACATACAGGAAAATCGATAAGAAATAATCTGATTTGTTTACCTTCACCGCACTCCTTTACTGAAAAGGTCACTGATGACCCTCGTTCTGAAAGCTTGAAGACCTTCAGGTGCTTCTGTATATCATCAGAGGATTAACCGCAATATTGACAACTTGTCTACAGTGCTATGTATGTGTCGGTATATTACACTAATGTCCGAACCAAATTGCAAATTAAACGCGAAAAGCTCGTGGCACAACACTAATAAACGATATATTTTTTCAAGCACACACAATATTTTAAAATTCTAAAACATGAATATATTTTAATCTAATAACATTTTATATTATAATATGATTTTTTTTATCACAGAACGTGCGAAAACAATACGAAAATATTTTTACACAATGTGCTGATATTATTAAAAACCGATATTAATATTCACTAAACTTTTTCCTGATGTATCACAGTGCGTATATATGTATTTAAGCAATTAAACATTGAAGATATTTATAATAAAATATTTTTAACAGTTCAAAACACTTCAAAAATATTAGGCTGAATATTTATGTGCGTCTATCTGAAAATAAATAATTTCCATTTATAAAGGAAAAACATTTGTAAAACTACTTACTACATTTATACAAGGTTGAATTGCTACAGGAAAATGGAACTAACAATAGGAAAATACGTTAAGCACAATTCTGATCGATTGAGAAAATTGCCGTTTATTAATGCATTTTTCTATGGGCCAATAGAATAATAAAAGCAATGATAATATACACATCAGCCTTGATGGAGTTATAAAATATAATTTATAGTTTTTTTCTATTTCATCATTCAAATTTATTTAATGTATGCCAAATGTAAAAATTCAGTACGTTAAATTAACAATAGATATATTATAGATAAGTAGTATGATTTTATAAATCAAACCTTTCTTCAAAGAGGCGTTTGTCCTGAAACAAAAAAATAAATAATTAGATATATATGTAATTACTATATATAGTAGGGCAGGAATCTGCCTGACCGACCGGCTGGCTGGGTAGCCTAGTCGCGGAACTCTCGCATACCCGGCACGGCACGAACACATACGCTCACTCACTTACATGACACGGGTTGCGCGAAGTGGTCACGCTACATAGCCTCACAAACACTCCACGCATCGTACATCGTACACTTCCACAACACGGGTTGCTTATCACTCTATGACACTGTCAACGGACAGTTACTAAGTATTAAAATATTCGTTGATAAAAATAGTGATATATGTATACATATAATACCATATCATAAAACCATTTAAGCTAGTTATTGCTATATAAATTTCTATTCTGTGCCTATTGCCTATTCTGCCTATTCTGCCTATATGCCTATTCTGTGTACCTACGTACGTTTTGTATTTTGGTGAGAAAATTATCTGGAAAAGCGAAAAAGAAAACCGTAAACAGAGTTTGAATGTTTGAATCCGACTTTAACTCTCGTATGAGCACCAAAATTTGAACGAACTGTGTAGTAATTATAATTTCTCGTGAAAAATTACAATTACGCAGTTATTCCTCGACGAGATGGATGTCAGTCAGTAATTTAACGAAACGCGAACGTTGCAAATCTTGTTTCGTACAAAATTGAGCGTTCGCGTGTTCGCGATCAAAAATGGTACGACATTTGAGCCCATTCGTTATTCAAGTAACAGATAAATTTTATTTTCGGTTAATTTCAACATCGCATATTTTCTTCCCCACTCTTTTATTTCGCATAGAAAATTTTTGCGAAAAGAAGAAAAGCGGGCGGGGTGGAAATCGATGCCACACATGACACGGAATGGCACGTATAAAATTTTACACATACTAATGTCGTGAGTAAATTATATATCGACTGAAAAACGTCCCAATAAAATGAAAAATATAATATGCCAAATTAAAATCTTTAATTTCTTAATATTTCTATATTTCTAGTGAAATATTACCAGAGAGTGAAAAAGAGAATTCAACTCATAACAGAACCTAAAAATGTTTTAAGACGTGAAAAATAATTATAAATAAAAATATATAAGCGTGTAAACAAATATAAATCAATAATATGACCTATACATGACCCCGAAAGGCTTTTATCAACTTCCTATACAACGCCAGCTTATGAAATATGAAAATGACAAAATTTTCTAAATATGTAAACTTATGTAAAAACACATACCGAGGCTCATTTATTTCTTTTGTTCAAATGTAAAATAATTAATAGAACACTTTAAATAATCAGAGATGGGTTTGAAGTTTCAGGTAAGCGAATGGCAAAATTGATCAATTTACAAACGACAATCGACTGATTAGTCCTTTTCACCAATCGTTTCATCAACTTCGAGACGACTAAATTAAGCCGACAAATACATACTACTTTGTATTTATCAACTTGTATATTATTTATATGAAATATACAAATTAGTATCAAATGAGAGAAGCATGTGAGCGATTTCGATTGACATTCAATGCAACACATTTAAATGGAAGAGTTAGATACCAAAATAACAACTTATCATTAATCGGCTCAATGAGCTAAAAGTTGCAATGCATATACAATATGTATTAGCGTAAGCGTCTGCCTGCCTGCCCGGGTCGTTGCGGTCATGCTATATAACTTTGCCAACACAACAGACAAAATTTTTTTTAGCGGTGTGTTGGCAATAAGCTGCTACTATCTAAAGTCGTTTTTAGTCGACAATGCGATTTTACGGCCATACACCCATTTAATCAACGGTACACTATACGATTTTTTTTACACACTATCACACGGAGCAGGGGCTGTCCTGTTATCATACAAACCACAGGTGGGGTTTGGTGGTGGTGAGAATCTATCATTATTTTGACGGGCAAGCCGGCTAGTCATTATATGTACATATGTATATTACAGAAAGATAAGTCACGGCTATTTCCGAATGTCACAATGGCGAATTTTAAATAAGAAAACATTGGATGGCGCGTTTGAAGAGGAAAACTCGTTTGACAGCAAACGAATTTTCGAATATGTATGTCTATTTTGCATAAATTTAGCCCACAAGCGGAACATTGAACGCTAAAAGAGATAATACGTACAGTATGTGTGAAAAGTTCGTCATGTTCTCGATAATAGCACGTCGAACCACGTCATCGGGTTAATTTATCATTATTTATTTCGACGTTACAATGCTGTTGTGCGTCAAGCGCGACCGAGTAGTTCGGAAAAAGCGTAACGTGATTGATTCAGTAAAGCTTGAAACTATAAAAAAAACACGATTTAGTTAAATACATACATACATACAATATGTACATAAGTAGGTCAAAATAATTTTGTATATAAGATGCACGTACAAAAAGAAAACTTTAGATTTGAACATACATTGTATGTACATATGTATTGTATGTACCTACCTACATATGTATGTATGTATGTATAAAAAAAAAACTTCCAAACAAAATATAGTTATTATAAAGAATCAAATGACAAAAAGCACAAGTTAAATAGAATTACTTATAGATTGTTACTTACTTATACAATCCGTATATATGTATGTATGTAAGAAGACGCGACCACTCGCAATGAAAAAATGTCACAAACTGATTGAGACAGTAGTGACGTTTCTTTTCAATACACACCGTAACTAAGTGTTTATGTATGCGCAATATTTTTTTACATATTTATTTTACTATACATATGTATATAGTAGCGGAAGGGTATGTCTGGCTGGGTAGCCGCGTAACGCTCGTATACACTCACGGCACGTACACATATGTACATACACTCACACTTACGGTACGGTTGGCTTACGGTACGGGTGGCGCAAAGCGCTCGCATTTTTTCAACTACCTATTCTATTTTGAACTACTAAATACACTATAGGTATATACATAAATTATGAGTGATAAACTGGAGCACAGAATAATGGATTCTTTTGGTAACGTGCGACCCATGGACCGTTTCCGTTACCCAACCGAACTCACGTTCGTATAAAAAGCAAAATCGACCGAACACCGAAGGGTTTACTTTAACGTGACACTGACACTCTTGTTCACAACGAAGAGAAAAGAAAATGAAATACACATTTTAAAAATAGTATTTCTGCACACAAAGAAATGATAGGAATACCCCATATCTACAATTGGCGATTAAATGTTCGTAATGCATTTTTTAATACACCAATTAGAAAATATGGCAAATTCTGCGAAATGCTGGCTGTCTGAGATATGAGGGTTTTGCTTTGAACACTTTTATTCTAGATATTAACTTGAATATCATTAATAATATTATATATTGAGCTAAATATATAATTTATTTAATAAATATAAAATTTAATAAATGACATTCAATATCTCGAATGAAAATTCAGGCGGTCAACGGCAACACCAAAATATACCTGCGGCATAAGGGTCGAGAATCCATTACTCCGGGCTCTATGATAAACCACCCAATGACACTGCCAACGGTCAGCGACTAGTTCTTACTATAGAACATTAGCGATGTGTCACTCGTAGAACTTTTTTGTCGCAGTTCAAATGTACATACTGGGTTGCATCCCTATTACGATACAAGTAACGCAATAAATCTTTGCTTACGTATTCTATCAATGCTCGTTTTGTACAATCAAAATACGCTAGAAAATTAACTTTTAGGACGCATGAAAATGCGACCTCTGAATAGCCAACCAATAGTCTAAATTGCAGATGCAGTAAGTCGAAATTTCGTAGATAAATTAATGACCTACTTTTCATGTAAGCGTAAAAATACAATGACTTACGAAAAACAAATGGAATTTTATCAATGTTTTTTACGTCATAAAAAAAATTGTCTGGTCGAGAAACGGAAAAATATTGAAAAATATTAAAAAAGTTGTCAGCACCAGGGCAAGGCAACGGCCAGCGGGGTCATTAGTCACTTTTATGAGTCAAAAAACACATTGATGACCCGAGCGACCCTTGCATAATCCAATAATCGAATCGAATGAGTGAACGCGGTAAATGCAGATGTCACTGAAGCAAAAGTGAGCAAAAGCCGACACGGAAGCTGAAAATAGGCATTCGACAACGGAAGCCCGACTAAATTATGCCAGCCCAAGTTCACATTTGTAAATATAAAATCAGGGTTGAAATCAATACGCGGAATACTTGAACAAATTCAATTGATATAATTACATTAGAGGCATAGCGCGGAATCTGACCTCAAGATCTTCGATATTAGAAGACTGCAAGTGGGTCATAGATGCGTTTCACGCGGTCAACAAGTGTCAATTGTATATAATCATCGTTTTAAATGATTTTGAGCATATTTAAAATTAATTTTAACTATGTACGAGTCGATGTCCGTTGACAGTGTCATCATTTATGTATATATATGTATGTATACCTATAGTGTATTGACCTGTATTTATTGGGTCAGTACCTTTTCAGATTTTCTGTTAGCTATTGAAACCAAATGGGTAGTAATTTTAATAAATGGTAAATATGTTTTATAAAGAGTCAGTACTTAAGTGATCGGTAAATATATTAAATGGTCAGTAATTAATACTAAATGGTAAGTAAATTTATATAAACGATCGGTATTTAACTGTAAAATTGTTATTTACTGACCGTTCGTGAAAAAGTTACTCACCGAAAATATATTTTACCGTTTACTAAATACAATACTGACCATTTTCTTAAAAAGTTGCTGACCATTTATTATGTAGTAGGTAGTTGAAAATGCGAGCGTTCCGCGGCTACCCAGGCAGATCCTTGCGGTACTATTTACAGTAATATTGGAATACAGTTAAAATTCTCGAAGTGACTCAGGAAAAAAGTGTTTGATAAAATGATACCCCAAAGACTTATAACGCCAAATTTGGCGTTATATGTAAGTTGATTAACTACCAAAAACATATGATACGCATTTTCACTAGTACAGGTGATCTTTGAAATTTTATATGATACTAGCGTAAGCCCGTTGAATATCAACAGATGTTTGTGTGGGTGAGTATATGTGTATTTAATAGTTTTTATATAGATGGCGCGTTATAATACAACAACGTAACAATTTAGCAAAGTCGCGAGCCTATTGATAATTTATATTGTCAAATTGCAGCAGGCTCGTGATCACCTCCGTTTGGATCATAGCGTAAGCGCTCACTGTCCCGAACTGGTGATCTCGGGTTCAAATCCCACTCGCGCGACGTTCTAGTTTTTTAATTATTTTCCTCGGCGAGCGTTACCAGCAGACAGACACACACACAGACAGACAGACAGACGGAATAGGGCTATTATATACATGATAAAATTTGACATCAGTTTTTTGACCAAAATTTGTGCATCGTTGCATTGGTTTCCGTTTTGGGGCTCGATTAGATACGTCTATCTCTAGTCTTCCTGATTGTGCCCCGTGCACCGCTATCAGCTCGCGATCAAGTGCACGTTATGTCAAACTTAATCGGGATATTGATCGCAACGAACGATAAAAAGCCGACACAATAGTTATTTATGAAAGCTACCAAGATGAGCACGCTCACAGGTAAAACGCGCGTTATACGCAACAAACAGGGGGCGGTAGTAAATTTTGAATACGCGTTGCTAGCGCACGCTACGCGTAAAATATTTAAAGCTTATTACGCATTCTTTGGAGAATGCCTGCTAGATGCCCCGGCGAGTTTTCTCGAGATATCTCGCTCAGGTGAGAGAATTATTACAAAAGGATGACTTGCGTGCCACCCACAACCTCCCCCAACTAACCCTCGCCTCGGCCCCAGGTAGAGATATTCCGACGGATGATCGTCGTCTTAGGAAGAATCTTCAAAGTGTATCAAGTTGACCCGAAACGAAAAATATGTCGTCACTGTCAAAAGTTTCAGCCATTGAGATGCTTCAGTTAAAAAAATATGACCCACCTGGAAGAATTGATTGCTGCACTTGTATGTGCATACATATGTATGTACAAACATACACACGTCGATCGGTAATATTTCGTTTTGGTTATTTGTCGCAAACTTTCGAGTGCAAAGGACAAGTACGGCAGGAGAGGGAAGAGGTCACCCGTGACGTCACCGAGCACGTGATTCGAGAGTTTTCCCGTGACGTCACGTTAAGCGGGCAGGCTGCGCCAGTGACGTCACAAAAACGTACACAAATAGCCGAACACAAATCAAATTTAATTTATAAATAGATTCTCGTCCGAATAAAAAATGAAAATATGAAAGTTGTGCAATTTAATTTCATTTCTGCGAGGAATCAATCGTTCGATTTGTACCGAGTGTATTCAAATCTATACATAGAAACATCATCAGTCGAGCTTTTTACGATTTTGCAAAACCGCATTACACAACCAGCAACACGTAATTTGATATACCTATACATACGTACATATGTAGGTAATATACGGAATGTCAGGAGGTCATCGTACAAAATTATGTTCCTTTCCCTGAGCGAAGTCCCGTTGTCAAATAAGCTGATGTTAAATTGATTTCTCGGTTAGAGTGTAGTACAATATTGCCAATGGGTACCTAAGCGTCGAGACTGGAACAGGAGAAATACCAAATTATACAAGTTTGTGTACAAATTCGCTCGTAAAATAGACGATTAGAGTCAAAATGTAAGTAAAAGTGTGGATACATATTTATGTACGTATGTATGTACACACATAAGTGAAAATACCATTTAGTATAATTTTATTGTATAGGTACATATATGCAATTTCTCACTTCATGTATGTACATATTTATGTATGTATGTATGTATGTATATCGTTCACGAGATATGAAAGAAATGTATACAATTTTAAGAATTACCGCCTTAAAGCTGACTGCGATCTCAATACAAATGGAAAGGTTATATACCCCTGCACTAAGCGAAATTTTTAGAGGAAAAGTCACGAAAGAGCACAACACCGGAAAATTAAGCCGGTGTAAAAACACGAGGCGATGTTTCCTCTGAAGAGAGGTAAGCCGGACTTCCTCTCAGTGCGCCTCTATTTCTTGTATATTATATAATACATACATATGTAGGTGTATGCTTGGTTTTGTTTTACGAAAGTATAAAGCTACAATTTCAAGATTGAAGAATCGTAGCTTTCGTGCGCGAAAAAGAGAAAGTGAACGAATGAGAGATGGCAAAAATTTCTCCACAACTGACAAAAAAAAAAGAGGGAAAAAAGTATTACCGTGCATTCTTTACAAAAGAAATTGAAAAAAGCGTAGTTTTATTCCACCCTTTCCACCTTGTCTCGAAAGGGGAGACGCCAGATTTAATCCAACACCTTTTGTCCGACTTGCACATATCAAATTGAATTTTACACGCACGTGTGTACCCGTCAAAGAAGGAAAATTTAGCATACTTTTGCAGGGTCGAACGCGCTTCTCAAACATGGCGGCCGTTAGCGTTTAACCCTTGGGCGCCCTTGTTTTGGGAACAGGTTGTAGGGTCAAACTGGAAATATCCACCGCCAAAAAAATAATCGTACAACAGTTTCCCGTGTGATTTCACAATTACATATATTTTCAGGTTTCATTTTAAAAATTTACGCACATCAATCAGGGCGAAGGGATCATCCAATAAACAACACCTGCCGATAAAACTACTTAAATATTTGTTATCGTGCGTACGTTTTACGACACTGTTTATTCGGTAAAACGGGATGGGTTGAAGATAGCCTCGTGTTAGGGGTGAGGTT
The DNA here is from genome assembly GCA_022651745.1 of Parapsyche elsis. Classification (NCBI taxonomy): domain Eukaryota; kingdom Metazoa; phylum Arthropoda; class Insecta; order Trichoptera; family Hydropsychidae; genus Parapsyche; species Parapsyche elsis. The sequence goes on from JAGVSN010000006.1 coordinate 2,249,852, forward strand.
AGTCTCGACCCAGTTTCACACCCGGGTCAACATCCCATCTTGCTACAGAAGGCCATGTAGATGAATGGAGGTTGATGGGGGAGTGAACAAAAAAATCTACACGACAGGATATATATTCATGTAAATTGTTATGTAAACACATGAAAACGATTCAATTGTAGACTAGTTTCGGGACGAAAGAACGAACATCAGATAATCAAAATAAAATAAAAAATCTTATCTAAAGATTAATATTTTTTTGCCATTTTAATCGATCTGATCTCACCCATACGTTCAATGACCTGCCAATGTGCTATGGAACATAAACAAAGCACTTATCTATATGTAATAAAATGCGACTGATATTATACGAATATAGCATTTCATATGGCATGACACGTTCAACGTGGTTAACCACGGTAATTCAAGTCAATTTTCCGAATATGTATATGGACATGTTAACTATCCTTTCCCATTGAATAAAATTGTGAAATTAAAACTACACAGAAGCAGGTAAATAATATATTTTAACACACCGCATAACGAAAAAGGTCCGATTGTACACGTACGTATAGAGCACGTCGTATTCAAATTCAAATTTTTAGTTGCCAAAATGAAAATCCATTATTTTCAACCAATGTCCCACTTCCGCGAAAATGCGAAATTTATCTGGACCTCATCCCCCGTTCGTTTAAAATTATTTTCGCCAACCACTTTACTATCGCTGTTTTGGTCGTACGTTGTGTGTTGGAAAGCGTCCAACAAAACACCCAGTTTGTACAACAGTAAAAATAGCTTTGGGGGGGGGGGCAGCGAGGGGATGAATAAAAAAAAATGAAAAATGAGAATGAAAGGCAGAATGCGAAAACACCAGTGGGTTTATTTTGAGTTGGCCTTTCGGCGCGTCGACAAGCAGTGACACAACCAGAAAGGGGTTGTCGTGGGATGCACGACCTAGACTAAACATATGCATTGAATTTCAGAAAAAAAAAACCCCCAACAAACATTTTCTTTGATTCACGCTGAATGATCAACTTCAAAGCGAATGGTTAAATTCAGCTAGGACTTTGTATAAAATTCCCGTGAAACACTATAGTTGCAGCAGAGGATCACTATTCGGACATTGCAGTTGCGCATGTGGGATCAAAGGGATTATTCCAGACGTGCGAGTAGAGTGGGGGTGGGGAGGTTGGGTACCCCTGCACAAATACAGGGCGGAAACAAAATCCCGGGTCCCTTTTGTCTTTCATATCGCAGGTTCGATGGGTTTTAATTAAGCACTTCCGGGGTGAACAAAAGGCAATTCCGACAAAGCGTCTACTTCTCCAATATGGTAAGTTTCTCAGCGAACGAACGTTTTTGAATCAGCGAAGGTTTTTTAATTCGATTCAAAGTTCATACGGCTCGGACCATTTCAGGTTGAACGAGTTGAGAGAAACCGTTTTACTCTTCCCAATCATTGGCTGAAAGATCACATTCATTAATCATCATCAATCAGCTGGATGAAGGCCTCTCCAATCCTCTTCCATTCCTGTCTGTCTTGAACAATCTGCATCCACTTGACTGCACACATTCTTCTCAATTCCTGGAATACTAGGATGGTATCCTCTCGGATATCATTCCAGTATTTCTCGCATCCATCTGCCATGCATTCTTCTCGCTATGTATCCAGCTAATTGCCACTTCAACTTTTTCATACGTTCTGCTATATCTGCTACTTTGATCATACTTCTTACCCATGTATTCCTCATACGATCTCTTCTTGTTATACCAAGCATACTTCTTTCCATGGTTCTGTGTGCACTGGATCTTACGTAGCATTCTTGAATTTAGCATCCAAGTTTCACATCCATCATCATCAATGCAGGCGAAGAAAATCTATGATACATAGGGACATATGTACCTATGTATGTATGTACATACATACATACTAAATATTTTAATGGTCAAATGATTGAATTGTATGGATATCGTTATTCCTAGCGTAGTTACTAATATATTTTAATTTTTCGTCGATTGCATGTAGTAAGCTGCTATGCTGAAGCCTAGTTAGAGTTACATACTTAAATGTTAAAAGTCAGACCTGCAAGTGGAATAATGCGGAACATAAAAATAGGATGAAAACAATTAAAAATTAAAACCTCCTCGAACCTTTAGCTTGTTACATAAAATTATCGCATGCTACCTATAGTTAATAATAGAGTATACGCTATGCGAAACGTTGAGATTATTCGAAGTGAAGAAAAATACATAAATAATCACATGAAACGATAAATATCTCTAAAAAAAATTACACTTTAGAATCGTGTACGATACGGAAACATAATATAGGAAAAAATATACTTTTACTTATTGGTTACTTACTCAATATAGGCAACTAATTAATCGGTCAGAATTTAAATCGATAAACGGTCAGCAACTTCTCAAGAAAATGGTCGGTATTATATGTATTTAGAAAACGGCCAGTATTAAATATATTTTTGGTAACTTTTTCACAAACGATCAGTAAATAACGATTTTACAGTTAAATACCGACCGTTTATGTAAATTTACTTACCGTTTAGTGTCAATTACTGACCATTTAATAAAATTATTAATCATTTAGTTAAAATAACCAACCAAAAATTGGAAAAGTTACTGACCCAATAAATACAGGCCCTTAGTATATATGTATCTACTTTTACTTTACGTAAGTGTTTAGTAATATAAAAAAAATGCTATAATACCAAATTAACCTAAAAGGATGCGAGATCATTTCCGGTTCAGTATATATATAAACAACGGCGAAAAAATGATTACACGAACGTTCAACTTCCGTTTGGGAAGCAAGTTGATGACGCTCGAATTTTTCACGTGATTCATCATCGAGATTTATTTATCGATAAATTGTTACACGAAAGAAAATGGGGCTTGTCGAATTTTCACACCGAGGAAATATTTAAATTTCTATTATGTTAACAATTACGGCACTCGCTACTAGCGTGGACATAATTGCCTACGTGAAAATACGTCACGATACTGAAACCTCTTAATTCGATTTTGCAAAACCTTATCGCGAAACCGCGTCGTAGGTGAGACTACTTAAAATTTAAAGCACCATGAAAGTTTAATATACCCACCCAGTTTGAATTTCGGCAACATCTATCCATCCGACGCGACGTAAAGATTGCCTCAATTTTAATCACGCGAATTACATTTACGTTCAAAGCACTTAACAATGTGCTTAACATCTGATGCACGGCAAAAATAATTAAGTAATAACTCAAAATAACCATGTCTCATGAAAGAAAACACTGAAAAATTATCTCGGAGCATACAACAGTCGCGTCAGATTTCAATTGTAAAATTGTACACTGAAATGAAGCATCCAAGTACTTGAAGTAGGTAATGAAAAAAAGCCAAAGAAAATTTAACGTGTCGGCATTTAACCCTTTGATGTTGCCATTGTATTGTGAACGACATTCTCTCAAATTAATCCGATAGAACCGTGTCTAATCAATCACGTTCACATTTCATCGGCACTTTGGGTAACCGCCGTGTATGAAATAGCTTGGCTGATAGCGATAGCAGATCACCCTTAATAATGGAAAATTGGGTATATCGTAAAATAGTCCGCGAAAATTAAACCTTATAAAAGTGTCGAAATTGTATTTGATTAGAAAATGTCAATTTATAAATTTATAACAAGCGAGAATATTATCGGCAACACAATAGAAACCTATCAGGAATGCTTTCAGACGTTATGGAAAAGTTTAAAATCGATATACATATGTACATAATAGTGTCAAGGATATTATTTCAAAGAAAATCCATTTTATAGTATCACAATTTACACCTTTGTTAAATACGCAATTCACGCCAAAGCATTATGAATTTATTATTTATTAAGGAAAAATTATCAACATCAATAAAATGGTTTCATTTCGTTTACCGTGAATTCAAGAAATTAATTTTTACGGTAATAAATGTCACTCAGAATGATTGTCACGAAGAGGAAAGTTTTCTCAGCATTCAAGTTAAATTTTGCATCTGAAATGTGATTGTTTTTTAATTTGATACACAATGAAACCTTATCAATCGTTTTCTCGAACCTGCCAATCACATTTAAAAGTTTCAAATTATTAATAGAGAGGAATTGATTTCATACTTAATTGAAAATATGTTCGTTTACCTTTATTGTACATACTTAATTACACGTTGAATACAATATTTCAAATATCAATACATATTTACGTAATCATATTTAAAAATAAATGTTTTGATGAAATCGATAACTATTGATAATAAATATGCGACTTGATTTACACAAAAAGTTGTTTTGATTCAACTCTACAACATTTCCCATAGTCACGATTCTAATGAGAGATTATTATAATAATCATTAATAAGTGTCCTATATAGATAGGTGTAAGCATCCGTACAATTATTATAAATTGATTCTTATCGAATCGACTTACAGCTTAAGGTATTTGGGTTGCCCGTCAGTTCCAAAGGTTATTGTACAAAAAAGCAATAAAATTTTTGCGTATCAAATCCATCGAGGTAATTATTAGATTATTACAGTACTAAAACTCTATAAAGGTAATCGATGACTAGTACCTAGTAAAGTTGTGCTCTTTGTTTAGATGCAACCTTGAGATCTGAGGTACAGAGGTGGAATATGTGATCAACTGATCATTCACCATGACCAAATACGTTTTAATTCTTTGTTTCGTTTGAAACACTTTATTTTTTCATTTTTTTACAATGTCAAATGATTGCGCTACATTGCGCTGAACTGCAATCGTTCTAAAATGGTCTCGGTAATGTTTCATAGAAAATCTTCAGCATCAACAAAGGCTCCCACACATTTACCACACGCCACGCCGAAAACGTCTTCTGACGGAATCCTAAACGCACGAATTTCTATGGTTTTGTATAGCGTAGATACACACTTATAACACACCACCCCACCCCAAAATTCATAGCAACGGCTCACGACGCGCAATCGCATCACGTGTCGTGTGGTAAGTGTGTGTGTGAGCCTTAAGAATATCTTATTCCAAATAGTGATTGTATCCAATTATGACGAACTAGTTGACAGTGTCATCGGGTGGTCATCATTTATGTATGTCCCGTGTCGTGAGTGCTTATGTGAGTTAGTGAGGTTACGTAGCGTGAGCGCTTCGCTCAACTTGACTGACCGACTGGCTGGGTAACCTGGCCGCGGAACGCTCGCATACCACAGCACGGCTGATACATACATCCGCTCATTCATACACATACATACACACAACCGCGTTAAATAGCCTTCTATATCCCACCAACAACTCCTTGCCCCTCTGCGTCAAATACATTTATACATGATCGTGTACATACATACATACATATTGTCAAATTTTCTTGAATTGAGTAAACTCATGTAACGTTTCAGTCTCAAAAACTTTTACCCATCTTTCACTGATATTTTTTGTTTTCAATTCTTCGCATTTTATTTGTTTTTCAATAATCTCCTTTAAGTAGACACATTCAGAAAAACAGTCATCGCCGATGATATACGCTCATTTTTTGTTAAAATATAAAATTCTCTCCTCTACATTGGATAAAATCATCCAGTTGAACGATTTGAAATGATCCAATGGTGTCGCGTTGGGGTTTTTCGGGGTTTGTTTTGTTGAATCCGTTTATTAATTGTTTAGCCACCGTGCAAATAAAATTTGAGGCTTTACTCTCTTGGAGCATTTTCTTCAAATTGTCAATGAGCTCCTTGATCTCGATGACAGTGATTTTGTATTTTTTCCATTTTTAATGAATACTTATGAAAGAGAAAAACCGGGGAAGATAAACTAAAAATAAACTTCCGCCAAAGGATTTCTAAAAAACTCAATTGGTATATTTATTCATAAGTATAAATTATTTCAAAGGTTCCCACATTTTTAAAATCCTATTAATTGCTGGCATCGAAGAAAGCCACCTAGTGCGTGAATGGGATAACACTGTTTTGGAATGAGATATCTACACATTCGGTAAAAGTTTTAAGCCTCTCCGTTCTGACTATAGATTGAGAAGTATTTGACAAAGTATTTCACAATCGACCGTGTATGTCAATGTATCTACAACACATGATATTGCATTGTGCAATATGTGGACAGGACAACCGACTTCTTATATTTCTCTCTTAAGTTGGGTCTTTAATTTTACCAGCACTCAGCGTTTCGTCGTGTTTTAACAAATATTGGGACACCACTGTCAATAATGGTGACATGTTCCGACGAATGGCAACCCTAATGTACATACATACATACAAATATACGATTTGATGTGTAAATTTACAAATGATAACCATATATATATTGTGACGGCGCGCAATATTGAATACATTAATTTTTAAATTTAAACAAAGGAAAATAATTTTGATTTAAATATTTAATTGGTTGAATATTTTCACGTGTAATGTCAGAATTTCATCTCGTCAGAATCTGATGAGAATCCAGTTGGAATCCAGTTTCCTTAAAATAAAGTATAATAAAATGAAAAAAAAGTATGTATGACATTGTTGCAATGTTACCACCATACAAGAACGATGTGAAAATATACAATTCAACAAAAAAAAAATCACGACATTCGTATTATAAATTAAAATTTAAATAATATAAAAATATTTGAATATAAATTTTCGATTGGTCGAATATTCGACCAATCAGAGTGCGCTCGTCTGAAACGCACTCTCATTGGTCCGAATATTCACGCTTCGCGAACGGATCAACGTTTCGCGTCAGACGATGAACGGAGTTCGAGCGGGAGCGTGCGCTCGAACAAAAAAAAAAAGGGATGTTTGTAAGGACGCGTCGAGATCGGCGAGCGATATGGGTCAAGGTCGCATTTCGGCTCTTCTGGACGGACGCGAACGGACGCGAAATAACATAAAATAAAATGCAAACAGCGACGGGGGACGACGAATGCAAATATGAAATGGCGAATAACAGTGGATTATGAAACGAAACGTCGAACGGTTTTCATCGAGCGAAAGATCGCGAACGGCGACCATAACAAGCCGGGTCGTGAGGTGAGGCTACGGTGGTGTAGAGGTAGAGGTAGAGGCGCGCCCGGAGAAGCGAAATGTAAAAGTGGGGACTCACTTGCGGGTCGGGGGATCTCCTGGATGCTTCAGCGGGGATCGAATCGGAGTGTGGTGGTGGTTGTGAGTGATGGTGGTGATGGTGGTGATGGTGATGGTGATGTTGTTTGATGGCGCGGTGTGTGTGATGTTATACGCCACCGACCTGTCACGTTCGTAGCCCACCGCTTTCTGTGTCTGTTCACTCAACGCTGCGCTATCGCTGTCACCTGCGCTGCGCACTGACACTTGCGAACGCCGATGCTCAAAGCCTGCTCGCCACACGCGGACACACCTCGATCGCTTTTTATGCGGCTGCGGTTGGTAGCATGCATCCCTTTTTGACGTGAATACTGCAGTCCTCAGCCCACCTAATGTAACTGACAAAACAGCAATATCGAGATAAATGGACTTGAAAGTTTTATTCTAAACTAGCTTTATTACCGGGCTTTGCCCGGGGTGTAATTAATATAATGTAATATAGTGTTTGTTTAGTAAATTATTTCGAGAGCCCAAAAAAGGGGCCGTCGGGGCAGGAGGGGGGTCTGGGGGGTGGTAAGGGGCCGGCATAGATTTTTGGGAGTATAGTAACGCTATGACGTCACTATAGAATTTTTCGAGTTTTTTTCAGTTTTTTGGATTTTTTCAACTTTTTTTTGGACTTTTTTGGAACTTTTTTTGAACTTTTTTGAACTTATAAACTTTTTTGATTTTTTTTTTTGATTTTTTCAACTTTTGATACCCCCTAAAGCCACCCCCAGACGTCCCTCAAACCCCAGCGGCCCCCTTTTTGGACTCCCTCAACCTATGCTAGTTACGTCACTTCATTATTCATTATTAATGTATACATATGACCATTGGAAACTTCAACCACTCTATGTATTTGAAAAGGATGAATCTCTAACAATTTTATATGATGTTTCTTTTCGGAGTCTAAGAGTATGACCTCTTAGATGAAGGTTCTCACTGAACATAATGAGGTTGGTCATATCACATGAATAATGATTATTTATTATTTTGAATACTTCAATTAAATCACCTCTTAATCTCCTCGTCTCCCATGTGGAGAGATTCAGTCTTTTCAATCTTTCATGATAAGGTAGTGACCGAAGTAAAGTGTAATGACCGAAGTGGGCCTAGGACGGCAGTAATACGCGGACCAGTAAGGGGTACCAGTTCGGAAACGGCGGTGTTACGTTTGGATGAGTATACATTCCGACACTATAACTTCGTTACTAATAACACGATTGACATGAATGTTCTTTTATTCGTTAGGGTATACGTCTACGATGCATTTATGATCTCGAGTTTGCACTGTGCATGCGTGTGGCGCGGGGGAGGGGCGTTTCTTCCAATGGATATTTTGTACGTTTTTGGAAATTTTCAAGTAGTACATATATCTCACGACTCTGACGTGCTAGCGTGGTGATTTTGCTACCAAACAAAAAAACCTCTTAAAGATCTGTCGATTTAAGTCGTAAAAAGTGAACTGTGTAAATATTGTTTGTTGGTGAAAAATCAAAAACAAGTCAAAAAAATTTTTAAATTTCAATATATCGCCGAAAAGCCCATAGGAAATACAAAAAACGCATATTATCAAAAAGAGGGTCTAATAATCTATGGATCAGTATTAAAATGTCTGTAACAGAACGAGTGGACGGTATCGGAAGCATCGGAAAGTCCACGTAGCGCGGAGGGAAAACAACGGCGCGAGCACCTCCGGTGTGTGCGATACGAATTGAAAGACGAGCGAAATTTTCTAGATTTTCCTAGCGAAATTCGCTAGGTTTTCATACGCGATTTCGCTTTGGTGTGCTCAGGCCTTTAGTGTCTACATATGTATCATAAGAATCATTAAAGTACTTTGTAAATGCAAAATATAATTATGCCATGATTACTGTATTTTTCTCCATCCACCATCAAGAATTTTCTTATTTTTTTAAATTTTATATAGGGGGGGGGGCCATAAATTTTTTTTGCGGGGGGGCCCAACATTTGAAGTTCCGCCACTGGCGTTCCGGCACCTTTTTCGGAAAAGCTGCTTTAAATGATTTTTGAATATAATTTTCTTTAGTAAAAAGCTTGACAAGACGTGAGTTCCAACACCTCTGTTTAAAAAAAAACCGATTTACCGATTTAAAGTTCAGCACACTTCCATTAACCCTTTGAAACGAAAACAAAAAATAGTGTGGCCAGAACACTATCCCAATAAACATGTTTAAATTAGAAAATACTCAATATAAAATAGTATTAACAGTGGGGAAAAATCCCAAGTGAAAATACATACTTTTGACTTTTGATTTGAACTGGACGACTACTTAGAAAGATCTGAAAGCTGAAAAGTATTACAAATAAAAGATAAAATACCCAACTATAGATTCCAATATTCATTTTGAACAAGAAATTGACAGATTTTGAGACATCGAACGAACAATACCAAGAAATAGAAAAATCGCGTGATTTAGAAAACACACATATCCCCGAATCTCGAGCCAATCAACATTTTTTATTACCAGATTCCTGTTCACTGGGCATAGATCTATAAGAAAAGTCATATCTCGTCTCTGAAGCATTTTTCATGTCGAACAGTGTAATTATCGATATAGAATTATTTTTTTCTTAGAAAACAACATCGATGGGAAAATGATATTATGTTTTAATAAGTGCACTACGTAACCAAGTGGGGTGCAAGGAGCTCCAAGAATTTTGTCAAAAAGAATACAGATGGTCGACGAGATAAAAATGTCCCTTGGTGAAAAACCGTTCTAATGCAGTGTTGGGTTACATTCTCAAATAATTTTGCAGAAGTTTGCCATCGTAAACTACATACAGTTAGGTTTTGGTAGTAGTATTGCTCACTTATTGCTCATTTATGGATTTTTATAGATAAATTAAGAAAAATCTAAAAAATATACGATATAGATTACGAACAAAATATTGCCGGCCATGAATGTCCGCGGAAACGAAGACGCTATGAAGATGCTGACAGCAGAATTTTGGAAAAGATTAATAAATATTATATATATAATATTATAGAATATCCTACAACTACAATATGAAGTAATTTTTTACTTCATATTGTAGTTGTAGGATATAAATTACTTGATTAATAAATTATTTTTTTCAATAAATAACATATTTCCATTAATATATAATTTTTTTGAAACAAAACCCAAAGCATCACTGATTTTTACAAATCTATTTATTATTTTTCCTTTCACTCTGCCAAAAATCTTGCATTTTCCTAGAATTTTTTGCACTCTGCCAAAAATCTAGCATTTTGAAATTTTATCGCAAGATACTTCATATAAATTAAACTTTGCAACATTTAAAAAATTAAATACAAAATGTGTATAAACAAATGGATTACTTTTACAAAAAAAAACATAGATGTCAGTTTACTATTTAAAAAATCTTATTTAATTTGGGTTTTTTACATTTTTATTATGTTTGCTTTAATCATTGATTAAAATATGTTTTTTTCATTTTATTTGTAAATTAATTTGATAGCTAAATAATAATTAATTTGACATCTATTTGAAATTATAAAATAATTTTCTTTACATTTTCATTACAAAAAAACTTTATATGTAATGGATAGATGTCACTCAAAATATATTTAAATTACAAGCGAAATTTATTTGAAGATTGGATTTCTTACAAAATAAAGTTAACCAAAAATTAAATTTATACATCTATGTGAATTGTGATTTCAATGAGGCGACCATATTATTAAATTTCCTGCACATCAATTGTAATTTGCTTTCGATTGTGTTGTCGCTTTTTTCGATATTCGTGGTAATTATTACAATCGCTAATATTGCCACAGTTACTAGCAACATGAAAGTTGTAAATTTCATCTGCAACAATAGAATTTCATAGAATGTATATCAATGCGAAATTGCAACACCAATTTTTAAATAGTACAAACAACTAACTTTTTCCAAATTTCCAGAACAGAAAACGCCTTTCGTCTTTATTTGGTGAAAAATAACAAATGATTCTTAATCGTAGAATATTTGAATATTTTAAATAGATTTTAAAATAAATAACATTTATATGTATGTACATATATACATACATATGTACATATATATGTATATATATATACATATATATATTATTTTATTTTATAAATTATACCATAATTACACCATCACTACGGCGAGACATAAAAAAAAAATTTAAAAAATTATAATTATATATGAATAAAATTGAATAGTATTAGAAAAATATAATGAAATCAAAATAACTCAAATAATAACATATAATTAACAAATATTAAAATTAAACATAATTGATATTAATATTAAATATAATCAAATTACATTAAATCAAATAATTCTATAAATAATAAAAAAGAGTCGACCAGATTATATTAAAAAAACATAATAACTTCATCATAATTGGCATTAAACATTTCAATATGACGTGCCAATATGTTGAGAAGATTAATTGTTTTCGATAGAGGTGAGTTCATGACTACATACATATATTGGTTTTGGCCATTACGGACAAGAAAAGAGTTCACGACGCAACCTCCTGTTCTGCTCAGGAAGCCAAAACTCCTTCAGAAATGAAGGATTGTGGATTTCCCCCTTCAATATCTTAATGGAGTGTTTTCCAAAACTGACGCATCTTCGACGAGCCAAAAAAAACCAAAAGAACCCAACACAAAGGCACTAGGCGACTAGGATATAAATATGAGTAATAACCACACTCCCTCAACTACAAGTATCGAATTTTTTTTTTTTGAACTCTTTCTAACTTGAGGGAATAATTATTTCGACTGGGATTCCAAATAAGTGAGCCAGTCTCAACCAAACTACGCACTAACGTTATGTATAGCAAATGAATCACCCAAACGTTTTCGAAAGAGCGTGAATTTCTTATTAAAAAACCCAACATCCTTAAGGCCTTTAAGCAAATATTGCCAATGTGAACATTGAAACTCAAAGGTGATTTACTTTCAAAGGTGATTCCTAGGTCCATTGCTCGAAGCTCCTGACAAAAAATAGAATTACCAATTCTGTAAGAGAACTGATGGGTCAAATGAGACCTATGTACATACATACATATGTAGAATAGGAGACAATATGACACTTATTAATATTGAACGGGAGACGATTATCCGTGGACCACACATTTAGAGAATCTACGTACATACAACATATGTATGTACATCACTCTGCAATAAGTGGGCACCAGATAGGTCATATACATACATATATAGGTACATATACATCCAGTCCAAGAAGAAATAAAACGAAGAATTAAACTACATAGGATGGAGTGCTTTTGGAAGAATGAACATTGTTTTTAGATCCAACATTCTGCTATGCTTAAAAAAGAAAGCATACGACAATTCGTACTGCCAGATATGACGTATGGATGTGAAACTTGGACGCTAAATTCAAGAATGCTACGAAAGATCCAGTGCACACAGAGAAGTATGGAAAGATGTATGCTTGGTATAAACAAGAAGAGATCGCAAAATAAATACATGGGTAAGAAGTATGATCAAATTGGCAGATATAGCGGAAAGTGTGAAAAAGTTGAAGTGGCAATGGACTTGACACATACCGAGAAGAATGGATGGCAGATGGACGCGAGAAATACTGGAATGGTATCCGAGAGGATGTGAAAGAAAGCAAGGTAGACCGAGTAGAAGATGGGCTGATGAATTGAGAAGAATGTGTGGAGTCAAGTGGATGCAGATTGCTCAAGACAGACAGGAATGGAAGAGGATTGGAGAGGCCTTCATCCAGCAGTGAATGGTGAACGGTTGAAAATGATGATACATATATGTACATACATACATATGTATATGGAAAATCAATCCAAATATAACATGACGTATGCGTTTACTCTCGTTAGGGTGAGATGAGCTAATTGTGTCGGTGAAAATTTTTGAATTTTTCTTTCATGTTAGTTCAGTAACTACTTACTTTCGATAGTATGTACCTACATATCGCGTCCCCAGAGCGCAAAGGTGACATGTCTAAGATTTTGCGAAAATTTGCTTTGTTCCTCTTTAATTAATTATTCTATCGGGGCAGTCAAGTGGTACATAAGAATGACATTACAATTTTTTTTGGCATCACAAAGTACAATAGTTCTACTAATATTGTTGGAGCACACAAGAGACAAGTTCGGACTTTTTGCATACAATTTGAAAAATTCAATAATGAAATAGCATCTAATAATCTAGAGTACACTATGAACAATTATCATTTTTATAAAATGTTTCCCCGATTTGTGATGACCACTTCAAACTTTAAAACTGTTGCCCTGAACAATACTTTATATTTTGAACACGTCACCTCTGTGCTCTGAGGAAGCGATATGATTCTTGTTGGTTTTTCACATTTGTGCATCTTGCTCGCTTAAACCAACAATATAATTAGAGTTGCATTTTATTATTGGTTTCGTTTAAACACTTTTTCTTCCGCCAAAGAATTTTTAAGGCAATTCTAGTGGCAAAGCATTGTTTATCGACCAATTAATTTATTGAGTCAATTTCGAGCAACCAGCTCAACACAGACAACGACCTTGCCTCAAACGCTTTACAATCGCCGGACACGTGCTACTCTCAACACTTCTATCTTATTAACGCTCTATAATGTGTCAATAATATGTCTCTGTGTGTTAGTGTGTTTTCAACGCAACACTAAATTATACGTCTGCTAGCGCAGTCTCGCCAATGTATGTACCTATACATTTTTTCCGCCATTCTTGAACGTTACCGCTTGCTTTCGTATGAATTTAATGAGACCACACCCTGTTTCGCCGAGTTGTACCTATGCCATTTTTTTCGCGCCAATTTTGAAATTCTTTTGTAAACCGGCGCGGTGGCGCCTTCTAATGTTACGGAAAGGTACCTAGACGAAAATCAGCACGTACGCGAATTAATTTATGCACAGTGTATGCGTATCGCTCATTATTATGTGGTTGTCACGCGGTGGTTCATGGATGATAATTTATTGCAACTGGGTCATACGATAAACGCGAATACAGTAAAGATTGGGGTATTTGCATTAGAAATTTTTTTCAATACCATAGGACTTAAACACTTATTCGCGGTTGCATATCATCGCATCGAATCGTTCACGCGGATGCTGCCCAATAATAATTGACTACGCGTCACTCGAGACGGATTTGTTTCGTCGGTTAGTTAGTTTGGCCACGCACATCAAACGACTCGATTTCAAAACTTGTCGGTTTGTGTTCGCTTTTTGTTTCGCTGTCACTTTGTGTGGTGAAAACGTAAATGTAGCGAACAAACAAGGCCGTTCAGGTTGCCGCTGTCAATCACAAGCGGCTGTTCGGTATTTAATATTATATATTTCAGATACCATTAAAGGTCACCGAAGGGTTATCAGATCGACGGACCTTTCGGTCGCATTTTACTTTTTTAACGATTAGTACTACCGACTCATGCCGCATAGTATCGATTATCTTAACCGCTCGATATACTCGTAAAATTAAAATTCAATTAGTTCAACGGAACTCGATTTAATTTATTTCATTGGATTAGATTTCTGTTAATTTGCATCAACTTTTTATTTTTATTTTTTTCAGATAAGATGTGATTAAGCGTAATTCGATTTACGCGATTTACACGAAAAACCGCGTAAAAAAAGACACGGAGCTCGAGTACAAATGTTGGGATAAGTTCCAGGATATAAAATAGCGCGTAAAAAAAGACATGGAGCTCATACAAAATGTAAGGATACGATAAAAAAAAACGCGTGAAAAAATCCTATGATGTACAAGGAATAAAATATATTATTATAATTTACATGTCCACACACCAAAGGAATTCAAAATTTTCGTAGTAGATATGTTCAGACACATAAAATATAATAAAAGGAAAATAAATTATTTTATTCGAAATTTTCGGTGCTGTCTTCTAAAGCAACTGTTTCTTTCTTCTTCATAATTATTGGTTCAAAGTCGCTATCATTAACAGTAGAAATATTTAAAATCTCTGATTCATTTGGAGAATAACACTCCTTGGTTAGTGTTTACTGTTGTTTTTTAATTTAAGTTATTATTAGTCGTTTCTTTATGATTTTCGTCATATTACATATAAATATTTTTATATCTCGTTCAACATTGCGGTCGATATTTATCACCATATTTTACAGTTTAATATTACGGTTATTTAAATCTTGAAAATCATCTCCTAATGAATTCGTCATGTTTATAATATGAGCAAATTCTTCATCTCTTGGTGGTACCTGTAGTAAGTAGTAAATGATTTCCAACACGCGTTCTGGAATTACAATTATGGAATTGTAATAGATTCATCTTCATCAACCTTCGTCAAAATATCTTGAAAAGTATGTTTGATGTAATATACTTTAAATGTTGATATGATACCTTCATATAATATTCTAATGGTTGGATTATCGAAGTAATAGCCCAAGTTGACTTATGTATGTACATTGTACATACATATATTCGTCACATAAACCACGCGAGAAGACGCACGGGATGAATTAAAAAAAATTGTCCATTTTGTCCATCCATGCGTAAATCGAGGGAAGGGTGTACATATGTACTAATTAAGAGATAATTACAACAATGAAACTACCTAGCAATGATTCAATTCGTTTGCTAGCAAATAATGACGAAAAACAATGAATGACATTACGATATGCTTTGATTTGAAACTTTGATAAACGATATACTAATGTAGGTATGTAAATATAAGTATATTTTATACTAAAAAAATATTTTACTGAAAGAAATTGTATTTCAAAAAAAAATTAGACATCCGTTTTTATTTCCAGTGTATGAGTTTTGATTATGATGTAAATAAGTACCTACGCATTGCTGTAACTGTCATGAATTCGTAATGTATTTTTCAGGATAATGACGCACAATCTGAAATCTATTTCTATTCCCATAAAATTTTCATGAAAATCACACTTATATAATATTCATTCCGGGAGTGATTTGTGACACGAAAAAAAATGTTATATCATATCGATATCTTTTTGCATTATCGTGAATCACTAGAATTTCTACTTTGACCGATAATTATAAATTTCAAGATCGCGAGTTCAATATAAATCAATCGGTTTCTATTAATTCATCGAAACCAAGAGACGGTCGTTGACATGACATTTGCACTTAAAGGTTAAATAATATACTAATACTGAATACGACGATGATAATTTTGCCTTTATGCCGAGTGTGCAATTTAATTGAACCAATGAATGAAATTAACAAACAGCTCGATCATCAAATCTGTGATCCGAAGTCAATATATGCAGTTAACTGATAACCTGCTATAGTTAATTGGCAAGACGGGTCACATCAGAATTTTCACAAAGATCACCAATCGCACAAATAAATGTGTTATGATTTAATTTCGTATGCATCACGCAACTTGAACTTTTTATATAAGGTTAATGCGAGCAATTCGAATGACATAGTATTCGCATAATTTGTCCATTACGTTACATAGTAGCTGGGGACTAACTTTATTCAGCAAAAGGTAGCAAAAACATCACTGTCGCACTTCATTTTTTTAAATATCGCAAAAATTTGCGAATAAATATCAGCTTTGACCTATGACCTATATGATTTTGTAAAATTCAAGATCAAAGTCACGGCCGCGGCATCGCTTTTTTTTGCTTTAATTGATGTGTTTCGATGCAAATTTTGGCGGACAATATTTGTTTCCACGATATTTTATATTCAATTATTTAAAAAAATCTTTATATTATAATATAAGTATGTGCGACTAACGAGGTTAGATACTTTTTACGAATAATTCGACAAAGTAAGATCAAGATCAATGAAATTATATATCCTTTAAACTTTTTATCTCTATATTGCTCTCTAACCTTCGTATAGTTGGATTCTCTATTCAGAGTCAGCATCATTATCGTTGCCAACTTATTTTCAACGCTACACGCCAAGTGTCAGCATAATGATTTTTCAGAATGATCAGCATATCTTTCTACTGAAGTTTTTTACTAATGCACAAGAAAATGACTTTGTCTGATGAAAAAATTTACGAGGAAACAGTGTAAAGTATAATCGTTTTATATTCACAACAATGGCTGTGAATGAATTGGTAATTAAAATTTACTTATACACCATGTATATCTAACAATCACGCGGCTATAGCGTGCTCGTTATCAGCGCAAACATTAAGCGCCTATAAATAAGTGATAAACAAAATGAAAGGGAAATTTATCGATAGATAATCTATGCAAAAATGCACATAATTATCGAGCGAACTTGTTTTGGCAGAATAACATGGTGGCCTACTGAATATCACATCAGGCTGTTCGCAGACTAACGCCTATGTACATATACGCACGCATAATGTGAAAAATCGCCGATTCGGTTTATAATTTGTAATGCATGCGTCAGTGTGACCATGATTTCGTTAAAAAAACGTCTCGTTATTTATTGTTTTAAAAATTTCAAGCATGACTCTATTAATTAATTACAATTACGGCGAGAAAGGTCGATAAATACGAAGTTGCACAACGGAGAGCGTATCGAATTGTTATTTGATAGTGTGTAATTTCTTAAATGTATATACTTTGATATATGTAGGTACGTATTTTATTTTTTCGAAGATCCTTGCTTTATGAACAATGATGACTTTGATGAGCATAAAGAAATTCCGCGAAAAATTGACATGGAATGCCTTTCAGTGGACTCCGCAGAGTGGTGTGGCATATCAATAATTCAACAATTAAATAAAATTTAATAATATCAAGATGCAACAAATCGTTAATATTGCATGAAGTTTATTGACATTGATATAATATCAATCTTATCTCTTATTTGATTTTGCGTAATACTTGAGATTGCATCAAACCGTTAAAATTGCAGATAATGTAACTTGAATTCGAATTTTATAAATTAAAAGAAGGCACATCTCAGCTTATTCATGCTCAATAATTGACATCAATAAGCTGAGATGTACATAGTATGTCTGTATCATATTCATTATATTGTCACGCCAATGATTGGCGTGACAATATAATGAATATGATACTATGCTTACACAAATACAAGATTTCCATTTCAAAACCCTTTGCTTTTACAATAAGACCGTGGAATGCATTTGAACAGGTGCTGATCCACGGTAGTTTATTACATAATCGAGTGAAACTTCTTTATTTCAGATGTCGCGAATCTTTTTTTGGGTCGTGAATCATAAAATATATATATATAAAAATAAATTTATAACGTCCAATGAAAAGCTATTTAGGTGTGTTTCAATAAATTTCTTTCATTTCATATGCATAGAAACGATGCAGTCAGAAAACTGCATTTGCATTTACATAGTATCATTCATTACATTATTGGAATCCGGTTATTCCCTCTATCCGGATGCTATACAATATATGTACGTATGTACATACATTGGTACGGATATGATAAAACCGGTCGCACGTTAATATAATATAATATATATTTTTTAATGCCACAGGATCGAGATTCGTTTTGTTCTTTTCACTCACTACAGGTCGGAAGCTACATTTTATGCTTCGATTTGATCTGTTACGAATACGTATCTACGCAATTTACACGGCAGAGTAAAGGTTATCCACAATTTTTACCATTGGTCACCAAGTAACCATGTCAAGGCTAAGCCATTATTAACTTTTCAATATATATGATATTCATTTTTCTAGTTACCGTATCGGTTGTATTGATAGCACATGGCATGTAAATAGGATTATGTTGTATGCATAATTTCATTGGTACGGGATGTAATTAATAGAATGCACCAATGAATGATCTATTGTTTTAATACAAATTGTCAAACTAGTGTATAGTTATATGAATCAACATTAATTTAATCTGTTATACCAAAATGTTAATTGAAGATATATTTTGACAAAGGTTAACTTTAATTTTTCACGATTGCAGTATTGTTTTGTTTTCCTACACATGTTCAATAGGTATAGTAGATAACTTTCTACATACGTATGTACTTCCCTTTTGATGACCTTGTCGGTGAGAGAAATTCACAGAAACAACAGATCATTTTTCCTCCGTAGAACCAGTCGAATTTAACAGTCACGTTAAAAGTACAGCAGGTTCGACTATTCAGCAAAGTGAAAATCGTGCGCTGCTATTTTTCCGACGGTAAGAAATTGTATTATTGAAAATTCAACTATGCAAAATCTATTTACCCATGCGCATTACTCATTTTAAGAGCCATCTATCTCTATGGTGCGTGGGAGGTGCGGAAGAAAATTGGCAAAGGAATATTGCAAAGGAAGAAAATTGGCATCTCATTAACGCGAAAAGCGTTGATTCAATAAAGAGTAAAAGGATTTAATTTTTATATACCGTTAAAAATAATAATTTTAACGCGACTTAGAAATATATGGTCACACATAAGAGTGAAAATAAAAATTAAATATTTCAAATTTCATCCATAATGTGTATCGACAGCCAGTCTATCGATTCGGACGTAAGAGATTAAGTGGAGCAAGGCCATGATCATGGCTGCCCCATAAGTCTTTTTTGTTTTTCGCACAAATCTCAGGTATGGTGATTTCGGCACATGCATAAGCGATCGTGACCTTAGGTTTTGAGTGACTGAAGGAAAAAACGGTGTCAAGTGCGACTGTAAACAAAGGAATCAATCTGACATCTTCGTTTACGCATTCCGTTTCAGCTAATTTTTTTCAGCTTATCGAGTTTCCATTAAAAAACAATACTTTATCCGATTGAACAAAAAATTGGCACTTTAAATATAAAACAGAAATTATTCGTGTGTATTTTTGTACATGACAGAGGTTTCAAATTTTGATCGGTCTTGCACTGGCAGATTCGATCGGCTATTTCGCGAATTAGAAGACATGTGTTACAAGGTCCCTTTCGCCAATTTGCCAAGACAAGAATCTTCCGTCGTGAATAATGAATATTTCGACAAAAAAGAAGATCGCGCTCTCGGTAGTTCGGTTGGCCTTTAATCTAAACACTACCATTCCGATCTGTTAATTTTTTTTGATCCGTCACAAATGGCAAGGATAAATTTTTCGCAGCAGTCGTTATCAACCTTCTTCTAATTATTACATGTGAGGCTTCACTTTAATTAATGTCATTTTTTTCATTGACCTGTATACGCGCGATACGTTTTCAATTAGCCTAATCTGGTGACGTAATTTGGATATATGTATGTATGTAGAACTTTCGAAATACTACAAATTTATTTTAGCTATAGCTCTATACTTGGAGCTATGTAGATTGCTTCAACTGTTTTTACAAGCAGTGCCAATAAAGTTCATTATATGTAATCTTCGTTTATTTATTTGTAAATAATGACTTATTTGGAAACAGATAATCTAAGCTTTATAGAATTATTGCTAGTCAAATAGTGAGATGGTTATATGCATACACAATCTGTATTGAAATCGAAAGTTATGTAATTTTTGGATTAGATTATATTATAGCTATGCTACAAGGACTTGAATGTAGTCGTGGAGAACTTTCAGATCATGACTATACCAACCTTGCACGGTGGAAATTCTATCAAAAAATAACACACAAGTGAAAATAAAAAGGTCGATGACAAAATTGACGTAAAATACAATACAATTGGACATCGTCGACTGACACATAACAGACATCAATGAAAAAAGGTATCATTGAAACAGATCGAAGCCGGTCGGCAATGCCGATATGAAATATTGCGCAATAAACTACGCACTAAATTGCATTCGAGATAAGATAATCGGTACACCGCACCGGCGGCAAAGACAAACCGGATCTATGTAGTCCAGACCACGCCTAGTGGACAAAAGATACTGGTATCTGACTGGTGTATAATATACCTATACATAAAAGACAACAGGGCCACGGTCACCAGCGGCCGAATTGAGCCAGCTAATTACAAGCCCGTTTCAATTATTATTTATTTACCACTGGCTTCGTAGACTCGGCAAATACACAACTAGACCATTACACAAATTGAACATTCCTCGGTAATTGCGCGAGGCAGGTACTGGAGCATTTGTTCCTCGCGCCTACCCAACTATGTATAGGCAGTTAGATTCAATTAAAAATATACTCTTATTAAATTTTAATATCAGTCATTATTATCTGATATTTTGCAGGTAATAAATTGTCCTCTGTGTAAACGAGGAAAGCTACAGGAAAAGACAATAAAAGCTTTTAAAATATTTAAAAAATAAACATGCACATCTAACATTGTTAATCGATTTATTTTTCGCCTTAAAATCTCCATATTATAATTACATTACGAATATTAAAATTCAATGTTTATTTTACTGATAATTTAGATTCAATCCAACCAATGTAACTCGTCACGTTCGTGAATACAATCGGGTAATTTAAATCAGCGCAACCTTTCCCCCAAGAGGTTATTCCTATAAGTGTATTATTAGTATTCACCAAAGGACCGCCAATGTCTCCTCTGCAGTTGGCTCTTCTCCTATCAAATAGAGATTTTAGTGAATTAAACCGCTTTGCGCATATCATATTGTTGGTAATGATTTTATCCGGATAACTTAGGCTGCAATTTTTGATGTCCATAAGCGTAAGACTAATCTTGTGAAGGTTTCTCGTCAAGCACTTGTCCATCTGAATATGAAACATAGACGTTTGACACGATGAACATATTGATACTTTCATATGTAATTATATTATAGATACTGACTTTAGAAGATCCCCATCCAGTAGCAGTTGCATTATTTGGTTTTGGTGTTGTTGCGGTGGTGGTAACATTTTCATTAATTTTCGGCTTATCAGGTACGACTTCGGGTGTGTATGTAATGTTAACAGCTTTTACGTTATTTCCTAATGAAAATGAACTACTCAAGAACAACAAAGCTATATCGTTGACGCGTATTTGTTTGTCAAAATCGGAATGTTCAATATACGTTTTAACTTGAGCAGTTTGACCACCGGAATTGTAGTTTGATGATCCAGCGCGAACTCTCCATTTAGAAGCAGTAGTACTGAAATAAAAATTTGTGATAAGTCGCCAAATTATAATTGGAATTACTATAAAATTATTTAAAGCATTACCCATGGGTGCAATAAGCTGCTGTAATAATTACGTTTGGCTTAATTATAGCACCACTGCAAGCTAAAGTTTGAAATCCCTTCCAATGACTAATAAGGAGGGCCACTTGGTAAGGCGTCTCCTGTATTTCAATGCGATTAGATCCGACGAAACGTGCATTATGGGATTGTTCTCGCGGACATAAGATAGCAAAACCTTCAACAAAATTAAAATGATAATACTTTTAGGCCACTATTGAATATTATAACGGATTTAACTAAGTATACCGTGAATTTCAAGCATACGGAGATAATTAATAGAAATACTCACCTTCAGTACAACTCAAGAAGAATAGACAAACGGCAACAAAAAACATGTTAAGTTTCAGCTTATACTGAAAGAAAATTGGCTGAAGCTCGCTTATATACCGATATAATACCACTGACATCTTGTCATCATACTAATACTGAAATTTTATTGTGAGGTAAATTTTTAAAGTGTGTCATACAGCATCTTCGTTACAACTCAGGTGAAATTGAGTATTGAAACTAGTTGGAACATTCAACTTACTTGACGGTTTGGATATTCGTATTCAAGACGGTTTACTTTTCCAGCACATGGACTAAAATTGCACACGTAAAATATGTGCACTGATTGCCATATGTATGTATGTATGTACATATGATACGTAAACAACAGGCATTGCATAATAAATTCCGGTGCTTCACAAACCGTGAAGATGAAGGCTGTATCGCGTCCGGTGAGGCAATTAAATTTGTATTAAAATAATAATAAAAATAAAAACTAGAATTCGAAATCTTATCGCGCTGGAACAAACAATTCAATTATTTCGCGGAAACGTATGTGCGTCGAACGGGAACACGTTTCAAATTTTTTAGTAAATTACACGTTTCGAAAATTTTTTTTCATTGTTATCAATGAGTGTGTTGGCCCTCGAATTTTCGATTTGACCCTCTAAAACTTTTTGAATTGGGTTGAACGGTAATATTAGATACGTTGGAAATTTTCCGCTCTTACTGTCGATGAGAAGTATTTCTTTTACGACATATTAAATTTTGATTCATTTTTAATGAGTCTCAAGTCTTAACATTCACTTCTCTATGTGTATAAAGAGCTAGCAGAAATACACGGCCAAGGTCTTGAACCTGACGAAGGCCGTCAGCTTTCGCTGTTTTGTATTTGCATTTTGTTGTTGAGGTTGTTGCGCAACATAGGAGCTGAGCAGATCAGTATTAGTTGACCGGTTTCCGCAACATTTCGGATGTCCCTGCAACACTATTTATAATTCAATGTTAATGTATCCACTTCGAGATACCATTTTATACTTGCTAATTCAATATACATATAACAAAAAGCGAAGTACATAGATGCGTTGAACAAGTCTGGTGTATTTTAATTTCCTAATATTCGACTACGTCAGATGCGACTTCTAAGAAATATTTGCGTACATAGTAACAGGTTGAATATACATTTTATAGATGGCATGGATTTGGATTCATTGAATAATTTAATGTGATTGGTGGGTTACTATTTATTATTCAATACTACATAAATATACGTATCTCGACAATGTCTACATTCTACAAAGAAGCTTTTGAATTGTAAAAGCTCAAACAGACGTGCAAAGTTTCAGGCCTGTATTCACCGTCAAAGTTCAATGTATCTAAATAGAAAGTGAACATTTAAGTATCGTACGACATTTTCATTGTTATTGTTACTGAAGCTCATCCTAGTATTAGCTCTACACTTGACGATAAAATATGTAATCCACTTCGGAACATTTAACAGCTTAATTTATATAAAATTTGAATAATTTACCAGATTATATACACATAATAAGCAAAATTTGAATGAAATGTTACGCAACGATTTCGATTATGGTACATCGATTGAAATGTCAAAATGTTTTGAAACGTTTACACACGATGATATAGTCATTTTAAATAAAATATTAAAAGAACGATAGCTAATACGTCCATCACTAAACTAAAAAACTGAAACAGAATAAATATTCGATTGCCGTTTGGAAATGCCAAATGTTCAAGTGTTACTGTTCTTACAAATTTAACACTAAGCACACTAAACTAAAATAATTGTACTTAATTCGTGCCGGAAAAATTGACTTAAGTTAACAATCGACTTCTTAGTTCGCTTACTAAATTCATGATATTATTCATGTAATTCATTCAGTCGTCAAATAAACTGTGGTGGTAAACAAAAACAAAATAAAATAAAATTGTTACTTTTTCAGTTCAGTTCAATAAATTATAGTGGTAAATCGTGCAGTGATATTTTCGTGAATATCAATTTGACGTTTTAGGAATCTAAGATGACAAACGTTGAAACATACTCGCTATTCTATATACATATGTATGTAGTATATTACGGTTGTTTTTTTTTTTGTGGATGTTTTGCACTATGAATGAAGTTACCAATAGTGGATTATTAATACGGCATTAGTATTTTTTGTCCGTTGGATGATTGACATTGAATTTGTCGCGACGGGGTTTGATGACGGATCCATTACCATATAAAACTATCGGTCGTGATTGAATCAAATGTACACACTAGAACTCTTCTCCGACTTTTTCACACCAATTCTCTCAGGTGGATGAACCGTGGCTGAAAAAAAATTAACCAAGGTTGCTGCCGATAGACCTTCACTGTAGTCGACGGTAAAGTTTGCGTGATTTGCGATTTTTTTGTGATTTTTTTTGATCGAACACTGTTATTGTTGTTGTTTGTGATAAAACGTATTATTGAAATCGCGTCGAATCACAATGACACGCCGTATACAAGTTTTCGTACGTACTTGCCGAAAAAATATGTGGGTAAACGATACGTATTAACATTTCAAATACCTACAGAATGTCATTCGATGAACCGTGCTAAGTTTCGACTGTTTATTATTCAATCGTCGTACACATTAGTGGATCACTTTCCTTTTCGAGCACATCGCCTTAGATGCATGCAACGCGGCGATCTAATTTTTACTTTCTATACCTTTGCGACACTTTCGACCCATTCACTCCAATTTAGCATCCAAAAGATTTTTTTGCCGTCGACGCTTTGTTTAAAACGGTCGAACGAAAGCAGCTTGCGCAACTTTTGCCCCTTTGTTCCGCGAAATTGGTTTTCATTTTTACTTTATTCATTAAAATTATGCAAGCGTTCGATTTTGTCTCTTGGATCTTTTTGGTTTTGAGTCTTTCATTCGACAAAGGCGATAGAACACGTATAGAACAGCACACTTCTCGCATCCGCGACTGGTGAAGCAATCAACATTCATGGTCTAAATAGCTTCCGCACATCCGGTTAGTGCGTCTTGTACACCTGTAAACACCTGCTTATCCGGACAAATGTGAGTAGAACGCACTACTCACAACTGCAATGGAAGAATGCAGTGCGCGGTGAAAACGTTCAAGGTTGCACTGCAAAGTGCAACACAGTTTACCGTGTAAAAATAAATGAAAATTCAACTTGAAATTACGTTTAACCATCATTCATAACACTAATCATACCTAGAGCTCTTGCGGTAGTTGAACCCGGACGTTTGTTTACAAGCGTACTGTATTATGTACTTTAAACATATGTACATATTAATTAGCATTCTGAAAGTTTTTCATTTTCCTGAACACTTGCGGTATATGCTGTGCCAGATGGTTTCTTCTGTAAGTTAAATTGAAAAACGTTGCCGCACAGTTTATGGTTAATTACATTAGCCATAATAAATTGCAAATTCACACAATGTGACTCACTTCCACGAAACACCCTCAGAATCACATACACATACAATTTCATTAGATTTTGAGTTACGCCACGTACCGCAGCATCCAATTAACTATTTAATGAAATGTGAGTTTGGCGTGATGATTTTCAATTGAATCAACACGATGAAAATAGCAAGTGTTATTTTCTCGCCCGATGTTCTCGGTGTATCGGGAGAGTGTAGCGTGTAGATTCCGAAGTCCTTGTACACAAAGCTTCATTTGAAATTGAAGTCAACATTTCAGATTTTTCGCGTGTCAGAAGCAATTTATTGAAAGCGAAGAAATTCACATACGCAATCTGTGTTAGCTGTTGGCTATCTTAACGGTGGGAATCCGATCGAAAAGAATCAACGTTAAACGTATTGAAATAAATTATCGTCCCATTTTCCTAAATCGATCTTGTAATTGGTCGTGATTGCTTTGCGAGTTTTAAACATCGGTTATCGTCGAAGATTGAACGATTATTTCAATCACATTTATAATACTTCAACAACCTAGATCACTAATAATCTAATAGTTATTATGTAAAGATAGTAATGTCGATTGATTGCTTTAGAAATGTAGTAGCATGCACTTGGAAAGTAAATTGCACCCGCAAGACAAGGACATGGGAATGATATTGATGTAGTTTCTGTTCCGTCAGTTCATATGCAATGTCTGTACAGAACTTTTAACAATTAAATCTCTAATAAAAAACCACTTCGCGTTCAATAAAAACGCTCATCTCTGAGGTCAACTCTGAGATTTCTAAAAGACAAATCATACAAATCTGTCAGAGACTCATTTTTTTTCGAATGGAGCGGTTGAAGTTTGGACCGCCTCCCAAATCGACTAGTAATTTTAGAACATATCATCATCATTATTTTCAGCCGTTCACCATCCACTGCTGGATGAAGGCCTCTCCAATCCTCTTCCATATTCCAGTCTGTCTTGAGCAATCTGCACCCACATGACTCCAAACATTCTTCTCAATTCATCAGCCCATAGTCCACTCGCTTAACCTTGCTTTCTTACACATCCTCTCGGATACCATTCCAGTATTTCTCGCGTCCATCTGCCATCCATTCTTCTCACTATGTGTCGAGCCCATTGCCACTTCAACTTTTTCACACGTTCCGCTATATCTGCCACTTTGGTCATACTTACCCACGTATTCCTATTACGATATTTTCTTAGTATACCATTTAGAACATATAAACCTCTTTAAAAATCACCACAACAAGTTTTTGAATATAAATAGCTAAACAGATCAAAAATTGTACGTACATAATGCGACATACCCCCGGACTCTATCGTCTACGCCGCCTGCCCATATATTTTAAATACATAAATAAATAAATAAAATTTCTGCAAGAGCAAGCAAACGAAATGAGTCGTCTACGAAGATTTTCCCGAACCCAAGGAATCCGTATCTATTGATGAAACTTAGTCGTTGATTTCAGCAACATTTTTTTTTTCCACCACCCGGTTGGAAAGTGCGAATTGCGCGACCACCGTCAACTATAATTGGATACGCAGCGGGTGAGGACAGTGTCGACACTTGCACCAGCTTGGTTTAAAGCACCTAGCCCAAGCCAAGAGTTGAGTTGGGTCTCTTGGTGTTGTTTGTTGCGTCAGATGCGGAGGCACGCGGATACAGTGTAACAGTCTCAAGGCTGTCGCCCACCAGGATGTTGAACTGCTTTGTCTGTCGCAGTTGTGATAGACCCAAGACCAACAAAACAGAAGACGATGGTGCAGCAGCACTACCACTTGACCCAGGTCTTACGCGCAGACTTGACGATACAAGCTTCAGAAATCGTGTATACCCTATACTGCTATACCGATCCAACTCGGAGGGAGCATAACTACCAACGCTGCTTCTCGTAACTGCATTCGTAGTAATCATTGTGGAAAATCATTCTTTCAACTTTCAGTCGGTAATTGGAATGGACGTAATTATCAAATCGAGATACGGCCGTGTTGTATAATTTAAAAGTTGAAGGGCTCACGAGAGAACACGCGTGTAGGTACCCACTTCAGTACCAACCCACGGCTCAATCACGGTTTTTTTTTTTCGATAAATTATTATTGGTATGACCACCGGTGCGTGCCAGCCGGACAACTTTCGAATTGGTCAACTGTCGAGGTCGTTCTGTCTACCCCTGGGCGACCTGTGGGAACCGACAATGGCGTATCGATGTGAGATTTAAACGTCAAGCGGATTATCGGATGCTGATTTCATAATTATTGACGAATCTGTCGTTGGGATGATCGGTTAACCGAACCGTGTTACGTCCTCTCCGTGTTTTACGATCCGATCGTGTTTCGCGAGCTCAAAGCGCCGTTTCAGCGAATTAAATTTCGCACGTTTAAATTCGTTAAAGTGACGTAACTCTAGATCGGGCCGTTAACTGAATTATCCCCGTTAACAAGTTTTCACGCGAAGTTTAATTACAAACCGTGTTTGTAATTAAAACACACCTTCCCCACCGACTGGTTTTGAGCACAATACATTGGAATCGTTTTGTCTCTTTGTGTTATTAGTGTCGCCGCGGCGGGAAACGTTACGTGCAAAATTTAACAATGAAACCAATGCATTGAGTAAAAATTAAATTAAATTTGATTATATTTCATACCATGTTGTCTATCAGTCAGCGGTTCCCAAGCTGTGGTCGCGAGTCGATTTTTGGCGCGTCGCGAAAATCTTTTGAAATGTGAATTATTTTTTTTAATCATTTGAAAATAGAAAAGTCATGATAAATGGGGAGGTAAAACTGAAAAGACACAATTAAAATCTGCAGTGCTTTATTTGATGAGATGTACTCGTGAACGAGAGCATGCGACCGAACAAATTGGGTCGGCTTATTGATACGAAGCATCCGGATTTTAAAAACAAGTCACTAGAATTAATGAAAAATCTCTGCACGCGTTGTACCTTATTAGTTTGCGAATCGCGCAAGCTGGTGAGCCACAAACAATTGGCGAATCTTTAGCGCTTTCAGCAATAAAATACACGGTTGGAGTTACATATGTTTGGTGATAAGAGCAAGAAAGTAGTTGAAACGATTTGTCTTTCAAATGAAACGGTTGCACGCAGAATCGATGAAATGTCCCAGTGGGTAGAAGATGAGCCGATCAAAAAAGTTGGTGCCAGTGAATTTTTATCGATGCATCTGGACGAGTACACGGATGTAAAAGGTTTATACCAGCTGCTTGTTTTCGTTAATTATTATAAATTATATAAAATTAAATAAAAAATTGTAAATCCCCCCCCCCCTCCCTCCTCATGTAAATTAAAGCTAGGTGGGTCGCGAAAGTTTCGTTCTAAAAAGTCGGTTGTGGTACTAAAAAGTTTGGGAAGCACTGGACTCTTATCTCATAAAATTTGGATTAATTTCAAAATGGATAACTTTTATGCTTTGACTTCAACAAACAGAACACTGATATTCTGATGCTTGTGAGATACGTTGGATTGAAATGATGACCGCAAGCGATCGTCATTTTCGAACTTATCGGCAAAAAATTGCGAAAATCAGTTCGCGTGATTGGCGGCGATCTTTTAAAAGACCATAAAGCGAAAAGGTATTTTTAATAAATAAAACCATTAACGGCACGTCGTTAAGAGGAGCGTGCGAGGCGAGGTGCAGTAACATTTGCATTGCACAGGACCAAAAACGCACCTTGCACCGTCGTGAAAAAAAAATCAAATTGAGATATTATTCCGGAGTCGTCAAGTTAATTTACCAACACGCTGTGTGAAAGGCTAGCAATTAAAATCGTATCCATATACATAAGTCTTCCTAGTGATTTATCAAAATCGTTGATTTTATTGATCTTAGAGCACATCGTGCGTAACGATCGCGCTGAAATAAAGAGACCGAAAGAATTTAACCTTGTGAATTTGCACGGCGTATTCTACATTGCGGATTTCTCGAGAAATATTCTGCAGGTGAAAACGAACGAACATGTAAAAACTCAGGATGTATTGAAAACACCAGCGATCAAAAACTTCGTGAAGCTAATTCTAAAAAACTGCCATATATATGTACATATATGTACATATGTATGTAGATTAAATTGTAAACAACTTTGATTATGTAGGGTCTTGAATATTTTTTTATATATATTTTTAAAATCCTAGTAATACTTTTTGTCTATAAGCACGACTGGTATGTTTGCTAACTCGAATCTCATAGAATAGACATATTGTAGCTTTGTTGGCCGTGAAAATGTTACATCGTCACACTCTTGTTTATCCGGACTTTTATCATCCGGGCACAACCGGCTTTGGACGCCACAATCCTGATTCATCATTTGCATAACCAGACTTCGCATTTCAAGTGATCTTTCCCGATGAGCACCTGAATTCGCGACCGCCTTAGAAAATGGCTTTGTTTTGCTAATTTTGTTTTTTCATCCCAACCCTGACATTATACAATAAATTCTATTTTTGAATATGCTCTTTGAGCTTGCGCTCGACTATATTATAATATTTACACTCGTATCTGAAATTTTACATAATTTTTCAAAACTTTAAACGACATTATTTACGCCTGAAAGGTGCTACGCATAATTGAATTTCAATCAGCAAAAACTTGCAAAGCCACCGCTACTAATTTAAACGGTAAAAGTGATAATGTACAGTTAAATGTAATTAATTTGTATAAAAGCACTAGTTTTATTTAAATATTTAATTACATCGATATAAACAGGCGTTGATTGGTCCAGTTTATAAACAACAGGTGAGCAAAAATGTTTTTTGTAAACAACTTGACTTTAATTTACCACTGGAAGACTAGAAAACTTTTCTACAGTTTATAGTTATCAGTTTCACTGTAGAATACATATAAGTTTGTTTAATAAAATGTAAAATGGGTATGGTTGATTTTGTCGGTCATTTGAAAATTGGAAAAAATTGATTGAAAGGCATTTGTCTCATATTTTAAATTTATTTTTATTATACAGCTTGATTTCAAAAATGGGTCAACGGGTCACTAGTTGTTTGTTTGTGAGGGTTTTGTGCTCAGGTCGCGACCCCAACTTGTTGCTCCCTGGTTGAGATACGCAAAGGAATCGCAAGGGTATGGCTCGAATTTAATTTTTAGCTCTGTACTTCTACTATTTACACGAGCCGAATTTTATCTCATTATAATTTTATCAGATTTTTTTGTCTCTCGAATAACGTGAAAGTTGTTTCGTTTAAGTTTATGTCGTATTCTCTTTTTTTTTGGCTGCCGTTGCTTAACGCGATCGCTAAACACGTAATGTTACGTTATACACTGCGAGGATTAACGGTGCGATACTTGCAAAATAATTTTGCTTTATTAAAATTTACCGTTAATATGAGCGCTTAAAAAAAAAAACTTTTGCCTTTTCAAGTCGTTTAAATGTACAATATCATAAATTATTTACCGGTAACCCATAAATTTCGCCAAAGAGTGCTGGACGACTCGTATAAATACTTGCCTACCGACACGCCTACGTTGTATTTAATTGATCGGATAAAAATAGTTTTTGGATCAGTTTTATCCGTTGGAAATTAGTTACGGTGAAACGTTCGTAATATAAGTCCAAGGTTGTATCAGGGGAAAAACCAGTTCTATTAGTACATGTATAGATATACGTATGTATATTTACTTACATACTGATTTTATATTATGATCCCTTATCTCTCAAAAGCGTAATTTCGGATTTGATGCACTTTCAAATAGGCCCCTGCCCCCACTTCAATATGTTCATGTATTTAAGAGTAATTTAATGAAATGAAAATTATTATGATTGATGTTTTGATTCGATGTTTAGTTTGTTTGTGTGTTAGTTTGACCACAGCGTGTCAATCTGTGTGATAATGGTTTCCGGCAATTTGGTATGTGAGTGGTTGGAAAACATTTGATTTATTTTTTAATAAATTGTGAGTGCGTTTGCAGTTTTGAACTGTTGAAATTGTGTGCGAAACGGGCGCGTCTCTATTTGGCTAACGACCGGTTGGTCGCCATGCACCAACCAATTAGCCGAGATCGAAGAAATTAACTCATTATCCGGCAGCGCACTTTACTAGTCGATCTCAAATGACCAAGAACGTACGTATGTATGTATGTATGTATGTACGTATGTATGTATTTGGAATTGCAAGATTCCGCGATACCGGAGAATTCAAATGATGACCGCGACCGATTATGGCTACGTCAATTTATCTTCAATCCATTTTAAATGCATCGGAAATTTAGATATCAATCAATGTTTAACCAGGATTAGACCATCAATGTGTGTCGAACAAGGTTTGAATAGGCACCTATCTGAATATACATATGTATGTATATTTCTTGTTTGTACACACAAACACAAATAAATGTCTGATTTTTTATGGCATCTTAAATATATGATTACTAATAATACCTTCAAAACAGATTTACAGACTCGGTAATTTAAAACGTGGTATTGTTTCCGATTTCATAAATCATTGATTATAGTGAACTGAGCCTTTCGAAAAATTGAACCGTTGAATATTGAATTAGTTTTACATTGCACATTTAAAATTTATCGTATTGCGCAAGTGTGTGTCGCATAAACATTAACAATAATACGATTATTTCGAAATAATGACGCTTTTACAATGGTCATAAAAGTGTATTATAGTCGTCATAAATAGTTTCATAAGTTAATTTCGCCATTGCGGCGTAGGTGGCGTATATTATTTGTATCTGTTAAATGGGATTAAGATGCGAGAAACAAAAACTTGACCGGAGATCCTGTTTCGAACGCCGGTAAAGTACTGTGCGAGCGCAAGATCAAATATAAAATTAATGAATAATGAATGTGAGCGATATTTTTTTGCAATTGTATAGTGCAACGCGCGCAAAACATGTATTCGCACGCATTTTTATGCGTTCAATATGGCCAGCATGGCGTTGGCGGGCGCTGCCCATGCGAATTCATTTTAAGTGCATACACTTTTATGGTGTTTTATCAATCGAAATGACCTTTTTTGGTGCACGTCATTCCGTTGAGCAATATAACCCGCTGCAACGAGGTCGGGAAACGGCTTACAAGAACGGGAAAGTGCGTTGCGCTTAATGGGTTAACGAGGGACACTTGAATTTGTTAACTTTATATGGAACAATTCAGTTTTGACCATGCACAGTATCAAAAAAATCTTAAACCAAAGATAACTTTTCTACTGAAATTACATATTAAACTGGTTGGATGAAAACTTATTCATTCAATTTTTTTTTCTGATTGGACTAGGTATATTTTAACTGCTAGTTATATTATTCGTTTATTTATTTAATTAAAGTAGCTTGAAGAGCTAATTACTAACAAAAAAATTCGGGGTGTGGCTGTATCGAACACGGCCGTAGGTTTTCCGTGAATACGACTGCGTTAGCGGCTAATATTTTATTTGGAATATGAGAATGAAATGAAAGCATCGAAATGGATACATTAATATATTTTTGTTTAGCATAACGAATAAAGTCTTAACTTGTAATCGATTTCAATTTTATTTATCATTGGCTTGTGTTGTGGTAAGCAGTAGCCGTCGAGGTGCTCGCGTCGTTGTTTTCCCTGCCCGTTGCGTAGACTTTCTGATGTTCCCGATACCGTCTCACTCGTTCTGTCACAAACATGTTGATACTGATCGATATATCATTAAACTCTCTTTCTGATAATATGCGTTTTTGTATTTCCTAGTGGCTTTTTGGCGAGTATGGGCCGACATAGTAAAACTTTACATTTTTTCGACTTCTTTTTGATTTTTAACCAACAAATAATTTACACAGTTCACTTTTTATGGCTTAAATCGACAGATCTTGAAGAGATATTTTGTTTAGTAGTAAAATCATCAGAGTCGTGAGATATACTGCTTGGAAATTTCCAAAAACGTCCTAAATAGCCGTTGGAAGATACGCCCCCTCCCCCACGCCTCGCGCATGTGCGGTGCGAACTTAAGGTTGGAAATTTATCGTAGACGTATAACCAAGCGAATAAAATAAGATTCATGTCAATCATGTTATTAGTAACGAAGTTATAGTGTTGGTATGTATGCCCATCCAAACTTAACACCGCCGTTTCCGTACTGGTACCCCATATTGGTCCGCGTATAGACGTATTCACGTCAAAAGTAGATAAAAGTTAAAATTACAAAATAAAGTTAATTATCTATTAGCACTTGTACAGAGGTGTTGTTTTAAGGCTGCCAGGAAACTATCAATTTGGTTTATTTTTCTAAGACCTTCTGGCAGTCCATTGTATTCAACAACACCCCTGTACAAGATACTACTTTAAGATCTACTTAATTTTAAATTATTAACTATTAACAAATTCTTATCCTTAGTATTATGACTATGTATATTATACTTCTTCATTAAATACTCGTTACGTGTGTTGGTAAATGTAATGTTCATGTTGCTATCTGAGGAGTGTATCGCGGTTAAAAATACATACAATAATTCTAGGTATGTTTGTACAACAATACATGTTTTCTGGATGCGAAAATTCGTTATTTACGACAAACATCGTGAAGATTATGGATAAAACTGTGGTTTATTAAAAAAAAATTGAATGTCTGTGGACACGACTCGATACGAATCGAAAATCTTAACGATTTATTTTACTGTTGGAAAAATCGTATCGTACTTAGTACAGTAGCAAGAAACGCAACGTGAACGCCCTTTAAATTTCAATCGTTAGTTAGTTCTTGCGAATAAAATAAAATGAGATTTGCATATAAAACTCATCATTCTAAACGGCCCACTAATATACATAAAACGAAGACTGGTTGGTCGGCATGACAAATAAAGTAAAATAGAATAGCATATACACAAATAACAATCTACGCTTTTATATACCTATAATGTATACGCGAATTAAAGTATAATAAAATAAAACAGAATCAATATTTATTTCAACGCATTGTTTATTCGTTGATATAATGAAGAAACATCATACACACTTTTGACTTTGAACGAGTGCCTTCGTTTAAAGTGACGATGTAAAGATTAAAATTAATTAAAAATAAATCGAACCGGTTTTAGATCGATTAAAAACAACACAAACGCTGTCAACTCAACTGAATGTTTATATCGAAATCAGATTTGCATAATATGTGGTCAGTGTGTTGCTATTGCTTGCTCAAGTCAGATCTGATACGGGTGTGTAATTGTGAATGTATGTAAAATAAAAGGGTTTAAATCTTTCGTAATGCTTTGTGGGTAAATGGATACGCATAGTTTTATTTATGGTCAGCGAGGGATACATCGTATGAAAACACTTTGTATTGCCAAATTTATCGCAAAGTTCGTGGTTCACAATCAATTACCTATATTTGTGCGATAGAGACGGAATCGTAAACTGACTGACCTCCCCGATTGACGGTCGTCATCATACATTATATGATGATTTGATACAATTAAGGAAATTTGCAATCAAGTGTTGACTATTTCTTATCAGATTTGCCATGAATATAAATGCTCCTAGTAAAACCCGTTGGTTTTTCGTTATTTTTATTTTAATCGCATTTTATTTATGCAATAGTAAATGTCATCGTATAACATTTATGGTTAAAAAAGATATGTGATGCTTTTTTTGGATAAATTTATTGAGTTTCGTCCCGCAGCGGAGGCTTGATTTCACTGAACAGCATATTTAAAAATCTACTCGACAGCGTGATTATTTTTTACGCAGTTTCTCAATTGCCAGTTTCCTGTGGCGAAAAATATAATAATACAGGTAAATACGCCAAATTGCCAGTGGAATTACGCCGGCTTCTATTTACACACGCAATTCACATTTGCACTCATTTTTACTCGGGGTGTATAAATGCCACTCAAGATCAACAACGTAAAACTACGTTTATTTTTGGAATAAACGAAATTAGTATTCTTTAACTGAACGGTTCGATACTATATACGCGTTCGTTACTCGTTTGATGGTTTTTATTTATTTGCTCGATTTGCGCAATCGCAATCAATCGCAATGTAAGCGAACAATGTAAACCTGAAGAGATATCCAATGTTGAAAAAACATTAGTGAGCGAATGTGTCGTGTTTTTTTTGAACGCATTATCATTTTCTAGGTTTTTCCACCTAAATAAAAGAACACTAAACCGATTCGCATCGCGAAATTTCCTCTGGTTATTTTGGTGCAATCATGCAAATTGTATGTGGGCGTCTATTTGCATAATTTGAATTGTTCATTATGACAACATAATGGCAGAACTGCAATCCCTGATATGCTGTAAATGTCAAAGGGACGCTTTGTTAGGATCGTTCTCGAAATGTCAATTATACCTACATATATTTATGTATGTACGTATACATTTCCCTCTCGTTATATATTAAATGAAGTTGATAAAACATTTTAGTGCTTTTACTGCAACTGTTCATATGTGCATGAATAACGATATCGATTTTAATTGCATTAAAAAAACGAAAATAAAATTATGCCAGCGAATAAGCTGATAAGCGACCAGTTTATCAGGTTCGTCTACAAGCTCTTGCATAAAATTTGATTAACTGGCAACGAACGTTGCACGATTTATTATAACGAAAATTCGTTTTCAAACGCACATTGTGACCTTAAATAATTACATAATTATGTACGTGATAGTGACCGCACTTACAAATGGAAGGTGCAAAAGGAATGATTTTGGTGAACGTATTCGTATATGTCTGTATAACAATGAGGTGTCACAACAGTGAAGATGATTTATTAACTTTTTATACGTTTCGCAATGATTGTTCAACAAAGGGCAAGTCGAGTCATTGTACATACATACATAGATACATATTGCGTTTACGCCCATAGATTCACTTTCATCGACAAATAGTACAAGTTATAGAAGTCAAAGGTCGTGTTTGGGTTTATACTGTTAACTTTTACCCGTGTGTCCGAAACGTATGATCCGATCACCACTGTGATGAGCGTAAAAAATCGTTCGACGTGTACAAGTAACGTTGTAAATCTCGAGAAGATCCCAAATGTCATTTGAGCTTTGAAATTGCTTAACTGCAATAATATATTCGGGCTGATGATGGCATCTCTAACGGGTTGCAAAGGCCACCAGGCTTATCATTCGTGTTAAACGTGACTTCACATGCTTTGTGAACCGATTTGCATAAGCAAGCGAATCAGAAACGATTCACAATAACGTAAATCATTGACACTATGTATTTTGCGTTTTCGCGTAAAACATGAAATTCGTATTCATTTAAATGCGATAGAGGAAATTTGCGTGGGTTATATATAACATTCGAAACTATTTGTGAATCAAAACTATGTATTACATGTATGATATTCGATTTGATGTACATATGTTGTAGCTTGTAGGTTGTAGCTGTTAAGGGCTCGTGAGTAGACTCGGTGCACTTACGCAAAATTGGTATTGGAATTTTAACGAGAGTTGTATTTCATATCGACGTTTAAGTATTTTCATACGGATACTTTGTATAATATTGTAGATACAACTTTTCACACCACTTTTAAAAATTTAATTTGACACCTGTTAATACCTAAGACCGTAAATATCCGTCGATTAATCAATGTCCTTTTACAGAATTAATTTTGCGCCGGTTTTAAGAATAAAAGCACTTGGTTGATTAGCGTCAGTCGATCGATTGCGAATTCCGCGTTACATCTCTGCTCGTTACACGGTTGCCAAGAATTACATCCAATTAGCAGTTGCATCCATAGTTTAAGAAATTCTGTGTAATTAAACGTTTGCGAGATGATTTAAAGACATATTCAGGGAAAATGTTACAATCATTTATTAAAAATGAAATAAATGTAATAATATTCAATGGGACAGTTGAGATTTTTGTCTTATGAGGCAAACATCTATATAATATAATTATTAATTTAACTAATGGAAATACCTAATTTATGAACACCATGAACTATGTATGGTATTTGGTCAATTTATATTAACTTTTATGAGCACTTCACGGTTTTTCTCCCTTTTAGAAACTTCATACGGCTATCAGC
This sequence comes from Parapsyche elsis, assembly GCA_022651745.1. Taxonomy (NCBI): domain Eukaryota; kingdom Metazoa; phylum Arthropoda; class Insecta; order Trichoptera; family Hydropsychidae; genus Parapsyche; species Parapsyche elsis. The sequence goes on from JAGVSN010000006.1 coordinate 2,287,701, forward strand.
TATGTACTTCAAAGTTCGTTGAGGTTCATTTTCTAGTCGTAGCTAGAACATCCGAAAACTTAAAACTTAAAACGAAAAGTAGAACTTTTTCATCGTCTGCAAAGTTTGTACAACTTTTGCATAATGGCTTTCCTTATGCGGTGGTTAGCTATTTTTGGATTTATCAATATTTTTCTAAATTTTTTAATGAGTGATAAAAGAAGAAACTCACGAAGCAGATAAAGATTTAACGGATTGAGTGAATGAGATCTGTTTCTAAGATGCGTAAAGTTACCTTACTATGGGCCGTTCAGTGCATGCAGAGCGTGACAAGATACTGATGAAGATGAGCATACGATGAAAATTCATGAGGTCTAACTGATTTTTTCGTTGAACCGGACGATAACATACAGAGCGCGTCATGAAACTGATCGCACACGTGAGAAACAATTCAATTTTGAGTTTGACTTTGTAGAATATTAAATTTTATCTTTTGTACTAATATTTTGGAAAATGATCATTAATTACATTTTGTCTTCAAAAGTCTATGACAAGCATGTCCAACCTATTGATTGTGGTTATTCTTCTTCTCGTTTTGATTAATCAATAATAAAAAATGAGCGAATCCTCGCACTTAATGGTGACGTCCAACACATCGCTCATCTTATAAATCACCGTATGAAAAGTGACGTGCATTTCCAAAACATGCATCTGGACACTAAACCGAAGCACTCAAAGCATCATCTTTCATCACATCGATTTGCAACACATCTGATGTGTTGCGGTGTGTGTGCGTCCTTGCTTTGTGCTTCGATATGTTATTAAGTTTGGTTTCAAACACGGGGGCGTTAGTTACGCCGCTGGCCATCGATTGATCCGCATGCGAAAGGGCATACCTCTCTGCTCGCTCTATTTGCAAATTGTGCCTTTTTCTGATGCAACTGCGCTCGTTAGCGCACTTTTTTGCGCTGAGGAAAGTCTGCCGTCGAGATCCAAAGGCCGCATAGATCACGATGTCTCGGCGCATCGTCGAAATCGCACAGGTGTCTACCAAATGTAGGCCAGACAGTGCTATGGTTCTTACTGTGAAAGACTGAACTGTCTATCGATAGGATTGTAACGCGATAGGCTCCATATGTGATGTGCGCGTCGGCTGTACGCATGTGAAAACCGCACGATTAACGGCGGTAGCTGTTTATGTCGGTCACCGGAACCGCAATATGAATGTACAAAGACCGGTAGTGTTACTAAAAATGTCGATGGATATCCCCATTCTCCCGACATTTTCATTCTAGTCAGTCTTAAGATGTTCCTTCACGCAGTTTATTATACGTTGTGAACGAATTTGCGAGTGGACATATGTATGTATGTATGTACCTACTCATTAAGTGCGTTCTGTCGTAGTAAACATACGCAATCAACGAGCGCGAAAATATTATAATAGATGTGGAAAGTTTGTACTGACGATTCATTGTCAAGCTAAATTTTAGTTTTTAGCACCGGGCATAACTTTGAAGTTTCACGACATTGAACTTTTTATTTTGCACTCATAGGCAATGAAAATAAAGCGACGACAGTCGTAAAATTTAAGCGAGTTGTCCTTAGTATCGGCTGTAATTTTATTAAAAATGAAAATGATAGCCAAGTAAGTAGTAAGTTAAATGTGCCGAGCGTTTAAATGTACTAACTTTCCCTCGGATACTAAAGAACATATTGATTGGAAACGATAAAATTAAAAATTCAATGACAATCCGTTACGTTGAAATTTCAACTGTGAATTTTCGCATGAAGACTTCCAGCAATGTCAATAAGTTATAAAACTGAATGGCTTTTTCAAAGACGATAAATTGAACGTATAAAATGATTGATGATGACATCTGACAATGTTTACGTCGATTCGTCAAACCCTATTTCATTTGAATTTTCCCTTAAGTTTTAAGAGTGACATATTGTTGACACAATGTATGGACATTAAGCGAGGAAATTTATTTCGAAATTGCCACTAAATTAACTGTTATTTTTACTGTAGAATAAAGATGGTGAATTTTCTACTGATAAAAAAAAAAAATGCATTACTATATATATGTAGTAGTGCAGGAATCTGCCAGACTCGCTAGGTAACCTAGCTGCTGAACGCTCGCATACCACGGCACGCCACGTACACATACACTCACTCACAGACACACACGGCACGCGTTGTGCGAAGCGCAACCCGCGTCCTGTAACGTTAGACGTGTTGTGCGCAGCGCTCACGATACATAACCTCACCAACTTACACACTCACGACACGATAACCACCCGATGACACTTTCAACTAGTTTATTATGAAATATAAAAAAAGAAATATTTTTTGCTGTATATGTACGTGTATGTAAGTATGAAAAACAAAAATTAATTAAATAAATTAAAAAGTTTGAATAATTCATATACCACAAACTATTATCGAATGTGCGAAGTTCAAATATGTAAATCATGTTATTGTTATTTAATAACGCCATTTATATAACATCAAAAATATATTTATTCATAAAAATAGTAGGTAGACTTTAGACTAGTGATGCACAACCCGCGCCGCCGGCGGCCCGAAATGACATTTCTTGCGGCCCAAAATGACAAGGACTTCATTGAATATGAAAAAAATCTATATTCGATATGTTAACAAATTATACAGTAGCAAAGGAATATACATAATCTGAATCGTCACTAAAAGAAAACCATATAGTTTTTATTTTTATTTAGTAAAACTATTTTTTCATGGGTAGAGATTTGCGACCGAAATTCATTTATCTACAAATAAGTCACACTCTCTATAATGCAGGTGCAGTCTATTTTTAGAGAATTGTTATCAAAACACCCATTTTAGTGTTAGTTCTATCCAGAAGAGTGTATAACGTTTACGAAACAATATTGAAAATTCGCTGTGATTCCCGTTTATTTATAATGGCAGTAAACATTAAAAAACGAAAAGCAATTGAAGAAGAAAATAAAACTTTTCAAGAACATAGAACGGACAAGTACTGTTTCATTGAATATAAAAATAAAATTCTTTGTTTGAATGTGAACAAAGTATTGCAGTACCAAAGGAGTATAATCTGAATCGTGACCATTAAATGAAACATAAATAATTTAACGAAAGTTAGAAAACGGAGAACTTCGTAAACAAAAAATTGCGTCTCTATCTTTGTCGGCTCAAAAAAATTTTTTATCAAGGCAGCCGATACCTCAACAGCAGTAACAGAAGTGAGTTTTGATATTTCTCAGTTAATAGCGAAGACATCGAGGTTATTTACTGATGGCGATTTTGTGAAGAAGTGTTTGGTAACCGCATCTCAAAAACTTTGTTAATCGAATCCACATAATGTAGAGTGGAGAGTGATTGGAGTATCTTAGAATATGTAACCATTAAATTAAAAATAATAAAATGGATGTATAGTATAATATATGTACAATGTACCTATGTACCTTTTAGCCACTGCGGCCCATGAACAATTAGAAGATAGATAAATTGGCCCTTCTGTCAAATAGGTTGTGCACCACTGCTTTAGACCTTTTTTGTAGTCTGAAATTCGCGCCCAATCTCACACCCATATTCCGCACGTTCTTAAATTTGCATTTCCCGATTACTAATAGCGATCCGAGACTGCGCTTTTCTTTCTTTCGAAACATCTTCATGCAATGTTGACCTTCGCTGTCTTTTTTGTCTGAGCACGCGACTCTTCTAATTTGCTTCGGCATGTCGACCTTCTCGAAGTTGGAGACTAAGGAAAAAGTCCGCAATAAAATTAACCGTTGAAAGTGTGGCCTTAAGCAAATGTAAGTATGGAATTCGCGCGATGTGCTTAAAGCGTGATTTTCCTATCGAGCTACTGGCTACGCGGATAATTTGATTTATGCCACTGAAAGGTCTTGGGTCGACTTGTTAAAAAAGGCTCAGTCGGGTGTTTGACAGGCCGTAGCATCAATCAATCCCACGCATTATGCTATTTATACCCTTTTCTGTTCTTTTCGTCGTAAGGTTATTGATTTGTATGTTCTTGACAGGATCGTTTTAATAACAGCAAGGACGAAACGATTCAAGAGGGAAATCAAAAATAAAACGAAAAAGAAGCATGTATTCACTAGTAACTGCCCGTCGACAATGTCGTCGGGTGGTTATCGTGCCATGAGTGTGTGTGTGAGTCAGTGAGGTTATGTAGCGTGAGCGCTTTGTGCAACCCATTTCGTGTGTGTTTGTGTGTGTGTGTGTGTGCGCGTGTGTGTTTGTTTGTGTGTATGTGTGTGTGCGCGACTGTGTGTGTGTGTGTGAGAGAGTGAGCGCATGTATACATACATATGTACAAATGGGAGCGTTCCGCGGCTAGGCTACTCAGCCAGTTGGTCGGTCAGACAGATTCCTATGCTATTACATTTCTATGTTACAGGGCGCTTGTTTGGAAAATCGGTCACGTCATATATGTATGTACATACATATGTATGTAGGTACATACATACATATGTATGTACGCCATGCGTAGGTACGCGCCAAACGTTCGCTTCACATACACTCACTCACTCACATACACACACGGGTAAACATCCATACACGGTAACCACCCGGTGACACTGTTAACGGGCAGTTACTAGTATCTTTATAGTAGCACAGGAATCTGACCGACCGACCGGCTGTGTAGCCTAGCCGCAGAACGCTCGCATACCACGGCACGGCACGTACACATACGCTCACTCAATCACACACACACGACACGAGTTGTGCGAAGTGCTCACGCTACATAACATACACGGCACGGGTACATTACTTCATCAACTCACACAAACACCCACGACACGGAAAGCGCGAAATGATAATTACACGATCAGCGAGCAGTTACTAGTATATGTAGTATAATATATGTACATATGTAGGTAATACCTACATATATATGTAGATTTTTACTAATCGTAAGCTAAAAACGGATTTATCTTAGGATTGTGCATTCAGAGTTGATACTGTTGATACAGTAATTTATTGTATAGGTAGATACTCACATTAACAATTTACACTTTGACTTTTTATGAAAAGAATTGAGATGTGCTTGATATTAAACGAAGGATGTTCAATACTAATCAATGAGCCATCGAACCGTCTCTAGTCACCTTCACCTTTTACAAGAGTGTCGTTATTTTTTTGACACACAAAAAATACCTGTCGTCGAACGCACACTTTCAGCAAAGTTCACTTGTCGACAGTCAATAGGTTAACGCACATTTTCATAATGAGATTTATTGCCACATAGGTGAGCACATACACACTCGGCCGGAGAATGTCCCCGATAATAATTTATGATTTAAGCGTACAGGTTTACTAATTTTTTTTTGTTAGCCGTCGCTCGAAGGTAGTGGGAGCGATCGTCGCGAGAGTGTTAAGGATTGAGTAATTTGTAGTGGCTAATAATTGTCACTGATTTAAAGCTGTCGGACGTGTGGATTCTTTCAAAGGAAAAAAAATACGAAGGATACGTACCTACTCGTACTTTTTTTTTGTGATCCGTTCTAAAGGCAGAACAGCATTCTGTCAGTTTTTTTTCATTAGTCTGGCGATGTCCATTATACGGTACTATTGCATCACGGTAAATTAATCACTTTCGATTTCCTCTATCGACAGGCCAGTTTTTCTCGCAGTTTTCCCTTTCGTTTGCGGAGCGTCAGACCATAAATTGAACATGATGAACTGTGAATTCGCAAAAAAATGCCGTTAAAACATTTGATCAAGTGAGACGATCGAAGGTGTTCAACACCTGGTATCAATTTAATTTACATTACATTGAAAGTCGTGTGTTGGTCTCGTCGGATTTCTTCGGTCGTTATTCACACACACTGATCACAATTATTTATTACACGGCCTTATCGAACGTTATTCAGTGAATGCAAAAACACAAAAAGTTATATGATAATAACAATTCGAAATTTAATTTTTAGATTTCGAATTTGTATTTTTGTTTCTAACGACTTTGTTTAAAAAATATTTTTTTAGATAATTTAACACATACGAGTACGTATGTATGTACATATGTGTGTACATACATATATATTTTTTTCCCAAATACATATGTATTACAAAATCAATAGTCGTTTGAAAATCTTATAATAATAATTTCATTATTGTTTACAATGTACTGAAATAGATCGGAACATGCAAAAAAAATGTTTGTATTTTTCCACGAAATCGGTAAATAAGCTTTTCCGAAAATTTTGCTGTGTATATATACATATGTATCGATATATAAATACATTTTCATCTCCATATAAATCCCAATTATTTTAAAGCAAAATAAATTAGCATATTCTGCTGGGAAAATCATTTTCCAAACACCCGTAACCTCGAATGAACTCATTGTTTTCATTCAAAGAGAAAATTGTGGGTGTATCTATCTATAAATGTTATATTAAAAGTAGCTCGTCGCTAGGAAAATAATTGTAGCTCTACATTTATAGTGATATATTTGTAAAATAATTGTAGCTATAGTGATATTGTATGTATTTGTAAAATAATTATAAAATGTTGTTTTTGAAAAAGTAATTATTCAAAAAAATAATTTCAAAAATATTAAAATATCAAAAAAGTGTGCGATGGCCGGGAATCGAACCCGGATCAACTGCTTGGAAGGCAACTATGCTGACCATTACACCACCATCGCCACGGAAGAACTCTTCAGTTAAACGTATCAGATTTTTGTACACCAAATTCACCAAGATGAACATATTTCTCTCGCTTTAATGCATCATTGCACTTCTATCGGAGAATCTATAATAATTTTTAGTGTCATCAAAGTAAAAAAAAATTTAAACAATTTAAAATACACGAAGTGAATTTGAGGATTACTCTTGTTGTCAGTCATTAGGGGAACTCACACTAGGTTTAATTTACTCAAAGATTGTTTTTAAACAAATTATGTTGAAAAAATCTGATCCCATTATGTATACGATGCATCATAATACCCGTTGATAACATAGCTATTAATTAACAACAAAGGTTATCAATATATTTCAGATATCATATCATAGATAAACGTATGTATATTTTCATTCATCAGCACAAATTTACATGCATACGAACTGTGAAAACATGCTAATTTTAAGCTTCCTGCAGTTATTGTCTTCAAACCTATACTGATATTTATAATAACTTTATAATCGGATAAAGTTTTGTGATCGTGCAAAAATTCGACCTCAAAATTCGAGGCGGCATAACCGATAGAGCCCAGGGGTCTGATATAAATTGTACATACAGTTTTTAATTTATGTTAGTTATTTATATTTTATATTTGAAGAATTACAAAAATCCATTTACATATATTCAAAAACTTGTCGAGATGATTTATAAACAGATTTATATTTTCAGAAGCTACTAGCTGATTTGGGAGGCGATTCCAAACTTCAACCACTCTATTTGAAAATAATGAGTCTCTGACAATTTTGTTAGATTTGTCTTTTAGGAGTCTCAGAGTATGACCTCTGAGATGCGCGTTTTTATTGAACGGAGTTTTTTTTATTGGTCATTTATATTTATTATTTATTATTTTATACACTTCTATTAGATCGTCTTCAAAGATGTGAGACCTTTATTTAGATACTTTTTTCTAACAGTTAATTTTGTAAACGTCAACAGCACCGTTCCTTTTATTACCTTTGAGCGTTGCTGCAGTCTAATGAAGAGATAGTAGCGAGCAAAATAGAAGGTGAAATGTACAGAAAAAGAACATCAGAAAATGAATGCAACAGCAACAGTGTTGCATCGAGTTCAAGACAATCGATATTATATAATTCGTGCAGCGGTGAAATGTTGAGTAATGGCGCATGCAACATGGATCGACTCCTCTTCCAGATAACATCATCGTTCCAGGCTTCCACGAGCACGAGTTCAACATTAATATCCCCACGACAAGCCATCTATCCATCAAGACGAGTCTACTGCGGAAGACCAGTACATTAGAAGGTGACTACCAAGTCCGATCACGTTGTTGTTCCGAGCTCTGGAAGCGTTTAACACTTTCATCATCAACAGCGGTCGTTTGTTCGAAGGTGGAACGGCAAATTTATACACAGCGAGATAACGGACCTTTCAGTGATGGTAGCACTATGTCAATTCAACTTTTACAATACTGTCAGTGCCGTTCGTTAACACGATTCCGTTACGCAATATCAACAGTGAAGACGGTATGTGCGCATTTGATTAGCTCAAGAATCGATTTGGTAGATGCAAATCATTTGGAAGCTTAGTTTCAACAAACTTATATTTTTCAATAATAATGTTTTATAATTTGATATGAGATTGTATGTAGTTGAACGACCCGATGAACCGCGATACTAGAGTTGAACTTTTTTTTATTGAGCAGCTCGTTCGATAAGCTGAAAAGCGATGCAAGCGATTAATCGTTCAAAGCAATAAGGAATGGGAATGATTCGATCGTTAACGAACGAGACGTGATCCGAATACGCAATTCAATTGGAACCGTCGAAAAAATTGATCGAAAAGATAGGAAAAGCTAAACAACGGTACAAAAGAAATGGCTGCGACGATAGAGAGGAGGCGTCGCAGTTGCTAAAACGCAACCCAAACGCGTGAATACTATTGTTGAAGACGTTCACAAATTGATGATGATGGATGATGATTGCCCGGGAGATCGATCGTCACTAGTCTTCAGTGTTCATCTATCTTCCTTTGATTACAATATTCACTAAACATAAGTGTTCAACGTCCGTTAAATTTGACGAAGAATTATCGTGTACAAATAATTTGGCTCGATACATTTTACAATTTGTATCCAATTATGATATTTTGTGTATGCTCAATACTTTTATAATGATATAACTGTTTGGTATTGGTTAACAAAAGAAATGTACGGGCAAATATTTGGCATGGTGTGTATTAGAACGTCATATTTTTTGTGTGTTATGAAATAACAACAATGGACCCGCATTGACCTGTTTGCACGATTTCCGGCAGAAAACCTTTTGAAAAAATGGACCGAATCGCGACTGGGGCACTCGATGACTACGTCCGAAATGTCAAGGATTCAAATCCGCTTTTAACCTCGCACCGTTTGTTGGGCTTTTGAGCTCCTTTGTTCGACTGACGATGATGCTGATGATGGCACACCACGTAGAGAGGCAAGAAATGTTTCACAGACGTTCTAGAATCTAGATTCTAGATAGATTGTGATCAGTGAGAAATATTGTTGCGCACCTTGTCGAGCACGTGCTTTACTCCGGTTCGTTGACTCTGCTTCTGCATGAATGATGTTCACGTGTCCTTTTTCCAATAACACAATGCGAAGTTTTCCCGGTGAACTTTGATCACACAGTACCTACGAACGAGTGGTGTATTGATAAGAATCTAATTTAATGTGCATAGCGTATGGTGCAATTCATATTCCAATTACGACCAACAGGGAAATTAAAACTTTTAACAGTGTTACATGCATTGGCTATTTCAGTTTACTTGACACTTTGACAGAAATGTTCTTGAACTTAGCTATTACGATAGTAAAATTGGCACCACGTAGGTTTAATTGAGTTTTCTTTGCTTTTCAAGGTTCTGCTCTTTAGATTACCTTCATTTGACCGAAGATTATTATATGACATACATACAAATTTGACATCTACATATGTATGTACATATGTACAATCAACATATTTACTTCACCTCATCAACTTACCAATCGCAAAGCTATTATTTATTACATATTATTATTTTATCTCATTTGTTTATGTATGACATTATTTAATTATTGTTTTTTTGTTTGTTTGTGTTTAATGATCATTTATTATACACATGTGTAAATATGTACATTAAATTATTGTTTTTTTTGTAATTAAATTAGCACATATTAAATAATATGTTAATGGAGGCCATTAAATGTGTTCTATTTTAAGTGAATATAATGAACCGTGAAATTAAATCTAATTGAAAGTGAAAAATAATCAATGTAATAAAAATTTTATGTGAATTTTATTAAATTATTCAATGTGGCTTTTAAATGTCAAAACAGTTTATAATTCTTTATTATTTTTTATGTTAAATCCATTCTTACTTAATATGTAAAAATCAAATGATTATTAAAAATTATTCGACCAGTTTTTCTATAACGGAAATTTTATTTTATTTCTCACATAATCTCCACACAATGCAAATGGTAAATTCGCCTAATGCATGTCCACACAATCAATTTTAATAAAATCGAATGACGTCCATTAAAGAATTTATTCCCGTGTGTGAGAAAAAAAAAGTAAAACACACGCTATTTTACTGCGATGAAAATCCGAGATCATCGAATGTTAGAATTTGCAATTCAAATCTTATGAAATGTGGCTCAACGAGCGAATCCGATCTCCATATTAATAAAGGTTGCTAGACCGTGCGCCAAACGATAGGTGATAGATACCGCGCGTATTTTGAAAATACGCAGATAGTAAGTAGTAACCAATATTTCAGATTTGTGAACAATATTATCTAACTCGTACCACGAGCGAATGTAGGGTGACAATGTTTCGAGATAGATACGACCGTAACCACATTAGTATATCAGTTAGCTGGTTCTGTGCATGTGAACATTATTGGTGAGAGTTGACTGCCTCATTCTGATCATGATATTGCCGAGAGACACGCGACCCGTACGTGGAAACCTATCGATACATTCACAAATCTTATAACTGACGTCAATACTTGGTATAGTAATACCTATATACATAAGTATGTAAGTTTGTACAGATAAATAATCGATAAATGGTGATGCAGTGCAGTACCTCAATGGATAGCAATAATCCTTGTTTATATCCCAAAAGTAAGGTCAATCTATTGTGTAAATATATACATATGTATGTACATATGTCACGATCGTTGGAAAGTTTTCCATTGTTTGAATATCTATAGGAAATACAACCTTTCTGTACGTGTTATAAAGTAGTAAATTCTATAGATGAAAAAAATATGTTGGAACTAAATCGTTTAATGCGATTGTTTATGATGTTGTTTCCAGTACTTTATATTGTTTTAGCGTTTGATTTGTTACTTTATAAATTATTTACAACAATCGCTTTTGCAATAACCGTTGCGAATCGCGCTATTACAATTATACAAATTACCATAAAACCTCAGCGGTTTGGCGACAAAAGCCGACACGATTGTATTGTTTAGATCGGTTTCAATGTTTCAGCATTAAAATTTCAGTCGACCTATATATTGCAATAATTTTACATTAAATAATAGACTATGGGGTCGTACAAATTAGCCTCGATTCAAATAAAACCTCTAGTGGCTTATTATAGTAAATAGTTTATTCATTCAGCACTTAATGGAACAACGTGCCTATCCCGTATTTTTTTCCAGTTATGCTGAATTTTTGCAGTTCGTATTCTCACTGTCACAAATTAGATGGTTGAATTGATTAACGTACATAATTTTTTACTGCCATATTCAAATTTTCCAGGTGGACAATTGGTTTTTCCAAGCGACCATTGAAAATATTGCATACGAAAGTAGGCGAACGTGAACGTGCTGACCGTCAGGTACACCAAGTACACTCCATCGTTACTATACCTACCATTTGGTTCATACATGTATTGCTAATAGCAACAGAAACTAATCGACACACTGTACAATAAAAATAAATAAAAACGAACCGATTAATTAAAAAAATATTCGATTTTATAGGAGTTGGTACGATATACCAGCGTTAAATTAAAAGCACGTGCTGTTAATGTCATTCGTTTTGATTGAATATGTGTGTGTACTTATGTACATATTTTCGGGTATGTGACTGTAAGTGCGTCAAACAAGAGATAGTAAAGAGAGAAAAAAAAACTCTATACACTCTATGTACATATTATGTATTTATTATGTAGGCCAAGGTTCAATTAAGTTCACATGTGAACAGTGTACACAGAGTTTGAATACTTGACGAACAAGTTTTATAGATTTATGTATTATGTGGATAAGTACTGTAGGTGTAAGTATATTCTTAGTTATTTTATATTATATAATATACCTTGATATCAACGATACGTCCATTTGAACGATTTTTAGGCATTTCATAGGGTTTATATTTATCGGAGAGGTTTAACGACATAATATTGAGACTTCAATATCAACCCTAGATTCGTTTTGTATGGGAGCGCTTAAAGTAGGCATATAATATGATTATTTTCTTCAGTCAAAAATACATACGTTAATAAAATAAAATATAGCATGAATGTTGATAGCGGTAGATTTTTAGTATTGTACTCGTATAAATTTTGATTTAGATTATACAGCCCATATAATACATACGTTGGATCAATAAAATATGTTACAATTCGGATGACTGCAATTTCGAGCCGGGTGTAATAAAATTATTGTAATTTATTTTAACGCAAAATGCTGGTATTATTATGATGATTTTCACTTTTTTCTCTAGGTCTGTCAGACGATTAGATGAAATCTACGCGTTGCAGTAATTTGTACACAATTTTTATTTATTTATTTATTTATTTAATCATGCAACAAACAGCTTATAGTATATGTACAATAAAATATAAATACAAAATAATATTAATATCACACAATACACTACAGCCAAAATAGTTGCAAACGAACAACAGATCAAAATAAGAAAGGAACTTAGGAGTTAGGACTGGAAAGGAACTTAATCAAAGATAATTTAAAGGAGGGGAAAGAATAGAGAAAAGGATCAATATGTGCCGGGATTTCGTTAAATGACGAGCAGGATCTATAAATGAAGGAGTTAAGTGAATAATTTGTGTAACAAAGATTATTATAATATAAATATACAGTTTAGCAATTTCGCGTCGCGATTGATTCGCACAGATTTTCCACGAGTGAATTTTCTCCGATTTAAGTGGGTAAAATTTCATATGCACGTGGTTCTCAACATGTGAGGGGGGCACTAATCACGTTATGAGGGGACGTGTTTGTACTTGTATGTGTACACGTATTGTGACGGATTTGAGCACATTTTAACACACGTACGAGTATGTGTGTCAATGTAAATATTTAAGAGTTCAGAATCCGATTTATGAACGACCGTGAAAACGGACGCGAAGAAAAACCACCGAATTTTCCGGCTTAAGGCGCTCACACACCCTAGCGAAATCGTTCCGTCAAACTTTCGCCTGTATCGTCGTCCCATTCGCACCGATATAATTCGCATTGGTGCGAATCAACGACGATAGAGCGCGAAAGTTTGACGGAGCGATTTCGCTAAGGTGTGTGAGCGCCTTAACGATTACTTACTAGCACGCGAACGCTGTCATCCAATGTGTGTTCTGATGAAAGAGTGAACTTGCCACATTTTAAAGATGTCTTAATTGAGTGGTGATATTTTTATGGGGAATTTATTGACATGAGCTGAAGCTTAAAAGAATAAGGTCAAACACGGTAGCAAAGTTGTTAAATAAATTTGATTACTGACACAAAATATGCTGTGTTGGTATTTTACACTTTTTTTTTAAATACATTGTGTATGTATTGTAAACCTTCAACTTTGGGTGATTCTTGATTCCTTTCACTGCATAGACTACTTATCGGTTTTTTGCTAATTTTTTTTCGCAAAAAAACATGTACTTCGTATTCTTGTAGGACACAAAAATTTAGTATAATTTAGTTTTTAGATACATTACCTAAAAAAAATGCGTCACGGGTTAAAGTTTAATTTTATTACTCTGGAATTATTATTGTACTGCTTGAAAACGTCTTTGATGTAATGTTTTTCATACATCACAATGTACTGAATAAAATCAACATGAATTTCACGTCAAAATAAAATCTCCAGTGATCTTCAGTGACGGGTCAAAGTTCAGTTTGTTTATTCTCGAATGATACATATCACTGCTTTATATATAAAACGTCTTTGATCTAATGTTTTTCATGTATGAATGAATAAAATCATCATGAATTTCACATCAAAACAAAATATTCAGTGATTTACACTATTTGAAAACCCCTGTCTGTCTGTACACAGATTTTCACAATAGAAAGACTTAAAAATACACGAGTTGGCTACCCGATATTGCGATTTTAAGCTATGCATATTCATTTGGTTGACGTTTATACGACTAAGCTCCTTACTCTGCCGTTTCTGGAGTATGTCAACGAGCTCATTCCCGGTGAAACTGTTGTGCTCGTCAGTGCTAAGTCAATTTTTACATTATGTATTTATTATACACAGGTATCAGCACGCGAGCTCGGTACTGAATGTTGCACAACTGTTATCACATCCGATATTTTTGAGTGGCTGTTGAGGAATTCAGGGCAGCGCAAGGCCGAACTAGTGAGAGTTGCAGCGCCGCGCCCGCGAACAGCGAAACCAACATCGCGTATAGCGAAACCATCGAAACTAAAACAAAATGTGAAAAAAGTATAAAGAAAAATAGACACAGACATACCCCGTAAGCAGACCCGGATACGTGATACTCACGTTAGCCAAAATTCGGCGTTTTAAAAGTGGTAACGTGAGAAATCTGGTGAAATGGTCTCTGATTTTTTGTTGTGTTATAGTGTGCGCATTTCACGGTCTTGCCGCACAATTGTGTCCCAAGTCTGTTGCGAATGGCCGCGGATATGTTTCATAACGACCTGATGTAATTAAGTCGGCTCTGGACTGTCTGTCTGTCGGACCGATTACCAGAAATTACACTCGTGTAAATTCGCCAGAGTGTTGGTTGTGTAAAGAAAGGCTTGTGGTCGCACCGCGCTCTGCTAAACAAATTTCAATAATCCTTTTCATCAATGGATCACTCTATTGAAAATTAAACTCAAAGTTTAGCTCATAAATAATTTACGCTGCGGACTTTGAGTGTATTTTATTAAGATATCGTTTTGTTTGGAATCATAGATTACTTTGAGATGAAAGATTACGACTGAAACAATATACGAAGATTTTCAAGAATGATATTTAACGTTCTATAACAGGAGTGGGTAGCTTATGGAATAAATTTTACATTAAAATATGGAAATTCATGACTTTTCTGTAAAATATTTTGAATAAAAGGATTTACTTCACCAAAATACTAATTTCTTATCATAATATATGTACATAGATATAAATTGGTTAAAATCATGTATTTGATATCATATGTTGCAATAGTTTAAGCTTTCCAAAATAAATTTTGTTGATCTGTTTTTATTTTGTTAGGGGGAAAGTTAACCAACAGGTTTACAGAACACAAGGATCCAAACCTAATAACGAGTTAACACAGGAATACACCCGTCCTTCGATTTACGCGGTTTTACAAAATGGACAATTTTTACTTTATCCTAATCGGACCTAAATTCGACCTCGAGATTTTGACTGATTTGTATCAGGTATCATCCCCTGATCACGTTTTCATGATTTCTAAAAAATGTCTGTATGTCTGTATGTCTGTGTACTTATGTGTGTGTGTGTCTGTATGCGTGTTTTCTCCGAAACTGTCAAGTCTATCAAGCTGAAATATCATATCTATTATTTTCACGTAAGCTGTAAGAGCCATAACGAATTTGGTCAACATCAGTGAACCGGAAGTAGGGTTTTTTTCTTGTAGAAAATTCTAAAATTCTTTTACCACAGAATATTTCCGAAACGGCTCCGGGAATTTTATCCAAATTTCATATCTATAGTTTTCACGTTAGCCATAAGACATGCTGTGATTTTGGTCAACATCTGACTACCGGAAATGGCAGTTTACTCTTGAACGATTTTTTGTTTTTTATTTTTTTCGACCTTTTAAATATGTAGTATCGTCACAATATTGTAATGTTGTAATTTTGAGAAAAATTGCTATTTAAAAAAAAATAAATCATTAAAATTAGTCAACCGGAAGTAAGTTTTTTTTTTTGTCGAAAAGTTTACCGCAGAATATTTCCGAATCTGCTCCATCGATCAAGTTGAAATTTCATATCTATAGTTTTCACGTTAGCCGTAAGACATGCTGTGATTTTGGTCAACATCTGACTACCGGAAATGGCAGTTACTCTTGAACGATTTTTTGTTTTTTATTTTTTTCGACCTTTAAAATATGTACTATCGTCACAATATTATAATTTTGTACTCCTGAGTAAAATTGCTAGTTACGAAAAAATAAATCATTAAAATCATTCAACCGGAAGTAGGGTTTTTTTTTTGTCGAAAATTTTACCACAGAATATTTCAGAAACTGCCTTATTGATCAAGTCGAAAATTTATATTTATAATTATCATATAAAATTTAAGAGTTGATAAGGTTTTGATTAAAATCCGCCGACCGGAAGTGGTAGTTTTTCTTATTTGAATATATGCCGAAGATCGTATTTTATATACGCGCGCGCACTCAACACAGTAAGTTCATGATATGTACATACATATGTATGTATTTTGATTGGTGTGGTGGTGGTGTATGCGTTTTATTTACTTACGTACTTAAAAAATTAATTTCGTTACTCTTTGTATTCCTCAAATATATGGATAAAGTCATGGGTTGGCTACACCCGAATTTTTTTAAATTTATCCGTGCGTCTCGCGCGGTTCGTGTGACGAATAGAGGTCAGCTGGGGATTTTACTTCGATAATTCAATCATTAGAATATTAGATCAAGGTATCATCTCAACATTTAAAGGATATTATATCAAACATACTTTTCAAGATATTTTGACGAAGGTTGATGAAGATGAATCTATTACAATTCCAGAAATTTGGAAAAATTTTACAATTTTAAATTATCTGCAGCATGTAAGGATTTAACAAAAACATCTTTTTTTTTTACGCAGTTTTTCCTGGAACATATCTACCGCGTAAAACGAGGGATGGGTGTAATGGATTGTACTGGATTTTTGGTGTAACCCTCTTACCAAGTTAGACAACTTGGCAAATTCTAACAGGAGGTGGTCGATTTGGACTTATGTACATACATAGTAATGTCCATATCTTGCCAATGACGATAATTAAGGTCGATAAAATCATTCAACATGCGAGGATTGAATCACAGACCATCGATCAAAGGACTAACGCTCTAAACACTGAGCTGCCTGGCTGTAAAATCTGTCTGACTAATATACTTCCCAAACTTTTTAGTATCGCGACCCACCTTTTATAACTACAAACTTTCGCGACTCACTTAGTTTTAATGGACACGAGGGGGAGGGGTATTTATATAAATTTATTTTTATACTGTTTTTACATACATACATATGTATACTTATCAATATATCCAGAGTATTATTTATTTTTATATAATTTAACTAACGAAAACAAGCAGCTGGGATAAAATTCACATTTCAAAAACTTTTCGCGACCCACCAAAGATCAACTCGCGACCCACAGTTTGGGAACTGTATTATGTCGACTGTATGGAAACGTTTCGCGACTCGCGAAATGTCTGCATGGCTGGGTAGCCGCGAAACGCTTGCATACAGTCACGGCACGTACACACACAGTCACTCACGGCACGGCTAGCGTGAAGCGCTCGCATTTTCCAACTGCCTACTACATTTTTGCTGCATATGTACATACATAAATTATAACCACCCGAAAATTATATATGTATGTACATAGTATTTGTATTATAAAATCAATTCATATTTAATGAAAACGACTGGATTTATTCCTATTGAATACTTTGAATGGCTCTTTTTGACATTGCATCCAGTATGACGGCAGCCATTCCTGTTTAATAATACATATAGAGAAAATTTTCAATTATTCACCAATTTGAAGCTTCGAGAGGTCAAAGCTGCATCGTAGTATATTGAACATCGATAAATAATTTGTCAGTCGATTCTGTCTCAATGTGGAATACGAATGAGCCCTAAACACCCGCAGCACGTCAGAGGGGAGGTAGAGGGAGAAATGGCAGATAAGCAGAGCCCGTATGGAGAACCAAGAAGCAACAGTTGATGACAGTCAACTGGTTGGTAGACAGGTCGTCGGCATCATCGAAACCGTAGTCGTTATTGCGCAATCAGCAGGAGGGCGCAACGACCGTTGAACTATAAGCAATCGGATGACAATGACTTTCGTTGGCCTCATTGTTGACCCTAAAAACTCAAAACTTCTGCCATTGTTTGCTCTTTGCCATCGCTTGTAGCCAACACTCCACAAATTTTCTATCAACTTTGCCCAAAAGAAGTTCACACCGTTCACATTAGTTTATTTGTCAATTGAGTGGGGACTAAAAAAAGTCGATTGGAATTTAAAATACCTAGGTATAGTGGCAATGAGTATGCAGTCTCGGGATAAACAAAGGCAACAAGTGTTAAAATTGATTTCAATCTTTTTTGTGGTTTTGTGGAAGAACGGGGACTTACTTTGTGTATGGTATGAACTCCGTATTTACAGTTTCGATGTTATTGTTTAGGATTGGTAAGACTTTGATGTACTATGTAAATCAATCATCTGACAATCGGAAGTGGCTCTCTGTGCTTGCGGTTTTTCCTTTTATATCTGCGGTTGACTTGTAAAAAAATTGAGCGTAACGAGCGGAAAAAAATAAAAATTTAATTTTTACTCTGCGCGTTTGAGTTAGCTTACTTTTCTTTATAAATTAAACAATTTTATTCCCAGGGTTATTCTCTAACAAATGCTGTACGTTTCATTTTTTTTTTCGCTAATAAATTTCGCATCTATGTATGTATGTACATTTGCTTTTATTTCACTATCGAATTTTAAATTATGATTGTAGAGATTGCTTTAATAATAAGTTGCATTGTAAATGAATCGATACGTCGCGTCATTTTATTAATCGAAGATAAAAATTCGATAATATTATTTGAGACATTTCGTTCGACCCACGCAATATGTATAATATAATGCGATCTTTAAAATCTGCACAACTTGTACGCGCAGTGTGTTGAAATATTGAGATTAGTTATTGAAATGTCAATAAGACTAGTGAAAGTCACAGGCAGTGGCGAATTATACTGGGGGGCAATTATTACATCAATACCTGCACGATTTAAATGGATATTAATAGTTTTCGGATGGCTTTAATACGCATGTTTATCTTTCATCCGAAATTTTATCACGAATCGTAATAATTACACTGTTTTATAAATATTTGATCAATTTTAGAAAGGAATTCTTAAAGTGTGCTTTAGTTTTTTAGCACTTGACCTTAAAATACAAGCATACCTCTCTTAATTTTGAATTTGTGTGTAACTGAGCAACCGGGTCATCTCTTCTCAACTCAATGTTAACCTTTACAGATTGTTTATTGTTTTAAATCTGTTTCTTTATGCAGTCACAGCGATAAATACATATTTTACAAGATTTTGCATATCAACAACAACTGCTCGATGTATCTGCAGTATGAAATTAGCATCACGTTTTTTACTTACTACACTCGAACTTTTGACCTTAAATAAATATATATTATCTGTAATATGTAATAGGTTTAAAAAAAATAGAAATATAGAAGGTTAAATAAAAATTATCCAATAATTCAGTATAACGAAAATTGCCACAACAATGGAAATTCGGTCAATGAAAATTTCGCCATGACAGTATTTACGCCCACCAGATTGAACTATTGATAAATTGAATTCAAATGTAATAAACATATTCATGAATATTCCAATACAACATTACTACGTATGTACATACATATGCATCATAGCATTTCATATTTACCTCTACTAACTTCTATTACGTTGACAATGCACTGGTGTTAGTTATTATAGAAAATATATTATAATATTTTCAAAAACGTGTATAGCTGACATTGTTGGATTATCAGAAAGTACACAAGAGGCAAAATTAAATTGTGATTATTTCAGTCGATTCGGTAAAAGTGTATGCGATGTTACGAAATTGAACATTCAGCATCGGCTCCATTAAGTTATCATACTTAATCTACGCGTGGGTCGTTTTGAGAGAATATAACAAACTTTTGAAGCAAGAAGTTGAACATAACCTTGTTCATATCGAATACGTTTGAAATTAGCGTCAAATTGCCACGAAAATATTTCGAACAATTTATTAAAGTAAATGGTAAACAAAGTAAATACACTGAAATTCCACCAAATTAGTTATTAAGCTATGATTGGGATCGAATCCGAATGTTGTATGCAACATATAAAACAATTATGCAATTACAATCCGAAGTGAGCCGATTAGTGCGACAAGTCGTGTGTTAATCGGTTATGTCAATTATGCAAGGAATTATTCAAATATGCGTCTATATGTTATTTTTAGATACGAATTTTACATATATACATACTTTTATGTGTAAAAAATCACTAGATTTACATTATAACTCACCTCGATTTATTTTTTCGTTCAATATTTAACGAATAAATCACTCGCAGACTTAATTTATTTCCTATATTAACGACGAATACTTTAAGTGCGTTTACATTTTATATTCAACGCGTATTTAATGCTGTATTATAATATATCCAAGAAAGGAGAAAGGAAGACGAGCACGTCAGTGATGCAAAATATTCCAAGGCAAACGAGATACACATATGTATAAGCCAATCAAGTGTAACAAGAGACCCGGACTCCATCCAATTTGCGATTGTTTGTATCTGGCGGTCTATAAAATATTCAGAATTGTCGATTAACTATCCACTTTATTAAAATGGTGTTTTAACGAGTGGCGCACTATCTTAAAGAGTGCTTTTTAATTTGCATACACTTACACGTTGAAAGGTTCCTTTTATGAACATGAAACTGAAAATGCACGATATACCCAATTTTTTGTTGAATTTGGTTATACATACATATGTATGTACATATGCGACATTGTAGATTTATAATATATAACTATATGTACATATATGGATCTAACATTTTACTTAAACTTTAGGTTCAGGATGTGTGGATAATATTATTTTGTGTTATTTTGTAACATTACATTTAATTAGTCCAGATATCCAGAAATACGGTTCGAGATGCGAGCGCCGTACATCTTTGTCGGTTGTGCAAGTTTGTAGCTCTTCTCTAAACGCAAAACAACTGGAATATTAGCGCTAGTTGCACAACTCAAAACAGGTATTCGCTCAAATTTATTGAGGCACGAATACCACTCTTGATTTCACTTGACGAAGATGCTGTTACCGTTTCATCAACGGCACCGTGCAATATCGCTCCACGAACGTCGGTCTGTCTTTATGGCTTTTCTTCGCCGCTTTAAAATGTTTTTAAATTATAAAATTTACTATCAAAAGTTTGCTACAACGTTAGAAATTAAATTTTACTGAATGTTTTCGTATTGTGTCTAAAATTTGAGTATATTTGTAGCGATTTGATATGCTTGGGTAACGCTTCGGTCCATTGCGGAGCGAGTTTATGTACTGTCGCGAGCAGGAGTCGTGACTCGAACCAAGGACGACCAGGATGTAGGGCAGACACCACACCAACAGGATGTACTCTCTGTGGTACTTGTATAACAATTGCAGCATTTCAGATAAGACATATATGAAAACCTGAAATCGGCGATACGCATAATTCAATAAAATCGTAAATTCATTCAATTTTTTGGCCAACTTTTTGATTAAAAAGTTGATAAAATTGTATGTAATCTATGTTTGTACTATGTATGTAGTAAAGTCTTGCGCAATTTTGTATACTATTGTAAGATAGACTATTTATTCCAATGGTAATCGAATACGAACATAAGTGTTGACGCGATAGCGACAATTGTATTGATAAAATGATAATAAATAAAACGGAAAAAAAATGATAAAAAGTTTAACGATTTATCTAGTCCTTGACCTATAATTTATTATTAAAAAAATATTTGCCAGATAAAACCAGTTTATCGACGCATTTGAAGATCACCAATCTACCAAACGAGCATTTCTTTGTTCGATTCGGCGATTTAAAATAATATACATAATTTGAATCGCTATAGCTTTAAGTAACTAGTTTCAAAGGTCGTATATTTGCAACAACCGAGGAAATTATAACTATAATTCCAAAAGAAGCCTATTAAGAATGTTTTAAGAAGCTGCTAAAGTATTTGATACATTGTCAAGGAAATTACCTTGGAGGCATTCTATCCCAACAGTCTAGTTGGTCAGCTTCATTGTAATTGAAATCTCAATTTAGTCTAACAAAAATGCATTGGATATTTAATATCATTTTAAGACTCTTTGTATGCACAATGAATGCGACAAAACTGCAAGGATGCGTGGTGATGTTTCGGGGTATATTATTGGAAGCTTACAAATCGACGATAATTGCTTGTTAGATATTTAAAAGCAGCATAAATGTAATTTGAATAATTCATAAATATTTTAAGCATTCTCGCTAATTTTGTCCACGGTCTACCGTTGCTCTTTCCATACGTATAAATATTTATGACATTTTGATTTTTTTTGTGCAAAAACCCGTAATACAAAAACATTTTGTCGTATGAACAATTTTCAAAAAAAATTTAATACTGATTCGCTAATGTATACATAGATTCTATTTTATATTATAAATATTTAATAAAATAAATTATTTATATATTTACTATATTATAATCACGTGTCAGATTATTTATGTCCAATATTTTACATATTTTTAATTTATAAATATTTGATAAGTTTGGTTAGTATTACAATATTGAGGCCTTGATTTATAAGATTTGAGAGCAGGAATCACTTATTGTGGTAATCAATCACAATTTCAAAGTCATCTTGCATATTATACTAATTAAACACCTTAAGTGTGAAGAGCGGAAGCATAACATATGTACATAAGATGCAATTAGAGATATATGTACACACATCTATGTATAATCTCTATCACGAGAATTGACAGGTAAATTTTCCTTGTTTACAGAAGCAAACTACATGTTGATTATTAAGGTAATGATTTAATGTTCTTGATTGTTCGTTCGAGTAAAAATACACAGAAAAGGTATGTATGTATTTTTTATTCTTTGTTCTCAATAATATCCATATTTTATTTGATATGAAACGGAAACCGTACGCAGTAGGTTATATTGTATGCAAGATGAAATCCTCGTTAGTCTGACTGCATACATTAATGGTCTCGTTATATTGCATTACCGTATTTGACGTACGCTCTACAACGACAAGCAAAATTACTTTTCCTTTCTCTGTGGCAGCGTGATAAAAACCTCTTATATATTCGCCGGTTACCTTGTCAATGTCGACCGGTTTTTTATATTATATTTTGTGTGTGTGTCCGTTCTTTGAATAAACAACATTCAATTCGGTGCAACACATTCTATCTTTTTCTCTAATGCCGAGTGGATAAAAAAAAAAACTCAAAGTATCGCTCTAGAATTAGGCGACGTCTTCAATGAACCGAAAATTTGATATCGATAAACTTGCCCAGGCGGAAAATTTTCAAAACCCACATCCGTCTACTGGGCGTGAAACACAAATCATTTTCTCGTTATGTCGATTCACTAATAGCATTGAATACAACTTGCATAAAATAGCTAACGTGTAATTTAGACACGGTGTTGACTATGGATAAGCACTTTAAACAATTTTCAGGAAAACTCGTTGTCGTCATCGTGTGCGGCAAAGCACGTGAGTTCAAAAAGTTTCGAGTATAGCCGCTTTCTGGATTTTTCGTTTTAATTTTCGTGCATTATGAGAAGAGTGATATAATTTTTGACGTGTTCGCATTCGTGCATTACGTATACTGTGAACCGATTTCGCCTACTCGTACATATCGACCCACGATCAGATCGGCAAGTGGGTAGTTGTTTAGAAGAAGAAGAGCAAGTTGAGTGTAAAAGTGGAATTGCCAGTTTGTTTGTTGGACGAGGACGATAAAGTGGAGAGGCAATAAAACAACTATCCTGTTTAGTTTGTGGCGACATTTGTCTTACAACAAAATGCGTCCACGTAATGATGACGAAGGATTAAGTGGCTCAGTACACGGCCCTGTCACTATAATAATAATCTACGTTCGTCAAAAACAACAAGCACTCAACTGGTATACAATTGTAGTCGTTTGTCTGATAGTAGGTACCTCTCGTGCATATGTATGTATGAGCATATTCAATTTTGAAGTTATATTTTAGTCATCTTTGATGCAGTTAGGGTTGATAACGAACCAATGCACGCTAAATGTTGAAATCGATGAACACGATACGTATTAGTCGTGAGATTACACTTAAATTTATTAATCCGGTTTTGATAATGCGATCGTTTAGTGTAAACTTGCCAGTTTTCGCAATGAATACCAGATTCACTTCTCCAATTAGCCAGCGATCTCAATCGGAGACTCGTGGAGTTCGGATTGCGACTTTACGACACCAATATTCGTAGATGTGGAGAGCTTCGAACCAAACGTTTTACTCTCTTTAAACACGTTAGAAACTTGCGATGAATTTCTTTAATGCGTATAGATGATGTTTAAATACGGAAATGTTCTTTATCAAAGTCCAATCATTTTTTTATACAACGAGTTCTCCCATTATGCTCATCGGACAGTGAGTGTGTCCCAAATTCAAATTCAAACGACAGGGAAAATGGAAATTCGACATAGGCACTTAGCACTTTCTCTTGATGAGCCGAAGACACCGCAACGCTAAAATATAAATATGTGGGTCACTTTGAGGTCCAAGAATGGGAGCGCAGAGGCACCGGCGCCCGCCCATCTCTTGGCCAACGACTGCACAACACTTGGGAAAACGCCATTGTGAGAGGCAACGCTCACACGGGAAACCAGACACGGTGGAAACCACCGGAAAATTCCACTGTGATACATTTTAAATAGTGTAATTGACCAACAAAGTCCATTATCGGCAAAGACTAAGATTGGGCACATTCGAAACAGTCTTTGAAATTTCGTGCATTTTTATAGAATAGCTCGAAAATTTTATGATGGAGCCATACGCACTGCAAATATGGAATAAAATAAACAAAATGTTATACGCCAAAAACAATATCTGTATTATTGCTACCCACAGTGAAATGGTTTTTGATATGCTCAGGTTGCTCAATTTCCGAAGTCGGGATCAACTGGTGATTGAAGACGTTCAAGCGAGCATCCAATTTATGGGCAGAAGCTTTGGTTTAGGTAATGGAACATGTCATAGAATGAAGATTTTGCCAACCTGGTAAGGAAAACCATTTGTTACGATTTTTAAAAATAAGTATATCATCATCATTTTCAGCCGTTCATCATTCATTGCTGGATGAAGGCCTCTCCAATCATCTACCATTCTTGTCCTTCTTGAGCAATCTGCATTCATTTGACTGTACACATTCTTCTTAATTCGTCAGCCCATCGTCCGTTTGGTCTTTCTTGCTTTCTTGCACATTCAAGTACTTCTCAAGCCATCCACTATACTCCATATATGAACATACATATATCCCACTGTCACTTCAGCATTTTTACACGTTCCGCTATATCCGCCACTTTGGTCACGATTCTCACCCATGTATTCTTCTTTCGATCTTTTTTTGGTATTTTAATCATAGGTACATTTTTACATGCACTGGATCTTGAGTAGCATTCTTGAGCTCAGCATCCACGCTTTACATATGTGTGTCATAACTGGCAATACACATTGGTCAAAAGCCTACTTCTTTAAGCACATATACCTATGTAAGTACATATGTACCTATATATAAACTACTTATATACATACATACATATACATATGTACATTTCAATTTACAGTCAAATTTTTCTCTCATCGTTTTGAAAGTTACAAAGGAAACAAATGGGTTCTTAGAAGTTTCTGATGTATAAGATGATTTGGCAGACCTTGTAGTATGAGAATGAGAAAATCGAGTTTCAATAAAACAAAATTTATTTAAATATTTTCAAAATTATTGTCTGTATATTGGTAAGTTTTGGAATTGCATATTTTATCCCACCCGTTGATCTTAGCTGTTTGAGTGAAGTGTCACTTTTACTATGTCTGCCAAGTAAAGTTGGTCTCCCTGCATAAATAATAATAATAAAATTTACACTACAAATACGTATTCAGTACAGAGAAAAATATCAGTCAAGAGTGTATACATACATATGTACATACATATGTAGGCAATGTAAGAAATGCTCGTAACGGTGAATCCACTGCTTTTTATAGAGCACAACGCTTTCAATAGCACTTTAGTATGTAATTATTTTATTTTTTCACAAGTATGTAGATGCACGAGCTGAAGACGGAGATGATTCGCATTTTTCAGCATGGAGCAGACAGTGCACAAGTTTAGCTTAGTCACCTGGGGCAACCGTTCTAAGATTACGATTGTGGCGTTTTGGCTACTGTTGCCGCTTGGCCGCTCACTCGCTACTATTTCTGGCTGATGCAATTTGAAGATGTGCCAGTTTGCGGACTTGAACTCTAAAACAGAAGTTTAACCACGTGATAAGCAGCTAGGCCATACGCGACAAACTCGCTCTTCCGCTGGATAAAAATACATACGAAACCGCAATAATCACACGTTTTCAACTAACAACTTCGATTGTGACAACACAACGTCTCGTATGTTCAAATTAAATGTGGTTACCCTCTCACTTACTTCTTCGAACACATGGACGCCAACGCCTATGAATATGCATGTATTTAGCTCGTA
This sequence comes from Parapsyche elsis, assembly GCA_022651745.1. Lineage (NCBI taxonomy): Eukaryota > Metazoa > Arthropoda > Insecta > Trichoptera > Hydropsychidae > Parapsyche > Parapsyche elsis. The sequence goes on from JAGVSN010000006.1 coordinate 2,314,171, forward strand.
TAAGTCAAAGTTTAAATTAACTGATTATTTTCGATTTTGAAGTTGTAGCATGCAAAAAAAAAAATAACATCAAAACTCGAAATGTTTGTTCAAATAACTTTGCTATTTAACTGTATACTAATTCGTGATAATAAAACGATTCATACACAGCTCTTAATCTGATTATACTTTAGTATCAATTTACACGATTACGTACAAATTCAAATTTTGTTTCATTTGCACATTTTATATGACCTTTCAAACAATTTACAATAAATTGTTAAATTTAATATTTACATAATAAATCGGCTTTTATCGTTTCGTTGCCATGTTGATTCGATTATGTATAGCGATAGTATTTATGTATAATTTTTAATGTTACAATTTCATATAGCATTCAATTTTGTTTGTAGCATGAAAGAATTTCATAATTTTGTTTTTGCGAACTGTTTATCTGTTATCAATTAATAGCTGTGTGTTTTTCGGTTATAATTATCGTTAATATGTACACCTTTACAGCATTGTAATGAGTATCTCATTTTTCAATTAAGATTTATGTTAAAATGGGTGTTTAATGTATTGGTGAATTATTGTCAACAACGATATTAATTGCCGTTAATGACGACCTTTGAATATCAAAGAAAGTTGTGAATATTTAATGTTGCAAAATACCAATTATTACGTTATACATATATATGTATGTATGTATATATGAATAGGTAAATGGCTTTTATAATGAACATTGTCTGTGATATTGTAATCATGTGTGTGTATAAAAAAGTGTACACAAAGGGGGAAAATGGGTTAAATTATAATAAAAAACTGTAATAATTCATCACGATTTTTTTAAATTTTATTATCACCTTTTTTTTCTATGCCTATGCATATGCATTCGGCATTTTACAATTTTCAACGTTATAACGAACGCTAACTGATGATGGGCAAGTTTAAAAACTATAATATAGTATCATATATAGTAATAATAAGAATAATTATAATGATAATGACAGTAATAATAATAATAATAATAATGATACTTTTAATAATAATAATAATAATAATAATAATCATAATAAGATATTGATTTCTGTTTGATTGGATGGCCCATTTACACATAGTAATAATGCAATTTTTTTTATACATAATTTTTCCCTCAAAAGGACTTAATTTTTATCCACAAATCTGATTTATTTTATCATAATAATCACCTTAAAATATACATACATTTTTATGTTTTATTTAAACTTTAGTTTTTTTTCGATTAATCACTTAATTTCGTGTTTTTTTTTAATAACAATTAGTGTCAGAGGCCGGGGAATGATTGAATTATCAATTATGTTAGAATAATGTTTTTATAAGTAGAACTCAGTTTTCTAGAGGCTTCTACATGGTAACTGGTATCAGATCTGAAAAGCGTTGAAAAACACATATTCGTCACACAAAGCCAAAAAACGAAATAACAATTCTTATAATAATAATTCTGACAGTAGAACTTTTTTGAGTCCAAATATACACAAACATTTATTATAATATTTATATCGCCTCTGGAAAACTAGACTGGATAATATTAAATTTACGTATACGAACATTTGCTACAATATACTGCACACATGACAAGAAAAACGTTAACCGATTCGGTGACTTTTATATATGTATGTATGTATATTATAAAAATATAAACATCTTTAAAAAGTATAAGTGTCGATAAATAATTATGTATACATGTATTTTTTATGGTAACTATGTGTGGAAAAAAATATGTAAATAAAATAATAAATAAATTTAGGCCCTGCATTTGTGAACAAATAATATTCATTGTATATGAAAAATTTGGCAAAACAGAGCATATCTATTGTTGACACTATTGTAAGGATACGAATGCTATGTATGTATGTAATTTTATTCGTCAAATGCACGAGAATGGGTGCATTCACCTCTAACTCTTACGACTTTATAGAATACACTATTTGTTCCGTCAATCAAGACTGATGGATACATGAATAGGAAGAAAATGCGTATAATTAATTATTTCGAGTTTAATAAAATCCAAACGAAAAAGCTATTTTGCACATAGTTTGATATACATATAAATTTATAAACATTTGTAGAAAAATACATTCATAAAAAAATTATTCAACATTATATGAAGACTGAAAGGCACACCAACTTAAAAAAGAAAAACCAACATCAGTGTACGTTCTGTTTCAAAAAAAATATATATATGTAAATTGACTGTACACTTTGCCATAATATATACATAACTTGTCCCTAGCCTCTGTGTATTTTTTTATAAGTACTTTTGTATTTTTATTACATTGTAAGTACACCACGAGATAATAATTCGCATGCAAATTTTACTTAGGATAAAAGTTATGAACCACCCTAAGCTAGACCCATCGTTTCTGTTCACACAACGATGTGTCAGACACACGAGACGACAGCGACAATAGTAAAACAGCATTTTCTTAAATACTATGAATATATAAAATCACATTTTCGAAGGGACATAGTGACTAACCGTTACCCACCGATATCGCGTTGCAATAATAATTTATTAGAATAAATGAACACAAATAAACATAAACATGCTTCGTAAATAAACAAGCATAAAAATAGAAATAGAAGTGTACTTTGTGTGATGAATATTTGACAGTTTGTGATATAAAGTCTAAAAAACACAGTAACACATTTTAAATACTGAAACGTGTGAACGAAGATTTAGCGGATCAACGCATTTGCATCCAAGAGCGCATTGTACGATCGAAACAATTCATACTTTAAAATTTTAGTAAAACGTTTTAACTATGCGTAGAAATAGGTGCATCTCGTTTGCTCTTATAACTCACAGTTAACGGTTGTCTGCTAGCCGGAGAAAGACACAACCCGCAAAAATGATCATAAACCACACCTATGCCTATGTATGTAATGAAAACAATTTTTTTTTCTTATATGATTGTCAATTTAGCAGTGTGCGTATTTTCACAATAGCTCAAGACTATTTGTTATTTTAATAACTAGATAGAAATTGTAAAATACGAACAGTGTGCTATGTACATATGTACATACATACATATTATATATCGAGGGGCAAAAATACAAGATAGAATGAAAATTATAATGAATATTGAAAACGCGATGAATAGGTGGGTTAGCCGGTCAGTTTTTCATTATATATTGTTTAATAATTAATTACATTATCCAACTATTTTAATCTATGGGGACTATCGGATCTACGTAATTAAGGGCAGGCCGAAAAGTTATTTATATTATTACTTTGTATAAAATTTTATATTTTTGACTAAAATCAATACGCGCCAAAAATTATAAAGAAAAACTAAACAAAAATTGAGCGACTCTTAATACTTTGGAATGCAGATGAACTTTTAGGCCTCTTTTTTCATTCACAATAAATTCAATCAGTTAATAATGTATAGAAATAACATTTATTTAAAAAATGATCAATCTTTTTTTTACAAATATAATATTTTTTTTAAATCTTCATAAAGATGTATAAACTTTTCAAATCGATAATATGTTTTGCGATGTATAATCAACAATCAGTCACCGTGCAAATTATATCTGCCCAAGTTTTTAATTCAACATCTTAATGGTTAAATTCTCTAGTAAAAGGTACTTAACTTGTTATAATTTAACGAGTACATTCATTATGTTGTTTTCTTGCACATACGACTACCATACGACTATTATAATATATAGAGAGAGATTGAAAAATCGAAAATTAAAACTGAAGATATGTCACAGAGTGAGTCGTTACGTTGTACGGGGTACCCGCTGGGGTACCGGGTGTCCCAGCCGCCCACTAACATCCACCCTGGATATATTATATATGGCACTAACGGGAGCAGACGCAACACCATATACAAATCCCACCAGTGTAAACGAGCTTTTGAACTTTTAAGCGTCGCATAGAACTGGGAAATCTTACATAAATCCTCAATAGTCTCGTATAAAAAATACACAATAAAGGTAACACATTACCGGAAAGAAACATAACTTATCATCTATAATGACATTTTTTTTTTTTTTTTTTTTTTAGTAACTAAATCTAAATAATACATATTTTTCGTAGATCTTTTTTTTTTTTGGTAAAGATTTTTTTTTAGTAGGTACGTTTTTTAATATTTTTTTTGTTTTGTAAATATTTTTTTTTATCACTGAAATGCTTCAGCTCATTTTACAACCTTCTTATAAAGCATAGAGTAACAAAATACACATTATCAAATCACACAGCAACACGCAGCATTGTTTTCAGCTGAAGGCGGCGCAGCGAGTGTTAAAAAAAAAGCCCGGCCGCCGGCCCCGCGCTCGCCTCATATATACTTTTTGTTATATATTTTTTTGTTTCACAGCCTCTTATCCAAAAATAAATATACACACAAAATCTAAGACCGAAGGAGTGTTATGCTACGTGTATATATATATATATATATATATATAATATTTATATATATTATGTATATGTACATATATGTATATACATATATATAAGTATATATATATTATATAATCCCAGAAATTTCATTGTCACACGAGCGGAGATTACGGAATGGCTTTATAATGATGTGGTCGCCGGCTAGTAGGGGCGCGCGAGGTTGCGTGCCGGCGAACCTGATCACGTTGAACAGGTCATCCATGGTGCTGGGCACGAGCAAGGATAGCACGCTGGCATTATGGGCGCGTAATAGTACCCGTTGGCGTACAGTAATGCCGGTTGGGGCGCTGCGTTCAACAGCCGCTGCTGCTCGCGGTACAGCTCCCGGCAGGCCAACGATTCAATCAGGGATAACGTCTGCCGTCGCTCGTGACCCATCAAACACACGGTGGAGTCGCTCACAACACTCTGCAACAGCATCAGGAATTGGTACTTGAGGGCTTCCTCGTCGGGACCGGCGAAATGGTTCCACAGGTACCCCTCGAGCTTGGTGCGCTGCGTTTCAATATCGGGGAAGTCGATGAAGAACCGCGAGCACATGTAGCGTTCGAGCGTTTTTATGTAGTCGGGTCTAGCCGCGCGGTAGCCTTTGACCAGGAGGTTGCAGTACTTGAGCAGTCCTCCGCCGCGGATCTCTTCGGGGTGCCGCGTGCATATCAACTTCTTGTGCAAGTGGTAGAGGGCTTCTTGAAAATCGCCGTAGACTGATTCGCCAACGACGGTCGGGTAAAAGTTCTCGGTGATGAGCAGCTCGGAGCCGCATCCGCAGAACATGAACAGCGAATCGAGGACTATTTGGAAGGAGTCGACTGAGAATTCGAATTGGCGTCGCATCGTGTCGACGAACTTCAGCTCGACGTTCTTGTGTCCGCGAGAGTTGCCCAGGGAGATCAGGGACCAGCGGTCACCGTCGTTGTTCACCTTAACCATCTTGCTGACGTATGCCTCCTTGATGCCGCACGTGGATACGCGCTTGCGAGCCACCCCCTCGGGCAGGAGGTCGCACAGTGAACCCAGGACTGCACTCTTGACGCGGTCGTAATGTCGACCACTGGGGAACTCGACCGCGAATATGAGGTCAAGATCGTTGTAGGGTTGGCTCTCGGTTGCGAGCACGTGCGAGGCTGCACCCCCATTTAGCCGGATGTCTTTAACTCGCATCCCGGCGCCGCCGTCGGCGGGTGGAGCCTCCAGCTTGGCTCGCACCCTGGTGACAAGATCGCGCAGCCTCACATCCAAAGTGGGGAAATTTCCCCGTCCATGTATGCTGACCACTTCGTCCATCACGTCGCTGAGGCGGCGAACCTGCTCGTAGCTGAGCACGGCCAAACGCTGAGATGTAACAGCGTCGCCTACAACCTCGACGCCCTCCACCACGGACAGGCTCTCCATCCGAGACGGTAGAGACACCTCGGTCACGTTGTTCACCTGCAATAACAACAAAACAAATTTAATACATGAATTTGGTCATAGAAGAAAATAGCAATACAAAAACCAAGTACACGTACACCAAGTACACCAAGTACACGGAGGCAACAAGTGTCAACGAGTGGATTTGAACCGCGGGAATACCAACGAAATTCTGTCACCCGTCTGAACTCATGTTTGAAATATTGACTACGGTGCAACCCGGATCTATCGTTCTCGCATCCATCGTAGTCCCGCCCAAACACCGTTTAATTACACTGAGCAACAAAAAAACACGTTTTTGAGTTACCCGAACGGAGACCTAAAAATTATTATTAATTCTGACCCGCCAAATCCGAATATGAATATCATTTTTTTTTTTTTTGATTAGCTCCTGTTTATGAGATATGAGCGTTTAAAAAAAATGGTCAATTTTTATATTTTTTTTACTTTTGCGGTCTTTAACTCAAAATCCAGTATTGCTGTGGTCAAATTGTGGTGAGTGAGTATTGCGCAATCAATGATCAGATGTTTTTTCTATTGATTGTAATATTTCATTGCTTCAAAATGCCGATAATTATTTATCTAGCGAATTTTAAAAGTAAAAATTAATATAAAAAATTGACCATTTTTTTAAACGCTCATATCTCATAAACAAGAGCTAACTAACAAATTTAATTATCGTATTTGGATTCAGTGGGTCAAACTTAGTAAAGATTCACTAGTCACTTTTTTTGTTGCACAGTGTTATTATGGTCCCGTCACAAATTTGACCCCGATTAATCGGTTTTGTCGAAGATTTGTCATCCCGCTCACCCGAAAGTGCGATCCCATATATACAGCCTTGGCCAAAAGACTGAAGCACACACTTTTTACTTTATCCTAATCGGATAAAGTATTGTGTTTCAATTAAACAACTAAACAATTGCACTGTAGATTGCAATCTACACCAAAAGTGATGGAAGCAGGTGTGTATATAGTTGTGACTGACATTCCGAGAATAAAATGGAACAAATCCCTTTTTTTTGTTTACTTGAAATACTTTTTTTTTTACTTTTTGTACTTTCGCTGATTTTAGTGAGAGCGATCGTGGTGCGAAGTGCTGTGATTGTTCAGCGTTTTTATTTTGAGGGGCTCTTGAAAAACGATGAATCGGGGTTCCACTGTATTTACGAAATAGTTATTTATATTAAAAATAACATTACTATATATGTACATACATATATTAGCGTAAAATCTGGCCATCTACTTGGGTCGTTGTGGTCACACTGGCATTGCCAACATAACAAATAAATTGTTTAGTGGTGAGTTGGCCATAAGCTGTTATCTATCAAAGTCGGTTCGAGTCGACAACGCGATTTATGGTCATACATTAATTCAATCAACGGTACACTGCACTGTACAATTGTTCCACGTACTGTCAAACGGACCAGGGGCTGTACTTTTATTGTACAAATTAGTATATATAAACTATAATATAACACGAAAAAATGTAAAAGGGAATGTACCGTTCTGCCGGTGTCTAGTTTTTATATTCGATTGTACTAGTCTTTGTACGATGAAAGGCTAAAAATTAAAGAATAACATTTCTAAAAGATACCGACTGATGACGGAATTTGATTATTTTATCTCACCAATGTCTAATATTTTAATACGACATTTTATTCAATAAAATACATCATACCAATATATAAATTCAAATAAAATCAGTGATGGCATATCGCTGTCAATACACACAAATAAAAAAAAATATGTTGTTGGCCGTCTCCAGTGACCCACAGGTCAATTACAGTAAAACGATTGAAAGATGGACAAATATATTATATGTATATCGATATGTGAAAATAAATAAAATAATAAAAATGTACAATAACATCATAATCGATCCACTCATTTTGAAAGATCTTATTTTATTTATTGTATTATGTATCACAAAAATTGTCGTGCCGAGTCAATTGATTTTAAGTGCAATCATTCATATATATGTATATATGTATAAGTATAGACCTAATGCAATATGTTGACTTAATTTTGTTGAATAATCGTTTTGATGAATTATTACAGCTATATCTCAATGACACGTATGTATGTACATATGTATGTGTGTATCTTACATATAAGTGATAGAATTTACGATTTATGTCATAGTGACGAACTGTCGAACTCGCATCAGATTCATGAATCAACACTGGTGTGACAATGACAACTTAGATTTGCATTATTTATTATCCGACAAAAGGCGAGACGTTACACATCTATTTGAATGGTGCGGTTTTGGAATAATTACAAAGAGCGAAGTATGTATGCATATTGAAAATGAGGCGACTGTCTAATTGGTGCACATTAACACATTAACGTGTAGTCGAGTTACACAATGGTCAAAGATATGTATGTATATGTAGAGGTAGTCTGTAACTTTATACACAACAAACCACTTTCACTATAGTGGACGAAAAAATTACTAAGTCGCGCACTGCTAACACAAAAAATAACCCAGTCACCTTGAAATAGTTTTTTTTTTCCATATGATTTAAAGTCGGTAGCCAAATGCGTACCGCACAATGAATTGGAATAAATATTTCAAAGTATAAATAGATTTTTTCATATGAATTTGTAATAATTTATTTCAATAAAGAGTTTTCGCAAACATATACTGCTACGAATAAACGAAAAAGAGTTTCGGTTTTAAACAGCTTTGATAGTTAAAAAATACCTTATGAAAAGCGATGTACGAATTAACTTGCACGATTTCTTATCTTATCCGAGTTGAGAGGTTAACATTGGACAGTACAAATCGTTTTCATAGATTAATCGATAGAAAATTTTGAGACATATGGAACGTTATTTTTCCACGTACTTGTACGTCGATGCGATAGAACAGAACAAGTGGAATGTAAATAACCAAAATTATCACAATTTCTTGAAAATGGAAAAGATTTAATAAATGTAACTTTCACTCATTGAAACGAAAATACGAATTAGTACCATTGAACTAATTGTTCAACTTTTACTCGAAGTCTGTGTGAGACAGATGTTGCGAAATTGCGCGAATAAAAGATTTTCAAAAAACCTATGTACATACATAATACTAATTGACTCGACACTTCTTTTTATAAAAAAAACGCGCCAGTCTATTGAAGGTACGCCGACATAACAGATTACGTTCTTTTCGGCAAAAACGATTGCGTGATGTGCGAAAAACAACGAAAAAATGTCACTCGATTAATCCACCGGTTCAAAGTGCCAAATACATTAAAAATAACCGGACGCCAACGGACTGTGCAGTATGTGACGTAGAACGCACTAGAACGCGCGAACATATCATACATACGGTAGAAATTCAACGCGAATCTCTCGTCGCAAACGTCAAAGACGACGGAGCAAAAACAGCTGTTTCGTATATGTATATAAGTTTATAATTTTAGTGTGGTGCGCGATACGGGCAACGATCGCGTAACAATTCGCGCAACAACATACAATACATAAGAACAGCAACAATAATAATAGACGGGCGAAACTTTTAAAAGGGATCGCATTCCGAAATAAACATACGGAACGGGGAAAATGCGAATTGCGCAACGGGGAAAATTCGAACGTATCGACGCGGTTTGATTTTCTTTCGGCGCCGAATTCCGCACGCGTCGGGAGTGATGACGCGCGTTTCGCGTGTGACTATTTACGGCGCATTTTTCCACATTGATTTTTCACCACTTTCACGCACTCGCAAATTGACTTTGGCACATTTAGCACACTGTCGTAAAGTGTCGTGTTTTTTTTTTGTTTGTTTGTGTAAGGGGAGGGGGGGGTTGCAGTCTAGTGGTAGCCAACCTGTTCGGTTTCAGTAGGGGTTCGATTTCGGGGACGCGGAGAGGCTGGAGGCTCCGATAGCGGCAGAGGCGCGACGGAAGCGCGCGACATCACCGCGGTTGCCATCTGGTTAGACAGCGACTATGAATTTGAGTTCGAGTTATGAGTAATAAGTACGAGTATGAGTATGAGTACAGCACACGAGCAATTGATGCGACAGCCCGCGACCGACTGCCGGTTACCGGTGGGGGGTGGTGTTGCCGGGCAGTTCGACTCAAGTGAAAGGCCGTGACGTCACACCATATTGTAGGTAGGGGGAATTGTGGGTGGGTGGGGGGGAAAAAGGGGAGTCAAGGGGGGCACCGCGACACCCAAATTGAGCGTCGCGACGCTACAATAGCCCGCGAACAACAAACTGCGGCGCGCGCACATTTCGTCCTCTGACGCACTTCTACATATGTACTACGGCGACGTAACGCAATTCCAATACTGTCACATTGTGTAAGATGTAAAATAATGTCGAGTGTTCGACACTTATAGCGGGGGCCCCCAGTCGGTGGAGATTTTCCTCAGTGAAAATTTCACAGGAAATTTTCCGAATTTCCCGAGCGCGTATCGAATTGCGAGCGCGCGTTTCGACCGGCGAAATTGGCTCGGGCTTTATTTCGACGAGGTTGGGGTAAGCTTTACGTATCGCTTCCTCGGAGCGCAATGGTGACATGTCCAAAATGTTTACGGGGAAATGATGACGATAAAATGTCTCCAGACAAAATGTTTACTTACAACATAAAAAGTTTTGGTTTTATTTTTACTTTGATTTTATTCAGTAAAATTTACTTTTGACTCTATTCAATAAAAATTTTATTACTTACTAGCTGACCCGGCATGCGTTGCAATGCCCGATACCGTTCCCGTTCCATATCCATATCCGATCCCGTTGCCGATCCCTTTCCGTTGCCGATCCGTTCCGTTCCTAGTACATTATCTGACGCGTGAGCAGGCCCGTTCCCGATCCGTTCCGTTCCCGATCCGGTCCCGATCCGTTCCCGTTCCTAGTACGTTATCTGACGCGTGAGCAGGCCGTTCCTGTTCCCGTTCCTGTTTTTTCCCAATTCCAGATCCCGGTCCCATTCCCGATCCTGATCCCGTTCCCGATCCCGTTCCCGTTCCCGTTCCCAGTACGTTATCTGACGCGTGAGCAGGCCCGTTCCCGTTCCTGTTTTATCCCGATTTTTTTTCCCAGGAACCATCCCCGGCATGATCACAATATGTCCTGAAAGTTTCATTGCGATCGGTTGAGTGGTTTAGGAGCCTATAAGAGACAGACAAACAAACAAACAAACAGACAGACAGACATTCATTTTTATATATATAGATCTGTCATTATTTTCCCATGCCGCCCAATTGATATAATACTTTGAAGTATATCACATTTTAAAACCGTATAGAGTTAATTGTTAACGCTATTTTATTTTGTAAATGATAGTCTAGATCACAGGTTCCAAACCTTTTTCGAGTGGCGACCCTTTTTTATATATGTATGTAAGTGAAGTGACCCGCGACCCCGATACATTTGAAATAGGCAAAAAATATTATTCAAACATCAAGACACCGATTAAAAATAAAAATTGCATTCATCATTTTCAGACGTTCACCATCTACTGCTGGATGAAGGCCTCGGGGGATAAATCGGGGAAACTTTACACTGGACGAATTACCCGGCGTTGCTCGAGCGGGTGAATTATGAAAACAAATTAAAATCGAAATAAACATGTATTCTTCAGTACAAACAAAAATTGATTGAAAATTTTGTACGGAGGCCCTTCGACCCCGAGCTCCAACCTCTTCCAAAAACCGTCTACGGTCTAAGCTGGAATACTGTTAGATAGTATACCAAATTCGGTGGCTCTAAATTGAAAACTGTAGTTTTGCATAGCGGACAAACAAACATGCAACCATTAGAACCTACATATCATGTTTCAAAGTTTTTCGTATACTGAAAGCGTTGCTTTTTTTTTTTTTTTTTGAGAACCAATCACTATCCACTCTCGTTTTATCTAACGATCCATTTTGTATTGTATAGCTCATGATTGGAGTTACCGTTTTTTTTTTTTGTATTGGTGCGATATCGCTGGATTAGCTCATTTAGAGAAGTATTCACACTCGAGCCTACCTGCATACATACATATGTATGTATGTAGAGTGTGAGCCTCTGCGCTAGCCTCGTCTAGACACTTCTACTTAACCGTATGCTTGTCCTGTGAGAGGTTCTGTTTGCGCTTCATATAATTTAAGTACTGCACTGTTTATCTTTCAGATTTTTTAATAGACATTCTAGAGAAGTACTACACTCCAGCTATGTATTATTCTACAGCAAAAGAACTTCAAAATGCATTTGACAAGATAAAGTGCTAATAAAAATGTAAATAAATACTGAATATTTTTTTCGTTGGATTGTTACCAAACTTGAGAACTGCATCGCAATCCAAATTAACCCAACACAACACCACACCCCACTCACACTATTTAATCTATCTTAATACCGTTTAATTAAGTCGATAAATAAATTAATCAAAGCGAAAAACAAACAACAATCGCGTGATTTAGATTCGATGAAATTTCGGTTTTTCCAAAACACATTGTTCTATAGGTACAATACGCACGCAAGCACTTTACATAGATAGCTTTGTTAATGCAACATGTCGATACGAAAAAAAAAACACGTTTTTTTCCGTGTTATATTACAATTATTCGATAACATGCCCAACGTACATATGTACATACCTAAATTTTACACATAGAAACATACCACCTATTTATGGAATGCAGAATTTTCCGTTAGCGTGCAACAGTTTTCCCGCCAGCTGATTGAAATACATAGTTGAACGAGCTTTTCCCAATTCAATGTCAGTTGGGGCGCACTTTGGAACATACCCCAATCGTATCGAGCCATCCTTTTCGCGCATACTCCAATCGCAAATACCACTATCTCTTTCACCGTTTGCACTGTCCTTTTTGCACGATAGTCTATCGTATTTTCCTGTCCCTGTCTGGGAAAGCTCGCGTGCGGTAGTCGCGTGACGTCACGTGGCTGGTTATCAAAGCGCGCCGTTGACCTACCGGATGTTTCGGAATTGTATTTCACATTCAAATTATTCGCACGCAATTGGCGAATCGTTCGGTTTTCTTTGGCGAATCGTTCGTTCAATGGAAACGTCATACGGATCGAAAATTGTTTACGAAACGTCGTACGTAAATGACACGGGTGCGTGTTTTCTTCTACGCACTGGATATTGATTACATTATTCGGTTGTAAAAAGTCCATTCGCATAATAATACCGATGATTGTGATAATGTGCCGCATATGTAAATTTGAACGTGAATTCCGCGGGTTTTGCCATTAAGTAATGAGTTTAATACCTTCATAATCCTCGAACGGACATTTATTATGTTTTGATGTGATATTTTTGACGTGTTTGTAAATCTCGCCGAACGTGATTGAATTTAAATATAATTATTGTTGCCACGTTTTCGGTTTGCGCCAAAGCCTCGAAGGCTTCGCGGTGAGGCTTAAGCCTCTTAAAGTAAACAAACGGATTCGATAATAATTTACGCAGGATTATCGTTATGATTTATTGCGCGATATGAATTACGCACGCAGCGGTCATTATTTAACAAAAATAACGATATAAATATAACAAAATGAATCGTTACTACACAAGAACAGCTAAATGTCTTATTCAGTATTATAATAATCTAACTATAGATTTAATCGTGTTGATTTTTGCATAAGAAGAAACTTTAGACTTTACTATTGGCGGTCGTCATTTATTTATAAATATACTACGTTTTTTAACAAAAATCTGCTGTTTCTATAACAATCCATTAATGCGGTTGCAAAAAGTAAGACATGAAGAGTCTAACAATCGATTACTTTTACTTACAAAAAATAGCATATTAAAAAAAGTAGCAGTACTGCCAAGCGACTTCAAAAAAAATTTTTAAACACATTCGTGTCGTTTTTTTTAAAAGAATTTTGGCAGAAACATGATTTTAGATAATTATACGGAAGATTTGACTTAAACACGTGTGAAAACGCATTTCTTGATGAGATTCATTGAAATAGTGAACTCAGTCTGAAATTCCTATATTTTTTTTATTTTTGTGTTCACATTTCAAATAGCCGTCAGCAAACTTCGCTTGAAAGTGTTTCAAACTTTTAACTACTCGTATGCATAACGATTACGGACAAGTATTCTTTTACGTCAGGGCAATCACATTTAGGTAATTCAGTTTAAAAAGTATATATATGTACATATACCTATGTATATGTTCATACATACATATATATATATACGTACATATGTACCATAGATTGCAGAGCTCGTTACTCTACTTACGCCTAGTTTCAAGCGAAGACCAAAAACTGTTCACCTCACGTGCCACTTGTACGGTGGTATGTTTAGGTATGGTTATTTTTTTTATATTGCACAAATAAATATACATTTTAAACTTGAGCGTTTAATAAATTTATATGGAATGTTTTTCTCGGGAAATCCAGTTAACCTTTAAGATGCTAAGCTACGAGCGCAAGGGGAGTTTCGAAACGCAAAAACAAAAAATTGCCGTACACATACAGCTCTGCATTACAAACAGGCTTTTAGTCAAGATGAATGAATTACATCATGCTAGCGTACGAAGATGAATGAATAACATGTAAGGAGCATCACGTCAGAACTCCTGTCAACCCATAAGAGACAAACCGCCATTTTTAGCATCCGCCTACGTCGGACGAACCGCTAAATTAGACAGTTAGATCGACTGCTTCTGACTCGACTATGAATTGTGAAATATGTACACATAGACAACAACGGTGAGTATTGCATTGAATGCTATTAAAAAAAAAAATGACCGAAGCGCACTTTTGTTTTATTTCAATTGGCGCGAAATTTCGCGGTCATACATACACGCATTGTTACTATTGAATATCCTCAAGGAAGATTCTCAAAATAACCCTGAAAATACAACGTTTTGTAATTTGTCTATTGTGTATTTTTTTATTCGCATTATAAAGTTAAAATATTTAAATACCTTTGTGTGTATTATCGGGTATAATATGTGTATCTAACTAAGCTAGCATCGAAGGTAATAAAATGTAATTTATCGCTTTGATTTCAGAAGAGCCAACGTTATATTAGTGAGAGAAGCTCTCGACGGCCATAAAATTATTATGGCACTTTTCAGTTGGGAGATTATGCGAAAATTGCACCATTAAAACATGCAAGAATCGAAGCACGTATGCGAGCGTTGGTCGTTATGGACTTGTCTCAATTTCAGTGACATTTTGTTGTCTTTACGTGTTTTTTTTTCAGTTTACAATTGGCCGGTTTATTTCTGATGGATGGTCTACTATAGTGTCGATGTCTTCCAATTTCACAATAGTGCCTGAGACCGAAATAATTCTACCGCAATTGAATAAAGAATGGGAACATGCGAGTTCAACGTACACGTTCGGAATGAAAGCCAAATTAAAATATTTTGATTTTGATATTCTGCTAACGGTATGATCAAAGAATTTTGTGTCTTTTTAAAGAAAAGTAATCCATCGTTCAAAGGTATAATACAGTAATCCAACTCGAATTACTTTTAATGCCCCTTAAGTGCGATCGTAAATGTGTTACGATAACGACTGTCAAAATCGTTATATACGATTTCTAAAAATCCTTCTTGTGTTTAAAAAAAAAGATGAAAAGTGACCTTTTTTATCTTGTACGCGAAAGAGGAAAACTGAATTGAGAGGATATACGCTGGGAAAATCTCATTAAAAAGTACTTTTGCACAAAGTCGTTCGTTCTATCAAATTTTACAACGCAACGACATCGATTTTTTTTTTTGTAAAATGTAACATTAAATCTCAATACATATAAGCGATTTTATCTAAAATTCGAATATTACATATGTATGTAGTGTGCCTACAACATTTTTAAACGTAGGAATCGTGACTCTAAATTGATCACCTATGAATGCCATGAGATAAGTGTCAATTAATCTGGAAATATCAAGAGATGAAAGCACAATTTTGTGATGATACATACTTTCACTACGCGTTATGATAGCAGTAAATATTACACTTAACACCCTTTTATGTAACAGCGGATTGATATTTATATAGAAAGATTGCACAACACTTTATGGCAATCGAATAATATAAAATTATTGATTCTAGGAGTTTCTATTGTTGATTCAGAAGCACGGAAGCAAGAAAACGTGCAAATTTCACACACGCTCTGGTCTCTATTTTGGTTCAGGATGAAGGAGAAACAACTCAAGTTCACTGGTTGGACAACGTCTGGGGCACTTGCTGGAATTCAACAGTCAGTCTGTTTGCCAATTTATTATGCTGTCGAACGCTATCGTCATGCGAACAAGGCAAAAAAGTAAGCAATGAAAAGGCATGCAAACGCCAGGCACTTTTAGATAAACAAATATAAATAAGTACCGATTAAAAAAGGGGAAAAAAACTAACAACTGTTAAGCTGCATTGTTGTAAATGTAGAACCGTTCAATCTTTAATAGTTTTTGTTTTTTACTTTAAATACAAAGTACACGAATAAATAATATTTTTATTCGGATGCATTTTTGTGCTATCAACGTCATCGGAAGTGGAAGTCTTTGTGGGTAGATCCCTACTACCTATAGTTTGATTCCACGTTGACCCAGAATTGTAATAAGACCTCGCGAAATTCAATATTCACTGTTTAATAAAGTGTTTTATTCAATAGAATGTACCACTATTTGAATATCTATGACGAAATTTTGTGAACAAATGAAATTAATTAAAATGTGTGGCATTAAATTTCTTAGAACAATTTGATCCAAAAAATTTCATAAGGATACTTTTTTCAAGATCCCCTTAACTTTTACGAAAAAAAACTGTTTCGAGCTGAAAAAATTACTATGACTGTAAAGCAATCACATATTTTATCATACAGCTAAGTAAATGATGTCGCTATTTACTTAAAATATTTTTAGGTATTTTAGGTATAATCTCAATATTTATCAATGCTCAGAAAGTGTTTGCGTTATGGTTGATTCAAACAAAATTGACGAATTGATCGATACAATTTATAGTGCTTTCAACAATATAATAATAAATTATAGAACGAACTGATAAATGTAAATCGCATGTTTCATACGAAGGTCAAACATAAACGGACTAGAAAATCATGAAAAACATTTTCAGAATGTAATTGAAATTCAAATGAAGGTTAGGTATAAATAAAAGTGAATCGTGTGAATCACTGATGTAATAAAATAATTATCAGTTAAGTTTTTTTAATCTTTATTATGAAATAAATGTAATATCTTTCACTACTTCGTGATTGTTTCAAATAATAATTAACCCAAATTAAATTTTAAAAAAATAATCCTTCCTGATTTAAATTTTTTTTGTCAATTTAAATTAATCAAATAAACACCCATAAAGATGCACAGCTATTTCCAAAAGTATATACAGAACATAATTAAGATATTTTTCGTGTTGTTATGAAATTTGTTAGGAATTTTCGTTTCGCCTAAAGGCGTCGACCATGTAATGGTCCATTACTTAATGTCAATTTAATTTGTCATTTGCCGTTTAAATTACAATATGCAAACAAAAAATACCAATTAAGCATTAAAAAAGAGATTTCTACCCAACAGAGTATTAGGAAAATATTTCATCCTAAGCTTTGAGTTGAAGCTTGGAAAATATATGTAAATTTTCTTTTCATTTGTAACATTAGCAGTTGATACTATAATGGAATAAAAATTATACTATGCAATTGAAAAAGTATGACGCGTGGTTTTTTATTCTCACTAACTGCAATATTAATCCGCAAACAAAACACGCTGTTTCAATAAAATTGCTCACCGTCGTTTTGTATTGTTGCAGCTCCCCGTACGGAATAATTATGATTGACGTAACTGTGCGTAATTCATGACGATTGCACGTTTCAGTCTTAATCATATGTTTGAAATTTGGTGATGGGCGTAAATGGTTTAATACAACTGTCATAATATAATATAATATCATGGAATTAACACGCGCAGTGCTAATTGAACTCAAATAATATTACAACATCACAATAAGTCCGAAAGCTTGTAATATTACGTCTAGAACAAATGATAAATATTCCATGCGAGTTTAATCAAACGACGTTCAGATAAAGTGAAAACATTCCAGAAACTAAAACAATAGAATATTTTATCGCGGAAATAATTTTATCAAATTTGCGAAGGGTTTGATTGTAGCATAATTAATACTCGAAGCAGATAATATTATTTACTTATGAAATAAACAATAAACAATGTATTATATGTACATGCGTTCGATAACGCGAAATTTGTTGTGTCACGCTTTTCCGATTATCGACAGAGTACATTTATTTTCATTTAACTGTCGCCAATATAATCCGATGCAAATCTAAATGGAAAACAGGTTGATCTCGGCTTATCTCAATCGAAAGATCGTTCTTGTGGCGCACGATTCTGAATTCACCTCAACGCGAAATCTGCGACAATCCGATAATTCACATATTATATTTCGAACGACAATATTTGAACACCACGTGAACGTCTGGTGCTTAATATATGTACATATATATACATATATACATATACGAGTATGTATGTATTATTGAAAAAAAATATCGAGGTTTCTGAGGCTTCGGAAAAACTCACGTGTTTCACATATTCCAATAGTAAATTTTTCACCACTCCACTTCATTAACGTACTGTTTTGTCAAAATGAAGCCGTACTCGTGTACGGATTCACTACAAACACTAAGGATATTTTTAAACACAAACAAATTTTTTAATTGTTTAACATTTGTATAGGTATCGTTAATCGCGTAAAGGCAAACTTGCGCACACCGCTGCGAACAGGTAGGAAAATCTCAAGGGTGGTATGGTGGGGAGTTGTATCGCATAGTCGCAATTTATTCAGTTAATAAGCCAAATGGAGCGCGTGACAGCAAAGTTGGCTTTAACCGCTAAATATTCGGGCATAACCACGTGGTGAAAACTTTAGTTTGCCTTGAAACGGGCGTAGGGGGTGGTGGGGGCGATTATATACGTCCATTATATATTTGTTAGCTGTTATTATAGATATATTACGTAAAATAGTGCAAAACAATTGATTATTAATAGAATTGAAACAAATTCGCAATAAATAAAGATAGATGCGCGTGTGTGGCATTAATGAGAGAATAGAATAACTGAATACGCGTCTACACCAAGTAGGATTTCCGCCGAATTCGATGACGTTTATGGAAAAGTTGTATGTATGTAAATAACTCTGATGACTTGAGAATCGTGAGTGAAATACAAACGTTCAAAATGCGAGGTGACAGAAACCGACGCTTGCGCAGGCCGGTAGACTTGCGAAATTCGCTAGGTTTTAATACACGATTTCGTAGCGGTGTGCGGGAGCCTTTACTACAATATGGTGACATTTCATTTCTGCAGCGTTGGGGAACAGTCGCACGATTAAAAATCGCATGTGCTCGCCAGAACGACGTTTGAAACTTTTTATTCAACTTTGAACTTGAGCTTGACAAGCAGTTAATCATGTGAGATTTTGAATCGAAGGCTGTAAGGGTGACAACATCGCACCAGTACACTAAACACGCATTCAGTAGTGTATGTCAACAATACGTTCGCATCGAGCTGATGGTGCGTACGCCAAAGCTATGTAATTTTCAGCTGCGCAATAGCTACCAAAAGGAAAGAGAACCTTTTAGGGGATGATTCCTCATCCCCCAAACGTGGAGAAGGTGCACGGGGGGGTAAACCAATGGAGTATGGGGCGTCCATTCACTGAATGACGTTCGCGCCCACGCCATCGACCCCGTATACGTGAACGCTTTCGCACACGGAAATACTCGTACGTGTGTTTGATACAATTCCAAAACACACACTATATAATCTGAAACCGTTCAATTAAAGATATTATGAATTGAATCGACGATTTTTGCCGCAATTTTTCCATTTCGGGGAAGTGCGATGTTGATCGCGCGTTAAAATCGTTCAGGTACTATTATTTAGCAGTTTGCCATTGGCAATCGCCAAAATTTCCACGGGCTTTGCAAACATTCGCAATTAATGAATTGTGAAGCATATGTCTATTAATAGTTCGACGCCCGATAAATACACCATTTGTTGAAATGTGGGCATATTATGATTTCACACCTCATACCCATGTTAAATGAAACGATTCAGAATTAGGGCTCATACACACTTACCACACGCGTCTTCTGACGAAATCCTAAACGCGTGAATTTCTATGATTTTGCACATCACATCACGTGTGGTGTGATGTGCGTGAGCCTTTATTCATTTTTATTTGTCAAAAGTAAAAACGATTGATATTTTCAATTGAAACGCACTGTTTCAACGAACAACAACGATCGAGAAATAAATAGATTAAAATTGGATTTTCCTGATAGATTATTAAAATGTTTATGATTGTTAAACGTCATTACTTATCTTTAGTAAGTAGGTCGAGCGGTCATTGTTAATTTATCTATGTGTCGTGTAAATAAACCCATTTGAAAAAAAAATATATTGAAACCCCCCGCATTGACCGTTTCAATTATTCTACGCGTGTAGTTGAACATTAAATCGACTGTAAAAACGTCACTCGTGTACAATATTTCTTACGCACTTTGATTTGTTTTGGTAAGTATTCTATTATAGCAGATGTGCGGATGTGGTCGTCTCTATTATTATCAGACAAACAAGTGGAAAAATATTGCACACGAACAAGTATTTTTTTTTAAATAGAATAGTTGCGGTTATATTTTTTTATAATGAATAATAAGGTGCTATTTATCTCGACCGCCGATAGATATAACCACACTGAATAATTGTACATCATCACTATTACACATGTTATTTCCTTTGCATTGAATATGGTCAATGTCATACACAGCGCTCGTATGTATGTACCTATGTATGTACATATGTATGTATTATAACTATTGTCAAAATCCGAATACCATACTGTAGACTCAAAAAGCGTGACCTAAAGGTGACGATCAACATATTCACGGCAATGTATTGTCGGTAATATTACTGCAATATGGTGATGTGGGCCGGAAATATAGTCGTGTTTCCCGACACTATTGGTCCACTACTGCCGGTATGGCAGTGTGTTAGCGAGTATTGTTGACATATTACCGATGATATCGCTCGATATACGAAAATACGCGACAATAAATGTTTCTTTCCTGCTCTCTCACATACCTGTCACTGAGGTGCGGACACGACACGACACGAGTGTTGACCTTTGGCGAATCTGGGCAATAATATAATAAAAACAGCAACTACTTGCCGGCAATTATTGAGCCACACATTACTGCGACACATATTGCGCATGTGATGCCGAAAATTTTACTGGATGGTTGACGAGCAATATTGCTGACAAATGTTGATCGTTTACAGGCACCTTTACGATTTAACTAAGAAACAAGGTGATATGGGTATACGTGGGTGAGTAAACTTGCATCTAACTATAAAGGTCATTCGAAAACAAAAAAAAAAGTTCAAGTGTTTCATTAGCGCTAAATTTCTACAGGGTAGACAAGGGATAAAGAGGAAATGTTGAAGAGTGAGTGGGTGGTAGATTTTCGCGTACAGCCTTCTAGAGATTTCCAAGGGTCGTACTGTTGCGGAGATGAGAGCCTCCAAAACGCGTCCGATAAACCTAAACGTGGGCGTACTACCACCCCCTATCCCCACCCACCCAGTGGCTAAAAATAGAATATGGGTGGGTGGGTGAATGGGGTGTGCAGCCAACTCGTAGTGGGAGGGAGGCTAGTGACGTCACGCAGATTTACATTTAACTGCGTATTTCACGCTTTTCTTTATTTACGTACTTTTCGTGAGGGTGGGGTGTGGCCCCGCTAGTCCGAAATTCGATTTCAACGAACAAATTGGATATAATGATGAAAATTTTCCGCCGCGGAAAAGGTGACTTCTACGCGTGAACACTCTTGTACGAAGAAACCTGAATACTGTGAGATTATGCAGAAGTAGCGCTCACTAACTAGTGAGACGTTAGTATGAAATGGTAGGTTTTGTTTGGTTTGATTGTGAATATGTTGTATGTACAATTAGGGTGGAGCGACATTGCAAAAATTAAAAATCGGCATTGTAATACTTACGAAAATTTTCGTTGTATCATCCGTATTCTCGAAAAAATACTGAAAATAATCTGTGAATATGTCTTCAGACCTCTACCCGAAGGCAAAAAATGAAAATTTGCCTATTAATTTCGAAATTTGAACACAGAATACAAAATTTTAGATAACATGCTCATAAAATTACCCTAACTTTATTAAGTACTTTTTTAAAAAAATCTAATTTATTTACGTATCCTTGAATTATTCAAACAAGTGTGAATTTGTGAGCGCGTTGGCGGTTGGAGGGAGGCATACGAGTAAATATCAGTATATTCGAGTAAAGTAAAGTATGTATGTATAGTAAAAATAAATACTTATTTTCCAATTAAAATTGCTATTTATAGAGATTGGAAACAATTAATTGGAAATTTTCATACAAGTAAAAGTATTAAGATAAAAGTTCTGGTAGAGATCAGAAAAACTTTTTTAATTAAGCAGATTTTTTTGGACAAAAGAGGTATGATGTGGAGGCAACTTTTTATAACTATATTTCAAAACGAATATCCCAAAAAGACGCTCCACCCTAATGTACATACATACACTAAGATTCAACTTACATTTATATAATCACCGAACAATACGTTTTTCTTTTCACAAACGTCACGTACAAACAAACAGTTGTCAAGTGCAATATGTCAACAACTGTATCCAAATAATGACGCGTCATATCCTTCCGTAATCATTTCCATTTAGATAAAACGTCGTGATAAAATAAAACGTTGTCATAATATTGTCTATTTGGTTTTGACGGGTTGGTTTGCTAGTTCTACGATAAATTGATGTATTAATATCTATGCACGAAATAACAATTAATCGTGTGGTTAAGTGTTGTTTTTTTTTTAAAGATGTTTCATTGGAAATAAATTGATTTTGCTTAAAAATGTTAGTCACAAATTAGTGCGTCTGATTTCATTAATTACTCGGTGAAAGTGTTCCGTCGGAGAAAAAGTCGTTAACTTAATATCCGCTTTGACCTTTTCTGTATTTAATTACGTATTTTTTTTCATTGTATTAATTAAGTTTAACAACCCTTAAATGTAAGTCTCAATGACAATTTAGCCCAATGACAATTTAATTAAGAAATAAATAATATAACATTTTAATATAATTTTTAATAATTTTAATAATATAATATATCATTCTCAGTCGTTCACCGTCCACTGCTGGATGAAGGGTTTTCCAATCCTCTTAACCAATCTCCACCTACTTGACCACACATTCTTCTTAATTCGTCAACCCATCGTCCATTTAGTCTACCTTGCTTTCTTTCACATTCTCCCGGATACCATTCCAGTATTTCTCGGTCCATCTGCCATCCATTCGTTTCGTTATGTGTCCAGCTCATTGCCACTTAAACTTTTTCACACGTTCCACTATATCTGGCCATAGTGACGAATTTGGGGCAACCTGTCATGTCACTGTGGTTTAATTTAGAAATAGAATAAAATATAAATATATCTGCACTTTAGTCATGCTTATTACCCATGTATTCCTCTTACGATCACTTATTGTTATACCAAGCATACGTACATATGTATTTCCATGCTTCTCTGCGTGCATTGAATCTTGCATAGCATTCTCGAATTTAACATCTACGCTTCATATCCATACGTCATGACTGGCAATACGCATTATTCGTATGCCTTCTTTTTTAAGCATAGCGGAATATAAAAATTTTAAATTTCAATATGTGAGTGGTTATTCTGTACTTCATTTTGGAAAGTTGTATTATCTTGCGCACTATTGACTGAAACTTTGTAAAATTCTTACTAATAAATATTGTATCAGACGAAAGTTGTATATACTGCGCGTGATGAACGTCAAAAACACGTTAATAGAAACTATTATTTAACAGTATAGTGGAGTCAAATCTGGATTAGAGCCAACGTCTCGTAAGTAAATAGATTGAGGATCCAAGGTTGAAATTTGGTAAAATTTTCCTTTATTTTTCCACTCTGTCAATCAACCAACCATGGGGGCGAAGTGGCGTCTCGTGGATTTGGTCCAATACAATT
This sequence comes from Parapsyche elsis, assembly GCA_022651745.1. Lineage (NCBI taxonomy): Eukaryota > Metazoa > Arthropoda > Insecta > Trichoptera > Hydropsychidae > Parapsyche > Parapsyche elsis. Next base: position 2,338,056 of record JAGVSN010000006.1, read on the forward strand.
TTCACGACAAATTTCCAACGCACAACCTCTCAACATTTTCAATCTAGAACGTCCTGGAATGGGTGGGTAATCATCGAGTTTGTTTTTATTTTGTAAAATTTCACGAATTGTTTCATTATACGAGAATATTTCAAATTATTCACGTGGCCTCGCAACCGACCGTTTTCTTTCGGTTTTCCAATGTTCATCGATCATTATCTCATACGAAATCCATAATAAAATGCTAATCGTAAATTGTATAGCGTGTAACATAACGAATTCCAATGCGCATTAGTTACATTACGACACACTGAACGTTTAACATCATTCATACCTACATATATACTTCAATATCATATTTATGTATATGTACATATGTATCTATGCAAATATTGATTTTTTTTCATGTAAATATGTGCATAATGAAATATTATTTACAATATGTCCAGTAGCGTGCGTTGTCTCATTAGGTATAAGGAAACACCGACGAATTGTATTGGTATTAGAAATATGCACAAAATTTTCAGCAATGACATTTTTACGAACAACCAAATAGCATTTACTGTAAAATTATACAGTTTTTCCTACAACTGTCGTGCTGAGCTATCTATCTATTTTGTGAATTTTAATCGAGAGCATGCTCTGACAGTTCATTAGAGTTTTAAAATATGTAAATGGTTGTATTTCATTTACTTAAATATGAACGAACGTTTCTTTCTGAACATGTTGCAATGTAAACCATTTTCATTTACACAAGTGTACCCTTGCGTATCGTTAAAACAGCTTCAAAATATGTATATTTATTTCATTTATGCACATTAGTTTCCTGCAAAAATACATGATATATTACTGTAAATAGTATCGCTCAAGGAACTGTGTTACGTACGTTACACGGCATGTACACATACACTCATTCACACACTCACGGCTCGGGTAGCGGGAAGCGCTCGAATTTTTCAACTACTAACTATTGGCATTGACTAGTATGTATAGGTCAGTGGTCGGGAACCGGCGGCTCCGGGCGTGAAAAGTGGCGGCTCCGTTTATAATCCAACACTTTTCGTAAAATAAAATAAAAAAAATTGTAAATTAGATTTTTTGACCCTGAATTTAGTCGCTTCAACCAAATTAGTTACGATGTAAAATTATATTATGTGTAAAAAGTGAGAATATTGTTTCTTATTTCGAATAAAATTACCATTGAGATATTATTATACAATATTACGTTCCGAATTTATATAAATTGTCCGAAAATTCAAAGATCAAAAAACAAGTTCAAAAATAACATTAAAATCCGTTTTCAGACAATTTATTTATTTTTAGCGCTGAATTGTATAACGTTAATTAATATCGTGTAGACGACTAATTGTATGAACTCTACAGCTTGCAAGTCTGTTAAGTTTATTTATATACTATATACATATATATTTTTATTAGATAATATGTGGCGGCTCCGAAAATTTGCCATTTTTTGGATTTTTCGCTGATTTGGCTCCGGGCTCCAAAAAGGTTGCCGACCACTGGTATAGGTATACAAAATACGAGCATATTGTATCGCTAGTATGTATGTAATTCAGTTACTCCGCATGCGCATCTCGAGTGTTCTAGTAATGGCTTTATTAATTGAGCACGCACGTGCGCCCACGTACGAGACACGCGTTGGAATTCGAGCCCTTTGGCCATTAATGTCAGGATATTCCACCTGACTTTCTGGCTATGACGTGAATGTCCAATGGCTCGATGCACGTCCTTGTTATTGTAGATTTCAATTTGAGAACGTGCTACTGAACGATGACAGCTCGTGTGTCAAAATCGTCTGTTTTCCAAATCGCACGTAAGATACGCAGTGTTATAAATACATATGTATGTATGCATAAGTGAGTTGGATTAAATAGTTTTATTGTACACTTAACATCGATAATAATTCGAAACTAGAGTATTGACGATTGACAATACATGAAGTGTGTTAAAACAAAATATGTACATAAGTGTTCGAGCATTATAATTACATATGTACATACATTCGACAGACTTATTCTTACATACATACATATATGTACATACATATTTATGTACATACATACATATGTACGTAAAATCTTGCGGGTTTCACTTATTACACGTATCAAGTATCATAAAAAATTTTATTTCGATAACTCTGGCTAATGATAGATAATTATATATTGTCAATAATTGAAGTTCAAAAAAAGCAATATGTACATACATATGTACATATGTAGTCAAAACAAATTATAACTATTTATGTACATTCAGATAACGCCGAATACTTATTTAGCAAGTAATTTAATCAAATAAAAAGTTGCGTTTCAATTTGTATGATGAATAAGTTTGCGGGTTTCAATAAATTGGTACTTGAGTTTAATAGTACATTTTTATTCTGGAGGATATAAAGTTTTGTTTCAATAATACCGGCTGACGGGGGATCGATTGTCAATTGGAACCAGTTCAGAAACAGCAATATATTAAAAACAAATTATAACTATTTACATTCAGATAACGCCGGATATTTATTTAGCAAGTAATTTAATCAAATTACGAGTCGCGCTTATTTTTCGTATGATGAATAGTTTGCGGGTTTCAATTAATACTTTAATTTGATCGTACATTTTTATTCTGGGCACAAAGTTTTGTTTCAAGAATTTCGACTGATGGCGGAGAGATTTTCAATTGAAACAAGTGAAAAAGCAATATGGTAAAAAAAATAAAATATATTGTACATACATATATGTATAGCAGTTTACATCCAGACAACGCCAGGAACTTACTTAGCTAGTAATTTAATCAAAATTTAATCACGTTTGAATTTGTATGATGAATAGTTTGAGAAATTATATACATATTTAGTAATCGTATCGTGGAAAAGAGATAACGGAAACAACTCGAGAAAAGTTTATTTTATCGCAGAAAATGTTCACGATTCGTTTGTTGCGCTGACTTGTTTAATTAACAATTCATTTCGAACTTGTATGGTAGATTTTCTTATTTTTAGAATGTAATTTAATCCTCGCTTGCGAGAAGGGACTTCTTTTCGATATGATTTCGTATCTTCGCCCGTAGGCTGGCGTCTGTTATTGAGCGTTAACGAATGAATTCCCATTTACGAGAAGTAAATAACGATCGGTGGCGAGTAATACCCTTCCCTTTGTAACGTTTACGCTCGTAGTAGGGGTGTGAAAAGGTCAAAGGGCGCGAGGACTACGCCTCTTACGCAACGGGATACCGAATCCCTATAATCAGTCACATTCGAATTATATACGGAGAAATTTTCTTATAAACGGAGCCTCGAAGCATTGTCCTCGTTTCCATATTGTCTACGTGCGTTTAATCAAGTTTTTTTTATTTTTTTGCTGTAATTGGAAATTGTTTCGTCGATTGAAAAGTTGTATAACCGGTCGCCATTGTCCTCTATACGCGCGGTTGTTCTTATTTGAACCAGTAATCAATGATAAGATTGCGCAACAGTTGCGGGAGGAGACCGGTTAAAATGGAGAATGAACAAAAAAGAAACTGTTGAGATAATCCATCCCGTTGTGATTTGCCAATGTTTGATCCGTCAAAATCGTGGGATAAATTCGATCAAACCGAGCCAAGAGAGAGAGGGATACATTGCAAAAAAATCACTTTAGAAAGTAAAACTTAAGAAACAATTTATTTGCAATACGTGCACGTTAACGCTGACATACAAATGTATAATGAGTACATTTTTAACGTGCATATTGATTATAGCAATGCTGACTAATCGTGCGTATTATAGTGTTTGACAGTGATTAGATTATTTTCAAGTCACTATAAATGGAACTATTAAGCCGATGTAAATTATTTGCAGCCGAAGTCGCGCATAATAAATTCTAATACGCGAACAAACGACGAACACTACATATGTAGTTATGTATGTATATGGTGAGATGAGTAAGAAGTGATCTCACTAATTTAAAGAGTAATCTAACTGTTGACTCTATAAAAATTAATTGAAAAGAAAGCAAAAGATGCGAGAAACTCGCGTATAATGAATATTTTATAATAATTTCCGTCTAGGGGTGGAATATTTAAATTCGTTCATCCGAACAATTTTTCATATTATTTTCAGTTAGAAAAAATATTTCATGATTTTCCGACTTTAATCCGCTGCGACGTTTAAGTCTACGTCAACAAGATCCTATAAGATGTGAGCTAAAAAAAAAATAAGTAAACGTGTTATTATGTCGAGATACATTAACGTTTCATAAACGAGTAAATATTACAAAATTCGCTACAATGTAAATAGCGTTCGATATAATGAGAGATTATTTTTCCGCGGCCGTTTTCATTGTCGTTAAAAACGACTTGCGGTTAAGGTCACACGCATATATTTTTTTAACCAATGTAAAAAAGTCATTTATACGTTCATTTGAATGCAAAATGTGCATTCAATTGTAAAAGTTTACACGGTGCAACGGCATCAAAAATGCGCAATCTCTCACAGCGTGCTTTATCTCGTTTTTTTTTTCCAGTTGCACGCGTATGCAATTGTTGGGCATTTATGAGCTAAACTAATCACATGGCACGGTTTAAATTTAACCGCGATGCAAGCGTTACGAATTCGTTAATTTTACAATCAAACTATTTCCGTTTAACTATAAAGGATTCCATGTTGTAATTTGTTCATTTTAAATTACACATGTGTGTGTGTATGTATATAATTATGTACATATGGCCGCATCACGAAGTTTAGGACTCGTTGTACGGGCGAAACCTCGATTAAGCAATTTATTTGTCTAGCGTCACACGTTACATGACTGTTAACGTCACGTAACCAGAATTGTTTATCGGCCGTTGTAGTAACGATTCAGCATTGAGCAAATTTTTCGCTTTTATATACCTACTAGTGTAAGCCCGTTGAATATCAACGGAGCCGGTTTCTCATCATCCGCACTGAAAAATAATATACTAAATTTAATAGTTTTTATAGATGTTGTATAGATGGCGCTTTACAATACACAATGATAATTTAGAAAAGTCGCGAACACTTTAAGATTAAATTTTGGGCAATTATAACACGTACGTCATCGCCTCCGTTTGGAAGATAGTGTAAGAAACGATTCCTCCCAACCTGGTGATGCCGGGTTCAAATTCCACTTGTGCGACGCGTTGGTTTTTTTAAAATTATTTACGTCGGTGGGCGTTATCAGCAGACAGACAGACAGACGGATTTTGGCTATTATATATATACTAGTGTGAACCCGTTGAATATCAACGGATCGTTCTCATCACCCGTACTAAAACATTATATTAAATTTAATTGTTTTTATAGTTGTTGCCTATGCAACAATATGTTGCACCATCTATGTTGCGTTATAATAACAACGTAACCATTTAGCAAAGTCGCGAGTCTATTTTTTATTATATTATATCCGGCTATAAATAGTCACGTTGAAGCCTGCCTATTATCATCTGGTTTGGTGTACCGCGTAAGCGCTCTGTTTCAAATCAGCGGTATCGGGTTTAAATCCCACTCGTGCGACGTTCTGGTTTTTTAATTATTTACCGAGCGAGCGTTATCAGCAGACAGACACACACACACACACAGACAGAGAGACGGAATAGGGCTATTATATATATATAATGTAATGCAGTAATAAATAGATAGGTAGGTACATAAATTTATCGTCGATCGTGCTAGAACAAAAGCGACGTTGTGGGATGCGAACCCGCATCCATTTCGCTCACCCGTCAGACGTGACGACGCAAATGTAACAGTTTCGAAATCGTCTCTCGATATCGCACCGTTACAAAGTACATAGTGTTTTATAAGGCCATCCGAGCACTATTCACCACATCGAACTACTATGCCTTATTACGGTCTTGCATATGGAACGTGTCTTTAAACACGTTTCATCGACGAATTCGACGGAAGGATGTATGAAGGGGTGGGGTGAGAGAGGGTCGTTATCGGGCTTCTGCTGTAGGAGCAACTCTGAGGCGCTTCTATGAGGGGTTTGAGGAACTAGGGGTGGTTTTGCCCCCGTGGCATTTACACCCACGCGTACTGCGCAGCGGATTGAACCACCTACCCTACTCCCCATTTCTGCGCTAGGGGATGGTTTTCCACCATGTGCCCTTCTCCTGAAAACTGGGTCTGAATGACGGCCCTGCGCGCGCTTCTTGTATACAAACAATACTGACAGAAGTAATGTCCATGCTTGAAACTTTTGGAATAGTTCGAAATAACTGTTGGTTTCTGTCAATAGAAAAATACCTCCCATAGAGACTATGAGAGGTATTTTGAATGTTGGTAGGTTAAAAAGTATTAGAAGTACATACATATGTTAGATGAATTGGGATGGGTGAGTATTATAAATTGTTTAAAGCTAAGCACATTGTCTTTTGTTTATATGTATGTATGTACATAAGTTATTGCCAAATTATTTTAAGAATCCACAGTTATTGTACTAGAAATAAGAACCATTTAGTTTTGGGTAGAGTAAGGAAAACGAAGACAGCTGGTGGTGTTTTTCATAGGGGTGTGTTAATATATAATGCCCTCACTGAGTGCGTCAGGTCTTCTAAGACCATAGATGAATTCTTGTAAAGTGTGAGGAGACACCTCTGTGAGGGATAGTAGATAATGTGTACTGTGCACTACATAGATTTATGTAGTTGTTATAAATATGTAATAGATGTAAGTTTAATTAGCTAATTAGCAAATATTATATAAAATAAATAAATCTATATATATAAAAATCAATGTCTGTCTGTCTGTCTGTCTGTTTGTTTGTCTGTCTCTTATAGGCTCCTAAACCACTCAACCGATCGCGATGAAACTATCAGGACTTATTGTGATCATGCCGGGGATGGGTCCTGTGAAAAAAAATCGGGATAAAACGGGAACGGGAACGGGCCTGCTCACGCGTCAGATAACGTACTAGGAACGGGAACGGGAACGGGATCGGGAATGGGATCAGGATCGGGAACGGGACCGGGATCTGGAATCAGGAAAAACCGGGAACGGGAACAGGAACGGGCCTGCTCACGCGTCAGATAACGTACTAGGAACGGGAACGGGAACGGTATCTGGAACAGGAACGGGAACGGGATCGGGATCGGGAACGGGCCTGCTCACGCGTCAGATAATGTACTAGGAACGGGAACAGCTAGTAATAAATAAAATAAAGAAATGTAGGCTTAAAATCCCACAAGAACACCACGAATAACTCTACAAAGTGTCGTATTGATCAGTTGAGGGTTGAAGGGTGTAGGCATGCATACAGAATAAGCGTATAAATGTACATATGTAAATTAAATTTGATATACGAGTGTATAATATATTGATCGATAGAGTTTTAGTTTTTGTCAATACGTGTGTTTCGCTATAAAATTCACAATCACATGTATAAATTGCTGCCAACAAAATTTAAATTATTGGCTTTTACCTGAAAATAGTTATCTGCACACAATGTCTTTTTAAATACAAAACAACGGAACTTTGCTTCCGCCGTTTCTTGTTTTTCGTTTTCATTTTTTATCGCGAGTTCAATGCACTCGTACACTTAAATTTGGTCTGAAATTCTGGCGAATGTTTATATTTATGTACGTATGTACCTATATATACATATGTGCCTACATATTATATAAATTGAAACGAAATGAATTTCAATGATTTGTTTTTTATTTCAAAGCGATTTATTACGTTGAGCGACTTCTCTGGGAAAAGGGAAAAGATTAAATAAATAGTAGCCCTTTGGCATTTCCTTTCCTTTTGTAGTTCCTACTGGAATAAAACGCCGAAGGATATAGGAGATTACTGCAGACAATATGTTTACGCATTTATCCCTCTTACCCTTAAATGTAAAAAACATTTCAATAAACCTACATTTCCCGCCGTTTTCAAAGAAAAATTCGCGTGGGTGCTAACAAACGAAACATTTTTCGAAAAATAAAATACATATGTCAGCGTAATTGTTGTGAAAAGGATTTACGTCCACGCAATCCTCCAAGAACGACGAATATCCTCAAACTTCACATCCGTCATTTGCTCAAAGTTACAAAGTTTCCTTGAGCGAAATCCTGTTTAAATGAATGTTAACTGTAGGTACCTCACACATACGTAAGAAGCAAAACTCAGGAAGATAGCTTAAGGCGTTTACGTACCATTCATTCATAGGTAAAACACTAAAATTTAGAAATGGCGGCTTTGATATTTTGACACTAATTTGTTTGACTATGGAATTCAATAGGACTTATTTGGAAAATAAAAACCTGCTCTGGAATTTGACCTTACGGAGTGATTTATAGTATGCAACTTCAAAAATAATTAGTTTTTAAAATTTATAAAAGATATTCAAATATTTTATTTATAAAATTATAATCGCGCAACGTAATTCGTATTGTCATAAAATTCAACCTCAGCTAACAATGTTTTTCATTCGCGCTTCTTCCTGTTAGCTTAATGCGAACGGACGGGCTAGAAAGCTTCCGTGAAAAGCTTTTATTATTTCATGAATAACTCACTTCACTTCACTGAGACTCTTTTTTTCCTAAATTCTATAGATATATAATTTTAATGTTGTTGACCACACACGTCCTTTGTTCGTCGTTATATATTATTTACTGAGTTATGAAAGACTTTTTTCTCTATACAGGCGTTGACAACTTTGATTATTTTTCGCTCCAATACATTCCGGAAAATTCAATATTCGATCATTGAAGGAAAAATTCAAATTCAAAGCTACCTCTTCAGTAGAAAAAATGCGGATCTGGAAATAGAACCACCCCCGTCGCATTAGTCGGGTAATGGAAAATCGTTGGAGCATTTATACAAATAAGATACGAAACACCTTTTTGAAATTAAGTACAAGGCTATCAGTAAAATAAAGATTTTATTCGTCGTAAATCGTTTTCGATATATGTACATATTAACGAGTGAGCGAACACCCAATAAAACTTTGAGCCATATTATGAATGTTTACAATTAGCATACGGAAACTATCGCAAGTGAGTTGCAACTAGAATTACTTAAGCAACTTTTGACCACAGCTTTAACATGTGTATGCACTGTGGTAAATTAATCTTTATAATTAATGAGAGATATTACTCACAATGGAGAAACGAAATCTATTTGTTGTTAGCAAGTGACATTACTGCTCGTTTAAGCGTAAGGTTATAGGTCGTTCGGAAACAGGAATGTGAAGGTTTTACAACTAAAGTATATAACCGGTAGTTTTGTTAAAGGTTAGAACACGTTTCATCTCATATTGAACGACGTTTACGATTGTTGAGGACGAACCTTTTATATTTTAATATTACCATAACGGATGACCTTTCATTGTACTCGTGAATAACTATCAATTTTCGATCCTTATAAAAATGTGTGGATCTTTAACAAACTATTATATGTTTGTCTATCTTGACCTATCGCCTCCATGAGAACTCGTGGTTAGAGGCACCTTAAGATTTCTATTAAAAGATATCACCTATAAGTGTTAAATATGGTACAGTGAGCATTTATAGGCTTGCTGGGTATTTTTAGCAACAACGCTCTCAATCAAATGATAAAAGTTGTTTTCGTTGTGCTAGTGATTTATCCGTCTACTCGTAAAAATTGATGTTTAGTAAAATTGTTTTATGTATTGAAAAATTTCACGCCCACACGCTATTCACCGACACTTCTATATATGTACGTGAGGGAAAGGGTATCCATACTGTTTAAATAATTCGTAAATACCTTTTCTGTATCAGTATAGGGAGAGTTGGTTCTTACCTGAAACAAAAATAGACAATATTCATAAGAACCGAGTCAATTATTTGAGTAAATTATAATTTGTAAAAAAATATAATAAATAAACGAGTATAGCCGGTATTTAACCGCGCTTTGAACTCTTTGAGATACATCGAATAAACTTTAACCTTCAAACGACCGCAGTTCGGTGATTAATTACCCACCAAAACCGACTCGTATATTAAAGAAAAACACCACTGTCATAAATAACCATCTCCAAATGAACACGATCGGAATATTAATGCGGAGAACGTCTTAAGAAGAGAGTGCGTATTTTATGTAATTCGCATACCAGACTCTCGTCAAAAGTGAGAGGCTTTAGATATTTGTGTAACTCCATTTATGGAGATTATAGCTATTGCATTGGTTAATTGAAAATCTTGATCGATGCAATTAGCCGGTGCACGAGTCGATAGTGTAACCTATAACTAAAGTCACCCACAGTTATAGACCGGTTCGGAGGTCATATACATACATATGTACATACATATGTATGTACACCTGAAGGTACATGAAAGTATCGACAAATTTAATTTTTGATTAATGTATAATTTATAATTATCCGCGAGGAAGCTGAAGAAAATAAACATTTCGGTCAGTATGTCAAAAAGTGAAAGTGTCTCGTAAAATTTTACGCAAAGTCGTGAAAGTACCCTTAGCGTGCTAAAGTGTGGTTTTCAGGTGATGTGCAAAGCGCATCGAAAAATAAAATAAGCTCACGCTGAAAGCTTTCAGATCGGCATGACCCAAAAGCAGTATGTAATGGATTTTATGTGTTTTCGTACTAAAAATAAAAGGTTGGTCGACATTTGTGCTACCCTTTTAGCGTTTTTGCATATTATGGGAATTATTTACACAAATATGCACCATTTATGTTTTGAGGCAGAATTCCTTTATAAAAAAAAAATGAATATCCAATTTTTGCATTTGAGAAAAGCTTATTGTTTGCTTATAAAACTTGTGTAAAATAAACAGAATAAACGTATCGTTTTATTAACAAATTTGCTTGCTTAGTATGCGATACATGCTATTACCGCCATTAAACAACAAAACTATTAGATCCAACGCATTTAAAATGGACATTAAAGGAAATTTTCCAATATGCTATACGTTTTCAGGGTCTTGCGTGACAACTGTTCAATATTGGAGGGTAAAACTTTATTAATCGTATCTAAAAGTGTCAATTTTGGATATATTATTGACACATTATATGATATATTATTGATTTAAAAAAATCATTCATATGTAATTACGATATTATTGTATTTTGTATTGTATTAGTGTCACCGAAACGTGACGTTTCAGCGTTATCGGAAACTTCGAACGACATACACGCGCGTTGTTAAATCCAATATTTATTTACCAACAGCGATTCTACAATATTTAAAATGCATTTCTTGCCTTGAGCTTAATGGTTTAAATCGGTTTTCATCAATTTTGCAAGTAATTTGCTTCGCGCATTGAATATACATACATATGTATTTAGGATGTGATAACTGTATTCGAAGAACATTTTTTTATCGTTAAAAATGCAAATCGAATACATTACAATTACAGATTGCGCATTTGCGTAATATGTGTATAAATTTTAATTGATCTTTTCGACATAAATTTTCTTCTAGCGTACAGCGAATTCAATGTCGAAATGACTTTTCAATTCGAGGCTGAATATTTGCAATTTAATTAGTATCACGGAGGTTTTGTTTTAAAATTTAATATGCTTTATCTACATCGGTTGTGATTCAATAAGTTATTTGAAATGTATGCACAAATAATTCAGATGTACCCGGAAACAGATGATGCAAACGTGATTCATCGCATCTTACGAAAATTAGTCAAGTTTAGCGTATAAATCACTTCAGTGCAAAGAAGCAAATATGCCAAATATGTTCGGATTGAACAACCTCACAAGGTTAAATTATATAAAAACAATACTGTATCCGATTAGGTTAAAGTACAAATGAACTACATTTGATTTTTGGAAAATTCTGGATAATTATAATTAATGATGTTTGAAACAATTAAACCCGAGGTATATATGTATTAGCAACAAGTTAGTGTCAACACTTTGTGCCAGCAACGTGTTTATTATGTGGAAACATCCATTCTTCCCGTCAGTACATATTTTATGTTTATGGAGCTGTTCTATCGACGTGTTGGCACTTGTTGCCTCTGTCTATCATAAATTTTATAAATATTAAAGATGGAATGAATTGTAAATATAATTGTAATTTTGAAACGACGTGAAAAGTTACATACACTAATAGAGCTACAGTGACATTTAGTATCTTATCGGGCAAAAGTTTACATACATACATTAACTTTTAATATATTATGTTATATGTAAAGTAATTGATTTATTAAAAAAAAGAGACATTCTACATAGTATCGTACAAGTATTTATTAATTATTTATCTTAGAAATGTTATGCTAGTATGAACCTACTGACACTTTGGAATGTGAAAAGAAAACAAATTGCATAATTGCTCGAAGACATATGCCAAATCGGAAAATAATAGCTAGAGAGTTTTAACGCACCGCTGAGCTAATGGCTAACCGATCACATTAGTTCGAATTTATACTGATGTGTTTAGTGTGAAAACGCCCCAGGTGAGATTTTCCTTTCCGAAAACAACCGGTCGCTCAGGTTACCCGTCGAATAATGGTTAGTTAACTACCACAACCATCCCCGCGTAATCGAATCCCAAACACGTCGCTAATGGGATTCGAACAGCTGACAAATTTTCCCAAAAGCTTGACATGTCCCGTCATATTTCCAAACTTCCAAAGTACAATTCGATCGAGTGTGTAATTACGTGAATCCGGATGCCGTCAATTATTATTTGGCACAATTCGGCGACGCGTTAACGACTTTAATATTTAGCCGAATGTATTATTTATATTTCGACATTCTTCGTTTACGATTCCGTCGGTGTCGACAATCGGGGGGAAAAAACGCGTTAACTCGATTTGAATGTCAATGGTGAGTGATCGCCTCGGCCACGTACAGATAACGCTAAATTGTGAGATGGCGCACATTTGAATCGACAATGAGATCGGCAGAGACTGCCTGTCTACGCGCTCTTCTGTATAATTTGTCTGTAAAAAAAAAATAATTGAAACAACCGCTGGACATCGACAATAAATCAAATAAATACGATTAAGAAGCGGATTTTCTTGGTAGAGCGCTGCACTGCGAACGGTAGTTGTTATATGTATTATAATAGTTATACATTAATTTTATCTCAGTTCGCACACAGTAAATTGGCAGATTGATTGAAAGAGTTCATAAATTTGAGAAAACGTTAAAAATACAATGATTTTTGATTACATTAGATCGCATCCGTGTACGTGATACAATATTTAAACGCATTCGAATTGTAGTGTATGAGTGTTGCGCAACCAGATAGAAACATTCGCGCAATACGTTAAACCATTCACCGACGACTAAGAGAATCGTACAAGTTTCGATTCCACTAGATTTACAATGATGATATCGATTACGAGCAATTGCGGCTATCCGCGGCCATTGTCGGAAGAAAGTACCGATTACACCGTTGCACTTTCGATAAACTCATACAATATGCAAAGTTTACATAAGGACGTTTACAAAGCAAAAAGCCTTTTACGTGCTTAAAAAATTCTACCTCTCTCTCAGCGTGAATTTTGCGAGAACTTTAATTACGCCACCGTCACTTACAGGACACCTATTTCAAAGTGTTTGACGGAAAAATTGTGTAACGTTTAAACAGTAAAATGGTACGTGTAATAAATTTTCCTTTCCGTTATAATATCAAAGAGATAACATACTTTTGAGTACACTAATCGATCTTATGTGACACTACTTCCAAAATTTATAGGTATAGTCGGTTTGTAATAGATGTGTATTGGAATACGCGTCCTTGCGTTGCGGAATGTGAATAATTGCATCGTTTATTGCATTTATATATGCAATAGTGCGTATACAAAAGCGCGTTTTACATACATGACTTTCGTTTATATCATACAATTCACGTAATAACCAGTTCCAACCGCTGCAAAGCCGATTGTAATAAATCGAGGAGGGCGCGAAAAGGCATCGCAACTTCTCGTTCTCAAAGCCTTTGCGGTTGACGACCGCTATACCACACCGTTAAATTGGCAACTATTTGTATGCGAATACCATAAAACACAAATTGGGTGTTCGAAACCCGCTAATGTGCCCCCAAGTGTGACCGCAAAGCAAACTTTGATGTCCTCGAAACAGGGGTAAGGTCCTCCATGTGGGTAGTTTTGGCGAATTAGTGCACATGTTTACATACACGGTTTAGCGTTTTAACGCATGAATAATGCATAGTGTTTTCAACGATTGGCGCTGCAATTAAATAATGAGATAAGATCCGTCTTCAACCAACTCCAAGAATTCAAATTGGTCTTGCGACCGTACTTCAGGTATTTGTTGGTACACAATTAAGGCTAACTTTCAAGGAATGCACGACAGCAATGAATAATTTAATACACTACAAAATACTACGTACATATTATGGAAAATTGTACATTTTAAATCACGATCTATGTATAATATGCACTTGAATTGCACTAAAATTGAATCCTTTTTTGTTTGTTATTTAGACATTTACGCACCTTTAACTAATTGAATCAAACTTTTAAAGCTACTTCCTGCAATTCTGCGGATCTGTTCGTGTATTTGAGTACATTTATCAGATAGTTATCATGCAATTTTTGTTTCGAAGAGACTACATAGCTAATCACAAAGTTACTGTCGGTTATTTGCAATCAAAATTACCCCGGCATACTTACAGCTTATAAAACAACGGTATAGACAAATTCTCCCGAATGTAGTAGCTCGTAGTTAAGATGGTCTTTTATAATGAATTCTATGAATTCCAAGGATGAGATATGCGGTAACTGGTGACGTTAACAATAAAATTAGTTCAATTTGCGAATGCGTGTAGGTACACTAGACCGGGTATTATGTATAATTCAAAGATGTTGGATCGCGGTTTGTTTAACCGTTTTACATAACGATTCGTTAACCATCCATTGGCAAATCTGCAGTTGAAAGACCCGGCTGATTCATACCGCGCGGCCGGATCAAATGTTTTTTGCGACACGTCCGAACAAACTGTGTGTGTTTAAAAAAAGAAGGGCAGTTCTATAAATAAGAGAACGCGTTGCGAAAGTGCAATCGTCGGTTTTGAATCGGTAATGAGAGACTCTTGCGGTCGATGGGTTCGTGCGAATCGCATTTGCACACAATGCACACCCGGTATATTCCGAGAAATTTATGAAATGCTTTTCAATTCATATCATTTTCACACATTTCACAATTGATCTTTGACGGATTTGATAATACGGCTATAGTCCCGCGTAATAATCGGCATGTGATTTTATTAACTATTAACAATTTATAAAAGCACGACTATGAAACGCGTATGTATTGGAAACGTTCATTGCGCGCTTATCCTTGAATAGAACAATTTAATTATCGTGCACGCTCTGAATTCCGATCGTTTCGAAATTTACGATCAGATACAACTGATTGACCTTAAAATGCGTTGTCATTGTCTGCACCAGGATTCGAACGGCATCCTTCGATAAGCAAGAGGTCACGAATGGCTCTTCCAGAGGTCAGATCCCTTATCGTTTACCCTTCTCGTGTGTGACATCCGAAACAATAAACGCCAATCATTCAACTATCGACATTTTGGACAAACACTCGCTTATCTGAAAGAGAAACTGAGATTATTTCATTTCCGGTTCACGAAAATTTATAATGATTTTAAATAATAATACTTTAACCACTTATATAATACGAATATGGATCATCATTTTCAGACGTTCACCACCCACTGCTCCAATTCCTGTCAGTCTTGAGCAATTTGAATCCACACGTAGCATTTTATCATGCTGTATCTCAGTTAAAAATTGAGGTGATTATTACAATAAAGTTGTCTTATTTTATTGAATGCATATCTGGCTTGTTCAATGCTACTGGAAATGTATAGAGATTTTAAATAATAGCAATACTTAAACTATAATACGTAGATATATGGATAAAAAAAATCGTTCAACAAACTTCAATTGTTGTTTTTTTTTAATTATTTGAAAATTTAATTTAAAAAATAATACTAAAACGAATAATTTTATTCAATTGTTATTTTTTTCTACGGATATACCATTATATTTTTCGACCAGATAACTGCACTGAGAATTGGTTCAAAATTTTAATTGATCAGAAATGGCATCTCCATTAAAATCGACGGATGTTAGCTATTGTAATTCTCGAAAATCGTCATCTCCCTATAAAACCAGTAAAGATTCCAAAACGTCAAGCAGAACTTCAAGCGTCACCTGTTTGCTCTCAAATCAAGACAAGAAAGGCAAGTCATCTAAAAGTAGACTATCAGCCACAAGCGAAGCATCTTTGTCGTTATCAATGAAAGACAGCTCTCCGTCTACGCTAAAACGGGCACCGGCTTATATGGATGTCACGAAACATTACGGATTAGATGGCAGTCAAGCTTTGCAAAGCGGTTGTTTGATTTGCCGTTTAGAAAAACTCTCTCTGAAGGTGGGATGCTGTCACGGAACACAATCAACCGAGAAGAGCTGCAAATCTGCCACAGAAGATTCCCATATTCCCATATGCCTAAACTGTGACAAATGCGCAAAAAAAATTAACGTCGACAAACACACTGTTATGATGATGGTGATGAATAAAAACATGTTTTAATCTTCTGAAATTTTATTTTCTTTGTATTTTTATCTGCATTTTAAATTGAATAAATATTACCATTTTTACCCAATAGATATGTTTTCTAAATCAATTTTTAAGCTAAAAAATTTCATATGTAGTATATGTACATATGTATGTATGTACATATTACGCCATGTAATGAAGCCAAAGTGTGGTGGGTATAGAAGGAAATCTAATCAAGTAAAGTTGATCTTCACGTCGTCTCAGCGAGAAGTGTACAAGTGTATGTTCAACGTAAGAAAATACGAGACGTTAGCATTTCCATATATCGGAAAAGTACATGTAAATTGTATGCGAACAATGAACGCTCCGCAGCCAGTAGAAAAGCCACGGTTGAAAAGCGTCGCATTTTCCGCACAGCATCTCGAAGAAAATAAAACAAGATTATCCGCATATTGTGGTATACATTTCCAGCTTCAATTTACGCACTATGAGAAAATTGAGCGAATGCTTATTGGTTTTGGTGCGCTGTATTGAATCGTAAATATAGTGTTTATGATATTTTTTTTACAGATGAACACATAAAGAACTCCCGGAATGAATGTGACGTCTGTCTGTAGGTAAAACCATAAAAACACCACTGCAGCAATATGAAATATATTAATAATGATATATGAAAATGTCAAGTTAGTGAAAATATCGTTCCAGTTAAATAAGGATATTGTACGTATACATATGTATGTACATGAGTATGTAAATTGCATACACGAACAATATTATGTCAGTTAATTTTGAACCTGGGATTCAGAGAGTCTGAAGAGCAGTTCCATCAATCAATGAAACATATACATATGTATACATATACCAACAGGAAGAAATACTATGTTCACACATGATAAACACACACAGCAACTAGTTTGTAAAACTACGGCAAACTAAAAATGTTGACAGTTGTTGCATCTGTGCATCCCAGCTATTAGAACTATAACATTTGTAACTACGCCCAAGTACCGTATGTAGCATGTAAATATATGTGTACGTGCCGTGCCGTTGTATGCGATCGTTCTACGGCTATCCGTCAGTGAGGTTATGTAGCGTGACCACTTCGCGCAACCCGTGCGTGAGGCCAGTCGGCCTGTCGGTCAAGCGAATTCCTAGGTATGCCTGACTGGCTGGGTAGCCACGGAATGCTAGTATACACTCACGGCACGGGTAGCGCGAAGCGTTCGCATTTTTCAACAATCTACTACATTTTGAACTACTAAATACACATATGTACACATATAAGACAACTGGAACAGCTTAAGTCGTCGAAATCGAAGCTTTCGCATTACACCAGCATTAATGAAAAATCTCTCCACGCCTCTAACCTGATTAGTTTGCAAATCACGCAAGCTAGTAAGCCGCACACAATTGGCAAGACTTTAGCGCTACCACCAATAAAATACACGGTTGGAATTATGTTTGATGATAGGAGCAAGAAAGAAGTATATAAGTCGAAACGATTTCGCTTATACATAATACGATTGCACGCAGAATCGATGAAATGACCAAGTGGGCAGAAGATGAGCGCTGATCCAAAGAGTTAAGTGAGTCAATAACATTTTTCTCATTACAACAGAAAGTGTGCACGGATGTACATGGTTTATCTCAGCCGCTTTAAAAATAAATAAAACTCGTATTAAAAATAATTTAAATACATCCCCCCATCATGTCCATTAAAGCGAAAGTTTGTCCTTCTAAGGAAGCACCGCCCTAGGGACTTATTTATCACGTTATCACGTTAATTTAACGTCAATTAAACGAATTGGCGTCAAAGAGCCTCGACGGGCGTCGCGTCTGAAGCTACTCCCACGTCGTTCACACTTTTCCACGTCTTTTAATAGACATTGTTATTGTGGACAAGTACGCTCATAGGGGATGTATCTATGTATATATACACAGATTCGGTGGCTCAGTCTCTGGCGCCAGTGGGTGGTTGGGTGGTTTCGGTCAGTGGGTGAGTCTGTGACGTCAGAGCGTCGTATCGACCGGCGCCTGTTGCGGCGCATTCAATGAAACACACCCACATCTACCCTCCAACCACCCAACCACCCAACCATCCAACCATCCAACTATCCAACCTCCCACCCCACCTGCGATCTGTTGCATACAACCTCCTCGCCCTTGCATAACCTATAGAAAAGTACGGTAAGGTTGGAGCACTACACACGTATACGACGGGGACCTATTCTATTCTGAAAAGGTCAAAGTGTCTCCCGGTATACTGTAAATTCTATTTATCTATGTATAAAGGATCTCAAAGAATTTTTCTATAATAAAGGATCGTACATTAACTCAAAAAAAACTTTTTCGAACTTCAAAAGGGCGAGATAGTTCAACCGTAGTGTTTCGTTATCCATAGTTTTAAACTATTCTAGCGAGACTCGGTGAGGCGTATTCGATGTTAAAAAATGACTCAGATAAAATATATATCGCGGGAAACTACATATACATATACATATATATGTATATAGGTATCCCAAAATTCACACAAGAAGTAATTTTGATAGAAAACACAGGTTTTTAATTAAAAATTGCAAAATTTTCATTGATTCATAAAGTATACAGTATAAGGTTATGTATGAAGTAGCGTAAATAATAATAAAAAAACAATTTACACATCCCGAAAGTTCACATGTACCTATTCGAAAGTTAATCACACTTTCACAACTCTTGAATTGAACAACATAAAATTGTAGCTCTGAATAGTCGAAGGTCTTTCTTTTTTATTCACAATGTATGCTTTGTCGTGACAATGTGCACTAGTGAGTATTTTTGAATCAATCAAATCACTGGAACTTCACCGATACAAGCATACGGTTCAGGATAGTGGCTTACGTTCCACTTGTAGGACGCTTCTTGTTGGGAATGAACCCCGATATGCTACTCCATACATAACCTTATACTGTATACTTTATGAATCGATAAATAATAAATTTACAATTTTTAATTAAAAACCTGTGTTTTCTATCAAAATTACTTCTTGCGTGAATTTGGGGACACCTTTACATATGAATAATGATTATTTTACTGGGTTAGGTTAGGTTAGTTGGTTAATTGCATATTTAGTTTGACTCGCGTTTACAAATACCGCTCTACAAATTGACGGTAATATTTTATTCAAAACATTTCCCACGATGCTCTCGTATATTCGTATAGTTATTGCGTTTATTGTTTGGGTGAATTAAATTTAAAAAATGTTTTGAATTTTTGTCAATGTAACTAAATTTAACTAACAATTAGTTAATACAAAAATATTTTAATAATAAATAAGTCCTAGTATAATAAGAGTTTGGTACACAATCTCTGAAGCTCTGTTTTTGATAAAGTTCGCTCTAGCTGTAACGACTGTCAATTTACTTACGATAAAGAAGCGTAAACAAATGAGTTCGTGGAATTATGGAGATTCAAGTAAATAAACATATATGTAGATAGGTATCTAGAAGGGTGAATTTCAATATGAATCTAGATAATATGAAGAGTGAAGGCTAAATTGGATTAAACAAAAACATCCTCAAGGATAAGAGAGAGTGAGCTTTGACCCAATTTGGTATTTACGTCGGAAATAATGAACACTGTTAATACTTAGGTTCAGTGTCGAATTTTCTTGTTGCGTACTCTTTAAATTTAAATACTTTCAAGATTGTAATAATTAAATGTCAGTATCTGAAGAAAAATACATCAGAAAGGTGGCAAAGAAAACGAAAGCGCAAAAGGAAAGACACCTGCAGGAAAGAGGAAAATGATTGTAGCTATCACATGGATAATAAACAAATACAACAAAATAATTACAGTATAGTTTTGATGGTCATTTAGGCTAGTTTTCTACAATATATATTTATTTATTCTGGGTTGTCTACGTGGTGATTTAGTGTTGCATTCACTTTCAGATGCAAAATTCGTTGTGTAAGCCGTTCTAACGAAATGCATTCACGTTATGCTAGTTGCGAATTGCGGAAAAAGGCCAACTCCACAAACGAAACGGTACAAATTCCGATTACTTCGAACGAGATATTACCAACTTTTTACAACTATGTACACTCTCCTAGAGATTTATTATAGAGATTTTAGACCGGGGATAAAAAAAATACCCATAGAGCAGTGGAGAAGAAACGATCGAGACAAAGAGCGATTGCAACAGGTGGCCAATGCACGCTACGCGGAAATCGTTTCATACAAATGCTCATGCAACTATCGCATTTACCACGAGAAACTCAACTAAACGCTCATTTTTTTCAGACAAATTTTAACATGATTTGATTTTTACATTTGGAAAATACATAGATGGTTTTAGGCTTCAATAGCTTTAGCGAATCGACGTTCGACCACTTTCGATCGACGGCCGATTTACAGTTACGACGAAAAGTAAAAACTAGTCTACTGTGTTTGTTATGCAACTGGAATATTTCTTTACGCAGAAATACGTAGTCAAATAATGAAACGGAATCTTTTTTTATGCAAATACGTATTGCGCTTTTACTTTTATTCACATGCAGATTCAGTAACCAAGTATTCAAGAGTGTGATCTTATCGAACGCAATCGCAACATTCAAGCTGGTGAATTTGTTCATTTTCGAACGCTTTGTCTTTTGAGAGGTGTATGTATGTAGTACGAATACATTATGTTGATTGCGGAAATTGTAGCAATTTCATCTTTCGCTTGAATGCATCTGGTCTGTGCACGCACACCAGACAGACACTGAGACACTGGTGCAGTCCATTCCATGGTCTATTGGCCGTCTGGTGTCCGTCTGTGGGCGAGTGAACGGACCAGGTGTTGGTCTAGTCTGGCTTTGACTATTACCCAACAATCGACAACTGGATTGTCAGACCAACGTCCTTCAAAGGCCGTGCAATCACTCACAGACAACGAGAAAATGCAGGGGTTACGTGTGCAAAGTGCATTCAGTGACACTTGAATGTCAAAATTTTCATACAACATCATTAAACTGGATAATGGCTAATAACTTCAATGAAAATAATCTTTGTTTTTGAACGCCATGTGACATTGAATGGGAATCGATATGTCATTGTATAACAAAAATATCGTCGACTATGTATAATTATAAATATAAAAAAAAAAATACAAGTGCAATGATAAATAATCTATTGAAGTGTAATTGTTTTACGTTGGACGTGTAATTTTCACCGATAAGTGTTGTACAATAGTTTTCGAGCTTATCATTCGCCGGCATTAATTATTTCGTTGAAACTAGTTTTATATAATTTCCGTTTGAATGATAGCTCAATTGTGTCGCAATTTAAATAAATTATTAAACAATTATGTAGTTTTGTATCACTAAACAGCTGATCGGGTGCGCTCAAGTAACAATTCAAAATCTACATGTGCGTACGCTTTAATTTATATGAATAATTCTCTCGTTGGCGGTATAAAGGCTTAAAGGATTTAAGTAAAAATTCATGAAATGCATATTATGTAAAAAAAAAAGTATCCACAAGCAAAATTATATTTATTTTGTTGAATACATAGCAAGTATGAATACGCTTGAAACATTTTCATACGCTACATCAAATATTTACGCCGCGAACCAAAAATATATTCTTCTACGTCAAAATACGCTTTTCCGACTTTTCGCCAGGTTTTTCTCAATTCTATTTTCTTTTATCTGGGTAAACCCTTATAAATTAAACATATCTCCGCAAATCCGAACGAATACGTTTCGTAGCTGCAGTCGGGATTTGTACCGTATTTATCTTTTGATATTGTTTTGTCTGCGGATCAAGGGTGAAAGTATGCTCATGTTAATATGTTAACAAAAACATATATTGTAGCACACACGCATTGCTTTTACACATTGATGTATTGTAAATCAATCGGTCACCTTGTCAAATGTCTATGAAGATGTCAAGTGCCGTTGCACTGCCGCTACTGTTGTTGTGCAACAACATGCACGTATGTGCAAGTGCATACACGGAGATCTGACTGTTGCGTCAATAGAAAATCGAATCAATCATTTCAGTGCTATTAGTCTTTGCACAGTTAATTGCTTTTAATCGAGATAAATCGTCGAGAAAAGCCGTGCAGCAACCCGTCAGAAATGGCGGGTGAGATAACAATGAATATACATATGTATAAAATCGAGAAATAAACTAGATATTTGTTACGCATCATATCGCGTCTTCAGAGCCCAAAGGTGACATGTTCATGATCCTGCAAAAATGAGTTATGAATGCAACTTTGTTCCTATTTAACAATTCTATTACGGCAGCCAAGTGGCACATCCGAATGACGTCACAATTTTGTTGGCATTATAAAGTATAAAGTGACAAATTCGGACTTTTTGCATGCAATTTGAAAAAAATACTTGTGTAAATTCAACAACAATGAAATATCATCTAAAAATTTAGAGTAAAATATGTACAATCATCATTTTTTATAAAAGTCTCATGATTTATGATGACCAGTTCAAACTTTAAAACTGCTGCCTTAAACAATTTACTATTTTGAATATGTCATCTCTGTGCTCTAAGGACGAGATATAATTCTAGTCTGCTGAAAACATGCCTATACATATATATGTACATATATAATGTATATATTTTATACAAGTGGTTGAACGCGATGGTGACATAAGTCACTTTGTTCTTACTTGTCAACACGAAAGTAATTGAAAATGTCGCACGTGTGGATAAAACGATTTTGCGCAAATAAATCTTTAAACTCCCAAAGGTATTGCTAAACTAAATTAGGTACATGCTATAACTAATTTCCAACTCTCAGAGGCGGAGCGTAGATATTGGCATATAATAGAATTATACATAGGTCGTGGAAAATTCACACTGCAACTATAACACTACATTATCGTCACTTTGATATTAATTTTAATTAATATGACAAAATTTGACGCAAAATGATATTGTACATACATATGTACACTACACAAAATTACTTGTGTGGAGTATTGTAAATTGTTTGATTTGAACCACTTCGCATATTTACAATTAATTACGTGATGAATTCGTGTCAGACGTTTGTTTCGAATCGATGAGCGAAACGAATTTTCTAAGTGAAAAGGAAAAACGATTTACTGGAAAGGGAGGCGGGAAGGGAAAGTGATTTTCTTTAGTGTATTTTCATGCGTGTAAATTGAACGATAAAAAGCACTATGAATATTTTACCATTGGACTCAAATGTGTGTTGTGAATGTTGTTTATAAGTTCGCTATAGAGAAACGAGGACTTTGTGGGCGGATATATCGAGGAGGAGCAAACTACGATTATAATTGCTCGTCGGAACGTCAGAGAGATTAGGTTATTAAGCCAAAGTGGAAACCATGATGAGGGTACATTTCGCCACTGTATATTTAATTTTAAATGTAGGTCATTCAAACTAGAAAGATATTTTCTATAAAAAAATTATGAGATGATACAGTTTTATTAAATTTTTCACCTAAAAAGAAAATAGCACTTGAAAAGTGTGTTACAGACCAATCAAAGAAATATAAATTTGAAATTATATTATGTAACCGAAGATATCTTGTATGAAAGCTGTTTCCACGATAATTGATGCACAAAGTTATTGCAATGATTAATTGTCGCATATAAGGACAAAGTAATAAATGTACATTCATTCTGAGAATAGTAATTATGAAACAATCGTAACAATTCTTCCTATCATACGTTATAAATTAATCACAAAATATGCATCTATTCTGGTCTATGGAAATTTTATGCGATAGGATTAATACTCGTTTCAATACGTATAAATAAATAGATAAAGGAAGTTCCTTTGCAGACAGCAGAGATATACATATGTATGTATGTAGGTACATAGATATATGTAAATTATCACCCATACGAAAAGATTTTCACGCTCTTATGGATAAATATATAAATTGAATATCTTACCTGAAACAATTATAAATCAATATATTTATATGTAGAAATGTTTTTGAATAGAATTTCTGAAACTGATTTTCAGAGATACGAGCTTCATACGATATTTATAAACTTCGTTCGATAATAACTGTGACCCAATATTGGACCCAGTTGGATTGGAGATAATTATGAGCTGCCAGTGCGGAAAATGATATGTTTGGTTCGTCGTCGACAACTTGATTAATGATCTTTAATTCAAGTAATAATTAAATAAGTTGATCTAATGATTAACATATACAATCCCACTAGAACGTAATTAAAGTGACCAACATAAATTTAATATTTTGCATAAAAATTTTTAAACGTATTTTAATGTGATAACAATACAGATTAGAGATAGTTCACGGTTGACAACAAAATATCAAAAAGTTGTAGCACTGTTTTTATATTCAGGTGTTACATTAATTTTATCGAGGGCTTTACGTCGAAGAAAAAAATAAAAAAAGTAATTGTCGAATCATTCTAATGGAATGATACTGACTGACAATGAGCTTGTTTCTAATGACACGCAATCGTTTTGGGTCAGTAATTAAAGCGTGCAACTTGCTTTCAAATCGTTGTCACATTTGGTCGATTATGTGAAAGAAAATTAAATACACAAATAGCACGGACGGTAAAGATAATGCTTTATCGCAACCTCATTTGCACTTTTGTCACATAATCTGTTCACATGTATCTATTTGTCCGCATAAGCGCAAAAAATGCAATACGTCAAGTGCCAATCAATATTAAATACTATTTTTAGTATAATTTTTAATCATAGAACGCGAAATATTTAAAAAAAACATAATAATTTCATTTATGAAATGATAAGTGGTTTGGTAGACATATGAAATATGTTTAAAAAAAAAAACCGAAACCATGAAGGTCATGATCCTTTATATGGCAACTGACGTTTAACGGGGAGTTAACAACGATAAGCGGTTGCCAAGTTGACAAAATGTATATTCATTGTGTATTTATTTGCTTATTGTATTAAAATTAAGTCATATCTATTGACCTTTAGTAAAATATGTACCGCTAGATCGTCAGTCGATAAATTAATTTGTATTGGGGTCGCAACCTGTTAACGAATCGCTATGTACATATGTACTTATGTATGTAGTTGCGAAAACATTTATGTAAAAATTCAAAATTTACTTCAAATGAATACTGTTTTAAGTTCGATTCGCAGGTGAGGCTATCGCGGAAAAGGCGTGAAGATTTTCATCGGATTGAAGCATTTTACATACAAACTCGTAATAGAAAACATTTTGTAGTCAGACTTAGTGTTGAAAAATTGCATAAATTACGATTGAACGTGTGGCACAAGTATAAATCAGTGGGCGTGAGGCAAATGTTACAAATCACAGTAGCCGGTTCAATTGTGGCGACCACACATTTTTATTCATTTGCGGGACAGTCTCGGATAAAGCAGCGACTACACACCGCACTGTTGTGACGTGATGATGTCATCATACCCATCATCAATGAATTGATTTATGAACAGTTTGCGGACGTAGGGATCTGATTTCAAATCCGTTTGTCAAAAACCCATTAGTCTTCGTTCTGGTCGAAAATGGCGCGCGCCACATAAATCAATTTGAATTTTTTTGAAAATCTGGTTTCTAACAACCTGACTTTATGTGCGAAACGGAACACCTTTTTTATCGTTTACATCCAGTTTTCGAACCATGGCGACGAGTAATTTCAGTAATCATCGCAGATGTCGTTGATTATTTTGAACATCAGGGAAATTCGAGACAGTGTGTCCCTCTGAAAACATTAGATTCGAATTTACACGAGACGGTTTTCAGAGATAGGAGGATATTCAGCGTGGATTTTAAGGCAGGTAGTTCTGCACCCAAAATTAAGTGTCGACAAAAGGTCAAAAGGGTTCCGTTATTTTTGCAATAATCATAAGCCGACTCTCGGAGCTTAATATTTCACACAGCGTGAATATTCTGAATAACGACCACTTTTACAGAGTGTGCCACGATTAATAATACCACCAGCCACTGCAAACGTCAAAGGTTTCGACCGGGTTAACCTACAAAAGTACAACGCGGTCATTGGCTTATAAGCTATGGGAAATTAGGGAATGAACGATATTCTAATTTTTTCAAGTGAATTTTGTTCAGAAATTCTGACATTTTTAGACCAGAAGCATGTCTTAGTGTATTCCAGGCTTAATATAATGTTGAAATTAGTTCAGGAGATGGTAGTTGTTATAGAATGGTATCTCAATTGTATGTATTTTATTGGAAAATTTGTAGAAGGAAATAGTTCTAGCAAGGTCGTAGTTCAATAGGGTTCAACTGTGTGAAACTATGGAAAAGTATATGAAAGTATGATATTGTTCGGTAGCAACAAGGCCAGACTCTCTTCACTGGTGATTAGTGCGGATAATAGGAAAAACCACAGGGTCTAACTACAACGAAACGGAGGAAAATCAATAAGGAAACACTTGATACTGTATCGTTGCTTGATAGGAAAATTGTAAATCAACTGTGCTAATTGAAAACGCCTGTGAAATTATTTATCTTAATAGAAACGTTGACACGTTAAAAGCTAGAGGTATCCGCTGAAAAGCGCCCGAAGCGATGCTTTGCGGAAAATTTAATTTTCTTCTTTTTAATTTACATCGCAGATTCGAGCGGAAAATACTTGACATTTTTCGCAAAATTTCACCTCGCAACCTTGCCGAGAAGTTATATTAAAATGCACTAATTTATTTACTGTTTGCAAACGCATCGAGCATGTGTAACATTCAAGTGTCCGCTGATAAAATATGCACTCATTACAAAGATAACAAGTACCCGCACGTTGAGTCGGCCACCGGTCGGTAAAAGAAACGGTGCGATGTGTTTTTCAGCGAAAACGTTCGATGGAATTCGCATGTTTCGTTTCAGTGCTGAAACGCTTAAGGCCCCACTAATGAAGACGCGGAATTGCGGCTCGTAAAACTTCACACGTTTTATTACTTCAAACTCAGTGGTCGTAAACTTTCACATTTGACGGACAAATAAGGCTCGGTGTCCAACGTCGTATACTCCTTACAAATTTCACATTGAACGTACATATTTCATAAAAGAAAAATCCTATCTTAACTACGATGTACATACTTCCTTCGTATTCTACTAACTTAATTTGAAGCAAAATAATACATATAAATTTGTAAAATCATAATATGACTTTGTTGAAAATTCTATAATATTACGTAAGATGCAGTGCACACAGAGAAGCATGCAAAGACGTATGCTTTGTATAACAAGAAGATATCGCAAGACGAATACATGGGTAAGAAGCATGACCAATGTGGCAGATATAGCGGAACGTGTGAAAAAGTTGGTGTGGACACATAGTGAAAAGAATGGATGGCAGATGGACGCGAGAAATACTGGAATGGTATCCGAAAGGATGTGAAAGAAAGCAAGGTAGACCGAGTGGACGGCGGGCTGATGAATTGAGAAGAATGTATCGAGTCAAGTGGATGCAGATTGCTGAAGACAGACAGGAATGGAAGAGAATTGGAGAGGTTTTCATCCAGCAGTGGATGGTGACCGGCTGAAAATGATGATGATGATGAATATGACTTTAATACGAACGTTTTACACTCTGTATAAGCACTTTATAATGTATTTCATGTCAGATTATATATTATATAGATATATAAGTTCGTTCACCTGTTAGCCTACTAAGCATGTGACCATAATAGCAACAGTATATTCCTAGCTGCAGTTAGAGAGCAGTTCAAGCGATACTAGTTCAATAACCAACTACCCAATAGTTGGCAAGTGGTATACTGGTTTCCATTTTCCTTGAAACTGAATTGCAACTGCATTCTAAAACTGCACTAAGCGTTACGTAAAATCTTGAATAACAATATTATAAAACCCTGAGACATCGTCCTGTTGAATAAATTCATTTGCTGCTAAAAAGTACATACCTTTAAAACCAATTTCGTTTTAAGACCGCTTGTAACTTTTCAGTGGAACGACAAGGCTGCAATTTAAGGCTTTGAGGTCACTACAAGGGTAGCAATGAAATACTTACATTTCTGAAATAATTTCGTTTCACGTAATTGGTGTTAAATTCGTTTAACCGTTAAAATTTCGATCGTTTGCCTTTAAATGGCAATGAATTGAAAAGGTTTATAGTAAAATTATATATGTACATACATTAAAAGCATGCATGCAATTTTTAAATGGACAGTTGGACACATGCAAAAACTTTTTCTTTAGAAACCGTGCAAAAATCGAGAATAACAATCCGAATAAACTTTAAAATATGCTTAGGAGATGCGCCGCTTTTGAGTTTTTCAATCGCAATAATGAGTCGCTTTCGATTGCGTCGAAGAATTCGATTTCGTTCGTGCGCGCGATAATTTTTGCACGCCATCGCCGAGTCATTAGAGAATACTAAAAATGGGTCATTGTTACATGCGAAAGTTGTACGAAATCGCGTTTAATTTATTTCACGTTTCGAACTCTTTTTTTTTCAAGTCGACAAGTATGTAAGTATCCGCGATGAGCTCCCGAAGCGAAATGCTCGACCCCGAAGTGAACGTGATTCGATCGAGTGGCCGACATGGAGAATATTCAATTGAGAGGTCGTATTTCGACACGGTAACATTGAAAATCGTGTGTGTATGTGCACGTAGGACGAATTAGAGAGGTCTTCATTTATTATACAGGCGGTTGGGGATGTTACTTTCGGGTCAAGATCGCTGCGAACCTTACCTTACGCAAGACACATTCGGCGAGAGTCTGTTACTGGTTTCGCGTAATTTGATAACGTATTACGTGAGTGTTGAACGGGGCGTTGGGTCTATGGCAGGCTAGAACATCATTAATCGTAGTCTCGAATAACTGTAGAAGTTGTAGCGATTCACTTAATAGTATTTATTACACAGATCGGCCTCGTTGCGGCCTTGCGGCTTAGCTTGTCATCGTTCAAATGTACATACGCATGCCGATATACATACATACATACATACATTGTAATAAGTACATACGTGTACAGTTTATGTACTATCGTATTATTTTTCTTGATTTATTGGGGTGGTGTCCAACACAATACAATCCAAACTACAGACGTTAAACACGCAGTTGAATTGAGTGGTGTGGTGTGGACGGAAAGACAGACAGCTAATCGTGTTGTCGGTCAGTCGGATCGGTTCTGTCGTGACTAATTTTATGTCGACTAATGATAGACCGAACCTCAGTCTGCTATTAGCCAGATACGAGGCGGCAGCGAAAGGGTAAAGTTGCAGTAACAAGCAGAATGCGCGAACGGGTTCCAATCACCGAGGGAATTTCCGTCTCGTATGCACTGTCAACGTAAGACCTATTATAACTGCATCGTATATGTACTATGTACGATTCTATGTATACGTACTACTGAGGATGTATGTATGTATGTACTGCGAGACTAACGCTAACCCCTTGAGTACGGTTACACGGTGCACTTCGACAAAATCTCATTTCCCTGATGTACATACATACTTCAAAGGCTTGATTAACACAGCAGCTCAAATTGACCGATGATACAAAATTGAATATTGCTGCTTGTCAAACAGTTAATCAAACTTTGAGTCAACTCCCGGCTTCGCCCAGATACATATACATATTTAGACTGGAGAATACGATTTTTTTTATTTGAGGAGCGTTGTGGATTCACTTGTAACCAACTAAAAAGGCTTAATTAACACAGTAGCTCAAATTGACCCATGATACAAAATTGAATATTGCCGCTTGTCAAACGCTGACAAACAGTCAAACTTTGAGTAAATTCCTGGCTTCGCCCAGATATACATACATATTTAGGCTTGAGGATACCATTTTTTTTAATTTGAGGAGCGTTGTGGATTCACTTGTAACCAACTAAAAAGGCTTAATTAACACAGTAGCTCAAATTGACCCATGATACAAAATTGAATATTGCCGCTTGTCAAACGCTGACAAACAGTCAAACTTTGAGTCAATTCTTGGCTTCGCCCAGATATACATACATATTTAGGCTTGGGGATACCATTTTTTTTAATTTGAGGAGCATTGTGGATTCACTTGTAACCAACTAAAAAGGCTTAATTAACACAGTAGCTCAAATTGACCCATGATACAAAATTGAATATTGCCGCTTGTCAAACGCTGACAAACAGTCAAACTTTGAGTCAATTCTTGGCTTCGCCCAGATATACATACATATTTAGGCTTGAGGATACCATTTTTTTTAATTTGAGGAGCGTTGTGGATTCACTTGTAACCAACTAAATGAATTAGTATTAATATGGAGAAAAAGAATCGCTCTACGCTGTAAGCTCTGACGTAAGTACGGAATTTAGATTTAAAATGTTCCAATGATTTCTGACTAAAACTGTAAAATCCAGCGCTGTCTGTAGTCTGTTGGGATTTACACGTGTACAAAAAAACATTTTTCATATGAAAATGGTAGGTTATGTGTAAAATTTTCCATGAGTATATTTGATACAAATATCAAGTAAGTCGAGAGATAGAAATTGTCTACAAAAAGAACGGGGGAGATGAGGAATCGTCGGATTGAAACAGCGTGTCTTTTATTTGCATCGTCCGTAAGGGGGATCGCTATGATGAGTTTTAATGGCCAACGGTGTCGGATTACACAAGACTGGTAGAACGAGTAGTACAGGTTTGCTTTCAGCAAAATCTTCTGCCAGATCAAAAGTCAGGAGATACGGCGCCTGATCCTAGAATATAAAACGGCGACAAAAGCGTATATAATTAATAATAGTGTGACATGGTGAAAGTAATCCATTGTTTGCGGGCCAGCCAACTTTAATTATGCACGCGGCGAGCTTAATACGGCGTTTATTGTGAGAGGGCGATCTCGTCGCTTTTAGCATTGATAATATTACGTAATATTTTCGGACAGTATGATCTTTTGAAATTTTGAAAGTATCGATTGTTTCGCTTTACAATCTAGTCCCCGTAAGCTAGGTGTTATTTGACGTTAGGCAACTATCGCAGAAAGCAAAAAGCGTTTACGCTCATCCACTCCTCTATTTACTTTCACTCTGATGAAATATTTAATTATTTTTCAATTGCAATCTATTGTTTAGTTTTTCATGCAATGAAATTCTGTGATCTACAATGTATCACTTAGTGATGTGCATATGTATATTTTTCATATACTACATACATATTTAGTTCACGTTTATTATTCGTGATGACTTCGGCGTGGACGCGGATGCGCAAGCTATCGCAATTAATTGTCAATGGAAAATTGACATGTGCAATTACCATAATCATCGAACGATACGGAACTCATCAATTGGAGCATTTAAAAGTGTGGTTTCATTCGACGACCTTCAGCATCGGCATTAATGGGATGCCGAAACGATTTAATCATCGTTAAAATTCGTTTGTATAGTAAATGGCAAAGTATGCCTACATAGTTTGTAAATCGTGGGTGCATACATGATGTGAGTTACAAATGTCATCAAAATGAGAACTAAAATATAAATTTATCAACGATAAACTACTAGATGTAAAAATTAAATTTATTTACAGTTGGTGATATTAGTTTACTTAACAACCGAATGGGAGTGAAACGAGGATACGCTTACATACAATTTAATTAGATATATAAATTGAGGTTTTTTAACATCTCATTTGATGGTAATGTTGGTCATAAAAAGCCTATATATCTCTGCAGAGTGAAAATAATCCAATTAAATTCCATGAAACGAGTGAATCAACTCGTTGAGAAATTGTTTATTATATAATATAAGAGCGTGCCGTGCAAACGATGTCAATTGGAAAAGAAACTGGTTTTTACCACAATTACCATAATCTACGACTGTCAAACTCTCCGGATTAATTTCCAACTGTTTTTGATCAAAAAAAAAAAGAAAATTCAACATTTTCTACGTTGCGTTTAATATGTTTTTTGTTGCTATTATTATTTCTATCGCAGTTTCTTTGCAAACGATTTCTACGTATTATTAAATGATAATATTTTTAATTGCGTCCATCTGCATAATGGAGATAATGTTCACTTTCGCGATCACGAACAGCGTTCGCTTAACCATAACGCCCTACATAATTGTGTCGTATCATACGCCATCGTCTAATCAAACCGACTGGATTGATTAAACGATGATGAAATCACACCAACCGCAATCTAATTGAACGATTATCATATCGACAACATTAGTGGAGATTTAAAACTTTATTACGACTCTCAATAAGGAAAATGTTCGATCGTAAACTCGTCTAATAAAAGAGCAATCTCGTAGAAATATCATGCACTTAAAGTGAAACGTGTGCAATACTACGAATTTGAATAGTTAAAATTAAAATGATTCAAGCTCAAAATACATACATATACGATAGACGGAATACATTAATTTGATTATATGGAAATTTTAAAAAGTATGTATGTACATATGTACATATATAAGTATTAGTTTTGAATAATCGAAAATTAGCATAGAAATCGCATGTATTGTGAATATATAAGAAAATTAAATAAAGCATAGAAAAGGGTAACAGGGGTATCATTTTACTTTATTTCATAAACACGCTAATACTGCGATTAAGTTTAGTTTTATCGTGATATATATAAGTATGTATGTATGTATATGTGCATACAAACATTAAACAACATTAAGTTTACAATTTATGTTGAGGAGCGTCTTAAAAGGAACAGTATAAATTAATATCAGATTCATCAATATTAAAACTAACTCATAAAAATGCAAAGTAATAAAATAATTGTGTGTTGAAAACAAATACCGATAGTTCAAACACGTGAAATGAAATGTTATTAGTTAAAAACATGAGTGTATGAACCTTTTCGTGCATAATAGCTATTTAAATATTGAAACAACCGGTTATTTTTGTAGTTTTTATTTTGATTCTCTGGCTGAGCGAAGGTTGTATGTATATTTATAGGTTGTATATTTAGAATAATATTGTGTAACACAAAATAAACACGGCAAATGAACGAAATGTTTAAATTGAAAAACTTGTTACGGTTCACTCACAACGTAGTCTGGAAAAGGGCGAGAAAAGTTTTACCAAAATATTTATACGTTTCCTCAATGACGATAACGTTAATTAAAGTGACATTCAATTCACTGTGAAGTAAAATTTTAATACTACAAGTTATATTGAATGTATCTACATAACTACTTGTAAAAATTGTTAAACTATTATGACACGGCAAGTTTTGCACATACATAACTAAATAAATACAAAAAAATAATTAGACTTTACGAGTTTTAAATGCGCAGTTATTGAGCAAGGTCGAATAGAATTGAAATAGCAAGGCCGTGTCTCTCGCATCCGGTTAATTACACTTTCTTCCATCGAATACGAGCGTGCACATGTAAAAAAAATTAATATTTTAAATGTTTTGCTCCATTTTGAACGTTCATTTCGATACACGAACCTGTAGAATGTCCTGACATAAACGTTCACTCGGTATAATCTCCAGGAATAGCAGACGAGCTGTTTTAAATGTCTCGCACATGAACGTAACAGACGCATTATCAATTATTCATATTAAATTTTATTATGAAACGTTCTTATTCATAACTTTCTTCGATGGAAAATTCCGATATTGTACATATTGGTAATAATCGTTATCGAAAATGCACAAATAAATGTGATTCCTTTTGAATGGGATTTTTCAACCCGCATGTACATACATGCATTTGTACATATGCTGTGAAAATGTGAAAAATCTGGAAAAGCGTACTGTGATCACAAAAGCATTTTCCGGGTCGTGTTGGCTCACTTAGCGGTAATGGTTCCGGTATTCGGGCATCACTTACACAAGAGAACTCTTAATGACAATTTATGTATTTTATGAGCGAAAAATATACATACACACGGCCGACATAAAAAAAAGAAAAAAGGAAACCTTTATCGAACAATTTCCTTTCGTTAGATAAACGAAACGATTTTTTTGCTCATTTAAAATTAATTATCTTAATACCCATAGAATTCTATGAAACAACACTGCTCAATCGTCTTTTATGCATATTTAAATATGTGTGATTTTAAAATTTGACATATGCATATTACAATGAGTAATGGATACATACATAGATACTATAAGTTATAAGTCGCAATTTTTGCAGTATAAACTAACTGTGTATACTGTATAGGTAGTGTTGAGCGTACGCTTAGACAACTTTACATGCCATATTACTTTGCCTGCTATTCTTTATTCCAAAAATGGAAGTGTTTAACATTCAGGGTTGTCACTTAGGGTTTTGATTAAAATTTTTTATTGAATCCTTATTCATGATTATCGAACACCAAAATTTATTTTACACCCTAGTAAATAAAAAAAGAAATATAAAATTGTAATTATTTGGCTAATAGAGATGAATAGGGGGTTCGACACCTTTTATGCCAATTCAAGTTAAAATAATAACTGTAAAAATATTGCTAGCACTGAGTTTATTTAACATTTTTTGTGCTAAATAGTAACAATGTCAATATTTGGTATGGTTAATATTGTTTTTGATTAATTTTGAATAAACCTCCACACTGATATAATTTTATGAGTTGGGTCGACAACCCTGAAGGCGCTCACCGGGTGGTGGTAGCTGTTCTACATTTTATCGGGAAAACAAATAAGAAAATACAGCTTGGCGTATGGACGTGGAAAGCTCGCACGTTAAGTTGCATCTTGACTGGATGGAAAGAGCTTTTCTAACATTGATTACTTTGTATGAAAATGTTATGGCAGTGAAAACATTCAAACGCCACACTTACTGAATTCATTCAAACAAACTAGACTACGCGTTTTCTTACTGCTTCAACGATTGAGCGTATACGGAAAAGTTCTAAAAATAAGCGTGTTGTAAATTATATTCGAATTTAACTCTGTTCCTGACGAATATTTTCAAAATTGGAAGGTTTTTTATTAGTACTTAAACTATTTTGCAGTAGAATTTTTAAAAATAAAACAGATATTGAATCGTTGTAAAAAGCTACGTCGATATCGAACAGTTACATAACAAGAATTTGGTGTTTTAATTTGACCCAAGGTTGTGTCCAGTCGGCAACTCAAGGTTTGTGGTCGTGCCTGTCTTTCGAATTGATCCAAAAAGAAAACCAGTGTGGTTACGACAAACCTGTTAATCTTATACAGAAAAAAATAAAGGTTGAAATAGGTGGTTTTATAAAATATTATATTTGAAATCATTCAGTAAGAATAATTTTGTAATTTTGTTATCGATTTCTGTTACCAGAAGGACATACCTACATAAATAATTGCATTACGATTTTATTCGGAAGATGTCGCGTAGAAAAAAAAACTAATAATATCGCCGATAAAAGAAATGATGTTTAATCCTTTTTCGGTTGTATTTTTGTTCTGTAACGAATTCAAATAATAATTAATAGTGGACTTTGTATCTCGAATTAAGCGCATCAACTTCAATCTTTGTGTCTTTTTAAAATGTAATAAATTAAGTCACCATGGATATCTTTTTATTATGATATTTTTGGGTCATAAATGTCATATTTTCAATGTGATCTATCTTGATGACACCTGTGAACCGTGTTTGAATTGATAGCTAATCGGTA
This sequence comes from Parapsyche elsis, assembly GCA_022651745.1. Taxonomy (NCBI): domain Eukaryota; kingdom Metazoa; phylum Arthropoda; class Insecta; order Trichoptera; family Hydropsychidae; genus Parapsyche; species Parapsyche elsis. The sequence goes on from JAGVSN010000006.1 coordinate 2,374,018, forward strand.
CAATACCAACCAATGAGTGGACGAAATCTATCACTTATTTTCTTACGTACGTATACATCAACAATTGTAATAATGAAGCATCGTGTTAACACGTAAACAACATTCTACAAACTTATCTATTTTATGAGTTAGGAATTTTAATGATGAAAAATTAGTGAATTTTGGATAAAAATAGCAGCGATGACAGTATCGGCGTTTTAAAGCCTGTGCGATCATTATAAAATTACGTATGTGGAAAAATTGACAACTCTTACGATGAGTAGGAGATATCCTTGAGAGAATGCGGAAAAACTGCATTTTAAAAGAAGTCATCCTTTGAAAAGTGTGACATTGAATCTGACGATACTATCCAAATGTCAATATGAATTACATGATGACGTTATTTGACATTTGAGAAATTCTTTTTCATATGAATTTTTTCGCTATCGTTATCCCACAATCTAAGGTTGAATGTCAAAACATTATTTAAAATAAAACCAGTTGACAATAAATTTTATTGCCACCTTGATAATCAAACTTACTAGTTAACAGAATAATGCTTAAAGTTATAGTCATTTATGGTGCTCCTTATACGCGTTAATGAAAAACAATTTATTCATGTTTATAAAAATTAGACTGTCAAAGTCTACGTTGAAGTTATAAAACGTACAAAATTATACAAAAAAAAAGTATAGCTAAGTGAGTACCTAAAAGATCTTGTAAATGAACAAAGAGAAATTCGCCCGCACAAATTACATTTCGGGCAAAAAGAAATACTTTTGTTTTTACAACACCACTGTCATAGCTCAAAATTGCGACCGCTGATGAAAAGCACAGATTCCAGTATAATTACTCATCCGTTCTACTTAAACATTCACATTTTTTCTCTTTTTTAATACTTTTATTGAAATAAAAGCAACAAAGCTCTACTCACATTTACAATCAACATAACTTCCTTGGCTGACATTTATACGAATATAAAAACTTCTATAATTAAATTTTTAAAATTAGATCATAAATAATGTGTGGAGAAAGATCACAAGCTCAAGTCAAAATGATAACTCCAAATGATTATATTATATAATACAAAAGTATGTATGTATAAAAATGTGTCAGACTTAAGTTTTGTCAACCGTTTCCTTATAAACTAAATAAATAAATCAAAAGTGACGCGAATGTGGCATTAAATAATTATGACGAGTGGAGAATCATTAAAAATACCTACGATTGTAAGTGGAAACTACAAAACTATTTTCTGTTTGACTTTCGAAAATTTATCTGACGATTACTAGTTATGTACACGAAACGTCCGTATAAAGAAGTACTGTTTATTTATTTATTTATACATATACGGTCTTTTCAATAGACCATTTCAAAAATACACTTGATAGATAAAAATAAAATAAAAAATAAATGAATTACAAAAGGAAATAGAAAGAAAAAATGTTATAGAAGAAAATATTTTAATTTTCCCTCGGGTCTCGTAATCGCTCAATTCAACAAGCCAATTTTGTCGGTGTGACTAACGGAAAATTCACGTGTATCGATCGCTATTTTCCCGACTTTTTAAATTGAATACGATTACATGGGCAGACAACAGATGTCGAGCCATAATCAATCTTGATCTTTCCACTTCCCTTCAACATTTCAAGTGGCGTTTCGCAACTGAGACCAGTGGACAACCTTGCCCCGGGCGGCAAACATTCAATGTGGTAACCATTAATACCATTACATACAGTTAACTTTTGCATACCGCCTAAGTAGAATATTGATATTTATACCAAATTGTTATCAATGACAAGAAAAAACTGATCAATTATCGCATGCACAAAGCTAATGTAGTTTTATATATTTAAAATGACTCCAATATTTTATAAATGGTATCTCCGATCGATATAAAATTTATGGTTTGTAAATATGGCAATACGAACAATCCAGTATAAACTTTTATTATTGATCGACACTCTCTGTATGTTCGAAGTAGAATTATTTTTCAAAAACAAATATACCAATTGATTATTCTGAATGTTTTTCAATAAATCCATTTCAATTTTGAAGCAACTTTTCAAATACTGTTGACGAAGAAAAAATTAAAATTTGTGCGTGTGTTTGAACGTCGACGCATGATTGACATTTTGAATGAAATATTGCTGAAAAATACACAATTTTTTTCAATTAAGTCAAATAAATATACATACATAAACAAATACCCAAATTGAAAAAAAATATCACACAAATAACAAGTATGTACATACCTATAGTATAAAAAACGATACATTTAATTGCTTTTAGCGATAAAATGAAGCGTACATAGGTACATTAACAAATACCTTCCATTACAGCTCCAACTATAATTATTTTAAATGCAAATAACATGTGCATACATATATTAGCGAAAGATATCCTTGACTATATAAAACAAATACAATAACTTTTTTAACGCTTTCCTTGTACATAATTTTCATTCCGTAATTATTCACTCACAACATAAATCCAATTACAAATTTACGATACATATACGCTGCTGAAAAGTTTTTGACTTTATATATACATACATATGTACATACGTGACATTTGAATGTGTTTCCACTCTGTTTCATCTAAAAGTTTAGATAATTTTGCTACACATTCCGTAATATGCTTTTAATTTTAATGTGATATATTTGTTAGTTCACATAATGGACTACGTTATGATGCATACATACATACATACATACATACATATGCACGATTTTGACAAACGACGCCAAGCTACAAAGTCATAAAAGACTTAAAAAGAATAAACAAATCCTCAATTACTTTCAACTCAAAAGTTACTTCAATCAGTGTGGCTAGAGTTTTTGAACTGAAGCAATATATTATATTACATTCTGGGATCAAAACTGGTCAACTTTTGCGGTTTCCATGCATAACAAATAGTCGCCCATAGATCTCTCATACACCCTATTTTACATTAATTTTCAATCACCGTTCGCGTACGGGGAAATCACCTGTGTGTCAGTGTGTAACCGTATTATGCGGCTGGTAAACCGTACGTACATACGTATTTAATCCTTTAATCAATAAGCGAGTACTCGTAGTGTTCTTGTCAAAGGTGAAAGGGAGAAGTGACGTGAATACAATAGCAGGCTGTGCACCAAACGGGGTGTGAACTTTACTAACTCATATTTGCGGAAAGTGAATAGAATTTAAAAAAAATACGAAACGTGGATGAGAATTATCTGGATCTGCACCAAATGTTATACAGAAGAGTGATACACGTTTGTGTATTACACAATGTGTGCGTGACTCGCTATAATTTGTTCGGTGCAAAATATTAAACAAAAACACTATTGAACAGTATAGTGTTTAAGTAGTCTGTCTCTGTTTCTCTCACGTGCGTTTAGAACTAGTAGAATTTAATTGAAATCGCTAGCTAGAGAGTTCCACTTTTCACGCTTTTATTAGCAACTGTTATAATATATCGCTGTCGAAAAAAAAATGAAAGTTTACACGGACCAGCATACAAGTTTGTAATACTTTAATGATTTAATTTGATGCAGATTTGTTTTACTTTCATTTTGCACAATATTAAAATTAACACTATCTTCGTATTTCATAAAAATTAGCTTTCAATTTTAGTATGACGTGCATGAAAACTTCAAACGGTTATTATTATTTTGCGTGTTAGTTTGCATCCTTGGCGATTGACGGTCACTGTGCGTCATTGGATACTTACAAGTTACAACTGTGAACGTTCGAGTGTTTTCTTGTAGTTAGTTGTGTAAGCGTGCAGTTATTTATGAATTGTAATCTAATTAGTTACGCGACTTAGCGTCGGAATCAGTGAAAACTCATCAGGACTGCGAGTGACATAGTTTAGTTCGCGTGACGTTTAACGCGACGTCATGTGACGTCGTCCTCGATTATTTATTATTGCCGTTAACTATGTACATACATATATGGAAAATTTCGTACGAGGAAAAAACCTTGTCGCAGTATCGAATGATATTGATGTAAATACTCGGAAAAGCGTTGACGATTTTCCGGAAAAACGCGTCGCGATAACGGCGACAGCGCGCTTCGCAATTGATTAAATAATGCTTTAACGTCAAACGTGCGTAATTCTGCGTATCACGTTGAAAAGCTAATGACAAAAGTTCTCAAATCCATCCCTTGACAGGCCGAGGTAAATAAAGAGCCAAATGTAACAGAGATAATTAAAAAGTTACAATTTTATTAGGGACATCGTTATTATAATTAACAGAAGTAGATAGATCATATTAATACATAGGGATTAGAACGTGAATGAATATATACGTACATAGGTAGTATGTATAGGTAATGTATAATAAATTCTAGAAATAAAGGATGTAGTACAAGTATCTGTATAAGTACATACATATAATATGTATGTATGTATCATAATAAATCGGTAAAGCAATTTGTTACGCACAATAATTGCACATACGTAATGCAAAGAAAAATATATTTTAATTTACTGTTTTACAATTATTTTCCTTATTTGCAAAATATTTATATTCGCACAAAATTTTTATGGTATTGATTCAAATTTAAACAAAAGAAAAATTATTAAAACCAGAAAATTCTTAATATTTATATTCACACCTCACAGCTCAGCTGTTTATGTTATAAAATGTATTTTTTTTTTAATATTAAATTGACAAAGATTAAATTATCCTAGGTTTGGTATTTATACGCGTACGTAATATTATGTTCAAGGCTTTCGGTCAGATTGTAAAAAACAGATAAACATTCCAACCATTCACTTTTGTTTAATACACATAAAAGTGTATATGTATACGTATAATATTAATCCTGTGGATGTGTTTAATTGAGAATATTACATTTTATTTCGTATAATATCGCATTGAATGCGATAACAAAGGTATTATTATTGCCAAAACGTTTACAGAAGCATCATATTCAATTGAAATCCGAAATGTGATGTTGAAGATGATTCGCCCCTTTTGAAATTTAAATCAAAATTTGCGGTCACGCACACTCGATGAAAACAATGAATCGAATTTTGAGAACAATACCGACAATGAAGCTCGCTATAATGATATAAGATAACTCTTTAGATATTTGGCAAAGGTTTTAGAGCCGTGGTTGCTTGGGAATTCAATCCCGTGACTTCCTGGTCTACATTTATGCAATGCCAGCCCTGAACGATGAATGCAAATAAATCGACCGCGAAAAGTATGTCTATTTTGAACCCCTATACCACCGCTAAATCTCGAACGTTGTAGAAACGGTGATGTAAACCTTTCTTACTGTGTTCAAATTTTTATCCATTCACTTTTATTACTGCTAAGTATATTATATTGTCGTGCGAGTTGAGTTGAAGGTTTACGTTGGATCCTGTAAATAAATAAAGCGACAGTCGCATTTTATGCGAACATAAATTTAATAAAGTCTGTATGCATTGCTATTGTATTATACGCAAGATAAACAGTACTAAAATGCGTTTCGACAAATTGAAACATTTGGTTTTATTTTAATCCGCGCTTTCGTCGACTGCCGTAATAACGAATTAATTTTTGCCGGTGAAGTTTTCCTTGGTTAACCTAAGTTTAATCTGCGAATTGGTTGGCAAAGATTGATCCCTAGCCTGTCCTTATGAATAAAATATGAACGATTGACTTGTAAATAATTGTGGAATTTGAAATTCAGACGTGTAAACAAAGCATGTCCTTCACGACCAATCAGAACGAGATGGAAATTTCACAATTTCGCATCGATAAACTTCTCTGGCGGAAAATACATTTTCCAAAATAACCAAAATCGTTACTACTTATGAAAAACAATACTTTATCTTTGCTACGTACATACATATGTATGTACATATATGGACAAAGTAAAAACTCTATTGAGAGGTTAATTCAAAAGTTTTAATAGGTAATAATTATTTTTTTTAAATTATATCCTGCTTTATAATGGTGCAAAAACTCACGTGGCTGAAGATAGCATGGATTGTGTTTCTTACCTGAAACAAAAACAGTATAAATTATAATTAAAATATAAATTTAATGTAAGTGTCTAGGATAATAATTAGCAAAACCAACACCCTTTTGAATTTCTAAGATTTAATATGTATGATATTATATTTCTATTAGAATAGAAACTCGTTTCACGCATGACATGCCCTATTGCGTTGAAAGTCTGGAATATGTGGATAAGAAGACACGAACGAGCTTTCGCTTCACTAAAGAGCTTTGTAGAACTACGTGTGCTTAATATAAACTTATAGAGACACCGTTATAATATTACTATACTTGTAAAGGCGCATTCTTGATCCGAATGGAGCACAACAGACTTTTCTTCAAGTTATAGAGACGATTCACTTAAAATACCACACTGTGACTGAGACATGTACATAATGACGTAACTAACGCCCCCATCTCCCGTCGACTTTTACCACCCACGCATCCTTCCATCTTAATTTTCTCCTTAACGAGCTGTAATCAGCCTCCGAACTCAATATCTAGCATACTATAGGTATATTCCACCTTATAAAACACACTGGGTGTCCTGAATGTGTCGTTAGTGACGTATGCCTAATTGAAAGTGACACTACAGCTATTAAAAGCTATCGCGAAATAGTCTAACGTATTTAATTGCTTTTAAACATCAGCTTCTGAACCGTATCGAATATCGAATGAGAATTGATACAGTGCTTATGTATATATGTATGTACAAAAATACAACGATGTATGTACATACATACATAAATCGTTATATTTTTTCGATAGAATTTTCCCGCTCGTCTTGTGGCAACCTACACACTAAATAGTCATTATTATGACGTTTTTCAGTATTGCCTGACAATGACACGATTATGTTTGATGTCAGCTGTTGATAGCTAGGCACGCAATGTCAAGTTGACATAACGGTCGTTATTCACTATACGTGTGACGTGCAAAGACAAAATACTTCCCACTCAACGTAAATACATATTGTTACTAACTTGATACATATTGATATTACTAACTATCTATCGATAAAAGATTATAACAATCGAATTGACCAGAAATCGTTATTATATTAAATCAAATGTGAAGCGTGTCAAGTGCGTAGGCGGTTAAATATCCACAACAATGATCGTTTCCTATGCACGTCACATCGAATTTTCCCCGCTTTTTTCAGCTGAAACTTTAACAGTTTCAGCACGTTGACGCCCACGCTTCGTGTCAATATACGTCCAATATCTGAGGCTTACGAATATTTCGATAAGAGTGATAACGTCCCATTTACAATGTTATGTCTAAATAGGAAAAATCGCCTACACACTTTCGCATAATTACTCGTCCACGTATTTACTTGAGTGGAACTCGAAAACATGCGGATATGACGTATATACGTACGCGTGAATCGAAAAGCATCTATTGCATTATCATCAATATTTAAAGATACAATTATAATGATGATGTCAAATTATGCGCCCAATTCAACGGTCAACAGTTTTCTCACGAGGAAGTGATAAAATCAGCGGATTTATACCTATTACTGATACACATATGTATGTATGTACGTAGGAATAATATAAAATTGCTAATACGTACGAGAACAAGTTAAAAAGCTAATAATAGCTAGAATAATTTCAAAAGGTAAATAGGTATAATACACGTGTTTGAATAGATGTTTAGATGTTACAGTACAAACAATAACACTTACAATGCACTTATTTCATATTCATATATTCACACTAGCAGACGGTATCAAAAAAAACTTCTTGAAATCGATTCGAATAATTACAGCTAGAGTGGAAAATTTCTATGCGAAAATGAAGAAATTTAATGCGAAACGCTATTGGACTATGATTTTTTCTGAAAGTTACAGTGCAAAAGCTCATTGTTTGACTCCAAACACCTGTTGCTTAAACCATTGAATCGTAGTACCATATTGGCACAAACGAGGAGCAATCCGTGCAAAGTGCAATCCGTCGGAAAGGAAAAGCCAATCATTTCAGATGGAATTGGTCGATCGGTGGCAACATAATACTAACATGAAAAGATTTTTATTTATATATATATTGGCTAAATTTTCATCTGCGAATCGTACGGAAGGGAAAGTTAATCAAGAAAAGCCTGAATATGCATGAGCCTACGCGGCTTGGTTTACTTTGAAATTGCGGATAGAGCAAACATTTTCCGGAAAGCCGGCTACGATTTCGGTGTCCGCGATTAAAGGGTAAACGGAAATTAATACGACCTTCGTTGGCTATCAACCCTTGAAGAGTATACGAATCCTTTCCTTGAATTAGTTTAATAGATACGCAAAGAGAAATCCATCTCGTCGCCGTCTTTTTATACATTTTTGACGATGTCGTGCTTTTTTAGTGTATTCGTTCAAACTAATTAAATCTACGAAGCTTTTTATGTAAATATACATATTCATGGTGATTTTAAATAATTACACTCCAATGTATAAATGTTCACTAGCTATCATTCGAAAGTGACATTGATAGTAGCGTAATATGTGACAGCTATTAAAAAAAATAAAATAAATGGAAGATCCACGTAGCGGCTCGAGGTTGCGCAGATTAAAAGAGACTCATGAGGACTCGCCTTCAAAACCGGCTCCAAAGAAATCACTTTTACTTTCAAATGAGGGGACCTCTTCGTCTCATTCTGTACTTGTTGATTTTTTCTCTTTAAGAGATCATCATAGTCGTTTTTGAACGCGGTCGCCGATCCACCGCCAAAAACCGCTACCATGTACCCAAAATTTAATTTTTTCCACGCTCGGCAAAAGCGTTGACCTATTACCATTTACTCGACATACTGTCAGTTCCTTTCACATTTTTCCAGCGAATATGATATTCGATGATAATAGCCCAGCTATAAAGCTCATTCTCCATTAAACATATCAAAATTGCATAAATTGTATATAGCCTTAATAAAGTATAGACACGTAATGCTGTAAATCACTATTTATCATTTTAATTCGCTTGAATTACATAACTTCCATAAAGCTCGTTTATATATTTTTGCTATTTTACCTACTATGTATATATAAAATTAATAAAGGCTCATAAAGTCTTTCGAATTCTTTCACAATACCAATGCGTACTAATTTTACAACAAACAAACGGTTAGTTGAAACCACAATGTCGTCAAACAGTCGTGTATTCGATTACGCGAATTGACCAATAAGAACACAGAAGACGACTAATGGAATACTCTCGACTCGGTGAATGAAGTGTACGCAAATATTTACTGAAAGTTATAATATTATCGACAAGCATGACATAAATGTCGCTGACGGTGTTAATGCAAGACATTTCAAACGTATGTAGGTACAATTTAAAATAATATAATACAATGCTAATCATTTATATTTGCAATATGTGTGCGCGCAAGTCGCAAAATAAAAACAAAATTTTACACAATCGCCGGGTCATATTTTCAGCGTAATCTGGTCATAAATCAAAACACATACGGGAATATTTCCAATATTGAAATTCAACGTATACGCAACACGCCGTGTTACACATTGTATTCGCTTGTTTGCCGCATAAATATTTCATAGTTTGATAAATAACATTCGATGGATAATGGGTTAAAGCAGCGATAAATAATATCACCGTTTAATGTAACGTACAATTGAATTATAAAATATTCGATTAGAAGCCAAACGCACGTCACAAGTTCCCGCATTAAGGCTCATACACACTCACCACACCACACGTGATGTGTTGCTATGAATTGTGACGTGGGATGGGGTGTTACAAGTGTGTATCTACGGCGTAGATACACACTTGCAACACTTGTGGGTTGTGAAAATATTTTGAAATGTTATGTACTAGTGAACAAGAGCATGCGACCGAACAAATTGCGTGAGCATATTGAGACGAAGCATCCGGATTTTAAAAACAAGCCACTAGAATTTTTTGAAAGACAACTTGAACTTGAAGTTTTCGCATTACACCAGCATTAATGAAAAATCTCTCCACACCTCGTACCTGATTAGTTTGCGAATCGCGCAAGCTGGTAAGTTTGCTTGCTCCCAGCAATAAAATACACGACTGGTGTTATGTTTGGCGATAAGAGCAAGAAAGAAGTCGAAACGATTTCGCTTTCAAATAACACGGTTGCACGCAGAATCGATGAAATGTCCCCGTGGGCAGAAGATGAGCTATAATACAAAGAGTTGGTGCGAGTAAATTTTTCTCATTGCAACTGGACAGTCCACGGATTTACAAGGTTTATCCCAGCTGCTTGTTAATTATATATTAAATAAAAATAAATATATTGTATAGTATAAAACAGTATTAACTAAATTAATTACTCGATTAATGTTAGATGGGTCGCGAAAGTTTGTGGCTTTATAGAGTGGGTCGCGGTACTAAGAAGTTTGGGAAGCACTGAATTCTACGCCATACAAAACTATAAAAATTCATACGCTTAGGATTTCGTCAGAAGACGTGTGTGGCGTGGCGTGTGGTAAGTGTGTGTGAGCCCTAATTCTGTACCGTTTCATTTAACATATGTACATAGGTATCAGGTGTGAAATAATAATATGCCCACATTGCAACAAATGGTGTATTTATCGGGCATTGAACTATAAATGGACAACTCATTAATTGCGAATGTTTGCAAAGCCCGTGGAAAATTTTGCCAAATGCCAACGGCAAACTGTTTTTGATACGTTTGATTTTAACGCTAATGTTAAACTACAGTGTCGCTTAAAATCACTGTCAATTTTCAGCAACGATCTCACTTAAATCCGCATTGAGTTTATAGATTGAATTTGTTTAAAAAATACTACCAAATTTTGATACAGTCGTACGAGTAGAGCTTTACCATTAAACTTTGTATGAATGACCTAGTGTAACATAGTTAGAAAATGGTTCGTGATTCGAAAATCTAACAGGTCCATGTATGATGTTGTGGCATGTGACACGCGCTCTACTCTATCGACACGTAACGTTAATTACCGTTGGCTATATTTTCGCTTTTGGCATATATCGGCGTTGAACTTGAACTCGAAACGTTGTGCTCTCGGCGTTACGTAACATTAACGCGCCGTTAGTACGCGAAAATTTTCCACGGTGAAAAATCCGTTAACAGTTCGACTTTTGATACGAGAACTTAAAAAGTAACGATTAAAAGAAACAATCTAATTATTTCAACTGAAACTTGTTTGAAAAATCCAAAGCGTCATTTTCCTCGATGGGTCATAAATTTGATGAACGCTACATTTTCGCCGGTTTTACTTCGCTCTCCGTTGAAAGGTCGTCGATTTTTGAGCGAAAAATATGATTACGACGACAACGACGTATAAAATAAAATAAAAAAATAACCACTCACGCGCGCTAAAGGTTATAGGTCGCAAAAAAACACAGTCGTATATTTACGTTAAAGGAAAAGGCGTCGATTTTATTATTCAATACACACGTTTCGGCAACCCTAAGCGATAAGTGCGAAACGTAGCAGCTCGATCCGCATATAACGGAAACACATCTATTTATAATTTTTAGCCTTTATATAATATTTATTAATACTCAAAAAAGTCATTGTTATATGTACATACTATCAAACAATGTGTACGTATTTAATGATTGATAAAAGTTTGTTATTTTATCTATTGAATCGACATTATGTATGTACATAGTGTGTGTGCATCATTCATTACTAATCGAATTTTAAGAATCATTACATGTAATATAACCGAAGGTTATATTATTATAAGTTTCTTTTTCTGCGGTGAAATGGGGGTTTAATGAAGCGTTAAAATTATGTTGTGTGCAACAGGTGACATTGGTGCATTGAGAATGCACTCGCTGCGAACAAGTATTGTGCACGTGAACGCGTGCATAATTGCACGTCATTACTATTTTCATATAATTTCCAATACAAATTTTAACCGTCTCGAGTCCGACAACGTAAACACATGGTATTGTTATATCTTAGCATTCCGAAGTCATGGTTGTATCATGAATTATTGAATCCTTACTTAATTTTATAAAACTTGAATTGTATGTAGAAATAATTTGATGCATTTGATTACTCGTAAAAAGACAAGTTTAACTTTTGAAATCATCATTTATATTTTGTAAACGAAAATTAATTTATAAAAATAAATTACTAATGAATTACTAATCATTAACCTTAAATAAATATTCCAAATTATCCTTATACCCTACATATGTATGTACATATGTATGTATAAATCAAAAAATAATAATGAAGTGAAAAGTGAAATTAAAAAAAACTAGTGCATCTACGATTGTATTTGATTGGATAAATTGCATTGAATGGCATTAATGAAACCTAATTAACAAAAAATGTTAATTTTTAATTAAAAATTAAAATTATTATTATTAACATGTCTTCTCATATGAAAAATTCTGCATGAAAGCTAAAAATGATAAATTGTAAATTTAAAACTATGATATTGATTTGTATTAATCATTGACATTAGAGCCTTGTGAATTTTAATGAGAAAATTAAAATTTATTAATATTCTTAACTAATTTCAAATTAATCATAATATACTAGCTAAAGCTAAATACTAGCTAAATAAGAAGTTCAAAGTTAAACAGTAAACTCTATTGAAAGAGAAATTACATTTTTTTAATGTTTTATAACGAATAAAATAATCTTAATCAAGCCTATAAAAAAAAAAAATTCGGGTGTAGCCAACCCATGACTTTATCCATATATTTGAGGAATACAAAGAATAACGAAATTAATTTTTTAAGTACGTAAGTAAATAAAACGCATACACCACCACCACACCAATCAAAATACATACATACATATCATGAAATTACTGTGTTGAGTGCGCGCGCGTATATAAAATACGATCTTCGGCATATATTCAAATAAGAAAAACTACCACTTCTGGTCGGCGGATTTTAATCAAAACCTTATCAACTCTTAAATTTTATATGATAATTATAAATATAAATTTTCGACTTGATCAATAGGGCAGTTTCTGAAATATTCTGTGGTAAACTTTTCGACAAAAAAAAACCCTACTTCCGGTTGACTGATTTTAATGATTTATTTTTTTATAACTAGCAATTTTACTCAGGAGTACAACATTATAATATTGTGACGATAGTACATATTTAAAAGGCCGAAAAAAAAAAAAACAAAAAAATCGTTCAAGAGTAAACTGCCATTTTCGGTAGTCAGATGTTGACCAAAATCACAGTATCTCTTAAGGCTAACGTGAAAACTATAGATATGAAATTTTGACGAAATCGCCGGTGCAGTTTCGGAAATATTCTGCGGTAAACTTTTCGACAAAAAAAAAAAACCTACTTCCGGTTGACTAATTTTAATAATTTATTTTTTTTTAAATAGCAATTTTTATGAGAATTACAATATTACAATATGGTGACGATACTACATATTTAAAAGGCCGAAAAAAATAAAAAACAAAAAATCGTTCAAGAGTAAACTGCCACTTCTGTCAGACGGATTTTGACCAAAATCACAGTATCTCTTAAAGCTAACGTGAAAACTATAGATATGAAATTTGGACAAAATTCCCGGAGCCGTTTCGGAAATATTCTGTGGTAAAAGAATTTTAGAATTTTCTACAAGAAAAAAACCCTACTTCCGGTTCACTGATGTTGACCAAATTCGTTATGGCTCTTACACCTTACGTGGAAATAATAGATATGAAATTTCAGCTTGATAGACTTGACAGTTTCGGAGAAAACACGCATACAGACACACACACACATAAGTACACAGACATACAGACATACAGACATACAGACATTTTTAGAAATCATGAAAACGTGATCAGGGGATGATACCTGATACAAATCAGTCAAAATCTCGAGGTCGAATTTTCGCACGATCACAATACTTTATCCGATTAGGATAAAGTAAAAAAAAAAAAAAATATATATATATATAAATATATATATATATATTTATATATAGATATATATTTATATATATATATATTTATATATATATATATTGTATGTATGTATATACATATGTACATATACATACATATGTATAATATATACATGATCAGAACATCATTTGGAAAATCAATTATAATTAAATATAAGATGTATAATTAGTTGAATAATATTTGTCACAATTTAGATAATAAGGAATGTTCATTGAATTATATAATTTATGATATTTTAACCAGTATGAAATGAAAGTATTAAAAATATTACAATCAAAAAACGACAACCATTTTATTATCGTATAAATTTATTCGATATTGATTACGAAACATGGAAATGAAAGTTCGAGGTTGAACATTAATTACTTCTATGGAAATAACTTTAAAATAATTGAGTAAATATTACAAATTTGAAACAATAACAATCTATTAAGATAATACTTAAAGAAATTAATCAAAATTGATGACGATAAATATTATTATATGAACATATTAATAAATTAAGAAATTTATGTTACGAAAATGAGAAATGTAAAACGATTAACTATTTTGTTTCGATTAATGAGCAATGTTTATTTTAATGAACGATTCTCGTTCTTTCTGTGACAATGGAGGTGTTATATCTGAGCATTCCGAAGTCATGGTCGTACCTGTCCATGTAAACAAAAATACCAGTATCAAATGCTAGAATAAAAGTATCAGACCAGTAAAAACTTTAAAATAACTGCTTCAACGATTATAAATAATTCTCTTGTTTTGTAAAGAAAGGGAATATCTCGCTCTACATATACATATGTATGTACCTAGATAAGGAAAGTTAATACAAAACCAACTTTTATAAAAATAAGGACGAACGCGCACGACGTTGAATGTGATAAATCAATAAATTACAATTATAAAAAATTCTTCTATTTTCTTAACACTATACTATGTACATACACATGTACATGTATAATGCTAATTGTTACGCTTTAAATACACAGTGTTCTGTATTTAATGAAACACTACACAACATATTATGCTTTTCATTATGGTAGGTCAGTAAGACAAGTTTGCGTCATATACATAAGTTGTTGTAATATATTTTATGGCATATTCTCAAGAACAATCGTACATTTTTAATCGATTTCATCTAAAAGCTGTTATTGTTCGATACTGATTGATCACGTGCAAGCGAACAATAATAATTTTCTCACTATTGTAAAAACAAATCTACTTAGAATTGTGCAACCGTCGTAAATTAAAACCTATATCGTCACTCAGCAAATTTCACAGTATCAAATTTTGAAGGAAAAATTCCGCTCGTATGCACACAATTTTAAACGGGCTTGCAAACACCGTTATCGAATGCGAAACGTATATTCTTTTATTGTGCAACGTCAGCGATTTTCATTTAAGTAGTCGCATATTCATAACGAATAACGTGCCATTGCAAAATTTTAAATTCTGCTTAGTAAATGTTGGCGCATAATTTACATACTATGGATTATTATGAAAGCGTAAAAGTGCACGATATCAATATATCGAATGGTGACGAATCAATTAAAATTCAATCAGTTTTAAAAGTAGCGCCATATATGTAGCTTATACAGTAGTGTGCATCGAAGCTCTTTCAAGATCGGACACGTGTATTTAGCGGCGGTGTTCACACATGAGCCTCGAGGCTCGAAGCTCTACTTCAAGGGTGCTTAACCTTTTTCAGTGTGGGAGCTACTTTTTTATTTTTATTTGCATGGTGATCGACTTTCATACATGAACTTAGGGAGAGGTCCACATATAATATATAATATAAGAATCTTATAAGAATTTAACAAAATTTCTTGTAAACTATTTTTAGTTTCAAAGCTATCGATATATGTAAATGCGATGAAAATATAAACCTAATTTCAAATGATTAGGTTTTTAATTACTTGTAGCAAAACGCAAGCAGTCATCAAGGTGATCATCAGTCAAACGTGTTCGCATTGCTGAACGCAGTCGTTTAAATATAGTTTCTCATAAGAACACGTGTTTTCAAATAGCAATTTTGAAGAAAGTGTACGGTATTGTAATAGAGGAAATTTTAAAAGTTTCAAGAAGTCCTCTTGACTTATTTAGACAAATTAGCTAGTTTACCTGAAAACCAACCTTTGACTATTTATCATTATCGTTAACAGATAAGCACGAGCCCAAGAAGACTGTTTAGTCATTGGCCGGGGCTTAGTAAACAAAATTGAACCAATGTAGAAAATCTGATAGACAGAAAGCGATATTCATTTTAAAATTCACAAAGCAAAATCGTATTCGGGATCGCGATCGACCAGTCGATCGTAATACCTACCAAAAGTTTTGTTGTACATACATATCATCCGTATTCTCGTAAAAATGCTGAAAAAAATCTGTGAATGTCTTCAGGCCTCTACCCGAAGGCGAAAAATGAATATTTGCCTATTAATTTTGAAATCTGAACACAGAATACAAAATTTTAGATAACATGCTCATAAAATTACCCTAACTTTATTGATTATTATATGTAAGTACTTTTTTTAAAAATCTAATTTATTTACGTATTCCTTGAATTATTTAAATAAGTGTGAATTTGTGAGCGCTGTGGAGGGAGGCATACGAGTAAATATAAGTATATACGAGTAAAGTAAGTATGTATAGTAAAAATAAATACTAATATTCCAATTAAAATTGCTATTTATAGAGATTGTTATATATGTATATTGTTACAATCAATTGGAAATTTTCATACAAGTAAAAGTATTAAGATAAAAGTGCTGGTAGAGACCAGAAAAACATTTTTAATTAAGCAGATTTTTTTGGACAGAAGAAGAATGACGTAGACGTAACTTTTTATAACTATTTCAAAACGAATACATATACCAAAAAAAAAGTTCCATACATCGACGCTCCACCCTATTGAGCACCCATGCAGTCTACGTGCTAATCTCGTTGAATCTGTATCGTCAACCAACTAAAATTCGAATAGAAACATCATTTAAACGTACATACATATGTATGTACATATATTCTTCTGTTTAATCTTGGCTTGAAAAACTTTCGCTATAAATTTCGCGGAAAATTTGCCGGCCGACGGTTGATATGCACGCACGCGTGATCAATCCGGCTTGCATCAAATTATCATAATCATTACCTACCTCTAGAAATATTTCAGTCGCGGATATGTAGGTCTGTAGGGCAGACGGCCGGTTGCTCGACAACATTTGAGGAGCTTCATTACCGATTTCACTATACTACTGACGAGCACACAGACGATCGATACGCATTAAAAAAAAAAAAAAAAAAGAACAACGGTGAAAACTGCGTATTCAAATACGCACTCGAACTTAGAAAGCATCGTAAGACGTTGACAAACAATACAGGAATAAATCAAAAAATCATAAGTGGGAATACACCGTTTTAAAACTATACTTATGGTTCATTGACACGCATTGAAACGAGTGCACTGATCGAATTCTGCCATGGAAAAAAAATCTAGCTCGATCAGATCGTGCGAAAACGAGCTCACATGTGCACAAAACGATGAATATAGGGCTGACCGTTAGATAATACAATCTGTTTCGTTTATGCGGATACATATATCTATACGATCTACTACAAATACAAAATGTGTAAGACTTGTATGCAATTATGTAAATGAACAGCCAATTCAACATGGCGAAGCGAGATGTGATTCAGGGAGAATAAAAGCAAAATCAATATTGCTGACGTACATTTTTTTTATAAAGTATTTATCAATAGGTTATTGTAAACTTATATAAGAAAAGTATAAGAGAGAATGTAAGAAATGTAATATTGTCGCCGATTGAATTTCTTTTGGGCAGATTTGGTGAGACCGCGTCCACAATAGATTCGAAGACCTTAGGGATAAAACCCCTTGCTTCGTTCGATATTTGAAAATGTTTTTCAACATAGATATTATATACATATACATAGGTATAAAATATACCATTACATTATAACGTACAGCACTGTAGAAATTCATTTAACATTCGATACCAACCCTGAAATTTTTCTCATTGAGCAAAAACGTATCAAATGTTTTTCAATTTTCCAGAGAAAGTATATATCTATTTGGGTCTGCTTGAATGCGAACAATCTCACAAAGGAATTTTCCGATTACGATTGTCTTAATTGGCAGAGTGTTTCACCGACGTGCTTTATTGCCTAATAATAAATTATTGACGATTTTTCCATCTTGGTATTTCTTCCAATTGAGTGTATCGATTGCGGTGTTGTCAGGCGATCTGCCTATCTTATCTCTTGTTTGTGTATGCATATGTATGTATGTATGTATATTCGCACATTTCAAGTGATGTAAAAGGAGTTTAACTTATGGATAACAAATAACGCGAAAATATATACCGTTTTGGATATGCGACTCGCGTTTCGCTCAAAATGTACTACGTGACTCAAATAACGCGAAAATTCCCCACAACAACGATATAATTTTTCACAAATGCAATTCAAAAAAGATACAACGTTAAGAATCCTTGCGTATTGGTACAGTTAATATATTGGATTTGTTCGACATTATTCATGCAAGGTTAACCACAAATGTTATATTTACTTGCATGCAATGTATGATTTTTTTTCCTTTCGAACAACATTCTGGAAGTTTATATATAGACTAGTGTAAGCCCGTTGAATATCAACGCCCGCTGAATTTTAAATGACGTAAAGCGCTTTTTTAATAAAGATCCCCAATAATTGATCGCACGGTTGTAAGTGACAAAAAAAAAAGTATGTATTATAGCAATCCCGTAGTATCGATAGTATCGATAGAGTGATTTTGTAAAAATCAAAAAACAAAAAAAAAATTTTATACCTTATTTTTATTATATTATAATTATTAATTATTATATATATAATAATTATAATTTTGTAAGTAAAAAAAAAAAAAAAAAAATTATAGTTTTATAGGTAGGTAGGTATGTAGGTAAAGCAGTCCAGAGCGCTTGTATGTACATATATAGGTAAAAAAGGACTCTCTTAGCAGCGGCCGTAGCCGATACGTCAGTGTTCTCAGTTACCGACTTGTCGTTCCGAGTTCAAATCCCACTCATTCTGGTATTTTAATTATTTTTCCTCATTTCCTATTTATTTTAACTATAGGTAATGTTTAAAAGGACAAACTCATGGCCGGGCGATAGAGTGAGCGTTAGCGTGATACCTCTTGAGCCTAAGGTCGTGGGTTCGATCCCCCACTCGTTCTAGTGATTTTTTAATAATTTTTCCTCAGCGAGCGTTATCAGCAGACAGACAGACAGACAGACGGATTTCGGCTATTATATATATATAATACATATGTATGTATGTTGATTTATAGACGATTAATTTCTATCAAACAAGAATGACAATTGTCTTTTTTTATTTTCGAGATTAGCTTGAAGACTAATTACATAAATACTATGAATATTAACAATTGAAATTGTTGTTTACATGTGAACACATTCAAAGAAAATTATTATTTCAACATAAAAAATTTGTATTGTTTAAATTAAAGCTTCTGAAGTCAATCAAAATTTAATAATTTTTATCAAAAATGTGAAAACGCGAATAAAAGACAATGTAATTCTTGTCTTAGTGCATATTAAACAAAGAAACTATTGTGTATTTTCTTTAAAGAAAAAAATATTTTTTAAAACAAAATTAGAACATTGGAACAACGTACCCGCTTATGACAACTAAACGGTCAAGTATAATAGATTCCGTTTTGCATAAAGAAGTTTTCAACTATCGCAACAGTAGTCGGGAACCTTTTTCTAGCCAAGAGCCAAATCAAGGAAAACGCTGAAAAATTGCCTAGTTCCGGAGCCGCAACATATGTACATACATATACATACATATGTACATACATATGTACATACATATGTACATACATACATATGTATGTACAAACTATTTTCGGATTATATATTTAAAATTAAAATAAATGTAGACTCGAGAGATATTTGTTCGTGTTAGACAATTTATTGCTAAAAGTTTAATCTTTAAAACGATCTTAAAGCTTTTTAAAGGCACGAAATATGAAATGTGGAAAATGGAAAAATTAGCATAAAACAATTAATGTACATATAGACTAGGGCTTCTTAACCTTGTGCACTAATTTCCTCCCTTGGCAGTTAACACAATCCCCCTATGCTAAATTCATTTAACCAACCAAGACAGTTAAATAAACTAAATTATTTTCAAAAATAACAGATGGAATTAAGACTGAAAGTGCAATTGTCAAATCTAGACACGCAACAGTTTGAGAGCACCAAAATTCATCAAGGTATTGATTTGAGAATTTTTGCTTCAACAGAGCAATTTTCTGTAAAATTTTCTTTCTCTGTAAATCGATTTAATCGTCCTTTTGCATCTCAGCGTAATCCGTAGAGTCCAAATTAAAACTGAAATGATTTCGTAGACACCCACCCTTCAGGTTTAAAGGACTCCGTTAGATTTTCCAAATGTCTCAAAATATCGTCTTGAATTCAATCTGGAAGCGAATTATTACAGTTTTTTTGGGAGACACCTTTAACATTTTAAATCAGGTTGAAAGTAGATAGTCGTCAAAGTATGTATGTACATATATCGCACACCTATGTATGTACATACATACATATGTAGATCAAAACAGCATCAACTCAAAAATTAAGATTTTTTAGTTCATCATTTATTTGGATTCTACAAACGAAGCTGCATAAACCAACAAAACAAAATTAAATGTTTTAATCTGAACTTTCTTTAATATGCTTGTTTTCATTTAAAAAAAAAAACAGTAAATTCCTATCACTTATAGCGACATGACAACAAGTTTTTCGTCGTTCCTGAAAAAAGTGTTTTTTTGAATTGATACTGTTTAGATTTAGTTTTTAAATCCAACATTCCGCTATGCTTAAAAGAAGGCATACGACCAATGCGTACTCCCATTTATGACGTATGGATGTGAAATTTGGACTCTAAATTCAAGAATGCTACGAAAGATCCAGTGCACACAGAGAAACATGGAAAGATGTATGCTTGGTATAACAAGAAGAGATCGCAAAATAAATACATACATACATGAGTAAGAAGTATGATCAAAGTGGCAGATATAGCAGTACGTGTGAAAAAGTTGAAGTGGCAATGGGTTTGCCACAAGAATGGATGGCAGATGGACGCGAGAAATACTGGAATGGTATCCGAGAGGATGTGAAAGAAAGCAAGGTAGACCGAGTGGAAGATGGGCTGATGAATTGAGAAGAATGTGTGGAGTCCAGTGGATGCCGATTGCTCAAGACAGACAGAAATTGGAGAGGCCTTCATCCAGCAGTGGATGGTGAACGGCTGAAAATGATGATGATGATGACTGTTTAGATCTACATAGGTGTACGATATGTAGATTTTTCAAATCCTCAAAATATCGCTTTGAGAATCTAAAAGCGAATTATTATAATTTTTTTTGGGAGATACTCATTCATTCCTCCCTAGCTTAAGAACCCCCGAATTGAATTTTAGACACTGTTGAAAATATCAAAGAAAACTTTCGCTTTTCATTTGGGTGTATTATCTTTAGGTTCAAACTTAATATACACGAAACGCTTTTAAAACATGCAAATATCTATCTATTGTTTTAAAGTAACGTCACACGCTTAAAAAGCGATAGTTAACATTTGCGATTTGTGAGGTGAGCGAACGGGCGCGGGGGGGAAGCGACGCGCGGGGCGAATTTGGCACACTTTTCGCACCAATTGCGAACGAGACAAACAAGAACACAAATATATATATATATATTTTACCTGTTCGGAACCGTCATGAGCGGTCATCACCTTCTCCGCGGTGTGAGCGACGACATTGCGAGGCTTGCGAGGCGAACGTCCCCTCTGCGCGACAGTCAACACGTCGTAATACGCGACAGCATCATTCGCCGACACGACCGGACAATCATCCGGATACGACGGCGGCGGCTTCTTAACATCGACGCTCAACATCACTTCCGGTTTCACAAGACCAGACACCGTGTCGTCAGAGTCGTTATCGACGCTCACCACCGTCAGATCGTCGTCGATCGAGTCCTCGTCCGCCGAGCTGGCCATGTCTCCGACGCTCGACGGTGGAGCTTCGTCGATACCGCTGTCCTGGTCGCAACAGCACGTGTCCGCCACGTCTGTGATGGTGAACTCGTATGTGAACTCGTCCATCGTTGACCCGCTTTTGCAACTGATGCCGTGTGGTTGGTGTTTTGTTGTCGATTCGGGATGGTCGCGGTCGTTAGCCGCGATGGCCTACAAGCGGCCCACGTGCACTCTTACTTTTCTTTCACACGTTACTTTCGACGGTCTACTTCTTCTCGTTCTTCTTCTTCTTCTTCGCGGTTGCTGTCTACGTCGGGTGCTTTAATTTTTGTTTAACGGAAGCCGTTAAGCCGTCGGCGGCTACATATCTGGAGCACAGGACGACGAAACGCCGATCGACTTTTCCACTCTTGCCGATTCAACAATCGCGCTTTTGTGCACCAACTGTAAAAAAAAAAAATAGAACACTGTTGATCAATCGTTACACTGCTTCACTGAAATGGCTAATGGTGCAATAATACATGACTAATGCAAATAAAAAACATTACAAAAACTGTTCAGTATGGTGGAGAAAGGAATTGCTTCAAATTAACTGCCACACACAAAAGAAACGCAACACATACAATCGGTAAATGTAAGCTAACTGCGCATTAGAGATAACAGTAAGACGCTTAGAATATATTTTCTATGAATTTTGATCTCTTTGATGTAGCTTATCGACCAACTGAGATATTGTGTATGTACATCGAGCTGTCTTTTGATATTTCAAATACATATAATGGGCCGTTATAAAATAAAAAAAAGTTTTGGTCAAAACAGGATAAGTCCCATATTTGGAGTTGTTAAGTTGGTGTTCGTGCTCACACCAAAGCACACAAGTCAATTCCATCTATAGCTTGTCGAAATATAGAGTTGAAAATGAAGGTGGTCATGCTATAGTTTGTATGTACATGTACGTATGTAGTACTGGTTTTCTTTAGTTTTTTGACTGTCCTGAAAAGTTACCTTTTTTGACTTGCACTCTTATGGGCGCCCATTATAGAATACACAGTGCTCTTTACAGAAGAAAACAGTGCATATGGACAAATTTAATGTAAGTGTAATATGGACAAATTTTGTGGACAAAAGTGCATATGGACAAATGAAAATTTTCAAATTTGCACAAATTTTGGTCATAACAGGATAAGTACATATTAGGAGTTGTTAAGTTGATGTCCATGATCACATCAAAGCACACAAGTCAATTCCATCTGTAGCTTGTCGAAATGAAGAGTTTAAAATGATGGTGGTCATACCATAGGTATGTATGTATGTATGTAGTAGTAGTACTGATTTTCTTTACTTTTTTGACTTGTACTCTTTCGGCCGCCCATCAAAGAATATAGTGTGCTCTTTACAGAAGAAAAAAAAGTGCCACAGTATGGAAGGGTTAGCGTTTTTAACAATGTCCGTGAAAGTAGTAAGTTTTTAGTATATCGTCCGAATAAAATTACAAGTGCATAGTCATTTGAAAAACGTCACCCTGCATTGTGTGACACTTTTGCAATGGCATTTGTGTGACAGATTTTTTTTTTCCCTAGCGGTCGTTACGGTATGCGTTATGGGTTGCATTCGAGTGTGGTCGACTCGCAATCGTGTCACAATCGTCGACTGCATAAAATGCACATAATGAAAAGCCTTCGAAATGAAAGGCGAATTCGGTCCCTTGACAAGTGGCAGGTGGTGCCCGCCTACCTTCGACTATTGCACAAACTGTATCAAGTGGCCAAACCGACCGACAAGTACCTACATATGTACATAGCATAGGTACATTGAATACGCCTAGTTAGCATGAGTTTTTGCAACGCGGCACACAACAGTGAAAGTGTACGAACGCGTATGCAGGTACATACATATGTATGTATGTACGTACATACGCTGCGCAAAAACTTCTGGCAACTCCACATCTCGACAATTGCACAAGGTCGTTGCCAACCAATATTGCTATTGATAAGATAAACAACACAGTGCTGAATGTCACTTTTGCTCACTTGTCAAGTCAAGTAGAATTCGAGCTTAGTCAGCTAATGTTACACAAGTGGTCTCTGCATATGTACCAGATGTACCTACTCAAGATTGACCGCTTGGGAAATTTACATAAATTGCCATCGCAAGGTTTTGATTTCCTAAATGTTCAGAAGCTACTCTAGAGAAGTCGTAGTTCATTTTGCTAAATTAACTGATACTAGGAAAATGCTACACATCAAACCCGGTTTTATGATCAAACTTTAAAGATAGATATTTAAAAGTACGAGTAGCTTTAAGATCAAATATAAATAGATTAACAAAGAAAAGCTTATGACGAAATATTATTTTCGCGATCTCATTTGGTCTATTGTATGCAAATTTCTAGTGCAAACTTTTTCAATATGCAGTCTGAATAATTTCGAGCGTCATACTTTCACAACGTCACCGTCAATAGGTGTAGCAAATAATAAAAAAAATAAAAAATAAAAAACGAAAAATACTCGCTTTCGTTCGATTCCGTAACATCGTAGATTTTTTCGCTCATCTCGTTGTGCCTAATTTTTTTTTTTCATTATTTTTTACACTGCAGCCAAATTTATATAGGTTTTCACTCGAGGCGTAATTGCCGACTTTGAATAGAAAACGTTTTTCTTAATGAGAAATCGTTTTTGGAACGCTTTTTTTATACGTAGAAAGAATGCGCGCGCAAAAAAAAAATACGCACACAAACGGTTCTCGACCCACTAACGAATCGAACGTTGCAAAACTTCGACAATTTCAATAGAAATTTGGTTATTAACACAAAATTATCAATACTAAAATTGGTAAATAATCACAATAAAAAATAATCGCATTCGTTACTTTTATAGAAGCAAATATTACCGAACGAACAATTTTTATACAATAAAACTGCTCAATACAAACAAAATCGACTTTGATTACTTGAATATTTTTATTTAAATCATTTTAAAACAATGTAAACTAACTAGAAATAATTAACTTTGCAATCGCGAATAATAATAATTATACGAAAACTTTCGTTCTTCAAAACTTCGAAAACTCCATTAAATAGAATACCTACACACAATACAAATTAGCATCATTATTCATGCTCAATTAATATATTAATAAATGTATGGAACTTGTACAATAAAAATAATAGACGTTTTACTTCCAACATATTGACACAAATTCCAAGTACTTACCTACTTTTTATTGATAAATTTGACACGGCACAAACGACAGAATATTGCATCAATTCTACAGATGCAATTTAATTATCAATTACGAAATCTTATAAGTGAAAAGTAAAACGCAGAGAGAAAAGTGTATGTACTTGCCGATACGCACTCACTTGAGATCAGTGAATAAAATGATACAAATCAAATCAACAGCAACGAATGACTAATAATAATTATTTGCATAATAATACACAATAACAGAAAAAAAAAAAATAACACGAACATATTATTTATCTTATCACAATGACCAATATTTATTTTAATTGCGATAATAATATCCTTCGCTACACTTCTACACGCATTTTATTTTAATTTTTTTTTTTTATATTGTGCAACAACCGACACGTCAATATGAAAAAAAAATACGTAGAATATAATCAAATGGAATGCGAAATTTCGCACGAACGTATCCGTTTTCTATTGCAGGACGCCCAAATGGACGGTTCGCGAGCGCCAATTCCCTACCATATGTCTGATCCTTGACCAAGTGTACAAGAACGCACTTTTGCTCGACACACTTGTGCAACGACGGTGCAGTTCGGTGCATGCGTGCACCTTAATTGGCACACTAATTGGAAGCGCACGCGCCTACACACAGGCTAAACGGGAAAAGCTTGCGAATTTTCATTCACCATATGGGAGCGCGAGCCATATGGCGAGGAACGCGCGCGCGTCCCCAACAAGGACGAATCGCCAAAACACACTCAATTGGCCCACAATCAAACGCAACATCCGCTTCAACACCACACATAGCGTTTAACGTTCGATTAAATTGGATTGTTTTGAAATTACCGATATGTAGGGGGGGGGGGGGCTCGAGAGAATTTCGCCTCCGTCTCTTTGCTGAGTCCGCTGTCGACTGGTTCGTCCGCTTAGCGAGATTCGAACGTTTCGGTATTGTTGATCTTTGTCGAGTTTCGTTGATGAAGTTTTTGTGTATTTATTTTATTTTATTTTTGCGATGGGGTTTGTTGAAAGGATCGCGGCGCGAAATCGGTGCGAATATTCAAGTACACGTCCGTCGTTGGCGGTGCGGCCCCGCCACTGCCAGTATCCGATCAAAACCGAACTAAGAGGACCCCCTCCTCTTTAGAGGCTTTCCCCTTCCTCTTTACGGGTGTTTTTTCCCCTCTGCCCCTCCCCACACCACCCACCCCTCTTCTACGTCGTGGAAAACTGCGGAAAAGCTGGTGTGGCGCCCACGCGCCGTTCGAGAAGCCCGTAAGTTTTCCCTAGTCGTAATCGCTTTTCGCGCACCTTACTTCGCCGAAAACGATGTTCGGCAACGCGTTCCTTTTGAACATAATTGAGCCTTTCTGTTAGATTCTAGATACAATAAATTGCGATCGCGGTTAATATAAAGATTAGCCCCATTGAATCGAACATCATTCCAAAAGTGCGAGTGCTTCATTTTCAGTCTCAAGTATACGTAAACATGTGTATAAGAGGTTCAAATGTTATCTAAACATGCTTCGTCGTCGATATATCGATGGGTTAGTGCACAGATATTGTATGTCCAGTTTTGTTTTAAAATATTGTAAGTGACATATCGCACACCTATGTATGTAGGTACACATGTATGTAAATATGCACATACATAGATCAAAACAAAAAAAACAGTTAATTCCTATAAGTATAGCGACATGGCAACAAGTTTTTCGTCGTTCCTGAAAAAAGTGTTTTTTTTTTTAGTTGATACTTTTTAGATCTATGTACATATGTAGGTGTGCGATATGTACATCTCTTTTGCATGAAAAATATGGGACGAAATGGACATATTATATATTTAAATAAGTCAATATCTTCTCAAATATACTATTTGGACATACAATACTGAAAAATATGGGACGAAATGGACATATTATATATTTAAATAAGGCAATATCTTCTCTAATATACTATTTGGACATACAATACTTTGTAAACATGAATGTTTGATGCAGATGGACGTTTTGTGTATGATAACTCAATTTTGGTAAAAACTGGACAATATCTGTGTTGACTAACCCATCGATATGTACATATGTACGTACGGGAAAAAGTCATTCAATATAATGATGTTGTTGTAAATGATTTGATTTTTTTAATATAATAATGGAACACCGTCATTTTTAGTTAATATTTATTTATTATACGCCTGTTGGGGCTTTTACAAAAATAAAAATACATATTATATTGCATTAGGCAAAACATAAAGGGAAAAAAAACTAATAAATATATTATCTAGCGTTGAAGAAATAAATAATAAGTCGTTGCCTTAGGGATGATAGATTAATATTTAAAAAAATCAATAAAATCAGAATATGTATTACCATATCTAATCATTGTGGGGATGGGAGAATGAAGATACTACATAATTATTACGCGAAATAGTTTCATAATCTCAATAAAAATCGAGAACGGATAAATTGGAGCGGAACTTTCCGACATATGGCGTTGGATTCTGGTTTGTACAATAGCAGTGCAGCCCCTGGCCCGTTGACAGTACGTGAAACAATTGTATAGTGTATCGTTGATTGAATGGGTGTATGGCCATAAATCGCGTTGTCGGCTCGAATCAGCTTTGACAGACGTCAAAGCGGCTTGTTGCCAACACACCGCTATAAGAAATTTGTTTGTTACGCAACGACCCACGCAGGCAGATGTTACGCTAATATACGTATATGTAGAGTAAATTCTGCAAAAATATGATTACGATAAGAGAATTTGATTAACATAATTAATACCAATGATATGAAGAATATTAAAAGCTGTGTAATCAGATAGTGTACTTTCAGTAACGCAAAACAAGCTTTTAGAATTTAGAACATGCGAGTATGGTTATTGAATTTTTTGTTCACAGTATAATTTTATATGTAACGTACCTTTCTAAATTCTTAATTTAAAATTTCAGTAGACTTCGCGTTGCGTTGCGTCGCCATTGGTCTAAAATGTCTTTGACTATTTTAATTTTTTGCTCGTAATTCATTTATATCACAATTTGCACATTCTAATTTAATGAAAATTGCTAAGATTGTAGTTTTTTTTTTAATAAATAAATAATTCGTTCTGTTGAAGTCTCTTACTACATAGGTATCCCACATTGTATTGATGGTACCTACAAAAGTACACGTTAAAAGTTAAAATAATTCACAAGCTTAAATTTGAATTGTATTCAATCAAAGGATAAACCCTTTTGATGCGTTTATCGAATATTTTGGTGAATTTTTTAATGGTTTGTATGTATGTATCTTAAGTGAATATTATTTACTGTGGGATTGCTTGCGGCATATGGTTAACACTATGTATTATGTCAATTGTCATAATTAAGTCAATGTCAATGTTAACGGTAGACGATTTTCATTGTGTCACTACAATGAGATTCGCACACTGACAATAAATACAGCCATAACCCACACAACAATTTACTTTGATTCGAACCGACAGAATAGTAAATAAAATTTAAAAATAAACGTACGACGATAACAATGTGAATAGGGTCCAAATTTCAATCGTAATCTAAATCCCAACTGGGTAAATATTATATTTCTTTCCTGATAAATTACTGTTGTGGTATTAATAAACAAGGATAACAATTCACAATTAAACAATATTTTTTTCAATTTAACCACAGTTTAATTTAAAATCAGTCTATAGGAAGTGTCAATGATATTTAATGTTAGATTGTGTGGACAGATAATCATGACTAAGCTAATTAAATTCTCTTAGCAAGTATTGCCTCTCATTATGCGAATTCGTTGCAAAACTCATCATATCCACATTACATCACACGCTGATTGTTGCTTACGCGAATTTATCATCAATAATTTCATTATAATTCAAAAGCAGCTATTTTTTCATCCAATCGAATGTGTAATGATAATTAAATATAATAAATTGTAGCACATTTCGCAAAATTGAAAACCTTTCACATTGGAATTTCAAATAGTCCACGCGCATTGAACAGACAACATCTCGGATTGTCATAATCGAACATTGGAGGCTTCGCATAACGCACACAATAATTGATTTCGCATCATAGCGAATGATGGTATTTCCGCATTGCAAAAAAAATTAAAATATCCGTGATGCCCACTTTAAGCTGAACAACCGGTAAAAGTGACCGACATACAGGATATACATATGTACATACCCACAAAATCACAATTGCTTCGAATGTGAATGAAATAAAACTTTGTATGATTTTCCGATAAAATTCAGAGTAATAAGACTGGTCCTTTTGTAAAATATTTTGATTCAAATATATCTACTTTGCACACGATTGTAAAGTGGGCGAATGCAAACTATTGCACGCTGACGCCTACGCTCTACGTGAGCTAATCTTAAGGTACACGCTGTACCAAAAGACGCTAGCATACATCACGATCCAATTAGACCACGATCGCCGATAAATAATTCGCTCTAATTACAAAATCGCCAAAACCGATGTTCATTACTGCACAATGCGCCGTATCATGTGTTGACCAAACTCGACTAGGAAGCGAACGAAATCGATCTTAATACAAGTTTATTGCTAATTATAATTTATATAATTAAATTTGTTATTGCATATTTCAAATTGCAAATACCTTCGGCACCTTTATATAAACGCGTGTTTAAAATTTTCACTGTTAAAACAAAATAAATATTCTTCGAGCAACTTTAATAATACTCCAAATTTGATCGGCGTCAGTTTTCTACGAATTTTCACTTAAGAAATTTTTCTCTCTTTTATTAAGGCGCAAAGACAGACGCTTAATCAAAAGAAAATGTTGATTCAAGCTCTTTGAAATCTTTTCACAGTTCCATCATCTGATTTTTTAGCCGTCACATAAACTTATTTAATACTTTTATCTCACAATTGTATTATATTTCAAATTATTTAGTGCTATATGTATAATTATTATGTACATAAAACGATGTGAATGACTCGAAGATTAAAATCACTTTCCTATGTAGTAATTTACAAAATAGATCGTAAAATCGATCTCGTCTCTCATCGAATTGCACTATCACAATATAGAGTTTAATTAAGGCACTATATTATAAATGGAAGTAAAAAGATAACAATCACTAGAAAGTATACCAGTAAAAGTTGCGCAATCGTTAAATTATTATATTTCAAAAAAATCAATCGTTTTAAGAAACGTGATGCAACTTTACTGCGTGGATTATTTTTATACTTCAATATATAGGTACATTGAAAAAGTTCAATGCACTCTAGTGCAACTTTGCATTTGAAAGTTTCAAACTTGAAGTTGGAACTTTTTCCTCTTTGCGCGTTTAATGGGAATTCGTAAAAATGTCCGCGTATTGTTAACTTTTCAATTTGTACATTTCGAAACGTGATGCTTACTTAACATTACAGTAAAATTTCATATTGCGTAGTTTCATTTTTCGCTTATTACAAACGTTCGCCGAGTTCAAATTGAGATTTTATAACATGTTCACTTTGAGAAACTTTTTTTTCGCTAACAAAGAAAATGAAAATTTCGCCTTACACAAGCTTCCGTGTTTAATAAAGGAACAAGTCCTACTTTCTCATTATACAATAAGGAAAAGCTAACAAAATAAGTATTGAATGGCGGTTGGTCGACAACCCTTCTCCCACACATTTCCAAGAAGTTTATAATCAATTAATCAAATATGCCTTTTACCGAAAATGTTATGATTTGTAAATTACTCGTACCGTTCAGAATAAACAAGAGCTCACGCAATTATATGCAAACTCAAACCACATTCATTGTAATATGAAATTGAAACTCTGAAACTGATTTATCGATAATATATTTAACTCGACACAATTTATTACGAATCGGCATTCACTCTCACCATTTCTTTCCCTGTTTACTTTATGAATATTTTCCAATACCAATTATAAGATCTGACTAAAATTACCATATATGTACATCGCTAGCGACATGGATTGGTACAAGTGGAAGTTGAATAGAAGACCGAAATAAAATATCTTATCTTTCGATATACATCCGTCAATAATTTTTCAACAGCTACTTCACGTTAAAAACGATAAAAAATAAATTAAAATTTTCATGTACATAGGTATACTACTGGGAATGGAATCTTAAATTTCAGACCAGCAATTTCAGTGCTTCACTCTTGTTTGTAATTGATGCAAATTTGGGCTTTGCATTAATCTGCATATAGATTACGTAATTTCACATTTAAAACTACCGGCCATTCGATCAGACCCTCACCATTTACTGTGTATCGAAAATTCGAAAAGTCTAGTCTAAAATATTATCAAGTTTATAATAAATATTTACAGAGAAATTTTTGTCAGTACACAGAGACTTACCTCGGAATACACATAGACGTTATGCAATGCTAATTTTGACACGAATTTGTTTTGAAACATTTTATAAATACTCAATGCCAACCTGTTCTCGCCGCGCTCCGTACAAAACAACTGGCAGGTTCAAAACATTCTTTTTTTTCCTTTTGATCAGTGAAAAATGCTACTGACACAAGACTTGTCATGGTTCGTTGTTGTGTATGTTACTGCGCTGTTGTCGCGATCTTATCTCGTAACGTTGAGATCAATATACACCTCAGCGTACCAATAAATTTAAAACAACTTATAGTAAATTTCGACGAAACGCAGTTTTTTTTTCAATAGATGCTTTTAAAGATGCAAATAAGAGAAAATAGAATGAATTAGTCGTGTCTAGGTACAAAGTTTTGTGCATATTACAAGAAGGCCGACATTGTGCAAGCGGTGCACGCCGACAATTGTCGATTTGCAATTTCCACAATAACCCAAATAGCTCGGATTTATGGCACGAAGAGCTAGAGCTGCACTCTCGTTCATACCAACATACACTCGTAAGACTGCATACATATCACATATTACCTTTTATTCTACAAATAAATCAAACCTTAGGCACTTTGTCCTCAGCGGCTATAATCTACCGTGTGTTTTATATATGTACATACATAGTTCGAAATTACGTGAGTTATATCACTTTTGATGTTGTTTTGCAATGCGTATAAAGTTCAGTAATATAAGAAGTTGTCGAGACTGTTGAGGACATGACTTTATTTCAGTTCGAACACCCTTGAATTTAACAATGCAATATTTTAACGATGCACTAAAGGTAGCGAGTTTCAAAATAATGCTTATCTGATATGATTTTTGGTATTTCAAAAACACGCGTACTCTTCTGCATGTGAACAGGTAATTTTTTTTAAACTATTACGTCTTTCATTTATATATTACAACACAGGTATATTTGGGTGTTGCCATTGCTCGCCTGAATTTTCGTACGAAATAATGAATATTGTCGATTTATTTATTAAATTGTATATGTACATATGTACATACATACATACATATGTGTATGTATGTATGTTTACGCATGCATGTATGTATATTACATACATACATATATGTATAAAATAAATTATATATTTAGTTTAATATATAAAATAATGTTCAAGGAAAAATCCTCATATCTCAGACGGCCAGCATTTAATTCATTAAAAGTATTTTCTCGCCAATTGGAAACACTAAAACACTATATTATTTTTTGATATATAAAAAATATACAAATAATATTATTGAGTAAATTGTATGTATTTATGATTTATATTATAAGTTAAAATATGTTATTATAAATAATTGTTCTGTAAAGCATGGAGAGATTATGTAAATGGTAGAGTACGAACTTGAGTTCGGGTGGGTAGTGGAATATTCTAAGAAGTGTTTAGGGTCAAAAGGTCGCACGTTATCAAATGTATCCATCTTTCCGCGGTCTATTAATAAAATATAATTGAACGGAAGTAGTAGTTTAGGTTCTGAGTTCCTTTTTGGATATTTTAGTTAGCATTAAATTAACTCAATGTACGCTTGAATAACGAAAACCTAACTACATATATATTTACTATATGTTTACATACATACATATGTGCATATAAAGAAATATACTTGAGCGTCAGCCTCAAGATTCAATTTTTACTTTATCCTAATCGGATAAAGTATTGTGATCGTGCGAAAATTCGACCTCGAGATTTTGACTGATTTGTATCAGGTATCATCCCCTGATCACGTTTTCATGATTTCTAAAAAATGTCTGTATGTCTGTGTACTTATGTGTGTGTGTGTCTGTATGCGTGTTTTCTCCGAAACTGTCAAGTCTATCAAGCTGAAATTTCATATCTATTATTTCCACGTAAGGTGTAAGAGCCATAACGAATTTGGTCAACATCAGTGAACCGGAAGTAGGTTTTTTTTCTTGTAGAAAATTCTAAAATTCTTTTCCCACAGAATATTTCCGAAACGGCTCCGGGAATTTTGTCCAAATTTCATATCTATAGTTTTCACGTTATTTTGTATAGTGAGTTATGAACCCTCGTTGGAGTTCTACAGTATAAAGAATAGTCTTAAATGAGACTTTGTACACGCGATGCGGAAATTCATGTGTTATTTGTTCATACGAAAAAATGAGCAATCATTATTTCAATTAAATAAAGCACGTCAATAAGTCAACGTCGCATCGATTCGTAAAGACTAGAACTTTATAAGTCAACAATGCGATGCAATTTTCGCCCTTGGCAGCTTCTAAGCCGCGTAGCTGACAATGCAAAAATTTTCGAAGCTCTTCTACAGAGGAAGGAACAAAAAAATGTATATTACTTAACAAGCCATTGCCGAAACGCGTTGGAGGAATTCGCTGATTGATTAATCCGCTTTCTGTTTAAAAGTTGCGGCCCCGTTACGGCTCAATGTTACGACATGAAAGTAACCCGAGCAGATTCGTCTTACAGCTGCATAAAAATATTATATTAAGGATAAGTCCCAAAATTTAATGAAATTTTTTATGCGAAAAAGACCCGTGGTTGCGATGGCGAAATGAAGAATGCATGGCTCATATTTCGGGATGAAAACAGTGGGTGGTCAGATTAATAAACTTGGTCAACTGGTCATCTGTCTGATCATATCGCCACCTTGCAAGTCTCTTATATAGATAGAACGGCGAAAGATAATAATTATTTATCGATTTACATGAGTGACCACTTCAATGGTTATCACGTACATTGTTTTATTTAATCAAAGTGATTTACACGACTATAAATTGACTAATTCACTTGACAAATATTCCGTAAGAATTGAAGATGTTTTTACCGGGAATTCAATGCAATCGCTTTTTTAACATTTTGAAATATGCCAATAAATAATAATAATAAAAAATACATATAGCGTAACTTATTATATAATTTTTAAAATGCGAATATGTAAATACTAGAGAAAATCGAGTACAATTGTAATAATGTTAGCATTTTATTGTTTATACAATTTTTTTGCATAAGATTCATTTCTCGCATAAAAAAACTGTAATAAAAATATATTAACCAATCACATGTTAATTTAGTGGCAATGCCAATGTTAAAAATAAATAAGAAAAATCTCACTGAAAAATTTTAATTTCTGAAATATATGTATGTACATACATACATACGTATGTACATACATATGTAAGTAGAAAGTGATAGGTACCTGTGTATGTAAAAAAAAAATGAAAAATATTTGCATTGTCTCAGCGATACATGTCACATCTGAAATATAGCTTTCAAATGAAATACAACCTTTTTATGTACATCCTATCTCATTTTCAAGAAAACGTAATCTAAAATTTAC
The DNA here is from genome assembly GCA_022651745.1 of Parapsyche elsis. Taxonomy (NCBI): domain Eukaryota; kingdom Metazoa; phylum Arthropoda; class Insecta; order Trichoptera; family Hydropsychidae; genus Parapsyche; species Parapsyche elsis. The sequence goes on from JAGVSN010000006.1 coordinate 2,408,817, forward strand.
ATTTTTCGTACACAAAAATCATAAATTTTGTAATTATCCTTATTACACAATAGAATGGGCATTTGGCTCAAAAGTTAACTAGTTTAATTGTTTTTTTTATTATTATATAGGCACAAGAGCTTAATAAAAACGAACAATATGGTTAATTTTTCGACATCTGCCTTTTTTATCGAATAATCCATTAACAAAATAAAGATATTGTGATTGTTCTTCACCGAATTTGCCGACGGGGCTCTCAGATACATGCTCAAGACATTAAAAATAAAATGAATACAAAAATTATACAGTGGTTGACCTTTAACCGCATTCAAACTTTACCTTCATTTTATTTTTATTTCATATAAGTTTATAGTTTAAAAGATGAATCTACATGTTACGTAATCAGTCATTTCACCTGTATGGTACTGCGCATCAATTTGTACTAAGAAACCAAGCTTTAATATCTTGCGACATAGATTCGCATAGTATTCCTAATGTGTCTCATTTAATTAACCGAATTTACCATAGGTACTTTCGATACAACAAAAACTATATACATATATTGTCCATATCGTTTCATCATGATTACGAGCTAAATATTGAAATACATACCTAACTGATTACATTAATTCAATTTCTCAGTTCGTTCACTTTTATACTGAAAATTCAAATTATTATAAAACATTTCAAGAGAAAGGTGTAGTAGTTGTCTAAATCGACACAATCGCACGCGCCAAATAACAGTCATTATAATACATCCATCGGTTCAGATGCGACTGCTTCTTCCGCCACTGGGTCAACGTAACTTTTTGGTCTTCCTTAATCACTTGAAGCGATTTGGAAGACGAGGTGAAGACCTAAACCGGTCGTTAATCGCCGGTGAAAGCTAATTTATCCGATCGTGTCCGCAACGTGTCATACGGTTACGACGCTCGAAAGTTCCCAAACGATTATTAAATTGAACACTCGATTGTAATCATATTTTAAACCCAATCACATACTTCTCTAAATTATCTATCTATATCATGAATAGCCGGTTTGCCCGTCATGTGACGGTGGATTCTAACCTCACCCCCCCCCCCCCCAACCCCCACACTTGTTGTTTGTTGTTGTTTGTTATGTTGGCAATGCTAGCGTGACCACAACGACCCAGGCTTACGTAGGCTTATATAGTATGCAGCTCTCAGATGCCAAGCTGATTAACTGCCTTTGAATGAAAAGCGTTCGGTTCATTATGTACATACATATGTACATATGTATGTGGGTATGTATGTACATATGATATAACGAGCTGAAAGTACACAGCATTGCTTGAACACATTTTCAACTACAAATTTAAATTGCAGGATTAACTTGAACGGATAAGTCATTGAGAGTAAAAGTTTGTTGCCAAGTAAACACTCGTAACAATTATGATGTAAATGAGTAAAACTTGTAATTGGGATCGCCTTATCGTATACATTTACCAATTTTCATTATAGCCGACAATCAATAATCCTGCCATTGTGTTCGAGTTGATTTACAACAACTTTGTTTTGTCGGTTGTTATTGCCGCACACAACTAACATGACATGTCACCGATAAACATGGGACAATGAACATCTTCAACCAAAGTCTCCTCGCTCCAACAAACGTCATTGCAGACACGCTTCGACAGCCTTGTCTGTGACCTCATAGTCGTCGAACACTCGACACTATCTAAAGTGGATGTTGTACCATCTTGTTTGTCTTGTTGATTCACCGCGATTGCATTTGAAATCAATCAATGCAATCTGTGTAAATACAATGCAAGAGGTGATTAATACGAGTGTAATAGAGGTAGGTTAAGAGAAATGTCATTAGCTTAACTCAAATTCAGATTGAAATATTTCAAACAAGTAATATTGTGAATGCGTTTCCGTTTCGTTTTTCTTATATTACAGTGACGCCTGTTTACTTTTAGATATGTACATACATATGTATATTACGTGTAAGTAAAGTTATTGTTTAAATAAAATGTAAATTTTGGTGTCAAGCTTTGTATCTTTGTCCGTGGTGTTTGCTAGTAAATTAAATTTTCTCGCCTCGTGTCGCAAATTTATTTTGAAACTGATATACAGAGAGATAGGCTAAGAAAATCTGACCCTGAAAATTAAAATCGTTTCAAAGTACGAAATTACGTTAATGGAGCAAATTGTCCAAATTAACGATCGCGAAAGTCACTTCACACTCTCTGTCCTCATTAATTGATTACAATTAGATAGAATGTATCAATTTTCTGATGCGATCGTACAAATAAAGAGCGTCAAGTGCCAACTTTGCAAGTGCAATTTAGCTATGATGTAATTTCGAATGCGATTATTATTATTTACAATAGGTATGTCAAGGCCTGAATTGGACTATTCTCCATATTTGGCACCTTACTTACCACTTTGTAGTTGAATGAAAACGTTGCCTCATAAATTAAATTGCATGAGAAGTTTGCTCTTATGCGATTGATCCATCAATTCGGAACTGAGATGATTGATATTGATTGAGACCTTTCTTTGACATTTCAAGATCTCTTTAAGATATCGTAATCTTTCAACAACAAAAAATTTTAAATCATGCTTTATAAATTGAATTTTTTTTAAACATTTCCTGCTAATCAAACCACGTATTAGACGGTGTCAAAAAATAATTGCTCTCATCCGTTAAAGTTAACAAGTAAAAGCAATCTGTCCTGTTGCGAGATATAAAATTTAATTCATTTATTATGAACGCTTTTTGTTTCGCATAAATTTGAACTTCCCGTATCAACTTGTTACTTTACTATTTTTTTTGTTTGACACGATCAATGTAGAAAATGTCTCTCTTGTGTAACAAATATCCAGTAATTTTTTTTTGATTTATTCATTATTGTAACGAATGAAAATATTCAGACGTAATTAACCGGTAATCAACTGAAACGTTTATCTTTAAAATGTCAGGTAAAGGTTGTTCAGCATACAAATTTGCAATGTCTTTATGTGGGATGTATGCATAGCGCAAAAATGGACCAAGTAACACATTAAAAAAAACAACTTTTACGACAGTATTTTTATACCTAATTTTATTACATACTTAAGCTTAAGTCGTATATTATGTAGATTTGACAAAAAATATTCTCTACTCCTTGAAATTGTACTGAAGTGTGGAAAAAGTCCTGTAGAAGATTTGGTCCACCTTTGCACAAACTGACTTATTATTTATTACGCGAATTAATGTATATATTAATAATTAATCAGATTCTTGACGGCCTCCAAGCATCTCCACTTGTCTGGTAGATAGAAAGGTTCAAAAACGTGGGGGAATGGAGTGTCCCAACCGGCAACTCTACTAACTGGCGCTTCTAAATGTAAAAGCACTCCTTCTGCAAAGTTAATTTTAATTAGAAAATCATTTTCGGTATTAAATATTGTCTGCAAAAATGAATACCTGAATAGTAGCCGCTACTTCAGATCCAAAACCACTTGTAAGTGGGGCTTCATGGGCTATCAAGACACGACCTGTCTTCTTTACAGACTGAAAATATAAAAATTCAACTTTGTTAAATTCCTTATGCTTAAGTGAAAGTAAATTTCAATATTTAAAAAAACGTGACAAATCGGTGATACTATTTATAACACTATAATGGCTACTTATTCAATTTTAATTTTTGTACGATAAAATACCCAATTTACATGCAAAATTGATATACAATAAATTGTCTAATTAACATATCTTTAGATCTCAGCAACAAATGTCAAATATTTAAATTCAATGTTTGCCATCGTTGCTTTATAACCTCGGGTCACTGAATACCGTAACAAGTTTGCTTTCACATAAAACATCTTCCGCAATATTTATGTACAATTCCTTTCTAAACAGACGCTATAAGAATGCTGAAAACCGCTCACTGTAACCTGTGATGAAAAAGCTAACCCTGTACGCGTACTCGCAATCGGAATACCAAATGACTAGGTATATTACACGGTTTTCTTAGCTTTCTTACATTGCAAATCGTTTCCATGTCCCAAGGCAGTATTGTGACCAGATCTATCACTTCGCAATTGATATCCAGCTGCTCTTTGGCAATATTGGCCACCTCTGTCAAAACGTGGACTTGGGTGCCCCATCCGATCAACGTTACAGCATCACCTAAGAAACATGAACGTTATAAATTCAACCATAATAAAATTCTCATATTAACGTAGAATTTATTCGAAAGTGTGAATATGTATGTATGTACTATCGCTCGTTTGTTGGTAAGAATGCGAGTCACATTAAAAGTATTCGAACAAACCCACTTCACAAAAGTTTCACCAACGGACGAGCATCCGTCTTACTTTTAAATGAGTTGTACCTTGTTTTAAAATGTCTGCTTTCCCCAATGCTAGAGTATAATCTTGTGTTGGAACTTCTTCAGCAGATCCCCTGTAAAGCGTTTTTGGTTCTAAGAACACACATGGATCACTATCTCTAATGCAGGACAATAAAAGTCCTTTCGCTTTGATAGGTCCTCTCGGTACGACTACCTGTATGGTTAAACAAACGCAATGAGATAATATATATGAAATATTAGAAATTATCGTTAATTTTTTCATACTTTAAGTCCTGGAGTGTGTGCAAAATAGGCTTCAGGACTTTGTGAATGGTAAAGAGCCCCATGGCCAACAGCCCCACATGGAGCTCTAACTGTCAATCCTCCACAATCCCAAGTTCCTCCACTTCTATATCTATACTTTGCCGCTTCGTTTACCAACTGAAACAGTTACATAGGGTTAAAGTATTTCATATATTGATTTTAACAATAAAACATGAAAAATCACCTGGTCAAATGCTGGAAATATGTAATCGGCAAACTGAATTTCAGCAACTGCTGTAGAGCCCACAGCAGCAAGTCCTATACCGAATCCAGCGATTCCTTGCTCGCAAAGTGGCGTATTGAACACCCTCCCCTTTCCGAATTTATCCTGAAAATTCATCGTTTGAAAATATTGTGCAAAATTTACATGTTATCTTGTATAGGTATGTGTTCACTTACTTGCAGTCCCAAAGTACACCTGAACACTCCTCCAAAAGCTACGTCTTCGCCGAAAACCACCGCCGTTTTGTCCGTGGAAAGTGCAATATCGAGTGCATTGTTAATAGATTGCATCATATTCATTTTGACTGCATCGCCTACCGAAATTAATTAACGTTTACTGTTCGGCAAAATCAAGGTGACGATGACGATTTGATCCCACTCGCAAACAGTCTGCTTGACACGAATAGCTATGTATGTATGTATAGTATGTATGTATGTATGTACGTACGTGCTAAAAAATATTACTAGTAAACTTTCAGTCGAAAATTATGGATCAAATAATTAATTATAACTGACAATGTTGCTAGAAATGCCTAACAAAATAATGGTGTTTAAATTCGCAAGTACAGAATAAAAAGGCTCACGATTGTGATTGATTCGCTAATAATAATAAACGTCATTTAAGACGGGCAATAACAAGTAGTTGAATCGTTGAATCTGGTTCACGAACATGAACAGTTTTAGGATCAGCTTATATAATAAACAGAACATATGATGCGAGTTGTTGCTGCATACTGTTAATAGTAGCGCAACTTCTGCCTGACCGGCTGGGTAGCGCCGAAACCCTCGTATACACTCACAGCACGAGTAACTACTAACTAACTACTAACCTACTATATTTTTGCTACATTTTGTACTACTATGTAAATACACTATATGCATAATGATAACCACTCGATGACACTGTCAATGGGCAGTGACTTGTTATTAAATATGACAATAACTTCTAATTCGGAACATTGTCAATTTTAATTTCCACACAAAATCTTAAGTCACCCATACACGTTGTTTTTTTTGCTACGTTTTTCTGGTATGTTTACTAGATTTTTCCAACAGTAAAATAAATCGTTTACAGTAAAAAATTGGTGTCGTTTACAGTAAAAAATTTTTTTTTAAATAAACCACAGTTTTATCCATAATCTTCATATTATAATTATAATTATTCAATATTGTAATTATTTTCTAATCAATATATAATAATTTTTATAAAAAAAACTATTTTGTTTTTATAGTAAATTTAATTATTTCTAGTTAAAGTCTTCAATTACAAATTTCTCAACATATCTAATGCTAAATCTGTAATCTGAAAGGACAAAACTCATATCGTTCTATAATTGTATGTATTTTTATCCGTGATACACTCTTAAGATCGCAACGTGAACTACAGTACATTTACCAACACTCAACATATACAAATCAGAAAAGTAAATCGTACGATCTTGCCGATTGGATTAGATTTTGCACACACACGTAACGATTTTACTTTCAAATCGTTCGAAAAACAGCAACGTGTATCGGGGCCCCTTTAGTGGATATCTAACTACTGTCCAACTAGAGTTAACTAATTACATACATATTATAACATATTAGCGTTGTAAAAAAAAAAGATCGAAATTTTACAAAACAACTCGTCCCTCTATCTAACTTACATAGATCCAATTATTTTTACAAATTATACGATAATTATTTTGTTCGTTTAATTATTTTCAAAAGATAAACATTCGCAAAAACACGCACGGTTATTCTTATCAGAACTGTTTGTACAGCATGTCAATTGCGAGCATGTCGCACAACACATTAATAATAAAAAAAATCATTATGAAACCAATTCTTAACTATGCCAATTTCACATTTTGTAATCGAACAGCGTTCGCCGTATTTTAATTGTAATTAAATACTACATCATTTTCACAATTTTCATTAGTTTTCTCACCTAGACTGGGATCGTTCTTTTCCGGCGCGTACGTGAAATGTGATGAACTTCTGGCCACATTTTTCACAGATTTTCTCCCCAACACTTGGATAGTTTTACACAAATACGTCGACATTGGCAAAGTTAGATCAGTCGATCACACGACACACCCTGGCGAATTGCAAAACCAACTGATATATTACTGTTATCAACGAAATACGTCAGCCGGTAGCCACACGCTTGTTGACAATAAAGCGTGTTTGAATAATCGGTATCGTAACGCCTTTTCCTATTTTCATGGCATATTCAATTAAAAACTATTGTTCTTTTGATCGTTTTATGTTTCACAAGAAGTTAAACTATATTTTTTTAGTGTTATCATTCGAGATTTGTATTCAACGTTGGCCAAAATGGTAATCATTTTGAAAATAATGTTAGTGAAGAGCGCAAATAGGTTGAAGTACACACTGAAAAATTAAAACGAGTCACAATTATTAAAATGTATGCGTTAACCCGCTTTTGTGTCATGACCTATAAAAAAAAAAAACATTTGTATTTTGAATACGTTTAGTTCTTATACAACAGTTTTAAACAATTTGAACGACAATATTTTTAAAATGGAGTGCTTTTGAAAGAATGAACACAGTTTTTAAATCCAACATTCCGCTATGCTTAAAGAAGAAGGCATACGACCGATGCGTACTGCCAGTTATGACGTATGGATGCGAAACGTGGATGTTAAATTCAAGAATGCTGCACAAGATCCAGTGCACACAGAGAAGCATGGAAAAATTGTTATATTGGTACAAGAAGAGATCGTAAATGCGTAAGAGGACTACAAAGGTGTGAAGTGGCAGATATAGCGGAACGTGTGAAAAAGTTGAAGTGGCAGTGGACTGGACACATACGGAGAAGAATGAATAGACGCGATAAATACTTGAATGGTATCCGAGGATGTGGAAGAAAGCTAGGAAGACCAGGTGGACGATAGGCTGACGAATCAAGAAGAACGTGTGGAGTCGAGTGGATGCAGATTGATCAAAATAGACAAGAATGGAAGAAGATTGGAGAGGCCTTCATCCAGCAGTGGATGGTGAATGGCTGAAAATGATCTGAAACTTTCATTGAATCATTCAAATGGTTTGGAATGTTGTGTGGGTATCTTCAGAAAAACTTGTCCTCATTTACAAAATATATGTAGATAGTGTTTTAACGTTTTGTATATTTATGAAGATTCCTGAAACTGAGAGGTAAATAAAGAAAGATTACTTTAAAGAGCATTAATTTTTATTAAAAACATATTAACCAAACCAAATTACAACACTATTTTTAGTAAAAAAAGTGTCACTATAAATAAAAAAAAAAAAATACAATCATTTTTAAACTTCAATATAGTTGTCGCTTTGAAAACTTGAAAAATAACCATTCCGATAGAAAAACTAACAAATTTATGACAAAATTTTAAACAAAGAAAAAATTCGTACAATGTGACATCTTGAAGTTTACAAACGTTAATTTTCCTTAACTAAACAGAAAAAGTAAAAATTTTAATTCCTATAACTAACGAGTCGCACAATTTAACTTTACGTTGCACATGCACATTCATCGCGCTCGCATTCTCGTCTAAAATAAAAATCTACCAATTGGAAAGCAATTTCGTAAAGGTTAAATATAGATAGATATCAATCCAAAATAACACCAGTTAGTTGAAAACGTACACATTAGCATAAAAAAATAGATATAAAAATCTAAGAACACTAAATATTGTCAATAAATAAAGAGAAAATAATTGAAATAGTATCTGTACAACACTACATGGTCGAAATTGATTCATCTAATTTTAAATTTGTAAGTTATTGGTATATTATCGTAATATAAAATAAGACCACTATTTAAAATTAATAAAATCCTTTCAGAAAAACATTATAAATTTTCTTCAACATGGTCCAGCACCTTGAAGAAAATTAGGCGCTGACAAGATAACTGTTGACATGAAAAACTTCTATATAGACCAATACGCATCGCAATCAAGTGATGCAACAAAAAATGCAAAAATATACTTAATATAGTGAAACCCTCTTATACCGGTACACAAATATTAACTTCCCCTTTTAATTTTCTAGTTTATTGAAAGACGCTATAGAAGGGTTTCACCGCATATCTAACACTTACACTTAACAATAAAATGACTTAACGTAAAATGATATGCATTCTCATTCAAAAAAAAGTTCACAACTTACAACTTCTACGCAAATTCATTTTGTATGTCACATACCAAAAATCATAAGCTGTTTCTACCGTGTCTGCCATTAGTAATGTAATGTAACAAATATGCACACTTAAATAATGACAATCAATAGGCACATTAACAGCTCCCCCAAAAAGAGCAATATTCAAAATTCCAACATGCATGCTAGTCATCTTCCAATATGAACAAACGCCACTTTGATATAGCACCATGCCAAATTCAACAAAAAAAAAAACATTCTCATAATGCATTTGTTCCATTGTGAACATAAATCCATAAGATGAAGAAACAGCTAATTACGATAGACCTAGCGTGCTATGTGTATTAATTTTCTGTAAATTGTTTCTTGATATTAAGGATACATGTTCATTTTTACAATTCTGTTTGCTATTGTATGTAAATACCGCGTTACAGTCCACAAATCTATAAAATTTGATACATCTTAAGAAATAGACCTTTATTCAATAAAAAGTATATAGCCATAAATAGCTTCCGAGATATTAACAAAAAAAATTATTTTAGAAATCTGTCTGTTGAAAAACTTATGCTATATATACTTAATAATAGAATTTTTCACATAATACAGAAGTCAAATTTTAAAATGAGCATACACAATACTTAAAATATTAACAGAATTATTAATTACAGGCTAACAATATATATATTTAAACTAAATAAAAATAGACTATCTAATCAGATATTGACTGGAAACATACAAATAAGCGAATCATTAAACTATGCAAACAAGTAAACAATCATTATGTATAAAAATATATTAAACACGTGTGTGCGACGTACAAAAACTGTCCACATATCAATAGTTAAACACAATGACAAAGTGTAAGTAAATAAGGTACATATGACTTCATAGCACTTAACACTCTGGTCAGTGTGATATGAATCGGACAAACCGGCACTCTTCATGAAACCCATATAGCAAACACCATCCAAAATACTAGTACAATAAAGTTAAATGTAGAAAAATCTACTCGAATGGATGTCTGTGTTCGTTCGTACAAATATGTAGGTCGTAAGTATCATGTCAAAATTATTAAAAACATTTATCAGTGCATTTTTATCTTTATTTTTATCAAAACTTCCAACGAGACTGCTTCAGTATAGATTTAAATATAATAAAACTTTATGATACGATTCATCAGATTTAAAGCAGCTCTTCTGGAACAAATTTTATTAACAATCTCCTTCATTGTCCGAGATTCAACTATACTCCTATGCGAATAGTTAACATGTTCTGAAATGTTACCAATATAAAGTTACAAAATCGATACAAATAATTTTATTGAATAGAAGCTTAGCTTCCTTTAAGTAACATGCAAATATAATTGACGAGCCCGTTTGAGCACAATCGAGAGTTGATAATTCAAAAAATATTAATCGTAGAACATGGACTGTAAGCATATCAAGATCAACCGAATTCAATGAATGTTACAGAGTATCAACGACAAAGTCAAAAGTATTGAAGATCATATTGGTTAACTATTGATTAAAAGAAAGTTCAAACATGTTATTTATTGATCGTGAAATAATTCAATATTTTAAGTACCATTTAATCAATAATTGAGATTCTTAAGTTGAATGTACAGTTAACCGTATATGACCGATATTGTCCAAAACGTGCATCTTATTACCCCAGATGAAATCGTTAGCTTGATATCGCCCTATAATATGAAACAATACTCCATCCAACTTAAGGACCTTTTTTTCGTGCAACTAAAGAGAAAAATTAGACGACTCTCCAAGGGAAGTACCACTCCCGGTTGATGAAAAGTTCTTTAAGCCTTACGGATTGTAACGGCCAGCAAAAAACTTATAAATGCGCCGATACCCGACACAAATCAGTCCAAATCTCGAGGTCGAATTTTGGCACTACAATACTTTATCAGATTAGGGTAAAGTAAAAAAACGGTCCGAGATATACAACTTTGATTTGTTATCGTTAATGTTTATTCCAATATGCCGACCGAGCCCATCAGTTGAACCGCTCTCTTTTATGCTCTAAATCGTTCGAGACTGGGGTGCTTCTCAAGTTGGATAGAGTATTGGATAGTCATCGTATGAATACATTGCAGCAACGAATAAACCTGACGCTGGAACTTGAAATATAATGATTAAAAAAAAAACACAGTAATTACATAATAATCATATGGTTTGAAAGAAAAGCTTAGTGATTTTAGCGTGTTACTGATTGGACGCTTTCAGGAACGGCCCCGCTGAGGGGGAATTTGGAAAGTGGTCCATGTACCGCTCCAGACGCAAGTATTTAACGGTGATCAGGTTGCCTTCATACCACCAGCCGTGAAGATTCTGGTAGATGATACCAGCGTCGGCGGGCGAAGCGCACTTGACGAAGACACAACACGAGACTTTATCGATCTCAATGTGCAATATCTTGCATTGCGGTCCACACTTCTCCAGTATGGCGTCCTGGACGACCGCCTTCAGATTGGGATTCTTGTCGTTCTTATCGACCATATGGCGGATCTTGAGACACGGAGTCGGCGAAAACGCTAAATTGTTGACAGAACCCTGCTGTGTCTCGAACGCTTGTCCCTGCCAAGCTCGAGCACCCCCATCGGCACCACCGCGAGCAACCCGCGGACTACCCTGAGCTGATACCCAGCGCATGGAACGGTACTCTTCACCGCCGACCGTTTCCACCTCGAATCGTACCCGACTCTCATTTTTCTCGATGAACTTGACGGCCGCGTTCCAAATCGCCGACATTCTATCCCGATTCTTAGGCGGAATCAGCATATCGCGGACGTGACTAATCGGCATCGATTGACCGTTCGATTCCGTATTATCGTCTGCGATATCCTGCGAGACAACTTCGATGATCTGAGTGACCATCAAGTATACGTCGTCGTTTGTCTTCTTCTTATAATCCAAGTACATCTTAACGGACCGTTGGATTCCGTACAAACCGGCCAGAACCAATCCGAGGATCAGCGCATACAGAAAAAACGAATGCAACTTCTGAAACAAGTAGCATCGAAGCGGAATCGAAGGATTCAATATGGCGAGAGCGGTCTGTCCTGCGTTACGGATCGGCCTAACGTATTCGATGCTGGTAAGCGCCGCATTTACATCACTCTTCATATTGTGCGGTGCTTTTATGACCGATACACCCCACTTGGGGTTGTTCAAGACGAGCACGTGCAAATTATACATGTCCAGTACGATATCGCGACTCTCTTTGTTGCCGTAGTTCTTTTTGACGAAGTTCACTATGTCGTTCTCGGTCATGTACGATATCGAGTCGACGTTGTCGCATTTGGATCCGATAGCCCGCAACGATAATTCCGGATACAGTATCTTCAGCAGATCCATAGCGTTGGCCAGTTTGTCTCTGTGTACGCAGTTGATGGTCTCGCGGTGTTCCGGCACGTTCGACGAACACACCGGTACTACGTTGTTCTTATCCTCGATGATGAAAGCGACGTCGCTCTTCATCCCGATGTACACGAAAGATACGACGGCGAAGAATGCGATGAAGGCACCGACGATGCCCAATGACACGATGTTGTTCTTGAGGATGTTCTTTTCGCCGGCCGTTTTGAAGTCGGGACTCAGGTCGGCACGTCTGCGATATTCGTACGGACGGGAAGCGTAAGCGTTACTGCCGTTCGTCACATCGGAGTCTCGTAAGCGCTCTTGAGCTTCGGCTTTCAACGCCGACAGCTCACGGGTGAAGTTGCTCAAGTATGGGGAATCGATATCGTCTGGCTCCGTCGTAACCGTCGGGGATTTGTAAGTCGGGAAGTATTTGTATGTGGGCTTTTCGGTGAAAGTGTGCCCTAGACCGAGTCGAGACCGGATCGAGTTCAGATCGGAGGCTGTGTACGGGTTTGTGTGTACCGTGGTGGAAGTAGGACGAGATGTCGGTAAGGGGCTGTAACTTCTGGGTGGAGGAGCCGGAGTATCGACTTCGCTATCGGAACCGGTCTCGTACCCGTCTTGTTGGGTTGAGACATAAGAGTGAACTACTCGCCTGGTAGTGACTGTTCGGGGTTCCTCGTCGTCTTCCTCATCGGTGACAGTTTTGACAGGAGTGCGACGAGAGCGGGTGACGGAAGTGGGTGGGGGTGGCATCGATTTCCGGTTTCTTTTGGCGGGAGCTGGGGGTGGTGGGGTGGGGTTGGAGTTGGCCGGTTCCAGGTCTGAATCCTCACCGCTAGAGTATTTAGCCAGGGATCGTCTCGAGTTGGTGTTTGGTTGCGCGGCTGCCATGAGCATCTTGAGCTTTTTCACCATGGTGGCTTTGGTGCTGGCTGTGATCGGCATCAGCGGTAGGCCGAATTCGGCCAGTTTGGTTCTCAGCTCGGCTGGTGTCATCCCGTCCACGGCCCCCATGTCCGTCATGGTGAGATCGTCGTCTGTCAGGAGTATGGAGTCAGCTATTGGAGTTGACCAGAAGCCGGCGGGACGACGCGACCCAACCTCAAGAGCTGACGCGCGCTCCGTTCGACAGGCAGACAACTTGACTGATGTGACTCACAAACATGCTTGCACCTCGTTGATACGAAATTTTCGTTTTAAACGAGTCATAATTCAATCTTTTCACATATTTTTCAGTCGATTTTCAATTTGTGAATGTTTTGTCGTGCTCGTGTGCGCTGTCACTTTAAAATAATCGTAATTTAGTCGAAATATACCATCCGATATTTAATTTCCCCTTGTGCGCATTGTTCAGTAAAATATAAAAAAATTTCAGGTATAAAATGATGTTTATCAAGTATTTTGTAAGAATGACGACTCTCGTCAGTACACGTATTTATACATAGGCTTACCATACATCCCGATTTGACCGGGATTTTCCCGGCTTGGAGGTGCGTCCCGACATCCCGGCAGGTTTGCCATTTTGTACACATTTATCGTTTCATTATTTAGAACATTGACAAATGGCGTCACGGGGTACGAGTTGTGTGCACGCATCAAGCTAGTGAGATACTATCCACTCACATTTATGCTTTTGGTTCTGACAACAATTGTTCATCAGATAGAGTATAACAGTCATCAGAGATTATCGACTTTTTTTTTTTTTACAAACGATATGCTGTGGATTGGAAAAAAAATCTCGTGGCGCATTTTTTGAAAGTTTCAGACAAAATCTAGGGATTTTCTTATCGAATTCTAAATAATTTAGATAATCGAAAAAAAATAAAAAATAAATTATAATCAAGAGGTGAAAGAAAAATATATCTACATATTATTGTGAATGTTTTTATTTTATTGTACACATACATAGATATAAAAGTTAAATTTAAAATTATTGACAATTAAAAAAAGTAAAAATCAATGATTGATTTTTGCTTAAAATTAGCTTTCCTTTTAGAAGCCGCCAAATCACGTACATGTATCTTTTGAGACATATGTATCTATAAGTTGTCTTGAGTTATGTACATTCTTCCTGTCTCTCATACCACTTCATGGCGACATCTAAACACTGAAAAGCTTTAGAATGTTTAATACCAATATTTTCCTCCTCGTTGGCAATCTCCTCATTGTCTTCTTGATCTTGTTCTTCTAAAGGTGTGTCAGATATTTCCTTAATTATTTCCTTATCATTGAAAATTTAGAATCCAAGATCGTTCGCATCACATTTTAACCACTCGATGACATATTCTTTATTGCATTCGCTGCATATTGAAATTTGTGCTATTGTATTCGTGATGTCTTCTATATTAACCGAATCAACGAGGTCTGCATTACTGGAACTCACGAACGGTCTTTTCAAAAATTTGTTCCATGATTTTTTTAATGTTGACAGTCATGTTGTCATTTACAGAATCCCAACTCTCTGTTGCCATGCCGCAACAGTCCTTTAAATTGATCTTCTTGTGGAAACTGATAATTGATTCTTCATTATTTTCGTCTGCTAACAATAGTCTTCGAATGATGTTTTTTCGATATATGTAAGCGCATTAATATTTCTATTACCCCCTGATCCATTGGTTGTATTAAAGACGTGACTTTTGATGGAAGAAATTTTACCATAAATATTTCATCAATCTCGTTTAAACATTCTAATGACGGATGCGACGGTGCATTGTCGAGTAATAACAATACTTTTCCCCTCTTCGAGGGGAAAATCGAGGTCCGGATAATCAAGGTTCTACTGTATATATATTAAGTTCATACGTGTTCTTTTTTTGAGATCATCATATTTGAAATTTTGTGTTTGATCTTGAGAGAAGTATTTTAATGAAAAGCCCCAACTAGGTTATATATCATACGTAAGCCCATTTAAAGAGCTTTAAAATTAGTCATATTTGAGTTCTCCATCACTAATGGCTACTGAGCTATTGGCATTCTTGTAAGTATTTGTAAAATTTCGCTTTTTCGTAATTTTTGAATCAGTCCATGGCAAATAACAACTAGTTAGTCAATCAAAATTAAGGCATGCGCCATATTCGACTTAAATTTTTGATATATGTAGGTACTAAACTAGAGAAAAAACTTCAAAGCTCATGTTGGATTCAATACACTGATAAATCATAATTATAAAAAGAAATTTATTCCATAATAAAAATATAACAAATATACTTTTGTGTAACAAAATATGTTGTATATAATCGCACACTAACATAATCCAATCCAAAATATACCCCTAAAATGCTTATGTATATACGGGTGGCTTAACCCAACCACCAAAACCTTTTTCCAGCTCTTTTGCTACTGCTAAACATAGTCTGTCTTGATTTCTGGCAGCAACCACCTGTAAGGAAAACAAGATGCAAATTTACTTGTAAATAGTTTTTTTAAATATCTACATACATACAATATTTAAATGCAATCTTTTGCGTTTACTTGAATTCCTATAGGAAGGCCATTTGAGTCCAATCCTAGAGGAACATGTGTAGAAGGTAGACCTAATATATTGAAAATCATTGTGTATAATACACCTGCTGGTTTGGTGAAAACTTGATTGTGATAAAATGCTGGTATTGGAAACGTTGGGTATAAAAATACTCCATTTGTACCGAGGGCACGCTAAAATTCGAATAAAGTAATGGTTATATAATTTTTTCAATAATACAGGAATTTCAAAATCGAAAGAGTCTGACCTGCATTTTTTCTTCTAGTTGTTTAGCTTGGCTACAATAACTCTTGTACGAATTTCTTGGAATAAAAAGATTAGTTGTATGCAGTAAATAAAAACCTAAGCTGTGCGCTGAAAATGATCCTAGACCCAACATACTCTTTATAAATTCAATGTACACATTTTTTTGGTGCTAAAAATAATTATGCCATATATTAAGATGAGTTGTTTTAAAAACAATAAATTTAAAATAAAATTATTAATACCTTGGGATTATTTTCATCTTGTAACATATTGGGTATATCTTGCATTCCGAAAAATACTGATACCGATATTTCAACAGAATCTTCCATTTCTTTAAATTTTGTCTGAAAAATAGTTTAGTTTAGTTTTGCTTAACTAAATAAATAAATTAATATCATCAAGATTTACCTACTTCTTCAATTTTAATACTGTGTTGTCTTTCAAGATAATTCAAAGCTTTTTTCATGACATTCTGAATCTCTTTATTCACCGGTATCATGACGAAAGATTTTCCAGCTTCCATCATATATAAAACCTAAATAGTCAATGTTGCTATAAATTTGTTGCAAAATCATTAATTACATCGCATACATATGAGTAAAATGAAATAAGAAACCTTCAGTTCTTTTATGTTAACAGGTTCATCTAGTTTTAAACTTTCAACATTCTTTCCCGCTAAAGCCTTCAACATTGGTTTGAGATCTTCTGAATATCGGGTTAATGGTCCAATAGTTAAAAATTTGGCAAAACTTTCATCTGTTGATGTTGGATAGTGCCCATCAATAGAAACTATGCCTAAAATACAATAAAATTTTCAATAACATAAAGATAATAAATAAAAATAAATCATAAGATTTAGAAGGAATAGACTTTAAGCCATAGCAATCATCAATCGAAAAAGGAAAAATATGCCATCTTAAAATGGGTGGAATTTCCTATACTTGACATTCATTATACTAAAATTATGCTCATTATTTTACTAACCAGATGATGGTTTATGACCAAATATTCCGTTGAACATAGCGGGTATTCTAATTGAACCGGCAATGTCAGATGCAATACCACATACTGAAGCTCCGCTTGCAATCAATGCTGCCTTAAAATTCATGCAAAATCTTAGTACTCTTTACTATTTATAATTTAAAAGCCGTATTAAACTGAGAAACCAAGAATTTAAATAACCTCGCCTCCAGATGATCCGCCACACGTGCGGGCCATACAATATGGGTTATTGGTTCTTCCTGTGATAAGATTCGTCGACTCCCAGGATAAACATAATTCTGGAGTGTTACTGATCAACAATGGAATAGCTCCCGAAGATCGCATACTGGCCACAGCTTTACAATCGTTAATTGCTTTGGCACCCGCACGAGGAAGAGATCCAACGCTCTGTGACATTCCTGAAACGCAAGTGCAAAAAATTCATTAAGAATTGTTTTAATTAGCATAAATGTATATAAAATTGAGTGCAATAACATACTAACCGGAAACTGAGCAACTTTCTTTAACGGTGATGGGAACGCCGAGGAAAGGTTTTTCAACTTCTAACTTCTTCAATTCATCTTCATTGGAGACCCCATCTAAATATCTGTCTACATTTTTGGATTCCTCGATAGCTTGTCTAAACCTGTCTTCGACTACAGCATTCAATAATGGATTCACTTCTTTTACTCGTCTTATAAATACTTCAACGATATGTTGGCTCGAAACCTAGAAAAGATTTTATTTACACTAGTTTTGTTATTGTATACATGATTTGTTTTACAATTTAACTCACATACCTGCTTCCTTCTTATAAGCTCAGCCAATTTTGTACCACTGGTTAATAAAAGAGGATCTTGTATTGGTGGTAATTTTATTTTATTATTACTTCTTGATAAAATCCAATAAAATGGAGTCGATATAAAATCTAGTAATAATAAAAAAAATCCCACGATTCGTACGCCGATTTCCATTCTTGAAATAAATTTAAAAAGTAACAATTAAAAATAAGCATATACATATTGGGAGATTTTTAACATAAAAATAATTTTTAAATTGAATTGAAAGGCACAAGAGGTTGTTTTGAAAAACTGATTCAATGAATGAGTAGCATTTTCAGAAACTAGGAGTTCTTGCAGGCAGTACGGGAATCTTGAGGTTCAAATACAGTTTTTCAATATGATGTTTCTACTACATATGTATGTATGTAGAATGGACAATTAAGTTAAATTAGAAAGTACTTTTTTGGAACAATTGATACATTGCCATTGAAGTGGAAAAAGGAGCACTGTCATTAGATTGTTTTACCACTAAATAAACAAGGCCGGCGAGTGCTTTGAATAAAATTACCATTGTTTTGATGACTGTGCAACAAACATGTAAATGTGGGATAGTTAAGGATGTGCAGCAACAGATTAATGCAATAGTCAATTTCTGCACGCTACAATGCAACTCTACGACCACATTAACCAACCTTCTACGCACCAAAATCATTTGACTCGGTAGATTATATGTGCAAATTGTGCTAAATGACTATTCCTCTCATTTATATTTAGCACAACATGCACAAAACTTAAAAGTTGTGTAAAATTTATACACAGTTGTCTTTGTTCGTAAGAGCAAATAAAATCTAAGATAAATGTTAAACTTGATATTTGTATGTAATGTACACTCGATATTGGCACGAGTGTAACAGTCTATACATATGTACATTGTGATGAGTATTTGAATATTTTTTTCACTTAAAAAACATATTCTAATTAATTACATACATATACATTTAGCATCCTTCAGTAAACCTTCAAAAATGAAGAGGTCACGTATACCTGTGATACGAGACAAATTACTTTATGATTTTACGAATTGTGCATACATATATTGTTACGAGATAAACTGATGACGATATTCAAAGACGTCGTAAAGCAAAAAAAAAACCATTAAGTGCGAAAAATAATAGATATATGCGATTTTTACCTGTATAATATGCCATTACGCACACATTGACTTTGCACGCAAATAATAATAAATAATCAACCGAATCTAAAAAGTTGTCCTTTGAACTTACAAGCATGGGCAAATTTAAATTAAAATTGTTTTGGAAACATTTTAAGTTTACGACTCAATTGATCTTCTTTGGCAATAAATGCATATGAGAGAAAATATCACCCCAGTATTTTTATTAGTATGTTTTATAATACGACCACAATGAAATGATACATATTTACCTTTATCAACCTTTGAAATCGTGTGACATAAAATATCACGAAACGAGGAACTACGTTTGCCATTTATTATACCTAGGTATATAAAGTGATATACAATAGCGTATAGCGGAAGAATTTATTTCATTTTTTTATAAAAGCATTTTTTCCTTCTTTTATAAATAGTAAGACGACACATGAATGTCAATCTTTCAATGGAAAACGTTTCGTCATGGATAAGTTCAGGAGTAACCTTCACCTTCGTCATGCAAACAATAGATGCTAACTTATTCGTTCTTCAGCGGAATTAAAACATTTAATTTCAAAGAGGTATTGATGACGTTCAATGTCAAAGTCTATTGATTACCAGGTGGAAACGCAACTAAACAATTTCCAGAACCATACAATCAATTTAAACTCGAAACACCTGCTTGCATTGTATGTACATTGTACATACTTCAATTGCACAACGTCTATCTCACAAACATATGCCTGACTCTTGGGTGTTCACTTTTTTTCACTTTATTTTAATGACCAAACAAATAAGAGAAATCTTGAGGTATTTCCATAAGAACACTGTGCGATCTACGAAGGGCATAAAATACTTTTTACAAGATTCGTAGGCACAGTACATATTTTACCTTACCAATCAAATACATATGAACATGCAATATTCAAAATTGAAACGTGTGTATCTACATACATATAATCGTTTCTATGGACGCAAAATTAATTTTCGCGATGACTGTCAAAAATTGGCCCATTTAAAAATAAATTGAGCAACAGTCGTCTAACATATCGGACTAGAAAGTACCAAGTGATCGAAACAAACAGGTATTCAAAATGAACTTTCATTGTCGGACATTATGTCGGATAACGTAATAAATCATGACGCGTTAGAGAATGTTGCATCATTTTTTTTCACCCAAATATCTATATGTATTCTCAATATGCTCTTACGTTGTGTAATTCTCATTACTTATCTTAAGAAAAAGTAACATATGAAATTAATAATACAAAAAAACGAATCTCTCGAAACTATCTACATATGTACATATGTATGTACATATTGTACATAGTTAGCACTAAACCTAATAATAAAAATCGGAAATGGTCTCTGAAATTGTTCAACCGAAAGATTGTTTACAACAATAGAAAATAAAATGTCAAGCTATGAGACACAAAATTAAAACATTTCAGTGCATATTAGGTTATTGTTTGATGAATTTTTCACACAAAACGTAGTCACAGTAGATAACCATATTGTAGAGATGGTAGATAATAATTATTTATACCTAGGACAATTGGTGAACATGACTGGATGTAAAGAAGAAGAAATAAAACGAAGAATGAAACTAGGATGGAGCGCTTTTGGAAGAATTAACGTAGTTTTTAAATCCAACATCCCGCTATGCTTAAAAAATTAGGCATACGACCAATGCGTACTGCCAGTTATGACGTATGGATGTGAAACGTGAATGCTGAATTCGAGAATGTTACGTAAGATCCAGTGCACACAGAGAAGCATGGAAAGATGTATAACAAGAAGAGATCGCAAGAGGAATACACGGGGAAAATAATGACCAAAGTGGCAGATATAGAGGAACGTGTGAAAAAGTTGAAGTGCGAGACATAGCGAGAAGAATGAATGGCAGATGGATGCGAGAAATACTGGAATGGTATCCGAGAGGATGTGAAAGAAAGCACGGTAGACCGAGTGGACGCTGGGCTGATGAATTGAGAAGAATGTGTGGAGTCAAGTGGATGCAGATTGCTCAAGACAAACAGGAATGGAAGAGGATTGGAGTGGCCTTCATCCAGTAGTGAATGGTGAACGGCTGAAAATGATGACGATGACTAGTTTATCGAATTAAACAATTTTCCAACGTAAATATTGAACCGAACAGCTTTGATTCGACTGACGAAAAATGAACACCTATAGATCGGAAAATTTAAAAAATAAACGATACAACGAAAGAGAATGGCGGCTTTAAATGAAAAAGTCGATTACAGCCAATTTTCATTTCACTTTTAATCATCTCTCAACGATGTCTACCACGTCTGATTCGATTCGACGAGCAATCACTCATAAAGCATTTCGTTACACAAATACAGAGATGTATGTAATCGTTTAGAATGTCTAGATAAAAATAAAAAAAACCACAGTACAAATATTGAATATTGACTTCAGTATTACGAATTTACCGAAATGCGATCCTAATTCAAATTTCAGCACGTGCCCAACGTACTGGTTCGCCATATACTATTTTTCACGCTCTCCTCTGGGTGTACGTTATTGGGTTCTCGTTTTTCGTTTTTGGCGTGTATTCGTTTATTGATAAAAATTGGAAAGCTACCTTCGCAATCTATCCCTTCTCAATAACATAAACGGTGCACGTAATAAATCTATTAGGCATTAGAAATAAAACATGTACTAGAAAAATTTATAGATTCCATAAAAAAATAATGCCACAAATAACGAAATCGGTAACAAATTAATTTATTCACGTAAAATACAAATATGACTTGTATTTTTACGATATGTATGTATAATATGTGGATGATAATTTACATAGTGAAACAAAAAAATGTGTAAAATCAATATGCATACTAATTATTTAATATGAAAAGAGGCGACTTACTGCAATTTTAAGCAATAAACTTTACTTAAAAGTTTATCTAAGTTTGTTAAAAGTTTATCAATTTTATTGTTGAAAATGTTTTTTTTGCGTAAAATTGAACTGAACTCAAAAAAAATTATAAACCTACCTGATTATCCTTTATCAGTGTATTTTTGATAAGAAAAAGTGTCGATCACTCAGTCAGTACAGCGACGTGCAAGTAGTTCAAAGGATTTAAATTTTTAAATAAGAAAATTCGAATGAAACACTTTTCCTCGGTTCTATCACGTACGCGTGTCCCAGTCCAAAACTGGTGCATCAGGTTACGTGCATTTTTCGACAAACGTGCCTCGAAACGACCATACACCGCTTTATACACCTAAGCCGGTATTTAAATTAAATATAAACAATAAGAAGACGACCCGAGCCGACCCTGTCTAGACGCAAACTGATGCTGTACGAACGTTTCCGAAACGCGAACGTTTTTCCCCTCCACGTGCCCGAGCTAATGGTAACCAGTGTACCGACTCGTCTCTAATGAACTAAGTGTCCGTCTACGCGTACAAATTCTGACAATAGAGTGAAATTAATGATCTACATAGCTATGGTTGAGCTTGGTCGGAGAGCTAGAGTCCTGAGTCGAAGGTTTGCGGTTCAAATTCCAGTGCGAACTAAGAATGTAGCTGTTTTGAAAACGCGCAGTCGATGCTTTCAAGGATTTGAAAATGATTAGTATTGATTATATTTTCATTAATTCATCACTACTAATATCTAGGATACTAGGATACTACTGATACTAGGATTATATTGACTTTCATCATCATCATTTTCAGCTGTTCACCGTACACTGCTGGATGAAGGCCTTTCCAATCCTCTTCCATCCTGTCTGTCTTGAGCAATCTGCATCCACTTGACTCCACACATTCGTCTCAATTCATCAGCCCAGCGTCCACTCGGTCTACCGTGCTTTCTTTCACATCCTCTCGGATACCATTCCAGTATTTCTCGCATCCATCTGCCATTCATTCTTCTCGCTATGTCTCGCACTTCAACTTTTTCACACGTTCCGCTATACATATCTGCCCCTTTTGTCATACTTCTTACCCATGTACATATTTCTCTTACGATCTTGCTATACCAAGCATATGTACACCTTTCCATGCTCCTTTGTGTGCACTGGATCTTACATATTGACTTTTATAGCCACGGAAGAATAAAATAGTGAAGTATTTTATATTATTACTGGTATGTGGTATGTAAGAAAAGGAATTAAAAAAGATTAGGCCTTAGTAGCGAAAAAAGTAGTGAATGATAAGAAATAATATAAATGAATCGTAAAATCTACATAGATAAATCTAAAATTACAAAATGATACGAATTCAATTGTTGGTATTGTGATTGAAAAATTGTTGAAACAAACGATGCATATTTGATAAACAGATGAATTTACAATATTTAATTTTATCGTGTTTGCAGCATCAGTACCTATTGTACGGAAAGAAACACAAGTAAAATTCTATCGTTATTATTAGGCATCTGTATAAAGGTTATCGATGTCTCGATAGTCTAAGGTGGGGCGTATATTGAAAGACAAGACAATTCAGAATACCATTTTTTTAATTTATCCATACACATATAGATTAAAGTTCTGTATCTGTAAATGTCTGTATTTCAAATAGGCGGAATTTGAACCGTGTATGTATACGATCGGCTCAAAACGCCTAGATACTTCAGTCGAACGGACCGACTGGCTGGTATTATTCGGTTAAAATGATTAACACATTGTTATTTGCACTGGGAAAAGCTATTTGCGCCAGATTTGCTAAGGTTTAATTTCGTAATGCGCGACTTCCAGTCGAAAGCGAAATGCTTTCGTATATTTATTACACGCTCGTTTGTACGAGACAGCAATACGAAAATGCGATAATCAAGAAAATAAGCAATGTTGCATTCAAGACCTCTCGGCGAGACTATAATAACATGGCAAATACGACAGTGTGAGTAGCCCGGCTCGAAAAGTAGTTGTAGCACTTAGTGCTTAAGCGCACGTTAACTTAAATAATTGATATGTGTGCTATATATGTATCTACGCCCACTCTCACAAACACGTGTAATAAATAATCTTAGTGGCACAAATAGCAAACTTAGGGGGAGCAGGTCAACATAAAATTTTGAACGGATTCAATTAACGACCTTTTAAAACGATTCGAGTGGGAAGTTTGCATCCTGAGGTGAAGTTTCTGAATATTTAATGCGTTTAATCATCATCTTTACCAGCCGTTCGTTATCCACTGCTGGATGAAGGCATCTCCAATCCGCTTCCATTCCTATCTTTCTTGAGGAATCTGCATCCACGTGACTCCACACATTTATTAGCCCATCGTCCACTTGGTCTTCTTTGCTTTCTTTCACATCCTTTCTCGCGTCCATCTGCCATCCATTCTCCTCGCTGTGTTCAAGTCCACTGCCACTTCAACTTTTTCACACGTTCCACTATGTATATCTGCCACTTTGGTCATGCTTCTTACCCATGTATTCCTTTTACAATCTCATCTTTCCATGTTTTTATGTGTGCATTGGATCTTACGTAGCATCATTTTCAGCCGTTGATCATCCACTGCTGGATGAAGGACGCTCTAATTCTCTTCCATTCCTGTCTGTCTTGAACAATCTGCATCCACTCGTTTTCCAGTGCATCCACACACATTCTTCTCAATTCATCAGTCCATCGACAATCGGTCTATCTTGCTTTATTTCACATCTTCTCAGATACCATTCCAGTATTTTTCGGGTCTATCTGCCATCCATTCTTCTCGCTATGTGTCCACTTCAACTTTTTAAAACGTTTCGCTATATCTGCTACTTTGGTTATGTTTCTTACCCATGTACATATGTACCTATTCCTCTTACGATATTTTCTTCTTATACCAAGCATATATCTTTCCATGCTTCTAGTATTCTTGAATTCAGCATCCACGTTTCACACCCATAACTGGCAGTAGGTATTGGTCGTATGCTTTCTTCCTTAAGCCTAGCGTTATATGAGAAAATTAAGTATGAAAAAAAATGGAAGTGTAACTCATGGACAAAAGGACATTAATGCAAACGGACACTTTGAAAGGTTTTTCGCATCGGCCGTCAAACTAAAATATCCCAATATTATTATACTGAATCAAAGTTGTTATTTATTGACTTGAATGTTGAGATTGTTGCAGCGAAAATTTTTTAGTAGTCGTGTTGTACAATTTGCACAGCGAATGATAACAACCTCACAAAAGAGTCTGCGAGCATTGCACAAGTGGATAACAATAAAATAAATGATCTCAACAAGTACATGACAATAGGATGAAATCATTTTGATTGCAGAATAAAACATAACCATTCAAATAAAATACACACACGTCCGTCCCCATTGCTATACCCACACACTAAATTACTTTTATGGATGTGAATAAATAAACCAATGCCAAATTGAACGGATAGCAAGTTATAATAATGTCGTATGTAAACAAATCGGGGGTTCTAAGCCTTATGCACCCATTTCCTCCCTTGGAAGTGAATACAATGTACATTTCCCCCCCTCCCCTATCCTAAATTTAATGAACCAATTAAGATATAATTAAAAAATAAATGTTTTTTTCTTTTTTCTGTTTTCACAGATTCGGTTCAGGAAAAGAAATACATAGATGATTCAACAAAAATAAATAAAGATATTTAAAGCTATGTGCATGTTATGTCTGAATCCAGACATTTTGTCAAATCTGGATAGGCAACTGTTTGAGAGCGCGAAAATTTATCAAGGTTTTGATATGGGAATTCTTGCTTTAAGCAGAGCTTTGTTCTGTAAATTTTGTTCAGCATCATCCATGGACAGAGGCGGATTTACCATTTTGCCGCCTATACCTATAGGCTATAAGATCATTGCCCCCCCCCCCCTCCCTCCATAAATAATTTTAAATTTTTTTTATATATGTACATAAACGTTATTTTTATGCAAAATTCGAAACTTACACAGAATAAAAAGGAAGTGTAAATTTTTTTGAATAATTTGTTACGTAGGTATCTACTATTATGTACAAGTGATATAATGATTTTTTTCTTACCAGAGACGTTTTCCGTTGGTTTATATTCTATGACGCTTTGCCTTTTTATCAGCAAACAATTTGATGATGTCTTCGAAAGATAAAGAAGTCGTAATATCATATTCAATCGATAAAATCGCCAAGGCGTTTAACAGATCTTCCACCATTGTTGATCTTAAATAATTTTCTTAAATGATCCTTGTTTAATAAAATAGAATTTAATTCTGTTGTGGATTCATCTACATACTTCGGTTGCATTTTTCTCTTCACCAACACCTACAATAATCGACGATTGATGATCTATAATATCTGTATCATGTTCTTCATTCAGATCAGTTATTATGTCATCACTGTCACCAACAACTACATTTTCACCGGTTGCGATTGTTGGATTGTTAGAATCTACCGTTTTCTACCATCCCCCATTTTTAAGATTTGGACGCGTTCATTTTCGAAGAGGTATAGCAGACCGTACCCTCAGAAACTGCACAGAAACCGCATTGTTTAAAATTTCATAATTTAATTTGAGAATTGTTTAAGAAAAAGAACAATGGCCAAGAACAATGGTTTAGTGTAGAATGTGGTTTTTATGACTAACGTGTCAAAAGAGTTTCAGTGAACTCGCTAGGTGATTCACGTCAGGAATTTTTTTTTCAAAGAAAAAAAGTCATCAAAATTTTAGCGGCAAATTTGCCGCCTCTCAAATCTGCTGCCTTAGGCACGTGCTTACTCTGTCTATTGGTAAATCCGCCCCTGTCCATGGGGTCCAAATCAAAACT
The DNA here is from genome assembly GCA_022651745.1 of Parapsyche elsis. Classification (NCBI taxonomy): domain Eukaryota; kingdom Metazoa; phylum Arthropoda; class Insecta; order Trichoptera; family Hydropsychidae; genus Parapsyche; species Parapsyche elsis. The sequence continues at coordinate 2,435,553 of JAGVSN010000006.1, forward strand.
GAAAGGATTTCGTATCCACACTTCAGGTTGAAAGGACTCCATTAGATTTTCCAAATGTCTCAAAATATCATCTTGAATCCAATCTGAAAGCGAATTATTAGTTTCTTTTAGAGACACTTCATTCTTCCCTTGCAGAACTTGTATTCCTCCCCTAGGGAGGAAAACAGCCAAGTTAAGCACCCTTGCATTAGATTATCTATGTATAATTTGTTTGTAGACACGTTTCACTATTATATGAAAATTTTAATGAAACCTCAATAAAAAAAAAAAAATACTCAAAACATTAACTAATTGTTGAACTACATATGTACATACTATAATTTTAATAATTATTTACAAGTATCTAAAAAAAAATTATGCATTATTTTTTAAGATTGAAAACATTAAAATTTAGTATAAATGAATATTATTTTTAAAAATAGCAAAAAATTTTAAGAATAATTTACCTTTATAAAATTTGATGTTCAATGTATTGAAGCGCAGTACACTATAGATTTGTGCATTTGCACTTTTAAAACAGTAGATATATGTATTTCCATTATCTAAAAAAATAATTTAAAAGTACAATGTAATACACGATGTGTATTTTTTTATTCATATTTAATTTATTTGATCGTATATACATAAATAAATAATGTATATTGAAAAAATATACTGACATCAAACGCGAGAATATCAATAGCAGCCATCGACCACCAACTGTCAGATTTTACAGGAGTGCCAACTTAATTCTGTCACACAACTTTCATCTTCTCATCGTTTATGTTTATTCTTTATATAATTTAACTTGAAATTCAAAGTGTATTACATTTACATTGATTACATTTACGTTGAAGTATTTCAATAAAATGTGAAAAGAGTTTTATATAGAGGTGAAAGTTTGAGCACGTATATTTATCGTGGATATTCACACATGAAACTTGAGATTTGAATATGTAGATATATTATTTTTTTAAAACCCATATAAATACTTACAGGTCGAAATGACCAATTATTTTGCTTCGGAAAGAATTAAAGTAAGTATAAACAGATACTGTTGAAATTGTAGATTTTTCTTTTAAATTGTAAAAATTCATAGTGTGAAATAGTGCTGGCCTCACTATTTAGGGATTGGTAAATAAAAATGTAAAATTAAAGGGATCAAATTAATTTTTGTTGTTTGTTTAACATCGAACTTTATTGATGTTACATTTGTATCATACATGGAATATTTCAAATCTATCAAATAAAAACATTATATTTATTTGAATATAAAAACTTCCCATGTAAAAAAAAAAGATTATAAAATTTTGTTATGTACATTCGATTAAAGAAATCTGTATGAATAAATAAAATATTATTCATCTTTTTTTCTTATAAATTAATATTGGTAAGATAATTGACTATGTGTTTGATGATTATCATCTGACTGTACTTTTAGAAGGTGGAATCCACCCACCAAATGCTTCTTCTAACTCTTTTGCAACAGAAAACAGTAAATGATCACATCCTGGACTAGCGACCACTTGTATACCAATTGGTAAGCCATTCACTGCTATACCAACGGGACAATTCGTCACTGGTAAGCCTAAACTATTGAACATGAACAAATATGTAAAGTCCATCAAATGTGAAATATAATCATAATGGTATGGTGCGTTTTTTATAAATGTGGGATAAAGACAGACTCCATTTTCTTGAAGAAGATCCTAAAAAATTAATTTTTTAATAAATTTAGAGAAATTTAGTTTGAAATTTATACACAAGGTAAGAAATATGTATATGTATATGCACCGTAAATTCTTTTTTTAGTTCGGAATTTATTCTTCGTGCTTTTTCATAATCTCTTTTTGGAATTAATCTTGAAAGCTTTTTTAGAAATCCATATGCTATACAAGTAAATGTTGATTTTGAAAATCCAAATTTTTTTTTCAAAAATTCTTTTGAAACTGAACTCCATTCAGATGGATTTCCGGGTTTTGAAAATATTGTTTCAACACCTTCCAAACGTAAAAGATTCAGTACAGATGTTTCAAAACAATATTTCATCTTCTTCAAATTAGCCTAAAAATAAATAAACCAAAAAAGCATTGTTCAGATTATTGAATTTACTTATATATGCATTAAAGTATTATATAAATTTAATTCAATTGGAGAATTTTGCTATGTCAGTAACCGTAATTGTATTTACATACATATATTATAATTTTACCTTTTGCACTTTAATCCGCTTATTTTCAAGATAATTTATGACCCGATGAAGAGCATCATACATATCTAAATTAATAGCATTTGTGGCACCGGAACCATCGCCTTCCATATAAAAGAATTTTATTTCATTCATTGGCACCTAATATCAAAAAAAATTGTTAAATTTTTTTTTTCTTCTTTCAATTTATTTAAAAAGTTATAAAATTTCAAAAAATCAAATAATTTTTAAGTGTTACCTTTTTATCAAGTTGCAAATTAGGACCATTGGGATTTTTCAAAACACTTAAAATTAGTGGTAAATCTTCTGCGTATCTGGTCATAGGACCCAGAATGAACACTTCATTCCATTCTTCATATTGACAAAATGGCCTATGGCCGTTGGTTAATACGGCATACGGCGATGGCTTATGTCCAAAAATACCAGTAAACATGGCCGGTAGCCTCAAGGATCCAGCTATATCTGAACCAATACCGATTAGGGATGCTCCTGAAGATATTAACGCTGCCTAAAAATTTAATAAACAATTTTTTGTTATTATGGGTATCAATTGTCTACGCTAGGTTTAATTTTTACTTTAATACCTCACCACCTGAAGAACCACCACTAGTTCTTCTAGAGTCATAAGGGTTCTTTGTTGTTCCCGTCACATAATTGAAAGTCTCCCAACACATACAGAGCTCTGGAGTATTGCTCACCAATAAAGGTATTGCTCCAGCTGCACGTACTTGTGCGATGCAATCAGCATCTTTTGCAGCTGGGGTACGTTTGGATCTAAATCTGCCTGCTTCATTGCTCATTCCTAAATCATAAAATTATCATCTTATAATATAAACACGTTATAGAAAATAAGCAAATATATTATTTTTTAAATCAAAATCACCAGCAACTGCTATGCTTTCTTTTACTGTTATCGGAATACCCAAAAGTGGATAAGTTTTCTTCAATTGTTCTAATGAATGTGTCCCAGAGGCTATCATCTGATCGATGTTTTTAGCCTCTGTGAGTGCTATGTCATATCTTGGTTCGACGACAGCATTAATAATTGGGTTGACCTCTTTACAACGTTCAATGTATGCCTTAATAACATCTTCACTTTTTAACTGTAATTTATTTAGTGTGTCAAAACTAGTACATGAAGTAAATAAACATATTGAATGCAGATAGATAAATAAGACGTACCCGTCCTTCTCTAATTTTTTTAGCTAATTCTGTAGCGCTTATTGTAAGAAGGGGATTTTCTATCGGAGGAATTTTTTTTTTTCCTCTACAATTCAATAAATATATAATTGGATTTACAAATAGTCCAAGGGTCCATAGTAAAAATCGTAGAAACTTTCTACCAATTACATGCATTACAAACACCTGTAATAAAATAAAAACATTTCAATCAATTGATGCTACGGTGAAATTAGTTGAGTTGACCAGAAATGTATCATAAATTGTGAATTTTGTTATAACTGTGTTTTTTTTTATTCTACTGAAAGCTAATCATTATAAGTTTAATTCCATGAACATTTACATATAATTTAACACTAACGATTACCTCCAAATTTTGCATTAATAGCCAACTTTGCAAAATATAAAATAGATAGAAAATTTTTGATGTACCAATGTTGATGTAACCATTGAAAAAAATATTTTTTTCTCAAATTTACAATCTCTTTACAAATAAACTAAAACAAGTCAACGTAAATTCTGAAGTTGCAATTTTCACCGATGAATTAATAATTGAATAATAATGATAATGAGTATGAGTGACATTGAACTATTGATATTGTTACAAATCAATGAATTAAATACAAATCAATGAATTAAATACAAAACAAATTATAATTAATTACAAAAATATATAAGGAAACTTGAAGTAAACACAAATTACAATTGCAACACTATCGTAACTACGACCAGACTGATTATTTTCAAAGAACTCTATCATTTAAATACCTAATTGCATTCTATTGTATACAGTGATATTGAACCTTGCACTTCAATGGAATGTAATCATATTTCTAAATTCTTAAACAGGAAAGTTCTGTCAATTAGAAAAAAAAAATAATAAAAGCATTATTATATGTAATGAATTATTGTTTTGACTTCCAAAACACTGAATTAAGGTTACAGGTTATCGAACTTTACTGATAACTATTTTAAAGAATGTTCAAGATCAAATTTACATATGTATGTTATTTTAATTTTTCTTGTTTCAAGGCGTTGGACACATCATACATATTTTAGGACACATGATATTTAATATTGAATTAAATCACGACTATTTTGTATATAAAACTACATTATACTGGATATGTAATGTACATAAATGTTGTATGTCATATCAGAATACATTGATGTAAGTATATCTATTTATTAAATTACGATTCTTTACAGAAAAGCGTAATTAGCTTGTGACATTTACATACATATAGTGAGAAGAATGGTGGCAGTATAGTGGACTTGGTATATAATTTGTGCATTCAATAATGAATAGTAAATCATTTACTATCATTGATGAATTAATTTAATTTAAATGTGTGATAATAAACCTACTTTGTAAAAAAAAATCTTCACTTCGAAAGTAATCACAATAATACGAAAACCCACTTTCACTTTATAATACTGAATATGTATGTACAATGTGTGACACAGTGATTCACTTTCATCTTCACACTTCTTCATACACACTTTTTTATACACATACAACATACCTCTACTCGTAAATACTTCAAAAAATTGCAATTCGTATAATTATAAATTAAGCTTAAGATGAACACGTAACATAGCTGTTAGACTTTCTACTTCTTAACGAAGCGAAATTCATCATTGTTTTTACGCCATGATCAATTAAAGATGAGTTTCATTTTCGACAAAAATTTATTGCTTGAAAGTTGGTGAAACATCGAATGAAATGCACATTTATTATTTTCAAAACAATGTATCCAACGTATGTATGCATACGTATGTATCCAATCATGTCAACAACTAAATCTTTACATCGTTCAAAATAGACATACTTAGTATAACAAAAGAAAATTTTTATCTTATTTATCTTAACGAAGTCTACAATGAATAAAAATTATATACAAAATTTAATATATTGCATGGAAACCTATCAATTTTAATATTGTGTTGCATTTTTATTGTAATCAATTCATTTGAACAATCACAACGTAAAAAAAAAAAATTATCTTAATTGTATTTTTCGTATCAAACTCGTGATAAAATGTGAAACAAATGTCAAAAGTGGTGCAACAAAATATACTTTTATAATAATAATACAACGATAAAAACTAACTGAACCGATGATCGCATTCAAACTTTGGCTAACAAAGAAAGAACAATATGTACATACATGCGTAAATGGCTTTAAGAACAGTTCAACATTCAGTTACCTCTTAGTGAATTTGTATCCAGTGACAACGTTCACAAGTTAACTTTTCCACACTGATAACACTGATAACGTGACTCTTTCGACAATCGATCGATACACACGCTAAAAATGTCCCCAGCCACAATTCAACACGTAAACCTCGTATTTTGAGACGTGCAACAAAAATGCAAACCTCGTCGTATCGTGATGCGTAACACACTGGAGCTGTGGCAGGTGAAGTCGTCTTCGTGTCTCTAGGTTAATAGGTTTACCTCGAACTTGGCACCGTGGAGGTGGAATCAAGTCACGGATAATGTAATCGATCAGTGGACGAGTGAGCCGGGTGTACGAATGAAAGTGCCCTACGATTTTATTTGGGTAATGGGAATGTCAAACGGCGGCCCGCAGACAATCGAATATTATGTACATATAAGAATTTGCTAATAGATGACCACCACATGTTAACTACTACAATTCTATTCAATATCATATACATAATGGATAAAAACCTGTTGATAAAGTCCATTGATTTTTAGTATCGAGCTAAAGTTGCCTCAACAACAACAACATCTCGATAGCAATGTTTGGAATTCGCCAAGTACCTATTCTAAGTTTTTCATTGCTAACTATTATTATGAAGAAGAAATAAAATGAAGAATGAAACTAGGATGGAGTGCTTTTGGAAGAATGAACATATGTAGTTTTTAAATCCAAAATTCCGCTATGCTTTAAAAAAGAAGGCATACGACCAATGCGTACTGCCATTTATGACGTATGAATGTGAAACGTGGATGCTAAATCCAAGAATGCTACGTAAGATCCAGTGCACACAGAGAAGCATGGAAAGATGTATGCTTGGTATAACAAGAAGAGATCGCAAGAGGAATACATGGGTAAGAAGTATGACCAAAGTGGCAGATATAGCAGATCGTGTGAAAAAGTTGAAGTGGCTGGACATACATACATATAGTGAGAAGAATGGATGGCAGACGGACGCGAGAAATACTGGAATGGTATCCGAGAGGATGTGAAAGAAAGCAAGGTAGACAGAGTGGAAGATGGGCTGATGAATTAAGAAGAATGTGTGGAGTCAACTAAATGCAGATTGTTCAAGACAGACAGGAATGGACGAGGATTGGAGAGACCTTCACCCAGCAGTGGATGGTGAACGGCTGAAAAGGATGATGATGATGAGCTATTATTATATTTAGTAGCCCAGGAATCTGCTTGGCTGGTTGTGTAGCCGAGCCGTGGAACGCTTGCATACCTGGCACGGCACATACACATTCGCTTACTCACTCACGCGATACGGGTTGAGCAGAGCGATCACGCCACATAATCTCACTCTCGGCACGGATAGCCGTGGATCCGTAACACGGATTGCACAGCACGTACGATTACACTTGCTCATTCACACACACACACACACACACACGGCACGGGTTGCGCGAAGCGCTCGTGCTACATAGCCTCATTAACTCACACAATTACACGGTAATCATCCGATGACACTGTCAACGGGCAGTTACTAGTATAATATGTATAAACAACACGATTAAATTAAAAACAAATGCTAAGGACTGATCGCTTATAATTCCACGATATCTACATATGTGTGTATTTTTAGGTCAAGACCTTTTATTTTTTTGATAAAATTAAAACAATTTGAAATCGTTAAAAATTTTCTATTGAAATATTTTTAATAAAATTATAATACTTTTAAAATTAAAATTCACGAGTAAAAGTAAACGAGTAACCAAGTAAAAGACAAAATACATATTCGTATACAAAATAAATAATAAAACAGTTTCGAACGTAACTACATATGTAAATATATAATAAAATTTCTAAAATACATATAGAAATAAATATCAATCATTGGTAAATTGAGATTTATTATTGAATGTTTCTTAGTTTATATAAATGTAAGTTTAATTATATCAAAATCTTGTTTTAAATGCGTCATTGTGTCCCAATTATTGTGAAGATGAACAGAGAGTTTATGTTTGTCTATATCACGTAAAATCGTAAGACAATGAGAAATTCGGGAACTGTTAAATGAAATAAAAAATAATCTCGATAATTATTGCTAATTATCCATATTGACCATTAGTGTTAATGCCGATTTAATTAATTTTAAATTGATGGAGGAGGTATCCAACCCCCAAATGCCTTCTCTAATTCTCTTGCTATAAACAAAGACAGGTGATCGCAACCTGGACTTGATATCACTTGAACTCCAACGGGCATACCATTGGCTGCTAGACCGATAGGACAGTTAGTAACCGGTAAACTCAAACTGTTGAATATCATCAAATATGAAAAATCACATATGTGGCGCATGTAGTCGTAGTGAAGTGTCGCAGTACTCTTGAATGTGGGGTAGAAGCAAACCCCATTATCTTGGAGTAAATCCTGTAATCAATTTGCAAAAGAGTAAAACCAATTTACGAGTAAGAGACTATAAAATAAAAATACCTACATATTTTAAATTAAATTGAAACGAAACAAAAGACTTTTTTATATAAGAATTGTGTCAATTTATATAATTTAAAAGATGAACGATAAAGATGAAACAATCGTATGTATTATCATGTAATCAAATACACTTTGAACCATCAACTATGTACATATGTATCCGACAGTATGTTGCGTGTTACATCGATAAGTTTCGATGACAATTAATCATTGAAAAAAAAGATTGCCTATCACTAGAGACCCGTGTTTTTCGCATTTTGCGATAAATGCGATATATGTGCTAAAATTCGGGATATATGCGAATTTATGCTAAAATCCTAAAATATGCGAATAGATGCTAAAAATCACAAAAATTAATTAAAATTCATTTTTTAAAAGAAAAATATTAATAAAACAACGTTGAGACTTGTTTGTATACACTAACTAACGAACTAATAAGTCAAAGTTAACAATCGTGTCCAAATTGATACTTTGGGTTGTGAATACCTTGGTCGGCAATGATGAGTTAAAGAAAAACCCATACGAAAATTGTACCCAAATAAGTTTTTTTATCTGGAGGTAAAAATTGAGATGGTTTTACCCAAAGTAGTTTTATTGATGGGAAATATCGAAAACTATGCAGAATGCAGTATTATTTAAAACAAATTTGCAAATAAAAAACCAGTTCGTCGTTTGACTTCAGCAAGAGTCGTTCTTCTTGTCTCGCGATCGGTCTCTTACGTGCAGTCATGAATTTTTGAATATTCGTGAATGTGAAAAATTTTTGAGTTTTTTGGACTTGGAAAGATTAAAAAAGCTAGTATTTATTTACTTTACGAATTTATCATTTTCAAAATTTGGTTTAACTATAAAATTCACGAAAATTGACCGTAATTTAATACTAAATTTTATTAAAGTATCAATGTTCAGAAATTTATTAAAATGTAAAATAATTTTTTTTAGCTTCAGCATGGGCGTACTAATATTAATCTTCGTGACAGAGCAAATCCATACAAAGCCCGCGGAATTTATATAAATTATGCTAACATTATAATGTGCAGACATTGTAATTGTCGAGTGGAGTGGCAGAAAAAAGGATAACTTGGAAAAACATCTGAAATCTATAAATTATCGGAATGCAATTTCAAAACTTACTACGAACAATACCATTCAAGCATTTTTTTAAACAATTTGTAGCAAATATAAAAAGTGGGTTAAAACCTGCAATGGCCACAAAAATTAAATATGAAGAGTTTGGTTCTGCTGCAATAAAATCAATTTGGTGTCCTGTAAATAGTGTGGATGCAGAAAGATTTCTTAGTAAATATAATTTAGTGGTATATATTTTATTTTTTAATTCATGATTTTAGTCTGTATTGCTATTTCTCAATAATTTTCTACTATTTTTTATTTGTCACGTTAGTTTTAAATTGTTTGTATATAATAAATTGTGTTACAGAGTATTGAAATTGATCTGTATTTTGATCTGTATTAAAAAATTATCTAATAAAAATAAATGCTAAATAGATGCGAAAATCAAACATTTTATTCGCTACAAAATGCTAAAATGACAAATCAAAATGCTAAAATCGATAAAAAATATATGCGAAAAACACGGGTCTCTACCTATCACTGATAATTAGCATAATAATTACCACGAACTCCTGTTTGAGTTTAGCACTCACGTCGGCAGCTTCGTTGAACGCGTCTTCACTTACATAATCCCCCATTATTCTCATATAAGCATGTAAAATGGAATTGGCTATTGATTTTGAACATCCCAACAGCTTCTTCCCCAGTTCTAGGGTCACCGTTGAAAATTTCAAAGGTTGGTCGAAAACTGTATCCAAATCTTTGATGCTCATCAGGTTCATAATTGATGTATCACATGCGTGTTTCATATTCTTAAAGCTTACCTAAGTGCAACAAAATCAAAAATGAATTAAATAGTAATTTACTTTTAATAGTTGTATCGTGTTTATAAGATGACACGCGTAAGTTTCCAGTAAAGGCCTCACAAACCGGAGTGGATTATTATTCGCGAGCGGATAATAATCCATTCCGGTTTGTGAGGCCTTAAATATATATATATATACATATATATATTAGTTATTACTTTTGAGTTTTGAAGGTTGAGGTTATCAGTGTTTACACAGGGCGTTGACATTAGATAGTGTAAATCTATTTTTTAGAATCACACCATCTAATACTATGTACATATGTATTTGTTTATCGATAGATGTTGCATATTCAATCAATTTACAATTTTATTGGAAGTTGGTAAAATATATTTTGATAAATACGCTAAACGTACCTTTTTAACCGTAATGCCATGTACGTCTTCAAAATATCTTATCACTCTTCTAAAGCCATCTTTAATATCAGAATCGATTTTGTTAGTCAAACCAGAATCGTCACCCTCCATGTAGTAGAGTTTTATTGTATCTAATGAAACCTAAGACGATAAAAAAAACAATATCGACGTTTGCCGACTCCAATTAAACCGATTAAAATAAATTGATGTTTTAGATAACACTATATAAAGCATAAATCATAAAATTATATTGCACTAAAAGTAAAATTCCAAAGAAAAGTTGGTTTATACATTATTTATTACCTTTGCATTAAAGTCTAAATTTGCTCCGTGCGGATCGTTTAAAACTTTTAGCAGCAACGGCAAATCTTCTGCATATCTAGCCATTGGTCCAATACCAGATAAATTGGACCAATTTTTCGAATTTGAATTGGGTACGTGTCCTTCCAATGACACAACACGTGGAGTGGGCTTATGTGCAAATATTCCATTGTACATTGCTGGTAGTCTTAAAGATCCAGCCGCATCAGAACCAATACCTATCACTGAAGCAGCCGAAGATAATAGTGTAGCCTAGTAAAAGATGTAGATAATTTAAATTAGTACATTTTGAATAATACCTTTGAATGAATTGCTTATGCTGTACCTCTCCACCTGATGAGCCACCTGATGTCCTTGTGGTATCATAAGGATTCTTAGTTGTTCCGGTTACATAGTTATAGGTTTCCCAGCAAAGACACATTTCTGGACAATTACTGACAACTATAGGTATTGCTCCGGCTGACTTCACCTGCACCACAACTTTAGCATCGTAAATCGCTGTATTCTTACCTATTTTATGTACACCGCTGGTGTGACTCATCCCTAGAATATTATGCTACTTGTGTAGTTTTTGAGATTTCTTTTTTATATTTTTTTAGTGTTGATAGATGTTTCAATCGACCTTTAACAGCAATGCTTTCCTTTATGGTAATTGGAACTCCAAGCAAAGGATACAGTCTTTCAAATTCTTCTGACGAATACAACTTCATTGAAATCAAAGCATCGACGTTTCTAGCGTCTGCCAATGCCATGTCGTATCTTGTATCAACGATTGCGTTTATTATTGGATTCACCTGGATACATCTTACTATATAAGCACGTACAACATCTTCTGATCTTATCTAAAACATTTCACCATTTCATATATTTTTTTTTTTTCGTTAGATTGTTTTAAACTCTGAAGTTATTGCGAACCTCTCCTTGTCTTATTTTGTGAGCCAATTTTGTAGCACTGTACAGCAAAAGTGGTTCTTTGATTCCCGGTAAATATTTACGTTTTTCTTTATTCATTACATAAACTAGCGGATATAGGACAATGTGAAGTGTATCACAAAAAAGTTTGATAACTCCTTTACAATACGCACTTAAAGTCATCTGAATAAAATAGATATGCGAATAGTTAATATACGAAATTGAAGGTTTCAATACTTACTCATGTACATATACCTACATAGTACATATGTACATATGTATATACGTCACGAAGAAAATAAATTTGTTTTTATCTCCATTGATCAAATACAATGTGTTCATTTGGAATGTAAAAGACAGATAGAAAACGTGCGAAATATAAAATATTTGCTATTCACAACTCACCTTCAATACAATCACGTATGAATAAATATTAATAAAATAAATCTACCTATGCGTATTTTACAAATATTCTACACACAGTGATCACGCGTACGGTGTAATAACAACTGGATGAGTGTGCAGGAAATGATGCTTTTGTAAATGCTACTGCGAAGGTCTATAGCCAAAATGATCAAATTGGTTAACTTTGAACTGTGATGAAAATGTTCGAAACTTTCCAGCTGATTCACAACTGTGGTTCGCGCGCCAAACTCTCTATATAGAGGAAATTCGATCGATCGATCAACCATGTAATAGATTGTGATTTATAAAATTTCAAGAGTGCAGGTGATACGCATTCTATTAATTTTAATATAAAAATATGCATCGTTTGTGAAATTAATTATATTAGACCTATGTAATTATTGTTTTGAGCTGTACAGAAATACTCCTGTGGTGAAGGTTTTTGCGAAACTGCGTTTTTTACTTAGGTATTTCTTATTGATAAATTAGAATATACACAAATAAAGCAAGAAAAATTGACAATAGCATTATACTGAATTTTATTAAAAATTGCGTTGATTATATTAAATATTATGTATATTTTTAGTTTTCAAATAACGCAAATTTAAAAATCCACCGATAAAAAAGCATTTTAATATCAAGTTTGTGTTCAGTATTCATATGTTATGTATTTGTAAAAATAAAATTGCATGAAGTTGTACATTTTTACTGTATTGTGACTGTACTGTATTGTTTCAAAGACTTTTCCGTCTGTTTTATTGTCCTATCAAATGTCCTTCTTTGTCTACATATGTATGTATGTATATTAAGTTGAGCTGATTCGTAGGAATTCTCTTACAATGCATATAAAGATCATGAATTGAAGTTTTATGCTGAAAATTAAGGTCGTCTTCGAAATTGGTCGATCTGGAAATTCGTGCAGTGGCCTATTACATCCTTGACCATTGGGTATGTTCCTCAAATAGAATGTAAACGACTGGCAAATAGTAAATAGTGGTAGAAATGTTACAAATTAATATGCAAAATACCGTAGGTACACAATTTATTATTGTGCAAATGCGTGCAATTGTACATCGAGCACGTAAACGTGTACAATTATTTGAAATCTACATTTATAAAAGCCATATTACGTTCGCACAGTGAAGAAAATCACGTTTTATATTTAGTGCGTATGTACAATATTATGAGTACATGTGATTACGAATAATCACTGTGTTTACTATGCATTTGTTCAACATGAGAAAAGAAAAATCTACGAGCTCATTATTTAATGTTTTGTAATCCAAAATAAAGAAAGTCAATTTAATTCTACAATAAAAAGTAATAATGCAGTCAAACAAGATCGAACAAGATTAAAAACTGTCAAATATTAATTATGAATTGAGATTTATTGCATCCTGTTATTAATATCTTTTCTAAATACACCTCATATTATTATGATCGTTTCCCGGCATTGTACAATTGAATTTATCGATTAGATAAGATATCAGAATGGTATTTATATGAGATATTTTTGAATTTTCATCATTGTGGAAAGTTCAAATGACGGTTTAATTGTATTTTTTTGCAACTAAAGTCGCAACCATGACGGTGATTGCCCGTTTTTCAATCGGAATTTGTGCGTCGATAGTTTTACTATCGTTTGTGTGCCCGATTAGTGCTGCAGGTTGCGAATCAGGTACTATTTTTTTTATACTTTTGGACTTAGCTTATAAGTTCAACTAAGGTTCAGCTTGGATGTACTGGAGAGTTCTTTGCAAACGTTGATGATGTTTTGTGTAATATTTTCTCTCTTTTTTTTAATATATACATAGATCATGTCATCTTCTGCTATTATTCAAGTTGGGCCATCTATCGAACCAATCTCGGAAAATACAATGCTAGTTTGATTGACCCATCTCTCTGCACTCACATGGTATATGCTTTTGCTGGACTAAATTTGGATGGATACACGTTCTCCTTGGACACTTATAACGATTTGCCCGAGGCGGGTGGAGCTGGACAGTACTATTTGTTCAGACAGTTGAGGCTGGAAAATCCATGTTTGAAAATTATGCTGTCCATTGGCGGTTGGGGAGAAGGATCAGAAAAATTCTCAGTTGTAGGTTTTTCATTGCAATGATTTTAATATTTTTGCAGTGGCGCAGTAGTCTCGTTAGTTCAATTTTCGATGATCTATATCAAAATTACGGTATCTACATATAATAATCATCGTTAAAAAAACTGAGCGCGGTTGTTTTTCCTACCCATTTTTTTGGTCAAACAAATGACATCAGTAATTTAAAAATATTGTATACACATTCATAATATTACGCTAACAAAAAAATATTGGATAAATCATTTTACTCTTATATTATGTATTCTAACCAATCTGTATCACATTGTTTCTTAGACACGTATTGACTACTTTTGAAAATATATAGGTATCATAGGCAGTTATTTTATCATTCTTGGTTATTTTGATTTTACAGTTTCCCTTTACCTTTATTTTACCAATTTTTTGTTTGATAACGTTTTAAATTGAAACATTGCGTATAATGAATTACAGATGGCTGAAAAATTAGAGTCTAGATCGAGATTCATCGAACATTTACTCAGATATTTAATATACTACGGTTTCGATGGCGTTGATATCGATTGGGAATATCCAACAGAGGTATGTATACACTAGTCTTTTGCACACGTTGCTTACTGATTGTTTACTTGAAAAAGAGCAATTTGAAGAAAATATTTTTTTTTAAATGTACATATGTAGAGAGGTGGCATCCCAGCGGATAGGGAAAACTTTCCTAAACTTCTATCCGAATTGAAGGAAAGACTGCGGACTAGAGGAAAAGAAGTTGCTACAGCAGTAGCAGCATCTCCATACACCATCGAAAAAGGATATGATGTAAAAGCAATTGCTGATGCTGTCGACTACGTGCTGTTGATGTCTTACGACTATCATAGTCCAGCCGAAACATCTCATGTAGCACCTCTCTAAAAAAAGACCGATAGAGATACGTATTCAGTCGTTAGTACAACTCACAATTTCACCGAAAATAAGATTTTTTATTTTTTTTATTGCGATTGAAGAATTTTTACGTTTTTAGGATGAAAGCGTTAAATTGTGGATAAACAAGGGTTGTCCCTCTAGCAAGTTGGTCCTTGGCGTTCTCTCGTCTGGTAGATCTTACACACTCGTATCTCCTTCAGAGAATGGATTAGGAGCGGCTGTAATAGGTCCTGGACAAGCAGGGAATGCCACTGGCGTTGAAGGTACAGCATTTTCAGCGTAACCAATATAATTATACAAAAGTTCAGAAAAAAAAAAGATTTGAATTTTTTTAGGTTTCCTTTCGTATTTCGAGATTTGCGACATGATGTACGACGATAAAAAATGGTCAATAACTGTAGATGCAGAGTACGCCAACAACTACGCCACTAAAGAAGATCAATGGATCACTTATGAAGACCCTATCACAATCAAACAAAAGGTATGCTTGACACTTAATTTTTAATATTCTTACTAATCTTTTCACCAATTTTCGTTCGTTTTTAGGCTGAATATGCCCTTAAAGAGAAGTTAGCCGGTGTGATGTTATGGTCAATTGATACTGACGACTTTAACGGATATTGTGATTCGAAATATCCCCTGCACAAAGCGATCAGGGAAGGTCTCGGAATGAAATAGAAAATAATTTTTCATAAGACCTGCTTGAAAGGATTTCAAATACTGCAAAAGAATTAACACTAATAAAATTCCATAAAAGAACAATACAAATTGTGTTATTTTTATATGAACCTTTTTTACCTACCATTGAAAATATAATCAGAATTATTTAAGTAAACAATGAGAAATTTGAAGAAAAATTAATAAACAAGATTCCATGTAGAATGTACAATGTTACCTACATATGTATGTAGATGTACATATCTAAAACGTAGGTACATACATACATACATATTCACAGTTTGGTGACTGCTGAGTTTAGTTATTGTAACATTAACTGCAATTTTGTATTTAGTCATACTAATTATCATTTGTTTTACAAAACCAAAAAAAAAATTTACCTTGATGTATCATCATTGAAAATCTTTTTTTTATAATTAAAAAAAATATATTTTCAATTCAGCTTGAATAGGAATATTTGAACAAGATCGGTCACCGTCAGGATGGCCGAGCGGTCTAAGGCGCTGCGTTCAGGTCGCAGTCCACTTCTGTGGGCGTGGGTTCGAATCCCACTTCTGACAAATGATTCTATTTTTGTTTTTCTGGACAAACTTTTTGTAGCCATGTATTTTTAAGATTGATATATTTTTCAACAATTTAAATCCCATTTATTATTTTTATGGAGTGAAATAGTGAGAAATAAATTTCGATATGGAACAATACTTTATCGAGCTTTTAAAATAAACAATGAATTAAAATAAATATATAGTGACATCTATGGAAATTTTGTCTAAGTATTTTAACAAAATTTAACTAGCATCTAACCACACAATCTTTTTGGCTGTAGATGTAGACGCAAGTCCATGTTGAAAAATTTATTTCAAATTTTAATACATGTGATTGTAATGAATTGAAATGAATATACGTTTAGTTTAAAGTTTAAACATATCAAACGAGTAACGCAACTTAAAAAATTGTACTTGAAACTTTTAAATATGTACATGAATATTGCAAACAATGTTTTAATGTATACAAAATATGTACATACATATACATTTTTGCTTACCTTTCATCTTCGTACAAAACATCAAATTAAAATAATATAAGTGAATTCTGTAATTGATTATTTTTTTTATTTTTGATCACGCGCAATGACTAGCGAATTTTAACAAAAAACGCCTACAATTTTTGAAACAATGATAAAACTTTATACAAATTTAATATTTCAATAAATATTATATTTCACAACGACAAATTACAAAAAAATGTGGTAGTTTATAAAGATATGGATAAAGTAAAAAGTACACTGCATAGTTACATTCATGTATGTGGCTGCAAGCTGGGCTGAAGCAGTGGCTCTCAACCGGGGGCAATGTAAAAATTTAACGTATTTTAAATTACAATTTTTATTGAAAAATAAAGATTAACGTAATTGATTGGATTTAAACAGCATAATATATGACATTATTAAACATTTGAGTCTTTGGTGTATCATTATCATAATCATCATCTTTAGACGTTCACGATCCACTGCTGGATGAAGGCCTCTCCAATCATCTTCCATTACTGTCTGCCTTGAACAATATGCATCCACCTAAATCCACACACATTCTTCTCAATTCATCAGCCCGTCGTTCACTTGGTCTACCTTGCTTTCTTTCACATCCTCTCGGATACCATTGCAAAATTTCTTACGTCCACCTAGCATCCATTCTTCTCGCTATGTGTCCACTACAACTTTTTCACACGTTCCGCTATATCTGCCACTTTGGTCATGCTTCTTACACATGTATTCCTCATATTACATTGAAATACATACAAATGTATAATTTTCCCTAACCGGTGTTTTCTGTTTTATATAATAATCATATGATGATATTTTTGAACATTTTACAGTTTCTCAATATTTTTTTGATACGATGAATATAGCGTGACGATACCAACGACGATGGGTTTTCGGGTCGCACTGTATCATATGTGAGCTAAACGGGCAGCATCATATCGCAGGACGGCGAAATTTATACACACGGTAATACAATAATGTATAGCGTACAGACCGAATAATACTCGTAATAACTGTATATCTCACCCCCGGCCATCCTACCCCATACCACTCCATGTGTCAGAGAGGGACACGACTATGTTCCCACGGGGTAGGGAGCTCTAGTGCGACAGTGACAGAACCAGTTGTGCGAAACGTAACGGGCAGAGTTCGGTTGTATAGGTCTCTTGTCGAAGGGGATACCTGGCTACTACGACACGTTTAATATTTTATTTTATTTTTGCGCTTATGTCGCTTCAGGGCGACCCCTCTTCACCCCCCCGGGGACTGATACTGTTTTACGTTTGAAGTCAGTTGGACCTTAAAGGACTGTTGCACATCGCTAATGCCTTTGAATTATATTAAATATTTCACTTCTTTGGCATGCGCAGAAAATAGGGAGTAGAAGTAATTTTAAGAAACAAAAGTTGTTCGAAAGTATTTGACATTTTAAGGGGCAAGTGAAATTAGGTTTTTTTTTTTATATTTAAATCTTCATTTTTTAAGTATGTATGGATATGGTACGCCTTCGAGTTTTCGAAAGCCTTAAAGCCAAATCTCCTTGAATGTCAAATTTTTGTATGGCACGGTTTCAACAATTAACTGAGATAATCTTGGCGAATTCTGGCAGTGGACGGTCGATTTGGATTTACAAATAACCAAAATCTTGACAACAGCGATAGCAACGGTCGAAAACCATCGAAAAATTCAAACCATGAACCGTCGTATCGATTGTGATCTAATGATTCACTTAGCCTTGATTCGAGGAGATTCGCCTCCACCACACACCCCTTCTCCTCTGAAGTACCCAAAAGAGGTCACTCTAACAGGAGAAGGCTCTTGCAAGCAATTATTTTTTAACGCGCACGAGGATCGTGGGTCTCAATCACTCGTGATGGCTGAACGGCAGCAAAAAAAATAAACTGCCATTTCCGGTAGTCAGATGTTGACCAAAATCACAGTATCTCTTAAGGCTAACGTGAAAACTATAGATATGAAATTTCGACGAAATCGCCGGTGCAGTTTCGGAAATATTCTGCGGTAAACTTTTCGACAAAAAAAAAAACCTACTTCCGGTTGACTAATTTTAATAATTTTTTTTTTTTTTAAATAGCAATTTCTATGAGAATTACAATATTACAATATGGTGACGATGCTACATATTTAAAAGGCCGAAAAAAATAAAAAAAAAAAAATCGTTCAAGAGTAAACTGCCACTTCTGTCAGACGGATTTTGGCCAAAATCACAGTATCTCTTAAGGCTAACGTGAAAACTATAGATATGAAATTTCAACTTGATCGATGGGGCAGATTCGGAAATATTTTGCGGTAAACTTTTCAACAAAAAAAAAAAACCTACTTCCCGTTGACTAATTTTATTAATTTATTTTTTTTTAAATATAAATTTCTCTCAAAATTACAACATTACAATATTGTGACGATACCACATATTTAAAAGGTCGAAAAAAATAAAAAACAAAACAAAAAATCGTTCAAGAGTAAACTGCCATTTCCGGTAGTCAGAAGTTGACTAAAATCACAGTATCTCTTAAGGCTAATGTGAAAACTATAGATATGAAATTTGGAGAAAATTCCCGGTGCAGTTTCGGAAATATGATTTTTTACCGAATTTTTGAATTTTCTGCACGAAAAAAACCCTACTTCCGGTTGACTGATGTTGACCCAATTCCTTATGGCTTTTAAACTTTACGTGAAAATAATAGATATGAAATTTCAGCTTGATAGACTTGATAGTTTCGGAGAAAACACACAGACATACACACACACACATAGTACACAGACATACAGACATTTTTTAGAAATCATGAAAACGTGATCAGGGGATGATACCTGATACAAATCAGTCAAAATCTCGAGGTCGAATTTTCGCACGATTACAATACTTTATCCGATTAGGATAAAGTAAAAAGTTAATGAGGCTACCCGGAGGGAGTCCAGTCTGAAGGGGCGACATTCAGAGTGGAGGCCCTCCAGTCACGGGTTATTAGTAGGGACATTGGTGCAAAGTTATTACATAAATTGATATGTACATACATACATACATATTAGAGAACAAAAAGAAAAGAAAATAAGTAAATAAAAAATTAACGACAGCAAATTATTCGCTAGTTTGATGATTCACTTGATGCCGGTGACGAGGTGTGGGTATGTCGCTCCAACATTTGTGCGTTAAGGCCAACGTACTTTATAAACATTCGCGCGGTATCCGTAAAAAAAAGGCACAGACCCCCCCAGTGTTGTCTGTGCCTTTAATGCGTAATCATGTGAGCCAATTAAGTGACTCAAGAACCCGCGATATGGGATCCAAAACACCGATGCCACGATGAAACCTCGTTCGCTGCCGCTTGTTAGTTGACACTAGAGTGGCGCCACTAGCTATACCATTGCAGCGCTCTGGACGGGCGAGCAAGCGGCAGCTGACCACAACGCTAAGGCCAACATTTCACGAACATTCCGCGAACATTCCACGAACATTCGCGCCACGGTGAAGTGGCGGCATGACAAATTCAGTGTCTCTACAACTGCTTAGTTAAATTATAATTTTTTCTTCTTTTTAATATGCTCGAATTGATTTTCGATCAAGGCCAACCCATTTCCATTCCAGTCTTTACCTCGTCGACTCACAATTTCTTATGTGATTGATGAAAAAAAATCGCTTGTCCGTTGATCCAGTATCCGAGCTGTGTCCCCCCCCCACTAACCCACCGACACCCCCTTCTCGACGGGCCGACGGAGGGGTTGAATGGGTGGGTGGGTTCGTGGGGGTGGGCGAATTCTCCTCCTCCCCACACACACAAAACCCACCCCTCGCGACACCCAACCATCACCATGGCAACGACGCCGGCGTCGACAAAAACCATCTTAATAAATCATCATTTTAACTTGTTGATTTCGACTGGAAAAATTTGGACACGAGAACGCAGCACCTCCGAAGCGCGCGCCAATTTCGAATCGAGTTCGTATCGTGGGGGATTCAAAGTGGGGTGAGTGGGTGGACGGGGGTCGTTTTAATTAGTGTTGTGCGGCGTTTGTTGATTGTATCATCGGCGTCGGGGTCGCGACGCTATAGGCGTCTCGGCGTCGGCGCCGTCAGCGTCCGACGTGTACACATAAATCACCGACCCACCCACTCAAACACCCAAACACCCACTCTCCTACTCTCCTACTCTCCTACTCTCCTACTCTCCTACTCTCCCACTCGCCCACCCCCTGACTGCCGCCTGACCCACCCACCGCCGCCCGCTGCGACCCCAACAGAGGTGGATGATCTTTCTCTTACATTTTTATACCGAGAGCTTAGGGTGGGCAAAAGTCGCGTTGCCGTAGGACAAGGTGGGTGATATGGCCTCAAAATGTCCATTGTACTGATTTTAATTTCGAAGATCTTTTCAAATAGTGCATACAGAAATCTGGATCGATTTGTATGTACTAGTAAATGTTATTGAAGCAAAGTTGGCGATAGAACTATTTGGTAAAAAAAAATTCGGGGTGTGGCGGTGTCGAACACGGCCGTAGGTTTTCCGTGAATACGTCTGCGTTAGCGGCTAATATTTTATTTCGAATATGAGAATGAAATGAAAGCATCGAAATGGATACATTAATATATTTTTATTTTGCATAACGAATAAAGTCTCAACTAGTAATCGATTACAATTTTATTTATCATTGGCCTGTGGTAAACAGCGGCCATCGAGGTGCTCGTGCCGTGTCGACTTTCTGATGTTCCCGATACCGTCTCACTCGTTCTGTCACATATATTTTGGTGCTGATCGATAGATGATTAGACCCGCTTTCTGATGATATACGTTTTTTGTATTTCCTATTGGCTTTTCACCGAGTATGGGCCGACATTGTGAAATTTTAGATTATTTTCGACTTGTTTTTAATTTTTCACCAACAAATATTTTACACAGTTCACTTTTTACGGCGTAAATCGACAGACCTTGAAGACATGTTTCGAAAAAGAGAACAGTGACAAATAAGAACAGTGACAAAACAGAACAGTGTAAAAATAAAATATTTATTTTTGTCGTATCTATTTATTAATTACATACATATAAAAGAAAATATTATAAACAGTGTCGAAATGTATGCCCATCCAAACGTAACACCGCCGTTTCCGTACTGGTACCCCATACTGGTCCGCGAATAGACGTATTCACGTCAACATTGCTTCGGACCAATTCAGATTGATGAATTTTCTAATTTGACCCAACTTTGAAGAAATTTTGTATGGTGCAAGTTTTTTGTGTGCAGTAGATAATCCTTCTAAAACTCTGTATAGTTGTAGACATGTATAAATATAATCCAAGGGAAGTTTGTGGTTTCACGACAAAAATTTAAATTATTGGTTTCGCTTTAATTTTCTTACTATAAAAGAGAAAGTGATTAACTTAAGCGCGATTCTTCCTTAGAAGAAATATTTTCATTGCCTATATGTACCTAGAGCTTTTTTGAGTTTTTAATTAGTGAGATTCTGTATAGCTGCTCCTCTGCAATTATGTACATATGTATGTAGTTGAGACACAAGCGCACGTGCGCCAAAAATCGATTTTGTATAGCGTTCTCATCATCATTTTCAACCGTTCACCATCCACTGCTGGATGAAGGCCTCTCCAATCCTCTTCCATTACTGTCTGTCTTGAGCAATCTACATCCACCTGAATCCACATACACTCTTCTTGATTCATTAATTCATCGTCCACTCGGTCTACCTTGCTTTCTTTGACATCCTCTCGGATACCATTCCAACATTTCTCACGTCCACCTGCCTATGTGTCCAACCCATTGCAACTTCAACTTTTTCACACGTTCCGCTATATCTGCCACTTTGGTCATGCTTCTTACCCATTTATTCCTCTTACGATCTCTTCTTGTTATACCAAGCATACATCTTTCCACGCTTCTCTGTGTGCACTGGACATTGAACTGGACACTGAACATTCTTGAATTCATCATCCACGTTTCACATCCATACATCATAACTGGCAGTACGCATTTGTCGTATGCCTTCTTTTATGCATACGGGATGCATAGCGGGATGTTGGATTTAAAAACTATGTTCATTCTTCCAAAAGCGCTTCACCCTAGTTTCATTCTTCTTTGCATCCAGTCATGTTCACCAATTGTCCTAGGTGTAAATAACTATCAACTATCTCTACAATATGGTTATCTACCGTGACTACGTTTTGCGTGCAAAATTCATTCAATGGTATAGCGTTCTAACACTAAAAAAATTCTGGAATATATTTGAGGCATATGAAGAGTAACCATAAACTGAAAAAGTCGAAAAAACCGTGCACAGAGAAAAATTTTTGACTTTTTTATATGAAAAAATTCCACTTCGGGTTGAGCGATTTTGATGATATTTTTCACAGATTGTAATTAGTATAATGATTATAGTATTTCAATATTATGAAGGTTCTAAATATATAAAAGGCCGAAAAAAATCGTCCAAGAGTAAACTGCCACTTCCGGTTGGCGGATTTTGACCAAAATCATAGTATCTCTTACGCCTTACGTGAAAACGATAGATATGAAATTTCAACTTCATCGGCTAAGAAGTTTAGGAAATATTCCGTGGTAACAGAATTTTTGACTTTTCTACAAGAAAAATAACCAACTTCCGGTTGACTGATTTTAATGATTTATTTTTTTGTAACTATGTAGGTATTACCTTAAAAATTATAATATTACAATATTATGACGATACTAAATATGTAAAAGGCCGAAAAAAATCAAAAAACAATATCTCGTTCAAGAGTAAACTACCACTTCTGGTTGGCGGATGTTGACCAAAATCATAATATCTCTTTCACCCTACGTGAAAATAATAGATATGAAATTTCAGCACGATTGACTTGTTAGTTTCGGAGAAAAAGTACACCGACACACCGACATACAGAAATTTTTCAGAAATCATGAAAACATGATCAGGGGATGACACCTGATACAAACCAGTCAAAATCTCGAGGTCGAATTTTCACACGATCAAAATACTTTTTTCTCAATATAAATATTAGTCAACTTCTAAATTTATTGAAACGGTTTAGTAGTAAACGGGGAGGGCGTCATCATCTAATTCCATGACACACACACACTATACAACTTAATAAATGAAAATTTCAGTCGGTGGGAGAACGTCCCGCTTATTTAACATGCACGACATGGCATGGTCACCCTAGTGCAGCTATATCCATTTTTTTCCATTCCCATTTTCATTCGGGTCGAGTGGATAGACCGTGGCTGGGGAAGGCAGCGGTGAGGGAGCGGTGGCAGCCGAGCCTTTCGGAGGCAACCAAAAGCGTGGCGGTGAATAGTAGGAGGAGGGAAAGGAGATGAACCTGGAGGAGGAAGGTGCCCCCATTCATCCCCATCGACCTCCACCCTCGGGCGAAACAGAAAACGACAAATAAATAACAAACAAAAAAGGCGCGAATACGGCACACCGGCAGATGCTTGACTACAATGCCCGGATTTTATGGCGAACTTTATAATTGCGTAGCGCCAGTCTACGGCGTAGGCACGCCCCGCGCTCTACATTCTGCAAGGATTACAATACCTCAAGGAATTGTTTGACGTACGCCCCTGTATATAAATATATTTTGCTTTTGAGGGGGAGGAAGCCGAGCGCTTTTTTAACGCAGCGGTAAATAGCTTCTACGCGGTATACACAGAATGCTTGAGATATCCACACAGTCTTCGAGGAAAATAAAAGTGCTTACACAATTTTACATTTCAATCTAACATCACGATTCGAATGTAGTAACAGATCCGTTACAAATTCGATTTTATTGTAAGCGTCTGTCTATCCGAATTTTATCGTCAGCGTTCGATCCTGGCTGGCTCTAGTCCAACTGGATACATTATTCTACCAGTCTGCCGACTATGAAGGTACAAACGGTATTGAGGGCGTCTTTTTCTCAGACGCCAGGCGCCGGCGTCATGCTGCGTAATTCCCACTAGCCTTTCAGCTATATGCTTCCAAACCATCCCGTACCAGAGCCAATTAATGCTAAAACCGCACACATGTGAGAAAAGTGTGTGCCGGGTCGATACAACGTGTTTACAAACTAAATTTAATTACGACGATATGAAACACTCCTTAGTTGTGCGAGTAGTCTTTCAATGCACATGATCTGTTCGCGGTGGTCGAGAATGTCCTTTGTCATGAAATAAATCACCGAAACTGTTGGCGACCGCTGCCATAGACACTGAAAAACTCGCCCAACGAATAGTCTCTGAACATTTGACGCTTTTTGTTTCTCGGCCTGCGGTGAAACGCTCCATCGATATTTCGTATTGTATACCTACACTACAGTATGGTACAAAAATACAAACAGAAGCTAATTCCCACTAAATACCAAGTATCCCATTATAGTCAATCTATCGTCATAATACTTTCGGTCTTAAATAATATGCATTTCAACAACTTAATACTACATTATTGCGTTGTATAGGGACAGACTTGTGTTCCGTCAGACGGCTTTACTTCTATAGACGAATTTTTAAGTTTTCAACCACTTTTAAATACGAGCTGTGAATACTGAAATATAAGTAATTTTAAATAATAAGATGAAAAAAATAATTAAACATGAACAAAGTTCAATTGTTGACAATAAATAACTATGTAGTATGTAGGTTTTCGTGCTAAAACAATTGCGAAATCTTACGAAAAAGGACGAATTTAGATTTGACGTCCTAGGACGAAGGATTACAAACGTTGAAAGGTTAGTTTTTTTTACAATTATATGTATGTATGTACCTATGTATGTAGATATAATATATATATATATATATATATATATATGTATTTTTTTTGTTGATGTATGAGTTGTTAAGTCAACAAGTGCCTGCAACACTTTGAGAAACTCCGATCGATACAAATTTTCGTCTGCATTAAGCGTTCGGTCCGTCTGTCTGTGCCTTGTGATTGACCTCAAATTTTTTGCGTGTCTGCTACAACTTACAAGAGATGAACGGCCGGAATAAACTTTTCATAAATTTCGCAACTTTAAACCGATTTTCATACTAAAGCTATTGATCATAAGTGAATCCCTCGATTAAACTATGTACATATTTTACACTATTATCAATTCTTCTACAATTCCAGTGTAAATTAGAGTTGCCTATTGCCTGTTACATGGTGTTGGGACTACTTATTCATTATTAAAAAAAAAAAAGAATTATAAAGAATCGTGATGCAATATTATAATTTCATACACTTATGAACGATTGACAATATGCGAATTTTGAGTAACCAATCGGTTTTGTTTACGTCTACTCTCTCCTTGGCTTAGTATCCACAATTGCTTCAATTTCAAATGATTTGCGATAAATGCTGAATAAAACGATTGAAGGATAATCCTGCGTAGATTCGCGAGTGAGCCCAGGTCACTCGGTCAATTTATTTCAGTCGATTTCAGCAGCTTTTGATACATTTTTTCAGCGGTGTGTGTGCGCGCTTACGCGTAACACTGAGCAGATCACACGCGTCAATATTCAGTTTGGCACACGTTGCAACTGGGTGAAATATTTTTGGATCGAACATCGTCGGCATTAGGGTGACGTGTTAACACTATAAATTATTTTATATAACGTTCAACCTTTTGTGATCTTGTATAGCTTATATGTACATATATACGTAGCTTGCTAGTGCACTATGTGACGTGATTAATGTTGAAATTTCAGTCTAGTGAACTGTGTCAAAGAAATGTCATCATTCTAAAGATAAGGCCATTCAAATAATGTAATCAATAGCTAATTTTGATTCAATTTCTCGATTAAATGTTAAAAATATTTTAAAATTTATTTGTGATTGACGACACTACTAATTGTAGTAATTGTGAATTTATTGATGCTTATTACAATCTCATCATAGCGAACACCGCGCGTCCGAATTCGAATAGGTAACAAATCTATTTGTAGGACAGTGACAGGTCTGATAAAAATTTAGCTCACTTAAAAATTAGATACTTGGCTCGTTGTGGTGAAAAAAGTTCCTAGACGCCAAAAAAAAAAAATGCGCTAAATCCGCCATATTCTTATGACGATCAATTATACCCACGTGTGTATAGCTATAATAACGCTTTCGCGAATATTAGTTAAATTGTCAAATTAAAAATAAATCACTTGAAATGAAGTGTTAGAATATATGTACATATGTACATTTGTGATTTTGTTATTGAATTATAATAAGTTAAACATTTTATTGCATAGATGTCATGTGAAAATAATTGTGCCACATATTAGTATTGGTTTGTTTAGGGCTAAATTTGTCATAGCAATCACATTCTTATCGCAGTATGATCGCATACAAATAAAATGCCCCAATTGTGAATTGTGTATGTATGTATGTATGTGTATTATCAAAATATTGATTTTGCTCATGAAAAAAAATGAAACACGTGAAATGAACGCAATTTTATTTATTAAAATTAAAATAGGTATGTACAATTTTGGAATATTAACTAACTTTTTCTTTATTTTTGTTACGCTTCAAACAATCTAAAAGTTTGACGTATGGTATTACAGCTTTATCTAAGTCGTTATTTATTCTGGAACTTCTATTGCCGTCTGGGTCTATCTCTAATATCATACTTTTTAATTTTTCTACCTTGCGCAAGCATTTCATTAAGTTTTTTGTATCTAGATCTGATTTGCAGGTTTCTGAATCACCATTGTTTTGGTTTTCCTTTGAGTTTGGTAGCGGGTTAACCACGTCGCTTTGAGACTCTGCATTTTCGTGTGTAGTTTGACAAGACTCATCAATGATGACGTTCAGAAATTCAGGCTCGAACAACATGCTATCGCTGTCTTCTTCGGGGGGTGCGTTCATCGGATTGAAACGCTTCTTGAAATTCTCAAACCATCCTTTGCTCGCTTGAAAGTTACCACCTCGACTAGTCGTACCAGTTTGTTGCACCACTTGTCTGTATATTTGTTTAGCCTTTTCTCTTATCGTTGCCCCGTCAACTGTCGGCTCGTCGTGCTTCTTTTGCTCATCTATCCAAGCGCCGAGGATACTCTCCATGGTTTCTAGCACAGGGTCCCTACGACATACTTTGGAAACGTTGGCGCTGGTTCTCGTCGATACTCTGACGCTGGCCCTTATCTTCTCCTCGCATGTTTTTATCGTGCGTATTGTCGATTCGTTGACGCCGTTCTGCCTGCTCACAGCAGCTACGGATAGACCCATCTTGAGCTTGTCCAGTATCTCCACCTTTTCGATTAGGGTCATCACTCGGCGCGCCCTCTTCGCCCTCTCACCCTTCGTTGGGTCGTTCGATTTGGATACCATGGTCGAAAATGGCGTGATGATTATACTTTGAAGGAAAAATTCTATTATGGAATAGACAGAGAAGCACAACTGCGCTGTGGGGCAGCACAGCGGATACTGGGTTGGTGAGGGGAGGGGAAGGGGATCGGCGGTCGGCGAAACCGCATGGTCGGGTCTACCGCAGCGCGTTTTAACCCGCGTATAAGCAAATATTTCGCGTTCGACGAAAAAAACTACACGAGGGGACTCGGTCCCCCTTTTAACATTTTTTTTTGCTGTCATTAAGTACTACTTTCCACGAAATGTGCTTCGGGGATTTAATTGCGAAAAAAATGAACTTTTGTGCCAAACAGTTCGTTCGCATGTACTGAAAGGTGGAAACGATCATTTGTATCCAAGTTCTATTTATTTTTTATCGCAGTTTTCACTATTAAACAAATCCGAACAAAAATCAGTATTTGAATCGATGTGTATATTTTAACTGAACTTTCGTAGCATACGACATTTCATATTACAAGTAGTAATAAGTTACTCAAATGCAACCTAGCCTAACGTTCTTGTACGGTTTATACGTAACGAATCTTCGAATGTATTGTACATAATACATTAATTCCAACTAGGAATCAATAAACTTTGTTAATGTTTATTTTTAACTAGTCAATGTCCGTTGACATTGTCATCATTTATGTACTAGTGTAAGCCCGTTGAATATCAACGCCCGCTGAATTTTAAATATCGTAAAACACTTTTTTAATAGAGATCCCCACCAATTGATCGCACGGTATCGATTTTTTTTTTATTTTACTATTTATATTATAATTATTAATTATTATATATATAATATATATAATTTTGTAAGTGATTTTGTAAAAATCAAAAAACAAAAAAAATAATAGTTTTTATAGTGCCATCTATGTATTATTAGCAGAGTCACGATCCCTTTTATAGGTAAAGCAGAGTCACGATCCCTTGTATAGGTAATGTTTAAAAAGGACTAAATTGACAACTGGCGACAGCGGATAGCATAAGTGCGAGTCCTCTCGAGCTTGGCGTTCGATCCCCCACTCGTTCTGGTTTTTTAATTATTTTTCCTCAGCGAGCGTTATCAGCAGACAGACAGACAGACAGACGGATTTCCGCTATTATATATATAATTCCCGTCTAGTTCAAAATGTAGTACAAATGTAGTAGGTAGTGCACTACCCGTGCTGTGAGTTTATGCAAGCGTTCCACGGCGACCCAGCCAGGCAGACCTTTGCGCTATTATACATATTAATTTTCGATTGTGTTGTGCTACTGATACATATACGTGTAAAAAAAATTAAACACTCGCTTCAGTTGATTATGCAGTTTTCTCCGACAATATCATTATTGTCGAATTATAAATTACCCCATAGCTTTCAAGCTGTACAATTGTATTGAAATTGAAATTTATTGAATGTCGTATCAGTTGATTCATCCTAGTTGTTTAGTAATTACAAATAATTTCAAACTTTATGGACTTACTAGTGACTGCCCGTTGACATTGTCATCGGGTGGTTATCACTACGCGCTTACCGTGTCGTGAGTGTTTGTGCGAGTTATGTAGCGCGCAATCAGCATCGTGTGTGTTATGTATAGAGCTCGAAAATTAGTGGCACTATTTTCTAGATCGAGTGGAGGGGGAAAGCGGCTTACAGGGTGGCATTGGAAATTTTTCGTAATGTTTAACTTTATCCGATATGGATAAATGAAAATTTTTCCGTCATTTAAATTTCATTTCCACACAAGTCGGGAGGTAGAATTTCAGTGCGCGGCTCAAACAAACTAATAATGAAATCTAAATGAGTGGCAACTCACTTTTGGTGGGTCTAATTTTTTTTACCGACAGCTCAAGTACAGCTGAGCCAAATTCCTAGAAGGAACTTTTTTTTTTTAATTTTCCAAACATCTACATTGCAATTTAAATCATCATCATCATCATTTTCAGTCGTTCACCATCCACGGCTGGATGAAGGTCTTTCCCATCCTCTTCCATTCCTGTCTGTCTTGAGCAATCTGCATCCACTTGACTCGCACACATTCTTCTCAATTCATCAGTCCATTGTCCAATCGGTCTACCTTCCTTTCTTTCACATCCTCTCGGATGCCATTCCAACATTTCTCGCGTCCATCTGCCATCCATTCTTCTCGCCATGTGTCCAGCCCATTACCACTTCAACCTTTTCACACGTTCCACTATATCTGCCACTTTGGTCATGCTTCTTACCCATGTATTCCTCTTACGGTCTCTTCTTGTTATACGAAACATCTGTTCATGTTTCTCTGTGTGTACTGGATCTTACGTAACATTCTTGAGTTCAGCATCTACGTTTCACATCCATACGTCATAACTGGCAGTACGCATTGGTAGTATGCCTTATTTTTTAAGCACAGCGGGATGTTGAATTTAAAACTTCATTCTTCCAAAAGTGCTCCATCTTAGTTTGCAATTTAAATATTACGAAAATTTTTCTATAAAACGGTTTCTCCCTCTACTAGCTCTAGTTATGTAGCGTAAGGACATTGCGCAATCCGTGTCGTGAGTGAGCGTATTCGAGCGTTCCGCGGCTAGGTTACGCAGCCGGTCGGTCGGCCGGTCAATATATACCAATTCGACTGGTGTGCTTGATCTTTTTTTTAATTTGATTAGTGTATGTCCATGCGATTTGTGACATTGCAGGGTTGAAACGGGTAAAGTTCACGCCAGTCGTTTGTGACTAAATAGTTTCAACAGGTGTGCAAGGATAGCGATTACCTTGCACCGCGACAGGTTAATCGGCGCCAGTGCCGATTTGAGTGGATTCAATTACCCCCGGGGCAAGGGGGAGACTGGGGGTACGTCGAAACAGTTCGCGGTAGGGGAAGGGTTAACAAGCTGTGTAAACACGTTGCGAGCGTTCGCGAGCCCGATGCTTCGTCGGTGACACATTCGCCGCGTTCGCGAACACCAACAACCTCGTTATCAACGCTTATCGCACACTCGCTGTTTATGCACACAGCTCAGCTGTGCATAGTGAGTGACCTCGGACTTGGCTATCATATCGCACAAATATCGGTCATTTTTTTGCTGACAACAATTTTTTTACAAATCTATGTACGGGTCCTTAAAAGGTCACGGTTTGATGACTATGAGTCATGGGTGCTCAAACCGTCAAATTAACGGTCCCTTCCTTTGATCATTAATCATTTTCGTCAACAGACAAACAAACACCAGTATCCAACTTAGTAAACAGAATTGAACCATTGTAGTAAATTTGAAAAACGGAAAATTCATTTCAAAATTCGCAAAGCGAAATCGCATTCGGGATCGACGCGAAATTAAATTAAAAGAATGGAGAAGCATAATTGGAAAAATATATTTATAAATAAAATAATAGCAGTAGGAAATGATGAAAATCTTGTAGGGTTAGTACAAAAATTGTCACCGATTATCTGATTCAATTGATTAAAGTGAATCCCTGAACGCTGTCGTGAAAAATTTATTTGTGAACATTTTATCTATGAACGATTTGTCCGTGAACTATTTGTCCGTGAACGATTTATCGTGAACGATTCATCGTGAACGATTCATCGTGAACAATTTGTCTGTGAACATTTTATCCGTGAACATTTAATCCGTGAACGATTCGTCGTGAACAATTCGTCTGTGAATGTTTTATCGTGAACCTTTTGTCTGTGAACATTTCGTCCTCAACGTTATGTCGTGTACATTTCATCGTGGACGATTTGTCTATGAACATTTTATCGTGAATGTTTTGTCGGGAACCATTTGTCCGTAAATGATTTGTCCGTGAACGTTTTGTCGGCAACCTTCTGTCGTTGAACGTTTAGTCCGTGAACGTTTTGTCGTGGAACCATCTAAAATACGTCTTTTCATAAGAAACTACATTATTGTATGTGAGCCGTTATTTTTGAATGTGGTTTCGGTTAGAAACAGACTACCATTAACCGAAACTACCATTGACTCGGTTTTTTTCAAAATTGGACTTAAATCACTTTCAAAATCCACGGCTTATTTAACGACCGCATTCAGCAACGCGGACTGTTTGCGTTTTGCTACGATTTTTATTTTAAACTTAATTATTTGAAAATAGGCAAATACTTTTTTTTGACTTTTGCATTCTGTAACTCAAAATGTAGTGCTCCTGTGTTCAAAATGAGTATTGGAAGCAATAGTCAGATTTTTGATATTAATTGTGATATTTCAAACCTTTAAAATACTTATAAGCAATCGTCTAGCAAATTTTAAACGTCAAAAAATATTTTTTTCTTTCGGATTTTTTTCCAGTGTTACTATGCATTACGTTTACCAGATTTTTTTTTTTATTTTATCGCATTTATAAGGATTGGCTCTCTATGCGAGTATTTTTTTATTTTGTCTGAACGTACAAATTTGACCTGTAGATGATTTGAAGTCGCGTTTAGAGGTGCTTGTGGCGGCTGGCGTTTGCGAGACAATGTACATATGTACATATGTATAACATGTATATATACATATGTATGTATATTCACGTCACAACACCGAACATATTCATGCTTATTTTTTACGATTTATTTGCAGCAACTTGGATGCACAATTTGTAAAATTACGTACATATGTATATTTATATTATAATTTAAGTAATAATTTTTGGGTCTCCGCTCGCGTAACTAAAAAACGTGATTTTACTGTCATTTTGGCAACTTGGCAACAAAAGAAATCGTACGATAGAAACGTTTTTGTTGAAAATCAACTTGGCTCGAGTGCATTTATATATTAATTTCAAATTAAAAACGATTAAATGATTACGTTTCTATACATATTATTATTTTCATGATTGGCAATCGCTGAAGCGTTTCTGAGGGTTGAAAAGCCCTGGCTCAGATAGTAAGGGCTGAGCTATTCGTGTAGCAGACAATAAACCGACGCGACATCGACCATGACCCATATAAAAGAACTGGGTGAAAATACGCTTCCGCAATCAGTCAATCTCGACGTTTTACTATCGATGCCTTTTTATGCACCTGAAAATGCATCGGAAATACAATCAACAGTCACAATTACACATTATTATTGCACTTGCACAACGTTGTAATATAATCAACGGTTCACTCGTGAGATTATTTACTTTGGTCGGCTTTTCGGTGAACGCACTTTGGAAAAATTCTGCGCAAATGGAAATATTATTCATTGTTACGCCAACACCTACGCACGGGTCCATGATGCGCCGTTATCCCGTTTTCCCGGTTTTTCGCGTCGAGATAAACTTTTCCGAGCATAGGGCGGGAAAAGTGTGAGAGCGGGGGCCCATGTCAAGGCTCCAGAGGGGATGCTAGGGCTCGGCTGAAGTTGTGGGTGGGTTAGGGGGGGTGGGCCAGAGGGGGGGTTAGAAGTTAAGGGGGAAACGGAGGGCGCCATTAACCGACGCGATAAACTCACAAATCATGGGGGAAGCGTCACAAAAATAGACCTTAAAAACAAACGCAATCTGTTGATTAGAATCACAAATTCGCCTGTCTGCTCTCGGGAGGGACCTTTCGCTCTCTTTCGGATAAACGGGAAGACGGAAGAAGAAGCTTTGGGTACGAGAGCATCCACAGACTCCATTGTTAGCTCGGTGTCAATGTTAACTTATAAATACAGTAAACTTATCATTTTTTTATTGTTTGAACTATAAAAGTACGCTTTTATTGACAGATTATGATTCGACTTACATATATTTCCTTGTAACCGCGTTTCTGAACCGTTATTGCAAAAGTTCTTCATTTTAAGTGACATCTATGCGGCAGTAATTCATAGATGTCGCTCGAATATATCCAACACTATTATTTGTAAACATTGTTATCGACGTTCAATGACACGATGTGGCCATTTTGCAAGATGGCGCCCGTGCGAATACATTAAAACTTAAAACGCGTCGTCCGATTAAAATTCTTCTCGGATACCTTTAACAACTTCAATTTCGTAGTAGGTGGTGGATGTGTTGCCATTAAGGGCGAAATGAAGTTATAACCGTCGTCCGTTGTGCGAGCGATTTTGATCTCTATGTAGCGGCGGCGTAAGGGTTGTTTTTGTGCTACGAAAAGCGGTCGTATTGGGCGAGCAGACTCACCGCACCTAATCAATACACGGTGTTCGGGAAGTTCCGGGCGCTTCCGCCAACTTCCGTAACGTTACGTACCCTCCTTCCCCTCTTTCCCTTTACGTCCTCTCCGTACCTCTCCTTCTCCCTTCTGTTACGTAGTACGTAACGGAATATTTTCCGCGTTACGTGTACGCCGCGTAGCGCTCAATCCCGAGTTTTCCGCGCGCGTCGGCGCCAAATTGAAATGTCGTAAGTCTCGCGGGAAAAGCGTCGCGGAAACTCGTCTAATATGCGTCTAAACCGCACTCTAAAGCGCCTTTTGCAAAAGCAATGAGCTCTATTGTGTCGCCGTGTGGCACTCGAAGGACATTCATCGCGCTGATGAAGATATTTAACGGTTGAAAAAGTTTTCAAAAGTCTTTCTTCGAGTCACACAAATACTGTTTTGCTATCTTCCTGTTCCTGACTTGAGAAACAATCGTATTGACTGTTGTGATTAGGTCAGAACTGAATCAGAAATTAATTAACTCTGTTCCAACTTTCAAACACTGTAATTTTGTCATTTGAAATTGAAAAACTTCACAAGAATTTTATTGTTATTAATTCATCGTTTTTTTTCTGCCCCATAGTAGTTTTTGTGACAATTATGGTTTGGTTGCATTATACTGGCTCTGTTATTTTATTATACATACTATATACGTTGTGTTTTATTAGCTACTGTTTTTACTCTATACTATATGCTTTTTTACTATACTGTTGTTACTTTACTTTAATTTACTGTTGTACTATACTGGCTGTTGTTTTGTGTTCTTTTACTCTGTTTTTTTTACTTTGATTTTGATTTTTTCTTTCTTACATTGTTACTATTTGTGGAGACCTGTTATTGGCTTTCTGTATTTATATAAGTTTCTTTTTTTTTGTAACATAGCTGTTGGTCTTCCTAAAAAAAAAAAAAATACTTTGATTGTGAGCATCGGTGATGTTTTCTCTACATAATATTGTTTTGAACTATTAGCATGTGAATCCGTCGTCGAAAATTTGATATAAATTGCGAACGACACGATCGACGTACATACATACATATGTACATTGATGTTTTTTTTTTGAATATGTACATATACTTTTATGCTTTTGTGGGTCATAAACGTAATCTATAAGATGTGCATAAAATTATTATCGATAAAGCTTTTACGATTGAAGCAAATATTCGAAGGACTTTTTGTACATCTTTTTCTTTGGTCGCACGCGCACCATTTGCTTGTCAACTCGTCCGACTTTTTTTTTCCACTCTATATATTCGTAAAACATACAGACAATACTATTGTTTCGTGAACTTTGTCTGAAACTGGTATTAAAAATATAATGCGACTGTACCAGTGGGTGACAATCGCAGATCTATCCATCGCACGTAGTACACAGTGACTGGTACAATTGCGCTACCTACCCACGTCTAAAAATAACGTGTCCTTTATAAACTGACACAGACCCGGTTATAACAATTTCCATTCGCAAATAACTAGGAGGGGGGTGTGGGGAGGGCGATGAAATGGGTTAAATAAACGTAAGCTTTGTTTCTTATTGACCCAGTTCGATTAACGAGCCGTTCGTTATATGCGGTCATCTCGATATAATGGATCGTATCAGAACGGTGTTTATACGCGCGCCAGTTGTAAAACTCAAAACGATTGCCACTCCCCTATAAATAGGTCCATTTCAATATTGGCAGTCTTACAACGACTCGAAATCATTATTGCGACCCGTTTAACTGCCTTGGAAAACGTATAACTCATTTATCGATATGTGAATGGACGACACAGTGATTTGATGCACCGAATGCTATGAGTTACAGAATACAGATTCGCTTGAATACAACTGAGAATCAACACTTAGCAACGCTGAAAACTTCCATGAAAGATTTTTTACTAACACTTTGTTTAAATGTAATAATGATTTTGTGAGGGGGGGGGGAAATTTGGGAAACTTGGAAATTGATCCACTTTTTAACCGAACGATCATCATTGTATAAATACATATGTATGTACGTACATATATAAAAAAATCATGAAAACTCATCATTGCTATAATAATTCTTATTTTATAATATTATGAAGATTCAAAATAAATAAAAGGCTGAAAAAAATAATAAACCAAAAATCGTGCAACAGTAAACTACCACTTCCGGTTGGCGGATGTTGACCAAAACCATAATATCTCTTACACCTTACGTGAAAATATTAGATATGAAATTTCAACTTGATAGACTTGATAGTTTCGGAACACACACACAGACACTCAGACATACAAATCAGTCAAAATCTCAAGGTCGAATTTTCGCACGATCACAATACTTTGTTCGATTAGGATAAAAAAAAAATAATATGTCACGGGTAACTGATAGATCATTTTATAGATTGTTCATCGTTGCGTTAGAGTAAACCTTCGTTTTTATAATAAAAAGCGTGAAATTTATTGTATAAGGGGGCGTTTTGGGCGGGGGAGTGAAACTGGGCGAGAGGCGATGAAGGGAGGGAAAAGGGGGGAGGAAAAGGGCTTTTCTGGTTGCCGTTCAAGGCCGACTGTCATTACTATCAAAATAAGGAGAGTGGATAAGGAACAAGGTGGCGGCGAGGAAATTGAGAGGGGGAAACGAGAGGACGAGAACGAGAACGAGAACGAGAAGGGAGCGCCCGAGAATTTATCATGTTTATTACGTCGAATCATCTCGTTTTCCGTCTATCCCTTCCCTTCTTGGATATTGCTCTTTTCTCATTCTACAACCTTCGCAAGGCGGTGCAGAGCTGAGGGACCTCTACTACCAGGAGAGGGAAAATCTTCGAGTTATCTGACGTCGACGGCGCGCTTCTACAACTGTGTGACCCCATCCTCCCTCCTCCCACTTTTCCACCCTCCTATCCTATCCTTAACACAACTTCCTCATTCCACAAACTATGTATGTATGTATGTACATGCGTCATCACACAATGTCATAAATTAAAATATGGTAGTGCTTAATAATTTAGAATAGGTAATTCGACTTAAAAATTATATGAACGATATGATAGGAGCATATTTATACTTTCTTTTTCGGTCGCAAGTTTAGGATCGCATTTGATAAGCGAAAGGTCAAATGCGGGTGGGCGTGCAACTAAATTAAGTTTTCCACAGAAATCGTAGATATCCAATCCTTTAATTAACACGCATAAACCAATTTATAAATAAATTCTCCTACAAATATTTTGAAAAAAGTTATTTAGCGCGTCAACCCCATCCGAGCAAGTAGAAATATCATACTCGATAGGCTTAGATAATCAACCGTTATTCTGTTGTGAAATCGATTGTGGGTAATTAGAGCAAGCGCCTCGAAGGTTCAGTCCGTACGATTGACAGTTGCAATACTAGAGAGAGGTGGATGCGTGGGAGGGGCGCGGTTGTTCGACTTTCCGCGAGTTAACCGCTTCGCCGCCGCGCGTTTAAATTAAGTTTTTAACTATTCGATCCGAACGCACGCCCGGTTTGTCGCGATTCATTTATTTCAGGCGGTGTGGGGTTAATTGACGCCGGGCGTGAAGTGGCTGCCGGAAAAGTTAGAGTAGCGCTTTTCCAACAAAACACCTCGCCGCTACCAGATGTCCCCCACCGTCTCCCACCATCCTCATCCAACTCTGCCAACCACCCCGTTTCCCCATCCTCCTCCTCCTGTTAACCCCACATTCTACTCGCTGAGGGGGTGTGAGGGTGGTGGTAGAACCCCCAACTAAAGGGGTGCAAACGGCTCAACTAAAACAAACTTATCTCAAGTAATTAAACTTGTTTTCTATGGGGATACGCGTTGGCAAGATTTCGATTTTCGACTAATCGATTTAATACGCAACTCGTTAACCAATGTACGGTGTCTCTAATCACATCGCATTTAACCCATCAACGCCCAAAATATGCGAAAATTAATAAATGTACGAATAGTCGGAAACTTTAAAAGTCACCCAAAATTTTTCTAATTAGGAATAAAATTTAATCTTAACACAGTTTTTCTTAAATTATTTCCTTTTCATAATCTTTTATTTAAGTTATAAAATAATTTGAAATTAATCAACATTCAACTTCCACAAGAATCCAGATCCAATAACAGATTAACATGGGAATAAAAGTCAGGAGGTATTTCACAACTAAGATATATTGGCAAACCGATCTGAATTTAGCAATGTACCGATCTTGCCAATGACGATAGTTAAGGTTGAAAAAAACCGGCGAGATAATCGTTTCGATGTACGGGAATCGAACCAGGGACCTTCGCTCAGGACACCAACGTCCTAACCACCGAGCTATCGCCCGGCTGTTAAAAACTTTTTAGACAAGTTTCGTAGACTTTAACCTTATTTCAGTCGATATCCTCGCCTATAGCATTAGCACGCCCAGCATGTGAGAGTAGAACCTTTTACGTTAACGCGGCGTAATTATATTAAATGTAAAATTTGAATCCGAGCGCTTCCATCTGTGTGGAGGGTAGGGCTGGTGTCTTACTGGAGGCATCTCCACACAAATAGATTTAGTCGCTATATTACCAGTCGCAGGTCTGTGAATCACCCCCTTGTACCCTGTGTTTGCCCAAACTCCACGCGAATGGAAGTGGAAACGTCAATTTACCACCACCCAACCCCCACAGCCACCCATCCCTGCATTCAACCATTTTCGAATGTTACTCCGCTGTATTCATAGAAATACGATTCAAAAAAATTCCATCCAAAAATACATTTAACAATTATCATTGAAATAAGGTAAAAATGTGTATTTAAACATTCTTAACTACATAGTATTTGGAAACAAGTAAAATTGTATGTACATAGGTTGTAATGTATTAGATACATATACTAATATGTTGGAAATAGCATGCGATACGTTACTTGTTAATATTTCATCTATGTAAATAGCATCTGAATGCACAATTTCAATAGTCGTTCGTATTAGTTTTCCACGAGCCGAATTAAGCGTTTTCGAGAGAAGCGTGATGAACGCCCAAAGTTAAACCGTATCACGAGAAATACGAGATTCGCAGCGGTAGAGTATCGTTTGGGTGCGCGCGAATATTTAAGTCATTTATACAAAGGGTTGTTAAAAGATGAGCAGAACCTGTGAAGCATTTTACGATTGTCATTACCCATTATATTTTTGATTACATATTAAATATATAAAACGGGCGTTAAATAATCAGAAAGCAAAAAGGTTAAATTGCCCAGCGTAATTCCATCTATTGATAGCGCGATTTAATAGAATGATTTAATATGATTTTAATTATTTTCCAGTTTAACGTCGTATAAAAATAGCACCGGGAGTTTATTTTCACTCGGCGAGTTTAATGAACCCTGAAATGGTACACGGGGAATATTGAAATGTGATGCAATTCAATGACTACATAGAGTATGTACGTATGTACTTACATGATTATTTATTTTCCGAGTGTACACATACGATTGATTAGTGGTAGTGTACATATGTATGTTTCGTATAAATTTAATTGTTTGAAAATTTTAACATTTGGACAAAGAACCGTTGGAAAAAAACACACTCAAGGTACACGAAAGCGCTAGTTTCGGGTCATTCTGTATAGTGGCTCGTGTATATATTCTTCCCTTGTCCTCTTGGGACTTACACAAAGCTTATTTTCTTGCCGATGAGAATCCGCGAGCGAGCGAAACGCGCATATCGCTGCTCGTGCCTCGCTCCATACTGCTCGAGCGAGACGAGGGGATGCTGCTCACGCACCCGCATCCACGATAGATAAATCACATTCCGGTGAGCGATTCTGTGCCTTGGCACCGAATAACCATAAGGGCGATTTTCGCTTTTCCTTGTGAGCGCGGGAAATTCAGATCTCGTGACTGGGACGGTAGGGTAGGTATAAATAATGCGACGGTGTTTCGTGTATAGCGCGATTTCGGTTTAGTGCGCAAGCCCCCCCCCCCCCCCCCCTCTCCCTACCCTCTTCTCTTTAATTAATTCAATTAAGCTTTTAACCTGTTGACCAGCTTTCAGAAGACTATCGACTTCGATATGCAGACAGGTGTTGTTTACCCCCTCGACCGATGCTCCAATTGACCCGTTCGCGATCGTTTATGGCGTTTTATCGCTTAGTACGCGCTCACCTTCTAATAAAGGCTGGCCATCATAGTGGTAATCTAAAATTTTGGTACCGAGAGGAAGCCGTGGTAAAGGGAGGCCAAAATTAATGACCGTTATTTTATAAACTCACGCAATACGATATAGTTTATGTGACTAAGTTAGAAATGCCAAAGCTTCGTGCTCTCTCACCTCTCACCCATACTCGACAAACACTATTCAATATTCATCCTTTCAGAAAAGACTTTTATGTTTCTGTTTATGTTACGCAGGATACAGTGCACGCAGAGGAGCATGGAAAGATGTATGCTTGGTATAACGAGAAGCGATCGTAAGAGGAATACATGGGTAAGCAGTATCACCTAAGTGGCAGATATAGCAGTAAGGTACGCGTGAAAAGTTGAAGTGCGAGACATAGCGAGAAGAATGGATGGCAGATGGACGCGAGAAATACTGGAATGGTATCCGAGAGGATGTGAAAGAAAGCAAGGTAGACCGAGTGAAAGATGGGCTGATGAATTGAGAATAATGTGTGGAGTCAACTTGATGCAGATTGGTCAAGACAGACAGGAATGGAAGAGGATTGGAGAGGCCTTCATCCAGCAGTGGATGGTGAACGGCTGAAAAATGATGATGATGATGATATGTATGTGTATATACATATATATATACACAGATTGCATAACGAGTCATTAACGAGTAACAGATGTCATTACTGGAGCGCGAAAGTTGGTCGCACTATTCCCTAGACCGGCTCGGCTGGCAGGGCCGCATGGGAAATTTTTTGTAATATTTAATTTTTTTTTTTTTTATAATTTTATTATAAATAAAATAAATATTAAAAATTTTCGCGAACCTACTGAGGATTAATATTGTCAAATTGTAGTAGACTCGTCATCGCCTCCGTTGGATGAAAGTGTTAGCACGACCTCATTCCAATCTGGTGATCACGGGTTCAAATCCCACTCGCGCGCGACGGTTCGTGTCTTTTAATCATTTACCGAGGTGAGCGTTATCAGCAGACGAACAGACAGACATACGGATCTGGACTATTATACATATAATTAGCTGGTTTGTCCGTCATACGACGGTGGATTCTAACCCCACCCTCAACTATCACCGTTGCGCGTTGGTTTGTACAATAACAGTATAGCGCATTGTCAATTTGACAGTACATGTATAGTCTGCCGTTGATTAAATGGCCATTAAATCGCATTATCAACGCGAACCCGCTAAAAAAAATTGTGTGTTACGTTGGCAATGCTAACGTGACCGCAACGACCCACGTACGCAGACAGGTTAACGCTCACGCTTAGTAATTATTTTTAATGTTTGAACGATATTCGGTTTTATAGCAAAAGAATACGCGAAATATTCATCGTATCACATTTTGGAAACAATTAATCTGGAAACAATCGATACGCGTTCACTCAATTAAGACGAGTCTAAATTTCCAATTAATTAAATCGCACCTTTGAACTTTTGATCGCAATTGACGTTTCGTTGACGTTCTACTTCATAGCCCGTTAATTTTCTCTCTCGCATTTTCTCAGTTTTATTAGGTTTTCCTCTCGGAACTATATTGAGATTAAACGAGTGAGCGGTTGCGCACACACGTTTAAATTGCCATAATAATAAGGTATCGGCTAATTTAATATGGCGCGCGTAGGCGTCGCACTTGATTGAACTTAAAATCTGATTTGAAAATGCAC
The DNA here is from genome assembly GCA_022651745.1 of Parapsyche elsis. Classification (NCBI taxonomy): domain Eukaryota; kingdom Metazoa; phylum Arthropoda; class Insecta; order Trichoptera; family Hydropsychidae; genus Parapsyche; species Parapsyche elsis. The sequence goes on from JAGVSN010000006.1 coordinate 2,477,419, forward strand.
TCGCGGGAGTCTGCTTCGTATATTTAGATTGCATTCGTGTGCGACGATGAATTATTATTATTACTAAACGAATTTAATGCAATCTCGGCGGGAGTGCAGTGCATGCTCCTTCCGCAGAACGAAGTGAAAGCTTCCGTGAAACTTTCGACATTGTTCGAATCTCAAGCGCATCATTGCGACTCGTTTAAACGAACTTCCGGGTTTTACAAATGCGTATTGTTCGTTTGAACTATGAAAATTCTGAAGAAAATCACGCGCAAACTCGAGCCGAGGACGCAAACCGATCGGGTCGAAAGTACGCCAACAATTTATTTTCACCCGTGGAATGTCGCACAATAAACTGACGTATTTCTAATGATGATTTCTATCGAACAAATTTAGTCAATATCATGATTTTTTGCATTGATATACCACGCCAATTAAATGCGTGTATGTGTGTACAAATATTTGAGTGTTAATTTATTCGCTGACAAACAAAAGGTTAACTTGTATAGTTTAAGTTCTGCGAGACATTTAATACCGAGAAACCGTTTAACTTTATCCTCTCAAAGTTAGTTTTAAAGGAAAACCAAATTGTCAGACATACATACATATGTATAGACCTTGCGACATAGCAGGGGTTTAAATGCGCGGTGCGCGTACCTACTTCAAAATTTTACTTTAATATACACGTGTACTTTGCTTTGATATTAAAATGTAAACTTTATTCATAACCGTAAAACTTTCCTCGTTGAATATTGTATCGCGGCTTAATTTGACCACTTAAAAAGTAAAATTAAATCATATTATAATACTCATATTAATTTTATATAAATAGATAGAGATAGTTTTGTTTGAAATGTATACGAATAATCATATACATAGATCACATAGGGTATTGATATAGAATTAAGCACGTTGATGAAAACTCAATCGCGGTACCGTTTTAACCAGGACAACTTTGCTTTAGCTAGGAAGTTGAAGCTCTACAGTGAACTACTTCCTACAAGACTATTCCCTTGAGTAGTCGATGATATGTTGGGAACCTTATATATATTTATGAGCTTGTTGCAAGCGCTTTCCTCGTTTACGATTTAGTATTGCGATAAATCACAATTAATAAATTTACATCCCTTCTAATGATCATTTTCTAGGGCACCATCTACTGACGATATACATATAATGTTATTGCATAAACGTCTCAATTGTTCGTTCTTCGACTTTTTCCCGAATTCCATGGTTTTTCCGAAGTTATAAATCAAATAAATTCATTGCGTGTTTTCAGAATCAGATCAAGGTTTCATTGCAATGTGACTGTGAAACATTCTTATTTCGATATCAAGAACTAAATTAGCATCGAATGATTTCCGATACATACACATGTATTCCGTACGATACTTTATCCATTATTTCAGTAAAACGGCTGAAAGTTGATCGAAATGTTACATCATCCGTGGAATTGTGTAAAATATGTGTCGGACGAATTCGATATATTTTACGCACAATAATATAACAATCGATAAAGTAATACCGAGTTATTACGACACAATTTTCCACGTGTGTTGTTTTGTGTAGGTATTTTCTTCGGAAAAGCGAAATGATTAATGAGGGGGAAGTAGAGGGAGACCATCGTCACGCGTTAATCCGTTATTTTTCCGCCTTGGCGGAAAACAGCGACAGATAATTATGTAGTTTTCTTTGTTTTCCCGCATATGGAGAGACGGAGAAGAAAAAATAATTGAAAATTTACAACAACGCACTGAAGTCTGCGAAATGCGGTGGTTTGTGGGAGTGCTAGGTTGGACGAGGTTGGCTCTTATCTGCGATCACCCCACTTTTCCTCGGTTTTCCCGATTTTCCGTTAGAGTGTCACAAAACTCGCCGCCCTTTTATATGCGCCTTCTTTTTTTTTTATAATTTCGTCGTGTTTTTGCGGCCGCCATGCCTAAGCCATATTGATCGAAAGGCGGAGGACGTGATGTGAAAGAGTTATACGAAGGCCCAAACAGCCCTTATTATATCCGTCGACTGTTGTAATTCCCCTTTAGCGCCTTTCTTACTTCGGAAGCCTTAGCCTATCTCGCACACACCATCATCGTCTTGTTAATCATATGTCCGATCTTTCGATCCGCATCCTAAAGCTTTCTTAGGATTAATTTCATACGAATTTATTTACGTCATCTTAGTGCCAGTGTTTATCTCTTGGAGATGCTCGACACCAATTTTTGGTTCGAAATCGAAAACCACTTACAGTACAAACTTGTGCGCCACATTCCTGCCCTAGTTAACCACAGTGAGTTTCAAACATTTTGTATCAAATTCGCCAATCTACGCTCTAAAAAATCTAATCTAAACATTGCATCTATATTTAAATTAAATTAAATTTATTTGAATTTTTAAAAAATATGTGGTATTACACACACGATGTATATCTATGTAAAACGTATGAAACATTAAGTACGAACAGAAACAAATCTATTTATTATGCGCGATGAAAATTAGGCGGAAAAAAAATCAATAGAATTCTCAGTTGAACACGCGAATTTAAAACAACTAGTAAATTTACCTGAAACAAAAAATAAATATTTTTTTCACAAGCCTACTTATTTTCATTACGGAAAATTTGTTATTTTTAATTTAAATTCGGCAATGATTAATCCATCCAGTGCCCAGTGCGACTTTCAGACCTGAAGCGAAATTAAAATACGACACGCGAGCCCCCTCCCTCCCCTCTTCACCACCACCTCTTCTCCCCTTGCCTTCTTCCAGACAAGGATCTTAAACCACTGTGCCATGTCGCCGACAATGAATAACTGTACGAAATAATCAAAGAGAGTGTCGTACACGTGGGACACGTAAAAATAATAAAAAAAATACAATGTTAAAGTGACCACCGGTGTGGTGTTAGTTACACGTAAACCAAGAAAAATGGAAAAGTGGAAAAGGGGAGCAAGGTAAAAAATACACCTTTCACGCAAATTACCATATACAATTAAGACCTACATTTGATGTGCTATCGCGTAATATTTCAAATGTTGTATATTTCCGACGGTATACCCACTGCTCGAGTTTTGCGATCTAAAAGTATGGATATTACTTACGACGAATGTTTTTATGTAGCTACATAGGGGTGGGCGATTGTTATTCGGTACAGTTTTGATCTGACCCGGTGACACGTTCTCAGTTCACACAGTCGCTCTTGTATTCTTAGTTATATTAAACTTTAATTTGTAATATAAATGAATTGTCTAAATTGAACTAAAACCGCACGAGAGTAAACTCTATATACTACCAATAGAATTAGACAATATCGCCGAGCGATTAAATTACTCATTGTCAGTGTTGATAGTTCGGTGTCTGCGTCTGGTTTAACCCTTTGACCTTTTTACTATCGTTATTTTCGGTGCGTTTTCGACTGTCGACAGCGACACTGGTACGTCGGCACAACTTTCTCCATAATTTACGTCCCTTTATTAATCATACGGTAGGGTGAGCTATGGGGTGGTGCGTTACTCATGCGCGCGCAACCCTCGACACCTGTACCCGTTCGTGATCACACTGATTTTCCAGTATGCGTGACACCAGTAATTGGATGTTTTTTCGTTGTTTCTAATACCGAATTAACTTATCACCGAAAAGAGAAAGTTTTCCACACACATACACACACACAAATTTGCATAAAACTTTTTTCTAATGACACATTTATTTCGACGGCACGCACCGCCACTGCTACACCCTTTGTTTGCGCTACTGACGCCACCTTACAATTAAACTTATCGATATGTGAATTTGATCAAAAATTCTAAGCCTTTTATACATTGACTAGCCGCTAGTAGGGTGCGGCGACATTAGCGCGCGGACATTAGCGCGCCGACGTAAGCGCGCAATTTATTATTTTTAAATTTAATAAAAAAAAAATTGAAAACAATTATTCTAAAAACTTAAACACATACATGAAAAAGAACCATAAAAAACTATTCAAAAAAGAGGCAAACACATATGTGTGTGTTTTATACTGTTAATACTTATAACCAGTATAAAACACATACATACAAACATATGTACATACATGTGTATATAAAGACAAATTTCAATTTCAATATTATTAGAGATTCTCCTTAAGAATTTCAATTTACTGATACTATTAGGTATGTATATGTAAGTTGGAATTATGGCTTTCAACCTTTTATTTAATTTGGCACGGTGGAATATCCTTATCTTATTATTTTTTCCAATCGATAAAATTTTCATGGATAGCTTTGTAAAAGTACCAATTAATTTTAAATAAGATGTAATTTTGACCGAAAAGTCATCCTGGATAAGTAAATTTTTTTAAATGAGCAGTTAATACAAAATAATCTTATGCTCGCTAATGTCGGCGCGCTAAAGTCGGGGTTGTACTGCGCGCTAATGTCGGCGCGCTAACGTCGGCGCGCTAAAGTCTCGCGCGCTAATGTCGTGGTGCCGCTAGTAGCCACTAGCCGCACGTATAGGCTTTGATTCGTCACTAGCGAATCAAATGATTATAAACAAAAAAACAACAAAATTCGTTAGGTGTATGACTGGCATGAGGTCTTTGGAGTGGAGGAGGAAAGTATCCCTGTTGAAACATGTATTCATGTTTATAAATGGACATATGTTCAATGGAGAAATATTGGAGCGCCTCCAACTATACACTCCGGATTTGTATTGTCGTGCACGGGGTCACGAGCTTTTTGTGGTGCCTGGGTGCAGAACAGTGCTTATGGTGTCCAGCCCGGTGGTTACTGCTCTCAAACTGTTTAATTCGTTGTCGACTGATGTTGACATTTTCAATTATTATTATTTTTTTTTGTTTTGATTTTGTTATGCTTTTTAATTTTTCTTAGTGTCTTATAAAATATGTATGTATGTATATGTAATATAATATCTATATGTAAAATATGTATTTGGGCTAATAATCCGTTAAATAAGTAAATAAATAGAATTATAATTGAATTTGCATCACCAACAGTGAGAATTTTTAACCGTAAAACGTGGGGGTAGTCAATGGGTAAAACGATACCAGTTAGTGTTTACTCGACTATCATCATTGCCAACTCTTTTTACATGACATCCATGTACATATATTAATTATTTTTTATCAAAGCAATCATCATTATAGATGATTGTCTCGATTTGATAGAAATAAGTGAATTAATGTAACATTACATCAGTTAGTATCGCTTATTAGTGTCACGGACGTATAATATTAAGTATATTGATATATTAATGTGACATAAGTGAGCATTATTGTAGCTTTTCTTGTGGTGGTGTAGGAAAAGCGTTCGTCATCATAAAAAGCTCACCCATTAACGTTCGAGTTTCGGGAAAACTTGGCGAAACAGCTGCTGTAACAAGGCACCTGATTTAAGAGGCTTGTATTGCGGGCACACTTGCCCGAGACCAATATAAAGTCAATTAGGGTAATGGACACCCTGTATCATTCCGATGGCACATCTGCCCACTCCTGTGAGCGGTAATCGCCGTTTAATTGTATCCTCGGCTGGAGGAGAATTCTCAACTTGCCAAAAAGCGTGCTAAGGAACCGATCTTTCGTCGACGACATTTACATAAAATATAGATGGTTCAATCGAAAAGTTTCACGACTGAACGAATATAATAACAATGCACGATCTACATATAATTATGTATAAATAAATTTAATTTATCCAACCATTCAGTCGTTATAGTAAATTTACCTTTAAACGATCTAAAGACATTCGTCTACTTACAATTAAAAATTGAAATAATAATAATTAAAACGTGGGTTTTGTTACACTAGCGCGTCGATGTCACTTTTCACTTTTCAATTTAAATATTCTATTGTACAATATTCACGCTGAGATTGATTAGATACGTAAAATGTATTATCAGATAGATATAATAATATATATTAATTAAATTGTTTCAAAATTTTCGTCAGTGGAGTATCCTTTTCGGTGCAGTGCGTGGGCGTACAGCATAATTCGATCAGTAACTTAATTTCGCACGGGTTGAACGAAGGTGATCCAGTTAAAATTTAACAAATTGAGCGAACGTGAAGAGTTTAATTTAGCGAATCGGTTAAATCCAAAATCATTTACACAACAGTATCAAATTTGACGGAGGGAAATTCTCGAAAATTTTTATATTCACCCATTTTATTTTTTTATTTCGACATTTCAAAGTGAACTTGAATTTATTTCACACACAAAACAGCAGAGGAGAGACATAATTGACTGATAAAGAAGGATATATATATATAAATAGAATATCTACACGCAATTCTACAGACCTCTAGGTCAGCGGTCGCCAACTGGCGGTCCGCGAGAGAATTTTGGTGGTTCGCATTTTTCATAATCATCATCATATTCAGCCGGTCACCATCCACTGCTGGATGAAAACCTCTCCAATTCTCTTCCATTCCTGTCTGTCTTGAGCAATCTGCATCCACTTGACTCGATACATTCTTCTCAATTCATCAGCCCGCCGTCCACTCGGTCTACCTTGCTTTCTTTCACATCCTTTCGGATACCATTCCAGTATTTCTCGCGTCCATCTGGCATCCATTCTTTTCACTATGTGTCCACACCAACTTTTTCACACGTTCCGCTATATCTGCCACTTAGGTTATGCTTCTTACCCATGTATTTATTTTGCGATCTCTTCTTGTTATACCAATCATACATCTTTCCATGCTTCTCTGTGTGCACTGGATCTTTCGTAGCATTCTTGAATTTAGCGTCCAAGTTTCACATCCATACGTCATAACTGGCAGTACGATAAGCCTAAAATTAACACAATTTTTAAATTCTTCTCGCCATGTGTCCAGCCCATTGCCATACGTTCTGCTATATATGCCACTTTGGTCAAACTTCTTACCCATATATTCCATTTAAGATCACTTCTTATTATGCTTTCAATGCTTTTCCGTGTGCACTTCTTCTTGAATTTAGCATCCAAGTTTTACATCTACATATACGTCATAACTGGCAGTTTTCACAGTGAATGACGGATATATCGTTTATTTATTATAATTTTTCATTATACTATATATTATACTATCATTATACATAAGGTGATATCCAACTTTTTGCAAATAACTTGAAGTGCAAATACAAGTGTAATTACCATTTCATATTGAGAATTTTATTTTCATGGAAAAAATCATGGTAGTGGTCGGCGGGATTCGAGATTTTGAGTTTAGTGGTCTGTGAGGTTCGAAAGGTTGGCGACCGCTGCTCCAGCTAGCCATTTTATAACAGTATCGTCACACTCGTGGACATTTATTTTTATTTTACATAGCTTATGTATGTCTGAACTTTTTATATAAAATATAAAATATTTTATATAAAAAAAAAAAATAGGGTGCGGATGATAAAATGAAGAATGAGGGGGGGGTTATTCAGTACTGAATATATCGAAGGAGCTCGATCCAAAACCGTGGAGCTACATAGAACAGATCGAGAGGTAGACTAGGCTGGGCAAGAAGCGACATGGGGGGGGGCAAGGGGAGGGTACGATGGGGGGCTGAGCGCCATATTGGGCAAATAAATGTTACGTAAAGTTTCCCTTTGTCGCTTGGCGGAATGTCAAGGCGGGGTGTATTATGCGGAGCTTTCCTCTCAAGATTTGTCCGGGACACATTATTATCCTGTAGTGAGGCGCGCCCTTATCCCCCGGCCGCACATGTGCGTGCACCCTTTCCCCAGCCACAACTCTCTCCTCCTACCCTCTTTCTCCCTGAATCCTCGCCCTTTGAATCCCCCAGTACCCCAAAACCACCCCGAAAGCCTGTAGGCAGGTACGTGTCGGGAGGTCTGGGCCATCGCGTCAACGGAGACGCGCGCCGACAATGGCGGCGCACTTAACCCCTTTCTCCCTCCCCACACCCTCTACGAAACCTTTACTATGATTTCTATTCGTTTATCGCTACATCAAGGTCACCGGTTTTCGCGGAAAATGCGGTTTGCGCCACGGCCGCCAATCGGTTTTATCTTTATGGAGTTTCGATACAAACGAGACAGTCTGCCGGTTGACCTACTTATCAAATCACTCGACGAGGTGCTCGAATCGACCCTCTTCTTTCGTAGCAGGTGCATACATATGTACATACAAACATCCAATTGAACGCTGTTAGTACACGTAGATACAACAAGTGTGTCGACGTTTTTGAATTGTAGCGTAATATGTCACCGTTCTTTAAATGTGTCGACTATTCAATGTTGATACGTGCATTATACTGACCGAATTTATATTTATGTATGTATGTATTTTATTTTTTTTCCAATTGACTGCGCGAGCGCAAACATAACCTAGAATGTTGAAGAAAAACATCAAACAAGAGAGTCGCTCGGAGGTTGTATCGCATCGTGACGTTTTCATTGAACCATCGTCGTTGTTACTGTGGGGTGCGAAAGAGATGGAACTATTATGCAACGTGCGATTTTCCTAAAGCACGACAGAGACGTATTAGTTGGAAGGCTGCGCGCATAGCTACGACGAAGCTTTTCAGTGGCTCTTAAAAGTTCAAACAATCACATATTTATAATTTACTTTTTGATACTATGTAAATTGTAATACGATTTTTTCGGTTTCAAATGCCACTCGAGTGTTTTTTTTTTTTTTTTTTTTTTTAAACATACATTTTTCACACTATTAATATGAGTTAATCTTAACCTAACCTAACATTATTATATTATATTAGGTTGGGCTGGAATGCAATCGTGCGTTAAAAATACAAGTCTCCGTCGCAAAAGGTTGAGAGTCTGCGTTTCGTGAAAATACGGGTCGGTATTTGTTTTCATTATTTAAACACTATGGGATTTAATAAAACAATAACAGAACTAAAACTGTTTATTAGAGCGGCATGGCAGTGCGATGTGAAAATTAGGTGAACAATATTGAAATGAAAATCTAATCGTTCAAATGCAAAGTTTGAGCAGTGTTTACTTGAACACACTAGTGCGCGCGGGGAGCTTTTTGTTGGCAACACTGTGCGTGTGTGTAGTTTGCGAGTCCCGCAAAACGGCGGGCGAGAAGCTCGTCTGCGAAGGAGGAAAAAAAAAGACGAGGGAACAGGGATTGTGGAACCGTAAAGTGACGAAGGGAAGGGAGTTTTATTTGGGCTGTGTGTGGAGATATAGCGCGGATCGGTGGCTGGGTGGAGGGTTGGGCGTTTGGGGGTTGGGTGAGTGCGGGGGATGCGGAGGGAGGCTCTGGAGCGGGGAGGAGCACGTGGGGAGAGCGAAAGGTGAGGCGTGCTGGTGGGGTGGTTCCACAGCGTTCGGGGCGCCGCCATGGGGGAGGAGTGTGGGGGGATGCGTCGGGGGTGTGAGGATAGGGGGTTGGCAGATAATCAATATCCGGGCGGCTTGCGGACGCTCCGCTCCCCGTGTTTGGTGTGACCCGGCCGCCACCACCCCTCGCCCTCAGCTCCTCCCCCAACAGAAGAGAGAGGGAGAGGGGGATGAGAGGGAGGCAGGGGGTGAGCAAAACTGACGGGAGGGTGAGGGGAGGCGTGACGTCACCGCCGGACCCTCCCTTACCATCTATCCCCTCCCCTCCACCGTTCTCCGGCCACTTAACCCACCTACACGCTTTGATTAAGATTTGCTTACGGTGTTTTTATTCGAATGTGCGACGGAGCGAGATGCCGTTCGATGATGACACGTGTGTACGATCGAAAACACGGCGTAGAGGTCAGTTCGCTGGATGTGCGAGCGAGAGCGGCGGGGAAGCGAGCGCGCGCGAAAGAGATGTACTGCGAATAGACAACGACGCATATTCGCGTCATCGGTACTTTGCGCCACGCCGTAAAGATATGGTTTGTTGTATTTTTTAGATGGATCTGTGGTTTTTGATGCCACCATTTCACATTGGCCGAGCGCTGACGAGCAGTACCGAGCGTCTACGTGTGGGTATGTCACTCGAACATTTTCGCGTTAAGGCCAACGTACTGTATGAGCACTCGCGGTGCATCGCTCGAAGTCGAGCGGACCCTCCCCCCTCCACATTCAGTGTTGTCTAGTTGACAATACGATAGCAGCGCTCTGGTCACGTGTGTCACTTCCATGCGAATGCTCGTCAGCATTCGACGACGTCACCTAAGACCAACGGTTGTCGAACATTCGCGTGAATGTGAAGTGGCGGCATAAGAATGAAAATCTGTTGAAATTTGATAATACTTTCAAAAATTCGATAATTTTTTATACAAAATAAAATTTTCGAAAAATACATCCATGATTTGAATGATTTGGAATTAGTTTTGTACCCAACAGAGCCAAGAAAGCTATAAGCTCACTGTGTGACGAGTAATTAAAAAGTCGTAAGACACTTGTCAAGACTACAAAAAATTGCCACACTAAGTTTTAAAAAAATCTACATTTAAACGTAGACGATTGCGTTGATGTGTTAAAAAAATTATCATAAAACTAGCATTTACTCGATATTACGTATTATACAAATGAAATGCTTCAAGATGAGTGATCGATAGCTGGGAAGAAAAGCAATTAGAAATTAATGACTCAATCTTTCTGGTTAACCGAAAGTTACTTTAAGAAAAGTTTTTAGTATTATCGTTAAATTTAAAACATCCAATAATGATTATATGTATGTATTGTAAGAATGCATTAATGACATAAAATGTTGAAAATATTATTTTTTATGACGTAAAAATTAAAATTGCGTAGCGTGGGCGGAAAATCTTTATTTAGGAAATTTCACTTTGCCGTGAAATAACCTTGATCGAAAATAAACAGCGTTGAATTTTACCTAAACGGTTGACGTGAATAATCCGTTTATAAAATTTATAAATACAAATAAGGGATTGGTTATTTAAATCGTGAAAGCGATCCGAGCCTACCATAAAAGTGATGATGGCATACGTGAAAATGTACACACTGGGCAAACACGGGGTTAACCGTCTCTATTTGGCATGTAACTGTATGCTTTGTCAATAGGAAGCCGCTCTACATATATGCATCCGTCGGAATTAGGGTTGGCAAAACACTAACACGATAATATATTCCGCACTGCGTAAACAGCTCTCAGCCAGTATAATCCGATTGCAGGTCGCCTCATTAAAGCACTTAGCGCAATTAGTACCGAATTAGCACCCATGTGGATCAAATCGACATTGTGACATTGGAAAACCAAACACACCTGGAATTAATAATTAAGATGAGTGACTTTTCAGAAAATGGTACTTAAAAATTATTTATTTGAATACGTTCGATCGTTCAATTATTCAATTCAATTTAAAATACTGCAAAGAAGTGTTGCGGCAACCCTATTCGTTCGTCCGCCCCCACAAGCGCGCTGTAATCGGTAAAGAGCGCATCCGATATATGTACACATACGAGTGTATAGGTGTTTCGTAAATACTTGTAGTAGTTAACACATTGTGTGCGGTCTGCTAGCTTAGATTTCCGCATTTCCATAGTGGATTATTGTGGCCGACTTGCGCAAATCTAGGTAACTCGACAAATTTGCTGAATGCGTCGTTGACTGTTATTGACATGCTCATATCTGCCACGTTTCGCAATAAAACCATAAATGAGCACATTATACATACATACATACATATGCATTCTGCCGTCCTAAACCCACTTAACGTAACTGACAAAAATTACGAAAATTAGTTATATGTGTTTTAGGGTTTATGGGAGTGTATTCTTGCGATTTTTCATATCAAAATTAATGTATCTTCATCCAAAAGTGACTTTTTTAAGCTATTAAATCTAACGTATCTGCATGCGCAGAGAAATAGTATCACCAATACTTAGCGAAAATAACGTATCCAATATTTATTTCGGTCACTACCTTATCATGAAAGATTGAAAAGACTGAATCTCTCCACATTGGAGACGAGGAGATTAAGAGGTGATTTAATTGAAGTATTCAAAATAATAAATAGTAATTATTCATGTGAAATGACCAATCTCATTATGTTCAATTAGAACCCTCATCTAAGAGGTACTCTTAGACTCCGAAAAGAAAAATCAAATAAGATTGTTAGAGATTCATTCTTTTCAAATAGAGTGGTTGAAGTTTGGAATAGTCATATTTATACATTAATAACGAACAATGAAGTGATGTAACTACTAAAGTATTGTGTTTGTTTTTTTTGTTTTATGTTTTTTTTTAATTTTTCCTTAGAATTATCAAAACACAATACAAAAATAACCACATGCAAAAAAAAAAAGTTTAAATAAATCAGTAATATATGAAGAAAAACACAAATTTAGAATAAAACTTTCAAGTCCATTTATCTCGATATTGTTGTTTTGTCAGTTACGTTAAGTGGGCTTAGGACGGCAGTATTGCACAACTTTTTTCAAGTTTCATTTAAGAATCTTAAGCGTCTTCCCGTTCAACATGTAATTTTTCAGTATTTAAGTGAATTTTGTACCCATTCACTTATTCTACGTAGTTAAATGGATATTCACGCCGTACATATATTTTCAACGCACCTGAAATAACTAGCGTGGGACGCACATATGTATGTACGTTTCCGAAAACCCATTTTATTTCTTCTAGTTGAAATTCTCGAGCGGCTTTCGGTCTGTAATCGATTGCCTTAACAACAATCCAAGGGGAAAAACCTCACACTTTAACGGAATAATGTTGTAGGCAGCTAGCGCGTAACGCGCACAGACACTGCCAGTCTCATAATCCAGGCAAGACGTTTCCCAAATTGAATTTCCCACCGACCTACGTACTGATAAGTTGAATTTCTTCCATTATTAACTCTCGCACTCTGAAAGTGCGTACGTACTCCCATACAGCCCTGTTACGTTTTATCTTTTCCCCGTTCCGATCCGTCGTAATCGTTTTCCCGGGACGCCCCTTCCCACCCACCTCCTCTAAAACCCTCTCCTCCCTTCCGAGTGACAGCCCTGAATCGTCGGGACGCGCTGTGAGAAATGGGTCACGACTGCCAACCCTGGATTCGCGATTGTTGTCCAGCAAACGTTCAACCGTGGTGCGGTAATGGGTAATTAACACAAATATGAAACATACCCAAAGTACTTACTAAAAGGTACGTATAACAACAGAGATTATTGCACCAGCGATCTTCAGTGCAAACGCGAAAGCAATGCACTTTTTACATGAACGTCTAAGTTTCATATCAAACGTGTCTACCATGTTCATATATGTATCAAATACAGCTGCATAAATTTGCTACGCTGTGTAGCTGTACAGTTACGCCAATCGCTAGTGCAAATGTGTATTTTAATTTTGACGTACATACATTATATTTATGATACAATTAAGTATTAAGAGAAAAACCATGTTTTGGGTTAAAAAAAAAGTAATTATAAACCATGCGATAGCTCGGTGGACAGGGCGTTAGTCTCTTGAGCGAAGGTACGAGGCTCGATACCCGTATGTTGAAATGATTATCTCGACAATTTTTTTAACCTTAATTATCGTCATTGGTAAGATCTGAACATTACTAAATCCAGATCGACCATCTCCTGCTATGATTAGCCAATTTATCTCAGTTATGAGATGGTTACACCAAAAATTATCCCATGTAAACCCGCTATTGGATCTATGTACATAGATTTTGTTTTATTAGACCTGACGGTTAACCAATAAAAAAGTCTATGTATAGATACATTATACATATATATAATAGCCGAGATCCGTCTGTCTGTCTGTCTGCTGATAACGCTCGCCGAGGTAAATAATTAAAAAACCAGAACCAGTGGGATTTGAACCCGAGATCACCAGGTCACCAGGTTGGGAGGAATCGTGCTTACACTATCTTCCAACGGAGGCGATGACGGATGTGCTATAATTGGCCAACATTAATTCTTAAAGGGTTCGCGAATTTGCTAAATTGTTACGTTGTTGTATTATAACGCGCCGTAGATGGCGCATTATTGCATAGATGCAACAACTATAAAAACTATAAAATTTAATATTATTTTTCAGTACGGGTGATGAGAAATCGCTCCGTTGATAATCAACGGGCTTACACTAGTATATATAATAGCCGAAATCCGTCTGTCTGTCTGTCTGTGTGTGTGTGTGTGTGTGTGTGTGTTTGCTGATAACGCCCGCCTCGGTAAATAATTAAAAAACCAGAACGTCGCACGATTGGGATTTGAACCCGGTACCACCAGGTTGGAAGGAATTGTGCTTATACTATCTTCCAAACGGAGGCGATGACGCACGTGCTATAATTGGCCAACATTAAATCTTAAAGTGTTCGCGACTTTGCTAAATTGTTACGTTGTTGTATTATAACGCGCCGTAGATGGCGCATTATTGCATAGATGCAACAACTATAAAAACTATTAAATTTAATATTATTTTTCAGTACGGGTGATGAGAAATCGCTCCGTTGATATTCAACGGGCTTACACTAGTATACATATATGTATATATAATCACTATATTTTCTGATCTACTGGACTTCAATGTATGTACATATGGCTCATACATATGTACATACATGTGTAAATTAAGTTTTTAATGAACTTTATTGTTTCAACTCTAATATTATGTTAGCGTTTGATGTACCCGATAAAGTTAAACTTTAAGCTTTTCTGATAAATTTGTATTCATCGTTGAAAAACATAGTTTCAAATACAAGTTCCATGTAAAATATGAATAATTATTATTTTAATGGTTAATTTTCGTGTAGAATTTATCTACTATGTAGGTAATGGGGTATTATCGAAAGTTAGTATAGTGGATATGTGCGCTAGGTAACAAAATGGCAATTACTGTAAACGCACGCAATGCTAGCGAGGTGGACAAAAGTTTGTTAATTCCATATTGGTTTCTCATTATCATAAACATGAAACGCGGTAATTTTGAAACGCAAATCAGCCACCTAGTCGACAATTCCAATAAATACCCGTTGTGCTCACCGTACACACTGGCCAAACATTCTCAACTCAATGAAGCCAACGAACACATACATACATATGTACATACGTACTCATACATTCACTGGAAGCCGAAGGTTCTCAACAATTACAATTCCTTATAAATATAATGACAAATTTAAAAAAAATCTATGTTTCTGTAATTATGCTTGTTTTGTAATGCATAAATAACACGAAAGCTTGTAACGTTGTAATAGTAATACCAAAGCTATTCAATTTTTTCATATTAATACCATTTGAATCGACGTGAAATATTGGCTTGTTATAATTCAGAAAAACAAATTTATGTGATTTAACTCTGGTAGTTATATTTATCGTTTATTATTATTATTATTTATCATTAGATAAAGTAATTTGTTGTCAATGCAAATTTTTTTAAAACTACTATTTTGCATTATATTTGTAATAATATAATGCAAATTTAAGCATGATATACATAATGAATACAGATTACTTTCGAACTAGGCCGACTAAAGCGGAACACTCCATTCAGTGTAAGAATTGCCAGAGCAAACTTTCCCGAAGCGCGCCGAACAGTTTTGACCCTTAAACTACCGTACGCAAAGCTTATTTTCAGAAGTTATCAAGTCAGAGGGGTGTTTGTGAATCAAATTTTCGAGAACAAACGGCGAGGGGAGCCATAGACTATTGCGAAACAATTAAATGTTTATTCATCAGCTCCGACTGACGAACACGCGTCACATTATGATGCAAGAATTTAATGCACCGGAAAAATTATTATATGCACTCTCCAACTGGCAACGTTCCTTAATCTGCTGAAATATACTTAATCTATATTTATTTGTTAATTTTCAGTGAGTTTTCCTCCTCAGATTTAAATCGATTTGAGATGTGTTCACAATAATTGTTAGCCACTGTTGGCAATTAGCAGAGGCACACCATTAATTTAATTGAATTCTATATGCAGTATGGTGTGTTTATTGAGTTGATCCTTAGACAAGCACCTCTGGTCGTGTCTCGACTACTATCCACACTCCACATTTGAGGGCATATGCATTTCTATACGTACCTATGTACATACATATGTAGATGTCTATTGGTGCATTATGATTGCGATTTAACCGTATTGCGCAACATTCGATTTTCAACAACCCATACGCAAATTATATTATTATCCAGTAATATAATAAAATTTCAATGTAACTGAATAATTGTTTTCCAACTATTATAAACCATAATACCTACTATCGTCTGCCTGCGTGTCTGGCACTATGCAACTGTTTCACGTATTGTCAAACGAGCTAGGGGCTGTAATGTTAGTGTACAAATCAAAGCGCACGGGTAGGGCCTAAAATCCACCGTCAACATAATTTTCAGCCGTTCACCATTTACTGCTGGATGAAGGCCTCTTGAATCCTCTTCCATTCATGTATGTCTTGAGTAATCTGCATCCAGTTGACTCCACACATTTTCTCAATTCATCAGCCCATCGTCCACTCGGTCTACCTTGCATTCTTTCACGTCCTCTCGGATACCATTCCAGTATTTCTTGCGTCTATCTGCCATCCATTTTTCTCGATATGTGTCCACTTTTTCATACGTTCCGCTATATCTGTCACTTTGGTCATGCTTCGTACCCATGTATTCCTTTTACGATCTCTTCTTGTTATACCAAGCATACATCTTTCCATGCTTCTCTGTGGATCTTATGTAAAATTCTTGAATTCAGCATCCACGTTTCACATCCATACGTCATAACTGGCAGTACGCATTGATCGTATGCCTTCTTTTTTAAGCACCACCGTCATATGACGGATAAAACAGCTAACTTTAAATAGGTTAGGTTAAGTCAGCGGTCACCACGCTATCCCCAGTTTTTATATGTATAGGTGTGGGTGTAGCCTTGCCTTTTTAACAGCCAATCCCGTCTACGTAATAACTGATGACGACATCTCTATTGTCATTTATCTCAGTTAGAAATATTACCAAAGCTATGTACGCTAATCCGCTACCTGAAATGCTCACTGACCCTTCATAGTTTTTGTGACTTTTTGGATGCACATTTCACTGAAGTCCTTTTATAATAAATTCTACGTATTTTGAGTTGGAACAGGGGTACTCATTTTGAAATAAAAATAATACCAAAAACAATTTAATTATAATACTTTATTAAACATAAAAAATACATAAATATAAATGTATTGAAACAAAAATTAATCCACACTAGCAACAATATCTTTAATTTATTAAATCTACTATTCTTGGGCTTATCGTGGATATAGCGACACGGATGGGGTTTTCAATTTTGAGGCGATTTCGTTTACATGTTTTTATATTGGACATTGTAGAAAATGCCTGTTCGCATAGGTAGGTGGTAGAAAAAATTAATTTTTTTTAATGGCAATAGAGCTCAGTGCTCTATATTCCGAGTTTACACGACCCCAAAAAGTTTCTAATGGTATATTTTTTTGTCTTGAACAAAACTACATAATATGATACACATATGTGTATAAACAGAGAATAGTAATGAAAGAAAAGAAACGAAACTTACCCACAAGAGTTCAGGATGATGGCAAACAACAGAGACCTGTATTATAGATTCAAATGACTTTTTTACAGTGATCTAGTCTGGAAGTTGTTAGTTTCCTTTTATACTTCGAGCTAATTATTCTTTTACACTTTTTTTACGCGTAGCAAAAGCACTCTTCTTGGGAAAAACCCATTTCATTAGGAAATTAAATTAAATTCATAAAAGTACGATTGTGGAAATTCCCATTCGTTGGAATTTCCCTGTTCAGAAATGCAGAATAGTAAAAAGGATATAACCATTTGCATTTTTTTTTCGTCACACATTTTTTTTGTTAGTTTTAATGTACTCGTATATTTGGTTGAAAGCCCCTGATATACCTTAGTGTGCGTGAGAGTGTACGTATACTTTTTGGGGACAGTTGGTGACCACTGGGTTAAGTGAAGTCATGCTAGCTTTGGTTAGTATTATAGGAACGATCATTTGAAGAAGATGAGTCATGTTAAATCAACCGCTATAAAGTTGGGTTAGGTTGAGTGTACAAGATGGGTGTTTCTAGTCTACAATTTTATTCAAAGTAATTTCCCCGTGATTTAACTGTAAATTTTTTTTAAGGTTTATTTTTTAATGTACACGTAAAAGTTTTGAATGTTGAAATATGTATAAATTGACATAGGTTTCACTCGTTATATCAACGAATCACCCAGTTACATGCGTCCAATTAGTTTTCACCGATTGTTAAATCATCCCCGTCCCATAATTAGAGGAGTACCTGCTGGGCTGAAATTGAATTTATGCGAATATGATGATGGGCGACGCGTCGTGTTCCCGATTATATTATTATGAGAGCACGTACGGTACGCCATGAATAAGCCTCAATGGCTAAATATAACAGTCGTAAATAACCGGACCCGAAAATATTGGGCAAACAATATATCCGGTGGCGGTGGAGGAAGGGGGAGGGGTTACAACAGTCGTTCGCGCGCGCCGAAACCATTATTCGCCCAACAAGGGGGTAAATTGTTTGCCAGTGGACACGGCTGCCCAGATGTTACGGGAAAAAGGGGTTGGGGGGGGGGGGGTAAAGGAAGGGAGTGACAATGGGGGAGAGAGACCCGCGAATCGCTCTAACGAGGGGTGCTTCGCTTTCGCGCACTTACTCACCCCGTTTTCCGGGTGGTCGTAATAGTGGTTTCACGCAGTTCTGATCCGCACTGACTTTGCCCTTCGATTGAGATGCTAGATTTTTCCCTTATATTTCCTAGTCAAAGCTGTGTGTCACCCTGGCCAAGTAAGCGGTCTCGTTTTGATTATAAACGATTAGTTAAATGGAGATATTCCATTGTTGGATTGTATGTCGCACTTAAAAAGGGGTACCGACAAAAGCGCCCGGACATAAGCGCCCAGACATTAGCGCCCGTCAAAACAATTTAGAAATGAGACAATTTTTATTTTTACTTAATATTCTATTTTAGATACACAAATAAAAATACGTACATATGTAGGTATATAAAAATAAAGATATAAAGAAAAATATAAAAATTATTTAAAATTAAATTTCAATATTGTGTGCTAACCTTCTTAAATATTCTAAATTAGAAATACTACCATACAAAGACATTAACTCTTGCAGTCTTTCGTTTAATTGGATATATTTACACTTTGACGCAATTGGTCTTCTGAAACCTAACTTGCTTCTTTCTATTTTAATTTCAACGTGATCCTGTTCTTGTCTAAATTGTTCCAACAACTTATATACGATGGATACTATTAATCGTTTGTTGGATATTTTAAAATTTCATTGAATTTTACATACATTTGTAGGTACCTTTTATAAATAAACCGGAGCACAAATTCTAAACTGTCTTAAGCAGAGTTGGGAAACAAATGAAATAAATTTCATTCCATATTTGTATATATGTAAGTAGACTTTATGACTCGTTATCAGCATTTCTTGCGGGTTTTCCAGGGATATTCGCGGGATATTCCAGGTATTTCATTAGGGAACTCAGGTATAACTTATGCAGCTGTATCGGATTAAACACGTATTATCGGCATTTTTGTGTGTTAAAAGTTGATGATTTTAAGTTATTTTAAGTTATTTAAGTGCAAAGACTTTTAGTATTGTAATGTGCACGTGTTGTTGCATACAATGCTTATTATTCCATATTTCTAATATATTTCTAACAGCTGCAACAAAAAAATACACTGATTATTTATTGAAGTATGTAAATTTCTTTCGAAAAACCAAAAATGCACTTGTTTTACATATTTTTGTATTTTTTGCGGGCACTTTTGTCTGGGCGCATTTGTCCGAGCGGTATTGACGAGAACTGGTACGGGCGCATTTGATTTGGCACTAATGTCTGAGCGCTTTTGTCGGGGTGCCACTTAAAAGTTCACCCCTCTCTTATTCACCTCCTTAGAATTATAGTGGAATTAGAAGTGTAATTGAAAATGTAGATAGAAGGATGCAAGTGACCTTGAGATGACATAATATGTATACACCAGTGTAAGCCCGTTGAACATACATATGTATATCAACGGAGCAGTTTCTCATCACACTTACTGAAAAATAATATTAAATTTAATAGTTTTTATGGTTGTTGCAACAATGCGCCATCTATTGCTTGTTATAATGCAACAACGTAACAATTTAGCAAAGTCGCGAACCAATTTTGACTTTATCCTAATAGGATAAAGTATTGTGATCGTGCGAAAATTCGTCATTGAGATTTTGACTAATTTGTATCAGGTATCATCCCCTGATCACGTTTTCATGGTTTCTGAAAATTGTCTGTAGGACTGTGTGTCGGTGTGTCTGTGTGTACCTGTGTATAAAACCGCTTACAACTCACAAACCGTTTATCCTATTAACCTGAAACTTCATACTTATATTTTTTAATCGGCCATTACAATCCATTAGGCTTTCAAAATTTTTCGTTTACCGGAAGTGATACTTCCCTTGGGAAACCACCTAATTTTTATGTAATCTTTGGAAGGTTTTTCCAGCAAAACTATCATACACATTAAGCTGAAATTTTGCATATGTAGGTTTTTGGAGTTTATAACTTTTTCTCCAAAACTATCAAGTCTATCAAGCTGAAATTTCATATCTATTATTTTCACGCAGGGTGTAAGAGATATTATGATTTTGGTCAACATCCGCCAACCAAAGTGGCAGTTTACAGTTCGGCCTTTTTCATATTTGGTATCTTCATGATATTGTAATAGTATAATCCTTAAAGCAACACGTAACTACGAAAAAATACATATTGTATGTATCATTAATATCAGTCAACCAGAAGTTCGTTTTTTTTTGTTTTCTTGTAAAAAAGTCATAAACCACAGAATATTTCCGAAACTTCTTAGCCGTTCAAGTTGAAATTTCATATCCATAGTTTTCATGTGAAGCGTAAGAGATACTGTGATTTTGGTCAAAATCTGCAAACCGGAAGTGGCAGCTTACTCTTGAACGATTTTTTTTATGTTTTCTGCCTTTTAAATGTTTAGAATCTTCGTAATATTGTAATTCTATATTATATTATATTGTAATTAGCATAATGATGCTAATTACAATGTGTGAAAAAAAAAAAAATGGGATTGTAAAAAAGTCAAAATCCAGTTATTTTTTCTTTGTGCACAGTTTTTTGACTTTTACAGTTCATATTCCTCAAATATGAATAAAATCATGGGTTGGCCACACCCGAATTTTTTCGCTTGCTTCCTTATCTCATCAGCAAGTGTGTCCATTTTTAACTCTCTGTGAATGTCACTGTTACGAGCATTGACGATATACATAATATATGTATGTACATATGTATGTATGTACAATTGTCACGGTTGAAACCTACTTGACAACGTGAGGTAGTCAAGTACTATTCTGTCAAACATGAGTTTGCATGCGGCTAAGATTATCCGGCGCCATCCGTCACGACCCAAAGCATTTTAGAATCAAACTATTGGTGG
Source organism: Parapsyche elsis (assembly GCA_022651745.1). Lineage (NCBI taxonomy): Eukaryota > Metazoa > Arthropoda > Insecta > Trichoptera > Hydropsychidae > Parapsyche > Parapsyche elsis. The sequence goes on from JAGVSN010000006.1 coordinate 2,498,761, forward strand.
ATTTTAGCCGATGGAAGCTCTTGACGTTTATAAGTTTGTCAATAACGTATTTACACAACGATTTTACGTGCGAAAGTTTCTGTATGCGTATATATAGAGGGTGAGTCATTTGAAATGCCTGAAAAACCGCAAGTGACTACCGGGTGACAAGAAGGGTCACGAGTCGTGTTCGAAATATTATCCTTTTTTTTTTTTTTTTTTTTTGCGCAGTTTTGAAATATGGATTCGTATGAAAAATGTTTCACCCCGAGCTGAATCACCGCACCCTTCCCTCTCTGGGATTATATCCCTTTTCATTCACTCTCGTTCTGTTTTTCCCCTCCCCCTTCCCCAACCCACCCCCACTCTCCTCTCACACTTTCCTCCTCTCGTCTATCTGCTGTCAACGTTCGTCGCAACACGCGCGTGAACACATACACACACATTGCTCCATCACGTGTCGCGCAAAAACAATTTGAATACATGTAAAGGGTGACTACAAAATATCGAGAGGGGGATTTGATGTTAAAAAAGCCAACGATTAGAATATATGTACGTAAGTGAAGTACGCGTAAGTTCACAATTAGACATGTCAACTTATATGAATTGCTCGATGGAGAGGATATAAGGCGTTAAGGTACCTGTAAACGATCAACATATTCACGGCAATGTATTGCCCGCAAGAATTGCCGGTAATATTACTGCAATATGGTGATGTGGGCCGGAAATATAGTCGTGTTTCCCGACACTATTGCTGGTATGGCAGTGTGTTTTCGAGTATTGTTGACATATTGCCGATGAATTCGCTCGATATACGAAAATATGTTTCTTTCCTACTCTCTCACATACGCGGATTTCTGTCGCCGAGCTGCGGACACGATACGTGTGTTGACCTTCAGCGAGTACGAACTTGTTTTGTTTTTCTTTATTCAAATTTCAAAATGAATGATAAGAATTGGTCAAATGAAAAAACACTTTTACTTTCACTAATGAAATATACCTACGCCTATTTAAGAAGAAAGATAGTTGGACGTATATTTCGGAAAAATGTGAAATTTCTTGCGATGAAGCGCATAAAAAATTTAAAATTTTACGAACAATACGTGTAAACACAAAATCTGGGCAATAATAAAACAGCAACTACTTCGCGGCAATCATTGAGCCACACATTACTGCGACACATATTGCGCATTTGATGCCGAAAATGTTGCTGGATGGTTGACGAGCAATATTGCTGAAAAATGTTGATCGTTTACCATTTGTTGTTAGCGAGCTATAACTAGTTTTCAATGCGACTAAATTTTAAGCTAAAGTTTTGCGCGCACTCTGTACTTGATGCGTTTCACCCCGTGTGCGTCGGTTAGATTTTTAGCAACTTGGTCATATGTTAAGGTACCTCGAGTACTTTCCACATAGAAGGGAGAGTGATTGCATCTGACCCTCCAAGTACAGATTTTTCTGATTGATGTCGGCTGGATGCGTATTCGCATATCAAAAAAAATAAATTTAGCGTTTTATTACATTTTTTGACAATATTATATTAAAACTATGACAATTCGTCAGATTACACAATAAATCTCGCGATATAATCATTCGTGTGATCTCGGTACTTTATAAATATTGCGTAGGTAACTGATATGAGCTATTTTCACGGATGCTCTGTTAGAGTTGTCGAGTGCTCGAAAAGACCATTAATTGAAAATTGGCATGATGCTGAACCTAAATTGAAAAAAAAAAAAAATAGTCGCAGTCAATCCAAAGCACAAACACGGTTGGTCGCTCCACTAAATTCTTAATTAATATTGATGGAACTGGCAGCGGTGGCTATTGATGGAAACCTGAACGCTTATGGATGCTTTGGGAAACTGTGTGGGTTCTATTTCTGATTTTAGTTTTTCAAGTAAACAAACTACTCACGCGTCTTACGTGCGATTAAAATGTTTTATGTTTTATCGCTTTTACTGTTGTTTAATGTACGCCGAACTAAAGTTAATAGAAAGAACAGTAGCAATTTGCATGCCTCTTTTATGAAAGTCAAATAGTTTTCACGAGTCTGATATGCAACAGTTGGCACTCTTTTCAAGACGACGACCAAAATGTGACCTTGTACCAGAATTCTCCAAATCCAAATAGTATATAAAAATAATACTCCATACATCTTTGATCAGTTTATATATCTGTCAGTCATTTTTACGGTGCAGTATATACATATGTATATAAATTTGATGTTAGAACAACGAATGACACACAATCGATACATTTATAATAAATTAAACGACCTTACAAACTCAGACCGTTCTCGCTACCATCGATCACGGCGTAAGCTCTGCCTTTATAAATCAATACAAAAAACAGTGACATGTGAGTAAATAAAGTGACACATCATCCCCCAGCGCGTTTGCGAACAACCGGACACACTCTCATCGCCCACTGAGTACAACATTTCGAAATGGCAGTCGATGAGAGTGTGCCCAAGTTTGGAAGCGCGCTTCAATCAGCCCTCCTTATCTGCGCGACTATTTTCCTAAATGTTTCCCCTTTGCAGCCAACCACCGAGGAATACCGTGAAACCCGAAGTCGCTACCCCCATACATCCCCATCTCATCCCATACGCCATCGACCCTATCCACGAACCTCGCATAAAATATTATATTCGCAATGATCGTTCGTATCATCGCTATTCTTCGTAGCCAAATGTTTTATAATAAATGAATAATTTTTTTTTTGTCTTTTTGATACACCCACGCAAACCCTTGTACGTTGTATTATTTACATGTTTCATTTACATCGGAATTTTCATGCAATCGCCCTTCGCAAACCCGTGACCTTTTTTGTTCTGCGTGGGCATGTCCATTCTCAGTAGTATTCTTATTTTATGAAAAAGGCTTTCATTTTTAAACACAGCCTACACGAGCACCACCACCAAAGGCCAAGTTAAAAATATACATACTGTACACTGTTTGATGTCTATCATTAATGTATTTTGTTTAAGACGCAATCAATTCTAAAATAATTATTTCATTTGCAATATTTTCGTTTTGTGGTAGGTACGAGTTTTATCCTTATCATCTCTCAAATTCCATAGTGTTTCTTATTTCATCACTAGCCAGCTTGCCCGTCATAACGATGAATTCCAACCTCTACCCGTGCGTGTTGATTGTACAAAAACAGTACACCTCCTAGCCCGTTTGACATTACGTATAGGGTACCGTTGATTGAATTGGTCATAAAATCAGCTTTAATAGATAGCGGCTTGTTACAATGCTACCATTGCTAGCTTTACCGCAACGACGCGGATAGGTAGACAGACGCTTACGTAATCATATATATATATAATATAATAGCCTTATTCCGTCTGTCTCTCTGTGTGTGTGTGTGTGTGTGTCTGTGTGTCTGTGTCTGCTGATAACGCTCGCCGATGTAAATAATTAAAAAACCAGAACGTCGCGGGATTTGAGCCCGGTATCACTGATTCGGAACAGAGCGCTTACACGGTGAGCCAAACCAGATGATAATGGGCTGGCTGCAACTTGACTATTTATATAATAAAAAATAGGCTACATTGTTACGTTGTTGTATTATAACGCGCAATAGATGGCGCCTTGTTGCATAGATGCAACAACTATAAAAAATATTAAATTTAATATTAGTTTTCAGTACGGGTGATGAGAACTTAATCACACAGAATAATAAAATTACATCATCATCATCATTTTCAGCCGTTCACCATCCACTGCCGGATGAAGGCCTCTCCAATCCTCTTCCATTCCTGTCTGTCTTGAGCAATCTGCAGTTGATTCCACACATTCTTCTTAATTAATCAGCCCATCGTCCACTCAGTCTACCTTGCTTTCTTTCACATCCTCTCGGATACCATTTCCAGTATTTCTCGAGTCCATCTGCCATCCATTCTTCTCGCTTTCCACTTCAACTTTTTCACACGTACTGCTATATCTGCCACTTTGGTCATACTTCTTACCCATGTATTTTATTGCGATCTCTTCTTGTTATACCAAGCATATTAGCGTCTTAAGCAATTCGGCGTCAAAGTTTCACATCATGACTGGCAGTACGATTAGCCTAAAATTATCACAATAGTTAAGTATTAGTAGATTTTAGTGGCGGTGGAAATACACTTAAACTTCATCAGAATCAATTTCAAGCAAGTAAATCAAAGACTCACAGTGTACCTAATCCAGCCGTTCTGTTTTCCACTTTATACACACACACACACACACACACACACACACACACCCCAATTTAATTTCAGCCTCGATTAGAACCCTAGTATCTAAAGTATTGAATAAATTTCACTCGATCCTCGTACTGGTCTTGGGGGGGGTCCACGATGAAACTTCGATTCGGAATCACCGCGTCCGGACTGGTCGTATCGTCGATTATCCACCGGTTAATTTTCCGATTTTCCTCGCCGGATAGAACGTCCTTCGTAATTGGCGAACGAAGGGAGAGGGAAGGGGGGGGGGGGTTTGAATCGAAGGAATAAGGACGAAGGGGTAGGGGGGTGAGGAAGGTTCGGTGATTTCTTTTTTTACGCGAGCGCATTAATTGAATCGTGTTTTCGGCGGCGGCTCCGGAATCCGCTCTCCGCCATTAAAGAGGGCGAGGGTGGGTTAAAAGAGCCGAGCAGTTTATTACAAATGGGTGACAGACTTACTTACAGATGCCTCTATTTACGCCCCCCACCCGATCCGCCCAACCCGCCCTATCCTCCCACCGCCCCCTCTCGCCCAACCGCCCTACCCACTTATCGCATTTGTGCGAGTGTAGGAAGATTTGCGCGGCATTGTTCGAAGATGATTGAAATATGGATTTTTTTCCCCTTTAGAAATGGGGACGATGATAGACACTCATCTTTGGCCTCGCGATTAACTACAGATCTAAAATTTCGCAAAGAAAATTCTTTCAAAATGAGTTTTGACGAAGTTCTGTCGGAAAGTTTTGAAAGTTTTTCACGCGTGAAAATTGTACACTCGCCGCCGCGCATAGTAAATTCAGTTTCGTTGTAAAATTCTTCACAGCGCGCAGATATTCACTGTTTTAAAAGCGCGAGGTGAAAGTTTTTGCAAATTTAAATCGCAAACAAAACCAGCGGGTTGCATGTTATGACCATCTCTTCCACTGCAAGTTTAGACGCTATTCGTGTTGAAAAATATTTGTACGCTTTTCATAGTGTATCAACGACGCAAATATATCACAGCCTTTTAGAATAGATATAAAAAATTTTATTTCAACTTAATTTCAACGAGCGTACATAGATGGTGGTAAGTATTCCATTTTGCTTTTTTTTTTGTTGTTTTTTTATTTTATTTTTTGATAGCGACGATCAAATGTTGAATTTGACAGGCGCACCTTTTGATAGCACTTGATTTTCGGAATTTTATTTGATAAATACGTTTAATATAAACGTCTGTCGTCTCGCGTCACTCAAATAAGATCGATCGGCGTATGCGTTAGAAGGGGACACGCTTATACGAATTCAATGCGAGTGAGCGACACGACTATAGTCTTTCACGATGTCTACATACTTGTTGTTCAAGATGTCTTTACTTTTGTGACTTTTTCTTATTGTGTTATGCCGCCACTTCACCTTCGCGCGAATATTCGTCAATGGTTGGCCTTAGTGACGTCGTCGAATGCTGACGAGCATTCGCATGGAAGTGACACGCGTGACCAGAGCGCTGCTATCGTATTGTCAACTAAACGCACAGAAAACACTGAGTGTGGAGGGGAAAGGGTCCGCCATCTTGCTTTCTTCGCGGTTCGCTCGACTTCGAGCGATGCACCGCGAGTGCTCATACAGTACGTTGGCCTTAACGCGAAAATGTTCGAGTGACATACCCACACGTCGGCGATCGGTACTGTTCGTCAGCGCTCGGCCAATGTGAAGTGGCGGCCTTACACTTTTTGAATTTCGATATGATATCACTTTCCTACTTCAATTGCTGTAATTGTGTAATTCCGATACATTGTACTGCCAATTATACAATAGACACCGTCCTTTTGGCAATTGATTACGCTAATCCGCGAACACAATAACGAACGGCCGTATCTTGTGAAATGTGACGCACAATATCGTTATCAAAGCATCGTTGTGTAGGTGTAAGTAACCCTTAAGCGATTTGGTATCCGTCAAGCAGTTGTCTGTCGGCACCCCAGGAAAGCCACCCCCTCACTGGGGGGTTGTCGCCACTCGATTCGCTCGTCGAGGGGATGGCTCGAAAGTTACGCTCGTCTCTGGATAAATTAAGAAAAATCTGTCTGTCTAGGCAGTGGCGCACTTTTCCAACCGACAACGATACACACAACACACGAATAATTAATTAAAATAATTTATTAGGTACGTTAAGGGTTCGGATCCTTCGCGGAGGATAATTGTGCGTGTGTATAATTAATAAATTATTATTATCAGGGGTATTATTGCGGCGGATCCGCGGTCGCATAGGGTTCGAGTGTTCAGTTCTTGCTAATTTCAAACGATCGTGGGCGAACGAACAATGGGCCATTCGAGGGTGCGCCCTAAGCCGGCCCTGTTCTTTCAACCCCTCGCCCTTACCCTTACCTTACTGCGAATACGTATCCCACCCCATACCCACCCCATGGCCGCTCGTATTTTATCGCTTTGTGACGAACTGCCTACACCTAGAGGGATTTTTGGTGCCTAAAAGAGCGAGAGACAAATTTATCCTCTGAGAGACTTGAGGTGGTCTCGAGTGAGCACTCGTTGCGTTTCACAGAACCGCCGACAAGAATTTTTCATGTGTGTATTTTTTTTCCAGTAAATTCTGATACCATTTTATTTTAAAGCGCATTATAACAATAGTATATCCTTGTTAGATCACATTGATTTAAAGATGTATTGGTCTAAAGATCTATAGCGCAGCAATAGTACTACATATACTAGCAGGTTTGCCTGTCATATGACGGTGGATACTCACCCACCCCCTCACCACCCCAAGTCCCACCCGTGCGCGCTAGTTTTTACAATAAAAGAAGAGCCCCTAGCCCGTTGATTGAATGGGTGTATGGCCATAAAATCGCATTCTTGACTCAGATTAGCTTTGGCAGATAGCGGCTTGTTACCAAAAAACCGCTAAAAAGTTTTGTTATGCTGGCAAAGCTTACTTGACCACAACGACCCAGACAGAAAGAAACTTTTGCTAATATACATATACTAGTGTAAGCCCGTTGAATATCAACGGAGCGGTTTCTCATCACCCGTACTGAAAAATAATATTAAATTTAATAGTTTTTATAGCGCCATCTATGGCGCGTTATAATCTAACAATGTAACAATGATTAGCAAAGTCGCGAACCCTTTTACGATTTAATATTTGCCAATTATGGAATGTGCGTCGTCGCCTCCGTTTGGAAGATAGTGTAAGCACGATTCCTCTCAAATCCCACTCGTGCGACGTTCTGGTTTTTTAATTATTTACCTCGGCGAGCGTTATAAGCAGACAGACAGACAGACAGACGGATTTCGGCTAGTATATACATATATGTATAATATAATAATATATACCCAATAAATACTGGAATGAATGTGAAAGAAAGCAATGTAGACCGAGTGGAAGATGGGCTGATGAATTGAGAAGAATGTGTGGAGTCAAGTGGATGCAAATTCCTCAAGACAGACAGGAATGGAAGAGGATTGGAGAGGCCATCATCCATAGTGGATGGTGAACGGCTGAAAATGATGATATATGTACGTATGTACCTATGTATGTAACACACCTAGTAATGCATTATTTTGTTTAATTTTCAATCTTATTTTTTATTTACCCGTATTCAATTTTACTACCGCAAGGCTACGCCATCGGATCTACAAAATCTACAAATCTACGATCTACTAAAATATAAAATAAATTCATTAAAATTACGAATCGGCATATTTATAGAAAGCTCAGTTGTATCTACTTATTATGTGAAAGTTTAAATTTAACTGTATTTCGTAGTGTTTTATTTTATGTTCGTAAATAAAATAGTTTTAATTTTATGATTAGAGTAGTAGCAATGTGTTCAAATAAAAACGATTTAAATTATTATTAAGAAAAAGTATAACCAATTTGGTGCTGGCGTTAAGTGAGATAACTTTGTTTCGTACAACATTTTCAATTGGCGCCTCCTCTCTCTGGAGGTTCTAATTGAAGTTTTCCAAGGTAATAAGTCGTCGCGTGTACCTATTTACTTACTTAGCGGGGAAAGCGTTGCTTTCGTTGAACTTTTACTGCGGAAGGGCTCGTATTAAAGCAATTTTCAGGGCTAATAAATTTACATCCGCGTCAACCTGAGGTCTTCGAGGCCAAGCCCTTTTCCCCGCAGATTTTCCCACTACGGTTGCCGTTTTGACCTTTTGATTCGAGGGAGAAAAGCGTCGAGACTCACCCTCAATTCCCTCCTTTTACCCCTCTCTTCTCCCTTCAACCTTCCATTACCTCTCCCCAACACCGTCCCTCGCCATGAAAGAAATAAATTTATTTACATGTTTATGTACGTATAATATATATCGTCACTTCCGCGGTAAAACCCAGCTAGGCACACCTTACCAACACACTTAACAATGACTGTATTTTATTTGCGTAAGAGAAGAACTAGCGCTCATTTTTAGGTATCATACTCGTTCGAAGTTACACGCAGCTGAAAGTGGCCGCGTACCTATCTATGCACATATGTACATAAATGCCGATGCAAAAAGCCGGAAAAGACGGTAATTGAATTTTCAGACGTAGAACAACGAGCTGCACACGGAAGCGGATCATACGAACGTTTGCTATCAAATTATTCAGGCGATGTTGCGCAAAAGTGGGGCACATTATTTTATCGAGGTTGCTGTGGAACTCGCTTATACATACATATGTACATACAACAATACCCCACACTAACTAACCGATCCAACCTCCCCACACACGATCTATACGCATTAAATGCATATTTCAAGAGGTATGTGTGTGCTCGTCTGCCGAAAACTCGTATGCGGTCACTGATCTGTAGACAAGTTTTCCAATATCTGCCCGATGGCAGATTGCATCGTTATGTGCAACGGATGCACTTCTATCTACCTAAAGGAATAAGGTCGAGCTGAAACTCTGACTTTACAAGGACGAAAGCTTCTTCTCGAAAGTACGTGAACGTACGTCGTAAGCTGATTGTATACCTTTTCTTCGTATGTGTGTTTGTGAATCTGAATTCGAACGTCGTAGAGGTCAATAATTGTATACCTGAATTTCCTTGAGACACTTTTGTCATATAAAACCAATTTCTACAGATAGGGATACAAAAAAATCTCGTACATATTCGTTGCTTCTGCTGTATAATAGAGTTAGGCACCTTAGCTCACCTTTTAACTCCTTTGCAGACGAGATGGAGTTTTATAAATTTAACACGTCGCACGCGTCTTTGTCGCATTGTCGTCTCGTCAACCGTGAATCATTTCATGTCCAAATTTTTTTTTCAGACCGATTCCGAAGGGGGAATCTGCGCTGTCGACCGCTTCCAAAATACCTCGTCGAAGGAAGGAAACTTCGACGCGTAAATAGATAGTTCGGTCGAACCAGCATCTGGAATGAGTTCTTCATCGGTAATTCAAACATACACACACACACGTGTAGTGTAGGCATATTATAAGCACTCATACAGATGCACAAAATAATTCTGTACTTAGATGAGCGAGAGAACGTGTGACTCAACCAGTGGCAAGACAACAGCGTCAATTTTCTAAACGCACCTACGCTTTTGCGAGCTTTTATTAAATTTCCAGCTAACGAGGTCAACAATTGTATGCAAAAAAAAAAATAGATCGAATCAGTCGCACGGAAGTGAATTAATCCTATTAATACAAGCATAAAGAACTATTGATTTCACAAAAAAAAAATTGTGTCGTTGTGAGCATGTGGATAAGAATCTCTATATTCTAATGAATTGACAAAGTATTCATACGACGTCAATGTATTATACTCTAATATGTAGTATCACCTACGATAAAGCAACAGATCAATTAATCCCGCATATGTAAACATTTATGCTATCAAAAAGCAATCTTTTCTGTTTAATATCAATTTTTATGACAAAAATATTTTGGAACCAATTTGGAAGTGTGACGCATTTGTTATTCTCATTTTGGTTAGCAAACGCTAGCTCAGAAGTTATTGGATACTTAATGCGTAGTAATAAATTTAGTTCGTTATCAATCATTGGCGTATTATAATAAAACTACTTATATACCTAGCTTTATAGTTATAGAATGCGTAGACCTTTGATATCCTGAAAAACTTAATTTGTTTCTCTCTTTAACTATAATACAGATTTAGTTGAAAATTTATATATCTACTTTTTTAATGAACTTCGTTCGTTTAGCGCTCAAGTATATATTGAACTGTGAAATTTTCTGCATTCACGAAAACGAGATCCGGTATGAGATTCCAAAGAATCAACCAAAGCTTAGGTGAAAATCTAAAGAATTTGAAGAACGATTGAGGGGCACTCGTCTCAGTGTTCGATTGGGCACAGCTTTGATGGACTCCAGTCGAAAATTGATTCCCGTTCACTCCCTGTTTTCCGCTTCCGAGAATAGCCACTTTACAGCCGGTCCCCTGGCCGCAACGATGCGGCCCCCATGCCCCTACCATGCCGCTATATATGCGTTTCTTTGTTTGCATCCACACCTAACTTATGGTCTATCTGCAACTATTTCTGTTGACTGACGTCCTCGCCATCAATTCACCCAAAAATTGGTGGAAGCCGCGATCTAAATTAATCGACGGTAATCCATCGTTCGGGACGCTGATGTTTACAATAAAAATCCAGAATGAATTTTATGGATATTTTGAAAATTTATAGCGATTTATTGTGACTAGGATAGATGCAAAGTGACACAACTACAGTAGAGACATTTGGATAAGGCCTACATCCCACACGTACTGCATTATACTTTGTAGACATATGTACGCTTATAGCTGATTGAACATTTAAATTTCATTCAAAAAAATAAGCACATTTCAAATCAGAACAATATCAGTATCGGGGGTCTACATCAAAAACACTAAATTAAAGAAAACCGATGTCGTTTTGTCTCAGTTTTGTATCCGGATTGCATATCCGTCATCAGATGAAATCTCTTACGTTTTATCTAAATGATTACGATTTTGCTTTGTGAATTTTGCTTTCCGTTTTTCAATTTTTTTACATTGGCTCAGTATTGTTTGCTAAACCCCGGCCAATGAGTAAACGATAATCTTCTAACGAGAAGGATTAATGGTCAAAGGAAGATATTTTTTCGTGTTATGCATTTGTTTAATCATTGGTTTTCAGTTACACTAGCTAATTTGTGAAAAAACGTCAAGAGGACTACTTGGAACTTTTAGCATCTGCTCTATTTATTTTACACACTTTCGTCGAAATTGTTATTCCAAAACAAGTGTTATAACGAGAAACAATATTTAAAGAACTGCATTCAGCAATGCGGATTTGTTTAACTGGTGAAAACCTCGATGACTGTTTGCGTTTTAATACAAGTAATTATTTGAAAATAGGTTTATATTTTCATCAATATATTCGCATATTTTTATCGATAGCTTTGAAAAATTACAAAAGTTTAACAAAAAATTTTGTACAATTCTTAGTATATAATATCCAAACCTCTCCCTAAATTCTTGCAAGGCAGTCAATCGCCATGCAAATTAAAATAAAAAAAGTAGCTCCAAAACTGAAAAAGGTTGAGCACCTTTGGTTATATCTTCTATGCACGAACGAGCAAATGAGACTAGGTATTATGTTGCAATTTGATTATTATGAACTAAATAGAAGCGCAATGGTTTACCTTGTTGGGTAGCCGTGGAACGCTCGTATACACTCATGGCACGGATAGCGCAAAGCGCTCACGACACATACTTACATATATGATAACCACCCGATGACACTGTCAACGGGCAGTGACTAGTTTTGAAATAAATGCGATTGATTTTATAGATCGTCCATTTTTCAGCATCGGAGACATGTTCAATTGCCCCTTCACAAGTTGTGTGTAGGTACTTACTTATTCACAGTATTATCTTGACTTTTCGTTATAGCCATATGGTGTGAAGTATTTTAGGCAAGTGTAATATGTACATGTACATATGTAGATTCATTCAAGTGTACATTTGTCGTTTGCTTCGGAAAAACACTAAAAATTGCGGTTGCCACAGCGACTACAGGACTCGCACGTAACACAAAAAAAAGTTTTCTATTTCAGTTTCCAAATGGATACTTTTTTATGTTCGCCATTTGTTCCTGACTTGGCATGGGTCGATCGGCGTACGCGCGTATCTTTTCATAAATACGTTTTTTTGTATCCGCAATATAATAAAATACACGCCGTGTTGTGTCTGCGGTCTTGCACAAACACACACGTAAATGGCTGAAAAAAATTTCAGATTCTAGATACATGTACCGTACACACACACACGCTCTCTAAAATAGCTTTCATCGAATCACTCGGCTTTGTCCCCGCGATGAATTCTTGCACGGTCACCCGGTATGGTCAGCAACCCTATCGGGCAGCCGATAGTCGCCGTTATTTTTCACACGTCTGTCCGTCCGTCCGTGTGTGTAAGTGTGTATGTTGTATGTATGTTGTGCGAGCAAACCGAAATAGCTCGATTGAGGTTGGTGTGTGTGGAATTTTGCGTCATTTAGAAAAAATACGGGGAAAAATTGAAGTGAATTTCAATATATCGGTCGTCTCGAATAAATGAAAATTCTGACATGACACATCACAAGCGGAGCGTATCGCGCCGGCCGACCGAAACGTTCTCGAGAATAAAAAGATATTCTTAATCTGCACACATTTTTAACCTCACAATGACCACACACATTTCAATGAATGAATTCACACATTTGACAATAGTTTACATCCTAAGGAAAGTGTAAGAAAGTTCAATACTGTCCTCCAAACACCTGAAGCCTCAGCTTATTGTATGTATAAATGCATCGATACGTTCGACATCTAACGAAGAGTTTGTATCGCCAAATATCATATTATAAAATATGAGTATACGTTCTTGGGTTTTTCTTTGTTTTCCCGTGTTTTCCGTTCGGTCTTAGCCGTGTTGAACGGTGAGAGTAACACGTGCCGCATTATTTGTTACTCATCGGCGTATTGAAGCGGAGATGATGAAAATAACCGACGATTCCAAATCGCCGGTTAAATGTAAATAGCTTCGGATGCCAACCGATTTCTTCTGCTCGGCCACCGGTTAATTATTTACGACCATCGAAGTCGGATTAAAATTGAAACGTTTCGACATCGACACCGCACACATGCATGTGCTAATGAAAAATTTTCGTTTGATTCCAAAGGTTGATCCGGGAAAATACACTATTTGTATATTTTCCAGATTTTCTTACAATATGGTTAGTAGTTATTGTAAACTGCGGATAACGCCACGATAAACTCCTACTATTAATATTTGTTGTGATTTGCATGATTAAAATTTGATTACATCAAATGGTTGATGATCTGTCGTAACATGATAGAAATCTAACGTTTATTTATTATATTTGCTATAAATATATAAAAGAATCACATAAATAGAAATCTATCGTATGACCGCCACATTATCGGATTTTCTATTGACTTTGTAAAATTCTAACGTTATAAATTTAGCACCATAGTCGATCTTACACCGCAAACATATTATAAAGCGATTGGCCTTCGAAGCTTTTACGCTCTACGTTATTTTTATCATTGTTTCGTTTTTTTTTCCACAGGCTTTGTGCCCGTTTTATAGCATAATTTTTATAGGGAAAAAAACTTTTTTTTCACACAAGCTCAAATAAAATTTTATTAATATTCTACAGCATATATTTTTAATGAAGCTTTCAAAAAATAAATCTCAGTAGTAAGAGTAATATCATATCATTGTTAATTATGCAGGTGTAATAGTCAATTTTTAAAACCATCCTCAAATTCAGTTATCATATTGAGTTGTGATTATGAAAATCACTCGTTGCGTAAACTCTAGTGTCGCGTTGACACTTTTCCCTAGAAGTGTACACTTACAGTTTAGCTTTACAGTTCACTCGTGTGAATGCGCACTTAGGCCAGTCGTTTACACACCTAATTTCGTTATTGGAAAGAATCCACTTTGACGGGCCAATCTATCGTTTGTATCGCTCTGCACCGGGTCTATTTGCGTTCACCTCGGCTAGCATAATAACAAAAAGGCGTGTGTATGTATTTTTAGCGGCAAAGACTCCAGCGTAATTCCTAGTCGACGGCCACGCTATATATTGATTGAGCGATGGTCTAAATTTGACTATTCTCCTAAGATGTGTGAAGGGGGATATTTTAAAATGACACGCAGGCAGCCCAACCAGAGAATTCGGCTCGTAAACAGCCAGATCGACTAGATTCAAAAAGTGGCTTCTGGACAAGGGAATGCTTGCATTAGCGTAACTTTTAAAATAAGCAATAGCCATACTTTCAAAGGCAGAGTTCATTCGAACCATCTAACATTCTAACTGATCTAGAGTGCTTACATTTTATCTGACTGACAATCTAATCTTCCTCGGGTATAATATAATACGAGTATATAACTACAATTGAAACGTAACATTCAATAATATTGTATATCATAACAATCAATAAATTAAGTCATATTATCAAACTCGTCCCTAAACAGTGTTGGTAAATGCATTGTTTGTAATTTGACATCAGAATAAAAATTTTGAGTATCGATACCTCAGTCTGTATTTTCATTGAAATCGTCACGCGAGCTTTTCCTCGAATGACCGTCTTTGTTTATTAGCTTGATTTTAAAAATAAAAACCGTGGCGTAGAATCAATACGTCTTTGGCACACTGCGCAAAAAAGGCCATTTGAAAAGGTTGAAGTTCAAAATGAACGAAGTCTGTTTAGAAGTCGTAAAATTTCAATTTTATGGATCGATCCACAATTTTGATTCTTTTAATTGAAATAATCCATTACGATTGGCAAATTCAATTTTTGTTGTTATTTACGAGTTTGTCGTAATTTTCAGCTTTAATATTATAAATTCAAATTCGACTGAAGTTTCAGGCACTATCGAAACTCTTTCCACCGCTGTTCAATATCAAACTAATTATCTATCCTTATATTTTTGTATGAACCTATTTATGTGTATGTAAATGTGTTTGTACTTAAAACCGAAATTTTTATCATTCATTTAATTGGCCTATTATGTGTTAATGCATATTTGTGTGCGGTGAGACACTGCAGCTATGTATATCCGATCCGTATGCACTCCGCTTTGTGCACAATGCACTCAGTGCTGCATTATATGCACAAATTATTTTGGCATACACAATTACCAGTCTCAATTTCTTGCGCATCAAACCGTCTCCCTCCCACGATATATCCATCGCACTCAGTGCACAACCATTATTCAAACAGCAATAATAATGGTAACGACGAAACAAGGGTGTTCTGATCATCCAACCCACCCCTCTCCCGCATAGTGCAATTTCAGTACACCCTCTCAATAAGGCGGACGTAAATAGGGTGACATAATTCTATAATATTCCATAGACATATATCCGTCAATCTAGAGAAGTTACCCCTGTGCACAGCTTTCGAACCCTCTCTTCCATTTCAAATTGGAATAAAGCTTCTGAACTTGTTAGTGGGTGAGTTAAGGCACAATCAATTTTTTATGTATGTACGTTTGAATCGATAGACGTCTAAACGCTCAAAATTATATATAAAATTTTCAATTATGTTATAATAACGAATATATTCTAGACAACAAGGGTATTAGTGAAATTTATGATGTTTTAGAAACACTGATCGATTTTAATCATTGAGTTAATCAAGCGACGAATTATTGCCGATGAAATGGCGCCCCTAACTTGTACGCGCCCCGGACGATTGACTATTCGTGTACACGCATTACACATTCGCATATAAACTAATAAATAATTATATATACATATGTGTTTGTATGTGTGTGTGTTTGGGTGTGTGTGTGTGTGTGTGTGTGTGTGTGTTTGTTTGTTTGTATATGTGTTTGTGTGTTTGTTTGTGTTTGAATGTAATACAGTAAACTAGAGTAAATATTCTTATTTGATTACGATGGTCGTGAAATATTTGCAAAAGTTTCTAAATAAATTATACGAGTGGCGAGAGACGGAGAATTTTTCGCAATAATTGAATTGTGCGGTTTAAATATTAAATCTTATGTTTCTATTTGAATTTGAATATTATCAGTTTGTTGGAAATTTTGAAATTGGAACATCGGAAAATTGTACCGAACGGATACCAGGTACGCGTTAGGGTTGTCAGTTATTACAGGTTCAATATAAAGTTCATTTTTATTATCATATCGTATCAGAATGTTACGTAAGATCCAGTGAACACAGAGAAGCGTGGAACGATCTATGCTTGGTATAACAAGAAGAGGTCGTAAAAGAAATACATGGGTAGGAAGCATGACCAAAGTGGCATATACATATGTATAGGTATAACGGAACGTGTGAAAAAGTTGAAGTAGCAATGGGCTGGACACAAAGCGAAATAATGGATGACAGATGGACGCGAGAAATACTGAAATGGTATCCGAGAGGATGTGAAAGAAAACAAGGTAGACCGAGTGGACGATGGGCTGATGAATGTGTGGAGTCAATTGGATGCAGATTGAGAATTGAAGAGGCCTTCATCCAGCAGTGGACGGTGAACGGCTGAAAATGATGATAATATCAGAATATGTACACAAATATAATGTAGTATATGCAGGGTGGTTAAATGATATTTTATATTTGACTACATATCTCAAAACAATTACAAAGTTTTGATAATTGAGAATGGCCATGTACTGTACGAATTTTCCTAACATCATCATTTCATCGTAATTCCTTATTTCTTTTTTTTCCCTGCAGAAAGAAATAAGAAAACTCTAAAGATTATATTTTATTCATTACTTCAATATAAAATATACTACAAATAATGAAATAGATAAAATTCAGTATATTTTTTTAATTTTAAATTAATTTAATCTATAAGACTTCATTGGAAAACGTTGCGAGAAAAGTTGAATACTCAATAAAAAAAAATATGAAATTTCAGCTTGATAGACTTGATAGTTTCGGAGAAAACACACAGACACACACACACACACATAGTACACAGACATACAGACATTTTCCAGAAATCATGAAAACGTGATCAGGGGATGATACTTGATCCAAATCAGTCAAAATCTCGAAGTCGAATTTTCGCACGATCACAATACTTTATCCGATTAGGATAAAGTAAAAATCAACGGTGGCAACCCTAATTTTTCCAGTCAAGCGAGATACCGAGTCATACAGAGTCGTCTCGCTCGCACACCAGCGCACTCCCAGTTTAATTATAATAATGGAATCAGGGATGTTTATTTATGGCGGCGCGGTATTCAGGTAGCGTGGATCAACGCCGGCTTAAGCGGTCAAGGATTAACTTAATTTTGCCACCATTACGCCTAAGCACAAACATATTTTTACCTATTTTCAGTTTATTATACATATGTATGTACATAGGTAAAATTTTATACGCAGCTAAGACACAGAAGTATACATACATACGTAACTATTTTTCTTGAAGTGATTCGCTGTTGACATTGATTTTCGGTCGAGCGGTGGTTGGGGTGGTGTTGGTGTTGAGGGCCTTTTTTAGCGTGCAAAATGCTCGCTAACTGTCAACCGTGCTGTTTACAAACGGACGTAGATGTTTGTTTGCATCGGTGTGTCGAGTTCAATGCGGATAGTCAACAAGTTCAGAGACTATTTATTATAAATAGAATCAAAATTTCGTTGATCGCAGTATTTCCTCGTTTACAAATATAGACGTTAGGGTCGTTGACAATTGAATGGCGTCAACGCGTTAAAAGCTACATATCTACAAAGCTTCACTTCATTACGACCAAACATTGATTATATGTATGTATCTATGAAATAACTTACATACGAAGAAACTTATGAGATTTTATTATTATATCTGTAAAACAGTAACGAACCTAGTGGAACACCCTCAGAAGTTTATCAAATTTAATTAAGCTTGATTTTTAGAATAGTTTGTATTTATAATTAAATATTTTCTAATTCTCGTAATAAACAAATAAATATTTCATCATAATACTCACAAACGCCATCTCCCCATTTTATTAATCATCATTCAACTTTGGACGCGTTTATGCACGTACCTACTCATTGAACTTTTTTATACAAAACACACGCAAACCCGTATACGAATATTTATATACTTTGGTGATAAAAGTGGTTCAAGTTAGTTTGATTTAGTTTTTCAAATATCGTGGTTTTGAAAAACATTAAATATAATTAAAATTTCCAATGTAAACAAAAAAAGCGTGTTGAACATTCTTGAAGTACAGACAGACAGACAGACTTTAAGGCTTTAAGGAACAGATGACTATTATATTTTGATTCTACTTTATTAGGGCAGTTGCTGTAAATTTAAATTCAATTTTTATTTTATCCATATATGTATGTATGTATGTACGTTGTAATAATTGTATTAAATGAATTTTTAAAATCAACATATGTATGTAATTTTAATAATCGCACTTTTCTACTTACATCTAGAAAGTAACTTTTATTTATATAAAATATGGCACTCAAACGGCATTATGGTACACAAATGTGTAATCTAATTCTATGCGGGGTCTCGCACTGCAATTCCTAGCAATCAGCAGCTCGCAATTTATTGATAGCGATACGCATTTCGTATCGCTAACATTATTTAAGCGATATTTTTTGACAGGTCTTTAATACATAACACGTGTTTTAATAATACCGCTTGTTGCAAGTGGCCGATTCCAGTGTTTGACCCCCACTATAATTACAATAGGACCACCACTCCTAGCATTCTGCCCAATTACCATATGTTGGGTGAATGTCTGGAAAGGGTTAGTGAAATTGATGATCTTGGTATCATTTTTGACGCCAAGATGACCTTTTTGACTTGAAATTTCTTCTGGGCATGACTGACATGCAATTACTGGAGGTTCGTAGGAGCATGTTACTGTTGCGTCACATGTTCCTAGTTGTGTGATGTGTTGAATCACAGAGGTGATGTGTGGAATCCTCCAGTGCTTGAAAGATTCAGCCTGCTTGCGCCCGATAATTACATTCGTTCGCGCTCACATCGCCTATTTCATCAGCCATCGGTTAGGACTGTTATGGGTCACCAGGTATTGTAGCCATTCGCCATTCTTCAATGCCTTGACGCCGATGATATATTGTGTACTAGCGAACTGGGTTACTGGGCGGGTGAATTATGAATATTATGGATTATGGAAACAAATTAATATATCGAAATAAAAATTTATTCTCCAATATGAACGAAAATTGATTAAAATTTTTGTATAGGGATTTTAGCTCCGGGCTCCGACCCTTTCCAAAACCGTATACGGTCTAAGTTAGAGTACCATGACATAGTGTACCAAATTTGGTAGTTCTACATTGAAAACTGCAGATTTGCATAGCGGACAAACAAATAAACATTCAACTTTATATACCTATTAGTGTAACCCCGTTGAATATCAACGGAGCGTTCTCATCACCCGTTCTGAAAAATAATATTAAATTTAATAGTTTTTATAGTTGTTGCATCTATGCAATAATGCGCCATCTATGGCGCGTTGTAATACAACAACGTAACAATTTAGCAAAGTCGCGAGCCTATTTATTATATAAATATTGGCCAATTATAGCACGTCCGTTATCGCCTCCGTTTGGAAGATAGTGTAGGCACGATTCCTCTCAAATCCCACTCGTGCGACGTTCTGGTTTTTTTTTTATTATTTACCTCGGCGAGCGTTATCAGCAGACAGACACACAGAAACACACAAAAACGGATTTCGGCTATTATATATATGTATAATATGTAGCAGATTAAAAGTGATCAATTTTCAATGTGTATGTGGGGGGGGGAAGGTGTCGGAAAAAAATGATTTGATCTTCAGTAACAGCAAATGGTAGTATAACAGTATAGGTACATACCTACATATATAATGACAACTATATATATGAGCGCAAAATCTCCCTGCCTGTCTGCCAGCGTGGGTCATTGCTGTCACGCTGACATTAATGAGATAGTATACCAAATTTGGTGGTACAAAATTGAAAACTGTAGGTTTGCGTAGCGGACAAACAAACATTCAACTTTTTGTAGATTAAAAGTAATCAATCAAGTTTTCAATCAATGTATGTATGTAAGTACATATGTGGGGGCAAAGGTGTCGAAAAAAATTATTTGATTTAGTAACAGCATATGGTAGTATAGGTACGTACCTATGTAATGACTACTATACATACATATACATATATGTACATATGTATAAGCGTAAAATCTGTCTGCCTGGCCACGCTGGCATTAATGAGGTAGTATATGTAGGTATATACATACATACATATATATGTATGGACCTTTATACCAAATTTGCTGGTTTTCTAAATTTATTGAAAACTGTACATTTGCATAGCGGACAAACATTCAATATTATATAGCAGATTCCTGGTTTTGTGTCCTATCTAAAATTAAATTCGGCAATAATACTCAACCGGGAGGCGGTTGCATATTGATTGGTATTTTTACTTAATTTTTGTTCTTACTGATTACTTTTGTACTAATTAAATAATGTGCTATTTTTGTACTTATTTAATAATTTTTTTTGTACTTATACTTTTTGGACTTTGGCCTGTAAATAAAATAATCTTAAAACATCGAACAGATAATGTATCTGAAGTAGTTGACCAATCAAAATTTGAAACGTTTAGCAATCTGTCCACCAAATTGATATTGACAGTGTGTCAGTTACAACTTGACGACAATAATGCCCATCTAATCTCGATCTAATCATAGGGTGACAGTGCATAATTATGTTGCGGGACAAGTTTTGCGGTCTCGCTCCGTTTGCAAACATACGGCGCCACCTGACGGGACGAACGACCGACTCTGTGTGGCGCCTCCATGCTCCATTCATCACGACCGCTTTCTCCCCCCCACCTCATTTTCTTCCGCTTTTCCTCCCGCGCTTCCGATTTCCCCCGCCACGTCGAGTAGGATTTTCCCAGCCGCCGCTACCGTCCGCTAGATGTCTCTGCGTGTCCGTCGGTATGTCTGTGCGCGCCGTTGCCGCACTGATTTGTTTTATTTTGCCTCTCGGCTGACAGCTGGTGTCGCCACGAGCCGCCGCTGACATTTGGGTTTTGCGCGCCGCCACTGGAACATATGACCGCTTAACGGCGCGCATGCGCACACACACACACACACATTTGTAAACAAATTATTACACAGTCAACGTTTTACTATGCGTGTCTGTCTCTCTTGCTGTGTACGCTAATTTTGCGCATATCTATCCGCTAACTTGACCGCCCATCCCCTTCTAAGTGGACACACCGTGCTGTTTTTCAATCCAACCGGGACACTTGCGAATTTTAGTTGAAGAAACTTTTTTCTAGAAAAATATACATACATAGATATGTTTTGTCGTCGGCGAATCTTAGATGGCTCAAGTGCCTATTATAATAGTTGCATGCGACTCGGTAGATTTACAAAATAGATTAACATAATTTGGCAACGAAAGTATTTATGAAAGTTGGTTTTAAAATTAATTTGAATAAAACGAAATTATGTTTAATGAATTTTGCACATAGAACGTAGTCACAGTAGATAATCATATTGTATTGATAGTTATTTATACCTAGAACAATTGACTGGGTGTAAAGTAGAAGAATGAAGCGCTTTAGGAAGAATGAACATAGTTTTTAGACTACGGGCTCCCAACCTATGGGTCGCGACCCCAAATGGGGTCGCGAAGGGTTTTCTGTGGGATCGCCAACTAAAACAGTAAACTAAAAAAAAATATCGACTATAATGCAATTTTCTGTCAGTTGTGACGTATGGATGTGAAACGTGAATGCTACGTAAAATCCAGTGCACACAGTGAAGCATGGCAAGATGTATGCTTGGTATAACAAGAAGAGATCGTAAGAGGAATACATGGGTGAGAAGTATGATCAAAGTGGCAGATATAGCAGAACGTGTGAAAAAGTTGAAGTGGCAATGGGCTGGACACAGATGGATGCGAGAAATACTGGAATGGTATCCGAGAGGATGTGAAAGAAAGCAAGGCAGACCGTGTGGAAGATGGGTTAATGAATTGATAAGAATGTGTGGAGTCAAGTGGATGCAGATTGCTCAAGACAGACAGGAATGGAAGAGGATTGGAGAGGCCTTCATCCAGCAGTTTCAAATATTTTGGGGTCGCGGGTCACTTGGCTTTTATTAAAAAGGATATTGAGTTCAAAGATGCTATGAAATATCCAGTGTACACAGTGAAGCATGGAAAGGTGTATGCTTGTATACAAAAAGAGTTCGTAAGAGGAATAAATGGGTTGGAAGCATGACCAAAGTGGCAGATATAGTGGAATGTGTGAAACAGTTGAAGTGGCAGTGAGTTGGACAGCGAGAAGAATGGGTGGCTGATGGACGCGAAATACTTGAATGGTATCCGAGAGGATGTGGAAGAAAGTTAGGGAGACCAAGTGGACGATGGGCTGACGAGTTAATAAGAATGGTTGGAGTCAACGGGCAGTTTTAGTATACATACATATACCTATAGAAACATCAACGCCATTTACAAAGTTTCACGTGTAAAAATAAAAGTGAACAAAATTGACAAAAAAGATTTTAAAAATTGCATAACAAAAGAAAATAATTATTTTTTTTTTTGCCCAAAAAAATGCACAGATGTGAAATATTTTCTACTATAAGATTTTGTTTGTCAAATATTTTGAAAAGAAAATCTAAAAAAAAAAAAAAATATTTTGAAAAAAAAAAAAAAGAGATGATGTGAAATAAAACAAGAAAAACCAAACTGACAAATTCAAAATTTCGCGAATTTAAAAAAAAATAAAGATCATTTACTAATTGCAACAACGGGTTTGTTTATTATTTTCTTCTGACTGGGACAAAATTACAAATCTATCACCATTAAACACCTTAATTGAACTCCAAATTTAGTTACTCCCCTATTTATTTAAACATGTATGAGCGGGATAAAATTACAAACTGGTATGGTAAGCCTACTTGCTACTAATAAACGAGTTGTCAAAGTATGTATGTAAGTAAGCGATGAGTAAGTTGCGGAAAAATTGTGCAAACTTTGATTTGGAAACATTGGTTTGCAAGGACGTAACTGTGTACGAAAAATATTAATATTTGAATCACGTATCCAGTAAACGAAATTCTTTTAGTATTATCTTTTTCATCGTCGTGTTTACATCGTGTTATTAAATTGCCAATAAAAAACGAACGTTTGTTATTACATGAAATTTACACCACAAATTAAACGGTTTAATCGACTGTCTTAGAATCGATATACTATTAAGTATTGACATCGCGAGTGAACCCAAATATGTATGTACATACATATGTGTGACTGTGTGTGTATATATTATGAAATCCATACTCTAATACAGCGGCTCCCAAGCTGTGGGTGGTTGCGAGCCGATTTTTGGTGGATAGTAAAAATTGTGATTGTGAATTGTGAAAATAACTATTAAAATTTTTTTGTAGAATGGAGACGAAGAAGATCCACGGTTGCAGTGTGCTATTTTCTGCGATATATTCGCGAACGAGAGCATGCGACCGAACAAATTGGGTCGGCATATTTAGACGAAGCATTCGGATTTGAAATACACCAGTACACCAGCAATATCCACACCTCGTACCTGATCGGTTTGTGAATAGCGCAAGCTGGTAAGCTGCACACAATTGGCAGGTCCTTAGTGCTCCCAGCAATAAAATACACGATTCGAGTTATGTTTGATGATAAGAGCAAGAAAGAAGTTTAGAAGTCGAAACCATTTCGCTTTCAAATAACACGATTGCACGCAGAATCGATTAAATGGGGCCCAGTGGACAGAAGATGAGCTGATCCAACGAGCTGTGAGAGTACATTTTTCTCATTGCAACTGGACGAGTTCACGGATTTAAAAAGTTTATTCCAGCTGCGTGTTTTTATTAATTCATCATCATCATAATTATTTTCAGCCGTTCACCATTCACTGCTGGATGAAGGCCTCTCCAATATTCTTCCATCCATGTTTGTCTTGAGCAATTTGCACCTACATACATGACTCACACACATTCTTCTCAATTCATCAGCCCACCGTCCACTCAATCTACCTTGCTTTCTTTCACATCCTCTCGGATACCATTCCAGTATTTCTCGCGTCCATCTGTCATCCATTCTACTGTCATATGTACATCTCTAAGCATACATATTTCCATGGTTCTCTGTTTGCACTGGATCTTATGCAACTTGAATGCAGCATTCACATTTCACATACAGACGTCATAACTGGCAGTAGGTACGCATTAAATTTAAAAACTATCTCGTTAATTATAAATTATATAAAAATAAATAAATATTTTTAAGCATATGTAAATACCCTCCCCCCCCCCTTCATGTACATACATTGAAGCTAAGTGGGTTGTGATACTAAAAAGTTTGGGAAGCACCGCTCTAATAGATTCGCTACACGCTTACAACCAATCATACGTATGCAATACTTAATTTTCATTTACATAAATTTAAAGTCATAATTACAATATCTGAAAATATGTTTTTGGTAAAATTTCATAATAATTTGGCGTTCGCATCGCGACAATAATACGACGGGGAAATTTTATAAAGGCTCCCGCACACGAGCGCACTCTCGAGCGAACGCGCCCGAATGATTTATTGCAAAGTTTGCCCGCCAAAACGAGGGCGAACGAGACGCAACGCATAATTCCATACATACGTCCCTCTCAAATGGGATAGCTGCCGCTTTTCGCCGCTGGATGTCTCCACAGTTCTGTTCGACGCGATTCGCCACCCTCAACCCCCCTACTCAAACCCAACATAACCCTCAAACCCCGTATCGCACGCGCACGCGCACGCGCACCCTGTTTATGATATTCTCCCGTGTAGGCATTAAACGCTTCGGCTCACGTACAAATGGAACTGTATGTGATTCTATTGTCAAGTGTTCCGAGCGTTCTCTCTCGCTTCTGCGCCGTATCTGCGTCCCACTTTTAAGCGCACTCTCCCCCATTCCTCTCTCGCCCTCCTCTTCCCTCTCATCCAAATCCCATTCCACTCAACCTCACCCAGCAACCCCTATTTCCCCATCCCTCTCCCCCTCTTCTCACTCGACGTTCAATTTACGCGTTATTATTTTTGTAAGCGTATTGTCCCCGATATGATGGCTAATCACCCCTACTGGTGGGCAGATTTGCGCGCGCGGGAAACCCTCACCGTTTGAAAGTTGTAAATAAAACGCCGTTTATTATGGCCTGTATTTATTGTATCAGTAACTTGTCCGATTTTCGGTCAGTTATTTTTACCAAATGGTGAGTAATTTTATCAGTAAGTTTTTTTTTTTTGAGGGTCAATGCTTAACTGATCGGTAAATATATTAAGACCAGTGTAAGCCCGTTTAATATCAACGGAGCGCTCTCATCACCCGTACTGGAAAATAATATTAAATTTAATAGTTTTTATAGTTGTCGCATCTATGCAACAATGCGCCATCTATGGCGCGTTATAATACAACAACGCAACAATTTAGCAAAGTCGCGAACCTATTTATTATATAAATAGTCATGTTGAATCCTACCTATTATCATCTGGTTTGGCTCACCGCGTAAGCCCCCTGCTTCGAATCAGCGATACCGGGTTCAAATCCCACTCGTGCGACGTTCTGTTTTTTTTTAATTATTTACGTCGGCGAGCGTTATCAGCAGACAGACAGACAGACGGACGGATTTCGGCTATTATAAATATAATTATGGTTAGTTATTAATACTAAACGGTAATTAGATTTATATGTATAAACGGTTGGTATTCATTGTATTTACCGACCGTTTGTGTAAAAGTTACTTAACAATAATATATTTTTTACTGACCGTTTTCGAAATATAATATTGACCATTTTCACGAAAAGTAACTGTTCGATTATTGATTCAAATACTGACCGATTAATTATTTAGTTGCCGTTTATTATTTTTGCGTATTTTAAAAAATAAACGACGCTGGCGTTTAAATTTATTCTCAAAATGTGCATCAAATAAATGCTAGTACAAAGTGCGTCACTTTTTATTTAAACTTTATCCGAATAGACCGATAGGGCCCCAACTACCACTCGTGCGCGATGGTTCTTACAATACAATTTTTGTATAAAACAGTATTAATTTTGTACTGCAAAATAAATGTTTATTTCGATATTAATTTTCATTTTCATAATAATTCATAATATTCATATTCACAAGTTACCCGCCCGAGCAATTCGGCTAGTATATTATACAGACAGAATATATGTATGAACGCTTAAAACTGTTAAATCAAAATAATTATAAAATTTTTGCCAAATTCAAACACTTCTATATTGTTTTCATTATGAATTTGTATTAAACAATAAAGTGAGGGTGAGAAATAACGGTGATTAAAGACGTCTGAAAATATTCTCCATCGTCTATTCAGATTGTGTAGTCGGGACGCTGAATCGGGGTTGCGGGGGCAAGTCGAGGGGAGAAGGGGGAGGCTCATCCCCCTCTCAGTTATTCCACCTTGAATTTTAATAGCTTTAATCGAGAAAGTTCTGATGAAATATACAAATAAAAAAAACCCGGGGCAAAAAGTGAACATATTAATTTCAATTGTTAATTTTTTTGTAAGACCGATAAATAAATAATCTCGCAAATATTCGCAGATGAACATATGACGAGTTTAGGCCGGAAAGCTGTGTGACGCGCAAAAGCTCCGCCAGGTGTGCGCGCAGCTTGCGTGGAGCACGTGGCGCGTGCGCAGCTTGCTCTGAGCACGTGTCTTGCACGCGTGTCATAAAACATATGTAAGCACTCATAATAGTCATAATTGTCATATTAAAACCAAGTGCCATCGCTTCTTCGCAGATTTAGACATGTTGAAAATTGTCAATAAAAAAAAGTCAGCAATTAATAAAATTGTTATCCATAACGACACCAAAACAATGGGAATACAAATAAACTGAAATTCCGTTCCATTCCGTTTAATAATATCTTTCTTGAAATTTATTATATTTTTGATATAATAGAATCTTGAAATAATTTGCCAAACAAAACAAAGTGTATATTAATAGAAATGTTTCCGTACGTGGGTATGTTTACGTTGAAAAGGTGTAAGATATCGAGGCCAAGGTCTCGAGTAGACAGCTGCTAACAACCGGGGTGGTATGCATATTAATTTTTAAAATGTAGATATCTATCGTCAATACAGCGAAGGGGTTAAATGAATATGTATTATTTCTCAGAATACTATTTCATTAATAAAGTCGTTAAGTTAAGAAGTCCTGTACAATTCGCCAGATGCTTGGCATAACAAGAAGATATCGTAAGAGGAATACACGGGTAAGAAGTATGACCAAAGTGGCAGATACATATAGCGGAACGTGTGAAAAAGTTGAAGTGAGAGACATAACGAGAATAATTAATGGCAGATGGATGCGAGAAATACTGGAATGGTATCCGAGAGGATGTGAAAAAAAGCAAGGTAGACCGAATGGACGATGGACTGATGAATTGAGAATGTGTGGAGTCATGTGGATGCAGATTACTCATGACAGACATTAATGGAATATGATTGGAGAGGCCTTCATCCATCAGTGGATGGTGAACGGCTGAAAATGTTGTCGTTGATGATGATGATACAATTCACCGTTTATCGTAAATGTACCTGCTTCGTACTTATACCTCGGAATATCGGATTCTTGAACCTTTTACCGCAGGTATATTTGCCGTTGCCCGCCTCAATTTTCGTTCGAGATAATGAACATTATTTTTTACTTTATTAAATTTTATATGTATAAAACAAATTATATATTTAGCTTAATGTATGTATAATATAATGTTCAAGGAAAAATCATCATATCTCAGATAGCCAGCATTTCACAGAATTTGTCATATTTCGTATTTGGTAGGAATATTAGAAAAAAAATGCATTAAAAACATTTTCTAGTCAATTGTGGAGACACTAAAAATACCAAAAACCTCATTATTTTTGAGTATGTAAAAAAAAAAAATTTTATATTATAGGTTAAAATATGTTATTATAAATAATTGTTCTGTAAAGGTGGAGAGAATATGTTAATGGTAGAGTACGAACGTGAGTTCGAGTGGGTAACGGAATATCCTAATACCGGCACTTCACATTCAGCGAGCGCTGACGAGCAATCCCGAGCGTCCATGTGACGTTTGCATTCCTGTGATGTTCGTAAACGCAATCGCGTAGCCTATTCTGATGGCGCGCTCACGATCCTTCGGCATCTCGCTCAACGGCATACGGCAGAGTGAGACGAATGCGATGTACCACTGAACCGACGTACGGATTCGCAATATGCCAACGGTTGGCGAACATTCGCGCTAATGTGAAGAGCCGGCATAAGAAGCGTTTAGGGTCCAAAGGTCGCACGTTATCAAAAGCATCCACCTGTCCGCCGTCTATTCATAATGATACTAGATTTCAATCGAAGTTTGCATCGCTAGGTCAATATGAAGGTCGACTGATGATATTGACGAGTGTCCTCCAGGCGTGTGCAATGTTCCTTAACCGCATGCGGTTTCTTAAATTGCACACATTTATT
Organism: Parapsyche elsis; assembly: GCA_022651745.1. Classification (NCBI taxonomy): domain Eukaryota; kingdom Metazoa; phylum Arthropoda; class Insecta; order Trichoptera; family Hydropsychidae; genus Parapsyche; species Parapsyche elsis. The sequence continues at coordinate 2,527,441 of JAGVSN010000006.1, forward strand.
CACATGCATTACGTGCCAAAGATAATGATCGATGCATAGAATAGGCGACAACGTCATTGAATGCACTTGCACACCACATCGCACGCTAGCCGCAATCGTTCTCTCGTCCATTGCGTTGTTGACAATATAAGACAATATTTGAACTTTGTTGTTTTTGGTAAGTTGCGCAATAAAAGGATCGCATCGTTCAGCTTGCGTGGGACAGATGCTCCAATTTTGGACGGGCCAGTTTCAAAATTGGTCGGTTGTTGAGTGGTACGTGCGTAAGCGCGTGCACATGCACCTGTGTGCACCTGTGCGCGCATCTGTTCGCGCGCTACACGCCGGCTGTATAGCACATGCCTCGTTTTTTTCACACACCCTGTACTGTCTCGGTAGTTTGGGTCTTCAATTTTGACCCTGTGACGTGTATAGAAGTACATAGTATTAATTGTAATCGAATTATAATAAATTACTTTGTGTAAAGTTAAAGCTTACAAACATTCGCTTAAGATTGCATTTCTTTTGAAACGTGCTAGATCTGTTTCAGGAATTTGAAAGTCATTCGTGTATAGTACAAGTAAACATACATATGTATGTACATACACGCAAATCGATTTTTTATATATAATATAAAGGTGGGAACAGTTTGGGAATTGTTGGTCGGCGATAGGCATTACATAATTTATGAGAAGGCCGCACCGGTTGTATAACCAACACAATTCTACATGAGAAAAGATTGAAAAAGCATGGATAGCTCTGTGTGAGGAGGTAGGCTGTGGAGGTGGGAGGGTGTTAAGGAAGTGAGAAGGAACGGAAGGTCGCTGAGAGGTCACATCGTCCAGAAGGTAAGAATACAAAGGAAAATCTGAAAAGAGAGGGAGAGGAAGAAAAACACGGACGTACCATCCTGTACACATATAGACAATACGTTATTCGCTTGCCATTATACGATACTAAATTCGGACCGGGTCATTGCAATGATTAACCAAGTTGAACAAACAAATCACACGCGAGACCAACACACGATTCTCTGTAATATAATTTGATCTGTAAACAAAGCACACCATCCCTTTCATTAAAATATTACGCAATACAGACTCGTTAAAAATGTTACAACATTGTCAAACTGGACTCGGTCAACGAATCTACCGTACAATGCGCGACGCTACGTCGTAGAAGCTTTACGCTTTCGGAACGCCTGTTGATTTTACACTTTCGTTTCTATGCTAATTCCTATTGTGCTTTCTAAGTGCTGGGGCAGTTTGTATGTTAACGTTATTGCTTCTGTTTTAAATAACAAATTGACGAGAAAAGCTCGCACATCTGCATGCGTTTACAGTAATTGAAATTCTAATTGAGCGCTTTTTTTTTGTTTGTTGATTTTTTTTGCACAAAATTAAACAGAGTGACTTTAGTCATCCCGAGCCTTTGGATAGTTTTTATTTTTCGCGTGCCCCTTTTAGATGTTGTTGTAGGAAATATGGCCGCGAGCCCCCGTACGTGGTTAACAACCATTATGTCGTAGCGCTAGGTAGCGCAGTGTCTACGCCATCAAGTAAAAGGTAGCAACCAAGTGGAATGGAATAAGGACCAAACACGGAATAATAAGCGAACAAAAAAGCTTGATGGCCAAAAGCGAGATACATGCTCGAACGGAGGGAACGTAAAAGTATAGGCAACTCGCGCTGTATGGGGTCCTTCAACCGAGATTTCCACACCACCCACATTACATTTCTATTAAACAATATATAGGTAGAGGTTGTGATCGAGAAATCTCGTCTCGAGAATTCTCTAGAAATCTTGAATAATTTTGATTCTCGTTTCTCGACAATATATTATTATGAAATTAAGAGATTCTTGTTTCTCGAGAATATTTTAAATTTATCACTACATACATACATTTATATGTACATATGTAAACTGATTGTAAATCATTGTCCGAAATGCTTAGTATGAGTATGTACTACATATGCATGATCTTTTTCAAAAAAAACGAGACGAGGCTCAATTTCTTTAGCACTCGAACTACATAATATATTATATATTATTATAAGAACGTGCCTTTGAAGTCAATGACAAATTTTACAATTTGAACGTTGGAAGCAAAAGTTATAAAGACCAACTTCCACACAAAATGAACGAAATTTTTCGGTATCCGGTAATTTTGTATCGAAAAGAACAACATGCTTATCTGACAAGTCCATAGATTGTCTGTGTTTTTTAAATATTAAAATTAATATTTGAGAATCTAAAAGTTGTAAACCTCCAATATAATATAGTTTTGTGTTCTTTTTTTTTTTATATGTTGTCATCGATTTACTATATTTTAAGTAACTTTTTATACTCGAGAATTCTCAAGAATCTCGAGAAACCAAAAAGAAAATCTCAAATTCTCCAGATTCAAATATTCCGAGAAAATGAGATTCTCGAATCTCGAGAATCAAAAAAAGACGAGGTATATATATGTACATATGTACATATATATAGGTACACATTTATATAGGAAAAATCTCAAAAAAAAAAGTTTATATATGTATGCCACTTATCGTTAGATGTTTTGGAATAAATTTTATATTTTTAATATATGTACATCATCATTTTCAGCCGTTCACCATCCACTGCTGAATGAAGGCTTTTACAATCCTCTTCCATTCCTGTCTGTCTTGAGCAATCTGCATCCACTTGACTCCACATATTTTTCTCAATTCATCAGCCCATCTTCCACTCGGTCTACCTTGCTTTCTTTCACATACTCTCGGTTAACATTCCAGTATTTCTCGCGTCCATCTGACATCCATTCTTCTCGCTGTGTCCAGCCCATTGCCACTTTAACTTTTCTACACATACTGCTTTATATATATGCCACTTTGGTCATACTTCTTACCCATGTATTTCTTTTGCGATCTCTTCTTGTTATACCAAGCATACATCAATGTGCACTGGATCTTTCGTAGCATCCTTGAATTTAGCGTCCAAGTTTCACAACCATACGTCATAACCGGCAGTACGCATTGGTCGTACGTATGTCTTCTTTTTTAAGCAAAGTCGAATGTTGGATTTAAAAACTATTGAAAATCATGCATGTCGAGCGTATGTTTTACATTGTAGCTTTATGCTTTGTGGGTAGCCGTTGAATCTATGTATGTAGTTTTTGGGGCGAGTTGACGACCCCTGGCTCACTACGCGGTGGCAACTGAGACAGAATGCCACAAAGGGCGGGCGGTCGAGACTTGAGCAGAAAAGCGAGAGAAAAAAAAGCCCGCACCACCATATAATGTACGGTTGTTGTGAGGCGAAATAGAAATATGTAAAGAGGCGCCCAGCAAGAGGGGGTGCACTAGGGAATGGAGTGGGTGAAGGGGAGGAAAATCTCTCACCCTTAGAGGAGATCCTCCTCCTCTCCTCTTCCCCTTCACGTAAAATTTACATTTATGGGTGCGCGCCCCTGTTGGCTAGGGCCGCCCCAAGGCGGATCATTCGATTACGATCCGCGCGCAAATAGATTTGAGATGTAAGTGCGAAATTGTTGCTTCTTAACGTGACACAAAAGGGTTAACTATTAACGCATTTTTCAGAACGTAAAATGCATCCATTACAATACGTCAAAATTCAGATCAAAAGTCCTATACGTAAATAAAATCACAGTTTTTTATTTTTATTATTTATATGTTTCAGTTTATTTGTTTAGTGTGAGCGGCGCCCTTGCTACGTACATAAGTACTTTTCATAAAACTTTGTAATATTACTGTATTATTTCCAAAGTGGAACAACGAGTGAGGAAAAATGAAAATGTGATATACTGTTTATAGTTATCGAGTTAATGTATCCAGTTGAAAAGAAAATGTTGTTGTTTTCCGGACGTTTTTCTCATTTTCGAAAAAAAAAAAAAAAAAAAAAGTAAATCGGTATGTATGTGTGCGTGCACGTATAATAAATAGAATGCGAAAGAATGTAAAAAAGTTAGTTAATCCCTTTATCATACAAAGAGGGGAAAAGAGGAGTGGGAAACAATCAAAAGTTTCGCAATGTACCATATTAAAAGTCGCGCTGCGAGAAAGTTAACCATCCAAAACAAAAATCGCCAAACTGGAAAAGATGAAAGAAACACACAAGCAAACCAAAAAAAAAAAAAAATGTACTAAAACGATGTAACCGACGCGCGCCTTTATGGATTTATTACAATACAGATTGTGCGCTTAAAAGTGAATTCTCACTTCTGCGTGTTCAAATATAATAAATATACGTACAAACTTTTCGTTTGTTTACAATCGTTGGTTTTACGTGCAAGAATGTTCAATCAGTTATCGAACATACATATGTATGTATGTATAGTACATCCAGACAGGCGAACTGTACATGCGGAACCATTGTCAAATGCGTTGCCGTGAGAAAAATGCGGAAAATTCCCAAGTAAAATTCTTGCCTCGTGTGAAAAACAGGGATGGATGGGCGGGCGCTGGGGAAAAATACTGAAGTTTCAATTATTAACAAAGACGCAGTTTCTGAATAGCCTAAGAAGGTTTCGGTGGGCGGTGGGAAGGCCGGTCGGACCATTTTGATAGACCTGAAGGGGCCGGAGGGGAGAGGGGGGGGTAGGGAGAGGTCGGAGAAGACGTCGAAACGGCGAGGGGTGGGGGGGGGGGGGGGAAAGGAAAATGTAAGGACGAAAACCTTTTTACTACGGGCCGTTTGAGGGATGGACCAAAAACTGATGACAATCGAATTTGGACGGGTCGAAAGAAAAGGAAGCTTTCACAAATATTGCCTACAATCTGTATCGTGAGATCGATATCAATATGTGTATTGAGATTCTTTATATACATATATACACATGTGTATATACATATGTATATATACATTTTAATCGGAATAAAGGCACCCGCACACCGCTGCGAATTCGTGTAGGAATCCGTGAGTCGATCCGTGTCGATTGTATCGCACACACTGGCCCGATAATAATCCGCACTCTATCGGCCTGCGCAAGCGCCGGTTTCCGTCACTCTGATATAACCTTATCAAACTACCATCTGTCACCTCGCTTTCGGAACGTTTGTATTTCACTCACAATTCTGACGTGGACTCAAATCAGAGTTATTTACAATACAACTTTTCCACAAACGTCATCGAAATCGAGCGAATCGGCGAAAATTCGCGGACGGATTCTACATATACTAGCGTATTTCGCTATTCATACATTAATGCCACACACGCGCATCTCACATTGTTTATTGCAAATTTGTTTTTGCACTACTTTACGTAATATATCTATTATAACAGCTAACAAATACATAGATAAATGACGTATATAATCGCCCCCGCCACCCCCTACGCCCGTTTCAAGGCAAACTAAAGTTCACCACGTGGTTATGCCTGAATATTTAGAGGTTAAAACCAACTTTGCTGTCGTTTGTTGGTGTCAACTTTGACGTTCGCGCTATTGCGCGTTCTGAATACCAACCTTGCGGTTTTCCTACGTGTTTTCAGTAATGCGAATACGAATTCGCAGCGGTGTGCGGGCGCCTTAACGACTATTTCAAGATCATTGTTTATTTTTATTAAAAAAACTATACATATATAGGCATACTTGCGTATGTACATATATGTATATTACAAATTGTATTCGATTATACAGTCTAAAAAACTAATACAAATATATACACACTCGTATACTGTAGTACGGTTGTTAATTTTGGTCACTTTGTATATCGACAGACCACGTTCTGCCAATCTGTCTTTTTTCCTCCGTCGTCCTTTGCCTCTTCTTCTCCACACCCACAACCACCCACCCCCTAACAACTTTTCCCACCCTCTCTCGCTCCAACTTCCCGCACTTTCCCAACCCCCTCACTTCACCCTACGCGCCTCGCCTCGCCATAGTCGGCTTTTTTTTTATTTTACTCTTGTTTTATTATTTCGGTGCTTTGTATGTGTGGATGGATGCCACGAGAAATTTGCTTTTACACGAGCTACGAGCAGGATTTTCTTTATTTCCTCGTCGTAATACAGCACCCGCACACGCACAAACTTATACGCTGCATTACCCATGTACACTATAAATGTACATTTATTTACGATATACGGGCGGTGCGGTTTAATGGTAAGTATCTGCGTCGAATTGCATCCCCGAATGTATCGTCTCAGTTCTTTCGAAGGAAATATTAGCACCTACATATGTACATACGTACTATCTATTGTGTGTTTACTATTTATTAATCGCGTTGTTTATAGTTCGATGTTCGTTTAACGCGATCGGATCACATGGTCGCTCATGCGCGCGCCACCGTTTAAGAAGCAATCTTCAGAAATGCCTCCGTATCCCACTCCAGTACTTACTCGCTCAGAGTTTATGATCGGAAGTGCGTCAACATGGCACCTCACATTTTATTTTAATATTTATTTATATACAAACGTGTGTTGATCAAAGTCACATTGCATCCGTCGCATATCGTCATATTGCATCCGGAATCAGTTGACTGTGAAGAATTTGTCAATATTGTACTGATTACCATGCTAATTATCACTTTTTTTGAATCTGTGAACCTTGTAGTGTTAACTGTTGAGTTTTTTGTAATATATTATATTGTGACTTTGCGCGTCTGCGTAGATTGAACCGGATATTCTTCTCGGTCCTCTCAGATTGAGTGCGGGTGTGCGAGCGTAGCCTGTCTCCATGACTACGGCGTCGTGCTCTACGCCGTAGCCGATACTACGGACACGTATTTACACCGGACAACCGCGAAAAGGCACACCATAATGCCAGCAAAACGAGAGGGCACGAATTACATCATTTCACTTATTCACCACCACACTATTATTTGCTTAAGCATATACATATTGTACGTACACGTGTATGAAAGCACATACACGCGGGCGAAAGTAGGCCGCAACAACGCCCACGCTCAATAATGAATGAAAAATTTCGCGAGGGGATATAAGCGCACACCTCACTCAATAATGTACTGTACAATCACGCAACTCCACAAGTTAATCTGTTATTAACGGTGATCATTGATTATTTTTCCAATCGAATAGAACCTCACATTTAATGTGGTACGATATTGCATAAAGTGTGCCGTCAAAATTTTAATGTAAATTAGTCACGTTAATATAGTAAAATAAATTTTGGTAATCTCCTTTGTTACAATATTAGCCGTTGCATGATTGTAAAACTGAAAGTCGTATTGGTCGATCGATGAACGAGATAGCACTATAACAATACGTTTGTATTAGAGCGAGACAGCCGTGTGAAGAAAGTCACGCACTAAGCGCGAAAATAACTCGTTCAAACTTTGTGGAAAACGCGGAAAACTCTCCACACACATAACCGTACAAAGTACACAAAGTTTATTTTCATATATAGGCATTTTATCGCAACAATTTTCGCGTCGGAAAAGTTATTTTTTTATACGCGTATTAAATTGAATTTGTATATTGAACGGAATCATTTCGTATGTTGAGCTCAGATTTTTATATGTATCATTTTCATTATGAAAATAATTAAAAAAAATGCAAAAAAAGTCTCTTGTAAATTAGAAGTAAAATTTTCACAAAGATTTTTTTAAATAGTTTTTTATTGGTAATTTTAAAAGCGCATAGCGCATCTTTCTTTAGATAACCTCAAATTTTGCACCCCCAAAATTTTAACCTAAATAAAATACATACATAGTTCTACAACAGACTGAAAAATATGATAATAGTAAAAGCCACTTGTTTTGAAAGTGAGATAAGTCCACTTTTTTAAGCTTATTGTTTTAACTTGTTTAACGCTTTTCCATACAACAGCCAAACTTCTCGCTTTTTCTAACTATGTTGGTGAATATGACCGGATGTACACAAAGAAGAAGAAATAAAACGAAGAATGCTTTTGGAAGAATGAACATATGTATGTATATAGTTTTTAAATTCAACATTACGTTATGCTTTAAAAAAAAGGCACACGACCAATGCGTACTTGCCAGTTATGACGTATGGATGTGAAACTTGGATGTTAAATTCAAGAATGCTACGTAAGATCCAGTGCACAGTGCACGGTCTCATGTCTCGCCATAGTGATGGGGCAACCTGTAATGTCACTATGGTATAATTTGTAAAATAAAGGAATACATGGGTAAGAAGTTTGACCAAATGGCAGATATAGCAGAACGTGTGAAAAAAGTGTCAGTGAACTGGATACATAGAAGAATGGATGGCAGATGGACGCGAGAAATACTTGAATGGTATCCGCGAGAGGATGTGAAAGAAAGCAATGTAGAATTGAGAAGAATGTGTGGAGTCAAATGGATGCACGTACATATATTGCTCAGGACAGACAATAATGGATGAGGATTGGAGAGGCCTTCATCCAGCAGTGGACGGTGAACGGCTGAAAATGATGATTTATTTTGAATAATTTTTTTTTATCGGACTTATTCCACTTTCAAAACAAACAACTCGTACAACTCTTACCATATTTTGATTGATTATAATAAATTGTCAATGGAAACGCGTACACATACACACATATATAATATTTAATTGAATTAAGCTCGGGCGGGAGAACAAAGGGCGGTCAACAAATGTTCATTGTCAACCGGCTCTCGGCGGCCGCCGGAGGATATCATAACTGTTTGCGGGACGGGACGGTCGGTGGGAGGGATGTGGGGTTTTTCCCACCCCCCGAATTGAAGGGGAGGGATCAGGGGGGCGCAGCGCCCAGACAGGGACGCATTCGGTCGCCAGACAGGGACGGCCCCATATCAGGCCTGACTTCAACCGAGCGATCAATATCACACGGTGTTGTGGTGCGCGGCCTTATGCAGGAACGTATTCGGCGGGTATTCCGCCCACTTTACCACCCACTCGATCTCCCAACCCCTACCACCACCCGGGAAATTGGGGCGAGTTTTCCGTTTTTCCGGCTTTTGGAGGGCTACCCCCTCCACGCGCGCGCGACTGACGGCGTCGGAGTACTAGTCCTCCCCCTCTACCACGTGGTTACCTCACCTCATACCCCCCCCCTTTCCCTCTGTCATCCCACCCCCCCCACACCCTCCACACCGCACGGTTTATCCGTGAATCGGCGGGGTGGGAAAGTCAAATAACGTTACGAGAGACTCACTTGAATATATATGTCACGTTAAAATTAGATTTCTCAAATCAACATATTTGTGTATTTGTTTGGACGGGGAAACTTTCCGGCGAAAGTTTGCGACGGTTTTTTTTTCGGCTTTGTTGAAATTTCAACGTAAATGTTGTAAAAAAGATTGGAAATTTTTCATTAACAAATTTAAAGTGTTTGTTTACATTTTCCTAAAATTGATCAAATCAAACCCGTACTGAAAAATAATATTAAATTTAATAGTTTTTATAGTTGTTGCGTCCTATGTACATATGCAACAATGCGTTATCTACATATGTATATATATAAAAATCCATGTCTGTATGTTTGTTTGTTTGTCTGTCTGTCTCTTATAGGCTCCTAAACCACTCAAATGATCGCGATGAAACTTTCAGGACATATTGTGATCATGCCGGGGATGGTTCCTGTGAAAAAAAATCGGGATAAAACGGGAACGGGCCTGCTCATGCGTCAGATAACGTACTAGGAACGGGAACGGGATCGGGATCTGGAATCGGAAAAAAAACGGGAACGGGAACAGGAACGGGCCTACTCACGCGTCAGATAACGTACTAGGAACGGGAACGGGATCGGGATCGAGATCTGGAACGGGAACGGGAACGGGATCGGGAACGGACCTGCTCACGCGTCAGAAAACGTACTAGGAACGGGATCGGGCATAGCAACGCATGCCGGGTCAGCTAGTACATATTATATACAACAACGTAACAATTTAACTATTTACCGAGGCGAACGTTGTCAGCAGACAGACACACAGACAGGCGGATTTCGGCTATTATATATACATATATAACTAGTGTAAGCCCGTTGAATATCAACGGAGCGCGTTCTCATCACCCGTACTGAAAAATAATATTAAATTTTATAGTTTAAGTAATTTAAAAACGTAACAATTTAGCAAAGTCGCGAGCCTATTGACCGTTAATATTGTTGCTCGTCATCACCTTCTATGGATGATAGTGTTAGCACGACCTCATTCCGCGCGTGGACGGTTCCTGTCTTTTAATCATTTACCTAGGCGAGCGTTATCAGCAGACAGACGGATTTGGGCTATTGTATGTATGTATTTATATATAATTTGTCAATTTATTGGAGACACAAGATCAATGCAATGTAATTTTTATGATTTTATTCAATTGATGTACTGATGTTATTCAATCGATTTGACTGTGAGTTATTTATATACATATATATATTTACATACCTTCTCTTGTATTATTAAAATTAAATGGCACACGTCGTACCCTTTCATATGAATACAGTAAGTTACTTCTGAAACTTTCTGTGCGATGAACCGTCATTTCAGTTTCAGAACAAACATTATCATTACACGATGATTTATAATAATTCACACATTTTATCTCAAAAACCAATAAAACCCCATACATTTAGCGAGTGTGTCACAAAATTTTGGCGCCAACCGTCAAATTGGCGCGCTAACACGCAAACAAGGGTTGTGTGTGGGCGTTCTGCGGCTCAAGGGACCGAATATTGACTGGTAAGTCGTAAGTGAGCCAATGAAACGGTCTGATTCATTTAAGGCTTCAGATCGAAGGCTTTCACGCTCGACGGCCGCACTGGAAAATGGCATGGGGAAAACCGTGGAGAGCGTAGGGTAGGGGGGGGGGAGAGTGCGTATATATGGGGGCGCACAGTGGGTGGGCGGGTGCTATGTGAAAAGGGGTCATTTCGGTTAATAGTTGTTGTCATCTGTCGTTAGAGGGCTTAAGGGAGGTGCGAGCGACCTAATCCGGCCCATAGTCTCCCGAACAGTCGATCTGCACATGCGTACGTCTCATTGGCCGCATTAATCATGCCATAACTCCATTATTCACGCACATAAACTCAATCTCGTTATGCAATCTGTGTATATATATATATGTATATACACATACATATGTATGTATATCATCAGCATCATCATCATTTTCAGCCGTTCACCATCCACTGCTGGATGAAGGCCTCTCCGATCCTCTTCCATTCCTGTCTGTCTTGAGCAATCTGCATCCACTTGACTCCACACATTCTTCACAATTCATCAGTCCATCTTCCACTCGGTCCACCGTGCTTTCTTTCACATCCTCTCGGGTACCATTCCAGTATTTATCGCGTCCATCTGCCATCCATTCTTCTCGCTACGTGTCCAGCCCATTGCCACTTCAGCTTTTTCACGCGTACTGCTATATCTGCCACTTTGGTCATACTTCTTACCCATGTATTTCTTTTGCGATCTCTTATTGTTATACCGAGCATACATCTTTCCATGCTTCTCTGTGTGCACTGGATCTTTCGTAGCATTCTTGAATTTAGCGTCCAAGTTTCACAACCATACGTCATAACTGGCAGTACGCATTGGTCGTATGCCTTATTTTTTAAGCATAGCGGAATGTTGGATTGAAAAACTATGTTCATTCTTCCAAAAGCACTCCATCCTAGTTTTATTTCTTCTTCTTTACATCCAGTCATATTCACCAACTGCCCTAGGTATAGATAACTAACTATCAACTATCTCTACAATATGATTATCTACTGTGACCACGCTTTGCGTGCAAAATTCATTAAACAACATATACATACATATATATGTATATACATAAGTTTGTTTGAGTAAGTAGATACACAATGTACATACGCTAGCTGTACTTACAATTAGCGCGGTGTATCTACGCCTCGTCTAAGGAACTTCAGAGGTTGTAGGTAAGTTATACACTTGTGAGAGAAAAGCTCATTCGAATATGTCTAAATAGTTTACGTGTTTGCGTTTAGTATTATTATTGTCTGTGTCTCCCTTCCTATTCAGTGTTGCGCGATACTTTCTTCTTCACGCTTCTTTCTTTCGGTATATTATATTAAGCGTCGTTCTAATTTTAATAAATATAAAGGTGCCTTTTTAGATAAGATTTTCAACAACCATCGTCAACCATCCAGCAACATTTTCGGCATCACATGCGCAATATGTGTCGCAGTAATGTGTGGCTCAATGATTGCCGGCAGGTAGTTGCTGTTTTATTATTGCCCAGATTCGCTGAAGGTCAACACCTCAGCGATAGAGACCCGCGTATGTGAGAGAGCAGGAAAGAAACATATATTGCCGCGTATTTTCGTATACCGAACGATATCATCGGCAATATGTCAACAATACTCGCCAACACACTGCAATACCAGCAATAATGGAACAATAGTGTCGGGAAACACGACTATATTTCCGGCCCACATCACCATATTGCAGTAATATTACCGGCAATGCTTGCCGGCAATACATTGCCGTGAATATGTTGATCGTTTATAGGCACCTTAAGAATCACTAGATTTTGAATAATCTGAATTTATAATATCATTCTAAAAATATGAGTGTTTTTAGTTACACAATTATGTTTTTCTTATTAATAATAGAAATTAGAACAATCTTATCAACGTTGATAAATTATTACTATATGTATATGACAATGCTTAAATTAAGGGACTTGTTTTGGTTTACTGAATCATCATTCAGTTCCTATTTACAATTATGTATAAGAAAATATTTTGAATACGATGAAATTCTGTCAAAGTTTTCAGGAACTGAACTAATATTTAGGAAATGATGAAAATAGCCCCCTTCAAAGCTATTTCTTAGTCGCCTCATATGAAGATTCTAAAGCTTTTGAAAGTTTTCGTTTGGAATATCACTTTTGGCAGTAGGTACACATTTTTGACACGTTAAGTTTAAAAAAAATTATTCGAACTTTAATGTGAGTAAATTATTCGCCTTATTATATAGCGCGCGATAAATAAACGGTCAACTTAGTTTTAAGTCTCATTCGAGGTCGGCCAATTATTCACAAGAGTATTTTTAACCTTTGACCTCAAATACGTTTGAACGCTTGATAATAATACTAAGCGAACGCTATACTCTATCAAGGGGAGGAAATAATAATAAATACATTCCTGAGCATTATTATCACGTGATCGCGTCAAACTATTCCGCATTTCATATTTATCGCTACACAAAAATGTAGACGTCCGAAATTCAAACAAAGTTAACCTTACGCTCTTCGTAAGTATGGCGCATTTTCGCCTTCGCTATACTGCTACGTCAAGTTTTGTAATTGAACTCCCCTGCTCCGTAGCGAGGGGGGGGAGGGTATCGGGGGTGTTAGAGGCGTGAGCGGTAGACTATACGGGATTAGATGAACAGTAGTCGAACTCGTAAACCTAGCGCGTACGCGGCCCCGGTCGCTAAGGGTCACACGGCTAACGTAAACGTAGCGAAAATCGACCTAAGCGTAGCGAGTCGCTTGAGACCTTTTCTGTTCGATGCGCTCGAAATGTAGCCACTGCCGCACGTACTAGATCCCAGCGCGCGGGTAATATCGTAAGCGCCATTATACTAGTCCTCGATAACGAGCCTTTCCCGCTCGCATAATACGGTCGATTTTCGCGTAAATTTTCGTCGGCTATTCGAAGCTATTTCCAGTAATATTTCATTACTTTTTTGTGTGTGTGAGTGTGTGTACGAGGTACGTTGTACCCGTTTTACGTCGCAACGAGCGCTAAGGGTCTACGAGTGATTTTCATCATCGGCGAACAACGAAAGCGCTACGCTGCGGTACCACGATTTTCACCCTTAATCTGACGCCGTACAGGGCGCACTTTCGATTAGACGCAATTCGTCTCCATTTCCATATTCTTTCTGCCGCAGCAGACAAAGCGGTTGACAAAGTTGAAACGAAATGTCAATTTTCCCGGTTTTTTTTTTTTTCGTCGTAAGAGCGAGACGACGAGAGGGTGGCTGCGCGTGCGAGGACGAGGGATGGTGAAATGGCGTATGAAAATAATCTGTTTGGATGGGGAGGGAAGATTACGCGAAAAATGCCACCCCTATACCCTTCTCGCCGCCCACTTACTCCTTGAAACCTTTCGTCAATATGGTCCGTCGTGAAAGAATCGTAACGTTCGTTTGTCATACTTACAACACATCGAGCGAATGTATGTATGTATGTGTGAACAATTCACACATATATGGAAACTATTGGGGCTTAGGCACATATGTAAACAGACAGCTTCGCTTTTATGTGACCGAACAATAGTTGGATATTTCCAACTTAATTTATTCAAATCAAAATTTACAACAGTTCCACCCATAATATGCTTCGATTCATACATAGTACTGTATGTTATAATAAATAAAATACAATCTAAGGCATTGACAACCCTAGCTCGAGACACCAGGGGTCGAACTTTTCCCCCAATAGTAGTGATCCCCGTGAAAATTCTCTCATCGCCCACGCCTTAATTCACCCTGACTTACCCTATCCACACAAAAATGGTTAGATTACAAAGACAAAGGGGCGTAGAACCATCGATTCGCGAGTATCATCATGCAAAGTATTCTTTCACAAATACCGTACATGAAAAACAATTCGTTTTATATAAATATGTCGTATCTTAAGGTTTATTTGATGTTTTTAAAAAAAATTTTGTGTTTGGATGGTTGAGCACCCCTGTTCGCCCAGACTGAACAATTTGCAAATGAGGTGAGCCTACATAGCGTCATGAAACTCTATACGCGCAATACTTTGTCGATCTAAACTCCGTGCTGGAAGTTACCAACTTTGTTATATAAATATTGCCGCAGGCACATCCACCACCGAAAGCATCAACTCTGCTTAACTTTATCAAACGATAATGACACTTAGAGCGCGCGCGCATAGAGTCGTATTCGGTTTGAAGAGTTTGCGGAAAATTTCCTCGGCGGATCTTCGCATAATAATCAGAATTGAAGTACTTAAGTAATTTCTTTTTTTTTTTTATATTACGGCGAAATAATGAAAAACTTGGCTTTCGAAATGCGTAAAAATTTTCCAACGACTTTTTTTCTTATATTTCTGACCCGACTTATTAATATTAATTAAAGCTTTTTTTATGTCGTCGAAATCAAAAGGTTTTAAAATCACCCCTACCATCTCTCCGTTCCCTTGCTTCGTCTCACTCCTGTTTGACAAAATAGCTTAGGACGAATCGTCCCGCCTCTGTCAGTGGTCTCAACATCCAACTTTTGGCTACTTGAGCCCAACCCACCGCCTCCCCAACTCCCCCCCACCCCACTTCTCCAGTACTTCGCCCGCAGACGAGCGGTACAAAACTTGGGTCGCTTTGGTTCGGGAATAGCGAAGGCTTTTAGGAGAGAGGGGGAGGTGAAAGCCCACGGGTCATTCGGGGAAAACCAGGAACGTTAAAGTGAAAGGCTGGGGATAAAACGAGAGAGATTGAAACAAAGATACTTAAATCGAATAACTTATATACAAATGTAAAAATATGCATTCCAAAATTGCAAACTATCGACGCATGGATGCGTTATTTGAAAATCAGTAGTAAAAGCAATGGCAAAGGAATCCTGTTTGGATGCGCCAATAGATATAGTGGGGGTTAGATTTGCGGTGCAATTTATAATGCAGGAGAACATGGTTGCGTCGTTGACCGTGCGGTTATAGCTAGACAATTTGCTGAACCGACGTGAATAGAGGAAGTTTACAGGCTAAGGTGTCGGATGTGATTTAATTAAAGTAAGCTGTTTTTAAGGGCCCGTAAATAACGGGCTTATTTTGCCCATTCAATAAAACGTCTTTTTCCCCGCGTTTAACAGAGAGAGAAAGAGCGCGGCTGCCGGCTAGAATTTACACACCGAGAGATTTGCGGCCACCGAGTGGTGTAATTATGCAAAAGTTTCATCGGATGAGAGGAGGTGGAAAGAAGAAAGGTGGTGGTGGGTAACGAATAAGGTAGGGTGTTGAAGGAGAAGGTTCGGTAGGCAGTTTTGTCTTTGGTAGTTGACAAAGCAATCTTCGCCTGAAAAAGACGAACGAGTGGAACAAAAATGGGAAAAGTTCAAACACACACTATGTAGTATGAATATTTTATTATTTTTTATGAGAGCATATCGGCGCACAGGTCCCACAGCGTTACATATGTCCCTAATACACATGCTAGTAGACACAGTGGCGGCGCGTGCAAACACAGGCGAACGCCCCAGGGCGGTGTCTCTGCAATTTCGCCCCTCGGTGACCTGTGCCCACGACAGTAATTGCCTGTTTGCCTACGGTAACGCTTTCCGATTACGTCTTTTTATTTCACTTTTATTTATATACAGTTACACTGGCACATTTATGTCTGTCAGTATTCATGATGCCAATCGCCCGTGTGTATTAACACTATCGATATCTTAAAGTAAGGTGTATGGATTTGTGAATAACAACACTGCCTGTGATTGTTTAATACTGAATAATTATTATGTGCTCAAATAGTACCCATACACTATTTGTGTTTATTTTGTCGAAAAAGTGGCTTGGCGTGCTACAGTCGGATTTCGCTCCCAAACAATATTATATTTAGCAAGATTCTCTCGCACTTTCCTTACCCCCAAGTTTCCGGCAAGGGATGAAACGTTCCCCATCCCTGGTTTCGCCCTTCGCTCCATCATCCCGAGCTCTATCCCAGCCCGTTACGCCACCCGCCCACTCGACCGCCCACCACCCACCTCTCAGCGGCGGGGTGATGATGAAATATGGGACACGTGGTTTGATTCTGAATGACACCGGGCAGCTACTCCACGTCGGTGAATTTGCACCATTACAACGACCGATCATTTTTGCACATTTAAAATGTGCAACGGTCAATCACTCAATACGGACGAGTGATTTTTTTTTTTTTTCACTCTGCCTACGGTAATTACTCCCATTTCCGTCAATCAAACAAGACTCAAGTTTTCATACACAGATACGTAAGTATACATAGACCAGTATAACCTCGAGGAATATTTAGTATCAGTGTATAAATAGACGGAAAAGATTATAGAGATGCAATTATATCAGGTAATCAACAAAACGTTCGTTCAAGATTCATAGTCTCCCGAACGGTCGATCTGCGCATGCGTACGTCTCATTGGCCGCATTAATCATGCCATAACTCTATTATTCACGCACATAAACTCAAATCTCTGTGTATATATATATGTATTATGTATGTATATTTATATGTATAATTTATATGTATATGTATATATTTATATGTATATATGTATCATCATCGTCATAATTTTCAGCCGTTCACCATCCACTGCTGGATGAAGGCCTCTTCAATCCTCTTCCATTCCTGTCGGTCTTGAGCAATCTGCATCCACTTGACTCCACACATTCCTCTCAATTCATCAGTCCATCTTCCACTCAGTTTACCTTGCTTTCTTTCACATCCTCTCGGGTACCATTCCAGTATTTCTCGCGTCCATCTGCCATCCATTCTTCTCGCTATGTGTCCAGCCCATTGCCACTTCAGCTTTTTCACGCGTACTGCTATATCTGCAACTTTGGTCATACTTCTTACCCATGTATTTCTTTTGCGATCTCTTCTTGTTATACCAAGCATACATCTTTCCATGCTTCTCTGTGTGCGCTGAATCTTTCGTAGCATTCTTGAATGTAGCGTCCAAGTTTCACATCAATACTTCATAACTGGCAGTACGCATTGGTATCTTTTTTAAGCATATCTTCTTAAATACTGTAGCGTCACCAGTCTACATACATACATATCTATCTATGTATGTAGCTAATATTTGTGTCAAAATTAATTCAGCCCAATTATCTTTACGATAGCCAGCCAACAAATCGAAATGTGAGTTTTACGATTCAACCACTGCTCTTCGTAGTCACGTGTGTCCGTATATACATACATACATACGTACGTCCATGTCCGTATACGTATATTCGTTATATATCGCGTTACGGCCAAAACCGTTTGCTGTTTTGTCAGTTTTATTTCGTATTTCGTACACGGTCCCGGCCTCCAAAGGAAAATGCATAAATATGTATGAAAACGTATCAGCGAAATGGCTATGTAGTCGAATAGTAAAATCATAGCTTACACCCCCCCCCCCCCCCCCCTTTCTCTCTCTCTTCATCTGCCACCCTCTCTAGAGATATCAGGGTTGAAGTGGAAGATGAGATGAGGGAGAGGAATGTCCCTCGCACAAACCCCACTTTCACCCCCCCCTCTCCCCTCCTCCCTTTCACAGCCTCCGACAATTTACGCTCGCACACCGAAAGGTACGATCGCTAATACCCACACGCAAACAATACGCATACAAGTGTGTGTATACAAATACGATTGGGTTAAGAATGGACGTAACCAGCGTGAGCAACCCTGAAGTTGGGTAACACCCTTAAAACGACCGTTGCGAGTTAAAGCGACCCTAGTGAACGGGGCTCGGGCCCACTTTGCGGCCAACCCTCAACCTGTTACGACCGTAATTTATATTATTTTTTCATCGTTCATCTTGCGTGAAATGTAACGAGATCGCAAATTGCTAATTTTCGACAATTTTTGACCTTCAGTCGAGTGTGTGTCGAATTCAAAATATTGAATTTGGTCACAAAACATATGTACATAAATGCAAGAATTACTGCAACACTGACATAAACTGGAAAATACATATGTATGTACATATATTGCACTCGAATTTTGTAGCATTCGACAATTGAAACCGAGTATTTAACCATCTGAAGAAATAAAACGAAGAATGAAACTAGGGTGGAGTGCTTTTGGAAGAATGAACATAGTTTTTAAATCCAACATTCCGCTATGCTTAAAAAAGAAGGCGTACGACCAATGCGTACTGCCAGTTATGACGTATGGATGTGAAACTTGGACGCTAAATTCAAGAATGCTACGAAAGATCCAGTGCACACAGAGAAGCATGGAAAGATGTATGCTTGGCATAACAAGAAGAGATCGCAAACGAAATACATGGGTAAGAAGTATGACCAAAGTGGCAGATATAGCAGTGCGGGTGAAAAAGTTGAAGTGGCAATGGGCTGGACACGTAGCGAGAAGTACTGGAATGGTATCCGAGAGGATGTGAAAGAAAGCAAGGTAGACCAAGTGGAAGATGGGCTGACGAATTGAGAAGAATGTGTGGAGTCAAGTGGATGCAGATTGCTCAAGACAGACAAGAATGGAAGAGGATTGAAGAGGCCTTCATCCAGCAGTGGATGGTGAACGGCTGAAAATGATGATGATTTAACCATCTACTCTATAAAATTCAATGTTTGTCTGTTTGTTTGTTTGTTTGTTTGTCCGCTATGCAAATCTACAGTTTTCAACTTAGAACCGCCAAACTTGGTATACTATCTCATGATACCCCAAGTCAGACCGTAGGTGGGCTTTGGAAGGGGTCGGAGTCCGCGGTCAAAGGGCCCCCATACAAATTTTTTAATCTGAAAAAAATTTTGTACTGGAAAATAAATGTTTTCATTTGTTTCAATTTTTGTTTGTACTGGAGAATAAATGTCACCCGCACGAGCAACGTCGGGCAATTTAGCTAGTCTACTACGGTAACCGGACAAAACAGAACGCGACAAAAGAGAACAAGACAAAACAGAACGCGACAAAAGAGAACAGGACAAAAGAGAACAGGATAAAACAGAAAAGCGATAAAGAGAACAGTCACAAAACAGAACAGTGGAAAAATAAAAAATTTATTTTTGTCGAATCTATTTATTAATCACATACATATAAAAGAAAATATTATAAATATTATAAAAATATATAAATATACAATGTATAACAAAACGATGACAAAACAAAACAGTGGAAAAATAATTTTTTTTTTGTATGCACATACATATCTCGATCTTGTCGTATCTATTTATTAATTAAATACATATAAAACAAAATATATAAATATATAAAAGCATCCTGTCGAGGGTATCGGACGGTGGTAGATGTGACAAATTTATCAGGGCATTTAAATTAACTGCGATGATTTTTTTATGGCTTGACATTGCATAAGTATTTAATATTTAACATTTATAATATTTATAATATTTTCTTTTATATGTACATATGTGATTAATAAATAGATTCGACAAAAATAAATATTTTATTTTTCCACTGTTCTGTTTTGTCACTGTCCTCTTTATCGCTTTTCTGTTTTGTCCTGTTCTCTTTATCGCTTTTCTGTTTTGTCCTGTTCTCTTTTGTCGCGTTCTGTTTTGTCTTGTTCTCTTTTGTCATGGAACCGTCTACTACATACATATATAAAATTCAATGTTTGTTTGTTTCTTTCTTTCTTTCTGTGTTTGTCGTTCTGCTATGCAAATATACAGTTTTCAACTTAGACCCGCCAAACTTGGTATACTATCTCATGATACCCTAACTCAGACCGTGGGTGGGTTTTGGAAGGGGTCAGATCAGGGGGTCGACGGGCCCCCATATACAAAATTTTTAATCAATTTTTTTTTGAACTGGAGAATAAATGTTTTCATTTGTTTCAATTTTTGTTTGTACTGGAGAATAAATGTTTATTTCGATATTCACCCGCCCGAGCAACGCCGGGCAATTCATACGCAATAAATTTCGATTATGAAATTTTCTCTCATCGTTGCAACAATTTTGTTATTTTTCAGTTCAGGCTTTAGCTTATCTTAGCTTGGCATATCTCGGCTATGGAGACACTTTTATTCATAATAGCGATATTTTTATTCAAATGACCTTGTATGGTGCTATTTCTATTAAAAATTTAATATTAATAATAATAAACAATGTAATACGAATAAGACTTAGCTATTTATAGATTAGAGGTGCCGCCGTAGATCCCATCTATGAGAATTCATTGTTTGATATGAACATACATATAATATGTATGAGGGGTGAAATTGACCTCGTTGCCCCTGAGGGGGTTAAGGGCAGAATATGGCTTCTGTGAAATTTACTGTGGAGCGGAAGTCGTCTATTGTTTTATTAATGCGGGGGCGGAGGCTCTCGCGCCGGGCAGGGGAGGCTTTATGTTGTTATGACGCCGATAGATGGCCCCACGGTAGCCGAATCTATTACAGATTAGTTCTTGGGGCTGTCGAGAGATGGTGGGTATGAGTTGAGGGGGATGCTGAGATACTGGGGTGGATTGGGGTGTTTTCTCAGATACGCCTTGATAAATTGATAGCTCTCACTACGCTCACTTATCCCAATTGCATTATCTACCTAATGATCGGCAATAAATTTCACCTATTATAAATAAAGCAACAACTCAATACGTGGTGCTACACACTTCGAAGATGTGTAACAGATGATGGGCTCTAAGCAGTGAGATCATCGTTAATCAAACGCAGAATTTTCTTCAACACGGTTGATTTCAATTAGTTGTACGTGGGAAACTTGTTCGAAGCTAATTAATTACAAACAGTTGAATCTCACACACAAATCAGACCTTTGCATAAATAAATTAAAACATTTTACTATCAGTGCTCGAATTCAGCGGAAGTGGCAGGGAGCGGGCGTTCCCTTTCGTGAAATTTGAAAACGTAGCGTACCCTTTCGTGAAATCTGTAAATTTAGCGCTCCCTTTCGTAAAAAACCAAAATTTCCGTGCTCTTTCAATAATTATTGCCGAAAAAATGTTAGAAGGTGAATTTTTTTTACATTTATGACTCCTAAATCACAATCTTTGACTGGAATTCCGACAAAGGCATCTGATTATCTGTAGCCAAAAGCCATTTAAAATATTATTATGTTTTGAAAAAGCTGTATGCACGTGTGTTACTTGAAGATAACATTTAGAATTCGAGGGTTTTTAGATTCTATTTATTTTGGTCGGTTATGCGCAAAAAGTTTTATTGCTTTATGGTCGGCACTGTCTGTCACACTATGGTCGAACTGCAACGGGCCTCTCTCGATAATTTACGATATCTTTCTTTGAATTGTCGGCTTTCTTATTTTAACAAAATTTCTAAAGCAGCTGTACCGCTACCATTATACTAAAGGAACCAAAATTTCAAATTAGTTCAGTCTTGCCTGTCCCTCTGATGAGAGAACTTGAATTTAGCGAACGTATTTGCAATTTCAATCTATCATCGGGAATCGCTTGATTATTTTTTTTATTTATATTTTATTACTGCACTTCCATCACTAAAAAACTTAATTTTGTAGATTTACCATCATGCTGGACTCGGACACAATTTGATCATTTAAAAATATTAATGAATGGTTAATTGTAGAAAATAAAGGTTTAGGTTGCTTTTCTTGTAGATCAGTTAAAAATTTAGGAATCGATTCTGATAAAAATTTACGACTGTCAAAATCGTGGCAAAACTGTTCTGTGTTTCCCAGGCAGTACGAAAGAAAATTAATAATCTCGTCTAAGGAAAAAAATACACCTACATAAAATTTCTGACGCCCATATAAAGTCGTGGAATATAATAAAATCGGCCAATAATAATGAAATCGATAAATTTGTACAAAATAGTCAGAATGCTCATATTTTAACGACTGGAAGAGTTTTCAGAACAGTTTATAGAATGAAAAAAATCAGTGACCATTTTCAGATCTACCTGTTGAAGTTGACTTACAGACATTAAACGGTATTAATCTCGGTAAGATTTTGCATTTCGATAAATATATACATATGTATAGGTATCTACATACATAAAAGGTCGTTTGATATTTTTTGAAAATTATCGAGCGCTTCCATTCGTGAAAATTTCCATTTCGAGCACTGTTTACTATAATTTACCTTTGATATAAATTCGACGCACGTCTCATATCAGTTTTTCTGTACATACATATACTAAATATAAAAAAAAACTGTACATATTCTACATACATAGAATGACGGAAATGGGGGGGGGGATAAAAGTTCAAAACAGTTTAACTAACGTGCGCCGTTTGTATAGCGAATATGCTTTGATGCACATATTTTGGTGTTGCTGCGGTGTGGTTATTCATACAAATAAACCATTAGAATTCATCCAGGAATTTTAAATGAAAAGTTCATGTACGAAACTTTAATCTGTACCTGCTCATTCATCAAAGCCAGTGCTTTGCACATTATCCAGTATAGCACAGCGTATAAAATCCGCAGTAGGTACATACATACACATATGTATGATAAAAGTAGGTACTTGTGCACGTATTCGAGGATTGTTACCAAACACCGATCGATGGTTGTGCCACAGCAAGGACTAACAAAGGGACAGTGTATAAGTTGGGGCGGGTGTTGGTTTCGGAACGGATCACAGAGTGAGCGGTGGCTGTGTAGTAGAAGTGGAGGGTCAAAATAACCCCAAAAAGAGACGACCCAAAGCGATTAAAGTAGGTATGCATTATTATTAAACCATCTCCAGTGGGTCCAGATACCCCCACAAAAGGATATATGGCATTTCACATATAACAATTAGATTCAAAACACACGTGTTTCCAATACCCTACCTTTCTTTTCGGTGCCTTCCTCAGAAAAGGATCTTAGTCAGAATTCCGTTCCGCTTTTATTTTTATTCATTTTTTTGTGATGTCCTTTTTTTGGTTATATTATATATGGTTTTTTGTATGGTATACGCCAATAACTATACTGTGGACAAAAAAAAAACACTTCGTTGTAGATATTTCGTCGAATGGGTCACACACAATACCTTTTGGCCTCACGTATAGATAGATAGATACATAAATAATAATTGTGTTAAATTAATTTTTGATTAGTATAGGTATAAGATAAGAAGATTTAGATTAACTAGTAGTCCTTCAGACATCCTTGAACGAAAAACGATACAAAATGTTTCAAAAACAATTGAACTTATTTTAATTCTTATGTGTGTTTGTAGATCCAAGTTGCATCTGATCTGATCTGTTCTTAAAACTGAAAACTTTTGCCATGCTCAAAATTCAAAGAAATTAATTAAAAAATTTGAATTCATGCATTTAAGTCCACTACTGTAGAAGTGAAATATTTCCAACCATATTATATTTCGGCAATTTGTTGGATCAAAAAGGTGCGTGACTGATTACACATAAAAAGTGATAATAAACTGGTTCTATTGGCATCCTTTTACGCCGAAAGCGCCGATGGTTTCCAACGTCGAAGGGTTTAGCAAAAAAAGGTCAAAAAATTTTTTTTGGAATCTCAGTAGGCACACATCGAAAGATATCAATCCGACGTGTGTGAAAGGTACGACGGTAGATTATACCTACCAAGGATCTGAAATAAAGACGAATAACTCGTGAGAGAGAAACAGACAGATTCTAGGTAGAAATAACGGTGTGATAAGAGATTTGAATAATTGTAAAAGGTTGTGTTTTGGAATAGGTGAATGCGTGTGGTCTGTTTGAAACACTATGATATACGGAGACCTGTTTTTTAGTACGATACGTCCCAAACCAAAGGAACGCAACACTGCGTGACCTTAAAAAAGGACTATTTGTATATGATTTTGTCATCGGTATAAAAGGCCGATCTGCCCACGTCTGGAAAAACATCGGGTATAAATTTATTGGATCGTAGACAGTCTGCTTAGTACATACTAACATTTTATATTATATTTGTGATACAAAATTTGCAGTAGATTTTTAATGGAAAACAAATGCTACTGTAGCCCATTAGCGATGGTCAAGCTTAAGTATTCGCAAAAACTAGTGTATCAACTTTATTAACTATCTAAAAAGTTTTGCGTATCTCTTTGGGCTGTTGAATCTAATTTGGTAAGAAACTTTTTAGGAACCACTTTTAATTAGAGTTAGTTTATACACCCACAGTTCTCTCACTTTGAACTATTTTAAGGATTTATTTTACCAATTACATCAATTGAATGCCAAATTGATGTTGCACCACGTCATGGTGCAATTTGAACGCCCAGCTAAAGAGCAAAGTTTGTGCAGCCGGAAATTGAATTATGTAGCTTATTATCCGGTCTGCGCGCGCGTGCACTCCAAGTGCATTGTGTACATTACATTATACATACGTACAAATATTAATACAAAGTAAAAAAAAAAAAAGAAAACGGTCTGAATGTCGAAAGGTGTTTCGTTGCATATGCGTTTCGGTTGGTTCCCTTTTGCCTTTGTGTTGTTTGTCGGTGTAGTTTTGTTTCAATCGTTTATTCCGGGGCCCATAGCTTGAGGGCTTCGCTAATTACGAAAGCCGACGAGACAAGTCGAAGTTTGCCGAAGATTCGCGAAGTCAGTCTCAGTATTTTAGTGCTATATGTACCATACACGCGTATATAGGTACTTATGTATATACCCACAAGTTTGGCACAGCGCAGTTGCGTTAATTAAATATAAAAAAGTACATCTGTGCAATTCAATCAAAAATTTGATGTATCGCTCAATTAACTTTCACGGAAAATACTATATTCGTTTAAAAGTAAATTAACAATCTGGTTTTAAATGACCTTTAAATTGCTTGTTACAAATTTTCCGCATAAAAAAATCATTTAAATGTTTTTTATTCTATTTATATCCATCTTAAATATTGGACGCCACTGGAATATTTTGGCATGCGCATTATAGGCGAATGGAGCTTTTTCTCCCGCGCTAACTGTCGACTCACGTACAACTAAATTGTTAAAGTGTTATTTATCCGCATTAGAAGAAGAAATCGCTTCTGAAACTTGCACTGCGAGAGTTGAAAATTCATGAACAATTTTATTTTCGTAGTAAATTTTTTAGACTGTTAAAAGCACCGCAATGTAACTTCAAACGGTGGATGGTTTTTCTGTCGAATTGTTTTACATGTGTCCAGAAGCTGCTATTCATGTTTTTTTTATCTGAAAAAATCATGGGGATTTTATCTGCCTGCGGGTTTGGAGCAATGGCTAAGGATAATTGACTGTAGACATGGTAGCGTGTGAACCATGGTTACAAACTATGTATAAACCAGTGTGCTCCCGGCAAATAAATATACATATTTTATAATGTATAAACGCCAGTGGTTGAATAAAATTACATATAAGAATAATATATGTATGTATGCTATCGTTCCGAGCAACATTGGATGCAATCTATATTAGCTGCTAATCAAAAGGCTTTTTTCTTTTAATTTTTCATACATTTCTGTCTTCATATAATTATTTTAATAATAGTTATGTATAGTTTACATATACATAGTACATTTATCGATACGCTTTTAATAATGATATATATCATTAATGTCTTTTGCGTCACAGTAGTTACCGAATGAAAGACTTCTGGGTCAATTCTTCCTCAAAAACGGCGGCAGGTGTTTATTGCCTGACAGCTGTGTGCTTGTCGAAATATTTTGGTCCATGTGCTTCCTTTTTCACTGTACTCAAACATAAAAAGGAATAAAATGAAAAGAACAATTACACCGTTACGAAAAAAGGTCACCGGTTGCGGTTGTTATGCAAACGTGATTAAACTGACAATTTTGCGTTATTCTAGGATGTACATACGATTGTGTATTCATTGATCATGTTGATTTTGACGGAAATATATGGTTTTTTACATTTTGTTGTTTAAAATTAATATCAAGAGATCGTGGAAAGGACCGACGATTGTCCTGTTTGCGAAACTCATTAATTCCATACGACATAAGAAAACTTTCGTCCGTATTGTGCTCGCAGTGTTCCTATTCGCCGAGGAAAAAAAACGCGTTGCACATTTTTAATTTAGCTGCATCTTCGTTGCAAGTTGCACTAAATATTGCAGTGTCACTTGTCTTTGTTGTGAAGATTACGCAAGAGCTTCCCTCCTGCTTTATACCCTTCTCCCCCCCCCCCCTCTGCTCCTCACCATCCTGTTTTTGTTTTGCCGAATAATAGCACACTATATTATTTTCCCCGAGTGTCTTGTAAATATACGTTTCCTTGTGTACGCTAAAGAACATTAATCGAATACGGAACGGAATTAAAGCGAAACGCAAAGTGCGGGCTTAATCTATTAAAACAACAAGTCGTTATAAATTTCATATTAAAATTTTCCTCACCCATCCCCTTCTGCTTTGCCGCCCTTCGCGTGAAAAATGCCCCTTTTCAATGCAAATTGAATTTCAGCTACCTTTTCTCCGTCCGTAATGGGTATCTATTTTGGCCGAAAACCTAATTAAAAGTGGGATTTTCCTACAATGGAACGCGATTTTAATCCCATAATATGATACGTAGACACAATACACGAGTGGAAATATAAACTACGTGCACTCGTTCCTTTTGACAGGTGTGTGTATGTACATATGTATGCATGTAGCGCACCCAGACAACACTCAAAATTCATTATACATAGCAAAAATCAAACGCAAAGGTCTCAATCCGTCAATATGTGATACGTTTGAAATTGAAGCGTGTCCATTCTTAAAAACCATCTAATTTAATTTAGTGAAATGGTTTTGCATGCGAGCCCCGAACGTGCGCCAACTTTACGACGTTCAAATTGAGGCTGGCAAATTAGGGATCTCAGTTTGGACACGAGGTCCTGTAGGCAGGTGGTTGTCCTCCCTCCTCCCTTTCCACCCTTCCACGTTTGAGTCTTGAATAATTTAGAAAAGGCTACGTGGCGGGTCAGACCCCATGAGATACGAGCTTCAAACCCAAAACTACCCAATGGACGTGAGTAACCGTCGACGAGTGCAACTGACCGCGGGCCGCTCACTTTACACACACTTCTATTCTAGAGATTCTGAATTATGCTTCTGTCATTCGATGCATCTTTCATAAGGTTGACATGTAAAACTTAATTTGATTAGAGGCTCGGCCCTTTTGTTGTATTTCGTTCTTCCAAAGTTTCCGATCTATCCTTTGGTACCTGTGTATTAAGTCTTTCGCTTGGAGTGCTTCAATGGTGGGGGCGAAGGCGTGCCTCAAAGCGGAACCGGCGATAATTAATTAGTCTCCATTGCCATTTGGTATGTAATTATAAGCAACAGTTAGAGCACGGAGGTGCCGTAAAGCAAATAAAGCACAACACTGGAAAAAGCAGACCCTGAGTGAGAAAAAGGCACGCGGGTTATTGCCGAACAATAAATTTTGCGCGGTAGCGTTTCAGCACCCCACGAAAAAAAATTCGGGTGTGACCAACCCATGACTTTATCCATATATTTGAGAAATACAAAGAGTAACAAAATTATTTTTTTAAGTACGCAAGTAAATAAAACGCATGCACACCACCACACCAACCAACATATGTACATAGCATGAAATCACTGTGTTGAGTGCGCGCGCGTATGTAAAATACGATCTTCGGCATATACATATTCAAATAAAGAAAACTACCACTTCAAGGAAGATCAATAATCCAAAAGTTGGTAATTGGACAATGTAATAATATCTTGATTTGAGAAATACATTATGCGTACATAATTTATTACAAACGAAAAAATATTATTATTTGTATTTAAGTTATGATGATCAAAATGTTTGATTTGATTTGGTGAACCAAAGATCAATTACCACTATCCGAAATGTTTTCGTCTCTTCTGGGTGTTTGATGGGTTATTGATCCCACTGTGTCTATTTTTTTAACATCGCACCGCACCGGTTCGAATCACGCGACCCAATCACTTGGATCACATACCATAAATATGTATTCTATTAAAAAAATCCACTGAGAACGATCAAGATTCCGGCACATCGAATGGTGTTTCTTCACGTGTTGATTAATAGGTTGGACATACCCAACAACAGCCACGGACAAACGAAAACACAAATCAAAATTGAAAATAATAAAGTAAAACAATACTTTAACTACACTACGTACATACATATGTATGTACGTGGGTAAATAAAAAAATTCGGGTGTAGCCAACCCATGACTTTATCCATATATTTGAGGAATACAAAGAGTAACGAAATTAATTTTTTAAGTACGTAAGTAAATAAAACGTATACACCACCACCACACCAATCAAAATACATACATACATATCATGAAATTACTGTGTTGAGTGCGCGCGCGTATATAAAATACGATCTTTCGGCATATATTCAAATAAGAAAAACTACCACTACCACTATGAAATGGATTTTCTCACTATTGTCCATCTGCATTTTTAATTTTCCGTTTAAAAAGTGAATTTAGAAGACATCATAAATCTTAAGATAAACTACGATACATTAAATGGAAGTAAAATCAAAATCAGCATCATTAACAAACAGTTTAGTTAACATTAAAACATCATTCGATGAGCATGTTTAACTATTTCAGAATCCCATTCTTATCACGATTAGATCGCTTTGCTTCGGTTTACTCTTGCAAATCTATTGTTTCAAACTGCATCATCAGTGTCACATGAAAATGGATCTTGAAAAATATTTAAATCTTAAATCCTAAAAATCCAAGAAGCCAGAAAATTCATCTAATACACCTCGAATGATCCTACAGCATTTTCCTGTGTTTATAAAGTACGTTGGCGTTAACGCGAATAAGCTCGAATAAACCTTGGCGCTCAGCACCGCTCGTCAGCGCTCGTCCAATATGAAGTGCCGGCATTATGATTATTTGTAATACTTTTTGAAGCATTTAACATATGAACTTCAATATTAGCGCTTCATATTCTATTTCACGAATTCGGCAAAATATTGCTTTTTTCGTGTGAGTTTTTCGAATTGTTGTAACTGGTTACATAACACGCTACGTATGTATGTATATATTCATAAAATCAAAAGGATAAGTATGTATGAGTGATGGACATAAAGGTAAACAATCACTTATTTATAACATACATATGTATGTACATAGGTAAGATGTTTTAATGTTATCCAAAGTTAATACATCTACTTATTGCAAATAAAATAATTAATAAAAATACTTGGTTTTTTCTATTTTATAAAATTAAAATGGGTACTTGACACTTTTATACATACATATGTATGTATAGTAAGTTAATTGGGAATTTTACAGACCTGTATACCTACTCAATTTTTTTTCGGTCGTTTCTTTTTTTTTTTTTCTACTTTTAATTTTAATTACCTACAACATATAAACAAGCATAACAAAACATATCCAATAAAGTTAAAAAATATATCTTTTTGTACAATATTCGTACGATCACAATACTTTATTTATTATACAAATACATATATACCAGATACTACACATAGGAATATGAATGCGAATAGGATCATAATTGTTGTAATCATCCAATTATTCGAGGTATTCTTGTTTTGGGAAACCCATATTGTGAACGTAGATACTCGAGTCCAAACTCCAGATAAGTAAAAAGTACCATCTCAGAGATCACCAAAAGAGTGATGCTAAATAGTGTCCCATCAATTTTTAATAAAATTGTCCTCCAGAGTCACCTCCACAAGCATCAACATTTTTAGTTGATTTCGCACATATCATATTATCAGTGATAATGAACGATTCACTGTTGTTTTCGTTAATACATTTTGGAACATTTTTTAGAATTTGAAATCAAAATTTCATGATTTTTTGATCAAATATAAAATTTCGTACCATTTTTAATTGCCCCCAGCCAGCAATGATACACTCAAGCTCCCTGAATTGGAAGTGATACACTATCTTTTTTCTTGCCATCAAGCACAAGAGGACTGAATAACAGCAGTAAAGCTATATTGTAATTGTAAATATCGATTTTGTCAAGATACTCTTCATGTTTGATCACTTTACATATGTTCCTCTCTTGTCCACAACTTTTGTAGAAGATCCTGCACGTATTTTCATATTTTTAGATCTTTCCTAGTTGTTAACGTATAACTATTAGAATTTTATTAGTTTATCAATTTAAAAAATATATATTTTTTTACATACCTTCTCATAAAACAGTGTGCAGACGTTAAAATAGTATCTTCGTCTATAATAGAACCACCACAAAGAAATGTTAAATTATCGTCACCATCGTCATAGTGGATTGACACCATATAAGAAACATCATTAATTTCAGCTGATTTTCCATTTTGTATTTTTCGAATAGCTATTTTTGAATCAAACGAATGTGTTGAAATAAATATTAACTTGCTGTAGTTTTAAGTATCACCAATGTGTGTGACTCGATGTGGGTGCAAATTATAAATATATTAAAATTATATACATAATATGTAAGTAGATTTTCAACTAATAATAATCTTTCTTTCACCCAATCGCGAATTACGTGGTAACATCGATAACCTAATCTAATTTTATAATTTTGACAAAATGATATTAATGTGCACATTTGGCTTTCTCCTTCTAACGATATTAGGCATCAGTTTTAAGATATCGAAAAAGATCGTCGACTGATTGAAATTACTGATTATGTCCATGTTCAGATTTTTCCACTTTTTTAATTGTCCGTATGCATTTTGAAATTTCCGCTTGGATGATCTTTTAAAGACATCTTAAATATTAAGATAAACTATGATACATGAAATGGACGTAAAATCAAAATCGGCATCACTAACAAACAGTTCAGTTAACATTAACAACTTCAAAGTTTTCCGACTTTCCTCTTCTTGAGCATCCAAGGTTATGTAAAATGGGCAGTTACTATTTTTAATATAAAATAATAATTGAAAAGAAACCAATCATAAGGTGTAGTTCCATGGATTTAGGTGCAATGGGATTCCAAGATTATTACATTGAGCAACAAAAAATAACGTTTTTTTAAAACCCAGAGCGGAGATTGTTAAATCTTTACTAAGTTTGGCCCACTGAATTCAAATCCGATAATGATTTTTGTTGACAAGCTCTCGTTTATGAGATATTCGCGATTAAAAAAATGTAAAAAACATAATTTTTTTTACCTTTTGCGGCCTATAACTCAAAATATAGTATTGCTGTGCTCAAATTGAAATCATAGTCAGATATTTTTCCTATTGATTGTGATTTTTTATTGCTTTGAAATACTTATAATTAATTAGATATCTAGCGAATTTTTAAAGTCATTTTTTTTTTCCTGTGCTTTTGGGCGTTTTCCGATTAGGATAAAGTAAAAAAATTAACATTAACAACTTCAAACATCATTTTTCTATTTCCGACATCTCCGACATCTCTCTGTAGGATTTCGAGAACGAGCATCCAAGGTAATGGGCAGTTAGTATTTTTAATATAAAATAATAATCCAAAAGATTTGTAAAATTTCAATACCATTCATAAGGTGTAGTTCCATGGATTTACATAGGTGCAATGGAATTCCAAGATTATAAATCACGAACAATATAATGATCTAACGACCGATTTTGATATGTCTCTATTTATGTATATTATCAAGACCCATCGTAATCAATGATGTAACGACCAAAACTATCCCTCTTCCAATTCAAGATTCCGCTGTAAGTGACGCGACGCACGGTGCGTTGGCTGTCGTCACTGGATGGGGATTATAAAATAGACGTAGGTATAAATAAATGAAATTAAAACCTACCTACATATACATACATATATGTATGTATTATGAAATTTTGAATGTTACCAGAGAATGGTGGCCCAATGGTGAATCTGGAATATTTGTCATCGTTACCTTTATGTGAATCAGAAGTCATGTGCTGAGCTTACGCAGTTACGCACTTTTCAATACCATCGCATACGGGATGATTTGTGCTGATAATTTATTTAGCGGTGGACAGGACGATTGTCAAAAGATTCCGGTGGTCTTTCAGATGTAGTTGGTGTTTTTGTAGGCGTCATGTCATTTCTTGGGGGTTTGGTTGTGTGTTTCCAGGATATCCAAGTGTTTGAACTAGACTACCACAGTGTATTTCTTCATAGACTCGATCGACCAACAATTATCTAAGAATAAAACAGTTATTAAACTTATTATATTAAATAATAAATAATAAAAAAAAGATTATTGCATTTGATAATGCTTGTTCAAATAATTGATAGTATTAGATAAGCGCTTGTCTCCATTTCAAATAATCTATTTATGAGTGGTGATAAATAAATTTATTTAAAAACATAAGCGTTTTTAAAGTTTTAAGTTAAATTCATATATGAAAATTAAATTCTAAAACATATAAATTCTATGTACTTATATACATATGTACCTATGTATGTACATATGTATATATTCATTATTTGTACAAAATGTAAGACTTTAAATATTCAATAATTACACCCGTATTGTTGTTTTGTTCTCACCGATTGTTTATTTGTCTTCTTTGGACTGATGGGTGTGCATCCGTGGGAATTACCAGGAGTGTGTGACCCACACTAGAACAAAGAAACACACGATCCTCCCGAAAGACTCCAGAAAACCGAAATTGGTAAAAACGCGATGCTTCATGCTTACATTCTAAAATTTGCGATTGAAAACAGTAGTTAAATCAAACTACATATGTACATTTGATCAGCATTGTTCAAATTTCTTTCAAAACGAATTGACCGAGGTTGTCCTCAGTCCACTTCTACGAATCTCCTTATAAATAAACCAGATGGTTTTCCCGTCAAATTATGGTAGACTCTCATCCCATCCCCTCGCCATCCCCAACCCCCACACGTGCTTTTTATTGATGTAAATATTTTAGAAGAGTTCAACACCACTAATTTGAATTGTATGGAACCGTTATACATACATACATACATACATATGTATGTACAATGTAAAGGTGTCTCAGCATTAACGCAAGAAGTACTTTTGATAGAAAACACAGGTTTTTAATTAAAAATTGTAATTTTTTTATTGATTCATAAAGTATACACTGTATACTTTATGAATCAATCATACATAACCCTATACTGTATACTATACAGTATAGGGTTATGTATGGAGCATATTGGGGTTCACTCCCAACAAGAAGCGTCGTACAGTGGAACGTAAGCTACTGTCCTGAACCGTTGCCGTATGAAGTTCCAGTGATTTGATTCATTCAAAAATACTCACTAGTGCACATTGTCACGACAAAGCATAAAATGTGAATAAAAATGAAAGACCTTCGACTATTCAGAGCAACAATTTTATTTTGTTCAATTCAAGAGTTGTGAAAGGGGGATTAACTTTCGAATACATGTAAACTTTCGCGATGTGTAAATAATTTTTTTTTATTTATGCTACTCCATACATAACCTTATACTGTATACTTTATGAATCAATAAAAAAATTATAATTTTTAAATAAAACACTGTGTTTTCTATCAAAATTACTTCTTGCGTAAATGCTGGGACACTAATTATAATAAGTTGTAATAATAAACCTCAATATATCTACATAGCTTTAAGGGATTTTATCATTTTAAAAACAAACGTATCAAATATGATGTACATACTACGACGACGACGATTTGCCTTCATATAGTGTAAATAATTCTAACACAAATTAAAATGATAATGATTATGAAATTGAGGTTGAGGTTACAGGAAGGGTTTCTGTACTGTGAACTTAAATTATCCATATGTCAATATAAACCAAAGAGTCACATAACAAGGGGAAAGCGTTCTTGTTTTTGTGGCAAGTACTCGCCCGACGATAAAAGAAATCCTTGCACACATGATGAGCCTTCCCCCTCTAAAGGATATTTTCCGGAATGAAAGGCCTTTTTAACGAGGGTCTGGCACAGAGGACGAGTAACGAAAGGGTGAGAATGGGGGGTGGCTTGGGAGGGTCGCGCAAACAATCTTGCATACATTAGCGCCTTCACCTTAACGGGTGGGTCTGGTGGGGTAAAAGGGAGGATGAGTGCGAAAGCGTCCTCTACGGCGTAGCACGTAGTTGTTTGACGAAACGACAAGACTCATCTCCATGCAAATGAAGTCCCCGGGTCCGCCGCGACAAATCTATGGCCGATTCGGGTGGATCGGTGGCGCCATCGTTTCCTCCTTAATTAAAATGCTCACAGCCGCCGGGTGAAATACACCCAGGACAGGGTTGACGGTGCAAACGTGCACGAGGTCCATACGGATGGTTACGGCACAGTGGTTCTGAACCTTGAATTAAAAAATACCTCAAAAAATCGACGCTCAAATCCCGTCGTTGAATAGTACATACATATCCAATACACGAATAGATTGAAAGAAAAAAGGAAAAAAATATACAATGACATGTGTGTATGTACAATGTATGTGTTAAAAAATAGCTTCCGTAAGCGAAGAATATTCGTTAGAAATGAAATAAAATCGTCTTTTTGTGCGCCGGTCAAAGGAAATGGTAAAATTTGACCCATTTCGCTGTCGACCCATCCGAAGTATCCGGAAGCTGTCCTGAAAGCAAAACGCTGTTTATATTTTGTCCCCTATGGTCTCTCGATCGGCAAATTTTCCGGAAAATCCAAAGCTGGAGAAAAGTAAATTATCGAACGTGCATAGTTAGAGATATATATATATATATATATATATATATATATATATATATATATATATATATATATGTACGTTTGAAACTATTATGGCATACACCAGGGGTCGGCAAGAGACGTCCCGCGGGCAAAAAGTGGCCCGCGGCCCGATTTCTCTTTTATGCATATAGTAAAATCTTTGTAAAATTACAATCCAGTTAAATATTTTTTCAAAATGTGCACAAAATGCGAAATCAGTTAATCAGCTCGCACGATTACAAGCGAATAGAAGATGTCGAGGATATGTTGAAAGGTAATGCAATTAATTTTCAGTATTTTTCTATTGCGATGGATGAAAGCTGCGATATTAAAGACACTGCCCAACTGTTGATATTTATTCGTGGTATTGACGAAAAATTCAATATTTTCGAAGAAATGGCTGCTCTTTGTAGTTTAAAAGGAAGAACTACAGGCGAAGATTTATTTATAAGCGTTCATAAAGTAATAAGCTCGTTGGGGTTAAAGTTAGAGAATTTAAAAAGTATTACAACTGATGGTAGATTGAATATGAGTGGTCAAAAATCGGATGTTGAGTTTTTTTCAAGAATTGAGTTTGGTAACTCCAAAGATTTTTCACTGTATTATTCACCAACAAGCTTTGTGTATGAAAATTTTAAAACTGGATCGATTTTTGGTTGTTATTGTACCAATAATAAATTTCATCAAAAGACACGGATTAAACCACCGCCAGTTTCAGGAATTTCTTATCGATATTGAAGCCCAATATGAAGATGTTAGGTGGCTCAGTAAAGGAAATATGATAAAGCGATATTTTTTGTTAAAAGATGATATGTATATACATATATATTTATGATTGAAAAAGGCAAAGAAATACCAAAATTGGTGAATTCGGAATGGCTTATTCAGCTGGCGGTTTTGGTAGACATCACATTTCTAATGAACGATTTGAATTTAAAACTCCAAGGGAAAGGAAAACTAATCCATAAAACGTTTTCAGAAGTGAAAGCATTTGAAATGAAGCTCAAAATATTAAAAACCAACATAATAGAAAAAAAACTTCATAATTTGCCATTTTGCAAGTCATTTTTTGAAAAAGATAAAATCACCTTAGAATTGCTAACAAATTTACAAACTTCCACAAACACTCCAAACAAATTCGATTTTTTCAAAATCCTTTCGCTCCCAATATTGAAGATGTTCCTGATTATTTACAACTGGAAGTAAATGATCTACAAACCAATGACGTATTAAAAGACGCTTTTAAAGTGGTGGAGTTAACAGAGTTCTATACAGGACTTCCAGCTTCCTTATTTCCAGCACTGAAGAAATTTTCAGCTGTCATGATAACTATATTTGCCAGCATATATATTTGTGAACAAACATTTTCACGAATGAATTATATCAAAAATAAACATCGGACTAGAATCACAGATGGACATTTACTTCGAGTTAGCACCACTAGTTTCCATGTTAATTTTACTAAATTAAAAAAAAAATTGCAAAAAACATCAAACCTCTCATTAATTTTTTTGTTTGTTTTTTTTTTCTTCTAATTTTTTTTTTTTTTTTATTGTGTTTAATTTTTTCTTGTTTTTTTTATTATAAAATAAAAAAAAATCTTTTTTTTTATTAACTCATTATATGTATGTAAAATCTAAAGTCACTTTGGTAAAAAAAAAAAAAAATTTATATGTGCCCGCCGACAAATCCCAATATTTCTATATGGCCCGCGTGTAAATTATGTTGCCGACCCCTGGCATACACTTATATACGATAATGTATATGTTTCTATTAAAAGTGTATAATTCAGTTAATGTATGACTAGTATCATATATGTATGTATATATCGATGGGTTAGTGCACAGATATTGTATGTATAGTTTTGTTTTAAAATATTTGGATGAAATGGACATATTATATATTTGAATAAGGCAATATCTTCTCAAATATACTATTTGGACATACAATACGTTTTAAACATGAAGGTTTGATGCAGATGGACGTTTCAATTTTGGTAAAAACTGAACATATAATATGTGTGCACTAACCCATCGATATGTAGTCTGAGTTATTGAATTCATCAAACACTGTTAGATGACGTCTACATTATAATTTAATATTATTTCATACTTAGACAATAAAAATCGCATGCTATTAAATTATTTACGGAAGTGATGCAATGTTTCCAGGGTTTTTTATTCGCATGTACATACATATATGTAGGTCATGTGATGAAAAATTATTCAAATGTAATAAATGAGAGTAGTAGTAGTAGTAGCCTTGTAATATGAATTGTAATCAGAAGTGCGAACACACAAAAAAACATATACCAATAAATAATATTTAGACAAAATTTTTTTTTTTTTATTCAAACAGAACAAGTTAATTTAAATCATCGATGTGTTAAGTGCTCAATCAATGCAACTTTGTCTGTTGGATTTTTTTTTACATTGAATTAAATGTGTTTTGAGAATAGAACAGCAACGAAATAAATCTGTGTGTGTGTGTGTTCAATAATCGCACATTCCGACCCTGTGAGACCGACTCGATTAAATCAATTAACGCATCTCAAAAGCTGTTAACGCTTCGCAAAAACCGTCGCAAAACCGGTTCGCACATCCGACCGGTGGTGTCGGTGCATTCAAACCGATCCGCTTCAGCCTAAGCGGTTTTTTTTTCTCTTCATCATTGTTGTTTGTGTAATCGAATTCATATTATCGCTCGATTTTCGTATAATGTATGTAAATGTATTCGCGGAGCCAAGTGGCCGGTTGCGCATGTGTTAAATGGGAGCTTTGTAGTTATCAATTAAGTCTCTGCGCGGCGCTGTTAACTCAATTAACCGCACAATCTGTCAAAACTTACACGGCTCAATTAAGTTAGCCGTGTTTAAGCTCAAGTTTTCTTTTTTTTTTTTTTACACGTCAAATTATACTACTCTCATTGGCAATGTCGTACAATTTAAGTGACATGTCACTTGAGTGTCCATTTTTTATAACTAGTCTTAGGTAGCTTAAGCGTATTATACATTCCAGTTACAATAATCAAATAATTTCAACACGACAATGTAGCTCTTTGGCATGACATGAAAATAGATCGGTTGGGTTAGGAGGTTAAGATGTGGGGTTAGTTTAATTTAATTTGTCATGGGATTCAACTCTTTTATCGAGCAATTAAATAGCATTTAATATTATTTATTTCGTCTTACTGACAATATCATCCAGTTATAAAACTTTGATTTGTTGTTTCTTAATCATTCTGTCGGGCTGATTGATGTCAGTCAATTAGATCTGTTTATGACGTCATCGCAAATCTTATAACGGCAATGTTTCGAGCTCGCGTGCAGAAATCGACGATATCTGTTGCCTAAATCTAGATATCGACGTTGCGAAATGCGAGATGATCCAATGCGTCCTCGTTATAGTAGTGCGAACCGAGACGAAACCTTTCACAATGCCACCGCGTACAATGTGAGCAAATTTTAACGTTTTTCACATCTTGAAAGTTCACGCTCGATAGATAGGGACCCATTTAATAATAATAATGGGATCGTCAATCGAACGATGATCGATCGCATCCCAATTCTCAGCTAATTTGCGTCGACCTATGCCGGTGTAAATCGAAAGTCGTGAACGAGTCACTTCTGCTTGCTTTACGAGAAGAGAAGAAGCTGCATCTCGTCCCCTGGCAAATGCCAAGCTTAATGACCGTGTCGTAACGAGCTGTGAAACGTTTGCTTTTTGTTTCACAACTCGCGCACAGTGAGTGCATTGAAATCAAAGCGAGGGGGGAAAGCGTTCGGAAAATTGACCGTGAAAATTTACATGGCGCTTGACGCGAGACGATTTAATGACGTCAATTGGTATTATTACGAGATCCTTCAAACCCGCTATGCAAGGATTTAAATGTATACTAGTGTGAATTTGGCAGCATTAATTTGCAGAAAAAAACAGAACGATAGCTACGAATGATATCGAAGTGTACTTTGCCACGTGTGCGTCATCGATTGCGTTGACACGTTGCTCGTTAATGATGCGCGTCCATTGCCCGTCAGCGACCATTTTCTAAATTGTTCAACCGGTGAAACAATCGTGCGTTTTGTCATTCGATTTTAATTATGCTGGAATTCAGAAGGCGTGTTCGTCCGCTGACTTCGACCTCCATCCAAGTCTGCCAAGTTTGTCTTTGCTCGTGTGTGCGAGTATGCGATGAAGCTTTGATGCAAATGCACAATGAAATACTCGAATCAGTCCTCAACGTAAAAATCTAAACAGAAAAAAAATGTTAAAAAAGAGAGGACATGTGGAAAATAAAGACAACGAAAGCGAGAAAAAGAAAAGTAAGAAATAACCAACCATAGAAGAACTAGAAGAAGAGGAGTACAATTAATTGAGACAAAAATCACTAACCCCTATATAGCTAATAAGCCGAATTGCCCGACGTTGCTCGGGCGGGTAAATTATGAATTTTGAAAATAAACTGTTGTTCCGGCCTTGCTGGACAACCATCTGTCCTCAACGAAAAGCTCAGCAGACTATATATTCATTGGGGGGATGGTGGCCTCATGTGAGGGTCTTGAGGAGAAAGGATGTGGAGGTGTTTCTCCTCAAGGCGGCTTATACATATATGAAAACAAATGAATATCGAAATAAACATTTATATTCCAGTGCCAAAAACCTTCTACGTTCTAAGTTAGAGTACCTACCATTAGATAGTATACCAAAGTTGGTGTTTCTAAATAATTGAAAACTGTAGATTTGCAATAGCGGACATACAAACAAACAAACATTCAACTTTACATATATAGTAGATACGTACATAGATAAATACATACGTGATAAGCTTCTATTTCTCTGAAATTTGAAAAAAATCTAATTTATTGTAAGTGTGTCATTTTGTAATTTGTTATAATGATAGCCTTGTTTATGCGTGTGTGCTTATATTAGATGCAAAATGCAATATC
Organism: Parapsyche elsis; assembly: GCA_022651745.1. NCBI lineage: Eukaryota > Metazoa > Arthropoda > Insecta > Trichoptera > Hydropsychidae > Parapsyche > Parapsyche elsis. The sequence goes on from JAGVSN010000006.1 coordinate 2,567,483, forward strand.
GATTGTGTGCGTATTGTAGTTATATGTATGTAAGAGGTTAACGCTCCTCGATTGCACACAGCGATCTCTAAACAGCCGTGGCTTAAAAAAAAACCAGGTGACAAATTGAGAAATGTCGCCGATTTATCAATTCCTCGTTGGAGATTCAACAAAAATTACCCCATAACATCATAATTACGTAGCGAAGAAATTCCACGCACACGCCTAATTATTAATTACGCTTCAGCGATAATTAATTATAGAAGAGCGTTGATTTACAGTCGACGACGCGTGCCAATTAATCAACTACAAATAAGTTTAGTTTTTTTTTTTTTTTTAATGTAGAAAACACACCGAACGAATGCGACACGTGATGATGACCCTACCATGTGTGTGCAAGATTTGCTAGTTTATTTTGAGATGTATCGAAAGGGAAACCGCGAAGGTGTTAAACCGCTCGTTTGTCGCGTGATTCTGGATTGTCGTATCGCGTCGTCATCTTCGTTCTCGTGTCGGATGAACTGGTTCATATTTTCGCGTGCTTTTGAGATGTTTGGAGTCGTGAGGACATATCGGCTTCAATGGCTCCGAATGAAGAACACACCATATGGGACCGTCAGCGTGGCTGGAACAAACCAAACCGGTTCCCAAGGAAGTCAATGTCGCCGCGGTGCACCGGTGCGAGTTGCAACGATTGTCTTATGCTGTGACAGGTGAAACAAACTCGTGTGCATCGAAAGAAATTGAGTCGACAGTTCAAATTTGCACAGCTGTCATAAAATCGCAACATACTTTGATTAACCACGGCAATAACTAAGCGATAAGCTTCCGTATTCTGGATACGCTCGAATATAAAATATCGCTGTTGGTAAGATTTGGTTACAACTCTCAGAATTTATCGGTGACTTATTTAGACAATTCCATATAAAATTGACACAAAATAATATTCATCCAAACAAACAAGTCAGTTTCCCTCCCTTATCTACTTTCATTCTCCTTCAATACGCAACGGGAATCACTGGATAGAATATTAACCAAGACACTATAACAATCGATAAAATATTGTCAAAAAGTGGAGCAATTACGCTTAAAATCAAGTATGAGTATTTTAAATATAAATAGATTAACTTGTATAATTGAATTGGATTAGTGTAAGTGAAACCTTAACAGTGTGTATGTTAGTATATATTTACTTTGTCTATAAGTATTGTGATCGTGCAAAAGTTCGACCTCGAGATTTTGACTGATTTGTATCGGGTATCATCACCTGATCACGTTTTCATGATTTTGTCTGTGTGTTTGACGGACGTGTGACGAATCGCTATAACTCAAAAACCGTTTATACACCGAAACTTCCTATTTACAATAAGTTTTTAAAAATTTAATCATTAATTTAAAAATTTTCATCAACTGTAGGTGGTATTTCCCTTGGAAAGTCACCTAATTTTCTGTTATCTTTGGTAGGTTTATACATACATAGTTAAGAATTTAAAATTAAGTAGATCTAGGAGAAGTATCTTGTACACGGGGTGTTATTGAATACAATGGACTGTCGGAAGGTCTTATAAAATAAACCAAATTGATAGATTCCCGGTAGCCTTAAAACAACACCTACGTACATACAAGTGCAAGTTAATTTTGTAATTTTAGCATTAAGTTACTCTTTTTTTTGCACATTTATATAAACCACGATAAAGTCATTCAGTTAGTTCAGTAAGATCAACTCGTTTCAATCAACTCATACTTATTTTGTCGTAATTTATATATGTATGTATGTATGAATAATCAGCTGCTTTGCCCGCCATATGACGGTGGATTCTAGCCCCACCTGTGCGCGATGGTTTATACAATAACAGTACAGCTCGTAGGCCGCTTGACAGTACGTGAAACAATTGTATAGTGTACCGTTGATTGAATGGGTATGACCATAAAATAACGTTGTTGACTCGAGCCAGCTTTGACAAATGGCGGCTTGTTGCCAACACATGTGTTGAAAAAAAAAGTTGTTTGTTACGTTGGCAACGCTAGCGTGACCGTAACAACCCAGGCAGGCAGGTAGTCGCTAATATATACCGTATGATAAATTTATTGAGAATTCACAAAAGACTTAAATGTTTAATTAGCGGCTTACGAGCCACGATTGGTTTCCCCTGATCGCTCGTAATAAAGCGAGCATCGGGTGCAACAAGCAGGCGATGCACTTTGGTGCGCGTCGGGCAGCGGGTGGGCGGTGGGCGGTGGGCGGTTAAACTCCATGGGAACCTTACCAGACCAAGTGTCCGATGCACACCAACAATCAATGCACTTTTAGACTTTTATAATGCAAACAACAAACTGCACAACGAGGATCAATGGCGGCGCGTCGTACCCACGCGAGTCGTCTTCATACAGACAATGGAGTTAATATTACAATCGGTATTAAATACAAAATGGCGTAAAGTTCGTACGATCGCACCGTGTGTTTTTCACCCTTTCCTTTTCGTTTGTGTGGAATTTCAATTTAAAACTAAGACTTCGCCGTTGGGTAGGTAACTATTGCAGCGTAATCTTATGCTCGTTTACATCTTACGTGTAGCGACGAGACTTAATTGTGAAAAGTCAACTACCTAGGGGACAAAACGTACAGGGAAAAAAAGGTGACGTAAATTTTTCAACGCGCTTCTCTAGCAGTGTAGGGGTTTATATGAAACTGGGCAATCAGCGTCACGAAACTGAAACACTGCCGAAGTTGGTACTCTAACGCCAAATTCATCCTATTGAAATTAATCAAAAAAGAAATAGAACTCCAAATGATAGTAAATCGAAAACTAGTTTTGCGGTTTAATACTATTACAAAAAATGATATCAAATTTCTAGGGATTTTGGATTGGAAATTAGACGGATTTTGAAACAAATGAAATGTATTTGATCTTGTTGCTAAAAAATAAATAAATAACATTTGTATATAATTGTATAATATTATAAATACATATATAAAATTTATATATTATTATAAAATATATAATATTTGTGTTTTATTTTAATTGAAAGAACGATCTTTGATTATATTATGTATGTATTTTTTATGTTTGACAAATTTTAAGATGCATAAAATTACGTTATAATACATATTATATTGTACATATGTACATACATACATATGTACATATGTATGTATAAATATTTATATATGTATTGAATGTCAAGTCGTAAAATTGAAACTGTTAGTCCGCGGAGCCACCGAATAAAACGCGCAAATAAAACTGGCCAGCTTTTCCCATTTTCATTTCGTCCGGCTTGTTTTCCATCCGGTTTTTCATAACGGTCGGCGCTACGGCTTCGGGAAAAACTTCGGAAAAACTGGCCTCGTCTAGACCATAACCAACGAATGATTGACGTGCTCGTAAAAAATAATCATTTGGTGTGTGTGCGTTTGTGTTTTTTTTTCCCAAACACTATCACGTATGTTTCGCTCAGAAAATTTTACATTTAAATTCTTCGGAAAATAACGAATATTTTCCAAACAAAATTTCAACTATATGTATGTGTATAATATAAGTTCTACTACATCATTTAATTACTATATATAATAGCGCAAGAGTTGCCTGGCTGAGTAGCTGCGGCACGCTCGCATACATTCACGGCACGTACACATACTAGCATTTTTCAACCACCTACTACATTTTGAACTACTTAATTCACAATATTTATATACATAAATGATAACCACCCGAAGACACTGTCAACGGGCATACTAGTTGATATTGTTTATTTATATATTTAATTAAAATAGCTAAAGAAGCTAATTACAAATAAAAAGCAAGTTAAAGCTTAAATTACAAAATAAACTTAATTATTTATTAGCACTTATACGGAGTTGCTGCTTTAAGGCTGCCAGGAATCTATCAATTTTGTTAATATTTCTAAGATCTTCTGGCAGTCCATTGTACATATTCAACAACACCCCTGAACAAGATACTTCTCCTAGATCTACTTAATTTTAAATTCCTAACTATTAACTTATTTTTACCCCTAGTATTATAATTGTGTATATTATATCCCCTTATTAAATACTTATTGAAATAACTTGTTAAAAATTCTTATCTAACTTAAAAATATATACTAACATATACACTTTTAAGATTTTCCTTTCAATTTATTCAACATATTTCTTTAACTAGTTAATCTATTTACATTTAAAATACTCCGCACAGTACTATTTTGCAATTTTTGCAACCTATCTTTAATTAACCTATTTACTAAATTTAAAAATACTGATACATAAAACAATCAATTATAACTTCCAACTGAGTTAATAAAATAAATCGGAAAAATATTTGTATTTCTTAATAGATGGCAGCATACACCCGAAATGTAATATTAATAAATTTAAATTAATTATTCCAATCTTATATTACGTGAAACACAATAAAGAATGGATCAAATTCAATTGAGCTGGAGTTTTCACTTGAAGGGAGTCATATTTTATATTTTAATAACTCGGTATTAACATTTTCAAGCAAGACAATTCTCCTTGAAAATCGAACCTAGTATTAAATCAAAACTTTTTGCTCGTCAGGCGGGATATTAATCAAACAATGTTAACAAAAACATGACTTTTCTTAAGTCATACTTTTTTGTCGATGGCCTTTTCACCCCCCCGTAAGTAATTTGGTAAGGCACAGACCATAAATTAGTCTGTCTGCGAGTCTAGACGCATTACCAAACAATATCAATGAGAGACGTCCCCTCCAGCCGAATTACTGGCTAAAACTTTCGCGTTCACCTTTGCATGTATTTTAAAATGTACTCATTTTATGTACATATTTATATGTAACATCTATGCATAACGTCACATTTGACATGATTCCATCTCGGCTATCTCTGTCGAGTTTAGGTCAAGCGGTTTAATTCAATTACACATATACTGGTGTTCTTGTGACTCGGTGCCATTGTACAGCAATACCCGGACGTAAACAGGGGCTCTCAAGCTGATGCGCATAATTGCACTAATTTATTCACACGCATCCATCCAATGATCATTTCTGAATATATGCACATAATAATATGCTGACCATTCAAATTGATTACTCGCGAATCACAAGTTCATTGTTAACACTAATGGAATTATGAATGTATTGGTATTGAGCATCTTAGTGCATTAGTTTTATCAAATTAATTAAGCAGCTTTATATGTTAAGCAGTTAAGCGTTATAATCAACACCGCCATATCTCACGAATCCAACCGTTAAGTTAAACAATGGAGGCAGTAAAACGATCAAATTGAGTACACGACGACCGATTACTATACCTGTTGTTAGTTAGTTAGCGACACGGCGATTAAGCGCCGTTTAATCGTTTAACCGCCCGAAAAAGGTGGGTCGCGGCACGCCTCTGTGTTCCACGGGCGGCTCGCGATTAAATTCACACTTATTTCAATTTTATTGCACTTTGAACAATTTACAACTGCCGATAGTGGCAATTAAATGCAAAAATCGGACACGCGCTAACGATCGAACGCCGATATCGATCGACGGGTATCTTACTTACACGTTCTAATCTACGAGTACGCAGCCGTGGGATAACCGGTGTGCGATTATTAAAAATATACAGGTCGTATATACTGTGTACGTATTTACCATTAAAAAAAACTAAGCTTATAGTGTAATTACTCGGCCAACGCGAATTTTCGGTTGTTACAATCTAATTACGAGGCGCATGCTACGTACAAAAGATCGCGCGGTGCCTTTTGCCGCTACAAATTCGATTATGTCGTTGTTGTTTTATTATTTTATTGTCGGATAGCGCGTGGGCTATGGTAATCGTTGATTGGTTTTTATTTTCATTTTTTTTGCGTTGCGTTGCTCGTTCGTTAAAAGAATGGAGAGAAGTTGTAAAACAAACGTTGGCCAGTAGCGTGGGCAAGGCTTTACAAAGAGCACACGCCTCTTTAGAAAATGATCTCACTAACCGTTTCGAATTAATTACAACTCAAATTGGCCGTACTGAAATAAATTTTCCATTATTATATATATTTGTATCCAAAAATCATTTGAATCATAGCAAACTTGATTTATAAGCTTAAAGTCAATTTTGATTTATTGAACTACGTACATACGTCTTTCAATCGACTGTTTATATCGTCTGTTCTACGATAGTTATAGACTTGATACAATTATATACATTTCCCCAACCTTTGCTAAATAAATTCGCACACAAAAAAAATTGGATTAAAAAAGCTTTTTATAGATTTTCCGAGGAATACATTGATATGAAGTATGACCAGAGTGGCAGATATAGCAGAACGAGTGAAAAAGTTGAAGAGACAATGGGCTGGACACATGGGCTGGAAACGCTCCATCCTAGTTTCATTATTCGTTTTATTTCTTTAAGTTTTTCACACGTTGCGCTATATATGCCACTTTGTTCATGCTTCTTACCCATGTATTCCTCTTACGATATCTTCTTGTCATACCAAGCGTACACCTTTCCATGCATCTCTGTGTGCAGTGGATTTTGCGTAGCATATTTGAACTTAACATCCATACGTCATGACTCGCAGTACACATTGGTCGTATGCCTTAAAACTACATATGTTCATTCTTCCAAAAGATTTCCATCCTAGTTTCATTTTTCGTTTTATTTCTTTAAGTTTTTCACACGTTGCGTTATATCTGCCACTTTGTTCATGCTTCTTACCCATGTATTCCTCGTACGATCTCTTCTTGTTATACCAAGCGTACACCTTTCCATGCATCTCTGTATGCAGTGGATCTTGCGTATGAACATACATACATATGTACGTACATTTAAGGCGTGCGACGTACGCCTTAAAAATACATATGTATGTATGTTCATTCTTCCAAAAGCGCTTCATCCTAGTTTTATTTCTTCTTCCTTATATCCTATGTATAAATAACAATCAGCTATGTCTACAATATGATTATCTACTGTGACTACATTTTTCGTGCAACATTCATTAAACATTCATACTTTCGATGCTCAATTTATTGTATTAATCTATTTTGTAAACGAAAGTATCATTACAGTATCGTAAATATCTATTAGACAAAGATTTCTTTTACTCTTTAAATTTAAACAAAAAGGAACGAGGATATGATGAAAATTTCAAGAGCCTTAGATTTTCTTTCGTATAAAGTTTAATTGCCTCCGTAATTATGAATCTGGGGGGTTGCATGTTAAGTGGATCGCCTCACCGTCCAGTCGTGTTTCGGTACCGTGACCCACATTTCAAACGCGTTGTAGCCTGGATTGTTGTTTTTAAACGAGCGTTCATTTCCTGTGAGATGTTAGCTCGAGCACGCGCACACCGATCAGCCTCCGGACGCGTTTCCGCCGCGGTTCAACCGATCGGTCGGTCGGTTGGTAGTTACTAGTTACTATGTACATACATAGTTACGACATAACCGGAGCGGAGCCGTTGCTCTCCGATCGCTTTTCCGGAGACGATCCGGTTGGAATGCGAGACGGGAGGCACCTGCGGCTAGAAACACGTGGACACACACACGTGTGTGGGTGTTGGCTCGTTTTTGAAGTTTCGTGTCCGTCTGTCTGTCCCTCGGTACACGCATGTACATATGTACATATGTATGTATGTAATATGTGTGCCCACGCCCCCGCCTGTCGAGGAATTCGTGGCTTACGGTTCTCGGTTCATTCATGGCACTCATAGAGCTCATAGATCGCCTTCTGGCCGTAGACTGAAATCGTAGACCACCTCCTCAGATTCACGTAGATATGCGTAGGCGCCGATTGTGACACTGGCTCGTGTATGTCGGACACTTTTTAAATGATTGAAAAGATGCGCTCGATTAGGTCGTTCGATTAGTTACAAGTAGGCTCGTGTACGATCGAATGCCCACATGCTAAGCATAAGTTTCTTCGATGGATTGTTTTATTGATTAGACCTGCGACATTGTTAGAATTTACTTTAGAATTGAATTATATTTAATCACTGGTAAGATTAAATGATGATTTTCAAGTCATTTGTGCGAGAGAAAGGTTCATATGCCTAATGTTCGTCATCGTGTTAGGGCCACGGCACACTGGGCGGATCGTCCGCCACGGATCTTCCGTCGCGTACGCCAGTACATTGGTTTTCATACAAATGAGTGATAGTCGCCACACCGATTAGTGTAGAGCCCTTACATGCTCTAGTTACACGGTTGGAAAGTCGGATTTTCTAGTTACAAGTCGGAGACGAGGAAGATCAACGGTCGCTGTGTGTTATTTGCATGATGTTGACATTTTTAATATTAGCCCTCAACATCTTACCACATTCCTTCAGCTTTATTTTTGATTTTTGTTTTTATTTTTTTTTTTCTTATTTTTATTTCCTTCTAAATTTTTTTTATTATGTACATATGTTCGTATATGTTATTTTTTTTATTGTTGTTATTTTTCCTTTTTTTTTTTTTTTTTTTACTGTAAAGATATGCATCTGCTTTTTCGTCTATTTTCTTTACATGTAACTGCCGCTGTGGCGATTTGGGGAAACCTGTAATGCCACAGCGGTACATATTTTTTATAAATAAATAAATTTGCTGCGATGTACTCGCGGACGAGAGCATGCGACCGAACAAATTGCGTCGGCATATTTACATAGACGAAGCATCCGGATTTGAAAAACACGCCAATAGAAGTTTTTAAAAGACAACTTGAACAGATCTTGTCGTCGAAAACGAAGCTTTCGCACTACCCCAGCATTATTGAAAAATCTCTCCACACCTCGTACCTGATTAGTTTGCGAATCGCGCAAGCTGGTAAGTTGCACACAATTGGCAAGTCTTTAATTGCTCCCAAAAATAAAATACACGATTGAAGTTACATATGTTTGATGATAAGAGCAAGAAAGTCGAAACGACTTCGCTTTCAAATAACACGATTGCTCGCGGAATCATTGAAATGACCCAGTGGACAGAAGATGAGCTGAGCATACATTTTTCTCATTGCAACTGGACAACGTCCACGAATTTACAAGGTTTATCCCATCTGCATGTTTTCGTTAATTATAAATTATATAAAAATAAATAAAACTTTGGATATTGTTAACTATAACCCCCCCATGTTCATGTCCATTAAAGCTAGGTGGGTCGCGAAATTTTGTCAGTTTTAGTATTTTAGACTAGAGCTTTTATTTATGATCGTATGGAAAATTTTCTCAAATCAGTAACGGTCAATCTCCGAACTTATAGATTTTATTTCTCCGACTTACTTCAACTATCGTTTATATTAAATGAACTTCTACCACTCAAATCAAAATTCACACAATAGCGCTGCCTCGTAGAATAATGAAAATGAAGTTGAATAGATTCAAGATCAATGAAAGGCGTCGAATAGTGATTGGAATAGTAAATATGTAGTGTATCTACTCATCTACTGACAGAAACAATAGTGTTAAAATACACGGTTATCTTCAAAATTGTATATGTATGTATGTAGTACGGTACGAGTCGAATTGAATACATATACGTGTTGTGGATAAATTGTCTGGTTTGTCTTTGAGACATTGAGAGTGTGGGTCCAGTTGGGCTCTGTGGTCCTGAATGAGGTAGGTGACCCGTAAGAATGCGAGGATGAAGCCTGCAGCGGAAAACGCCTCAGGCCACGGTCGATCCCTGTTGCACACGCGTTGCATTAAATGCATCTCAACACTGCGCATGCGCATCGACACACCTAAGCGCTCAATAACCCATGCAATTACCATACATACATCCACAAGGCCAAAGCTTCTCGTATAAAATTGTACCTAATTCGAACTGCTTATAAAACCATCCAAAGCTGATGCTTAGTAATAAATATCGCTTTTTAGCGGAAATTTCAACGTGGAGCAACTTGGGGTCGCATGTCGCTTATCGCTCGAAACGGTTCGCCAATCTTCTCACAGTCATGTCGATGTTGCGTTCCAATGTCGGCAATGTCAAGTTGACGAGTTTCCTTATGTCAGGTCATGGTACATGGTGTACGTATCAACCGGAGATTTTATGACAGCGCGCGCGAGCTTTCGTACGCGCCATCGCATCGCTCACAACTTGTTTTATGCTTAATGCGAATTTTTTTACGATTGTCGTAAATCAAAACTTTCGTGCGCTTAAACTACATTGTATTACGACTTGCGCTTACAACAATAATAATTGTTAGTCAAAGATTGCACCGGAGAACATCAGAAAGCTTTTCACACGCCATTGTCTCAAATCAAACACTGAAGTTATTTACGATCATTGTAAAATGTAAAAAAATCATTTAAAATTGTAAATATAACGACCTTTTTATATAGCGATAAATACGAGCACGAACTAATAGTTTGTTTGATAAATGTCAATTTGTCAGTTTTTCGCTAGTGACTTGTGACATTTCTACTTTTTCAGAGCAACAATAAAATTGTAACATATTTAAGTGGAATAATATGCAAATTTTTTTTTGTGAGGGAATTTCACCTTGTTTGTAATGCGGGTTAATTTGGACCGTTCGACTCCTCTCGGGGGCACCTGTCTGGTTCGCGAGCCGCACTTTGGCAACACCTGCCTCCGGATCAGGTAGCGAACGACCAGATCCACCGGCAGGATAATAATGGTGCTCGCATCCTTGGCCAAGGCACCAAACAAAAATTGTTTACAGCGATCGAGATTAGGCGGCGAATAAAGGCGAGAGTCCCACTCGGAGGGGCGCGGTCACAATTTAACGCTGTTTATTTAGGAGTTTATTATGCGCGAGAGTAATTGATTCCTTATGCGCAAGCGCCGAGATTAACTCGTTAAGGGGCGGACGCTGAACTATAGTTATCGTCAAATTGAACGATGCTTAATAGATTTCACGTGGCGCTTTGTATAGCACTTTCTCCATAGCGAGCTGTCTTATGCAGTCTTTTATTTATAATTTTCAGCCGTTCACCATCCACTGTTGAGATGAAGGCCTCTCCAATGCTCTTCCATTCCTGTCTGGCTTGAGCAATCTGCATCAGCCAATTCATCAGCCCATCTTCCACTCGATCTACCTTGCTTTCTTTCACATCCTCTCGGATACCATTCCAGTATTTCTCGCGTCCATCTGCCATCCATTCTTCTCGCCATGTGTCCAGTCCATTGCCACTTCAACTTTTTCACACGTTCTGCTATATCTGCCACTTTGGTCATACTTCTTACCCATGTATCCTCTTACGATCTCTTCTTGTTATACCAAGCATACATCTTTTCATGCTTCTCTGTGTGCACTGGAACTTACGTAGCATTCTTGAATTCATCATCCAAGTTTCACATCCATACATCATAACTGGCAGTACGCATTGGTCGTATGCCTTCTTTTTTAAGCATAGCGGAATATTGGATTTAAAAACTGTGTTCATTCTTTCAAAAGCACTCCATCCTAGTTTCATTCTTCGTTTTATGTCTTCTTTTTTACATCTGGTCAGTCTTTTATTAACAAAAATCAACATACCTTAAAGAGATATTTTGTTTGGTAGCAAAATCACCACGCTAGCACGCCAGAGTCGTGAGATATACTGCTTTGAAAATTTCCAAAACGTCCAAAATAGCCGTTTAAAGAAACGCCCCCTTCCCCGCGCCTCGCGCACGTGCAGTGCTAAATTAAGGTCGCAAATTTATCGTAGACGTATACCCGAGCGAATAAAACAACATTCATGTCAATCGTGTTATTAGTAACGAAGTTATAGTGTTGGAATGTATGCCCATCCAAACATAACACCGCCGTTTCCGTACTGGTACCCCATACTGGTCCGCGTATAGACGTATTCACGTCAAAAATTTGGATGAATGATTTCAGGTCAGATGTTGACTTTGACTACGTGTGTGGGTTTCGTTAAAAGTTGCGTGTTGGTTGATATGCAGATGGTGAGGATGTTAAATCATCTGGCGTATTGTTGTCGACGCACTGTGCGGCGCGTTTACAGCTGAAAAACCAACAAGTGGTAGGTAGTTAATAAACATTTTTTTATTGAACTATAAAACGGTGGTTGCGTCTTTAGTAGTTGGATTGTTGGAACATGTGTTTTTATTTAGTGACGACAGGGTTGTAAAGCGAGGCACGGCCGCATTTTGGCGCCAATAAAATTTATTGGCCGACCGTTTAATCGGCCTATTATGTTGTTCAGCTCTGACTTCATAATTTACGGTCGCGTTTCACTTTTTCAATAAAACCGGCCGGGGCGGACCGACCGGTCGCGGAAAACCGGAAAAGTCGCGGGCGCGTCAAGGACGCCACTGCAACTATTTTATGTATATTTAAACGTCATTATTAAATTAAATGTATATTATATTTATTCTTTCTGAAGTACTCATGATTACTTTATTTGAATTTGATGTTTATATAAATATTATATGCAGAGAAAATTATGGTTCATTTTCCGACTATACAGCAAGTCCAACTGATAGTTAAATAATTGGCAATCATTGTGTAAAACGTTCGATTTTAGAATTGCATCAAATGTGAAAAGCTTATGAATAATCGATGAACTGATGACATGTTTGAAGTCAAACGTACATACATACGCTGTCAAAACGATAACACGACTAAAGACATAGCAAATTGCTTTGTAATTTGTATGTCACCGACAGCTTCTAAATTACACGTTCAAACAGCTTATGATTAGTTAATCGCCCATCTATTTCTGAATTTTTTTGTTTTGACACCGAAGGGTGATCATTTTTTCAACACTAATCCCACCCACTAAAAACAACTCATAAACCATGCTGAAATATCTGTTGTACACAATTACGTTGCTTTTGTAATTCTAAATGTGTGGTGGTAAGCGCTTAGTCGAAGCTATGATAAATTAATATAATGTAAAGCATCTGAAAATTAAAATTAAACTAAACTTCACCGAGCGTCGAGAAGTGGTTGTAAATTAGCGGCGAAAATCTCGTAAAAGTCAATTCAATAACATATGAAAAGCTGAAAATTTCCTCGCTCTCAGAGTAATGCACGCGTTTTTACGATCTATCTAATTATAATTCGTGTTTTACACGTTTACTTGTATTTCTACTTTTTCACATGTATGTATGTTAATACAAACGCTAGATTATAACTATACATATCAATTAGTAACCATATCAATTATGTAATGGAAAATTCCTTTATAAATATTAACTTTTCCACAATTTTAGCATTTTTGAATACTTTGATCGATATTTTATTTAATGATAAGTACTAAAATGGAGTATGCTAGTGGTTATTGGGTCGTGGCCACCAGCCGAGCAACTTGACATAATTTCTCACGGATTGCTACCTGTAGGGGCAGCCGTGTGAAAGGGCGTATCCTCAACGAAACAATGCCTTGGCCCTTTGTGAATCTGGAATCCCCCGAATTGCACATGACGATCCTACGCTTGAAAAATTCCCGTGTATAACAGCGTACAGCGCCTGCCAATCGCAAGGGCTTAAGCTCGATAATACTGTCCCATATTCTCTTCTTGCACAAAGTTCATCACATACATATGTATGTATGTATGTTACACAGTCACGTTATAATTTCATTTATCAAAACGATATGTTATTAATTTTTTTACTCTCATTAATATCGAATAACTTGTCGAAAGGGGAAACGTTTTGAGCTCCTGCTGGGATTTGAACTATAATAGATGTGCAACGGTACAAGGTTTTTGGTCACGCTACCGTTACTCTAACGAGAACGCATCATCGCATTTTTTAATTAGGCTATATTTTACACGCTCACTCCTACCAACAATATAATACTTTCAATGTAAAAGAAAATCTTTACAAAAATTTGATTAATGACTGCGACAAGTTTCGCGGCGACGTTTTTGTCACCGCGGCTTATTAACAACTTCAGTTACCGTTGAAAAATAAAATGAATAGTTTTTCCAACGCTCCCATTACTCTCGGACAAAGGACGACAGCCAATTTCGTCTCACTCTTAATTCTCGAATACTTGCGTATTTTTATCGAGATGCGATGAGCAATCTCCATATTCGTGATTCGTGGCGGCTTTGTGACGGATGCCACGAATGTTTCAATTACGTATTCAACGGATTGTATTTTGTTTTTCTTTATTTTTTTTTGTTGTGTGTATTTTGTCGTGCATGTGTGTATGTGATTCTTTTTGTCGCATGGCCCAACGCTCTCCCAGATATTGCCCAACACTTATTCAAATAAATAAACGTCTATTCAAATATAATGGACGCCGATTTGAGGAATGCGTCGTGAGAAGACAAGAACAAAAAACGACTACCATCACAACAACCAGTGAACCCAGTGAATGTCGATCCGTTCTTCGTCTGTCGTATAATACGTATTTTATGAGACATACCAATCAATTAATATGCACACTTTAAAATTTTTCACTTAATTAAATTTTATTGATGCGCTTCAACTTCGACGTGTATATGTTACAGCGAAAGCATATTTTAAGTGTAAATGTATTTTCACTGGCGTTTTGATGAAATCATATTCAAGCACATTTTCACTAGTGTATATTTCTATTAGTGAAAATATATTTTAACTGATACTCACTGGTGAAATTATATTCGTTTCCGAACTGTCATTGAAATAAAATTTGACAGTTGTGAAATGACCAATCGAATCATATGTATAATCTGCTGAAATTATCAATCCTAGTTATTTTATTGCTTCTTCTTCTTATCGTGCCGTGCCCGTGTTCAGGCGAGGACTTTTACTGGTTAGTACCAATTATAGTTTACAATGAGTTTTTGTCGATTTTATAACAATAAATTGACTTATAATGATCAGTTAGAATCCTCAGAATCCTCATATATAACAACGCCACCGTTTCGTTCAAAACACACTTGTAGGATGACATATCATCGACTTCTGTACTGTACATATATTCATTGTTTGATACATTTTCACTGCCTGAATTGGTAAAAATATATTTTCATTTGAAATATGCTTTCACTGTAACATATACGTATACTTGTTCATCAGTTTCATAAAATTTTAATCGTCCAGATTTTAGTGTCGGTAAAATTTTGACAGATTCTTCTCTCAGCCAGATTCACCCAATTTTTCCATGACACTATTCTACTTACACTGACCTCAATTTAACTACTATGTATTATATATTATTGGTGTGTCTGAAAAGTTTTCTCAAATGAAAAATAAAGTAATAAAAGTGCGTGGACAGCGAGCGGTCTTTCACCTGTTCGCGAAACGGCCCGAGCCGCAGCTTTGAAAGCTCTCGGCGAACAATAACAACATTCTTGCGTTGTTGCGGTGTGCTTCTCAAAAACTGGTTTTAGTCCATTGAGGGCGCCCGTAATCCCGCCGATAAGACGGATTCATGAATACGGCACGGATCCAGATCGGAGAACCGGTCCGTGCGTTCATCACACAGGAAATCACACGACCAGACTGTATTGATTCGGTAACCATATGAATACGGCCTCCGGAAATCGACCTTAGCACTCACTCATGAAAAGACAGTGATTCCCAAAGTGGGATGCATGCATCGGGACTAATACACGAAACTACCATCACTATAGAATAAAGTTCACGTCAATTTTCATTTTGTTAAAGTTTTAGATTCCGCTTGACAGTACATACATATGTATGTCCATTAGGGTTGAGCGACATTGCAAAAATTAAAAATCGGCATTGTAATACCCACCAAAAGTTTCGTTGTATCATCCGTATTCTCGTAAAAATACTGAAAAAAATCTGTGAATATGTCTTCAGGCCTCTGCATGAAAATTTGCCTATTAATTTCAAAATCTGAACACATAATACAAAATTTTAGATAACATGCTTATAAAATTACCCCCAACTTAATTGAATATTACACCTACTTTTCGTAAAAAATATAATTTATTTACGTATTCCTTGAATTATTCAAATAAGTGTGAATTTGTGAGCGCGGTGGAGGGAGGCATACGAGTAAATATAAGTATATACAAGTAAGTATGTACATATGTATGGTAAAAATAAATACTAATTTTCCAATTAAAAATGCAATTTATAGAGATTGGAAATAATAATTAATTGAAAATTTTCATACAAGTAAAAATATTAAGATAAAAGTGCTGGTAGAGGCCAGAAAAACATTTTTAACTAAGCAGATTTTTTTTGATAGAAGAGGTATGACGTAGAGGCAACTTTTTATAACTATTTTTAAAAACGAATATCCCAAAAAAAGTTTCATAAATCGACGCTCCACCCTAATGTACATACATTGTACATATATTGCTTGTATTGTATGTTCAATTGATATATTGAAAAATTAATGTATTACTTACTGAAACGAGACCAATATCTTATCTAAAAATGTGTACGAATACGTATTGGTATATCATCATTCTGAGAAAATTAAATAATTCGTCTAAAACAGCGATACCTTTACCAGGTACAGGTAGTTCGAACCGTATTTTTTTCGAGTCGAATGTCCTATAAATAGGTCGCTTTCTTTTTATTTAATTTTTTTTTCTCGTCCATCCACTTCTCTCGTTCATACATAATATCGGCTGACAAAAGGCCCGTGTATCTTTTTCTCGTGAGATCTCTCGTGGAGGGATACGTTTTAATAAATATAAAACTGTGTGAACTACACGGCGGCAGGTATAGTGCACCCGACAGACAACAGCAGCCTGTCGAATTTAGACCCAATATCAATGCCCTTTCATCCCGATATTCACTGATTCAACGATAATCACAATAATGCCGATTTTGTACAATGAAAGAATAAGCTTTTCCGTTTACATTTTTTTGTTCGTAAATGGTAGTAGAATGTGGATTACCCACCGTGTGAGACACCGAATGTATGACCTCAAAAAATACCAAGCCTACGCTCAAATCAATTTAAAGAAAATTTTCAACCCACGTAGCTTCGTAGAGTTTATTCATCGCCAATAGCAAGTTAACAATTCCACAATATGTCATATACATTTCTAGAACTTCAAAAGATGATTTGAGATTAATATTTGAAGCGACGACTTTCTAGCATTCGTCTGATTGTCTGATGAATAAATTTGAAACGCGGATTTTAAGATTATGCTACTCACGAACGTGAGGATTTTGACGTGCGATTCGCGTGTCTGTCTCAATTGGACACTTGGTAAATTGATTAGCCAAATCAGTCAGAATTACAGATTGTATTACACAATATCAATGCGTTTTAATACACGCGCGCGCATATTTGTCGAATACGTAATTGGTGTCAAAACAGAAACGGGTCGTCGGAGGGTCGATTTGGGTTTCATAAATTCAGCTCGGGTACTGGTGTGTAGACCTGTAGACACTGTTGGAGAAGAAAACGAGTCCACAAGAACAAGGAGGAGAGATAGAGAGAGCGCGCGAAACGAGCAAGTCGACAACCATAAAAAAAGTATGACGAAGAACAGAAAAAGATATAATGAAATGTAAAAATCCCATCTTCATGTCAAGTCAGCAGGTAATCCTCGCGGGGGCTTCTCACTGCCGCCTTGGGCGTCGATGTCACCTGTCATAAAATTACTTATTGTCGTTTAAGACGTACATACTAACATACTCGTATGCGTTACTCTAAATATGAATCTCAACATTTATGAATATATTAAAAATTCAATATATGTACATATGTATGTATATATGTATTTGGGAAATTCCTCGACATTTTATATTTTTGCATCGATTTCGTTCGTTTGTGATTAAGCAGTATGATTCTATGTCCTAATACTTCAATTAATATTTAGTTATCAAATAAACTATAGAGGATATTGCTAAAAACCATTTAATTAAAAAAAAAAAATAATAATAATAATGACAGGGAATTAATTTTCAGATGAAAGAATATCAGATGCTCCATAAAAAAAGTTAACCAAATCTTACCTTTAACCTTAAAACTGGCTTTACTTAAATTTACCTAGTCTTCCATAACCTTACTTAACATTACCCAAACTTACCTACATATGTAAGGCTGAAAATAGACCGCAACTCCACCGCCACCACATAAACTGTTTTTCTCGAATTCATTGTATTCGAGAAAAGAGCGCGGTCTATATTCAGCCTTACCTTAGCAATTTACTTTTTTATTTATTTTTCGTTGAACAAAAGAATGCCAATTCTAGTTATTATAGTTTACAATCGATTAAAAAAATCACATAACGCGTCCTTAAAATTTCATAACGCGTCCTCAGAGCAAGATTTTGCGAAAACGAGTTATGAATGCAACTTTGTTTTACTTTATCCATCTTATTCTATCGGAGCAGTCAAGTGGCACATCTGTATGACGTCACAATTTTTTTTTGCATCAATAAGTACAAAAGTTCTACTAATATTCTTGGTGCACACAAGTGACAAGTCCGAACTTTTTGCATGCAATTTGAAAAATTTACTTTTGTAAATTCAATGAAATAGCATCTAAAAAATCTAGCGTAGAATATGCATATTTACCATTTTTATATAAAGTCCCCTGATTTATGATTATCATTTCAAACATTAAAACTGCTGCCCAGAACAATTTACTATTTAGAACATGTCACACTTGTACTCGCATTTACAAATTAATACAGCAATCGAAATCGCACAAGTTTGCCATCACGGTTTACAATGAAATATCAAATTGAGTCTCACCACTCACGTTTACTCATCACGTCATCGTTAACTCGAGCTCGATAGACATACAATATAATTATGTACATACATACATACATACATAGGGTATCTGACTATCTGTCGATGCTGAGACCGAATTTCTCAAGTGAGATGTCCCCCCAAAGCTCGGTTCACACACGAATTATTTATTTATATTGGTCGAATACATTCGAAATATTTTTATATACACACACTTAACGCACCGTGTGCGTCTGTATGCGCCACTCACACACCTCCATACATACTCTTCCCCGTATATGTGTACACGAATACACACACATAAGAGCTCTCGGTAACAGGGCTTGACTGATGTGTTTGAGAGCAAACCGCCCGTGTGTTTACATCTGATATTGTGTGGGTGTGATCGTCTGGACTCCTCCGCGTCTAACACAGCGGTCAAAAACCTTCGGCGCGCGAAATTTGTTCAAAAGCTTTCGACATACCAAAAAAAAATAACAGACTATATTGCAACAAAAATCAAGTAAAATTACTCGAAGGGTAGACGTGGGGTGATAGTACGTCACTTCAAAAATCTACATGCATAGGTGTAGCAATCGTTAAACTTCGCGTGAAGTATCCAGCTCTACGGCGTAGAGCCCCGGAGCCCGCTGAGAGTTTTGACTTGTGACTTTACGACATTTCTGCTTCGATCTGGTTGCTCACTTCTGAACGGAGATGACGATATCATCTCGAGGAGGTTGTACGCTAACCTTGCGTTGTTAAATAACTGTTTATTAATTTCGAATCGGTCGCGAGCGGGCCAGGTATATTGCTCGTTTATATGGCCATCGTACTCGCACACTTCTTATTTTCCACCATCTTCGGATACGACACGAAAACTTATTACGTCCCACACCCGTCTCGGTTGAAACGATTTCATTTTTATTGTCTATATCGTACCTTACGGACGTAGTACGTGAGAGCGTAATTTTGGGGGGAAAAAAGTGCGTGGGTTTTCCATTTGATGGTTGCCGAATACGATGTACTTGTGTACAAAAAACCCAATACTAATGTAATCGTTTTAAGATTGAATTGTGATGAAATCAACCGTATATGATATTGGTTATTTGAATCACTACAGTGATCGAACACGCATACCCAATAAGCTTGTCTATTGAATAGCTATTTAACAATTCAGTTATATCCTTCAATGTTTGACATTAGATCAACAGTGATTGACGACAGTTATGGGGCACGAATAGAGGTCGTGCAGTGGTTGCGCTGTCTGATAAATTAAAATGTACACTCGTTGAAGGGCTCTGGAATGGGTCAGAGGGGGTTCGGTTGGTCTAAACGGCGCGAGGGGATGATGGAAAGGTGTATTGATACAAAAGCATTTTAATAGTGAAAATATTGTTAAAGATATTATGTATTTGTGGGTATGTTTTAGCAGGGTTGCACGTCTTGGAGGCGCCCATCCCGCCCAAGTCTGGTCCGCGACCTTCAGCCGCCCTCAGCCACTTACAGTCTCATATCCAATACAGGGGCGGTGCGACCTACATTGCAAAAAACTGAAAATATCAAATAAACTATTTAAAATTTATTCATTATTTTATTATTATTATTATTATACTAATGTAAGCCCGTTGAATATCAACGGATGTGTTTGACGTACATAATTTAGCAAACTCGCGAACCTACTAAGGATTTATTAATCTTTAGTAGGTTTGCGACTTTGCTAAATTACGTCAAACAGGTCCGTTGATATTCAACGGGCTGTGTGTTGCATGTGGCATGTGTAGCTGATAACAAGCGTTGCCTTTTCACTATTTGATAAATATTTGAAAGTCTTCAATAGTAAAGTTACAGGGGAAATATAATCTACTAGTGTAAGCCCGTTGAATATCAACGGAGCGCTTTTTCATCCCCCCGTACCGAAAAATAATATTAAATTTAATAGTTTTTATAGTTGTTGCATAGATGGCGCCTTATAATAACAACGTAACAATTTAGCAAAGTTGCGAGCCTATTTTTTTTATATATAAAAACACACACACACATTATATATAGTGCCATCTATGTATTATTAGCAGAGTCACGATCCCTTGTGTAGGTAATGTTTAAAAAAAAAAAAAAAAAGGACTAAATTGACAACTGGCGACAGCGGATAGCATAAGTGCGAGTCCTCTCGAGCTTGGGGTCCCGGGTTCGATCCCCACTCTTCTGGTTTTTTAAATTATTTTTCCTCAGCGAGCGTTAACAGCAGACAGACAGACAGACGGATTTCGGCTATTATATATATAATAGTGTTTTCCTGTTGCATTCTGGAAGTAAAATAAAGAAAGGGTACCTACAATTAAATACAAGTCCCAATTTTGTATGGAACCATCCTCCTAACAACTTAGTCAGATAAGCTGCAAAGTTCTGTCGGAAGACAAGTTGATGAGCGTTTGAATCGTCTAGTTCCAAAACCCGGTATCTGCATATTTGGTCAAAACTGAGATGAAAATGTATTCCGATTCTAGGAATATTTTCACACAATACGTTATATGTACATACTTGGATTCTTTCTAAAACCAAGTTAAATGACTAAAAAAATTATTGAAAATCTTGTTTTGTTCCAATTACCAACAATCGAGTGATACGCTTTTACCGGGTTTTGGAACTACATAGACGATTCATTTATCAAATCTTCCCAAAGGTGATAGGAATAGTTAAAAACCACCAAGTAAATCTTTCAACCGTATGGAAAATTTGTTCACGAGTCTACCCCTGAGTCTGGTGAATAGTTTTTTTATCACTATTTAAACCATAAAAAAATGCTATGTAAAAATATGTATAAAAAAATGTTATATTCAATGTGAATTTTCTTTATTAATTTTGTACTTCTTGCTTTCTACGTTAGTTAAAATATTATTTATGTCGCGAGACGCCACTGGATTCGGCAGTCTTTCACAGTTTCTCATCCCGTGCTAAAGCCTCCCACTACCCTCTTGCAACTACCCCCAACTACCCTCACCCACTCAAAGACGCTCACTTGGACACCCGACAGATTGCCCCGTGCATTGTAATATTTTAACTCGACTCTTTGTCGAACAGAAAATCCCCGTTATAAGTGGCACATTATAAAGTTTTCCAATACTTCATCGATGCTCTAAAATTCGACTTTTCTCACTGACACCACCAAATTGGTTGAAATTTTCAAAGTCGTATATCAACCCCAGTGAAAATATATCTAACAACTATTAATCATTAGATATCGCTACATAAATGCTGCTTTAAATGAAGACATTCTATTTAATCAAAAGTTACGTCTTTTCAGATGCATGTGTGTTGGTATGTACCTGCTGTCCATCTATTTATATTGTATCTCATTGTTAGTACTGATGACGGCGCTCGTGTGGTCCCCTTTTGTTTGCACCAGTGAAAAAAGTAACAAAAAGCAAAGAGAAACATCCTTAAATGGTCTGAATCTCATCTGGAATGAAACTGTCAAGAGTCTGAACAGAGCTGGCTCGTTAGGAACAAAGGTGATCTTCGGAGTTCGCCGGCGAGATCAGTTATCGCCCACACCGTACAGCGAGACCGGTAAACTCCACACAGCTCTCTTTCAAATGAGCCAAAATTTTCCTCCTTTCAGAATTTTCATTACTTATTATATTTGAAAAATACCCTGCGATCCTACCTAGACGACGTGTTAGATAACATGAAATTTATTTAACCATGAATGCGATGCGCCGATTGAAATCACCTGCACGACAATGCAAAGTACGATATAATATTAATCCTTTGTGAGTCATACCCAGTGTACAGTATAAACTGCAACAAAACGTTGCTCCCGAATGCACATACATACATAGACACACAGAGATAGCATCTGCATTCAGAGAGTCGAGAGAAAATGCACTGTAATAAACGTTAAACGATAAATAACAATAAATATCACATATTTATTTGAAATAAATAATTGTAAAAAAAATATTGTAGACATGTGAATATATCGTGCGGTTGTGTAATGTGTTAAACTTTCTCTGCATTCAGTGAACCATTGTTAAATTAATAGTATACGTAGGTGCAGACGTGACAGGGTTGTGCACGTGCGTATTTACGATTTAAATTTTGTAGAGAAAAGTGAGACAATGAAATTGGACGCTCGAATGCTCTAGAAATGTTCGAATTTAAATTCAATGTGAACAAATTTTTATGGTAGTGTTGTTATGAAATATTCATCGTTGGACTAGTTACAGTAGCCATGTGATATTATCGAGTTAAAATGTTCACAGGAGAGTTTGAATTTCGTATCGATCGATAGTGACGTCCCTGTTTTCAACACTTAAACCGCGATTCAAAGTCAGAGTGGTTGTTGAACAGGGATGCCACACGCGAGCAACGGATCGAAGCTAACCGATGCGATCCACACATACCAAGATGGGATCGTGACTAATGGATATACATAGATCCAATATGCAATATCTGTTAAAGGGGTTGGCTCTAAATGGCTAACGTGTTAATATATGCGGTAGGATCAATCAGGCGGCCGGCCATTTCGCATGTGCTGATTTCCAATGCACAACGTTTTGCATAATTGCATAACGACGAGCGGTGAGTTGCATTCGACCTGGCTAAAATTTACAGTATCCACCTTCAAACTCAGCTAGAATGTGTATTCCAATTACACACATATATTCTCAATATATGTATGTAGTTATTTGAATCGCTCACATGCTTATTTGGCTATATTTATATACATATAAGATATAAATATAAAGCAAAACACAAAAAGCTTTTACAAGTCAGTGTGTATTATTTCATTCAGTTCAATATGACATACCTACATATCCATTATCTATCCTGGACAAGTTTCTTTCTTTTTTTTTGCAATACGAAGAATTCCATCAGGTTTTCTTTTGAGAAAAAAATCCTCTTTGCCTTCCATCTCGCACGTAATGTGCTTTACAGCATTTCCATCAATTTTTTTCATTCATAAATCTTATAATATAAGAATTATGTAGATACTACATACATACATCAAAGAAAAAAATCTCGTTACAACATTATTTATTGGACATTTGAAATGTAATTTCAATTTCTTATTTATAAAATAATATTCAATTGAAAAATATGTAGTTATTGCGACGTTTGATAAAATCTATTTGTGTACAAAAAGTCAAATAAGCGTTATGGCGTTGCTATTGTGCCTAAATACAATTAATGGGAAAAAAAAATGCTATCAAAAATAATAGGTGGGTATTGGGTATTCTATATCAAACAAATATTGTGAACCTTCCATTCCATTCCATTCGTGTACATATGTACATACTATGTACATATATTAGATCAATTTCCATTTTAAAAGTTTTCTTACAATAAGGTGATTCTTTAGACGTTTTTTTATTGATTTGATTCACACCAATCAATATAGCACGTTAATCGATTTATTTACCCGGTCGCGCGTGAGCCAAGTAGAAATGGCGTAACCGAAAAATACGGATATACAATGTACATATGTACATAGATTGGTAGAAGATAGACGCTCGAATGAGAGATTACCGGAGGCTTCACATCAAATAAAAGAGGACAACTTTCTCGACACGATTTAATGTTTTGACCCGTTTACAGCATAAGTACAAAAGCAAACGTACCTGCGTACGTACACTCATAGCCAGAGGTCTATGTGTTTGCTGCGAGACACGCGTGATGTAAGCTTTAATGATTCCGACAACGCCGATTTCCATCGGAAGAAATCGTTTAATGACCGCGTGAAACCGACTGTAGTACCGCTAAAACACCTGTAATCATACCTGGCGTCCGTGTGCACACTCGAACGTGCGCAAATGTCTTATTTGGAACCTACTAACTCGTAGTAGTTTGTAGTGTGAGTTGTTCTATCCTGCAATTTTCATTGTGAGCTATGGCAATTTTGACGTTTTATCACCTCTTTATTGAAATGTGCGTAACTGCATTCTTGAAAATTCTTCCATAGTCGTTTCACCGTTTTAGTGTAGGTTCTACGGTAGATGTTTGGGTTGAAATATAGATGGCATCGAAGCGTACGATCGAATGCATGGGTCGTGAGCCACAATGTGAGTGATTCAGTTATAGACACAAGCAATTATCCGTTTTGAGCAACCGGTGCGAGGCATTTGTGCGTTTCGCCTCTTTGTTCTGGGGCCGCTCTTCGGCATAATAAAATTTGAAGCCGTTATGTTGACACGGCCGCGTCTTCTGGGAAGATGCTCTCCTCCGGCAGCTTCCTCTCGTCGTCTTCTCTGGTATCTGTTCCACTCAGTGCCACGAAGACACGACGATTTCATTGTACCTGAGATCACCGGAGCTCACAATTATAATTCCTGGCGGGTAGGTAAGTAGGCAGTGCTCGAGGCGGGTCGGTAAAGCTCGTTCGAGAGGAGCACTTTGGACCAATAAGTTCTTACCGGTTCAATTAGTGAGCAGCGGCGCTAAACGCCCTCTGTCACACCTCGTTTGATCGACGTGTCCGCTTGTCCATCTAAAAAATATAAATATACTATGATGTGACGTTTTGATGAAATGTATCCGTACTATTTGATGTAGCATTGAAGTCCTAGTTAAATTATTGTACAATTTGTTTATGGTTTCATTATCAAAGTAAATGAATAATGTCGTTTAAATATGAGTTCAAGTTCAAGTTATTGTAGATAATAATTAGATTTGCACACTTTTAATTTAAATGTGTGTATGTTTATCCAAATCGACGAGCACACTCCCAAGTGCACATTGCGCGATATAGCGACGGCAAACCTTTTCATTTGAAACGATGCATTATTTAAAATACATCAACAGTATGATGAAGCTACTGTCTTCGTCACTACAATGCATTGTAGTGACATTGTAGAATAGAACAAGCAAGGTAGACCGAGTGGACGATGGGCTGATGAGTTGAGAACAATGTGTGGAGTCAAGTGGATGCAGATTTCTCAAGACAGATAGGAATGGAAGAGGGGTTCATCCAGCAGTGGATGGTGAACGGCTGAAAATGATGTTGACTAATGTATTGCCCGTTGAAAAGTATAACGAGTGTGACATATGAGTTCCTGCATACACACGTCCGCTCTGACAGACAGCCGCCAGAGAACTGACTTCCTTACATGACCCGCTCTCCTAATACATTTGTTTCTGATTTTAAGCATTCTGAACAGACGTAAGGTAATTTAAGTAATAAAGTGTTTCTCAACCAGTGGTTCGTGGACCACTGGTGGTCCGCAGAAATTTTCTGGTGGTCCTATTTTCCTATTTTCAATTGTCCGCAGGTGTAAAAAGGTTGAGAAACACACAAAAATTTTTAAAAGACTTAATGCCAGACTGGTGCAAGCCACACTTACATATGTATGTTGTTTTGAGTAAATATGCTTCACAGCAATTAGTCCAGAAACAAAGTGCGAAAATGATGAAAAATTCAATATCGAATGATAAATGATAAATACATAATGCTTGTTTAAAGACGTCAGCATACCTTGCCTGTGTGATAAATTTGAGCAAATTTCAAACAGTGTCTGAAGCATTACAACAGGCTGCATTTTTGGTCTGCACGTGCTTCCGTTTTGTTACCTACATACACACATACATATATACATGCTTCATCTTGCCTGGGCAAATCAAGTTTGCACATGCATGCCTCAAGTCAAGCATGCACGTGTAGGGCAGCCCTAACAATTTTTTTTGTGGCATATGCCGTTTTGGCACTGACCTTTCGTTTCATGTACACTATATACATATATTAGCGTGTTTACCTGCCTGCCTGCCTTCTTAGGCCCGTAACGCACTTGGCAGCCTGGCTGCGCGGCCATGGCCGCGGCGGCCACAACGATGTTAGAAAATGTATGTGGCTGCCTGTTTGACAACGCACTGAGGCAGCCAGGAAACTCTGGCTGCGCGGCCACAGGTACCGGCTCCGATACGCAGCAGCCAGACAGGCAGCCACTGGCCGCGCAGCCAGGCTGCCAAGTGCGTTACGGGCCTTAGACTATCTATTAATGCCTTTACGCTAACGTTGCCAACATAACAAACAATATTTACCCAGTTTTTTTAGCAGTATGTTGGTAACAAGCCGCTATCTGTCAAAGCTGCTTCGTCGATAACGCGATTTTATGGCCATACACCCCTACAATCAACGGTACACCATACAATTGTTTCATGTACTGTCGAACGTACTGATATTACATAAAAACCAACACGCACTCGTGGAATGGGGGGTGGAGTTAAAGTCCACCATCATGCTCTTGACACATTCGAGAGGAAAGTGCTGCAGAAGATATATGGGCCAGTACAAGAAGACGGCGAATGGCGCATAAGGTACAACCTAGACTCTAAAGAAGCTGTAGACGCTATAGGTCCTAGAGCGTATTTAGCTTCTTCCAAGAAGAATGCGTTTCCACATTCGTCATGCCGCCACTTCACCTTCGCGCGAATGTTCGTCAAACGTTGGCCTTAGTGACGTCGTCGAATGCTGACGAATGCCGTATCGCTAGTGGCGCCACTCTAGTGTCAACTAGCAAGCGGCAGTGAACGAAGTGTCGCGTCACTGCGTACACAAATTAATGTCACCCGCTCAAGACATCGCAGTAATTTATGCGGCCACCTTGTGTGCAATAAGCACATACATACAACAATTATCTGGCATATCGCGGGTACTTGGTGGAGAATTTCTAGGAAGTTCATAGTCACCGCGTTGGTCCACATGTTTACGCACAAAACCGAATGTGAACGGTCCCAGACAACACCGAATGTGAAGGGTCCGCCATCTTGCTTTCTTCGCGGTTCGCTCGACTTCGCTAGACTTTTGCCGATGTCCCACGAGTGCTCATACAGTGCGTTGGCCTTAACGCGAAAATGTTCGAGTGACATACCCACACGTTGGCGCTCGGTACTGCTCGTCAGTGCTCGCCCAATGTGAAGTGGCGGCATCAAAGTCGTAAAACTAAGATGGGCAGGCCGTGCGGCTAGAATGGACAGTACCCAGCCCCCGAGGAGTATCTTAGACAGCAGACCAGACGGTCGCAGGTCAAGACCCAAACTTCGGTGGCTGGACTGTGTCATCGAGATGCCAGGGCGGCCGGTGCAGCCAACTGGAGGACACTGATGCAAGACAGGGGAAGATGGAATAAATTCTTGTAGGAGGCTAAAACCCACCCTGGGTGTCGGGCCAATGATGATGATGGTCATATGACGGGCAAACTAGCTAGTATGAAAGGCCAAGCCTTGGCTAAATGGCCATCGTGCTAAAATTTTCCATGGCGACTGTCTCGGCCGTCGTCGGTTTGCGACCCCTGCTTGAGGACGCGACAAGTAGATTGTGCAGCCGTGACAGTGCGAGCGGCTCGGCGGTTCTCAAACTGTGTGTTGGCTGGTGCCAGTGGTCATTACTCGGTGGTCGGCGTTCTCACAGGGTCGCTGACTCTGGCCGCGTCGCGGTACGTACGCTCTCGACCCGCACTCCCACGGTCTCGATATGCGTAAAAGCCTCACACACATACATTTTAAGTACACACGTGTACATTACAGATTATACATACATGCGCACACTACACTGATTCACTACCGCACAGATAACATCCCAGAAACAAACCGAACGCACGAAAGCGAACGGGTGCAAATCGGTCACACCAATTTTTATTTTTTCAATCACGTACCACTTTGTGAACCACTTTTCGTATTTTCACTCGATATCGCTGCTTTTGATTCGTATAGCCGTAAAAGTATGAAGTATGATATAAACCAGCGCACTTCCAATTAACCCTTTTAAACGAAAACAAATAATAGTGGGGCCAGAACACTATTCCAATAAACGTGTTTCAATAGAAAATACTCAATATAAAATAGTATTAACAGTGGGAAAAAATCCCAAGTGAAAATACATACTTTTGACTTTTGATTTGAACTGGACGACTACTTAGAAAGATCTGAAAGCTGAAAAGTACTACAAATGAAAGATAAAATAGATTTCAATATTCATTTTGAACAAAAAATTGACCAATTTTGAGACATCGAACGAACAACACCAAGAAATAGAAAAATCGCGTGATTTAAAAAACACATATATCTCCGAATCTCGAGCCAATCAACATTTTTTATTACCAGATTCGCATTCACTGGGCATAGATCTATAAGAAAAGTCATATCTCGTCTCGGAAACATTTCTCGTGTCGAACAGTGTAATTAATATGTAGTATTGTGTGTATAGGTAGACTTACCATATTATTTTTTCCTCAAAACGGGACGGGACGTTTATGCCGTATAATTTTTAAAGAATTATGTACTTCATTTTGTGAGCAAAAATGCACTGCGGGCAAAATATTTTTTGCATAAGAACATTTTGGGTCTAAATTATTTTGAATATTTGAGATTTTTTTTCCAAACCACAGCATATCATCATTTGTAAAATTTTGTGAATTAGTAAAAACAAGACAAGAAACTCTGGATAGTCTCTGTTGACTGTTACACTACCTGATGAATAATTGTCAGCTGGCTAAGCTCTCCACCAAAAGCAAAAATGTGAGTGGATATCGCAATAGTTTGACGCATATACACAACTCATACCCGTGACGCCATCTGTCAATGTTCCAAATAATTAAACTATAAACGCGTACAAAATGGGAAACCGGCCGGGGTGTCGGGACGCGCGATCAAACCGGGACGTATGGTAAGCCTATGTATGTATAGGTATAGTAACTAGCCGGTTTGCCCGTCATATGACGGAGAAATCTTACCCCTACCCCTAACACCCATCCTTTTGTACAATAGCAGTACAGCCCGTTTGACAGTACGTGAAACAATTGTATAGTGTACAGTTGGTTTAATGGGTTATAAAATCGCGTGGTCGGTTGGAAACATCTTTGACAGATAGCGGCTTGTTGCCAACATACCGCTAAACAAATTTTGTCTGTTATTATTATTATATGTATGTATGTAGTAATTAAAAAAAAATTGTATTGGTCGCGTTAGGTACGTATCTGGAGGTAATCAAATAGTGTTAAAAAATCGTATTAAAAAATAAGTATTGAAAAACCAACAAAATTTTTAATTTGAATTTGCAGGAAAGGTTGTTAATATGTATATTGTATGCAAACCGATGTATAGGTATAATATAAATTAAAACATTCCCATGTAGTATAATATCGATTCAATTAACTTTACGTCCTATCAATTAACAATTTATTGATATAATTGCAAAAGAGCTCTCACATCTGCAATAGATGTGCCTAAATTGCGTTAAGTTGAATTTCATACGATTAGCATTTTGTGAAATTAATTCAAATATACCAACATAAATAAAGTTTAAACAGAAAAAAAAGTGTACAGAATGTTTGCAAATATAAAATATCGTATATAGATATGTATGTACGAATGGAGTGCAAAGTGCATTCCGATGCAGGTTTTGCAAGCAAAATGCAAGCAAATGTTTCGCTCTGTATATCTGCACACTCGTATCTCACCATTATCTTGCAACCGGAGAACATACAAACATATACACTCGTATTTTTTTGTACCGGTTGTCTACCTCAAAAATTTCCGTACGCAAATACAAAAGAAAGCTTATAAAAAAAGTGAATGCATTTTATTTTGGATAATTAATTTTTAAAAGTAGGTACTGTTGCGATTTTGCATGTGTGTATTTGGCCAAAAACGAATCATACGACCTGCACGTATTATTACGTCGATATCATTTGTAAAACGGTTCGGAGACGTCCGCAAAACATTGCGCAAAAATAGAGTGGAAAGCGAACCACTTTCTAAAATGTGGAGAAAACAACAAAAAAAAGGCAAAACAACCGAACTAAAACAGTTCTCATCAATCGGCCGACATAATACAAGTACATATTGTTTCGTCACAAGTCGGAATGACATAATGCGAGTTCGGAGCAAATTACGCGCGACTTTCGACCAACCGCTCGAACGAATCGTCCGAATGCGGCAATTTTACACTGAAATATTGCGAATTCGGGTAAAAAGTTCGCCTCACTCGGCCAAGGAAGTGAAAACTTTCGCCGGTCACGACTACAGTGTCCGTTGGATTGGTTTTGTCTTTCAAAACGGTCGTTCGATGTGTATTATGCAGAGAGCTCGGGAAATAATTGTATAATTGTTTAATTAGGCCTCGCCGTTTGGATTTAGCAACGACGGATCGATCGTGGATCAATGCAAAACGATCGGTTGGGAAACTGCTGTCATGAAAACAGTAAGTATCAATCAATTGAAAACTAGCTCATTTTTCGTTTGGGACTCGATCAATATTTCATTTTATTACAATTTAACTAACCAAACCACAAAAATAATTAATTTGTAAAAATAATCTTTGATAATTTAATCGAAAAATTCATACCTCTAGTTATTTACAATAGCTAGATGATTTTTTTTGTAAATAAAACGTATATTTTCACATTACTCATTTATTCCAATTCATACAAAAAAAGTCGTCAATATCCTTAAAATACTACTGAACCGATAACGGACACACTTTTATTCAGTCATATTACACCTTATACATAAATTAACATAGTGCTTTGAGCAAACAATACCAGAACAATTGTTACATAGTACACTGCATTTCTTTTTATCACTCTCTGCACACAAATGGCATCGACCGCGTTTTCTGGATTTGATACTGGAAACCTCGTCGATCCCCTTGTACTTCAAAATGATGTCTTTTGCGGCTTGTAATCGTGGTAGTCCGGGTCTTCTTTTCATTTGATCGGCTATGAGTGATTTGCCCACACGATCCAGAAAAAATCGTTTGCTATTCTTCGTTTTAGCTTCCCACTCCTTATTCTTTTCACAATACAAAATGAAAGCGTTGTGCGCCGAAAGATCTATTATATTGTACAAAAACAGTACAGGCCACTTTAAAGTTTTTCTTCTGCAAGTATACATGGCTATAGTTTTTTCCATGTCGTTTATAGCTCCTTTGGTTCGCTTGTGATCTACAATCATCTTCGGTATACTTTCGGGTGTAGAGTGTAAGGTACTCATCATAGGAAGCAGCTTGTTCTTTTGGGGTATGTACGATACCGCTGTCACACCGTCTGCAAATGCAAATCTCGTCATATTCACATTTTGACCTTTGTAAGTCAACATTTCCGGTGGGAATTCAGCTCTGTTCTTTTTGCGCACAGCTCCCAACATGGTCATATTTGACTGCAACAAAGCCGTACCCAATTCGTGACAAGTCAAAGAACTACCGCAAGTGATGTTCCTGCTTTGCAATCCTTCACTCAAATACATCATAACTCGTAGCAGTTTATCATTTGCACATTCTTCTCCGTGGTTTCCAGTGTCGACGTGCATATTGTAAACGTATTTGGATTTACTATCGCATAAGGTCCAAATTTTCATACCCTCTTTACTCTTCTTCTTCTGTAGGAAATGTTTAAAGGGACAATTTCCTCTGAAACCTAGCAGTTGCTCGTCGACTGTTACATTATCACCGGGCATGTAAAGATTCTTTAAATTTCCTACCCATAATTCCCAAACCGTTCTGATAGGAGAAAGAGCATCGTCTTCTTTACATTTTCTCGTGTCTTCTGGATCATCCATCCTCAAAGCATTTCCAATTTCGCTATACCTACTGAAGGACATGGCTGCTCTGAATATTGGTCTTCCATTTTCTGTATCCCATAAATTTTGAGTTGTTTCATTATTCGACTTGTATATACGACCCAGTAGTAAAAGCCCTAAGTAAGTTTCTAGGTCTATATGATCCAAATTAATCCAGGTATCCCCGCTATTTCTTCTGCCTTCTATATTCGTCATCTTCACTATTATTTCAATTATATCGTACGTCATCAATAGATCGAAGGACGATCGAAAGTCTTCTATTGCATTCAGTGCGTAAGTTGTGGGTCCTATTTCTATTTTTGTAGAACAATCTTTACGATTAAAATTTGGATTGGTGTACCACGTTATTCTACTATTTTTAGAAAGATAATAACTTTTATCGGTGGAAAAGGGGGCTACTGAGTCAATGTCATCTTCACTGTCTGATGATTTTAAAGGATCTGAATAATCTGATATATCTTCGATGGTACGAATGTTTTTGACATCTTCGTCAGAATCTGAATTATCGCGATCCTCCATGATGTAAATGTCTAAAATTTGTACATGACGTACATATAAAGTGATAAAAATAAAAATGAATTTGAAATTATTGATACAACAATATTACCTGTTTTGTTAATGAATTTAACTGAAAAAGGAAAGCACGTCCTACCCTGAGTGGCGTAATCGCCACACTGAAGACATTTTTAGTATAGCGAACACGATTGGTCGTTAACCGCGCCAGTGTTAGTAAACGTGTTCTAAAAATAAATTATTGCATATATTATGCTATCTACCTTCCATTATAGTAGTGAACGCTTCGTAAAATAACTCGTGACTTTTGTGCGCATGCCCAAATTCACCAAATATGACAGTGGTCGAAAACCGGTTGATTGAGAATGAATTTAAATTGTTTGGTATCATCATCATTTTCAGCCGTTCACCATCCACTGTTGAATGAAGGCCTCTCTAATCTTATTCCATTCCTGTCTGTCTTGAGAAATCTGCATCCACTTGACTCCACACATTCTACTCAATCAGCCCACCGTCCACTTGGTCTACTTTGCTTTCTTTCACATCCTCTCGCATACCATTCTAGTATTTCTGGCGTACATCTGTCATCTATTCTTATCTGCCACTTTGGTCATGCTTCTTACCCATGAATTACTCTTACGATCTCTTATTGTTATACAAAGCATACATATTTCCATGCTTCTCTGCGTGTACTGGTGTACATATGTATATTCACTTAAATTATTTACTCTCTCTGTAGGGACATAATTTTTTTGGGTAAAGTGAATGCTCTAATTTTAATTTAGTTTCATATCAATAATGCGCTTGATCGGAAGATTTCGTTATACATACATAGTACATATGTACATATGTATGTATATACGAATATGTATTAATAGAATTTCATAAACGCTCAATTAAAATTTTGTTGCTTTTTCTATTTAAATAATTAATAATAACTAGTGCGTGTACCCCAAGTAGACCAAATATGGTATACTTGCATTAGTTTTGTTGAGGATTACACGAAGTAAAAACACGATTGACAAATATTTACTGAGTTATACAAAATTCGGTAACCGGACAAAAGAGAACAAGACAAAACAGAATACGACAAAAGAGAACAGGACAAAAGAGAACATGGCAAAAGAGAACAGGACAAAAGAGAACAGGACATAACAGAAAAGCGATAAAGAGAACAGTGACAAAACAGAACAGTGGAAAAATAAAATATTTATTTTTGTCGAATCTATTTATTAATTAGATACATATAAAAGAGAATATTATAAATATTATAAAAATATATAAATATAAAATATACATATATATATAACAAAACGATGACAAAAAGAAACCGTGGAAAAATTTGCCGACCCCTGTAACGTAGATTCTACGACGTAAATAATTCGTGGGGTTATATATTAACATTTAATCAAAAACATAATATTTTATTATATATGTATGTAGGTATGCATATAAATAAAAGAAAGGTTTCTTTAACCACATAAAAAATGTTAAATATTAAATGCTTATGCAATGTCAAGCCATAAAAAAATCATCGCAGTTCATTTAAATGCCCTGATAAATTTGTCACATCTACCACCGTCCGATACCCTCGACAGGATGCTTTTTTATATTTTTATCATTTTTTTTAAATTTTGTTTTATATACATATATTTAATTAATAAATAGATGCGAAAAAAAAAAAAAAAAATTATTTTTCCACTGTTTTGTTTTGTCATCGTTTTGTTATATATGTATATAATACATATGTATATGTATATTGTATATTTATATATTTTTATAATATTTATAATATTTTCTTTTAGGTATATGTATGTAATTAATAAAAAGATTCGACAAAAATAAATATTTTATTTTTCCACTGTTCTGTGTTGTCACTGTTCTCTTAATCGCTTTTATGTTTTGTCCTGTTCTGTTTTGTCTTGTTCTCTTTTGTCATGGAACCTAAAAATTCATACCCCTCTTCGCCCCGGTAAGGTTAATAAACATAATAGATTTTTTTTATAAATTTTAACAGCATATTAGTTTGAAAGCTGCTGAAAAGATTGTCACTTTCGAGTTATGAATGTCACAATAATAAAAACATTCCCACATTCAATGTATAGTTGGTTAGGTATAGATATATTGTTATAATAAATAATTTAAGCTGGATTCGTAATATAAAAACAATGTACGTATTTACATATTTCTATAAAAAAAATACGTTTAGAATTTGTTTTGCATACCTTTTGCGTAAGAAATTGACTGTAAACACCTAAAAACATTTCCTTATTTAGTCGTCTTTCCTAATTCATACAAATGAGCAAATTTTCCGCTCAGTCCGAATGAAATCACGTTTCGTCGGGTTCATCTAAAGCACTCGAAAGGAGAAGATGGGAAAGAAGGAAAAGAAAAGAAAAGAAACGAGAAATAAAAGGGGAGATGAGTCAGATACTGAATTAAGGCGAATGTAATTTTATATGAAAATCTTGATAAGTGCATTCAATCAGCGTCGAGCGTTTTGTAATTTTGACTTTTAAGTAATGCATTTCTTGCATTTTTGTCTTCTGGGATGTGTTTGATTATACAGTGTGGTTTTCGTATGCAAATATTTGAACAACTTTTACTTTCCTCTCCTCGAATTCATTATACATTCCATACGATACAGTGTTGTACCGTAACTTTAGCAAATCGATCACTAGCCTATATGTAGTATGTAACTGAATATTATGTATTAAAAGAATATTACGATTTTTTAAAGAAGGATAAAAGTTCAAGTATTCTTTCATTATGTCTCCATCCTTTTAATCGAGGTAAAACGTAAAATAATTTCAGATAAAAAAAATAATCAGACTTCCAAAAGAACGACTCAAATACACAATAGCGTTAAATAAAAATTCATAGAATAGTTTCATTGTGCAATAGTCCATTGAGTTTAACGTCGCTACGTCACAATGATTATTCACGATTTTCACTGACGACGAGGAGAGCCAGAGGCTAAACTTATTATTCAACGAGAGAAGAGAGTTCTGTTACGAAATGCGACAAAGGTAGAAACTGTAGCGAGAGATCATTTTCAAAGTGATTCAACTAAAAAGAAGACAGAAGAGTAAAAAAAAAGTGAAAAAACAACGACAAACGACGACGACGACGAAGAGCGCACGTTATACATACATATTCAAATTTCACAACAAAAAATCTGCTCTCACCCATTGATCTGCCAAAAGTAAACAAACTTTTACTTCATATTTTCACTTGTTGAAACGTTTTCTACTATTGATCTCACGTCGATACAAACCAAATCTAGCACGATATTATTCGATTAATTAAAATACAACATGCTTGAACAATTTTTACATTTTTTTAGTTATAAAAATCTCAAAATTTATGTGTATGTATGTGTGTGTATCGATAAAAAAATTCGATTGTGGCCAGCCCATGACTTTATCCAAATATTTGAGGAATACAAAGAGTAACGATAAAAATTATAAAAGTTGAAAAGTCAAAAATCAAATTCTGCTCTTGAACCGGAGAATATCGCCTCAAACATACATACATATGTATGTATGTATGTATGTAGGTTAGGTTGGCGAAAATTAAGTTTTCATGGGGGGGATTTTCTCGACGGTATTTTTGGGAATAGTCTACTTTTCGCCAGGTTTGGGTTAGGTTAAGTTATCTAAAAATACTACTCTGGTTTCCTTTCAATACGAAAAAATCTTTCGCCTTTATCTAAAAATACTTTTTTGTTTAACATATTGTTTTCTGTATAATACAAACAAAAGGCTCCTTTTCATGGGGTTTGAGTTAGGTTAGGTTGGCAAAAATTTATTTTTCGTTTAAGGCAATTTTTTGTTTAGAAAAATGTCTGCTTTTCATGAATTTTTACGTTAGATTGGCTAAAATTAGTTTTCATGGATGGGATTTTCTCGACTATATTTTTGGAAAAATTCTATTTTTGGAGAGGTTTAAATTATATAAAAAAAAATTATCGACAAGAAAATAAGTTTAACAAAAACTTTATTTTCGCTAGCCTAACTTAAACGAAACCTCACGAAAAGGAAACTCTTGCTTAAAATATACAGAAAACAATGTTTTAAACGAAAAACTATTTTTAGTCAACCTGTACCTCACCTACCTTCAAGAAAAGTACACATTTTTCAAAAATATAGTAAAAAAATGTGATAAACAAAAACTCAATTTATGTCAACCTAACCTAACCTAACCCAACCTCACGTAAAGTAGACATTTTTTGAAAATACAGACAAAAAAAATGCGTCACTTGAAAAATTAATTTTGGCCAACCTGTACCTCACCTACCTCCAATTTATCTCCAAGAAAATCAGTTTAACGAAAACTTTATTTTCGTTAGCCTATCCTAACCCAAACCTCACGAAAAGGAGAATCTTGTCTAAAATATAGGTACAGAAAACAATGCGTTAAACGAAAAATTATAACCTAACCTAACCCAAACATTTTTTTTCTAACCGGAAGGTGCTTTTTACTTTTTCTCCGAAACTATCAAGTCTATCAAGCTGAAATTTCATATCTATTATTTTCACGTAGATATGTATTATGATTTTGGTCAACATCCATCTACCGGAAGTAGCGGTTTACTCTTGAACGATTTTTTTTTTTTTTTTTTTTTTTCGGCCTTTTAAATATTTAGTATTGTCATAATATTGTAATATTATAATTCTGAGATAAATACCTCGTTACGAAAAAATAAATCAATAAATCATTCAACCGGAAGTTGGGTTTTTTTCTTGTAGAAAAGTCAAAAATCCTGTTACCACGAAATATTTCTGAAACTACTTAACCGATCAAGCTGAAAATTTATATTTATAATATCCATATAAAATTTAACAGTTGATAAGGTTTTAATCAAAATCTGCGAACTGGAAGTGGTAGTTTTTCCTATTTGAATATATGCCGAAGATCGTATTTTAAATACGCGCGCGCATTCAACACAGTGATTTCATGATAAGTACATATCGATGGGTTTAGTGCACCGATTTTGTATGTCCAGTTTTTACCAAAATTTAGTTAATCATACACAAAACGTCCATCTGCATCAAACCTTCATGTTTAAAAGTATTGTATGTCTAAATAGTATATTTGAGAAGATATTGCCTTATTCAAATATAAAATATGTCCATTTCATCCAAAGTTTTCATATAAAAGAGATGTACATATGTCGCTTACAATATTTTAAAACAAAACTGGACATACAATATCTATGTACTAACCCATCGATATGTTGGTTGGTGTGGTGATGTGCACGCGTTTTATTTACTTACGTTCTTAAAAAATATATTTCGTTACTCTTTGTATTCTTCAAATATATGGATAAAGTCATGGGTTGGCCATACCCGAATTTTTACTTTATCCTAATCGGATAAAGTATTGTGATCGTGCGAAAATTCGACCTCGAGATTTTGACTGATTTGGATCAAGTATGATCCCCTGATCACGTTTTCATGATTTCTGGAAAATGTCTGTATGTCTGTGTACTGTGTGTGGGTGTGTTTGTCTGTGTGTTTTCTCCGAAACTATCAAGTCTATCCAGTTTAAATTTCATATCTATTATTTTCACGTAAGGTGTAAGAGCTATAAGGAATTTGGTCAACATCAGTCAACCAGAAGTAGGGTTTTTTTCATGCAGAAAATTCAAAAATCCTGTTAAAAATCATATTTCCGAAACTGCCCCATTGATCAAATTGAAATTTCATATCTGTAGTCTGTTCACGGATTGTTATTAGCATTAGAATTATAATTTTACAATATTACGAAGATAATTATTATTTAAAAGGCCGAAAAAAACAAAAAATAATATCTTATTAAATTGTAAACTTCCACTTTCGGTTGGCGGATGTTGACCAAAATCATAATATCTCTTACAATTTACGTGAAAACTATACATATGAAATTTCAGCTTAATGGAAGTAATAGTCTCGGAGAAAGAGTCAAAAAGCCTCGAACACCAAGATTTAAACGTACTACTTCCGGTAGGAAAAAATATTATATTATTTTGAAGGTCGTTACACCTACTAAATATGCAAAATTTCAGCTTAATGTGTATGATAATTTGCTGGAAAACCTTCCAAAGATTACACAAAAATTTGGTGATTTTCCAAGGGTTGAAGAAAAGTACACGGTTGAAGAAAAATTTTGAAAGCCTTATGGATTGTAATAGCCGGCAAAAAACATATACATAAATATGAAGTTTCAGTGTAATAGGATAAACGGTATTTGAGTTGTTATAATTCTACACACAGTCATACAGACATTTTCCAAAAATCGTGAAAACGTGATCAGGGGATGATACCTGATACAAATCAGTCAAAATCTCTAGGTCGAATTTTCGCACGATCACAATACTTTATCCGATAAGGATAATGTTATAAAAATTCTTTCAGTATCATATGAAATTTTATAACATTTAGATTTTCACTCGAGGCACAATTTGGATATACACCCGATTCTTTTTTTGCACGGGGGATACGTTCCAGAGACTACCGTAAAAAAAAAGATACAGTGGACATATAAAAATGGGAGATAGGTTCCATTACTTAAAATCAACTCTAAATATAAAATTCTCAAACTCAAAATAAAATCGAATTTATTTTTTATTTATACAAAAAAATATTTTTTATTATTTTTTATATCACGAAATCCAAAAAAAATATTATTTTAGCCGATGAAGCGCGTCGCGCGTCTTTCGTATCCGATTCGATGTTGAAGACTAGTTTTGGAGTTTCGTGACAGATAAGACAAATTGAAAATTGGGCATGTTAAAAATCCGTAAATCTGACAAATAACAAACCATAAAAAATCATTGTCGGATGACAAAGGCACCAATGCAGTCGAGCAAAAAAATTAACCCTGTAATAGGCTCGCTAATTTATTATTTTACACCAATTTATTTTTTTGTTAATTGTTTAAAACTTGAATTAATTTTATTAGTTTCAGTTTGTTAAGCATTTATTATTTCATACATGAAAAAAGCATTTTTCTTTTCGTAAAATTTTCATCAATTCCATCGATTAATATGGTGTTATCATAAAATTAAACACATTCCTAAAACGAAAAATATTGCAACATGCAACAAGATATAATATTATACATATATCAGAATATTGAAATACAAAGCAGAAAAAGTAATAAAAGTTAGAAAACTAATGAAAATGACAAATTTTTTGTCATTTTTGTCACTCTTTTTCGCACTTTTAGGGTTCAAATGCGTATGTATAAGTAGAGCTAAGACCTCCTAGTTAAATCAGTGGTATGCAACCCTTGATTAGTGTGCATTGTGCAACATATGAACGATCCATCTATTGTTGTTTTCACAAGTTTAACAACTCACCTAATGCCGATCCATATTTGCAAAACCCAAAATAGAAGTTTTAGAGAAGTAAAAAGAAATTTAACGATTTAAAAACGAAGACTGTTGCAGGTTATTTTATTATTATTTTGCTAAATTCGATGCTTGTGAAAGTTTACACAAATTAAAGTTTCCTACCAGTATACATTGCTATATGTTTTGTTTCTAAAATGT
This sequence comes from Parapsyche elsis, assembly GCA_022651745.1. Taxonomy (NCBI): domain Eukaryota; kingdom Metazoa; phylum Arthropoda; class Insecta; order Trichoptera; family Hydropsychidae; genus Parapsyche; species Parapsyche elsis. The sequence continues at coordinate 2,607,597 of JAGVSN010000006.1, forward strand.
TTCATAATTAATTTTAAAATATCATGAACTGAAAAGGTTTACGATCAGTGGGTAGATCTGAGCGATGCCATTGTAGTGAATTTTTGGTTTAAAAGTTGCATACTCATAAATGAAACTAAAGTGTACCATAAAAACCAGGAATATATGTATAGGCGACCGACCAGTGCAACACAAAAATCTTTTTTGAAAACCGTGTTAAAGAAAAAAAATCAGTGTAAAAAAAGTAATTGGTCCGTTATCTTGAACCGTGTTATTTCAAAACCGTGTAAAAAAACCGTGCAAAAAGAGAATCGGGTGTACAATATTGCGTCCGAAGCGTGCATATTTTCGCATTGGTGTTCACATACGAACTTCAATTTGCATGTGTGAACACCGCCACTATATAAACGTGTACGAACTTGCACCTTACATACACTAACCTTGTCGTGACGCCTCAACGTAGACACAGCCTCATACAATAAGAATACGTCCCGAATAAAAATTATCATTACAATCAAAACCGATTTGAATATACATATTTGTCACCATTGAAATTTATATTATGCAAAATAAATCGCATGTGTGGTTGAATAATTATTTTTTGCATTTTTTTTTCAGTTGGCGTGTTGGGTCAACCAACGTGCATGAGAGCTATTTTACTGAATGAAGAAGCCTTTGGGTTAACTTCAGAGCCTTAAAGAGAGAGAGCACGCGGCTCGAATACACGTGTTAGAGCGAAACAGAAATAGTGGCGTATTTCGCACACCAAGGAGCCGAGCAAGTTGTGTTTGGTTACAGATTGAGCTTGAAGATGCGAACAAAGCGTTCGCACACGGGAGATCCCATACCTGAGGGCTGTATCAGCACAATACGATTTGAATATTTCATACTGAAAACAAAACCATATCACCACTCCCGTTTACCTCGTAAAATAATTTATAAATATCGTTTCTAATGTTAATTTAAAAATTACGATACCTAATTCAAGTAGGTATAGGTTCAGTTGTGAAAGTGCATCGAGTGTGACCTTTGAGTGGTGTGCGAGCACACACACGTTTATTTTTGCATAGAACAATCGAAATTCTCGACCGTTACAACTACAAGGTTGGTCTGGTCGTATTTTGTGTCCCGAAAATCCGGCCATTTAGAAAAAGCGACAGAGTATGTGTGAAGGTCTACGCCAGTGACACACACACAATGGATTTCGTATAAAATTACGACATACGCATTACGCGTATCCTATGTATGAATAATATTAAATTTCAGCGATTGTTACACAATATAATGAAATTAGGTGGAATAAAAAAATACATGTGTGCAGAAAGGATTATAATCGCTATTGTGATTTTTTTCACTCCTATTATGTATTCTGAAGAAATCACTACATACTTGATCCTGATTTGAGTTGTGTTAGGTTAGTTTTCATTATTTTTCTCCTGAAGAAGTTTGCACATTTATAACTTAAGTATACATGTGCATTTTTATCATAAGACTTGTGTATTGTCCGTTGACAATTATTATTTTAACACGTGAACCGCCAGTGAACTGACCTCTTCATACAGTGCGCTTCCCTGATACTGCTCATACTACATTTTGAGCGTTCCTGATGGGCAGACAGACAGTCCGAATTAATGTTACTGGCCCTTGCATGAATTTGGCAACATTTTGCCAAATTTGTAAAATTGAAACCGAATCGGTAATATTTACGAAATCGGCAAAATACCTGTTGATTAACGTGTAAATGCAGTTGTTAAATATCAAAGTCAATGACGAATACAGATTGAATAAGAAAGGCAAATGGTTATGGGAATTATTGATAGTTAGATAATTGCCGTATGTGTCAAAATGTTTGTCAACAACAAATAAAGATATAATTAATATTGGAATAGTATGCTTTTTAACGCCTATTTCGACAAAGAAGTTTGTTTTGTGTCATAATGTGCTTTCTAGGGATCTCGATAAAAAATCTCGTAACAGAATTTGCCTAATTAATGTACAGACAATAATTTGGCCTTACATATGTATATTATATTCCAGTGCACACAGAGAAATGGAAAGGGGTATGCTTGGTATAACAAGAAGAGATCGCAAGAGGAATACATGGGTTAGAAGCATGACCAAAGTGGCAGATACAGAAGAACGTGTGAAAAAGTTGAATTGGCAATGGGCTGGACACAGCGAAATGAATGGATGGCAGATGCACGCGAGAAATACTGAAATGGTATCCGAGAGGATGTGAACGAAAGCAGGGCAGACCGAGTGAACGATGGGCTGATGAATTGAGAAGAATGTGTGGAGTCAAGTGGATGCAGATTGCTCAAGACAGACAGGAATGGAAAAGGATTGGAATGGTCTTGATCCAACAGTGGATAGTGAACGGCTGAAAATTATGATAATGATGATGATGATATTATATATACATATATGTATATATGGTAGCCGAAATCCGTCTGTCTGGGCGTGTCTGATAATGCTCGCTGAGGTAAATAATTAAAAAAAACCAGAACGAGTGGGATTCGAACCCGACATCACCAGGTTTGGAGGAATCGTACTTACACTATCTTCCAAACGGAGTCGATGACGGACGTATTATAATTGGCATTAACGGACGTATTATAATTGGTTCGCGACTTTGCTCAATTGTTATATTGTATAACGCGCCATATGTAGATGACGCATGGTTGCATAGATGCAACAACTATAAAAACTATTAAATTTAATATTATTTTTCAGTACGCGTGATGAGGAACCGCTCCGTTGATATTCAACGGGCCTACACTAGTATTATATATTGGTAAATATTATTAAATTTTGTTATGGAATTAAAATCTAAAAATTAACAGTTTCTGTTACTTCGGTTTGCGTGTAATGTTGGAATTGGACAAACGTAAATACAACCCTTTCCGGTCGGTGAGTAGCAAAGAAACTGTTCAGCCGCCAAACACTAAGAGGGCAAAGTGGACGATCGAAGAGAAAAAGAGATGGCAACATGGGCGAGATAATAGGTTCGAGCGAGGAAAATGATGCCGAAACGGTGACCGAAGGGTACTGGGGTAGACGTGAGACACGACGAGGGTCGATGGGGGTGGAAAAAGGTGGCGGACGGCCTAGTAGCGCGGGAAACCTAAGGGTGAGAGGAAGCGTTTGAAGAGAAGAAAGAGTAAAATAATGCAAAAAAGAGAGTCGATGTGATACCTATAGGTTTGAAATAAAAATATGTGCGACGGAGGGCGAAGACATGTCTGACACAAAAGCGCAAATGCCCCTGAGATGGGTGGCAGCGGGAGGGGACGAAAGGAGGGTTAAAGGACCGGCAGAGGAAAAAAGGGGGGGGGGGGAGGGTCGCAAAGGGACGAGGGGGAGGGTTGGCGTGAAAATTGAAACGAAAATTTTTCGCAGAAAAGCGAATTACCATTCATCGCGAGTAAAGGAAAAGCCTATTATGTACGGCCTACACACCGATTGGAAAAGCGGGATTCTTGAAACTTCTATTTATAGATACGTACATATCCTTTCGAGAATGGTCGGTTTTTTTTTCCAGTAAATTAGATAAGTAACAGTACAATGACATCTACATACACAAATAAGCTTCGACCTAAAATTAGTAGGTACATTGCAATAAAAACCCACCCCTGCTCTCACACACAGATTACACGCGAAGTTGACGAATCACTTATGTACGTACATTCAACAAGATAGTAAATTACCATTGTATGTATTAGCGTAAGCGTCTTCCTGTCTGGGTCGTTGCGGTCACGTTAGCTTTGCCGACATAACAAACAAAAAAAATCGTTCAAGAGTAAACTGCCACTTCTGTCAGACGGATTTTGACCAAAATCACAGTATCTCTTAAGGCTAACGTGAAAACTATAGATATGAAATTTGGACAAAATTCCCGGAGCCGTTTCGGAAATATTCTGTGGTAAAAGAATTTTTGAATTTTCTACAAGAAAAAAACCCTACTTCCGGTTCACTGATGTTGACCAAATTCGTTATGGCTCTTACACCTTACGTGAAAATAATAGATATGAAATCTCAGCTTGATAGACTCGACAGTTTCGGAGAAAACACGCATACAGACACACACACACATAAGTACACAGACATACAGACATTTTTTAGAAATCATGAAAACGTGATCAGGGGATGATACCTGATACAAATCAGTCAAAATCTCGAGGTCGAATTTTCGCACGATCACAATACTTTATCCGATTAGGATAAAGTAATGATTTATAGCGGTGTGTTGGCAACAAGCCGTCACTATCATAACTGGTTCAAGTCGACAGCGGTACACTGTACGAGTGTTTCACGTGCGTAGTACACAGTCAAGCGCGCTACGGGCTGTACTGTTATTGTATAAAAGCCAGTGCGCACAAGTAGGGGTTGGTGTTGGAGTCACACGACGGACATACCGGCTAGTATATTATACTAGTGTAAGCCCGTTGAATATCAACGGAGGGTTCTCATCACTCGTACTGAAAAATAATATTAAAATTAATAGTTTTTATAGTTGTTGCATAGATGGCGCGTTATAATAACAGCGAAACAATTTAGCAAAGTCGCGAGCCTATTGAGATATTATTGTCAAATCGTAGCAGGTTCGTCATCGCCTCCGTTGCATGATAGTGTTAGCACGACTTACATAGGTACATTGTAAAACAAATGCTTCCAAATAGTTTATCGTTATAAAACGCACGTTACACTTTGAGAAACCGCGTACAGAGTTCTCCTTTACCCTCTCCACCCCCTCCCTCTAGTATAAAGCAGACCATCTTGCAGTATCCGTAAAGTCTCCTTTGCCGCATAGCAACAAGCTGTGACCGCGCACCGATTTGCGTAACGGTGTATGACGCGCGCTATTATCGCGCGACAATGACCCTTATCGCCCCCGCACATAAGCAGCAATACGGCACGCATCTACTGCCCCGATTGACAGTCGGGATCGAGTCACTTTGCGGGGGTGTGCCCCGCCGTCAAGTAGCAAATACACCGGAGGAGTCTCGTTCGGGTTTCCACCGTTCAGGGATTGTCAACTTTGTCCACTTTTAAATTATTATCCGCGTACAAACTCGCTTAGGTACATTTTACGTGTGTGGGTACGACGAGATGCATCGAAGTGCAAGTATCGCCGGAAGTGGAAGTGCATCGCTGTTAACCACCACAAACGGTATAAATTGTAAAGTTCAGTCGGGGTGGGTGCGGATAGTTGAAAGTCTTTATAGAAGACAATTTGTGGTGGACTCCAGGGGAGCAAGTAATGGACAAAACACCAACACGAGAGTTTATACACTTAAATACATTAACATATTCCGTATAGTTAGTTAGTTGTACGAAGTACAATAGAATCTCACAACTTTCAAACGTTTCTTTAGATACCTTCAGCTGCCGAAGAAACTTCAGCTTGCACTATGTGAACTACAGTAGAACCTCGATTATCCGGATTTTCGATTATCCGGAATTCCAGATTGGATTTAATAATTTTTTTTAGTGAAAAAATTTCAAAATTCAATAGATAAGAAGGGGAAAGTATTGTTATTACTCGACAATGCACCGTCGCATCCGTCAATAGAATGCTTAAAACAGATTGATGAAATGTTTGTGGTAAAATTTCTTCCACCAAATGTCACGTCTTTAATACAACCGATGGATCAGGCGGTAATAGAAACATTAAAGCGCTTATATCGAAAACAGATCCTTCGAAGACTATTGCTAGCAGACGAAAATAATGAATAATCAATTATCAGTTTCCACAAGAAGATCAATTTAAAGGACTGTTGGTTGCTACATGGCAACAGAGAGTTGGGATTCTGTAAATGTGTCAACATAAAAAAAATGGAACAAACTTTTGAAAAGACCGTTAGTGAGTTCCAGAAATGCAGATCTCGTTGATTCGGTTAATATAGAAGACATCACGAATATAAGTACAAATTTCAATATGCAGCGAATGCGATAAAGAAGATGTCATCGAGTGGTTAAATTGTGATGCGAACGATCCTGAATTCAAAATTTTCAATGATGAGGAAATAATTAAGGAAATATCTGACAAGAAGACAATGAGGAGATTGCCGACGAGGAGGAAAATATTTGTATTAAACATTATGAAGCTTTTCAGTGTTTAGATGTCGCCATGAAGTGATATGAGAGACAGGAAGAATGTAACTCAAGACAACTTACATATACATATGTATGTCTCAAAAGTGTACGCGATTTGGCGGCTTCTAAAAGGAAAGCCAATTTTAAGCAAAAATCAATCATTGATTTTTTTATTGTCAATAATTTTAAATTAATGTTTTATATCACAATATCACAATAATATGTAGATATATTTTTCTTTCACCTCTTGATTATAATTTTATTTTTATTTTTTTCGATTATCCGGATTTTCGGTTATCCGGACTGCCTTCATCCCCAATTAGTCCGGATAATCGAGGTTCTACTGTATACATATTGTACATACATACATATGTATGAGTGATATTAATTTAAGCAACAGCTCAGTGTTGCTACTCACCACTAGAGGTGCTAACATAGCGAAACATTTCACATTGAATCGGAAAACGTTAATATTTACCCCCGACTAATCATATGCGCTGTGACACGTATCGATTATTCAACATGTCAAAATCTTGTGTAACGTATCGTTTTTGATTCGAGGGCTCGAAAAAATCTCAATTTCAAAATCGTGACTTCTGAGGCGAGTCCATTTCATTATTGGGCCGCGCCTCGTCCCACCGGCCATTACGTTTCGTCGTTTTTTTTTATTATTTTTTTTTTTTCTGATCTGATCCGTATAGTTGCGCTCTCTACATGTTAATAATAAAGCTTATGATCTATGGGCTTGACAAGTCACTGGATTTCTTTGTAGGAATGTAGCACAATTATTCACGTCCGACGTTCAACTTTCTAGCCGCGGCGGTTCTACTTGGAGTATTTATTTGGAGGAGGCTCTTTTGTTCGAGAGTCATCGTTGGTTACGGTCGTCACAGTGAAACACTATGGTGCATTGGGACAATGTCGAAAATTGTTGATATAATGATCATTGAAAGCTCGGGCTACGTATATGAGTAATGCTGGGTCATAGTTACGATGTACTTACCCTATGCTGTGAAACTTAGTATAATATAATCTGGAGAATACAGCAAACATAACGTGTTCATTTTACAAATTACTTTATTTATTTTATACAGAAGTTATCATCAATAAATTTGGTATTAACAAAATTATATGCAATTACACCGAGTTATGGGTAATGAGATGTAGCGATATGTACGACACGTAAACAACAGTCAACGTTTTTAAATTAATTTCATTCCATCACATTTTTGCTTTTCATAGAGCATTTAACATTCGCTCGAGCACTTAACATGGTAATTAAAAATTAAAAACAATGCACTTTAATGTCAATATGAGGACGTTTACGATGCGCTTTTATTACATCATATAAGTTATTATCATCGTCATAGCCTCATAGCACATAACAATCTCAATGGATGTGCAAGGTGCGACAACGTCCCATTCTGCTCGACTTTTATTTAATCACATTTATGTGATGATTTTATAAAATGTATGTATGTAAGACAAAGCTATGTTTTGTCTTACATATATTGATGTAAAACCAGAGTATAAATGTCGTGATAGCTGTTTTTTAATGAACTTTTGCTTATTCTACATTACTATCGTTATTTTGAATGAGTTTTTGAAATGGGCCGTCTTATCATCATTTTGATTTGTGATATGACATTATACGAGAAAACTCCCATGTGTGTGTTTGTGTATTTGCACACATGCACATCTACGCACGTGCCTTTCATAAATCTAAAGAAAAGAAGGGAGAGAAAAGGCGACAGGGTCATCGGAAAATTGCCCCGAAGAAAACGATACCTCGCTGATACCGCAATACAATCCATCAAGTTGCCGAAATGGGCGCGCAACGAAGGGACACGGCTATTCCGGGATTCCGGAAGAAAATTGAACCGGGACTTACATCAGTGATTGGACCAAGGGCTGTCGGCCCTTCCTCTCCCACTCACCCTGAAATCTATCTCAATAAATGGGTGGGTAATTTCTGGTCCGCGCAATACATATTTCTGTCAAGAATAGTACCTAAGAATAAACAGGGGGTGAACTTTCCCGTGCAAAATACCAATTCCTTTGGAATACAGTAACACTATGTTTTTCTCGAGGATATTATCTATATATCTATACACTCTGGTAATTTTTGTATTATATTATGAAATAAAATGCTCCATTCGATCATTTGAATCTGCAAATACAATCAGTAGTAGGTACGCATTCAAGTCTTTTCAGTAGCATTCTTTTATTCAATTCAAATTTTCATTCATGAAATATTGAAGAGACAACCATGATTTGATCCGAGCGAGCGGCGTGAATCATACGTAAGAAGTATTCGATTCAATGACACATGGCAGGTTTTTTACGCCAAGGGTGACTGGTTTTCGTATACATAGGGGGATGCACCAATTGAATAATATTCTTCCATTGCATTCGACGTGCATTTTGACTGTATGCATTATCATCCCCCTCTTTTCGAATTGTGTACGAAAAGTACCTACTTCTATTTCGAATGATGAAAATCTACTCGCGTTTCATGCTTTATTTGATAGATATATTACCAATAAATAAATACACATATTGAATTTGATCGATTCAAACATATTCGTGGAAATTGAACAAGTGTTAGATAAATAAATAATTTTTATACCTTAATAATAACTAAAGCTGTGATATGATTCCAACAAACATTATATGATCATTTTTCAAAACCTTTCCTTCGATGTTCGTATATTAATAATATAATTAAAAATATATAGGTATATCTGTATTTGATGAAAATAAAAACGTTTTCAAAATATGAATATTTTGTAGTCTAAAATATTATTTAAAAAAATACAATACTGTACAGAATCATGATTGAGGGAAGTTCACTGGGAGATATTGACCGACGTTCACCCCTCAACTTATCGCAAATATTGATGGCGTCAATAAATATTGCGAGATGGACTGACGAGGGACGCTGCGGGGTAAATCGATCATGCTGATGTGTCGTAGGGGTGCATTCGACCCCTCAAGAACGGATCGGCCATTTTTCTGCGTTTACTTCACCGCTCGTGGGGCTGTAATTAAATTATGCCGCAATGAATCAGAAATTATGGCCGTATCACTTACAAAGCGCGTCGTCTTATAATATCCATACTAAAATCTTCGTATTGTATTTTAATTTGAAAATTTTCTATACATACATAAATTTAATCCAATTTTTCATTCTATATTCAATTAAACGTCAATAAAAGCGTTCAATAACAACCGAACGATCCACTCCGACGACCGGAACATCAATCTTCGTAACTAAGAACCCACCAAATTGCAGATAATCAGTATGATCGAGATGAGCGGCCCCACTACCAACCACCGCTAGATCACCATTATACCGAAGTTATTCAATTGTGAACCAGTGTTTGACCCGAACTCACCTAGCGAGCGGGGTATTGCACCGGTCAAAAAAAAATAATATACCAAAAGCTTCGGATACACATTCGCCAGGTCGCCTTTCATACAAGTGTAGTTTCGTTTTATATACATATGTATATGTATATGTATATATTTTTTTGTTGATGAATTTTTGCTGTTACAACAATCGATAGATGTGTTGCTTTGGAGAGCGTGTTGTCACGATCGGTAGATGACGAGAGTCACATTCCGATCGCAACGAATGCTCTCGATTGTACTGCGAGTGCGCTTGGAATGCGCTTCTGATTCGTTGATCCGCTATCGAATCCGTGTTTTTGTCTGTCAATGGCCTTTACGCAAAGCTTCTCGAACTCTACTAACGTCTAATAAACGTTTACGTCGTATTGAGCTAACTTTAAATATTAAATTCAATAAAAATATTCATTTCACACATGTGCAAATGATTGATTTTAGCCTTGACCTATATATTTAATATTAACTAAAAATATGATATGTACATATTATTATTTCCAAATTTTATATTCGTTTTCTCGCGTGTATCGTATATTTATTTTAATTCAAGAGGCTACACCTTTGCGGCTTGACATACATATGTACATCGGTTTTCCCTCGAGGTGAAATCTTTCTGGAAAATATACTTGAATGTATTTTCATTACCTTTTAGGTTTCTTTTTGCTTGAATTTACAATGCTTGAAATATATTTTGCTTCACTTATGTACATGTACATATGTAATTATGTAAAAGCTAAATTCTATAAGTACGAAGTGTGACAACAGTGGCGCAATATAAATTACCAGCCGGTTTGCCCGTCATATGGCAACAGATGCTAACTCCTAACCCCAACCCTCACTCATGCACGCTGATTTGTACAATAACAGTACACTCCATAGCCCATTTCACAGTACGTTCCTGTTTCGATTCCAACGATTTGGAAGTAATATCGTCACGTGTATGTGCAAAATCTAATCCAATCGGCGAGATCGGACAGTCGGGCACCCCCTGACTTTCGCACGATTTACTTTTCCGATTTGAATTTGGAAGCAAAAATCGTCACTGTTCATGTTGCGATCTGAGGAGTGTATCGCGGTTGTAAATAAATGCAACAATTCTATGTATGTATGTACAACAATAAATGTCATCTAGGTGCGAAAATTTGTCACAGTGCTTATACACATCTTCTATCTTCTTCTATATATATAAAAATCAATGTCTGTCTGTCTGTCTGTTTGTCTCTTATAGGCTCCTAAACCACTCAACCGATCGCGATGAAACTTTCAGGACTTATTGTGATCATGCCGGGCATGGTTCCTGTGAAAAAAAATTGAGGTAAAACGGGAACGGGAACGGGCCTGCTCACGCGTCAGATAACGTACTAGGAACGGGAACGGGAACGGGATCGGGAACGGGCCTGCTCACGTGTAAGATAATGTACTAGGAACGGGAACGGGAACGGGATCGGGACCGGGAACGGGATCGGAAACAGGAACGGGATCTGGAACGGGAACGGGGGACGGGATCGGGAATGGGCCTGCTCACGCGTCAGAAAACGTACTAGGAACGGGAACGGAACGGAACGCGGGAACGCATGCCGGGTCAGCTAGTTATGGATAAAACTGAGGTTTATTTAAAAATCGTTTCAGATTTATGAGAAATCGAAACGGTGTAAACATTTGAAAGTCTGTGAAGCACGACACGACACGAATCAAAAATCTTAACGTGAATCCTTTTTCAGCAATAAATGCAATCTATTACCAAGTTGGAGCAAATCATGCAAACCGTGGTACAAAACATCAGAGTTCTACTTATGCATTTCAGGAAACGTTTGCGGAAAAGGTACTGAAAGTGCGGCGTATAAAAGAGCCTACACCGGTGTTTGGGGGATAATTTCTTCGGAAAATGTTTTTCCGGCGCGTAGGAAAAGCTGCCGACCTTGTGTTGGTCGTCAAGTGTAGTGGGGCTTCCCACGCGGCACGCGGGTCAAGGTCGCCGCGTGCACGTTTGGGCGGTCGCTGCCAGAACCGTTAGTTAGTAAACACATACATACAGGCCCTGCAAAAGTAATGCCAATTTATTTTCGACCGTATCATCTCAACAGCCAGACAATTTCATACCAAATTGATCCCAGACATAAATCGTTACGTTGAGTTAGCATTAATCAATTGTACACTCTCATGTATGCATACCAATTTTTCGATACCTCTGGAATGACAAAAGTCACAAAGCAGCTGATTTTATTCATATTCTTCTTCTAAAGGTGGTGTACTTGAATTTATAATACAAACGTTGTATCTTCACTGATTGACAAACATTTTACCGTCTGCCATATAGTGAAGTATCTAATGAAAGTTACTCTCCAGTAGTTTCCCATTGCCTTCTGGAGAGGAGGTAGGGATAAAAGGAACGGACAATGATTTAGTAGGTAGTAAGGAATTGTTTAGGTGGTGCCAATTTTATTTATTTACAAAATTTTACCACGGTAACCTTACAGTTTCCTAAATCGTTTCTGTGGTCATCATCAAGTGTACATCATTAAAAAAAAAGATATGCATAAAACACAAAAACAAAATTTAGAAATGTTAAAATAATACATTAAAATCTTATATTTCACACACCTCAACCAACTTCCCATAACTAACATTAAATATGTAAGTCAAAGTGTATGTAGATGGTTCTTGCAACGGGAGATATGGATAGCATGCCAGTACGAGCCATCGGGGTGGATAAAAAATTATGTTCTCTGAGGAACCTAAACTGACTTGGTACGTCAAAACCCAATTCATCAAGAGTTTGCGGATTATGCACCAGGCCAATCAATATAATTTGAGAAAATGTTTTTCCAGATAAAGCTGTCGACGTGACTGACTGTGACGTGACTCCGGGGAATTAAACCCTAACGCCCCTAGCAAAAATGCACTAGGGTAGAGCCACGGATATCTCCTATATAGCCTTGCGTAAAAAGATCTGAGAAACCTTTTTTGCACCCTTTCCAATTTTAAGCAGTGTGCTCTATTACTTGGACTCCAAACCGTCTCACAACTAAATTGGAAAATTTTAACATGAGATTGACGATCTAAATTTAGTAATATATGTACATATGTATGTACAGATCTTGCCAGTGGCGATATTTTTAAGGTTGAAAAATGCGGGGATCGAACTCAGACCTTTTCGCTCGAGAGACCAATGGTTTAACCACTGGCCTTTTATTGATATTTGTCGATAAATTAAGTTCGAAAAATAATTGACCTACTTAAAAATCAATAGAAAAATACGTTTTAATAAAAAGTTCATTGACCAACATCTTTTCGACTGTTTCATAATATTATTGTGCATATTGCAAGGTCCATATTTAAGATTTCTCGTGTAGACGTGCTACACGTATAATAGCTGTATGTACATATGTAGCTGTAGGTATAAAATAGATTTTTATGTATAGATTTTTTCACGTACAAAGCATTCGTATAATAAATAAAGATAAATGAAATTTGTGACCTATAGTAATCGTTCTGCAATAAAAATAAACCATGAAACATGAAATCATAATATAGCTAGGGAAAATATCATTTTCATATCTACTACTTATATAAAAATAAACTGATGCAACTTGATCTAATTTCGCCTGTGATTATTACCAATCGTCCATTAAATTATTTGATCACGAATGCTAAAAGTAAAAGTTTGACCAAATATTTACGAGAGTCAAAGTTCACGCGGTTCCCAACGACAAAACATTTCTTTTTTTCGAACAGGAAAACTTTAACGGGAAAAAATAACCTTCTCCGATGCTCGATTTACGACTCGAAGCATCAATTTGTAATCAAGCAACGCAGTTCTGATAGAACCCCTCCAGATTTCTCTTCGAATTTATCCCCACTGAAAATGCGCTTAACTTGAGGAAGCGCTAGTTGCGCCACTTCACCGCACGTTAGACAAAATCGATTTTGAACGTACGCGAAATATCAAAATACCGGCAAAGGTTTAATTACAGTAATCGTACTATTGCTTAAATGACGATCCTGACATCGGAGATGAGTGCGCATTATTTCGACGTTTAATATTGGAAATTGAGCGTGCGACTTTGTAATCGATCGGCAGTTACTCTTATTAAACCCGAAAGTGGTCTTCAGCGCGTAAATGGATCGTTCAATTACAACCATTACAATCACGTACGCCATTTGAAGAAGATCACGTGCCACATTGCGAATAGTGTAATGTTAGTTTCTTTGCGTGTGGGCCATACATACTATTCCTATGCATATTAGTAGAGTTTGTAGAATCTCGTGGTTCTGTAGAACCGTATGCTGGATGTGTAGAACTTCCGTGTTCGCTCACACTACATACTCTTCACCTCCCCATACTACACCTCTACACCTTTGCATATATCTAAACACCCCACATCCCCCAGGAACCTCAGTGCACCCACACACCTGTTCAACTGTGCCCCGTAGACGACTGCTAATTGTAAACCTGTCACGGATCGTCAACCATCCCTACCAAAATATTATTATTTCATTATTATAATTACTTTCAAGTATGGTTATTGTGGTTTCAAGCTTCAAGAATTTATAAATTACGTCATGTACTCATTTGTCATTTGTAATTTTGTACCTAAGAGTTATGGTGTACATTATTATTTATTTATTAAACGCCTATTTGGGGCTTTTAGACATAAAGAAAATACATAATATATTAAATTAGAAAAAACACAAAGGGATAAAAAAACTGATAAATAAATTATGTTAATAAAGTCTTTGTCTTAGGGACAAAAAATTAGTATTAAAAAAATCAATAAATTCTGAGTATTTATTGCCATATCTGATCATTCTGGGAATGGAAGAAGGAAGATAATAATTATTACGTGAAATATTTTCACAACACGCACGGTACCTTTAAAAGAAAAGTCGAATGAAGAAGAATACGACTATCTATTAGAGAGTTTAATATTTTATATAAAAAAATTACATCGAATATGATTCTTCTATTACTTAATTTTATCATTTTTAATTTTGACACAAGAGAATCATAACATTAGGTTCACATTCATTAGGTTTATTGAAAATAAAGTTAATATTTCTCAAAAATTTATATCGAATACGAATACAAATACAAAATGAGAAAAATGATGTACTCTGAACGTGTCGTCAGATGTCAGATTAAAAATGTTTTCTCTGAAAATCGGTTCGAAAACCAAAATTTGTACTAAATAACTGTCCCTGCTCATAACTGTATCATAACATTGTATGTTTTGTAGGGTGGATAATTCATATGAATATAAATAATATATGCGATTATTTCCACGATACAATTCAGAAGTTTTGATTCAATCTTCGCTTATTTACTATTTCTTTAAAAAAAAAAAAAATATGCTTTGAATATAAAATTTTGCAATTGAAAAGTTCGAAAATCGCTGGTCTGCGTCCGCTGGCACTAGATAATCTCAGTGAACCCGCCGCGGGTAAAACGAACAAATCTTCTCGAGTCTACAGTTTCTGCATTACAGCGTTACTAAACACCCAAACCCTGATAAGCGTTTCGAATGTTTAGTAGTTGTATTTTTCACAATGTCTAAACGACATGTATTTATCGAAAAGATCGATCGAAAAATCTCGCGCAAAAACCTAAAAACGGTTAAATCGACACTCGTTCCGAGAAAAACGGAAAGTTTAGAGGGGAAGGAAGCGTTTCAATTAAAGTTTAATTATGTGGAGTAAGTGCGAGGAGTCTTGTTTAAAGTGAGAAAAAGACTAGTTTCACGGTCCATCGGCCACACATTAATCACTCATTTGAGAAAAATATTGGGACGTACGACTCATTCCCAATTACGAATGAGCAGAACGTGGGAAACTATGTAGTCGGGGGGGTATCGTGGCCCGAAACAACCGTGATAAATACGCTTGTACCTACTGCGGTTCAATTTTATACGAATTAACGACGCTCGACTATCGTTATGTTTAACGGCGAAACTACGGCGCGAAGCGCTAACTAAAATCGAAACGGAAATTGAAATTCAACTGAAATGACAGTTCCAATTTTTTAATTGTGCGCGTGCAATGTAAAATCGTTGCGTTTTACATTTAGGACTGAGTGGATTCAATTTATTTCCGACAAGAGTTCAAATCACAGTTAAATTATATGGCTATTATTATGTTGTATAGCACAGTTCTGACATTGAACACTAGTATTTCATAAGTACATAATATATGCATAGTTTGAGAAGTACTAGGATTTTTTCTCATCGCCATTGTTAACTTGTTCCTGAAAAATCATAGTGAGCACTGCAGTTTCTGTTGTCGTACGGATTGCATACTAGAGTGCATTGCACTGCAATGGTGAAGAGATGTGCGAGACGAAGAGGGCGCATATAGCTCCCTCCTCATTGTATATGCGCTTTACTGAGCCAGCTCTCGCAACCATCAACCAACTCTGGTATGCAACACAAAGATACACACACAAATGGAAACTACTAAATTATTGACAAAAATGAGCAATCACACTCAAAATGCATTCATATCGTTTAAAAGACTGCAGCAAGAGCACAAGTACCTTAGGAGTCATATTATGTATGTATGATATTTTCCAACACAGCTAAGCTAAATCACTACATAAAATTATCATTTTCAATTTTCGTGGTATTTCCCAGTTTTCTCTCCCTTTGAAAGCTACAATGTAAAATAAATAAACTTATTTAATCAAAACAGGCCTCTTTGAGATTGAATTGTGTCCTTGATTCTTTAGCAAAATGTTCAAGTCTACTACTGAAAATTGCGTAGGTGGAAGAGCGTCGAAAAGAGAGACGCGAATTTTCTTCGATCGTGAGCGTTCGCTCTTCAATTTTCGCCGATTTCCCCAATGCGATCAAACTGGCGAGGCGATCTTTAATCGACGTCGTGATTTAAGGGTCAACCTTGCCTTGGTGATTCGTAAGTGATTTCCGTGCGAAATAGTTGAGAGCCATAAATGGGCATCACGACCGCAGTTCAACGGCTCGAACCACATTCGGTTCCCGTTCTAGGGAAATTACGTTACCCGACTGTTCTCATTATCATTGTCTACCGATGGTACAATTTTAACGTCTTCCGACAATTTGAAACAT
Source organism: Parapsyche elsis (assembly GCA_022651745.1). Taxonomy (NCBI): domain Eukaryota; kingdom Metazoa; phylum Arthropoda; class Insecta; order Trichoptera; family Hydropsychidae; genus Parapsyche; species Parapsyche elsis. The sequence goes on from JAGVSN010000006.1 coordinate 2,624,159, forward strand.
CATCTTATTATGGCCGCGTCGGACATTGTGTATTACGCTACTACATACATACATAAACAAACTTTGAAAGTCACAGTTGAAGTGAAATTTTATTACAAAAGTATTACAGATCGCATCTCAAGGCCTTCGTCGAAGCCCACGGTCGTCTTGGTCGATGGACACGGCCTTTGAAATGTGGATACTTTGTGGATATGGTGGTATTGTTTTACATTAATTTATGCAAGGAGTGGTGGGTGAGATTTCGCCTTATTTAACCGAATGGTGTAATTGTCTATAACAAACCGGATACATTTGTCTCTAGGCTCAAATAACAAAAATACAAATCAAAGGCAATCCAAAGAACATTTGATTAAATACACCAAGTCGGTGACGAACAAATAATTTTGACTAATTTGAGATTCTTCATATTAACTATGACCATACCACGTAAATCAAATTATAAGCTTGGTTACAGAATGAAACCTCGTGACTTTTGTGTTATGGGAGTGAGCCGCCGCTTAGTTGGATATAAGCAAGTATCAAATATCAAATTAGAAGACAATAGGAATTTGCCACGAGACAGTGAACGCATAGCACTTCTGTTGTTCGACGAGTGGGCACAAGCGGCCCGTGACTTGGACTTGGACTTGGAGCAACAACAATGTCCTCTGGTTGCGTAGGCTAACCACTAGCGGCCAATGACGTTGCAGAGCGTCCGACGATTTATATCATCATGAGCACTAAATCAGCTACCAATTAATTTCCACGCCGGAGAGCCGTTGCCCAATCGTGTATGTTTACACTGGCTTATGTATATGGCGATACTGTACGTACCTGTATTGGAGTTTGATACGCCTTCAAGCCATGGTCACAAATTAGCCAACGATTTCAAAATGAGTGATCGTCAAATGGCGCTAGCGTAATCTAATGATGATGTTCAGAGTTCAGCATCTTGTATAATACACAAGATCTACCAATGTCGGAATGATAAATAATATTAATCAGCGAATGTTCCAACTCTTTTCAGCTTCAGCTATCCTTAGTCCGGGTACCATTTAATTCTAACTCGCCCATTGAAGTTTGAATATAAACATACATAAGTGCGAATCATCAAGCGGTGTCGCTCTTTGGAGCGTGCCGCCTCGCGGCAATGCTTATTGGCTCGGTCCACCACTACGCCCCTGGCCGATTTGCAACGTCTTCATCTTTACATGTAGCTTATACGATCATTCCTTATTTTAGTTGGTTATTTTTTTTGTTGGAATCGAGGTGATGATTAAAACGCGGCGGGCGCTCGGGACCCGTTAAACAAAAGATCAACAGCCGCTGACGGGTCACTGGTCGACCAGCTCAACACTTGACCAGGAATGCCAATCTGCGTTGATTTACTTCATTATGAACTTGTGATTTTGTGGCTCTCAACAATAACAAAATGAAAATGTTAATTGGTAGTTCAGCTTATCACCTTTACCTCAGTCGACCCTACCGCTCTCATTCCACATTGCTCGATGTTGTGAAGCGCCATCAGATTTTACGTGTTCTTCACATGCTTTCGAGCGAGCGCTTTTAAACTTTGCTAAAAGCTTCGCTCTATGTTGAGGGTATTCCTTAAGACTGTAACTTTTAATAATGTGCAAGATGATTAAAATGTGTAGTACGCGAAGTGTGTAAACGAGATGAATTTTCAAGCGCGAAATTATGATGAAAATAGTATCTATGTACTTTTGCTCCAGAGGTTTAGTTTTAATTTTTATGAAATTTCGAATATCAACTAAAAATAATAATAAAATAAATTATGTATTATCCACCGTCGACTATCTAAAATTGACCTTAATCTGACAAAATATCAAAAAATTAATATTATCTAGCATGGAATTGCACTGGAAGAAGGCCAAGCGAGAAAATTGCGAAAATGTGAAAATGGAATATAAAGAAGGCCATATGGACCAATTGAGCATGTCATCAATAGCCGTCGGAAAACGTACGACGTGTTTATTTTGCAATTTCCATACTAACTTGTTACGCTATGCTGCTGCTGCGTACTACATATGTACATGTATAGCGTGCGAAGAAAATTATACAACATAATCCAACCTAAAATTACCAGTTGCCAACGCGTTTTTTCATTATTATGAACATTTACAAGTATTTTTACGAACTCGAACACGTACTATTAACCCTCTCTCATTGAATAAATTCAATCGCCTCCGATGGGGCTTATTGAGAAATTAAACTCGAGTCATGTGAATTCACATTCAATTAATTATTTTCAAATACGAATTAAAGGGGATTTTGTCCGCTTAAAACGTAGCCGAGACTGTCTGCCCAAAGAGGCATTTATTCGATATGTACACAAACAGGCGTCACGCTCCTCACTCATTCGCCAACTCTCCGTATCATCACTTCTTTATTCGAATCGTATTACCAGAACGACCAGTGCTCCTCAACACTTATCCAAATTTAAATATATTCGGATCACACACTTGATACAGATAGTCATCTGCACAGTAACAGAAATATTGTTCGGGTACTGTTAGACCAATTGGCGCTAAACTATGCAAAGTTACTTCCTAAGATCCAGGCGATGACATTGCGTAAATGATTGCGATAGGGCATTTACATACCTTCATAGGACCATTCATTTTTACTTTATCCTAATCGGATAAAGTATTGTGATCGTGCGATCATATGCACACCAACGAACATATGTTCATACATACATATCATGAAATTACTTTGACCAAACTGACGAATTGGGGCAACCTGTAATGTCACTATGGTATAATTTGTAAAATAAATAAATATTACCTTGAATTTTTAACGCAATATATGATAAAGATATATGATAAAGATAGATATATGATAAAGATATATGATAAACATATATGATAAAGATATATGATTAAATATATATGATAAAGATATATGATAAAGATATATGATTAAAGATATATGATAAAGATATATGATTAAAGACATATGATAAAGATATATGATTAAAGACATATGATAAAGATATATGATAAAGATGATTAATTTTCAAACGTCAAATTTCAAGTGTTTTGCAAATACGCAACATTTTAACAGATACCTTTAACACATGTATGTAGGTACATATGTATGTATGTATGTACCTAATCGGATAAAGTAAAATGACGTAATGAATAAAGTAACGTGAATTATTTAATTTAATGTAATTTGTGAATTATTTGATTAACGTAATTTGTTTATATTTAATTTTACTATCAATATGTTAAATATAATGTTTTTTTCATGTCTCGCCATAGTGACGAATTGGGGCAACCTGTAATGTCACTATGGTATAATTTGTAAAATAAATAAATATATGACCTTTGATCAATTGTAATTCAAAACTTCAGGAATCGTCTCATCAGTCAAAACAACTATTAAAAATTTATCTTGAGTTCTAAAGTTTAGTTTAACTATCAAATTATCTATTATTTTAAGTGAAGTAGTGCGTAAATGTCATTACCATATATTTGCGTAAGAGTCTGTCTAAGAGTCTGGGTCGTTGCTGTTACGCTAACATTGCCAACATAACAAACAAAAAGTTTTTAAAGGTGTGTAGGCAACGTGCCGTTATCTGTTATAGCTGATTCGAGTCGACAATGCATTTATTCAAAGGTACACTTTGCAATATTATATCACGTACTATCAAACAGGCTATGGGCTGTACTGTCATTGTAAAAATCAGCACGCATGGGTGAGGTTTCAGGGGGGGGGGGTTAGAGTCCACTGTCATGTAACGGGCAAATTGGCTAGTTACAGTAAAATTACTTGATATAAATTTTCAGCTCAATGCGTTGTTTTTATAAGTGACTGGTGACAAAAAAATGTCAAAATAAAAACCCATAAAAGTTCTCAGGGGACAAAAGTAAAAAAAAAATGTTCCAGATCAATTTTCAGTTGGTAGCGCAAACTTTTTCTATATACATACATATATACATACATACATACATATGTATGTATTTGAATTCAGGTGGAGTTTTGAAAATCCGTTTTCAGATTTGACAGTTGTCGCGCTGCACCTATGTAACAAGATTTATTTCAGTCGAACCGAATTGATGAAAATACAAAAACAGCAATGTGCCATAAAAGTGCAATATTTTCGTTTCGAAAGGGAATACTTTCATTAGTTGCGGGGTGTTTTAACAAATTGTGACACATTTTCGAAATTTAAATAAAGTGCACTCGCGTCGAGCGAAATTGAAACGTGTTAAATGCGTTTGAGATGTCGCAATTTATTGTAATGTTTGCGGCCGATGATGCGATCAATAACTTTTTACTTTATCCTAATCGGATAAAGTTATGATCGTGCGAAAATTCGACCTCGAAATTTTGACTGATTTGTATCAGGTATCATCCCCTGATCACGTTTTCATGATTTCTGGAAAATGTCTGTATGGCTGTTTATTATGTGTGTGTGTCTGTGTGTTTTCTCCGAAACTATCAAGTCTATCAAGCTGAAATTTCATATCTATTATTTTCACTTAAGAAATTTGGTCAACATCCGTCAACCGGAAGTAGGGTTTTTTTCGTGCAGAAAATTCAAAAATCCTGTTAAAAATCATATTTCCGAAATGGCACCGGCGAATTTGTTGAAATTTTATATCTATAGTTTTTTCGTTAGCCGTAAGAGATAATGCAATTTTGGTCAAAATCTGACTACCGGAAGTGGCAGTTTACTAGTGGCAGTGGAAGTGGCAGTTTACTTTTGGCAGGCTTTTTAAATATGTAGTATCGTCACAATATTGTAATTTTGTAATTCTGAGAGAAATTGCTAGTTACGAAAAATTAAATCATTAAAATTAGGCAGCCGGAAGTAGGGTTTTTTTTTGTCGAAAAGTTTACCACGGAATATTTCAAAAACTAGACCGGCGATCAAATCGAAATTTCATATCTATAGTTTTCACGTTAGCTGTAAGAGATACTGTGATTTTGGTCAACATCTGACTACCGAAAGTGGCAGTTTTTCCTATTTGAACATATGCCGAAGATCGTATTTTACATACGCGCGCGCACTCAACACAGTGATTTCATGATATGTATGTATGTATGTATGTTGGTTGGTGTGGTGGTGTGCATGCGTTTTATTTACTTACGTACTTAAAAAAATAATTTCGTTACTCTTTGTATTCCTCAAATATATGGATAAAGTCATGGGTTGGCCACACCCGAATTTTTTACGTAGTTACGCCACTGCACTGCCACTGGCTATTTGACAGAAGGAGCAACCCGAGTTGTATACTAGGAACGCCTGGTACTGATTTTGGGACGGTTCCGACGGATTGCCCACTACATTTGGATTATGGCAGTTGATCTACTGATGCTGTAGTCCAAATCGCGACCGCAAAAGTTAAATCATCGAATCGGCCGTTAAGTGGTCGGTGTGAAGTAGTGTTCTTGTGGCATTGGTGCCACGTGGCCATTCCAATTGTGTCTATTTATTTGTTGCACGGCCGCCGGCGCTCTGGGAGATTCGTTGACCTCACGGCTCACCGCGGCCAATCTTCCGGATGTGCCCAGCCATAACTACATATGTACATTATGTGTTCTCTCTGTGTTCTCTCAGTGAAATGTCCCACCAACGCTTCTTCGTAGGCATGGATAACGAACGACGAACGGCGCATTCCGTGCTTGACCCGAAATGGATCCGTCGTTGGAACTACGCCACGCCGACGCACGTCTCACCTGTTACAGACACCTGATTCAGATGTTTAGTATTGGGACGTTTCAATTACACCTTCGTAAAGGTAGTAGGTATGAACGCAGGACGATTCGGTCAAAAGTATCATACTAAAAGTATGCAAGGTGGCGCGTGAGAAAGTCTCGAATCAAGCCAGGATTCGCGCGCTTTACGTTCAAGGTAAGACTACGCCAAACTATAATATTAGTAGTAGGAGTGTTATGGCCGAACACTAATCGGTTACTTCAGTTTGCAAAGGCTGAGGACGGTAGTCAAGATAAACATGGCACGGAAGAATAGTCAGCATTGACGTCATCTTGAGCTTGGAAAAGGAATGGGAACCTTGCGGGAACCTCGGAAACCCTCCCGAGCCAAAAGCCAAATCAGGGAAAACCTTTCAAAATTTGCAAGTTATGGAGCCGCAACATACTATTTTCGGATTACATATTCAAAATTAAATTAAATTTTACTCGTTTATGAAATGGATTGCTGTAATAAATAAGTTAAATCTTCGTGATATTTCTTAATGTTAGACAGTTTATTACTAAAAAGTATTTTATATGAAAAACAATGTGAAAGCTTTTTATAGCCATTAAGTCATTGAAATCGAATTTTGTTTAAATTGTGTCAAAGATTTGTGTTTCACGCGAGACGTTGGATGACAGCTAGAGTCGCATGCGGCTCCAGAGCCGCCGGTTCCCGACCGATGATCTAGATCAGTGGTCGGCAACCTTTTTGGAGCCCGGAGCCAAATCAGCGAAAAATCCAAAAAATGGCAAATTTTCGGAGCCGCCACATAATATTTAATAAAAAAAAAAATATATACAAATATATATATAAATTTTTTTCTTCGATAAAATTTGTGAAAAATTCGTACGGCAATCAATTAAGTGACGAAAGATTTAATGCACCGATGCAATTGAGAACACTAAATACGTTCCGAATTTATGTAAATTGTCCGAAAATGTACCAGTTCAAAAGTCGAAAAACACGTTTCTATCCCGAATTCACTCACTTTTCACAAATTTAAATTTCGAAAACACAATACGTGTGTAAACTGAACTGTTCCCGTTCGAATTGCGAAATAAACTGAATCTCAATGGTAATATTCGAAATAAGAAACAATATTCTCACTTTTTATACATAATATAATTTTACTCATAAAACAGTAACATAGCGTCACGATTTTATGACTCAATTTGTCGTAGATTGGTTTTGTGTTTTCTCTGGATCCATATTAAAGGAAGGCAAGTATGTAAAAAAAAAGCAACGTAACTAATTTGGTTGACGCGAGTGAATTCAGGGTCAAAAAAATCTAATTTACAATTTATTTATTTTATTTTACGAAAAGTGTTGGATTATAAACGGAGCCGCCGGTTACCGACCACTGATCTATGCAGATATTACGGCGGCCTAAGAAACACAGAACAATCAGTTAGAGAGCTCGAAAATATGGTTAAGAAAATTTAATAGCAGTTCGCGTAGTGTAGGAACGACGTGAAGAAGACAACACCGTAGAAAGAATAGGAGTTAACTTCGGAGTTACGGTGGAGACTTAGAGCTCTTGGGACGCTGATCTCTTTAGCTAAATCTAAATCTGGAACTGTTTAGAATACAGCTCGTCACTTTCCTGCGGATTAGCCTGAACTCTTATTATGTCGCTATTTGTAAATGTTTATCTCCAATAAAACTGATTATTTAACCTTAAAACCACCTTTGCTCAATATTAACTCCCCTTAATGTGTAGTAACACTGATCCGATAGACAAGTGATGTCATGTCCTTCACATCTACATATGTATGTACATATGTACATAGGTATACTGTTGTTTGGACATTCTCAACGTCACATTGCGTTGGGCGAAAAGTGCAAAACTAAGCCTTTTAATTGTTGAGAGATATATGTAAGAGAACGATCACTCAAAGTTTGACTGTAAACAGACTAAAACGATATTTTACCAATACTGCTTATGTGGGTAAAGTGAAAATGATAAAAAGTGACAAAGCCTCTTTTTCGAATATTATAATTTCGTTTTACTTGTAAGCTGTGTCTCACAGCGGATTTGATATCAACTAGCAATTCGCAACTCAAATTTAAAAAGCATTTTCTATTAGACGTACTTCCGCATACATGGGCAACACGATATTGCCTGTCAAAAAATATCGCTTCTACTCAACGATAGGTACGTGTTGCTAGCGATATGAAATGTGTATCGCTCCGAATTGCTAGTTGCCGATTGCTGGCAGTTCCAACAAGTGCCATTTCTAAATGGAATCGGGAGAATACTAAGTCAATACAATATAATATCACTATTATCATATTAAGCCATTTAAGTATCTGAATAACAACTGGATGAAGGCATCTGCAACGCGATTCACTAATCCTCTTATGACATACATACATACATACATACCTCTACCATGCTACTGTAATCATCCCCTGAAACACACAATCGAATGACTCAAGTATGTTTGTCTAGTATTGTATTTATTAATAAGGAATAAGATTCATAACTGATTCCATCAAGGTGAATTCTTTGCGACAGCGATGATTTTAATCTCAATAAAGAAAATGCTCACATGAAAGATCAACAGACATGTGTAATTGATGGACAAGGATCTCCGGGTGACATTGGATTTCTAGATGCCAAGGTTACACAAGTTTGCACAAGACACTCAAAGTCACAATACCGTCATAGCTAGAGGTTTTCTCATTAGTTAAGCGGTACTCTTACATCGAAATATCTCATTGCAGCATCATGCCGAGCACGCATGCAACATATGCGCTTGCGTTTTAAATCATACGTTTTATGTGACTGAAATGCACTCTGTGTACTTATTATTCGCAGTCCGCGGCCATGGTCTGACGATGGCCATCTTCAACTCTCGGCTGCTGGCTAAATAACTGTACCAGCTCGGTTGCAAAAGGTCGCCTGGTCGAAATAGCTAACTGTATAATAGAATACAACAACGAAATATTTTTAAATTCATATTGTTGTGCTGTATGCGAGCGCGTATTGTGACTACCGAGTTCGGCCTTTTTCTGGATCTTGCCAGATAACGATAGGATAACATTATATCAATACTGGTTTACCGTCAATCTCACGCTGCTAAGCTGAAGCTAAACTTATCAGAAAAGAGCGTATGTTTTAAGAATAACGAATCAATCGATAATATATGAATACTCTTACATCATTGAGTTGTCGATTTTAAAACTATGGTGCTTATATAACATACTCGTACATGATAGTATAAAAAGTTGAAGCTATCCCTACTTTTAGCTCATTAGAGACTCGTAAAAGACGACTAATTACTGCACAGGGACCGAGTTGTCAGCTCGAGGAAAGTCAAGGTTGATCCGAATGACTTCTTGAAAATATCAATAAACGAGTCTCTCTCGGGCATTAACAAACAATAACAAAGCACAAAACGAGCTGTTGTCATTATTTGTCAAGCACTCGTCATGTTGTCAGAAGCGTGCGACAACAGTGTCACTCGTGACAGTCGCAATTAGCGGACGACATCCAGAGGTGTTCGTGATTTATGACCCACAAATAAGCGGTCCGACTAATATAATGAAGGGGATGAAACTAATAATCCCAGTTCGTAAGCTGGGAGATCGGGAGAATCTCTACGCTTTATTGGCGAAGGCTGGTTGTCCTCGTTGAGGTGTCTGCGTCGCTCTGATTGCACCAAAGCGCATCCAAGAGGATAATAAATACGAAGCCTGGATAAAGTAGGCGTTGAGGTCTCATTAGGTATTGATTTAAAAGGTGAACACGTAGACCGTTGCACTCTAGGGGTTCGAGTCCTTTGTTCAAGATCGATATATATTGAATGCAAGACCTCTTTCAATGCAATGGTGCAATTGTGTATGTAAACATTGTGTTTGAGTGCGATAACAAAACAAAAGTTATGTATTAGAGACTACACGTTAAGTATACGTTTAATATAGACTAACTATAAATAAATAACAAAATGCGATTAGGGATATTATAGGCAAGGCTGTGGAGTCGGAGTCGGAGTCGTGGAGTCGTGGTTTTTTTGGCAGAGTCGGAGTCATAAAAAATCGATCAACCCGACTCCTTTATCGGCATTTTATTTAATTTTTAAAACAAACGTTCGATTGTTGGTTAACTCACCATCATTACTTCCACACTAGAGACGCACCTTCATATGTAGTACTCCAACAATTATTCGATTGGTTCATCGTTTCCAGGACAAAGGAACTGTCTAAAATTTCTAGATGTTTCAGAAGACGTCGTTCTGTTCGAATCGAGGAGAATATTGCTCTTGTGCAAGAGAACGTTAGAGAAAACCACAAAATCTCCACAAGAAGACGTTATCAACATTTGGGGCGCCAACAAATACAATCCAGAGATGTGGTTCATTTAGGATAGGGTTATGAATCATGATAGTGCACTGATTACGTAGCTCGTCAAAGTATGGAAATTTTGATGATCGAATAACCGTGATTTTTCGATGTCTAATGGCCATTGCGTTTACCTGCCAGCAGCTGAAGGCTGACATTAGAAAAGAGACTAACACGCGTTAAAAGTGATGCGAAAAAATGAGCCTGACAGGTGAAGTTAAAAATGGCAATTCAAAAATTAGCCTATTCGTCGCATTGGTTGGTGAAATTACGAATATATTTATGTACCTAGAAATGGTCTTACAAGAACAAAAATAGGAAAAAAATTATTTTTAAATTTTTGAAATCGGAGTCGGAGTCGCGTTTTTTTTTAACGACTTCCCAGCCCTGATTATATGCGATGTTGAATAAGCACAAATAGCATATTGATGTAATGAGAAAATACACATTCAATCAATCGTGTTAATGAACACGCGCGATTTTTATCTTATCGCGTTTCATACGTACATAGGTACGGCAAACAAACTAGTCCTAGACGCAAAAATGGCCACCCCGAGCGTTTATCGCTGAATATGCAAATTGCAATTGCTTACATACTGTAAGTAAGTCTGCCTGTAAACAAGTGTACATAGATATACACTGGTGGCGCTTGTAAATAAGGTGGAAAAGCACCCGAGGTGGGGCCGCCTGTAAATCCGCGGAATAAAACAAGCCTCGTCGAATAAATCATGCCAACACGAGCCGCCCTTTGTCGAAACACTCTTAAATTATAAATTGAAGCACGACTGCCATTCCATTTTTTGCATCGCTCAATGTAAATATTTTGCGACGGTTCTGTTTGTGCACCAATTATCACGCGAAAAAGGAAAAACGATGAAAAGTAGCGTTGAACTCGTAGAAAAATGAGCTTTTCAACGTTCAGCTGAATATTGCTGGATGAAAAGATGGTTTGGATAACAGGAGAGAGTCCATGCCCGGTAATTGATGGCCCCCGAGTCAAGGGTGTCCATAAAGCCGAGCTTCGCACATTCCTCGAAGAGGCTTTCTGTGAGAAACAACACCGCCGCTACGAAAGCTCTACCTCTTCGACCTCTTTCCCTCGGTCACAGACGGACAGAACGACCGACACATATGTACATTCGAATGATCTGTCCGTTCGTCCGCTCGTTCTCGTCCTTTCGAAATGCCTCATCTCGCAGTGACCACATTCGATATAAGGGAAAATTCTACTTTTCCCCCATTAAAATTCGCCTGCAAAATAGACGTAAAACATATGATTTTTCGATATGTTTATTGTCTTGCGATCCGAGTTCATTTAAAAGGTGAGGATCACTCAAAAAAGCGAATATACATAGATATGTATGTATGTATACCTCAAGGCGATCGTAAAGCTTTTGTCCACAGTTTCCTAACATTTACATTTACACTTATTTTATTATTGTGATTAAAAAGTTAGCACTTTTAAGATTAGCACCTACATATTTACGCATCCATATTTAACATAAAACGCAGTGAAAATTCTGTGGAAATAGTGAAAAATCGGATAAGATTGAAATCACTAACATCTTGCATAAGATAAACTTTTTAATATTAATTAAATTGGCATCGATACATTGGGAAGCTCTGTAACGTTTAGAAGCTCAGCCAAGTAACGAGATGAGTCAAGCAGAGCAGGTCATTGATATGCAGCAGCAAGTACATATGTAGCTGTAGTGTTGCACACAAATACAAAACACAAACACGTACGTACAATTAAATCAAATATTCAAGGTTTAGCGAAATATGTAAGTATTTAAAAAAAAAATTCGAGTGTGGCCAACCCATGACTTTATTCATATATTTGAGGAATACAAAGAGTAAGTAAATAAAACGCATGCACACCACCTCACCAACCAACATATGTACATATCATGAAATCACTGTGTTGAGTGCGGGCGCGTATGTAAAATACGATCATCGGCATATAAACTGCCAGAGGGATTTTGACCAAAATCACAGTATCTCTTACGGCTAACGTGAAAACTATAGATATGAAATTTTGACAAAATTGCTGGTGCAGTTTCGGAAATATGATTTTTTACAGAATTTTTGAATTTTCTGCACGTAAAACACCGTAAAAAAAAAAAATACCACACCAACCAACATACATACAGACATATGTACATATCATGAAATCACTGTGTTGACTGCGCGCGCGTATGTAAAATACGATCTTCGGCATATATTCAAATTAGAAAAACTGCCACTTCCGGTCGTTAGATGTTGACTAAAATCACAGTATCTCTTACGACTAACGTGAAAACTATAAATATGAAATTTCGACAAAATCGCCGGAGCAGTTTCGGAAATATTCTGTGATAACAGAGTTTTAGAATTTTCTACAAGAACAAAACTCGTCTTCCAGTTGACTGATGTTGACCAAATTCCTCAAGTATCTTACACCTTACGAGAAAATAATAAATATGAAATTTCAGCTTGATAGACTTGATAGTTTCGGAGAAAAACCACATACAGACACACACACACACACACACAAGTACACAGACATACAGACATACAGACAATTTCCAAAAATCATGTAAACGTGATCAGGGGATGATACTTGATAAAAATCTGTCAAAATCTCGAGGTCGAATTTTCGAATGATCACAATACTTTATTCGATTAGGATAAAGTAAAAAGTAATAAAAATACGTTTCCGAGCATTATAAAATTATGTGACTCTTCGATAGCAAATTTGTATATCGAATATCAAATATGGAAACGATTAGATAATTATTATACGGCAATTTTTGATACAGACATTAATCGTAAGTGTTTCCACTTTTATCTATTGAGCATTGCAAATTGATTATTTATATCATATAATACTCATTTATATTTATATCATGTACCTATATAATACATATTTTGATGATATATTCTCTCTAAAGATTTTTCAGGATCGAATAGGAGCAGCCACGAGCCACATTTTATTCAAATTTGGATCAAAGCCATCGCGTGATTGTTTCACACTCACGCATTGCTATCACATTATATATGTACATAATATATACATATGTATAATATACATTACATATATTCAAAATGTATAAATTGTAAATTTTTCGGTAGATTCGCGATTATTACGGAATTTCGTAAATGTTAAAACATCGATCTTTGTAGATTCAACATTCTTCTACATACATATTACTAACGATTTATGTAAGCATATTGGACTTTTACCACTTGTAGATAGATGTCAATTAAATTTTCCATACTTGTTGGATGGAAGATCAATAATCTAAAAGTTGGTAATTGGACAACGTAATAATATCTTGATTTGAGAAATACATTATGGGTACATAATTTATTAGAAACGAAAAAATATTATTATTTGTATTTACATAAGTTATGATGATCAAAATGTTTGATTTGATTTGGTGAACGGAAGATCAATTACCACTATCCGAAATGTTTTCGTCTCTTCTGGGTGTTTGATGGGTTATTGATCCCACTGTGTCTATTTTTTTAACATCGCACCGCACCGGTTCGAATCACGCGACCCAATCACTTGGATCACATACCATAAATATGTATTCTATTAAAAAAATCCACTGAGAACGATCAAGATTCCGGCACATCGAATGGTGTTTCTTCACGTGTTGATTAATAGGTTTGACACATACCCAACAACAGCCACGGACAAACGAAAACACAAATCAAAATTGAAAATAATAAAGTAAAACAATACTTTAACTACACTACGCACATACATACATACGTATATATGTACGTGGGTAAAGTAAAAAATAGTGCCGTGATAAGTATCACTAATGTATGTATGTAACTCGATGCGGGTGCAAATCATAAATATATTTAAATTATGTAAGTAGATTTTCAACTAATAATAATCTTTCTTTCACCCAATCGCGAGTTACATGGAAACATCGATAACGTAATCTAATACATATATATTTTTTTTATAATTTTGACAAATTGACAAATTTGGCTTTCTCCTTAAAACGATATTAGGTATCAGTGTGTATCAATTTTAAGATATCGGAAAAGACCATCGACTGATTAAATTACTGATTTTTCCCATGTTCAAAATTATGAAATGGATTTTTTCACTATTGTCCGTCTGTATTTTTAATTTTCCGTTTAAAAAGTGAATTTAGAAGACATCATAAATCTTAAGATAAACTACGATACATTAAATGGACGTAAAATCAAAATCAGCATCATTAACAAACAGTTTAGTTAACATTAAAACATCATTCGATGAGCATGTTTAACTATTTCAGAATATACCTCAAGTGAAAGTCACTTGTAGAATTTAATCCCATTCTTATCACGATTAGATCGCTTTGCTTCGGTTTACTCTTGCAAATCTATTGTTTCAAACTGCATATTTACGGGAGCATCATCAGTGTCACATGAAAATGGATCTTGAAAAATATTTAAATCTTAAATCCTAAAAATCCAAGAAGCCAGAAAATTCATCTAATACACCTTGAATGATCCTACAGCATTTTTTTGATTGCAGAATATTGGAAGCCTCGGTAGATCACCTATGTATGTATGTACATAAGAGCGACTGACATACTGCGAAATGTCATAAATCTCCAACATCGGGTTGTTTTGCTTACGTTGAATCTTTCGCTCTGAACCCTTCACATAATTAAAGAGATTGGAAATAAACGTTTTGTTTCCTTGTAGTTTTAATTCATTGAGAATTCCGAAGTTCGACTGGGCTTGGTTTACATTTTAAAATAATGAATAAAGATTTAACAAAAAGCTCGCGGGCCGCACTTTGTGAACCCCTGATTTATATCGTATCGTATTGTAATGCCACCACTTCACCATAGCGCGAATGTTCGAGGAATGTTCGTGAAATGTTTGCCTTAGCGTTGTGGTCAGCTGCCGCTTGCTCGCCCGTCCTGAGCGCTGCGATCGTATCGCTAGTGGCGCCACTCTAGTGTCAACTAACAAACGACAGCGAACGAAGTGTCATCGTGGCATCGGTGTTTTGGATCCCATATCGCGGGTTCTTGGTGGAGAATTTCGAGAAAGTTCAGAGTCACTGAATTGGTCCACATTATTACGCACTAAAGGCACAGACAACACTGGAGGGGTTCGGGGTGTGGGGAAGGGTCCGCCATCTTGCTTTTTTCGCGGTCGCTCGCCTTCGCTCAACTTTTGCGGATACCGCGCGAATGTTTATAAAGTACGTTGGCGTTAACGCGAATTAGCTCGAGCACATACCCACACCTTGGCGCTCGGCACTGCTCGTCAGCGCTCGTCAAATATGAAGTGCCGGCATTATGATTATTTGTAATACTTTTTGAAGCATTTAACATATGAACTTATACATACATATGTATAGTAAGTTAACTGGGAATTTTACAGACCTGTATACTACTAACCCGAATATTTTTTTCGGTCCTTTCTTATTTTTTTTTTCTACTTTTAATTTTAATTACCTACAAGATATAACAAGCATGACAACACATATCCAATAAAATAAAAAAAAATATCTTTATGTATAATATTCGCACGATCACAATACTTTATTTATTATATAAATTATATAAATTATATACATATATAATAGCCGAAATCCGTCTGTCTGTCTGTCTACTGATAACGCTCACTGAGGAAAAATAATTAAAAAACCAGAACGAGTGGGAGATCGAACCCGGGACCCCAGCTCGGGAGGAATGTGCTTACACTAACCGCCATCACCGGTTGTCAATTTGGTCCTTTTTTTTTTAAACATTACCTACAAAAGGGATCGTGTCTTTGCTAATAATACACAGATGGCGCTTTAAAAACTATTATTTTTTTTTTTTTTTTGATTTTTACAAAATTATAATTATTATATATATGTATAATAATTAATAATTATAATATAAATAGTAAAGTAAAAAAAAATATTTTACCGTGCTAAAATATTTTAGTGTGTTTAGAGTAAAATAGTTTAGAGTGTTGACTTGTTCATGATCTCTGACAGCAACTTGTCAGTATTTTTGGATTTTTTTGATATATAATTTTTTATTTTCTTATGCAATTATTTTGTTATTATTATTAATACTGTTATTATTATTGTTATTAATATTATTATTATTATTATTATTATTATTATTATTATTTTTAATATTATTATTATAATTATTTTTTGGTTTTGTTATCATTATTTATTTTTTATTATAATTCTCATTTTTAATTCTATATTTATATTATGTATCTGGCCGATGTGGCGTTTTAGGGATTCCTGTGAAGTCACATCGGTATATTTTAAAACGAAAATAAAAAAAAATAAAAAATATACCAGATATTACACATAGAAATATGAAAGCGAATAGGATCATAATTAATTATAGGATCATCCAATTATTCGAGGTATTCTTGTTTTGGGAAATCCATATTGTGAACGTAGATACTCGAGTCCAAACTCCAGGTAAGTAGTACCATCACAGGATCACCGAAAGAGTGATGCTAAATAGTGTCCCATCAATTTTTAATGGTCCTCCAGAGTCACCTCCACAAGCATTAACATTTTTAGTTGATTTAGCACATATCATATTTATCAGTGATAATGAACGATTCACTGTTATTTTCGTTAATACATTTTGGAACATTCTTTATGATTTGAAATCGAAATTTCATGATTTTTTGATCAAATATAAGATATTGTACCATTTTTAATTGCCCCAGCCAGCAATGATACACTTAGAATTTTCTTTGGCTTAAGCTCCCTGAATTGGAAGTGATACACATCTTTTTGCTTTCCATCAAGCACAAGAGGACTGAATAACAGCAGTAAAACTATATTGTAATTGTAAATATCGATTTTGTCATGATACTCTTCATGTTTGATCACTTTCGATATGTTCCTCTCTTGTCCACCTCTTTTGTAGAAGATCCCTGCACGTATTTTCATATTTTTAGATCGTTCCTAGCTGTTGTTAACGTATAATATTAGAATTTTATTAGGTTATCAATTTTAAAAATATATATTTTTTACATACCTTCTCATAAAACAGTGTGCAGACGTTAAAATAGTATCTTCGTATAAAGAATATGTATAAAGAATATATATAGAATATATATCGTATAAAGAAATGTTAAATTATCGCCGCCATCGTCATAGTGGATTGACACCATATAAGAAACATCAATAATTTCAGCTGATTTTCCATTTTGTATTTTTCGAATAGCTATTTTTGAATCAAACGAATGTGTTGAAATAAATATTAACTAGCTGTAGTTTTAAGTATCACCAATGTGTGTGACTCGATGTGGGTGCAAATTATAAATATATTAAAATTATATACATGTAATAATTATATACATAATATGTAAGTAGATTTTCAACTAATAATAATCTTTCTTTCACCCAATCGCGAATTACGTGGTAACATCGATAACCTCATCTAATTTTATAATTTTGACAAAATGATATTAATGTGCACATTTGGCTTTCTCCTTCTAACGATATTAGGTATCAGTTTTAAGATATCGAAAAAGATCGTCGACTGATTGAAATTACTGATTGTTCCCATGTTCAGATTTTTCCACTATTGTCCGTGTGCATTTTGAATTTTCCGCTTGAATGATCTTTTAAAGACATCTTAAATATTAAGATAAACTATGATACATGAAATGGACGTAAAATCAAAATCGGCATCACTAACAAACAGTTCAGTTAACATTAACAACTTTTTTTTTTTTTTTTTTTTTTTTTATTAAACTTTTATTTATCCATATAATGTTCATAATACTTCTTATTTACTAAAAAACGTATCCTAATGGTTCCTGGTCAAGTGGCCATTATCCATTTTACAATAAATGTGTGTTAGTAGTAATAGGAAAATAATCTTACTTTATCGTTAGTGTTTGTTTTACAGTAGGAAAATTTAAGCTAAAAAAAAAAACCTATTTACAAATTTTATTTTTATTTTTTTAAATACAATACATAATAAATAGGGTATGCATGCAGATACATTAAATTCTAATTTCTAGTGACTTACTGTAAACGGAGGTTTAAAACAGATTATGTTTCGGGAGCCTATGTTTATACCTGAATGGTAATGACACACTATCGTAATCACCGAGACTTTTACTAATTTGTTAGCGTGGTTATTGGTAGTTTTTTTGGTAAAACTTCGTGGTTAATTTGTTAGTAATATCAGTTACAAGTGGGATGTTGTTTCGCGAGTGAAGCGTTTTGAGGTTAGTATACATGGGGGTGTTATATATGATTTTGAAGGCTTTGTTTTGCACGATTTGCAGTTTAGTATGGTTAGTGGTGGAGGCATTGTTCCAAACAGGCGCAGCGTATGTTAATATTGGTAGTATTAGGGCGCGATACATTTTGATGCGATTGGATCGTGACAAAGCGCTACGACGGTTGAACAACGGATAGACCGCTGCCATCGCGCGCATCGCCTTGCACCTCGCTGACTCTAATTGTGGGGCCCAGCGCATTCTTCTATCAAATATTATTCCTAAATATTTCAACTGAGCTTGCCATTTCAGCCTTTCTCCTGATGGGATCTTCAGTTCTGAACTCGGCCTGTGCTTTCGAACACTAAAGAATATAGCGTCCGTTTTTGTATGGTTAATTTTTATTTTCCACTTTGTAAAATGGTCGTTTAATGATTTTAAAGCTAATTCAAGATTTTTACGAATTGCGTCAGGTTTGGTGCTGCTCGTAAAGCAAGCAGTATCGTCTGCATAGAGTGCTAAGTGGCACTTTTTTGGAACGGGAATATCATTTATATATATGGCAAATAGGAGTGGCCCTAGCAAACTTCCCTGCGGAACTCCGCCACGATCGGTTTCGGCATCGATGGTTCGTCTTTACGTTAACTATTAGTTTTCTATCGGTTAGGTATGATCGGATGATATTAATAAGGTAGTTGGGTACTTTGTTATTGATTAGTTTGTGAATTAGTCCATCGTGCCAAACTGTGTCGAAGGCTTTTTTCTATGTCGAGACACACCATCCCCGTACTTCTCTTCATATTAAAGTTCTTCGTCACGTGCTCAGTTAATCTGGTAAGCTGCTGGGTTGTGGAATGTCCCGAGCGGAAACCAAATTGTTCATTAATCAGATTTTTATCAACTATTTTTAGTAAGCGCGAGTAAATGATTTTTCTAAAATTTTAGAGAGAGTGCAAAGTAAACTGATGGGTCGGTAATTGACTGGGTTTTTTTGGGTCCTTACCTGGCTTCGGCAGTGGAATGACTTTTGCGACTTTCCAGTATTCTGGAAAATACCCAGTGAGTAAGCAGGCGTTAAATATTTTTGACAATAATACTAAGGTTCTGAACGGAAGTTGTTTTATGATTACATTATCTATTGCGTCACGGCCAGGAGCTTTTTTATTCTTTAAACTATGAATTATATTTTGAATTTCGCATGGATGGACTAGTTTCACAGAATTAGTATTGTTAGTATCAGTTTTAATATGCTTTTTGATAGAATGGTTGACTTTGTTGTATGTCGGTGTGTGATGGTAGTGATGTGTGAGTGTGTGATGCTTTTGGAATGCGTTTGCTAAGAGTTCCGCCTTGTCACTGTCTCGTGTCACCATGTTCACGCCATCACTCAATGGAGGGATCGAATTTTTTGATCTACGGATCGCTTTCGTTAATTTCCAGAGGGAGCCATCTATTGCATTTAATTTTTCTAATTTTTCTGACCAAGTGTCATTTTTAATTCGCTTGATTCTAATTTTAATTTGATATGAAAGTTTATTAATTAAAGGTTTCAGTGTCGGATCTTTTGTTCTCTGCCAGATTTTACGTAATTTATTTTTTTACTTATGATAAGATATTTAACAAAGTCTGTGATTTCTATATTTTGCGAAGTGAATTGGATGATTGGTATATGAAGGTGTTTGGATTTAGTTATGGTATCAGTCAATTGAGTGATGGAGTTCTCAATGTCACTTTTATTTTTTTTAAAGTAGATGATGTAAGAGTTGTGTGGTCGTTCACGTAAGATTTGAACGACTTCCAGTCTGCCGCTTTATAGTTCCATCCACGTTTGGGGACTTCTTCTAGTTTTCCCTCTATTGAAAACATAATTGGAAGATGGTCAGAAGATAGGGCCTGAAGGGTCACCGGTAGTGATATAGTTGGAGAGTTTCTGACGAGAACGAGGTCGAGTGTAGATGGTTGTGAGTTGTTTGTGGGGTAATGTGTATGTGTGCCTGGGTGTAGTAAGGTGGTATCCGTATGTTGAACATGTTGGAAAAGTGATGATCCTTGACGATCTGTGCTCAGGCAGTTCCATAATGGATGCTTGGCATTGAAATCTCCGGCTATTACTACCGAGTTACCCAAATTAAATATTTTGTTAAAATCAGACATCAATAACTCCTTCTGAGGAGGATTATACGCCGAAGCTATAATATGACGGGTGTTGTCAACCATTAGTTCAATAGCAGTAAGTTCTAAGTTTGTTAGTATTGGTGTTATTACGCGGGTGTGTTTGATCGACGATTTTATAAAAATGGCAACGCCGCCTCCATGCTGACGGTCTCGGTCTTCGCGATGACAGTTAAAATTCTTTAGGTTAATATGCACATGCGGTTTTAGGAATGTCTCGGAGATTAAAATAATGTCAACATTGAGCTCACCGATTACCGATTCCAGTTCGTCAATCTTATTTCTAAGCCCCCGAGCATTCCATGCGAGGATGTTCAGGCCTCTCCACTTATTCGAATTCATCGAGGTATTCGACTAGTATGAGTGCCAGCTCAATTTATCGGTGCACCCGCTTGTCTTGGCACGTATCTCTTTGAGGATCTTTATCATCTTTGCAGTGATGCAATAGACGTCAATTCAGGATTGGATTGTGGGATCTTCGTGGGAATTGTTGGTTTGGGGATTGTAGGTATAGGATTAGTCTTTATGGGTAGACTTGGGAAGGTTATGTTGTTGATTAGAGGTGCACTTCGATTGGTGGCGACCTCAGGAGTCTTCCATGGATTGGTAGCTGGTCTTCTAGTCTTCCTCGCCTCTAGGATTTTCAAGTATTCTTGCCTCTTAGGGCAGTCCTTGAAATTCGCAGGGTGTGGTCCTGAGCAACCCACACAGGTGGCTGGAGTAGTCCTGTCCTTTTTGGAACAGTCCGCTGTGAGGTGGGATCCTGTGCACTTGACGCACTTGGCAGGTCGATTGCAGTTTTTCGCTGCATGTCCATAATCTTGGCACCTGAAACATTGGGTAACATTTGGTGAACGATTTGTGTATTTAGATATACTAACCCGTGTGTGGCAGATGTACCGGATTTCTTTTATTTTCTTCGTGTTGACCGTCGGTTCGAAGAACACTAGGTACAACTCGGTTGAGTTGCTCATCGGTTCTTTAGTCTTCATGGTGAGGACTTTAGCTACGGGGAAACCTTGGGCTATGAGGTCCTCTTTGATGTCGCATTCTGGCAGTTTTGGCAAGCCCCGGACGACGCTTTTTATAATTTTCTCCTCTTTCCTGGAGAAGGTATGGAAGTTTTGTCCGAGTGCTGGTGACCTCAGACCATCTCGAAGCTTCTCGAAGTCTCCAATGCTACGACATTGAATCGACACATTATTGTTACCGATGTACTTAATCGTGAAGTCCTTCGTGAACTTCTTGATGGTGTCCGTCATGGTGCCGTGAGTGCCAGTTGCAGACATTATAATTGGTGGTACCCTACCACTTTTTATTTCCTCTGATGCAAGTCCTTCAAACCGATTTTTGCTTTTGACAATTGAAGGTGGAGCATTGTCAAGCGGTCGTTTGGCAGTTTTCTTCGGGATCTGCCAGCAATCCGTCTCCATGTTCTCCCTGCTGGCTGAAGCCAGTGAGGATGCCGTCTCTAAGATAACTTTGAGCGACTTCTTTTTTTTGGAAGCAATCCTTTTCAGGACGCCGTCATGGATGTGTCCACTACGTAGACGCTTCGTCGTGGGTGTGGGTGGGGGCGTGGGCGTGGCCTTAAGGTACCTGCTGGCGAGCGGAGCGACCGTCCACCACGAGTGACCAGGCACGAATGACATTAACAACTTCAAAGTTTTCCGACTTTCCTCTTCTCGAGCATCCAAGGTTATGTAAAATGGGCAGTTACTATTTTTTATATAAAATAATAATTGAAAAGAAACCAATCATAAGGTGTAGTTCCATGGATTTAGGTGCAATGGGATTCCAAGATTATTACACTGAGCAACAAAAAATCACGTTTTTTTAAAACCCAGAGCGGAGATTGTTAAATCTTTACTAAGTTTGACCCACTGAATTCGAATCCGATAATGATTTTTGTTGACAAGCTCTCGTTTATGAGATTCCGAAACAATTCTTTATATGTCCTTTATTTTCTCCAAAAAAATATGGTCACCGTAACGATCACAATACTTCATCCGATTTGAATAAAGTAAAAATTTTAGTGATGTCGACAATGCGATTTGATGGCCATACAACCATTTAATCAACGGTAAAATATACAATTAATTCACGTACTTTCAAGCGCGCACGATTGCGGGTTGAGGGTGGCGAGGGGATGGGATGAGAATCTACCATAATTTGACGGGAAAACCATCTGGTTTATTTATAAGGAGATTCGTAGAAGTGGACTGAGGACAACCTTGGTCAATTCGTTTTGAAAGAAATTTGAACAAAGCTGATCAAATGTACATAGTTTGTTTTAACTACTGTTTTCAATCGCAAATTTAAGAATGTAAGCATGAAGCATCGCGTTTTACCAGTTTTGGTTTTCTGGAGTCTTTCGGGAGGATCGTGTGTTCCTTTGTTCTAGCGTGGGTCACACACTCCTGGTGATTCCCACGGATGCACACCCATCAGTCCAAAGAAGACAAATAAACATTCGGTGAGAACAAAACAACAATACGGGTGTAATTATTGAATATTTAAAGTCTTACATTTTGTACAAATAATGAATATATAGGTATACAGAGTTATATCAATTTAACTTTTAAAAACGCTTATGTTTTTAAATAAATTTATTTATCACCACTCATAAATAGATTATTTGAAATGGAGACCAGCGCTTATCTAATAATATCAATTTTTTGAACAAGCATTATCAAATGCAATAATCTTTTTTTTATTATTTACTAGCTGACCCGGCATGCGTTGCAATGCCCGATACCGTTCCTGTTCCCGTTCCCGATACCGTTCCTAGTACGTTATCTGACGCGTGAGTAGGCCCGTTCCTGTTCCCGTTCCTGTTTTTTCCCGATTCCAGATCCCGGTCCCGTTCCTAGTACGTTATCTGACGCATGAGCAGGCCCGTTCCCGTTGTATTCCGAGTATGTAAAAATATGGATAAAGTATACATGTACATATATTTAAATTGATAAACTTATAAAATTCTAATTATTATACGATAACGACTAGGAAAGATCCAAAAAAAATGAAAATTCGTGCAGGATCCTCATCCTATAAACATGGTGGACAAGAGAGGAGCATATCTAATATTATCATACATGAGGAGTATCGTGACGAAATCGATAGTTTCAATCATGATATAGCTTTGCTGTTTTTATCCAGTCCTCTTGTGCTTGATGGCAAGAAAACAAAGAGTGTATCACTTCCAATTCAGGGAGCCGTAGCTGTCGAAAATTCTATCTGTGTCATTGCTGGCTGGGGGATATTAGTGGAGGTACTAGTATACTACAATAAAAAATTTCCCATACATTATTTTATTTTAAATGTAATATGTGAAATAGGGTGGATCTGTGGTCGAAAATCTTCAGAAGGGCGAAATTTCGATTTCAAATCATGAAGATTGTTCGAAAATGTATGAAGAAAAAGGAAAAACTGGCATTATCACTGATAATATGATATGTGCAAAATCAACTGAAAATGTTGATGCTTGTGGAGGTGACTCTGGAGGACCATTAACAATTGATGGGATACTATATGGCCTCACTTCTTTCGGCGATTCCTGTGATGGTACTACTTACTTACCTGGAGTTTGGACTAGAGTATCTGCGTTCACGACATGGATTGAGTCAAAAATTTCCGAAAACAAGAACACCTCGTATACTTGGATTATTACAATTATAATCCTGATCATTTCAGTATCCCTATATAAAATATTTTTTTAATTTCGACGGATATATGGTGTTTGTTTTTATACATTGTTCTTTATTATAAATGGAATAAAAATAATTATACAAAAGACCGAAAAAAAAAATTAGGGTTAGGAATATGCAGGTCTTTAAAATTCATATTAAACTTACCTACTTTAGGTATATAAAAGTGTTCAGTACTCATTTTAATTGTATAAAATAAAATAAAAAAAAAATATATCCAAATATTTTGATTTTATTTAAAATAGATGCTTTAACTCTGGTTAACATTACCTATCTACATACATATGTACCTTGATCATGATCGTTTACCTTTACATCCATTACTCATAAATGAATGTACTTTCCATTTAATGAATATCCCTTGGAATATTTTTTGATAAATTATTTCAAAAAATATTCAATTACAATTTTAATTCGTCATACGTACTATTTTAAAATTAATCAATCATCGAAATACGCGTGTGCTTTTCCATCTACTTTTAGATTATATTATTAAGTAATAGTGCAAGGATCTGCCTGGCCGGGCGGCTGGGTATACATGCACTCACTCACTCATACATACATTCACTTTCAGCGGCAGTATATACATATTATGTTATTAAATTTAAATTTAGTAACACCTATAAAGGTTTTTTTTCGTTTTTCGTTTTTTTTTTAAAAAAAAGCATTTTTTTTTTCGTGTTACCTGTACAAAATTCTCTAAGAAACCCATATTTGAAGTCGGTTTTGGATTTCCATGCCTATATAAACGTCCTTTCGGGTCGTGAAAATCGCGAGTCCCTCAGAGTTGCCGTGACGGCATGTAGTCGTCGGTAGTCGTCCATAGTTGCGGAAACTGAGTTGCCCGGTGAGGTCCGCTCCGTCTAAACGCTAACATTTTGACGACACGACGACTAAGGCCGACTAGTCTGCAGACTAGTCTGCCTAGAGTCTGCCTAAGAGATACTGTGATTTTTGTCAACATATGACGACCGGAAGTGGCAGTTTTTCCTATTTGAATATATGCCGAAGATCGTATTTTACATACGTGCGCGCACTCAACACAGTAATTTCATGATATGTATGTATGTGGGTTGGTGTGGTGGTGTGCATGCTTTTTATTTACTTACGTACTAAAAAAAATAATTTCTTGACTCTTTGTATTCCTCAAATATATGGATAAAGTCATGGGTTGGCCACACCCGAATTTTTTATTTCTGCGTTAGTGGTCCACCAAACATTTTCCCTATTTTCAGTGGTTCGTGGGTGTAAAAAGGTTGAGAAACACTGCACTAGAGGACTGGATAACAACAGCAAAGCTACTCTTTTTTACAAATTTCTCTACAAATTACTCTTTCAAAGAATATCGGGCATAATTGGATTTTAGCAGATGTTGATACAATTTTGTACATTTGATGATAATATTCGCCGAATTGATTAAAAATTAAGTGACCGGACCAACAGTATGCAACCACTGATGTTTTAAAAAACTCTAGCTGTGTGCTTTATGAAAATACATGCAGTTAGTCCTTAGCGTCGGTTTTGATCGGTATGGTAATTCGCTTTGTCGAAAAATTGCCCTATTTACTTTATCCAAATCGGATAAAGTATTGTGCTTATTAACGTTCAAAAATGAGTTTAGAAATTATCAAAATAAAATTAAATAACGGTGAATATCATTCTTCTGTGAAAAGTGATGGTAAAAGTGAAGTGTGGAATAATAGATGTATGAATAAAAATAAAATAGATGTGTGAATAGTAGATTTCGTGAAATAATAGATGAGACTACGAAAAAAAAAGTTGAGTACGTTCAGTGTGTAAAATGTTAATCCGTTTAAGTTACATACATATGTATGTATACTGGTAAAAATCTCAAACTTTTCATCTTAATTGTCATTAACAAAATTAAAAAATTCAATTTTGAAGTATCTATTTATAGAAAAATATTTTTAAAAAATTCGGGTGTGGCCAACCCATGACGTTATGCATATATTTCAAGAATATGAATATGAGTAACCAAAAACTGAAAAAGTCAAAAAACCGTGCACAAAGAAAAGTAACAGGATTTTTTTTTTTTACAAGAAAAAATCCCACTTCCGGTTGAGCGATTTTTATATTTTTTTCACAGATTGTAATTAGCATAATTATTACAATATTACAATATAATGAAGATACCAAATATTTAAAAGGCCGAAAAATATAAAAAACAAAATCTCATTCAAGAGTAAACTGCCACTTCTGGTTTGCAGATTTTGACCAAAATCATAATATCTCTTACACCTTACGTGAAAATAATAGATATGAAATTTCAGCTTTCGAATTGATAGTTTTGGAGAAAAAGTTAAATTTAAAAAGTACACCGACATACAGATATTTTCCAGAAATCATGAAAACGTGATAAGGGGATAATACCTGATACAAATCAGTCAAAATCTCGAGGTCGAATTTTCGCACGATCAATTCACATTAGTTTTAAGGAATACATGTGAATTTTACATATTTAATTCATTTTCTGTAAAATTATATACATATGTACTTACATACATTTACAATTTCAGCAATAAAAAGAAATATAATTTTTTAAATAAAATATTTACTTTAATTTTATTCAGGAAATCTTCTTCACTTAATATATAAACAATTATAACGTGCTATGAATTTTCCTCGTAAAAATATTTTTGTGGCTCTCGAAAAAATTCTAAATCGATGTGATAATCATTTTTGGACTAAGAGTTTTTCGACCCCCACAGTTAAGCGCATATGTGTAGAATCGCTATAACTCAACAACCGTTATATTATTAAAGGGTCGGATAGATAATCTGGGAATTCTCGAGGAGCTTCGTTTATGGGTTGGAGAGCATTCCCATGAGTCTCGAACGCGGTCTCTTTTCTTGCCTGTGCCCGCACGAACCTGTATGCTCGTCAACTCGCCGGTATCGAGTGCGATAACACTTTTAAATCGGATTGCTAAGAGTGTTGACTCGTTCTCGATCTCGAATAGCAACTTGTCAGTATTTTTGGATTTTTTCGATATATAATTTTTTTATGTCTTATGCAATTATTTTATAACTATTATTAATATGTATTGTTATTATTATTGTTATTAATATTATTATTATTAGGATTATTATAATTTTTAATATTATTATTATTATTATTAGTTGTTTTGTTATCATTTTTAATATTTTTATTATTATTTTCATTTTTAATTCTATATTTATATTATGTATCTGGCCGATGCGATATGGCGTTTTAGGGATACCTGTGAAGTCACATCGGTATATTTTAAAACGAAAAATAAAATAAAATAAAATGTATACATACATATGTACGATTGTATGTATTTTCACCATTGCAACGGATTGGCGATGTTATATTTGTGACGAATAAGTATGGACGTATGTATGTACATATATGCATGAAATCATCGAACATCATTCAAGCTACCAACAAACTGGAAAATAAACTACAAATATCCAATGTTATCAAATTGATAACATACAGATATCATTTTAAAATAGAATATAATTTTAGTATAACACCACCAAAGTGGCAGGTTGGTTGTATAGCACCCGACACATCAAACATGTTTTTTCGCTTGTGTTTATTATCTTTCTTAATCACATATGGTAAATATTATACTCAATTCTATATATGTATGTATGTGCATATGTACTATGTATGTCACTTTTAGATAAATGTACTCGCATAGCTCAATAAGTAGGACCAGTGGACTCATGAACAAACATTCAGGGTTCGAATGCCGATCAGTTGAAATTTTTCTTTAAATTGTTACAACATATATATGTATGTATGTATGTATACAAAGGTACATATTTTGTATAGATAAAGTTTTGTCATTCTGCGAAACATCGACCTCAATTCAAGTATTCTAAGTGTGTGATACCGCGATAATTCATAAGGTTTTCACAAGTTGATATGTATGTATATTAATTTTTCCCAAAAATATTGTATTTTAAACAATTTCAGTTTTGTGAGTTTCAAATTTTGCAATTTTCCCATTTTTTGTAAATATATAGTAGCATTTTAAATACAAACACGAAAATGCATTAGTGATTAGTGAATAGGTTGTGTTTACGATATACACCCGATTCTCTTTTTGCACGGGGGATACGTTCCAAAGACTACCGTAAAAAAAAAGATACAGTGGACATATAAAAATGGGAGATAGGTTCCATTACTTAAAATCAACTCTAAATATAAAATTCTCAAACTCCAAAAAAATCGAATTTATTTTTTATTTATACAAAAAAATATTTTCATGAGTTACAAATAAATGAAGTAAAAAATTTACATGTTTTTCGATTTAAATTTAATTTAATATTAAAAATATATTCATTCAGTGTCGCTGGCTTGACAATAAACGCGCCCGTTTACGTAGGGCTGGCGAAAAATCACTTTCATCGCTGGAAATATTCAGTGGTGAGACATTCTCGAGGTTTCAGTGTTTCAGTGTTTCATTGGTTTTGAATAGGAATTCGGTTATCACTCGCTGTGATTTTGTTTTAGTTAGTTCCTTGTATGATTCTTGATAACATGCCATACACGTTTTCAAATCACGTTGGAATTGTACAGCTCGTTCGACATTGTGATCATGAGAAAATGTGAGAAAATGATTTCCAAGTTTATTGGCTAGTTTTAAGGCCTTCTAGAATTGAACTTGCAGTTAGTGGAACCACTCCTTCACCATCGCTACTCTGAACTAATGTGGAATCATCTACATGCTCTGAACTAATCTCTAGTATTTGCTCTTCATTAAGAACTTCGTCAGCTGTTAATTCTGCAAGATCTTCAATTGATAATTCTTCAAAGCCTTTTCGGCCAATTGCGTGTGACAAAGTGATAATATCGGAATGCAATTCGGTCGTATTTATGGATAAAAGATTTTTGCTTTTCACACATTCTGGCCAAATTGGTCTCCAACATGCATTCAGAGTTGATGGCTGTAATTCAGATAAAGCCACAGCAGCGTATTTAACAGGAATATATGTATATAGGAATATATGTATATATATATATAAAAAACCAGGAATATATGTATATGCGACCAGTGCAACACAAAAATCTTTTTTGAAAACCGTGTTAAAGCAAAAAAATCAGTGTAAAAAAAGTAATTGGTCCGTTATCTTGAACCGTGTTATTTCAAATCCGTGTAACAAAAAACGTGCAAAAAGAGAATCGGGTGTATATGTATAGCCTTTTACATCACTGTGCGCCGCGCCGCCACACTGTTTTATTTGACACATCTACCTTGTATGTACATACATATGTATGTATGTACATACATATATATGTACGTGTAGGTACTAAAATCCGGATTTCAAATTAAAATAGATATGAGCACGAAAACTTTTTGTTATTTTATACCTTACTAGCTTTATTACCCGGCTTTGCCCGGGGTGTATGTAATATAGTGTTTGTTTAGTGGAGTCTGGGGGGTGGTAGGGGGCTGGCATGGCTTGCGGAAGTCCAAAAAGGGGCCGCCGGGGCTTGATGGACGTCTGGGGGGTGGTTTGAGGGCCGGAATGGCTTTAGGGGTATCAAAAGTTGAAAAAATCAAAAAAAGTTCATAAGTTCAAAGAAGTTCATAAAAAGTTCCAAAAAAAGTCCAAAAAAAAAGTTGAAAAAATCCAAAAAACCGAAAAAAACACGAAAAATCCTATAGTGACGTCGTAGCGTTACTATACTCCCTAAAAGCTATGCCGGCCCCTTACCACCCCCAAACTCTCCTTCTTACCCCGACGGCCTTTTTTTTGGACTCCCGAAAAGCAATGTCGGCCCCTTACCACCCCACCAGACCACCCTCCTACTCCGGCGGCCCCTTTTTGGACTCCCTCAAGCCATGCCGGCCCCCTACCCCCCCCCAGGCCCCCCTCAAGCCCCGGCGGCCCCTTTTATGGTCTCCCTAAAAGCTATGCTGGCCCCTTACCAACCTCCAAATCTTCCTTCTTACCCCGACGGTCCCTTTTTTGGACTCCCGAAAAGCAATGCCGGCCCCTTACCAACCCCCAAACCCTCCCTCTTACCCCGGCGGTCCCTTTTTGGGCTCCCGAAACACTAATCTGCTTAAATCTACTTAAATCTGCCGAAAACATCTACTATCGTGTGTACTTCGTCGTTTCTATTAATCGCGCCCGAGCAACGCCTGGTAATTGACGAATGACCCATACGTACATACATACATACAAACTTAAGCGTTTTATATATTAGATATTCTTAAATATGTACATATGTAAATTCCAATTAAAATCGTAATCTTTATAATACAGCTATAAACAAAAATATATTAGGCGTGTTAAAAAATTAGATTTTTTTAAATCGTTAAAATATACATCTTTTATGACAAAAATATATCTTTAAATACAAAAATAAGAATGAAAATATTGAATCTTCAATAAAACAGAAATTCGAAACATTTTTTAACATCAATCATAGTAATTAAAATAGAAATTTCACATACAAAACAAGTTTAAAATTTGTTTGAAAAATATTAAAATATTATGTTTGTTTGGTAAATATGTGTAACTAAATACATAAAACATAGTAATAATATTTTGTAGTATTTCCTTGGAAACTAATGCAGATTACACTGTTCGACAAATGACGACTTTTTTTTTGCTTAAAAAACGAGATATGACTTTTCTTATAGATCTATGCCCAGTAAACACGAATCTGGTAATAAAAAATGTTGATTGGCTCGACATTCGGAGATATGTACATATGTATATGTTTTTTTAAATCACGCGATTTTTCTATTTCTTGGTGTTGTTCGTTCGATGCCTCAAAATCTGTCAATTTTTTGTTCAAAATAAATATTGGAATCTATAGTCGGGTATTTTATCTTTCATTTGTAGTACTTTTCAGCTTTCAAATATTTCTAAGTAGTCGTCCAGTTCAAATCAAAAGTCAAAAGTACGTATTTTCACTTGGGATTTTTTCCCACTGTTAATATTATTTTATATTGAGTATTTTCTATTGAAACATGTTTAGTGGGATAGTGTTCTGGCCACACTATTTTTTTCCATGTCTATTTTTATATTTATTCTGGTGCTTAATATGTACTGATACTTATTTTTACGCTATAAATATTCATATTTAATAAATATATAATTAAATTCAAAGCCTTCTATGTAATTACTTCATTACAAAATTATTTAAAATCAAATTGAAGAAAGTTTCAAACCACCGCACTGTTCTATTCGTTGTATTCAATGACACATACACGCATTTGACGCTTAAGAGGTATACATATATACATATCAACTCTTCTCTTACTAGTACGAGTTTTAAGCTCGCTATTTTACCGATTTAAAATTCAGCACACTTCCAATTAACCCTTTTAAACGAAAACAAAAAATAGTGTTTGAATCTCGAATCTCGAGAAATCACAACCACTACTCGTATGTACAAAGGTATATTCGAATTTATCAGCTATTCGGGATTTGGAAAAAATATATAAAAGACTATTTTAAAACGTCAAGAAAATGAATAAAATCCCAAATCATGTATCACATAAAACCGAGGCGCCGGCCCGGCCGGTTAGACTAATTTTATGGTAGTACAACCTACATACATATGTAGAGCTAATTAATATTTATTTTAGCACATTCGTTTGATGCAAAAAGTGCACATAAAAAAATACAACAAGGAAAACAAACTGAAATTACTGATGTTCCCTATATGGTGGCACTCCTGTATAGTCTTGGTGATGATAGTTTAAAATTTCTTTGTGGTGGTTCTATTATAGACGAAAATATTATAATAACTGCAGCACACTGTTTGGACGACAAGTATATGTAAATGGAATATGGATAAATTACATAATTTTATATATATTTTAAATTGATAAAATGATAAAATTCTAATTATTATACGTTAACAACTAGGAACGATCCAAAAAAAATGATAATACGTGCAGGATCTACCTTCTATAAAATTGGTGGACAAGAGAGGAACATAAATAAAGTGATCATACATAAAGAGTATCGTGGCAAAATCGATAATTACAATTACGATATAGCTTTGCTGTTGTTATCCAGTCCTCTAGTGCTTGATGGTAAGAAAACAAAGAGTGTACCACTTCCAATCCAGGGTGACGTAGCTGACGAAAATTCTAAGTGTATCATTGCTGGCTGGGGAAAATTAAATGAGGTATAATATCGTACATACTATAATAACATCAAACAATTACCAATATACAATTTCCCATACATTATTTCATTTTAAATGTCATGAAATTAAATAGCGTGGACCCGTGGTCGAACATCTCCAGATAGCAGAAACTTCGATTTCAAATCATAAAAAATGTACCAAAATGTATTACGAGCACAACGGAGAATCTTTTATTATCACTGATAATATGATATGTGCGAAATCAACTGAAAATGTTGATGCTTGTGGAGGTGACTCTGGAGGACCATTAACAATTGATGGGATACTATATGGCCTCACTTCTTTCGGCGATTCCTGTGATGGTACTACTTACTTACCTGGAGTTTGGACTAGAGTATCTGCGTTCACGACATGGATTGAGTCAAAAATTTCCGAAAACAAGAACACCTCGTATACTTGGATTATTACAATTATAATCCTGATCATTTCAGTATCCCTATATAAAATAT
The DNA here is from genome assembly GCA_022651745.1 of Parapsyche elsis. Taxonomy (NCBI): domain Eukaryota; kingdom Metazoa; phylum Arthropoda; class Insecta; order Trichoptera; family Hydropsychidae; genus Parapsyche; species Parapsyche elsis. Next base: position 2,656,927 of record JAGVSN010000006.1, read on the forward strand.
TTTTTTAATTTCGACGGATATATGGTGTTTGTTTTTATACATTGTTCTTTATTATAAATGGAATAAAAATAATTATACAAAAGACCGAAAAAAAAAATTAGGGTTAGGAATATGCAGGTCTTTAAAATTCATATTAAACTTACCTACTTTAGGTATATAAAAGTGTTCAGTACTCATTTTAATTGTATAAAATAAAATAAAAAAATATATCCAAATATTTTGATTTTATTTAAAATAGATGTTTTAACTCTGGTTAACATTACCTATGTACCTTGATCGTGATCGTTTACCTTTACGTCCATTACTCATAAATGAATGTACTTTTGATTTAAAGAATATCCCTTACGTGTAATATTATTATATTATTAATTATACATACATACATATAAAAGTACCCATTTTGGGGTGACTAGTGGCGGTCCATTAACAATTGATGTGACACTATTGAATTTAGCATCATTTCCTGTAAAGGTGTTACTAAATTTCCAGGAGTTTGGACTCGGGTATCTGCGTTCACGACAAGGATTTTCCAAAATACCTAATCACTCTCATATTCCTATATAAAAGATTTTTTGTATGTTTCAACGAATATATTTTGATTGTTATTATACTCGTACAGGTTTACGTGTTGTAAATGTAATAAAAATAAAAATAAAAAGACCGAAAAAAAATAATTCGGGATAGGAATATGCTTAATAAAATTCGTATTAAACTTACTATATATACATACATATGTATGTACATACATATGTACATATGTACATACATAGGGATAAAAGTGTTGTCCATAAAATAAAATAAAATTGGGTGTGGCCAACCCATGACTTTATTCATATATTTGAGGAATACAAAGAATAACGACATTAATTTTTACTTTATCCTAATCGGATAAAGTATTGTGATCGTGCGAAAATTCGACCTCGAGATTTTTACTGATTTGTATCAGGTATCATCCCCTGATCACGTTTTCATGATTTCTGGAAAATGTCTGTATGTCTTTTGTGTGTGTGTGCCTGTATGTGTGTTTTCTCCGAACCTATCAAGTCTATCAAGCTGAAATTTCATATCTACTATTTTCACGTAAGGTGTGAGAACCATAAGAAATTTGGTCAACATCAGTCAACCAGAAGTAGGGTTTTTTTTGTGTAGAAAATTCAAAAATTCTGTTACCACAGAATATTTCCGAAACTGCCCCATTGATCAAGTTGAAATTTCATATCTATAATTTTCACGTTAGCCGTAAGAGATACTGTGATTTTGGTCAAAATCCCTCTGACAGAAGTGGCAGTTTACTCTTGAACGATTTGTTGTATTTTTTTTATTTTCTTCGGCCTTTTAAATGTGTAGTATCGTCACAATATTGTAATGTTGTACTCCCGAGAGAAATTGCTAATTAGGAAAAAATAAGTCAACCGGAAGTAGGTGTTTTTTTTTGTCGAAAAGTTTACCACAGAATATTTCCGAAACGACCCTGGCGATCAAGTCGAAATTTCATATCTATAGTTTTCACCTTAGTTGTAAGAGATACTGTGATTTTGTCAACATCTGACGACTGGAAGTGGCAGTTTTTCCTATTTGAATATATCCCGAAGATCGTATTTTACATACGCGCGCGCAATCAACATAGTGATTTCATGATAGATATGTATGTACATATGTATGTTGGTTGGTGTGGTGGTGTGCATGCGTTTTATTTACTTACGTACTTAAAAAAATAATTTCGTTACTCTTTGTATTTTATTTTATTATATCATAAATATTTTTGAAATTCTTTACATTAAAAAAAAAAAAATAACTGGATCAATCCACTACTCTATCTCTATATCTGAGGAATACATATAATAAGTGTCTGTGTACTTATGCGTGTGTGTGTCTGTATACGTGTGTGTCTATTTACGTATGTAAAATACGATTTTCGGCATATATTCAACTACCACTTCCGGTCGGCGGTTTTTGATCAAAACCTTATCAACTCTTAATTTTTATATGAAAATTATAAATATAAATTTTCGACAAGATAGCCGGAGCAGTTTCAGAAATATTCTGTGGTAAACTTTTTGACAAAAAAAACCTACTTCCGGTAGACTGATTTTAATGATTTATTTTTTGCTAAATAGCAATTTTTCTCGGAATTGCAAAATTACAATATTGTGACGATACTACATATTTAAAAGACCGAAAAAAAAAAAAAAAACAACAAATCGTTCAAGAGTAAACTGCCACTTTCGCTCGTCAGAAGTTGACTAAAATCACAGTATCTCTTACGGCTAACTGGAAAACTATAGATATGACATTTCGTCAAAATTCCCGAAGCCGTTTTGGAAATATTCTGTCGTAAACTTTTCGACGAAAAAAAAAACCTACTTCCGGTTGGCTAATTTAAATTATTATTATTTTTTTTAAATATCAATTTCTCTTAGAATTACAAAATTACAATATTGTGACGATACTACATATTTAAAAGGTTGAAAAAAAAAAAAAACCTAAAATCGTAGAAGAGTAAACTGCCATTTTCGCTCGTCAGAAGTTGACTAAAATCACAGTATCGCTTACGGCTAACGTGAAAACTATAGATATGAAATTTCGACAAAATTCCCGGAGCCGTTTCGGAAATATTCTGGGTAAAAAGAATTTTAGAATTTTCTACAAGAAAAAAACCCTACTTCCGGTTGACGGATGTTGACCAAATTCCTTATGGCTTTTACACCTTACGTGAAAATAATAGATATGAAATTTCAGCTTGATAGCCTTGATGGTTTCGGAGAAAACACACATAGAGACACACACACGCATAAGTACACAGACACACAGACATACAGACACACAGACATACAGACACACAGACATACAGACACACAGACATACAGACATACAGACATTTTTTAGAAATCATGAAAACGTGATCAGTGGATGATACTCGATACAAATCAGTCAAAATCTCGAGGTCGAATTTTCGCACGATCACAATACTTTACGATTAGGATAAAGTAAAAACTATGAATGTACAAAATTTTTTCAGTTATTAAAGAACAAAACTAAACCTTAAAATTTTAAAAACATGCGATCAAAAGATTCCTTTTTTCCGCTCAGATTGCCGTTTCGTACTAAAGTGCGGTGTTCGATCCCTCAGTTGGTGGTGTGTATTGGATGATGTGTACATATGTACATACATATTTGATACATTAATCAAAGTCCTGTTATCTTTATTATTTTATTTTATTAATCTTAAGCAAATTGTTGTCTTTGATGAATTGAAATTGATGAATGCAAAATAGTAATGCTTGAATAAGCTATATAGTTGATAAAGCTTGTAAAACTTATTACACTGGATAGAACTTATAAAATGAACTTGTATTTATTAATATCAACTTGATGACTTTCTCGATTCGATGACTAAATTTTTTATGCAGTTCGTGATATCCAGACACAATTTTTAAGCTCACGTTGGAATTTGAAGGCTCGTCCAGAATTTGTGTCATTAAGAAGAAAATGATTTTATAATTTACTGCAAAGTTGAAGACCTTCTCGTATTACATTTGTAGTGAAGGTAACTGGATTTTCTTCCGCTTCACTATCGTTTTCTGATTCTTCAACGATATCTTAAGTTGTATCAATAACATCATGGTCACTTAAGACATTATCCACAAGTGATTCGTCGATATCATTTTGGCTAACGGTGTCAAAACCTTCTCCACCAATTTCATGCGCCAAAGTAATGATTTCAGCTGAAATTGCCGATGTTTGAAAGGTTTCACTGACTGTAACACATTCAGGCCATGCTGCTTTCCAGCAAGAATTTAAAGTTTCTGGTCATATTTCAGTGATAGCAGATGCAACATGATTTATACAGTCCAAAATAGAAAATGTTTTCCAAAGGCCTCATTTTCTAGGTTATCCAAAATACATCGATAAGTGAGTGCTCTTAATGTAATATTTTTTAAAAGTAGCTATTATGCCTCGATCTAATGGCTGAATAATGTTTGTTATATTGGGTGGAAGAAACACTACCTGCACATTTGGATGTTCTTCATAAATAAATGCGGATGGTGCATTGTCAACAATTAATAGAACTTTAAAATCAAGAGCTTTCTGCTTTATATATATATGTATGTTTCCACTTAAAAAGCAATTTGTGAATAATTCAGTAAATAGAGGAGTAGTCACCCAGGCCCTTGCATTAGCCATTCAATGTACCAGCAGCCGCTTTAGATCTTTGCCTTTTAAAACGCGGCCGGTTGGACGAGGGGATATCGCCTCGCGACAAAACGAGGAAACACCGAATTTCGCATGGAACGTACATATGTGAACAACGTGCTATTCATTGTGTTAAAACAGTCAAAATATTATTATTTTTTTAGAGAATTTGCATTAAATGAGGCGTTGCGGATACGAAGGGCGAACTCGACAAACATCGATTTAGAGAAAAACACGTTTTAAGTTTTCTCGCCCAGTACGATGGCGATGGTTTCGTATGTTTCAAGCTTTATTTTTATACGGTTATGATGGACGAACTCAAAAATAAAACCTTCCAGTGTATTCTAAGAAGGCAGGAGAACGGAATGGTAAAAAAAAAAAAAACAAGTTCGCCCTTCGTATCCGCAACGCCTCAAATACATATAAATGGCCTAATCGCATAAAAAAAGACCGTAGTGTACATATGTACATATGTATGTACATTGTACATATACATATGGCGCGGCGGGACTAACTACATACATATGTATGTATAGTAGTTCTAATAACTAGGTCTTCTAACTATGGAATCCTACAGCTACATACATAGTTAATATTTATTTTAGTACATTCGATTGATTCCAAAATTCCACATGAAAAAGTACACGGTGGACAACCAGCTATAATTACTCGTGTTCCTTATATGGTCGCAGTCCTGTATGATCTTGGTGATGATAGATCAAAATTACTTTGTGGTGGTTCTATTATAGACGAAAATATTATATTAACTGCTGCACACTGTTTTGAAGAAATGTATGTAAATAAAATATATATAAATTATACGTGTATATTTAAATTGATAAACTTATAAATTTCAAATTGTTATATTTTAACGACTAGCGACGATCAAAAAAAAATTAAAATTCGTGCAGGATCTACATTCTACGAGCATGGTGGACAAGAGAGGAGCATATCTAATGTTATCATACATGAGGAGTATCGTGGCGAAATCGATAGTTTCAATCGTGATAAAGCTTTGCTGTTTTTATCCACTCCTCTAGTGCTTGATGGCAACAAAACAAAAAGTGTATCACTTCCAATTCAGGGAGCCGTAGCTGACGAAAATCTTATCTGTATCATTGCTGGCTGGGGGATATTAAAGGAGGTACTATTACATATATTACAATCGAATCGAATTATAAAAAATCGAATAATTTCCCATACATTATTTTATTTTATATTTTATATGTGAAATAGGATAGACCCGTGGCCAAAAATCTTCACGTGGGCGAAATGTTGATTTCAAATCATAAAGATTGTTCCGACATATATTACAGATTGCGTAAAAAATTCGTCATAACTGATAATATGATACGTGCAAAATCAACTCAAAATGTTGATGCTTGTGAAGGTGACTCTGGAGGACCATTAACAATTGATGGGACATTATTTGGCATCACTTCTTTCGGTGATTACTGTAATAGTTCTCATAATAGTCATAACTTACCTGGTGTTTGGACTCGAGTATCTGCGTTCACGACATGGATATATAACTGTAAGAAATTAATAATGTTATCTTCGTGATATTTCTTAATGTTAGATGGTTTATTACTAGAAATTTTGTAAAATTTAATCTGACAAAATATGATCTTAGAGATTGTTATAGCCACGAAATTACGAAAAAATGATTCATTTTGATTTTTTTCAAATATGTAGTACGTTAACGTTCAATAACACAAAACGTTGAATAACAGTGAAAACTGCAGTTTCCATACAGTCGCAGGTTCTCCACCACTGAATTCTACTCTAATAAATCTTTAACTGACAACTGAAAAAATAATTTCTCACTCTCTTCACTATGTAATATGAAAACGTAAATTTATTAAGGTTAAAATAATGATAAAATGAATAATCAAACAATTTCATTGTTATATCGTCATCAAAGCACAAAAATATCTCAGTTGATTCTAATTTATTTGCTTACCGAGTTAATAAGCTTTGCTTGTGTATTTGAGGTCTGGACCGGCCGAATTTTCAAAATTCTAAGAAAAAGTGAGAAGTTCCAGATTTTGAACCAGTATACATATGTATGTAACTTACGAGTAAATAAATGTATTTACATTTTACACACTGAACGTACTCAACTTTTTTATTTGTAGTCACATCTATTATTTTACGAAATGATTTCCACGCTTCACTTTTACCATTACTTTTCACAGAAGAAATACATTCACCATTTTGATAAATACATTCACTTTCATCACTATTAAATAAGTCTAACCGTAGTAAACTGTATTAGCAAACCTACCTACCTACCTACCTAATGCAGTTAATATTTAATTTATTTCAGCACATTCATTGGAATATAAAATAGCACATCAAAAAATACAAAGAGGAGAACCTGGTTTAATTAATGATGTTCCTTATATGGTGGCACTCCTGTATGATGGTGGTGGTGGTGATACATTAAAAAATTTCTGTACTGGTTCTATTATAAACGAAAACATTATATTAACTGCTGCACACTGTTTTGACTTAGTGTATGTAAAAATATGGATATAGTATGTATATGTACATGTATATTTAAATTGATAAACTTATAAAATTTAAATTATTATATTTTAACGATTAGGAACGATCCAAACAACATTAAAATTCGTGCAGAATCTACAACCTACAAAAACGGTGCACAAGAGAGGAGAATAAATAAAATTATCATACATGAAAAGTATCGTGGTGAAATCGATAATTTCAATCATGATATTGATATTGATATTGCTTTACTGATATTGGGCAGTCCTCTATTGCTTGTTGACAACAAAACAAAGAGTGTATCACTTCCAATTCAGGGAGCCGTAGCTGATGAAAATTCTATGTGTATCATTGCTGGCTGGGGGAAATTAAAGGAGGTTCTATTATGTTACAATATTACATCAACCAATCATAAAATTTCCCATATATTATTTTATTTTAAATTTAATATGTGAAATGGGGTGGACACGTGATCGAAAATATTCGGATGGACGAAATTTCGATTTCAAATCATAAAGATTGTTCCGAAATGTATTACAGATTTGAAGAAGAATTTGTCATTATCACTGATAATATGATATGTGCAAAATCAACTAAAAATGGTGATGCTTGTGAAGGTCACTATGGAGGACTATTAACAATTAATGGGACACTGTTTGGCATCACATCTTTTGGTGATCACTGTGATGATACCAATAACTTACCTGGAGTTTGGACTCGAGTATCTGCGTTCACAACATGGATATATAACTGTAAGAAATTAGTCTTGTAATCATGATATTTCTTAATATTATCAGTTTATCACTAAAGAATCTTGTAAAGCTTAATCTGAAGAACAATCTTAAAGATCTTGAGCAATCTACATCCACTTGACTCCACGCATTCTTCTCATTTCATCAGCCCATCTTCCACCCGGTCTAACTTGCTTTCTTTTACATCGAATACCATTCCAGTATTTCTCATCATCTGCCATCCATTCTTCTCGCTATGTGTCCAGCCCATTGCCACTTCAACTTTTTACACGTTCCTCTATATCTGCCACTTTGGTCAAGCTTCTTACCCATGTATTCCTTTTACGATATTTTCTCGTTATACCAAGTAGACATTTTTCCACGCTTCTCTGTGTGCACTGGATCTTACGTAGCATTCTTAAATTCAGCATCTACGTTTCACATGGATACGTCATAACTGGTAGTATAGTATGCCTTATTTTTTAAGCATAGCGGGATGTTGCATTTAAAAACTATGTTCATTCTTCCAAAAGCGATCCATCCTAGTTTAATTCTTCGTTTTTCATTGGAATATCGTTACCAAAGTACGAGGGGGAGGTACATGCATATGTGTGTGTGTGTGTGCCATTTTGTTTCAACGGCAAAAGCTCCTATAGATATCATGCACTCCTAATCCAGCTTTTCGACAATTCGGGCACGGTTTTTCTGGCCACGGTTTTTCTGACAGACCCATTATATAAAAAGTTTTATCCCGATTAAAAACTTTTTCGAAACGTCGAAAATTTTAAAAAAAAGCACTTTTTCGTTTATTTCATTCATTTCGATATTGCAAAATGGTTTTTTTCCTATCGGAAAAAAAAACAAACAAAATACCACGTTTGGACTTATTAACGAAGGGCGAGATGGCGCGATGCACGGGTGTTGTCTAACTCTAACGTGTGCACACACACCCGTGTGTGTTTGTGTGTGCATATTAATGAGTATGTGTGTACGTGTCGTGTCGTGGTATGCAATCGTTCCGCGGCTATCGGTGTCGAATGTATGTGAGGTTATGTAGCCCGCTCCGCGCAACTCGTGTTATGTGTGTGCATACTTTTACGTGCCATGGTGGCTATGCGAGCGATCCACGGCATCGACTACCCAGCCAGCCAGGTAGATTCCCGCGTTACTATATATTATATACATATAGTAATTCTTTTTTTTTTAATTTTTGTCTAAAACTCGCACGGATGAGCCACAAAACGCATAAACAGCGCACGGATAAGAAGTTTACTAGATATGTATGTATGTATGTACATAGATCTACCTACATATGTAGTACAGATAAAATTTTGTCATTTTACAACAATTTGACCTTTGATTTTGACAATTTCTGGAAAATGTATCTAGGCGTGTTTGTGTGTACATATGTGTATGTCTGTGTGCTAAGAGGATGTGTGTGAAATCGCGAAACATATCTCAAAAGTTAATTCTAACACGTTGAAACTTTATATGTATTTGTAAGTTTATAGCTATCCAAGATAATTCACAAGTTGATATTTGATATTCATTTTTCCCAAAAACGTACAATTAATTTTGAACAATTTCAGTTGTGTGGTTTTTTAATTTTGCCATTTTTTTTTTTTGTAAATATGTACATACATATATGATATGTATATGTATTGTATAAGTTTTTATTGGTTGTGCTTACGATTTAGCCTTTCTTCATCACTATGAAACAAGTCTAACCATAGGCGTAGTAGCAAACCCACCTAATGGAGATAATATTTATTTCAGCACATTCATTTGATTCAAAAAGCGCTCATCAGAAAATACAACGTCAAGAAGCAGGTGAAATTAATGATGTTCCTTATATGGTGGCACTCCAGTATGATGGTGGTGGTGGTGATACGTTAAAATTTCTTTGTACTGGTTCTATTGTAAACGAAAACCTTATATTAACTGCTGCACACTGTTTTGACTTAGTGTATGTAAAAATATAGATATAGTATACATGTACATATATTTAAATTGATAAACTTATAAAATTCCAATTATTATATGTTAATGATTAGGAACGATCCAAAAAAAATTAAAATTCGTGCAGGATCTACATCATATAAACATGGTGGACAAGAAAGGAGAATATCTAAAATTATCATACATGACAAATATCGTGGTGAAATCGATAATTTCAATCATGATATAGCTTTGCTATTTTTATTCCGGGGTCTAGTGCTTGATGGCAAGAAAACAATGAGTGTATCACTTCCAATTCAGGGAGCCACAGCTGATGAAAATTCTAATTTATTAATGGTGGTACGATTTATTATATTTCATCAAACAATTATAACATTTCCCATACAATATTTTATTTTAAATGTAATATGTAAAATAGGGTGGACCTGTGGTCGAAAATCTTCAGATGGGCGAAATTTCGATTTCAAATCATGAAGATTGTTCCGAAATTTATTACAGATTAGAAAAAGAATCTGTTATTATAACCGATAATATGATATGTGCAAAATCAGCCCAAAATGTTCATGGATGTCGAGGTGACTCTGGAGGACCATTAACAATTAATGGGACACTGTTTGGCATCACTTCTTTTGGTGATCACTGTGATGATACCAATAACTTACCTGGAGTTTGGACTCGAGTATCTGCGTTCACGACATGGATATATAATTGTAAGAAATTAGTAATGTTATCTTCATGATATTTCTTAATGTTAGACAGTTTATTAATAGGAATTCTTGTAAAATTTTATGTGAAAAACGATGTTAAAGATTTGTACAGCGACAATGTTACGGAAAAGGGATTCATTTTGATTTTGTGTAAATAGTGCGTTATCGTTCTGTGTATCACACAAAACATTGAATGACAATGAGAGCTGCAGGGTTTAATACAAATAACCGCACAGGGCTCCGGAGCCGCAGGTTCTCAACCACTGAATTCTACTCTAATCAATCTTTGACTGACTGCAAACGCAAAGCTTTACTGTAACTAATATATTCTCAAAAAAAATTTATCTCTCTCTTCATTATGTAATATGGAAACGTAAAAGATTTAAGGTTAAAAGAATGATAAAATGAGTAAGTAAACAATCATTGGTATATCGGCACCATAGCACTAAATATATCAGTTGATTCTAATGTATTTACTTCCCGAGTTAATAAGCTTTGCATATCTATGAGAGTTTCGCGGAAATCGTTTAAAACAGTAGTGAGTGTGTATAGTATGTATGCTTATTGATCTTTCACGGTACATTAGCTTTTGTACAGTAAAGTGTCATCGGGCTTCAAATCATGTGATATTTATACCACAAATATGTATCTACATATGTACATACATACATATGTAGGTACATAATTTACCTTCTTAATATTTTAATTTTTGGCTAAAAACGCACGAATGATCCGTAAAACAGATAAGCCAAGCCGCACAAGGATAAGGATTTTATTATATACATACATACATACATACATATGTAGGGGAGAGCGGGGCAAGACGGGGCTGTGGGGTAAGATGGGATCTTGTGATATTGGCTATAATAATTTCGCTAACGACCATCTAGTGGTATTCCCATACGATCGTCTTGCAGAAAAGGTGGGTGACACAAATTGAGTGTTGTCGAGCATTAGGTTCGGGCGCAATGTGGATTTAGGGTATATTCCATACTTCGATGTAATTTTACCACCGTGCATCGAGCGTGACATTGTTAAGAATATTTCACGAATTCGACAATATTGCGGGTGTTATTCCACAACCAGCTATTGTATTTCAAGTTTAACTTATCATTATTTGCCTTAGTTACGTAGTTTAAATATTGCGATTGATTTTTTGCAATAATACAACTTGGGGCAAGATGGGGTATGAAATTTGATTGGTACCATCTTGCCCCGCTTTACGTTCAAATGTTAAAAATACTTGGAGACACACATAAACTTGATGCTAACCGCATATACAATTGTGACGAAACTGGGATATCTGCAAATCCTAAGACAAAATCCAAAATCATTGCGCTGAAAGGGAAAAAGCAAGTTGAAGCCCTCACCTCTGGAGAAAGAGGCCAAACGATCACTGTGGAAATATGTTGAAATGCAACAGGAAACGATCAAGCGATCCAAACGATCCTGTGGAGGTGTAGATGATGAGGACCAGGAAGCCATTCGTATTTGCCCACACTGCAATGTAACCCCATCTTGCCCCATGGTCAAAACCATCTTACCCCTCCTGTGGGGTAAGATGGGCCAAAACGTATTTTTTTTTTGTTTGTTTTTAAAAATGTTTTTTTTTTTTTTTTTTCCCTAATCTTTATATGTAATTATGTTAAGTATAAACCAAATTTTATTTTGATTAATTAACGGATTTTTTAATATTAAAGACCATTGTGTTATTTATCACCAAACCTTAGCTATCCCGTCTTGCCCCGCCCTCCCCTACATATATGTATATGTAATAGCTTATTGGCAACAAGTTATTGTCCATACCTATAGATAAAATTAATGCCCGCTGAATTTTCAATATCGTAAAGCGCTTTTTTAATAGAGATCCCTGCTACTTCTCAAAATTCCTGGGGTGGTTGGGGGGGGTCGGCGGGGCTTGAGGGAGTTCAAAACACAAAAAAAAAATCCAAAAAACTAAAAAAAAAAAAAAAAGGTCCGATGTGGCTTGAGGGGGTTTTGGGGGTGATTTGCGGGATCCGGCGGGGCTTGAGGGAACTCACAAACTGTTAATTCTAACACGTTGAATTCATATTTGCAAGTTTGTAGCTATCCAAAATCATTCATAAGACATACAAAATATTTCACAAGTTGGGTATTTGATATTCATTTTTCCAAAAAATGTACCTTAAATTTTGAACAATGTCAGTTTTGTAAGCTAATATTTATTTCAGCACATTCATTGGAATATAAAATCGCACATCAGAAAATACAACGAGGACAACCAGTTGTAATTAATGATTTTCCTTTTATCGTGGCACTCCTGTATGATGGTGGTCGTGATACATTAAAACTTTTTTGTACTGGTTCTATTATAAACGAAAAGATTATATTAACTGCAGCACACTGTTTTGACTTAGTGTATGTACAAATATGGATATACATAGTATACATGTACATATATTTAAATTGATAAACTTATAAAATTCCATTATTATATGTTGACGATTAGGAACGATTACAAAAAAATGAAACTTCGCGCAGGATCTACATCCTACAAAAATAGTGGACAAGAGAGGAGCATATCTAATATTATCATACATGAGGAGTATCGTGACGAAATCGATAGTTTCAATCATGATATAGCTTTGCTGTTTTTATCCAGTCCTCTTGTGCTTGATGGCAAGAAAACAAAGAGTGTATCACTTCCAATTCAGGGAGCCGTAGCTGATGAAAATTCTAAATTTATCGGTGCTGGCTGGGGACAATTAATGACGGTACGATTTATTATATTTTATCAAATTTCCCAAAAATTATTTTATTTTTAAATGTAATATGTGAAATAGGGTGGATCTGTGGTCGAAAATCTTAGAACCGCCGAAATTTTGATTTCAAATCATGAAGATTGCTCCCGAATGTATTTCGAATTCAAAGGAAGAGAGACCCGTATCACTGATAATATGATATGTGCAAGATCAAGTAAACCTATTGATGCGTGTTATGGTGACTCTGGAGGAACGTTAACATTTGATGGGAGACTATATGGCATCACTTCTTTTGGTGATCCCTGTAAAAATATTACTTACTTACCTGGAGTTTGGACTCGAGTATCTGCGTTCACAACATGGATTGAGTCAACAATTTCCCAAAACGAAAACACCTCATATACTTGGATTATTACAATTATATTCCTGATCATTCCCATATTCCTATATAAAATATTTTTTTAATTTCGACGGATATATGTACATATGTTTTTTTGTTTGTATACATTGTTCTATATTATAAATTTAATAAAAATAAAAATAGAACAGACCGAAAAAAAAGTAGGGCTAGGAATATGCAGGTCTTTAAAATTCATAATAAACTTACCTATGTACTATATGTATGTAGATATGTATATAAAAGTGTTCAGTACCCATTTTAATTGTATAACATAAAATTCAAAAATACATCCAAATATTTTGATTTTATTTAAAATAGATGCTTTAACTCTGCTTAACATTACCTATGTACCTTGATCGTGATCGTTTACCATTACGTCCATTACTCATAAATTAATGTACTTTTGATTTAATTAATATCCCTTACGTGGAATATTTTTTGATAAATTATTTCAACAAATATTCAATTACAATTAGAAACCGTCTTAGGAGCTATTTTAATATACATTTACGTACATACATACATATATACAGATACATATTTATATAAATAAGAAAAATATTTCTTGGCAATAAATACACTTTTTGATTTTTATATGAGAAAAAGTCACAGTATCACTATTTTTACTTAATCAATATACAAATTGTTACACAAGAAGTACCACTTCCGGTTGACGAAAGTCAAAGCCAAAAAGTTTGAAAGCCAAAGGATTGTAATGGCCGGTAAAAAACATAAATATGAAGTTTCAGTTTAATAGGATAAACGGTTTTTGAGTTCTTAGCGATTTTACACACAAGTACACAGACATACAGACATACAGACATTTTCCAGAAATCATGAAAACGTGATCAGCTGATGATACCTGATACAAATCAATCAAAATCTCAGGGTGGAATAGGATAAAGTAAAAAATACAAAATGCAAAATCAGCTGAAATTTATGATGTTCCTTATATGGTGTCAATCCGATATGACCGCCCCCCAACCCCGTTTTTTACTTTATCCTAATCGGATAAAGTATTGTGATCGTGCGAAAATTCGACTTCGAGATTTTGACTGATTTGGATCAAGTATCATCCCCTGATCATGTTTTCATGATTTCTGGAAAATGTCTGTATACTGTGTGTCTGGCTGTAAATCTATGTACCTGTGTGTAGAATCGCTAATAACTCAAAAACCGATTATCGTATTACACGAAAACTTTATACTTACATACACATGATGATATCCCCTGATCACGTTTTCATGATTTCTAAAAAATGTCAGTATGGCTGTGTTATGTTATGCGTGTTTGTGTGTTTGCGTGTTTGTGTGTTATGTTATGCGTGTTTGTGCGTTATGCGTGTGTGTGCCTGTATGTGTGTTTTCTCCGAAACTATCAAGTCTATCTAGCTGAAATTTCATATCTATTATTTTCACGTAAGGTGTGAGAGCCATAAGGAATTTGGTCAACATCAGTCAACCTGAAGTAGGGTTTTTTTCGTGTAGAAAATTCTAAAATTCTTTTACCACAGAATATTTCCGAAATGGCAACGGCGATTTTTTCGAAATTTCATATCTATAGTTTTCACGTTAGCCGTTAGAGATACTGTAATTTTGGCTAACATCTGACTACCGGAAATAGCAGTTTACTCTTGAACGATTTTTTTTTTTTTTTTTTTTTTCGGCCTTTTAAATATGTAGTATAGTCACCATATTGTAACGTTATAATCCTGAGCAAAATTGCTAGTTAGGAAAAAATAAATCATTAAAATCAGTCAACCGGAAGTAGGTTGTTTTTTTTTTGTCGAAAAGTTTACCGCAGAATATTTCTTGTTCTTATCCAGTTCGTTAGAACCTGATGGCCGACAAACAGATATAGTGTTACTTCCACAACTGGTAGCCGATATTAAAGACAAATCTGAAGCTGTTATTGCCGGATGGGGAAGTACCGCCAAGGTACAATTTCTTATACCAAAATAATCCTACAATATATTTCAATGGGGTTTAATATTGTTTAAACGTGGAATAGGGTGAAAATTTTGCGGAACTTCTTCAGACAGCGATGACATCAACTATGAATTTAACGAAATGTAAGGAAATACGTGATGAAAGAAAGCGCACACAACCGAATATCACGCATTTTGATATAACTAAAAATATGATCTGCGCTAAATCAGAGAAAGCAGTGGATGCATGTGATGGTGATTCTGGAAGAACGTTAATAATAATCAATTAAAAACTATTTGGCATCACTTCTTTCGGTGATGCCTGTGTTAATGCTACTAACTTTCCTGGAGTTTGGACTTAAGCACCTGCGTTCACGGTGTGGATTGACTCAACGGGTTCCCAAAAGATGAACACCTCAATTTATTGAATTATTATTATTATACTGATTATTATTATCGTATTCTATTATAGGAGATTTTTTAAATATCGATCCATAGTTGGTGTTCGCTATAAATGTTGTTTCTTTGTATATACGTACATATACTATTTCACACAGAGAAGTATGGAAAGTTGTATGCTTGGTATAACAAGAATAGATCGAGAGTAATACATGGGTAAAAAGCATGACCAAAGTGGCAGATATAGCGGAACAAGTGAAAAAGTTGAAGTGGCAATGGGCTGGACACAGCGAGAAGAATGGATGGCAGATGGACGCGAGAAATACTGGAATGGTATCCAAAAGGATTTGAAAGAAAGCAAAGTAGACCAAGTGGACGATGGACTGATGAATTGTGTAGAATGTGTGGAGTCAAGTGGATGCAGATTGCTCAAGACACAGGGGAATGGAAGAGGATTGGAGAGGTCTTCATCCAACAGTGGATGGTCAACGGCTGAAAATGATGATGATGCGTATTGTTTCGTTTAAGAGTTCAACGAAAATTCGTTCAAGAGAGAAGCCACTTCAGGTTGCCAGATTTTCAGTAAAATCATATTTATTTATACTTTTTCCTCAAATCTTATACATATCAAATTTCAATTCGATACAACAATTAGTTTGCGAAATATCGAAGCGTTTCTCGCTAACATTATTTTTGGCGAAAAAAAGTCCACTGCCGTTTGAATAATTTTGATGATTTTTTTTATAACTACATATAGCAAGGATTGTAAAATCTAATATTATTAGAATAAAAAGGCCAAAAAAATTAAAAAAAAAAAACGAAATTGCTTGCATTACTTGCAAAAAACTTTTATCTGTTCACTTCGTTCGTTCTACATACATATTATATTAGAATTATTAAAACGATGTCGTGAATTTTGTGCAATTGGTGCAATACAAAATTATTATACCTGTTATTTTTCTGTTACAAATATTATGATTATAGCACAGAAAAGACATGAACAATATCAAATTCATATGTGTACATACATACATACATACATATATTGTACAGAGAAATTATTATTATTCATATATATTACAAAACAACTTTTTAGTAAACAAAATCGTATTGATTATTTATCTTTTAAGTTAAAATCATAATCAACAAATTACTGAAAACAGATATATTTAACGCATATCAATAGATGTCGTTTGTTTTTTTATAAAAATAACAATTAGTATTTATAGGACATTTTGCACGTGAGGTGAGGGGGGGGGTGATTTTCTTAGGGCTGGTTTTTTTTAATATTTGAAAATTTGCACATTTCGTCTTTCAAAGTACATATGTATGTATGTATTCCCCACGTTAAAAGTCACCACGCGTCTCTGTTACATATGTATACATATGTATGTATAATAATATATATTCTTATTTTAAACCAGTGGTCTTCAACCTGGGCGATACCGCCCACCTCTGGGCGTTTCATGATTCTTAGTGGGCGCTAAGAGAATATTGAAAAAATCCGAAAGAAATTAAAAAATAATAAAACTACTTCGCAGAAGGCGAAAAACAATATTTTTTACTTGGCTGGAATATTTTTGAAGTTCAATAATATTTATCTGCGTCTTCGGGGTAAATTATGTAGTGACACTTATTGATTGTAAAAAGGCTATATCTATCTATATTTATTAACAAATTAGCACTGTTCAAGCAAAATATCTGCAGAAAGAAATTCATCAATTTCCAGACTTATTATTAATAAAAGATCACCTTACAACTGCTTATATAAATGCATTTGCAGATCATTTGCGTGGTCTGAGAACTGACATGATCACTCAATTCAGTGTCCTGATAAATTTGAAGATCGATTCATGGATGATGGATCCATTCAAAGTAAATGTGTCTGGTGTAGATTTTACGTGTCAAGCATAAATTTTAGAATTGCACCATGATGACGAATGCAAGTCTAATTTTAATCTGGGGGGATATTTACCACTCTGGCAGAATAAGAAGATATCTTCTATTTATCCTCAATTGTGGAGTGAGATTTCATTAATACTACCGGCTTTTTCAACTTCCTATTTAGTTGAATCATGTTTCAGCGCAGTTAATCGCCTTTTCACAAAACAGAGAAATCGCTTGTACGTATCAAAAAGAGGAGATCTTCGCCTGACTTTATCAAGTTTACAGCCTGATATTGAAAGTCTTGTCAAATCTCATCAGGCACAGATGTCGCATTGATTAACTTGTATTAATCCATTATTAATAATTTATCCTTTAATAAATGTTTGATACTGAAAATATTTGAGTTTAATTTTTTTAATGGTTTTTCCTATAATCTCGACTAGCAGAATGGGTGGTCATCGTCATTGCTGTATTAATTATTTTTTTTATATGCAGGTGGGTGGTTAACATATTACAAGTTAAAAAGACCGAAAAAAGGTTGAAGACCACTGCTTTAAACGGACAACTTTTTATTTCAGTAAATCCACAGTGTAAAAAGGGTTCACATGTAATGGGTAATCGACTGATATTATTAAAATTCCTTACACCACAAGTAAAAATATAGATATGTATGTACATACATACATATGTATATAAAAAAAGTGGATATACAAAAATTACATTACGTATTTTATTTGATAAATATACATACTACATAACAAAAGAACCATATGCATATGCATATACCCGATTGTCTTTTTGCACGGTTTTGAAATAACACGATCCAGTAAACTGGACTAATTATTTTTTTACATTGATTTTTTGTTTTAACACGGTTACAAAAAATTAAAAAGAAAAACGGCAGTAAACGGGCACGTTTATTGTCAAGTAGCGACACTGAATGAATATATTTTTTTACATATTAAATTAAATTTAAATCGTAAACCATGTCAATTTATTACTTCATTATGTATGTAACTTATGAAAATATTTTTATGTATAAATAATAAATAAATTCGATTTATTTTTGATTTCGAGAAATTTTTTTGTCGATGTACATATCGCACACGTAGGTCAAAACAGTATCAACTCAATAATTAAGATTTTTTAGTTAATCATTTATTCGGATTCTACAAACGAAGCTGCATGAACCAACAAAACAAAATGAAATGTTTTAATCTGCTAAACTTTTTTTAATATGCTTGTTTAAAAAAAAAACAGTAAACTCCTATCACTAAGGCCCGGGCCTCACTGGGCAACTAGTCTGCTGACTAGTCTGCAGACTAATCTGCGGCGAGTTGCATTGAGCAATTTGCTCCGCTGACTTAGTTGCTCATATTGCGATGTTGATTATTTTTAATTATTATGGAAATTCAAAACTGACCCGCAGAATCGGTTTCTTAGACAATTCTATAAATGAAACGAAGTTATGAAAAATTCGTTTTTTTTTTCGTTTTTCGAGTTTCATGTATAGAATTGTCTACGCCGAAAATATAGCATGAGCGCGACCTCTTCGACGTCCATCTTCAACGTGAAAATGTCGTCCGCAAGTCACGGAAAGCACTTCTCGTGATTTACAGGGTCAAATTGTCATTCGAAATGTTCGGTATCAAACGTCATTGTATTGACGCAGTATCTGGTAAAGTGGCTTGCATACGACTGAAACTTGACGAGTGCAGCGTGAGTGAGTGAGCGTCTCTCTTACGCAAATAGAGTGCGAGCGAGACAACGGCGAGTGCATCACCTCTGTATGATTTATTTACATCACTTTCAAAATAGACAAATCTAAAAAAAAAAAAATACTTATTTTTTTTCGTGTTTCTTATATAAAATTGCCTAATAATCATATTATATTCTTGTCGGTTTTGGCCTCTTACAGAGCTATACACTTTTATGGAGATGTTTAAGATTTTTTTTAATGTTCAGATTTGACGAATTTGAAGATTTTTGAAGATTTGACGAATATTTGAAAATAAGAAGAAAAATAAGGATCTGGATTGAAACTTTCTTCGGAAATCACTATCTGTGTATAGTGTTTATCTCGTAATATGAAAAATTCGTCTTTTTTTTTTTCGTTTTACGTTTTTTTGAAAAAAAAAACATTTTTTTTTCGTGTTACCTGTACAAAATTGTCTAAGAAACGCATATTTGAAGTCGGTTTTGGATTTCCATGCCTATATAAACGTCCTTTCGGGTCGTAAAAATCGCGAGTCCCCCTGAGTTGCTGTGACGGCATGTAGTCGTCGGTAGTCGTCCATAGTTGCGGAGACTGAGTTACCCGGTGAGGTCCGCTCCGTCTAAACGCTAACATTTTGACGACACGACGACCAAGGCCGACTAGTCTGCAGACTAGTCGGCAGACTAGTTGCCCGGTGAAGCTCGGGCCTTATAGCAACATGACAATAAGCTTTTCGTCGTTCCCGAAAAAAGTGTTTTTTTGAGTTGATACTGTTTAGATGTAGGTGTGCGATATGTATCTTTTTTTTACACGGTAGTCCCTGGAACGTATACCCCGTGCAAAAAAAAAATCGAGTGTATTTACTTTTATTTAGGTGTTATAACATATGTATACTAATTATACAATAACAACTAATTAATGTGCATAATACACGTGGTGACGTATACTCGGACACACTGACGAATGACCTATCTCACACAATCACTAACTTCATCGCCGTCATACGAAATAATGTTGCCACGATAAAAAAAAACTATGAATGTACAAAAATTGTCCAGTTATTAAAGAACAAAAGGCGTACTGTTCTATACTAAATGAATACACCATAGTGGGGATGACCAACTTGTTTGTTGTTACGAAAGATAAATGGTCGATACATTGATGGTGATTCTGGAGGACCATTATCATTATAAATCGACGAGAAACTATTTGGCATTACTTCTTGGGGCCTCATTGTAACAATATTACTACAGCCTTGCAGTTTGCAGTTCGCACTCGAGTACTCAGTTTGGACTGTGTTTCCGACATTAATTGAGTCAACGATTTCCAAAAATCAGAAAAAGCCAAAAAAGAGTTTTCGCACGTCAGAAAAGGTCCCTTGAACAACAACTTTAGCACGTTATAAAAGGTTTTTGCGAGGCAAAGTAGGCTTTTTTTTCAATAGAAAAACTCAAAATTCAGTTACAAGGTCAAAAAAATTCAAACTTGTAATAGCTGTACCTAATTAGTGAATAGAATATCAGAGATTAGATACATTAAAAATACCCAGCAAAAATTAAATCAACGTAATTCATTGCGAATAATTTATATAATATACGAAATATATGTATGTATTTGTATGTATACTATTTCCATTATATACACGTATACATACATATGTACATTGGATAAACGTAATAATAAATTTATTGAAATACACACTTTAGCGTCATGAAAGTTTATTAAAAATGTGACCTATTGTGTGATACGATTACCTATTGTATTAATAATACATAAGTGCCTACATAGATATAATAAAATTGATAAAGTACAGTATAAATGTGGGTATGTACAAATGTACATAATATGTTCATAAGACGGATCTTATGACTTTCATCATCGTCAGATAATACTATTGTGCAACTACATATTAATATTGGTTTTCAGTGTCATAAATATTATGCTCATGTGTACATTAATTTCTAATTTCTACATATTTTTTGTAACTTTAATTATAATGCCACAATCTGTAGTTGTTTTTAATTACTATAGATTAATCATTTTAAGTTTGAGAAACTTTTGCAAATTATTAATTAATTTTTAACAATTAATTGTTATGAATGAATACTTTTCTGTTTTACAAATTCATATGACAATATATAAAATGGAATAAAAAGTGCGAAATTAGTCAAGATACCTGTTTACAACACGTCTCGTCTTATCAAAACCGCGTACACAAATGCTCATCGCATCAAAACAAAACTAAACAAGATTTAATCTCCTGCTAAGAAGACAATCGAGTGTCATCATAATCGTATCAATCAAATTTAAATTTCGAAATTAATCTATTTATTTTTTTTATTTGGAAAATCCAGATCAATATCGTGGTTTTACGTGTGACATTACGATAACACAGAATAAATCCTCAGACTGATGAAATTTCATTATCTATTGCAAATATGATTTCAGTATAAAAGGACAAGTTTTCAGCTATTGTAGTATCAGACATTTTGTGTTTGGTTGCTATGATGTTCCGATTCTTAGTAGTGACTTTCCTCTTCGCCACCGCCTATGGTAAAATTTATTATTATTCTTATTTATAATATTTGTAATTTTATTGAATTAATCTGTATTTTCAATTGATCTTCAGGCGGTGTGCTGCCAGAAGTACCACAATTCGCTATGGACTGGGAGAGGAACGGAAGAATAGTAGGAGGAGAGGCTGCTGACATCAAGGATGCCCCATACCAAGTAGCCATGTTGTACGGCAGGGCTGGGGGTACCTTCTCGCAATCTTGCGGAGGTTCCATCATCAGCTCCACTGTCATCGCTTGCGCTGCTCACTGTCCCGATGGGTAAGATCATCTACTACTTTATCTAACAATAAAATCATGTTAAAAAGCACCAATTAACAATTCAAATGTTCAAATTCAGCACCACTGCCAGTCAATGGAAAGTACGAGCTGGATCCACCATCAGCACATCGGGCGGTCAACTCATGGATGTAAGCAGATTCATCAAGCACGGAAGCTACAGCGCCTCCACCATCGATTACGATATCTCCCTGTACATTTTGAGCAGCGCAATCAGCATGGATGGTATCACCGTCAAGGCTATTCCTCTCCCAGAACAAAACGCTGTTGTCGCTGATGGCGCATCAGCCTTGGTCACCGGATGGGGTTCGACAAGGGTAATTTATAATTCACAATATCTAATATTGCATTCCTAATAGAGTTGATCTCCTAATTTTAACTCTCTTTCATTGCAGGAGGGTGGCAGTACCGTAGCTAATCTTCAAAAGGTCACCATCCCAATTGTGAACCAACAAACTTGCGCCTCCGCATACACCGGATTCAACTCCATCACCGCTAGGATGATCTGCGCTGGAAACCTCGCTGCCGGTGGTCAAGACGCTTGCCAAGGAGACTCTGGTGGTCCACTTGCCGTCAATGGTGTTCTTATTGGTATCACTTCATGGGGTAGGGGCTGCGCCAGGGTAGGATACCCAGGAGTATGGACTAGAGTACCAGTCCTCCGAAGCTGGATCGATCAACAACTCTCTACCTTGTAAGGAGAGCCATCGTCCAATTTATAAACATGCAATAGACTTAAATATGCAATTAGCACATTTGGATATATTAAATAAATAACATCAGAAAAAGCTGTTTCTTTCATTTTTTAAAGTAATGTGTACAATGTACATACGAGTACATACATATGTATGTAATACACCCATCCCCCGATTTACGCGGTAGATACGTTTTGCAAAAATGTATGCGCAAGAGGTGGCCCGCGAAGTGTTTTAAAATGTCCCGCGACCCGATTTCTCTTATATTAAGTAAAATCTTCCTGTTACGATTCAGTTAAATACACTGAGCAACAAAAAAAATCAGTCAAAATCTCGAGGTCGAATTTTCGCACGATCACAATACTTTATCCGATTAGGATAAAGTAAAAATACCCAGTGCGGAGATTGGTCAATCTTTACTAATTTTGACCCACTGAATTCGAATCCGATAATGATTTTTGTTGATATGCTCTCGTTTATGAGATATTCGCGATTAAAAAAATATCCATTTTTTGGCTTTTGCGGTCTATAACTCAAAATAGTATCGCTGTGCTCACATTGAGTATTGAAGTCAATAGTCAGATATTTTTTCATTGATTGTGATTTTTTATTGCTTTGAAATACTTATAATTAATTATCTACCGAATTTTTAAAGTCAAAAATGTATTTTTTTTACACATTTTTTTCCCGTGCTATTGGCGTTTTTTTTTATTTCACCACGTTTATAAGGATTGGTTTTCTATCTCAATATATTTTTATTGCACATTTTAAAGCACATTTCAACAAAATTCATTATCGGATTCGAATTCAGTGGGTCAAATTTAGTAAAGATTTAATAATCTCCGCTCTGGGTTTTAAAAAACGTGATTTTTTTGTTGCTCAGTGTTATACAATTTTTCCAGTGATAAAATATATATTTCAATCTATTGTGTACGTGTGATAAAATAAATAAACGTCTTTTGAATCGAAACGGTATATCTCGGTGGTGTGCACATTTTTGCTTTATCTTAATTGGATAAAGTATTGTATTAAAAATTAAATAACAACAATTTGTAATAAAATATTACAAATTAAACAACACTTGTTTTATGGCACGTAAAAGTATGTAAATGGAATGGAATTTTCATGATAAAGATTAAGAATAACTATGTAATGATCAATGGTCATCGACAGATAAAATATTGGATTATTTTTATAGATTATCCAAAATTGAAAGTTTTCTAGTTTAGTTATATTGCTTTGGCAATCTTTGTGCATACCAGGATAATTTATAATATTTATAGGTCTATGTAAACTTATATGTATGTATGTATGTATGTATTACAAGCTCGTGAATTCCAATTCATAGAGTGGTAGATCAGTATGTACCATAGTCTTATCAAGAATATCATGGTTTAGAAATTGAATAGCCAAGTTTTTTGATAATAATCGATAATATTCGTAAATTTAAAAAAAATGTGCCTAATTTTAGGCATGAATCTGTTCTGCTTAGTGATAATCGTAAATGTAAATCATTGTAAAGATAATTGTTATTTCAGTTGTTTTTTTGTACATATATAAATATTTGATTAATCATAATCATTCCATGGTGTAATTGTGATCGAACAATATGCTTAAGTTGGTATTTAGTGCAATTTTGGTCCTGTCTTGTCATGGTAAAACAATATTTTTTTTATTTTTACATGACTTTTATTTTTTTAGATATAGGTACATATCTCTTATTGTTATTATTTCTACATTTTGATTTATTTGTACATTTATAGACAACAGAAGATTATGTTTAATTTTCTGAAAATCGTACATAATGCGTACATGTATTTGATTAAAAATATTGAAATTATGCAAATTATTGTATCTGTAACAGATGTAATGTTAAATTTTAATCGGGAACTAACCCTTAACCTTTCATGTTTATATGTATATGTATATTATTTTTACATAAAACAATTTTAATTGAATTTGTACTATTCAAAACTGTGTGTGTTGTAATGTAAGTGTATGTATGTATGTAGTAATAGGCATAGTTGACGATGGAAGTAAATATTTAATTATTCGTTTTAAGTTTTCACCACCGCCTTGCTTACTGTACATCAATTTTTCGACATTCATCACTATCATTATGTATAGTTTTCATAACAAATGAGATGATTTGTGATCTTTATCACCGTGATAGATTGTGTACTCGTAAGTCAAGGCTTTTCTCTTATCGATGATGCAAAAGTTCAGACGATTAGACAAAATCACGTCTTTGGATTTAATTAAATTCAAAATTTATTAATTTCAGGAGCATCCTTTGGACCCAAGGCTGGAGCAGGTCAGGGACGTATCGTCGGAGGAGAATTGACTGAAATTACAGACGCTCCTTATGTGGTAGCTTTACTGTACGATGCTTTAGGTATCGGTAGGTACAATTTAAGATGCACTGGATCAATTTTATCTGATAGCGTCATCGTTACTTCGGCTCGCTGTTTAGAAAGGTATCGATAACCCATGTTGACTTTAGGAAAATAATTCATCTAGAAATTTTCATCATTTAACGTTTGATTTTTAGCACTGATCAAAGTCAATGGAAAGTGCACGCTGGATCGTCGTACATTGAAATCGAAGGACAATACATAGACGTTGAGTCCATCATCATTCATGAAAACTTCAACAGTAACTTGGATAATGATATTGGACTGATAATATTGTCAGTAGCATTGCAATTAGATGGTGAAAAAACCGCTGTTGTTTCATTGCCTACTGAAAACTTTGTAGTGCAAGATAACGATGCTGTCACCGTTAGTGGCTTTGGATCCCTAGAGGTAAATATGAAACATACAAGAATTAAAAATATAATACAATTTAAATGAAATTGATTTTATTTTGATTTTCAGGAGGGTGGAGCTGCTACTGGATATTTGCTAGGTGTCACTTTGAAAATTGTCAATCAGGACGAGTGTCATAGTTTATACTCTAACTATAACGAAGTAACAGAAAGAATGCTTTGCGCTGGCAACATTACTGGCGGAGAAGGTATATGCGATGGAGATATTGGTGGTCCTATTGCTATGAATAATACTCTTGTAGGCATAACTTCTTGGAGCAAAGGATGTGCTGTTGCCAGACAACAAGCTGTTGGAACTCGCGTCTCCTCGATGGTTCTTTGGATACTCTCAAATATGCCAAAGATTGATAAATGAATTTCAAATATCATTCTAGTACAGATTATGTAATTATTTTTTTTAATTTAAGATACTTTTTTTACTATGTACATACATAGTAAAAATTTTTTTTTCGCGGGCAACGCTTGGACAATCGGACGTGCGTGCCATTCGGACGTGCGTGCACGGACGGACGTACGAGTTTTGCTATCATCTACTATCTATTATCATATCAGGATGGAAGAGGTGAGGGCTCTACACGAGGCGATTCTGGGCGGCTTAACTGGACATAATGTCATGTCCAAGGAACAGCGCGCTAGAATCATCTTGGATGTGGGGCGACTCGTGGCGATGGTCGCCGAATCGATCGGCGAACGGACTGCCTATTTGAGAGTAAGTGAGGCGATTGAGGAACTTCGGGAAGAGCTGGGGGACATCAGGCTGATGGTGTCCTCCTCTGAGTCTCCATCTCCATCTCGTCCAGCATCATCTTCACTTCAGGCGGGACCGTCAGCGGTTGGTTTTTCTGACCTACCGCTGGCGCTGGCAGTGGCGACAACAACGCCCGCACCTGTGCCCGTGTTAGCGAACCATGCAACTGTGGCGGCATCGACATCGACTTCTTCGACATCGACATCGGCAGAGATCACTCCTGTTGATAGTGAGGTGAATGTGGGCGCGAGTGCGAGTGCGAGTGCGAGTGCGAGTGCGAGTGCGAGTGCGAGTGCGAGTGCGAGTGCGAGTATGAGTGCGAAAGCGAGCAAACAACGCGACAGGCGACGCCGCCGGCACATAAACAAAAAAGTAGTGTCGCCTGTCAACGCTTCAAATGCCTCCAACGACAACGCTTCCAATACTCATATTCTTGTAGGTACTGCTGTGGCTGACGGTTCCCTGATGGCAGCGCAGCCTAGAAGGTTCCTACATCTTTGCAATCTTGCCTCAACTACTTCAGAAAAACAAGTGGTTGAGTATTTAAAATTAAAAATTCCTAACTGTTACGTTGCTGTGAAAAAATTGAACTCTAAGGGTGATTACGCTTCCTTCAGACTTTCTATACCTGAACGTAGTGTCACACTTGTGGTATGTCCAAGTGTTTGGCCCGTGGGTGTCACGCTTAAACCTTGGACATTTCGTTGGAGCGTTGCACCCTCGAAGACATAAGGTGCACAAACGTTTAATCACAATGGTATATCAGAATGTAAGGGGTCTTAGATCAAAAACTTTAAATTTTTATACTTCAGTTCTGGCCCAGGATCATGACATCATCGCTCTTACAGAAACATGGTTAAACGAGACTGTGAGTGATGCAGAACTATTTGACAATAGATATAAAGTGTTTAGACGCGATCGTGGCAGCAGAGGAGGTGGCGTCCTGCTAGCTATTCGCTCCATTAGATTTAGCTCTGCATGTATTCTTGAGCATATGCATACTGTCGGTGAACATCTTTGGGTCAGAATTGAATTTTCCTGTACTTCTCTGTTAATTTGTGTTCTATATTTTCCCCTACTCAATCTAGAATTATTTCTGACGCATTTTTTAGTGTCTTACAAGAAAAATGCGTTCATCTTAATTGTAAAAAGTTAATTATTATTGGAGACTTTAATACTGAGTCATTAAGCTATTTAGATAATGATATTTTGTTTATTTCTGACCTGTATAATTTAATTGATATAAATGTCGTTCCAAATGTGTATAATAAGAAACTGGATCTGGTCTTGACCAATCTGACCAATGCTACTTCTTGCCGAAGTGATATATCTTTAGTGCCTGAAGATAGCTATCACCCTACACTTAAAATTGATTTTAACTTAAATTCTAATGTTTATTCTCCCGCTGTGTTTGATACGGTAGATCCTCAAAGGAATTTGTGGTTGGGTGTTTGATAAAGTCGATTTTGCTGCGCTGAATTCGGCTCTCGTGGATTCTGACTGGGGGCGGGTCTACGAGTGTGCCGACGTTAATGCTGCTCTATCAGCCTTCTACGATACTGTTTATCCTGTGTTTGATGTTTCCTTAAAAGAAAATCTCATATGTCTTTTTACAAAACATTTCCAAATTGGTTCTCTAAAGACTTGATTCATATACTTAAGCCAAAAAAAAAGGATTGCTCACACACGTTGGAAGAAACACAAAATTTTGTGTGATTATGATGAATTTCGTTCTTTGCGCTCAAGGTCGAAAACTATAATGTTAGATTGTCACCGTAAACATATACAGAAATGTGAGAGTAACATTGGTAATGATCCTAAGGCCTTTTGGAACTTTGTAAACTCGAAACGGGATTCTCGATCATATCTTTCTACAATGTTTAGTAACAATAAGACCTTTGAGGGTTTTGGAAACATTGCTAACGGTTTCGCGCAATATTTCAAATCTGTATTTAATGACTCTTCCTCCCCGCTTTCTTCTAATGGCACTACTTTTGACTCTATGTTTAACTGGTCGGCTACCTTATCCATAACTGGTTTAACTTTTGATGATATGTTATTTGGATTTAAGGGTCTGAAACCAATTAGATCATTTGGGCCTGACTTCTTACCCGATTTTGTGTTGAAAGGTTGTCAAAATAGTCTCTTGATGCCTTTGCAATTTATATTAAATTTATCTTTATCGACCTCTGTATTTCCTGAGTCTTGGAAGTGTACGATAGTAACACCTATATTCAAAAAAGGTGAAAAGTCGTTCGTTGAAAATTACAGACCAATTGCGGCACTTTCCTCCCCAGCGAAACTATTTGAAATAATACTGCACAGATCGATATATAATCATATAAAACATGTTCTATTAGAGCAGCAACATGGTTTTCGTCCGGCCCGTTCAACGACCACTAACCTCCTCTCTTTCTCTGACTTTATCACTAAATCGTTAGATAATAATGTGCAAGTTGATGTTATCTATACTGATTTTGAAAAAAGCTTTTGACAAGGTAGATCACGGCATTCTTATTAGCAAACTGATCAATCTTGGCTTCTCGGATAATCTCACAAATTTTTTTTGTCAGTTATTTGAGCGACCGTCGCCAAATTGTTAAATTCAGAATACTTATTCTGTTGAGTATCCCACTTGCTCTGGAGTGCCGCAAGGCTCCAACCTTGGACCTCTACTTTTCCTCATTTTTATCAATGACATTCATAATGTCATTTCTAATTCAAATTTTTTGCTCTATGCTGACGATTTGAAGATGTTCCGGTGCATCCGGACGATCTCTGACTCACTTGTTTTACAAGATGATTTAGAGTCGTTATGGGATTGGTCCATCTCTAATTGTTTGCCACTTAGTATTCTTAAATGTCATGTCGTATCGTACACACGTTCACCCTCTCCTTCAATTTTTTATTTACAGTTTAGGAGGTTTTACGCTGAACAGGGTGAATTCTACGTGCGATCTTGGTGTGACATTTGAGAACAGATGGAGATTTTCTTTGCACATATCGAACATATGTAATAAGGCTTCGAAGATGCTAGGTTTTGTTATGCGTAACGCTCTTCAATTTAACAATTTGAAAGTGTTGCGCCTCCTTTTCAACACATTAGTCCGCAGCATCTTGGAATCTGGTTCCATTATTTGGAGTCCCAGTTGCATTACATACTCTATACAGATTGAAAGGATCCAGAAGAAATTTTTTGAGATATCTGTATATGAGAGAGTTCGGTTATTATCCCTTTCTCTATCCCAGTGCTTTTGTTCTGGGAGCAGTGGGATATAAAACTTTAAAGTTTAGAAGAGATGCTCACCTCGTTTGTCATTTCCACAAACTCTTA
Source organism: Parapsyche elsis (assembly GCA_022651745.1). Lineage (NCBI taxonomy): Eukaryota > Metazoa > Arthropoda > Insecta > Trichoptera > Hydropsychidae > Parapsyche > Parapsyche elsis. The sequence continues at coordinate 2,686,559 of JAGVSN010000006.1, forward strand.
AGAGGTGACATCTCTAATCCTTTAATATTAGAGGAGATTAAACTTCTTGCTCCAGAGCATCCTCATGGATCTCGTTCGAGACAATTGTTCTCTCCGGTCCGGGCGAGAACTGGTGTGCTGTATTACTCGCCCATCGCCAGAGCCATCAGGGGACTGAATGACGTTGCGCATGATGTTGACATTTTTAATATTAGCCCTCAACATCTTACCACATTCCTTCAGCTTTATTTTTTTTTTTTTTTTTTTATTTTTTTTTTTTTCTTATTTTTATTTCCTTCTAAATTTTTTTTTTATTATGTATGTTCGTATATGTTATTTTTATTGTTGTTATTTTTTCCTTTTTTTTTTTTTTTTTACTGTAAAGATATGCATCTGCTTTTTCGTGTATTTTCTTTATATGTAACTGCCGCTGTGGCGATTTGGGGAAACCTGTAATGCCACAGCGGTACATATTTTTTATAAATAAATAAATAAATAAATATATGTATGTAGTTGTAAATAAATTTAAACTCAATGAGTATACATATGTATGTATATGTATGAATGTATGTTTGTATGTACTAAAATTCGAATTAAATAGTGCGTTAAAAATTTGAAATTGTATTTGCTGCTGATTTGATTCTTTATTTCCTACCTACCACTGAATTCTCTCTGCCTCCTCGTCATCTAATTATAATAAATATATAATACATATGTATATTATAATGTACAATGTATAATAGATTTTAAAAAAGTGATTTCCCTGAGAAATGAGATTTATTTGTCAATAAATTGAGTCTAAATACAATAGTTATTCAATATCGACAAATAAAAATTAAATTAAATTTCAAATTACCTCATCTCTTTCTCCGTCTTATCTCACAAAATTTATCGAATGCGTAACCTAAACTAAACTAAAATATGTACATACATATCTTAAGTAATGCATTTAAAATTTATTTATAGAAAAATTAGATAAAATCGATCAATGCGATATTATTGATTGATTTTGACACATTTTTTGATTTATATTATATTTATCTACACATTTTTTTGTATTTTAATAGTACCTATATTTACCTACATACATATAATGTAAGATTTTTATGAAAAATAAATACTTATTAAAATTTTTATAAATACTTACATACTTGAAAAATAAATACTTATTAAAAAAAAAAAGAACATATCATAACGTAATTTAAAATCATTTGCCGCTCGAATTAGTACGTTTAGATGAAATAAAAAAATATTCAGATAGAAAACCAATCCTTATAAATATGGTGAAATAAAATACTCGCCAAATAAACGCCAAAAAGCATGGGAAAAAAAAATATATTTTTGATTTTAAAAATTCGCTAGATAATTAATTATAAGTATTTCAAAGCAATAAAAAATCACAATCAATGAAAAAATATTTGACTATTGATTTCAATACTCACTGTGAGCACAACGATACTATATTTTGAGTTATAGACCGCAAAAGCCAAAAAAATAGATATTTTTTACATTTTTTAAATCACGAATATCTCATAAAAGAGAGCATATCAACAAAAATCATAATCGGATTCGAATTTAGTGGGTCAAACTTAGTAAAGATTTATTAATCTCCGCTCTCAGTATTTTTTTTGTTGCTCAGTGAAATTAAATAAATAAGGTTTTAAGATGAATTAAATTATTTTGGACTAATCCTTGAATGAAATGTATTGAATTCAAAGAACTACCAGAAACTATTTCATAAAATTTTAATTTAAAAATTTAAGTTTACATCGACAATATCGTAATTTTCGCGTCTCGCCCTGTCGTCAGTAACTACTATTGAAAGTTTACGAAATATATAGATATACATACATATATATATACATATGTATGTAGTAGATATAATAAATAGTACAATGCCACTCAATAGATAAGCTAAATGAGATTGTCTGACAATTTGGCAATCTGTATTTAATCGGATTTGGAAAAACCGTAGAAATCTTCGTCGCATACGTCAATCCTTTTCATTTGTGTTATTATTATTCCAAGAAAATATGTTTATCATTGATTATTATTAATATAATATGTATGTATATGAAACACATTATTTAACACGTTGGATGACACAGATTTTACAATTAGGTTTATCTATGTATGGTTTTGCGAAGATAGAGCGACTACAACTCTTTACAAAGCTACCAATATTATTAATCAACATAATGTGTTTCTGCTTATTAATAACGCCAAAAAATTTTAAATTACTTTAATACTTGAATAATATGATTTATTTGTATCAGAAAATAGCATATGTAGTTCACAACGTATATGACGTCAAAGATGATGAATAGAGTACATACATACATACATACATATTGTGAAATTGTGAATAGGTATATCAAATTTAATATTTCTTATTCATTTGATTACTGAAGACGATTAAAAAATACAATCCTTTTCGACATACAATACTGACGTTATGCATTTTGAATATTGTTTTGCACAATAACAATATGAAACAAAGATAACAATAAAATTAGTCACTGGTTATTCCTTCGCTAACAATTGAGTGTTTAACTTGAGCATCATCAAAACGATCTCGATAAGACTATGACTATGTTTTGGTTAATATTGACTTATTTTATTTAATATTGACTGAAAAACATACAATTTTTAATTTATTTTAATTAAATTTGAAAATAAACAGTCTCAATGTAAAAAAATTGAGAATAGAAGCCTATGATATTATAGGTATTATGATTTGACATAATAAAAGATAAATATTAGACAATAATATTACACAATTAATGAGATGACCTTTATTGGTTATTCGAAGAACAAAAGCTCTTTATATTGTACTAGCTTTATTACCCGGCTTTGCCCGGGGTGTAATTAATATAATGTAATGTAGTGTTTGTTTAGTAAATTATTTCGGGAGCCCAAAAAAGGGGCCGCCGGGGCAGGAGGGGGGAAAAGCAATGCCGGCCCCTTACCACCCCCAGACCCCCCCTCCTGCCCCGGCGGCCCTTTTTGGGCTCCCTAAAAGCTATGCCGGCCCCTTACCACTCCCCAAACCCTCCTTCTTACCCCAGCGGCCTTTTTTTTGGACTCCCGAAAAGCAATGTCGGCCCCTTACCACCCCACCAGACCACCCTCCTACCCCGGCGGTCTCTTTTTGGACTCCCAAAAAACTATGCCGGCCCCTTACCACCCTCCCAGACCTCCCTCAAGCCCCGGCGGCCCCTTTTTTGGGCTCCCTAAAAGCTATGCCGGCCCCTTACTACCCCCCAGACCCCCCTCCTGCCCCGGCGGCCCCTTTTTGGGCTCCCGAAACACTATCTGCTTAAATCTACTTAAATCTGCCGAAAACATCTACTATCGTGTGTACTTCGTCGTTTCTATTAATCGCGCCCGAGCAACGCCAGGTAATTGACGAATGACCCATGCGTACATACAAACTTTAGTGTTTTATATGTATATTAGATTAGTGTATCCTCGCTGAAAAATCAACGGTTGAATTAAAATAAATAATAAGTTAATAATAAATAATCTGTGAAAAATCATTTAATTTTACACGAGCTATTTAAAAGATAGATATGTACATTGATATTTTAATAAGGTACATTTTATGCTTAGTAATTATGTGATAATTTTATGGAAGATAAATAATGGAAAAAAACTAATTTGAACAATATAATTATAGAAAAAAATTTTAAAAAAGTAATTTAGAATTGTGATGTTTTCTGGAGATTTCAAGATACATACATATGTACATAGGTTCGCTGCTGTCCAAATCATCCAATGAATTATGATGGCGCCTGAATTGGCAAGATACAAACAAATATTGAATATAGCAAAACCAACACCTGACAAACGGATACCCCGTTAAATATATTTTGCTTTGATATTGTTACGTTGAGGAACAGGCTCAGGGAACCAAAGACGACAATTGGTTTCACATTTCTTTATTCTTGTACATAAATATGTATGTACATACATATGTACTGCTAGAAGGCTATAGCAGACCCAATCTTGACAGACTAGTAATCTCTAGATTTGTTTCTGAGGATACACTGCGAATATCTTAAAACCGTTTTCAAACATTAGATATTTTGACGTTCGTTGAATGTTGTCAAATTTTGTATTTATTTCGAGGATATCCTGGGTTGTTAATGAGCCGACTTTGAGACTTACCTGCCATGCATCCTAATGGGTCTTACCTGGTCCAAGCAGTGTCTCCGTAACCATCTGTCTTGGCCCCCGATCCACCCACCTATTAATTAATTCAATATAGATAAGAAACAAATTAATGTTTGAATTTTGCTTTGATATAATATTGAAAAATTAAATTAATTAAGCAATTTACTGCGATTACTAAGTAGGAATACTTCGTACATAGGAAAGACAGTTGCTTAACGGAGGAATACATCGACGTTCGGAAATTTTGATGGAAAGTTACATTCTTCCGATTTTATATATAGGACAATAGAAACCCGATTATGTGGATTTCACTATACAAATTATTTAATTGAGAAAAAACAGCTGATTAACTTTACTGTCTATTGTTGCGTAATTCGGGGGATCAATTCAATTGCCAATTCAACAGGCGGACACCGACTGCCACTGCTTCTTATTGGAAATTCGAAGAGTCCTAGATGTTTTAAAAACATTGATCTTATGATCATCAGAAAGTTGGAAATCTATTAAAGTGTCAACGTTGAAAAAATCATGGAACAAAATATTTAAAAGGCCGTTGATAAGGTCCATCGACAAAAATGCCATTCATTCATTAAATGAAGATGTTACGAGAAAAATCACAGAAGCAATAATAGACATTTCAATATGCAATGAATACAATGAATAATGTCAGTGAGTGGTTAAATTCAGATGCTAACGATCCTAAATTCCAAATTTTGAACTATGAAGAGTATGAAACTATCGAACATATCATTAAATGAGCACGATCAAGAAGATCAGGACGAGATTGATGACAATTAAAATATTGGTCTTTCACATTCTGAAACTTTTCAATGCTTAGAGGTTGCTATGAAGTGATTTGAAAGACAGGAAGAATGTGACTCAATTCAACTTTTATGTTTAAAGAGTATACGTAATTTTGCTACAAAAAGTAAGCCAACATTTAAGCGAAAGTCAGTACTGAAAATATTTTTACGATTATCCGGATTACACCACCAATTAGTCCGGATAACCGAGATTCTACTGTATATATGAATGTTTAATTGACGATCAAATCATCAAAATTTTATAGCAAGAAAGAGTTTCATACAATGTTCGTGTGGCTATAAAATGGAATATACGAGTGCGAAATTGTATTATAATACTAAGGTATTTGTAAACTCTCAATGATGTATCGTGACTACATGAGAGATAATCGAATGATGTCATAAAAATATTGAAGTAGATACAAGTATGTCATCTGCCACTGATGCGAGCCATCTAATTTCGGGAAGCATTGATTCCAACAATTGTTGATGATAAAATTGTTTTCTCGCATTTCATTGGACCATTAAGAACACTTGAAATCAATCTTATCAAAAAATCTTAATCTTTTTGTTTTCTCGAAAAGATTAAAAATTAATTATCGATTGCGACTGGGTATAAATAGGTGAAACAACTTTGTCAAAGCAGACATAAGGTGTTGTTGTTTGTTCACCATGCTGTTCTTGACAATTGCCGCTGCCTTCTTGGTGTGCGCCCATGGTAAGCTATCAATAACTTTCTAAACCTATCTTAATTTTTATATTTTAAATAATTTTTTTAATTACATTTTTTTTTTGTAAACTTAGGCGCCGTCCTCCCACCTGTACCCATGCTTGATGGGCGTATCGTTGGTGGTACCCTAGCTACAATCCAAGATGCTCCCTACCAAGTAGCCTTGTTGATGGACTATTGGGGCACGGGAACCTTCTCCCAATCTTGCGGTGGTTCCATCATCAGCAGAAACGTCATCCTCACCGCTGCTCATTGCACTGACGGGTATATATATACATAGTTTCCCTATCAAAACTACTGACACATTCTATAAAATAATGTATAATACGTATAATTTGTATGCACATAGAACCCGAGCTGCTCAATGGAGAATCCGAGCTGGATCCAGCTTCCACAACTCTGGTGGACAAGTTATTCAAGTCTCCAGAATCACCCAACACTCCTCGTTCAACTCTCGATTGGATAACGATGTGTCCCTCCTCTTCTTGGCCACTCAATTGACTTTGGGATCCGGTGTTGCCGTCATCACTCTCCCATCTCAGGGACAAACAGTCGCTGATGGTTCTGCTGCTTTCGTTACCGGTTGGGGAACCCTCGTCGTAAGTAAAATATTGCATACAGCAACAACAAAAAAATCGAAATTTTCTCCAGAGTACTAATTGAATTGTTATTTGTTGCTAATTTTAGGAAGGTGGAAGCTCACCCACCCAACTGTACAAGGTAACCATCCCAGTTGTCAACCAACAACAGTGTGTTAACGCTTACGCTTCCTTTAACCCCGTCTCCACCAACATGATCTGCGCTGGTCGATTGGGAGTTGGTGGTCAAGATGCTTGCCAAGGAGATTCTGGAGGTCCACTTGTCGTCGGCAACGTCCTTATCGGTGTCACTTCATGGGGAAGCGGATGCGCTCGACCCACACATCCCGGAGTTTGGGCTAGGGTACCCATGTTCAGAAACTGGATCAACTCCAACATGTAAATCGTTTCAACATAGACGCTTTTACATGTAAAACAGCTTTAATTTTGTGTTCAACCATCTAAAATATGTTTTTTTTATATATTATATCGAACTAATTAACTATAATAAAGAAATATTAATACGCACAATTTCACTCTTTTATTATGATACTACCTATGTATGTAAGCTAAATCAACCTTATTATGAGTAAACAAATGCTTGTAGGTATCGTTTTTGACTTTATATTAGTCAACTTCAAATGAAATGAATCAAAACAGTCGATTTAAGTCATTAGTTTTACTGTTTGAAAAAATATCATTCAATTATTCCTATATACGATATTACTATATTTTTTAAGTTTACGTAGAAAAAGACAAGTTGCGAGGAATAAACTTTCTCACTCATCAGTGCAATCACATACGTACGAATATCTCTCTTGCTCACGGTGATAAACTTAATTAATAAATTATTATCTATAACAATTGAAATTTCCTTACGAAACTGTTGAACTAATAAAAACCCGGGCTGGCTGTACGACCTTTAAATTGAATCTTTATTACATCATTTATTTTTCATTAGCAGATTTCAATTAAATGGGATAACCTTGAACATAAATTTTTAATCAAACTATTGATGTATGGAGAATTTAGCAGTGATAACTAAAAATTCGCGTTGATTTTATCGACAATTGCACATCGATACAATTTTATCATTATTATTTTGATCGCAATCGTATTGTGTTACATCTTTAATCATTTATCGTTATTATTTTTGAGTAAATTTTCAGTATCTACTTGAGATGCAATTGAGAAGGAGCATTATTGCTTGAATTGTACATCATGTTCCTTTTATTACTTGTTGCTACCTGCTTGTTTGGCGTCCAAGGTAAGTCACATTTAGATTGTATAGTAGCATTATATGTACATACATACATATGTATGTATGTAGCACTCGTTTACCAAATAAAACAATTCGAGATCATTTTTACAGCTTCCGAATCAAATTTTGATCAGCGTATAGTTGGCGGCGATTATGCCAATATATACGAAGCTCCTCACACGGCAGCTTTATTACTGGATAAAGACGGCGTCGAATCTTTTTGGCCAACCTGTACCGGAATTGTAATCGGCATCAGAACGGTCCTAACGGCAGCTCAATGCACAAACGGGTAATTTGATAAGTTGATTTCAATTTAGTCATACATACGTAGATATATGTACTTTTAATGTTAATTTTCGTTTAGAACTTATAATTCACAATGGCTAGTTCGTGCTGGGACTCCATACCACAATTCCGGCGGACAATTAAGATTCGCAGCATACTATGTTCAGCATCCTGACTTTAATAGTAATTATGATAACGACATTGCATTGATAGTCGTGCAACAAGAGTTCATTTTGGGAGCTGCATTAGCTATTGGTAGATTGCCTTACGAAGGACAAATGGTGGCTGACGGCTCGATCGCCGTTCTCAGTGGATTTGGACCAATCTTCGTAAGCAATACATATTTTGTTGTTGTAGCATCAGATCAATATAAATCTTATGTTTTCATAATAATAAAGAATTAAAATCCTTGGATTGTTCATTATATTTAACCAAAATATCAAATTCTGATATCCATGTTATGTATTATGCATATACACAGGAAGAAAGCGTCTTACCCATGCACATGTACCTAGTGAAAATTCCCATTATCAATCAAGAAGAGTGTGTCGCAGCTTATGCATCTTACAACCCCGTGACGGACAATATGGTTTGCGCTGGTGACATGGAAAATGGCGGTGTGGGTCCTTGTCAAGAGGATCTCGGTGGTCCTTTGGTCGTCGATGATATGATCGTTGGTATCACATCTTGGTCCTTGGGATGTGCACGACCCAAATACCCAGGCGTTTGGACCAGAGTGTCCAAGTATAGAGCATGGATTGATGAAACGATGTTGTTAGCCTGATTTAATATCAAAATTTAAACTTTGTAATATAACATCAAGTTGTTTTTTTTTTAAACAAATTTTTAAATAAATCATCTATTCATATGAATTTTTGTTTATTTTTCATCAAAATAAATTATACTTGTTCCCAATCCACTCAAAGATTACACCATCAAATTGTCAAATAATAACGACACAGTTTTTACTTTATCCATATCGGATAAAGTATGTATTGTGAACGTACGAAAACTCAACCTTGAGATTTATCGTCCCCTGATCACGTTATCACGATATTTGGGAAATATCTGTACGTGCAGCGGATGTGTGTGATATCGCTATATCTCAAAAACCGTTAATCCTATCTCACTGAAATACCATAATTATAAGATTGGTAATTATAAGATACAATGCATAAGATTTTCAAATTTTTTCGTCAACCGAAAGTGGTACTTTCCCTCGTAAGTCACCTCATTTTTAGTTTTCCTTGAAATTTTTTTCCTCCAAATCTGTCAAATGGTTTAAGCTAAACGAGTACATAAATACACTTTCAAAAAAAAAATTTTTCGAAACTATCTAGTCAATCCAGCTGAAATTTCATATATATAGTTTTCATGTAAGATTGGTAACTGGAAGTGGATTTGGTCAAAATTCACTGGCTATTGAATGCTAATTTTAATAATAAATTTTTCAAAGCTTTTTAATATTTTGAATCAACATAATATTGTTATATGTACTAGAATCCTTTTATCAATATCAATTTGCAAAATATAAATCATGAAAATTGGTCAACCAAAGTGAGATTTCTTTTTTCGTAGAATACCCAAAAATATAGTTAAATTAAATTAAATTACAGTGTTAGCAATAAATGGCTTAAAATCTCACAAACCAATTTTCGTAACCATCTCAAACTTGATATCTATGATTTTTAAAACAATTTTAAGAATTTTGATATTGTTCAAAATCTGCCAACAGGAAGTGGGATTTTACTCTTGAAAAAAATTTCGTTTTATTTTTTACGAGCCTTTAAATATTTCGTATCTTCGTAATATTGTAAAATTTTAATCCTTGTGGCAATATCTAATTAAAAATAAATAAATCGGTATACCGGAAGTGGAACTTTTTTCATGTGGAAAAGTCAAAAAGTATGTTAGTAAGCCATATTTCTGAAACTACATAACTCATCGAACTGAAAATTCATATTTATAGTTTTCATGTAAAATGAAAAGAGTTGATAAGGTTTTAGTCAAAATCCGCCAACCGGAAGTGGATTACTTTTTTTCGTCCTTTTAAATATTTTTAATCTTTATGAAATTATAAAATTATAATCCTCATAGCATTGATGAGTTATAAAAAAAATCATCAAAATTGGTTTACCGGAAGTAGTCGATTACCGTATTTTTATATACGCCGAAACACAGTGATTTCAAATACACAATCAATCACACAGTGATTTCATTTGGTATGTGCGTATGTGTGTGCACCTGTTCGTTCAATTCACATACCTATTCCTGCTTGAACGCACCAAGGAGAAAAATATGCTTTTTGACTTTTAGTTTAAAAAAACAATTTCGTTACCCTTTTTATTCCTCAAATATGTACATATGTATACATAACGGTTGGGTTGGCCACATCCGATGTTTTATTATTATTTGTTAAATCGACCTCTATCATTAAATAAATTAAATTATCAAAAAATATTTTAAGCATTCCATATGAAGTTTATAATTTTAATTCAATTGCTAGATGGCGATATGTCACATTTTATCAACGTTTTCATTTTATCTGACAGATATTATTTCATGTCGACGCGTAACTAAAATATATGTAAGTAGGTAAGTACTTACATATACCATTATTCACACAGTATATTATTATGGTTTGTATGACGATAATAATCAGTTAATAATATATTTTAATACCTATTATGATATAAAAAAAATATTAGAATACTCAGTGTACATACATATGTATGTATATATGTACATATATTTATATGCGCGTATGTAATAGAATCGTGTGATTTTCTATTTATACAGCTATCTGTGAAAATTTTCCGTAAAGTAATATGATTTTCGTCGCGGGCAACTTGTGCTCAGAGTTGAATTTACATATTTCTCGCATCAATCAATGGCGGGAGCAGAAAAACGAGAGGACCTGAGAAGGGTGAGCAACCGAACCCAACCCTTCGCTCCAACTTATGGAACGTAGCCTTTTCTTGGTCGGAAAATAGTTTATATTTCACACAAAGGTGCGTCAAGGCAACAGAGCTACCTCTTTTGCGACAAACCACTCCTTGTCGTAAACCATTCCTGTCCAGCTTCGAAATCGATATACATATGTATTCTATGTATCTTTATTGTATATTTTATCAATTTCACTGGCGAATTATTGAATTTTCTTTTCGTTGACAATGTCTACAGAGGATTTTGCTCCCAAACAATCATGCCCCCACCTACGCGACATCTCAATTTAGCTCGGCTAACATTTGTTACCTGTCAACAATACAATAATTCTCTCCTCTCACTGACCAACATGAGGAGAAAGCTCTCCATCTATTCCTGGCCAGTAAACAGTCCCGTCCATACATTTAATGTGTCGTTGCGAAAGAAAGTTCAATAGGATTGAACCTCAAATTGAGCACTTAAACGGCGGCTTTGGTTAACATTTGATGCTTTGCAATATTGTACTTTTTATTGTTTCGATTACAGATTCTCGATTAAATCTAACCAAAACGCGAGAAGCTTTAAAGATAAGAACTAACGACGCAATCCAATTCAGAAGAATTAGTCTCAATGGGTAGGTAATCAGGAAAGCCCCAAATCGCAAACGTGCGGATTTTGGCCTCGTGGACTATAAAAAGTAAACCATCGCACAACTTCACATTCAGAAGAGCTTTCAAGAAGTACTAAATTGTATTTCTTTTACGTCTCGCAAATTTTTGAATGGAAAACAACACATTCGCGTTTGCCGTAAATTCTGTCTAAATTACTAATAACGTGAAGGTACGGGGAAAAATTAAATTCATGTTCTGTGCAATAACAATATTGCCAAAGAATAGCCGACAATAAATAAATAAATACACATTTTTCACCACACTCCCATAGACAGAAGTGTCTGTACTATTTTCTCCTTTTAACTAATTTATATGAACTTTTATGAATTATCGAACAAATAGTAAAAGTGTCAAAAGTATCATCATAATATTGAAATAATAATAATTCGCGTGCAATACGCGCTATTCGAGAATATTAGGATAATCAAAATCGTAACGTTTGACCCGGATCACAAAGTACACAAAGCGGATGGAGATCCTTCTTGAGATTTTCCCGGAAAAGCTCGCACAGTCTGGTAATAAACTTTCTTATAAAGTTCGCGAAATGTTCTGAGCATGCGTACTTCGCATACAACCCGTCCCTTTTCTTCACGCTTTCCACTCTTTTCCCCATACCCTCTCCGACCTTGGGGTTTTCCCATAATTTTTCTTTCCTCTTTCCGGCATGCGAGAGTGCGAGGCGTCAAAGAAATAGCGTTGAAATAAACAGACTCGCTTGGAATTTTCGAATTCATTCGTGTACTTTGACCGCTCAATCCTTCAAAACAACATTCGTCACATATAAATTTTCGTCATTCTATTTTGATGAACAACTTACTTTTGAATGAATCACGCGCTGGAAACGGTACAGTGCGATTGTGAACGGAAAGTCGAGCTACGCAATAGTTAGCGCCTACGCTAAGCGAGTACAAAAAATACGTACCTACATAATAGATCAGTGCCTATCTATGTACATCAAAAATAAAAATGAAACCGAATAACTGAATAAATGTTTAAATATTCATTTTTTGGGACATGATGCCGGCCTGCTTGGAGAAGGAGACGAATGGAGGCTTAGGTGTGAGGAATAAGGGAGAGCTTTGGACGGAAAGTTGAGGGGTATGTACTTTTTTATGAGCGGCACAAAATCGTAAAGCATCACTCTTATATTTATATTGGTCGGTGTAATTTTCCTCAAAGTGAACCCAAACGTCTGAAAAAGGTCGGATCCTAGGGATGAGGAGAAGCAGAGAGAGTGAGGTGAGGGGAGGGGCAAGATAAATATACAGCCAAAATAATAGTCCTTTGTCGGAGGGGGGCAGGACTGAACCAAAGCAAAAGGCAGTGACGCACAACCGACAATACATATGTAATATGAAATTAAAAAAAAAATGCACAAAATTTTTCGTATTACATAAAACAATTTATATAATAACATCCACAAATACACGTTGTGTTAAACGAGAGTTGAAACATTTTCTTATAGGGGGTTGTTTTTATTTATTTTTAATTTTTTTGCAATTTCTCATGTTGAGTATCGCTGCCGGGAGGGTTGGGTTCGCCAGTGGATTTATGGAGGTCACTTTTGCGGGTGTGGAAATCCGAATGGAAAAGCGATACCTTTCGAGGCACCATTGTGGCGCTAGCAAACTGAAGGACCTATATTACAATTATGCGGTCCGGACCCGGAAAACGCCATTAGAGCTCTCACCCTGCGCACTCGCGGCTTTTCCATTTTCAATTAAGCCCCGACGCGTTCCTATAATTCGCGATCGTCGAATTTCAAACAGTGCCATTCGATTCGATCTACAATCGAAAATCACTTCTTACAAATTAATTCCATAACGCTAATTAAGGTAGACGATTTTCTTGTGTACGCTGCTAAGCGATGTACATCGATAAAAAGTAATTTAAAAAAAAAATCCATCACTTTTTACACATCCTGTATATGTGTGTGTGAGTATAACGAGGTGATTATAGCTAATTATGTTGTATTCATTCTTGGCGAGTCGGAAGAAACCGAAAGCGAAAGCGTCGAGAGGTCGTCAAAAAGTTGGATTCAAAACAAATAGATTGAAATTGATAGCCCAGTGTTATTTATGCGCGACATCTTCACGCTCGTTTTCCCCACTTTTCTTGCGTGTATAAATACGTGTATGACTATAAATAGGCCATTGAGCGAGTGCTCTACAATGGAGCGCCGCTAAACGCCCCGACACTCTAAATAGCCACTGACAAATTAACTCCTACTATAGAGCGTCGGCTATATGTATGTATGTTGATATATGCACGTGGAAATTTTAGACTTTTCCGACGTAAACACTATCATTTCCGGGAAATATTACAAAATACTTAAATGTTTGAATATTTTGTTCAATTTAACAAAAAATGTTTCTGTTTTAAATTAAAATTATAAAATCTGGTAGTGAATTTCCTTCTGTTGGTGGCTATTGATTAAATTTTGCGTTTGTAATAACGTGTACTTATGATGTTTTTCTGTTGTTTTCGCAATGGGAAATATTATTATGAGTTGGTATTTGTAGCTTTCATCTAATATGTTTACCGACAATATCATTTGACGTTTATAAAGCGTGCAAATTTGATTTTAAGTGATTACTTTACACTTACAGCGTTCATTGGTCGACGACTTGCTGAAAATTTGACGCTAACTGCACAAGTATCCCGATGCGTTCTTCGCGCGATGACTGTGTTGGTCTGAGGCCAAAACGACCAAAAACATAAAAAACGACCATAAGCGTAAGAAAAACGAACAATTCCCGCTCGAAATTAGCATGCGGTCGAATCGTCGACGCTCAGAGAGAGGGAGAGAGAGATTAACGTGCCAGCGTACCGCACATTTCAGATTCAATTCCAAGCTTAACCCAATTTTAAAACGACTATTTATAAACGGACGATTTCAGATTATTTTCGCATCAGATCCTTCGCTTGAGAAGGCCTGCACTTTGTATAAGTTGTTAACGCGCGCGATGGTCCAAATGCGCGCTATCAAGGAGCTAATTATTTTTAATCAATTTTAAACTAACACATAATGTCGCATTACTATTCAATTTTTAAGAATAAGCTTTGATGTAATTGTTCGTGTTCCAATCGATGATTTTTGTATCACGAAAGCCGTGCCTTCACAATCACGATGAATTAATTTATATGTGACAATGAATCGTTCCACAGAATCGGTTTGAAATATTTCAATAAACACTTTCGTTCACAATGTGACACGATTCACCCATAAATTTACACATACAAGATCACGATTTTATCCTTTTCTATTGAGGCGTCTTTCAAATATGTATTGAGAAATAATGAAATTGTCGTACGATTTTGAGCACATATCAATTCATAAATATTTATTTGATTATTCGCACGGGTCATGGAACTTTGAAGATGGCACGCGGTCGTTAATCAAACCATTCAACACCTCAATTATGTTGATATTATGGCAATATCGTTGGTGATTTATTAATTTTAAAACATAAAAGTTACATTTCAAATAAAAGTAAACTTTTGAAAATTTAATGTATAAAATCATTTCAGTTTTTTGAGTATTGTTCTAAATCCAATAGATAAAATAGAGTGCGAGTGTCAAAAAATTATTATTTTGTCCATTGTACTTTCGAGTTTTCCAGTCGAAGAATTGTCGAGTGTGAGTATTTACGCACTTTTCCGAGAACTTTTACCATTGTTTCTCAAACTGTGATCTCATCTGTACTCGCAAGTCGTCAATGACGTCACAGAGATACTTCATAGACATATCAACCGTGTTAATCATTGTTTTCTACATAATCAGTCGTCATTTGTGAAGTAAATATTTGGTCATGTTAAAAATATGAAAATCCCCGGTATATAATCTATTGAATTCAAAATACGTAATCTTTTTTTTGTTATTTATTGAAAAATGTTATAAATCTAAATGTTATTTATTGAAAAAATTTGAACACCTACTCGCTTTGAGATTTCAACGTTATACACAGAGCTTTAAAGGAACTTTGAACGTTTTCCCACTAATTATATTGCCGCGCGCGTAGACGTATTAAAATAATTATCAACAAATCGCCACTGATCATTAAAAAAAATATGACGCAACATCAATAAAATTTGTTCGTCTCAATGCTTAAAATCAAACAAGACCTGAAAAAATCGAAATATTGGATTTCGCAAAAACGCGCCAATATATGCGCCTAACTGCGGTTACGGCAATAAAATTTTATTATTATTAATAATAAACGTGCATAAATTTATTTTATTTATACTTTTGGAGATTTTATTGACGAATCATTAAAAATTCAACCTTTTTAATCTGCCGCTCGACGATGTTTTTTCGCCAAATAAAAGTAGATGTCGTTAATTACCAATAATCTTTTTTTTTCCGTGTGCGTTTGTGTGTAAACGAAAAACCGAGGTCGCGATAACTCATCGCAATTGGAGATTCTGAAAAGTAAATATTTAAAATGCAATGACAAAAAATTAATGCGTATATATGTTTTGTTTTTTTTAAAACAAATACGTCAACACATTTGTCAACTGATTTTATTGGCGTGAATAAAGAACAGGTTTCATACGCATTCGCTAACTCGGAGTCGTAATGGTGACGAATGAGTTAAAGAAAACAGTAATTAAAAGGCCATTGTGGACATTTATGATAGACTTTGTTTCAATGAGGAAAATGCATACATAAAAAGGCTTGTTTCGAACTGCTTAACTGATCGATTTTGTATAGGTAATTCTTACGACTTAATTCTTAGTACTTAACTTCAATAGTACATTTCTAACTACTTTTCGGTGACTCCGACTAATAATAACAAAATATTGCCAGTTGAAACAAATTAATTATTGCAAGTCCAGAATAAGCATTGTACACATATCGATGGGTTAGTGCACAGATATTGTACATATGTCCAGTTTTTATCAAAATTGAGTTATCATACACAAAACGTCCATCTGCATCAAACCTTCATGTTAAAAAAGTATTGTATGTCCAAATAGTATATTTGAGAAGATATTGCCTTATTCAAATATATAATATGTCCAATTCGTCCATAGTTTTCATGCATAAAATATGTACATATGTCACTTACAATATTTTAAAACAAAACTGGACATACAATATCTGTGCACTAACCCATCGATATGTAAACAGATTTCCATCTTTAAAAAAATGGACTTGGTTCACTATTGCGCTAAGAGTGCGAAATGTGACAGATAAATCTCAAACTCTAATCACCCGACCACAATCCGACTACTTTCGTCAACGCCGAATGATGTATAGTTGCTGAAAAGTGGCCGACAATACATCAGCGAGAAGCCAACCACGATACGAACCGTGATTCTAAAATATTTACATTCTTTGGCTGTTGAATCGGCAATACAATATATGTACATCTATATATTTTCGCTCAATATTTCACGACGGCAAAGCGGTGACGCGCTTTGATGCGCCGCAAGTAACGACCCGACCAGAATAAACCGGTGTCTGGTCTGGCCAATATGCCAGGTCACACCTTACCCAGTCCCCTGATGAGACCAGATCCTGACCAGAGACCAGACAACAAAATAAAATGGACCGCAATCGATCGATCGGACTGTTTGAGGGGCGGCGATCCGGGTCGATGTCATCATCATGCATATTGTTTATTGCATTCCCGCGTTTGAATCATCGAATCGAAATGTTTGCGTTGTACCTACATTGATTCGCACAACGTTGATTGTGGGTATTAGTGGTTCGCTTATACTCAATATTAAGAATTTACTCGAAGGTTTTGCTACTACCGTTATGTAGCCTAATGTTTCGTCATCGCATACTGTTGCTTTGATGCAATTATGCATTGCTTAGTCTGCATCCGAGAAAATATACGAAGTGGCAGAAATAATTATTTATGAAAGTAATTTTTCTAGCAAATTAAAAGTCTCGACTTCGTTACGAAAAATTTCTTTCAATTAATATTTGACTCCTTCACGGGTAGGTAAATTGTTTGGTTGGTGAAAAAACACAATCGTAAATACCTTACCTTAAGTACCTTAGTAGAGTAAATAAAATATTTGGTGAAAATGTACATATACAATGGTACGTAAATATGTAAATAAAAACAAAAACATTGTATTTTCAGCTTAATAGCTTCTTACTTTTTTTGATAAAAGTTCCATGAATGGTCAAAATGTACATACATAGGTACTTTAGAATCTCGAATACCTCGACATGATTAATCCATTTGGTGTGGGATTTAAGAAGTAACCTTAATTGTATATATCAATTGTACATAGTTCGGATTTGAAATAAGCCGCAGTTTCGCGCGACGTTTGAGAAACGCCGAAGAAGATGCCACTATTAGACGTGTAAACATATCAATTTGTTGAATATCAAAAGCGTCTGAGCGATTCGCTTCCTCTAATTATTCGACACTCTTGAACAACTCAGGAATGCGAGAAGATCTAAACGTTCGCGCAAATATATTACAGACGTTCTCAAACGTTAAATTTACAAATGTTCAATTTGAAACAACGAAATACAACGAGTGCACGGGCGTAGGTACATACATACATACATATGTATGTACGTGAGAAAGAGCGTCGAGCACGAGACAACGATCGTTAACAATTGAATCGTCAACGCAATTATACATGTCATTGAAATAAATTATTCCAAAGTCGAGTGTATTATAAACTTCCTGAATTGTCGCGTATAATATTTGTAATTTTATATTTTTCCGTAATTAATTGACATGTAATAATTTGCGATATTGTATTACTGAAATATAGGTACGTGCCAAGTTCTTAAAAATACATAATCGCATTTCATTGCGACATTTGAAGGACAACTTACGATAATCTATACGAATATTGCTATTATGACTTCAAATAAATAAAACATAATCAATAATTAAATTTAACTCAATGTTTTATGATAATTGATATGTATTCTTGAAAAAACGTCATTTGAAATCAATTTCAAAGATTTCCATTTTAGCCAGGCAATAACTCAGTGATTAGAGCGTTAAGGCGATCACACACCTTAGCGAAATCGCTCCGTCAAACTTTCGCGCTCTATCGTCGTTGATTCGCACCAATGTGAATTATATCGGTGCGAATGGGACGACGATAGAGGCGTCTTTTGTCTCTGTAGTCTCTTGAGCGAAAGTCCGAGGTTCAACCCTCGTATGTCGAAATGATTTTCGACCTTAATTATCGTCATTGGCAAGATTACTAAATTCAGATCGGCCTGTTAGAATTTCGAATTAGAAATAATTTTCCAATTTATCTAATTTAATTGTGAAATAGTTACAATAAAAATTGGCACCTCATCCATTATTCTTATTTTAGTCTGTTATTGGATCCGGATCCTTGTGTTCTTAGACCTGTTGATTGACTTTCTCCTAAAAATAACAATTAAATAAAAAGGTTTATTATTCTTAGCATTTTATCCTTCAGCAAAGATACACTTTAAATAAAGTAAAAACGACAACAATGGTTATATATTTAATAAGCTTATCATCAATGACATGAAAGTTAAACTTTTGACCAGATATGAAAAACAATTGGGAACAGAACCAAAATAACAATACAATTTGGCGGAAACAAACAACTTCGAAAATTAATGCTTGAACAAAAAACAATGAAAAAAACTTTGTTCCAGTTCGATTCGCGGAAAATTTAAGAGCGAGTTTTCCTTGAATTTTCATTTCCGAAATGCTGCTCTACACCAATGCATATGGCTCTGAAGGAAAAAACTAAATCATCATTTGGTTTGCATCTATGCTTTGACGTTATAAATTCACAGAGCTTTTACAGAGCTTTCAGCATTCTTACTATTGAAACGTTTCGACCGCACACTAGACGAGTAGCCACCGAATCTGAAAAGGTTGAACGTCACCATTTTAAAGATATACCGCCCTGAATGGATTCAAAATGGGAAGAATCCTCATCGGAATAACTATTCTGATTGGCCGCACGCACTCACCGCGAGCCCCGGTCCACATTTAGATCGGCCAATCTAGCGGTATGCACACACACAAACAACGGCTTAATATAGTTCGTATATTTTGAAGTCGTCATACCTGAGCGTATTAGAAACGATAAATGAGAGCGTCGTCGGGCCGTTCCGGGAAATTGCCAAATAATGCGTCTACCTCTTCCACCAACCGCGCGCGATCCCAATTTTTCAGCAAGAACTGTGTGTTTTCGCGCGAGAATGCTCGTGTCATAGACACAGTTGCGTAAATGTTTTCGTGTGCAATCCAAGGCCCCAACGTGTGAGTTTGTTTTGATCGATTTCTGAAAATACATCATCGCTCGTTAGTTGTCTTTGAGCGTGTGTCGTATGATGTGTGACACAAACGCGTAACACAATAGATTCAAGTCATCAACCATCCAAAACACGACTTTCTTCCAAAATGAACTTGTCTATTATTCCTCTGACATTTTTAAATATCTAAACACTTTAAGGTTGCGAAGACGAGCTAATGAATAAAATCGATTATTTAATGAATGACAGAATGTCAATTACAAGCAGTCGCATACGAGATGGACTTATAGTATACACTAGTGTAAGCCCGTTGAATATCAACGGTGTGGTTTCTCATCATTCGTACTGTGAGTGTTTGTGGGGGTGAGTATATGTGTACGTGCAGTATGTATGCGAGCGATCCGCGGCTATCCAGCCAGGCAGACCCTTGCGCTGCTACATATAGTAACGCATACCTCACACTTGACAAATGAATAAAGTACTGTGCTTAGAAAAAAGTGTGCTTAGAAGTTCGTGTCTTTCAATCATTTACCGATGCGAGCGTTATCAGCAGACAGACAAACGGAATGGGGCTATTATATATATGATATGTATGTATGTGCATAATAAAACGCAGAATGAAACTAGGATGGAGTGCTTTTGGAAGAATGAACATAGTTTTTAAATCCAACATTCCGCTATGCTTAAAAAATAAGGCATACGACCAATGCGTAGGTACTGCCAGTTATGACGTATGGATGTGAAACTTGGACGCTAAATTCAAGAATGCTACGAAAGATCCAGTGCACACAGAGAAGCATGGAAAGATGTATGCTTAGTATAACAAGAAGAGATCAAAAAAGAAGTATGACTAAAGTGGCAGATATAGCAGTACGGGTGAAAAAGTTGAAGTGGCAATGGGCTGGATACAAAGCGAAAAGAATGGATGACAGATGGACGCGAGAAATACTGAAATGGTATCCCAGAGGATGTGAAAGAAACCAAGGCAGACCGAGTGGAAGATGGGCTGATGAATTGAGAAGAATGTGTGGAGTCAAGTGGATGCAGATTGCAAGACAGGCAGGAATGGTAGAGGATTGGAGAGGGCTTTATCCAGCAGTGGATGGTGAATGGCTGAAAATGATGATGATATGAATCCTGGATCTCGTGGATGCACCTTGCTCGTGACAGGAAGTATTGCACAATTGCTGGGGAGACCTTTATCCAGCTGTGGGCGTTTATTTACGATGATGCTAATGAAACGTTTTAAAAAAAAGTTATCAATATCAATATTGGGCCAATATAATAAGGGGTACACGACCTGTTCTATAATGAGCAATATAACCATAGGCGAAATAAGTGAGATTCGGCTATGAAGCGTTGACCCCGCAATACCTGTGTGTGCAAATTGAATTAATAGCGACAAGACAACGACTTCAAACGGCTACACACGTAGGTGTTGTTGAAGAAGAATCGCTTCTTCTTCAGCCAATTTTCCCACAAATCAAAACGGCCCGCTAGAGAATCTTGATCGTGATTGTGGGACGAGTTATTGTTCGGACGGATAGCGCTTTGTTCTGGCTGTCATCGGTGCGCTCTGCTCCTGTCAAACAAAAATACATCGCGGCTTCAGCATTCGAGAATAGAACTGGGATGGACGTAATACCCGCCTCTGATATCAGAATAGTGGGAACCAAATCCCAGATTTTCCACGGACAAGCAACGTGCGGTATACACATGACGCATACCCCACGCACGTATTAATAATCCATCGTTCTCGGAATTGCCCACTTGTCTACAGTCGAATTCGTCAACATTAAAAACTTATCCAAAAAATATTTGATCCTTCCGTGCAACCTTTCCGATGCATTAAAATTTCATACAATTGGCGTCGAAGTGAAACGGGTCAATCCGACGATAATTTTCTGTCGACTGTGGGTCATTCGGAATTCATAGTTTTATTGTAAAAATGGTCGTTTTCACCGCGTGAGATCTCAACTCGAACAGTGAGAGTTTTTTCCGTTCCATCTGACAAAAAGAAGACAAACGGAAAGACGGTCAAATTCCCAACGTCTAGTCCGTCCCATGTTCGACGCCATCAGACGTTTCGAAGTTCAAATGTACACAATGCGATTCGAGCAAATTACCTAAGCATTGTTTGCCCGGATGGTTGTTTTACAGATGTTCTTCGCTTTGCGATGCCTTTTTGTATGTGAAAAGGTGTTGAAACGTCTGTCGAAGAAGTCGGAATACTTTCACTGGGCTCGGAAGTGAAAGAGGAACCATTAAGTCGGAAGAAGATTTTAGCGTCAAAAGTGTGTTACTGAATTAGATGTTCATTTGACATTCAGAATTGGTATTGCACAAAAAAAATATTCTACAGAATTTTATAGTTTTGATATTGTCAGGTACCCAAACTTCATTTATTTTCATAGTACATATACATAGATATATAGTAACTGGTTGACTAATATTGTTAGTAACGCAGTTGATTTTACCCTTAATCCACCGACAATTATAATTTAAAATACC
The DNA here is from genome assembly GCA_022651745.1 of Parapsyche elsis. Lineage (NCBI taxonomy): Eukaryota > Metazoa > Arthropoda > Insecta > Trichoptera > Hydropsychidae > Parapsyche > Parapsyche elsis. The sequence goes on from JAGVSN010000006.1 coordinate 2,708,711, forward strand.
CTTACCTATAATCATTATGACCGTACAAGGATACCGAGTACGGGATTTACGATTAATAAGGAAAACTTTATGAATCATGATTTTTTGTTGAATCCGTCTCTTAATTAATATTCTAGTCATTTTTGTAATACTTTGAAACAAACCACAGACACAGTGCAGATAAATACAGATTTGTCATCGCCATACAATACTTCGTTCAAATTCAAATTCAATATTTGACATTGTTCAACCTAGTATGTGCACGATACACCCGTTTAAGTAATTGAATAGATTACAAATATACATATAGATACCCATAAAAAATAGAAAATAAGACCTAAAGCGATCGTTGATAATGGTTTAGTTTATCCGTATTTCCTTTCCTAATTTTACCCAGTGACAAAAATATCTCAGAATTTCGACACTTTTGACGCGTCCGTTTCACACACTTACGACATTCGTCATTGACGCACTTTTCGTGCACACCCAGCTAGTGAATCACACGTAAAAAACAAACATAAATATTTTGTGTACAGATGCATAGATACCAACTGCTTTTTATCAATAAATAATACCAAAGCACGCGACATTGTTATTTTTCTCACTAGAAAATATTGAGGTACATATAATAATATTGCGCGTTTGATTCACAATCCCATTTGGCTACAGAAAGAAAGATGTGCTCCCATGGATCGGGGGAGACAATGGCGTTTCGTGTTAACAATCGCATAAAAACCAGAAAGACAAATCGACAAAGGAAAAAGGCGTACCGGGTCAATTCCCACACAGAGGCCTAAGAAGTCCTATACGAATTATTTGGGCTATTTATCATTGACATCGATTTACTATGCAATGGTCGTCAATTTATTATAAAAACCACAGTTTGATCTTTTATCTGTTTACAAAATCAAAGTTTGTATAACCAAAAATTCAGCAATAGAAACAAAAGTGTCCAAATGTCAAGATTTACCGATCGACAAAATTCAATACTGATATAAAATTGTAAATGATAATGTTTTATCATACTGCAATCACCAATTGACGCAGTTAAAATATTCAGATATTTTTTTCGTTTGCGTTAATTTATCGGATTTGTGTATGAGATCACTTTTAAACCGAAGAAATTCCGAACCTCTGATCAAAAAGTTTGGAGCGTTATTGATTTATTTTTTCGGACTTCGATTAAATAAAATAACGACACTTCAAGAATCAAAATATTGAAAAGAGATATGTACGTCTTCCTTGACCCGTTGAATTGGTCAATTGGCCGTATCGAATTTCCTATGCAATCGCTCATAGTACGGATAATGTATTCAATTTGTTAAAATAAAAGTGCGCTCGTTGACGCTATTAATATATGTATGTACGTACCTTAACATCGCATTACATTTTGAAATCACATTCAATGGTTTCTGAATAATGACAAAATTTGATTCAGTTGAGCGATAGCGTATTTATAGCCGCACAGATCAAAGGTGCCCTTTTTGTCATCGACCACTCACATCATACGTCTCTTCATTTATCGACTGTTCAAGGATGTTTCTATTGGATTAATTGGTTTCGTATGCAAATGTCGTATTTGTCACCGAGTGCCATATCTTTGATACAATCTCATACTTAATATAAAACGTGCGGATTATTTCAATCACCTTGGCAAAGCACCGATGATACGCAAAAAATGTTCAAATATCATCAAATATACAATTTTCAATAATATCAATATTAGATTATATTAATAAATTAAAAATTAATTATTTAAAAATGTAAATTTTATAATAGCTACTTCTGGGTGGAAGACGCCGAATTCTAAAAAAATCACAATGTGTATTATATGTACCTCAAATTGACAACAAGAAAGTATCTAAAGACAATACGTTTTAACATGTAATATTTATGTCGTTATCATAGTACTTAGAAACCTTGAAGTGACACGAAGCTAATCGAAGGTTAAGTTAACGCAAACAATTTTACCTTGTGAGCATAGCACAATTTAAAATAAAATTTAAGTTTATTTCAATTTCGACTATTGCCATAAAAATCCTTCCATTAAAACAGTCACTACCCAACCGTTGCAGCATTTTAACAAAGCGCGTTGATTAAATTGATATTATTAAGCAACAATATTTTATCTACATACATAGATTGTATACCTACTACGTACATATGGATAAAGTAAAAAAATTCAACTCTTAATTGATATGCATGAACGTTTCGTACGGGTACAAAGTATGATATCGTTTTTTTAACGTGCAAGAAATATCCAGTGTTTTACGTATACAACTCGTACATATGTATGTACATATACGCGCTACGTTTATGTTTATTTATATTGTAAGAGATACTCTAAACAAAAAAAAAATGTCAAACGTTGAATAAAAAAAATCGATGTGTCTGAGCGAATGTTTTTCACATAGTTTCAATGTCATCTGCTGAAACAATTGTTCGACGTCACTTGCAGCATATAAAAAGCATACTATTTGACACCTGTTGTTTTGCCATTTTTCATTATACATATACACAAATGATAACTTCTAATATCAAAAAGTATGGAGACTACATTGCTTTAGATAATAATACTATTGAACAGTCTATGCAAACTCGAAACAAAACATTATGCTTTCATTAGAGAGCATAGGAATAATAGATACTACATAAAGTTAGACTTATCATGTACTAGTTGACCCGGCATGCTTTGCAATGCCACTCATCCCGTGTTCCCGATCCCGTTCCCGTTCCCGTTTTTTGCCGATTTTTTTTTTCACAGGAACCATCCCCGGCATGATCACAATAAGTCCTGAAATTTTCATCACGATCGGTTGATTGGTTTAGGAGCCTATAAGAGACAAACAAACAAACAGACAAATAGACAAACAGACAGACATTGATTTTTATATATGTATGTATATAGAAGACTAGCTGACCCGGCATGCGTTGCAATGCCCGATCCCGTTCCCGTTCCCGTTCCTAGTACGTTTTCTGACGCGTGAGCAGGCCCGTTCCAGATCCCGTTCCCGTTCCCGATCCCGTTCCCGATCCCGATCCTAGTACGTTATCTGACGCGTGAGCAGGCCCGTTCCCGTTCCCGTTTATTCCCGATTTTTTTTCACAGGAACCATCCCCGGCATGATCACAATAAGTCCTGAAAGTTTCATCGCGATCGGTTGAGTGGTTTAGGAACCTATAAGAGACAGACAGATAGACAGACAGACAGACATTGGTTTTATATATATTTTTTATTGATAGATTACATACATATATGTACATACATATATGTATATACATTTTAAAAATTTACTTATGTAAATTCAATAACAATGAAATAGCATCTAAAAATCTAAAGTAAAATATGTACAATTATCATTTGTACATATATAAAGTTCCCCTGATTTATGATGACCAGTTCAAACTTTAAAACTGCTGCCCTGAACGATTTACTATTTTGGACATGTCACCTTTGTGCTCCGAGGACGCGATATACACCTCTGATAGGTCATGATTTTAATCATCACTACGATAAACCATCGATCCGTTTCAAGTCTAGGTCCAGGAAGAGCGGGAGTGTTCATCTTTGAAACAAATAGTCACAGGTACGTGTACGTAGAGAGCGCGCGCGTAACGTGCGACAGAGGCGTCCAATCGCGTCTCGCTAATTGAAAAATGCATTTAATTTTAACGGGAATTTAAATTGAAATCCACGGTCGAGAGGAGACGCGATACATTAGTAGGTACCACGATGTCGCCTCGGCAATTATTACACGTAAACGTACACGTACACACACCGTTCCGTGCTTATTTTCGGTGTCGCACGGTCGAGACAATATGCAAATGAGTCGGGTGACGGCCGTGGGACAAGACGCGCTCACAATCGACCGTGTAACTGTTGTGGTGACACTAAACATTGCAAATAAAATACGTACATACACTACGCACACCGATAAGTCTTTCTGATGCGCAAATATAATCTGCACAGTGCGTTGAATGGCGATAAAAAAAAATATCGGAGAAAAACTGCATAAAACTGAAATCCGTACATCGTATCGTATGAAGGATTTGATTTGATTCTATTAAACGGAATGACCGTGCAATATTAATAAATTGAATAATTGTATCATCGACCGAATACGTTTATACCAATTTTCGAAAGAATATTGTTTTTTCTGCCGTACAATGGCAAATCTATCGAGTCGTAGACTGAAGGTATTGTGATAAATTTCCACGCCGACTACAATGTCGCATTTTACTCGTACAGTTTTCTCTATTTATTGAAAATTTTACAGAAAAGTTTAGCACCTAACGACAATCTCTTACTTAGAAAGATATCGTAAAAATTAACGGAAAAGTAAACAAGTGATTTTATTTTTAAAAAATCGTGGGAATGTGTGGGGTCTAAAGTTTTTAAGATTGATGAAGTTATGTTACATTTCCGTTGATCGATAAATTTTGTTTTATTATGCAGAAATTATCAACAGAATTTTTCACATCATACTGCTACTCAATTTAATTGAAATAGTTTTATTTTAATAATTGTATACTGAATTATTTGATGTATATCAAATATCAAGGATTAGCGCGTTTAATTTAAAATCATATTCAATTGCGCTATATGTATGTACATTACAAATATCATCTAAATACGCACGTTCCACACTTACAATATTTATTTATTTATTTAAAATACATGGGCAAGCGGCATAGCCGATGGGGCCCAGGGGTCTGTTATAATTTGTACATACAATTTTTAATTATTTAGTTATTTATATTTGTAAGAATACAAAAATCCATATATCTATTCAAAAAGTTGTCGAGATGATTTTTAAAGAGATTTGTATTTTCAGAAGTAGCTGATTTGGGAGGCGGTTATAAACTTCAACCACTCTAAATAATTACAATTTTACTTCATATGTAGTCTTAAGAAATGAGCATATTTCCCAATCGCTTGAAATAATACATACACACATGTTCACAGTAATCTTTCATCATACGAAACCGTTCATTAGAGATTAGCGGCTTGCGCTTTACCTGTCGCACAAGTCACGCGTCTCATAAACAAATGTAACGCGGCCAAACCCGAAACATTTCCTAGTCGAAAACACTGTGTGACCCCACACCGACAAAAGAGCGATCGGAGGTCAAAATACCAAATAGCGACCTCGAATTTTTGAGACAGATATACGTACGGATCGTTAGTGACGCGAGCTGCGTCGGATCCACTAGGTCCATTGTTGTCGATCCCCACAATGGGTTCTTTCCTGTCAAAGTGCGGACATTTGGGTCACTGTGCCGTCGCAGCATCGTCCGTTTAATTGCATCGTACTATGCACCGACTGTGCACCAAAAAAATAAATAAATACATGAAATGGTCTCGAAAAGAAAAGAAAGTTTCGTGGGTGTTGTCGCTCGTCTATTACGTACAAAAGCGTCGTGGTATATTATCGATACCGCTCGTCGTCCTTGTAGCTTCGGCTGCATCTAATCGACTTTCTAATCGTAAGAATATTCAAATTTCATATGCGAGACGTAAAGGTAAAATGCAACTGTTAGAGGTTGACGTGTACTATTTGAAGATATAATTATTCGTGTGATCCAATGAACGACAACGCGGCGATAATGAGAAGTATGCTCTTATAGTGGCATTTTATATACCTGAAGAAATTGGGGTCACGTCACTAGATCAAACATTGATATTCAACTTTTTCTTCTATTACGTTCATCTTCACAAACGGTGTATAGTAAACTGTATTAAATGAAAATTTAGATATTAAAATTTTCACAAAACAACAAACAACGTATGTTATGTTTGTTTTCATCACACGAGCTATATAGTTTTCGTATGCGTTGAATAATTCGACTCATTTTAGTACAAACAGCTACCAAACGATGCAAAGAAACGCAAAATTTAATCGAGAATTTTTTAAAACTGATAGCGGATGAGAGAATTTTCTAGAATCGCTACATTGAATCTACAAATCACTAGTTAAATTCTAAACGGCTCAAGTGCAAAAAATAGCGCGTACTTTCTTTATGCAATCAATAGATTATAAGTGGACCTCGGAATTTTGGATTCTCGAACCGTTTGTCGCAGGTATCGTTGCCCGCCTGAATTTTCGTTCAAGATAATGAATATTATTTATTAAATTTTATATGTATGTTGTACGCATGTACATATGTATATACATATATATATAAAATAAATTATATATTTAGCTTAATATTTACTATAATGTCGAAGTTAATAGAATAAAAATGTTCAAGGAAAAACCCTCATATCTCGGACAGCCAGCACTTCGCAGAATTTGCTATATTGCGTAATTGGTAGGGATATTAGAAAAAAAATACAAATAATATTATTGAATAATTATATGTATTTATGTTATATTGTAGGTATCCAAAGAATAAAATGATACATGCGTACAAAATGGCAAACCGGGACGCACATTTCGGATCCGCACCCAAGCACGAATATCACTGGAGTATCTTAACCAAAGCAATAACAATAAATAAGCATTGTTTTCTTGTAAGAATTTCGCGGAAAACGTTAATGCTGGTAGTGTTAATATGACGAAATGTCAGATTCAGTGTCTTTTCAGAATGAAAAAAATGTCATTCAAAAGGCTATCAGACATTCTAGAAAGTCTATAAAAAATATCCTAGAATCCTCTAAAAAGCTATTAAACTACCAAGAGATGTTTTATAACCAAGAAAATTCTCGAATATTTTCGACGTGTGCTTGGGTGCGGATCCGAAATATGCAACCGGGACGCTTGGTAAGCCTTGTTATAAGAATCGTTTTCGGCATTTTCAGTGCATTTATAAAAACATCCTCTTTTTCTTTCAGTCTACAACTAGAACAAAATTAGATTCAAGCTCTCATTTGTCAATGGTTACATTTTAGCGTTAAAATCGTTGAATCAATTCTAGAAAAATGAACTTAAGGTAAGGAGGCATTTGTTTTTCTATAATTTTCCAGGCCTGTCGTTCAAATTTTCCATGCTACAGCTACTCAACCTGTAGTTGGAGAAGCGTCGTTTTGAAATATATACATATTACGTGAGTGGATTATGTGAAAAACGACGCCAGATCGTGTTCGGCGCCGCGTCTAGAAGAGCTTCGTCGTCAAGGCAACCCAACGGCGTCATAAAATGGTTGTGGTGTGGGTGATGCAGTTGCATATTCGCGACAACGTTTTTGCGCAGTTTAACCTGGCGCGGAGCGCAGCACGTGCACCAAAGTGCAGTCGAGTGCAACCGGTCGCGTGCGCACAATACAAGGTCGCATTAATGCACCGGACACAAATATCGCAATAACAATAAATGCAATGTGCGTGCATATTCATCTCGCGCATACTGTCACACAACGCTCACACGTACAGTATAACCGATACTAAATTTAATTATCTCATTTAACAATGGGTATATAAAAACAAAACAACAAATAATAAATAGATACTTTTTTTATTTTTTAGATTTACACCATTTCTATTCGCTAAAAATTGATTTCTAATTCGCAAGATTATAAAAAAAAACAAACAAACAAAATTGTCTCGACTTTCATTAAATAGATCTTGCAATTACTTACAATTACAGAAAATGTATCATCATTTTCTGCCGTTCACCATCCACTCTTCCATTCCTGTCTGTCTTGAGCAATCTGCACCCGGTTGACTCCACACATTCTTCTCAATTCATCAGCCCATCGTCCACTGGGTCTACCTTGCTTTCTTTCACATCCTCTCGAATACCATTCCAGTATTTCTCGCGTCCATCTGCCATCCATTCTTCTCGCTATCTGTCCACTTTGGTCATGCTTCTTACCCATGTATTCCTCTTATGATCTCTTCTTGTTATTTTGAAGCAGATATAAAAAAAATTCTTAGATCAGCTGATCAATTTTGAACGAAAGCACTTTTTATGATCTTTGCATTCGAATAAATAACGTTTTACGATCGAGATAAAAATATAGACGTATTCACGTAAAAATTGTCTAATGCTTTAGATTGGATACATATCAGTATTACTGCCCTGGTTAAGGTTAGGTAATAAACTAATAAAAAAGGTTAAGAATCCCTGTTTTAGAACAGGGATTTTTAACCTTTTTTATTCTATGGACCCTCTTTGCCAGTCAGATGAAACCCTTTCTCAGAAAAAATTTTTTAAATGCATAAAATAAAATTCCAAAGAAAACCACTTATGTATGTATATTGAAATCATCTTTTTCAGCCGTTCACCATTCACTACTGGATGAAGGCCTCTCCAATCCTCTTAAATTCCTGTCTGTCTTGAGCAATCTGCATCCACTTGACCATTGTCCACTCGGTCTACCTTGCTTTCTTTCACATCCTCACGTATACCATTCCAGTATTTCTCGCGTCCATCTGCCATCTATTCTTCTCGCGATGTGTCCAGCCCATTGTCAATTTTTCACACGTTCCGCTATATCTGCCACCTTGGTCATGCTTCTTACCCACGTAATCCTCTTACGATCTCTTCTTGTTATACCGAGCATACATCTTGTCATGCTTCTCTGTGTGCACCGGTTCTTGCGTAACATTCTTGAATTTAGCATCCACGTTTCACATCCATACGTCATAACTGACAGTACGCATTGGTCGTATGCCTTATTTTTTAAGCATAGCGGAATGTTGGATTTAAAAAATATGTTCATTCTTCCAAAAGCGCTCCATTCTAGTTTCATTCTTTGTTTTATTATCTTCTTCTTTTTTTTTTTCTTATCTGTTTCAGTCATATTCACCAATTGTCATAGGTATAAATAACTATCAACTATCTCTCCAATATAATTATCTACAGTGACTACGTTTTGCAGAAAATGTATACATATGTACGGTCAATTTCCGATATTGTTTCCATGCACTTCTATAAATTGTTCCGCGAATTTCCGTGCATTTTCCGACCACGTGATTCTCAACGCAACGCGACAAACACGTGCGATAAACACGTGAAAAATGCAATTAATCTTTTCGTATAAAATTTTGAGCTACGTAGGTACGTATGTTTATACGCTAAAATTAAAAAATTATATCATATTTTAAATGAATTGTCAAAATCACTATGGTGAATAAATTCATCCAAACAATACTAATATGAAACAACATAAAATTCTTTTTGTTTTAAAATCAGTTTTGTATTATTCAAGGCGAATCGTCAAGGCTTATAAACAATCGTTCGGTGTAACGTCATCGATAATGACCGATTGTTTTACCTTCTGCCACACAATCAACACCCGCAACTAATCATCGCCTTATTTTAAGTTTTATTCGGTTTATTGCGTTCGACCAATAACGCTCGTTGCTACAACAATAGAACGAATCGTTTGATACATATCGTGACTCGAAGGCGAATCTTCTTCTTCGACTTAGTGGGCCAAGTCTGTTTTGCCGCCGACGAGGAAGTGAGTTGGACCACTTGTTAGACGACGTGTGAAATTCGTGTCGAAACCGAAACAATCGTATCGACACTATTTGCGAAACGCGTTTCGACACATGTTATATTTGCGATTGATGCGCCGATTTACTATAATTTTGGTCGTGATTGTAGTTTAGTGCACAATAGCCTAAATCTGAAGATATTTGCATCGCTGAATCATTAACATCAATAGAAATGTAAACGCACACTTTACTAATTATCAAATCATAATCGTTTACGTTCAAAATTGCTATGATCTTCTCTACTGTATTTACATTAATATTATTTTAGCTACAATAACGATAATTTTCAATAAATTATTGTACCTACTTGGTGCAAATTATGCAAACACCATAACCATAACAACTCTTCAGCAATTGTACACGTAATATGCAATTACAATTTTCATTTGTCGTTCCAGCAATTGCTCCAGTTAATAAACGCAAGATTTACAGGTACAGCAATATACATAAATGTCAGAAAAAAATTAATATACGATCGTTATATTAAGTAGCTATAGTGAGTCTTGCTTAGAGGTCGTAAAGTATGTGTCTTTGAGATTTTTTTTCGTAAGATGGATTGACAGTTCTCAGTATTCTAAAGGACACGTGAAAGATGTAAGACGAGACAATTAACAAGATATATAATAAATTATAAAAAGTATGATATTCGATCGAATGCTAATCGCCAATTTTTCTATACATCATTAGTTTTGGAAAAAAAATAATAATATGACGGCTTGTACGAGTTATTATATAAATTATTTGACATTTTATCGATAAATCTTCCCTATGTAATCAATAACTAAAAGATGGATCAAATTATTTCACATTAAATTCAACATATGTATGTATGTACATAAGCTGACGATACTCTCGGTGGAGAGTTTACATAATCATCACTGAAAGGAGACTGAAAGCGAGGCCTTGCGATGCTACGTCTGAAGGGCATTCAAAAGACACACAACTATACATACATATGTAGCTTTAATAGGGTAATAGATCCATTTGTGTCGACGAAAATATTGAAAATATGAAATACCATTCATCATTTACATTTCGACGACATAAATTTCCCACTGGCGGAAACGAGTAAAACAATACAAAATAAGGCCGAAGTGCTATTCGCACGCAGGTCTGACCTCAAATATTGTTTCCGAACCGAACTGATCGGATGATGCGAGTTTTAGGCCAAACGTCGTGTGTATGTGTGTTCAACATGGCGGCTCTGTGTGCTCATTATTCAATTGTACGTTTGCGCAATAGATCACTTGTTTCACAATTAGAGGCCTTGGCGTTTTCGAAAAAATAACGCTCGCCAATGACCACAAAAATGCAAAACAACAAACACCTCTAAAAACACACCGAGACAAGTCACGGCGACGTGACACCTCAACTTGAAACGCGATACGATAAGATTTCTAGGGCTACAAACAGCAATAAAACCAACAATCATCGGATACCATTACCATACTCGTGTATGATACAAATGAAAAATTCATATTGTAAAAATAACACTTTTTCCCTAACAGTATATTAATGTGAATGGTGTATTATTTTGAAAATCGAAGCCGAGCATTGACCTCACGACCCTAACAATACAACAGAGCGCCACTGTTTTGGTAGTTATAGACAGCTTTTATTATATGTACACTAGTGTAAGCCCGTTGAATATCAACGGAGCGTTCTCATCACCCGTACTGAAAAATAATATTAAATTAAATAGTTTTTATAGTTGTTGCATCTATGCAATAATGCGCCATCTATGAAGCGTTATAATAACAACAACGTAACAATTTAGCAAAGTCACTAACCCTTTAAGAATAAATATTAGCCAATTATAGCACATCCGTCATCGCCTCCATTTGGAACATAGTGTAAGCACGAATTCTCTGATCTGAACCTGGTGATCTCGGGTTCAAATCCCACTCGTGCGATGTTCTGTTTTTTTAATTATTCACCTCAACGAGCGTTATCAGCAGACAGACACACACACACACACACACACACACACACACACACACACAGACAGACAGACATACGGATTTCGGCTATTATATACATAATATATCACTTATACACGTTTAAAATGCATTACATATTATACAGACTGTTAGGCAGTTACGTTGAAAATTTTGCAAAGATTTTCCGCGTTGGCCTTGAGCGATGCTCTCAACAGTGACATATGGATATTAACTGTTGTAAGTTCAAAATAAAACAAGCCCAACCGACGTAACGGTTAATTACTAATAAAATTCACCGCTCGCCGAACGATAAGCGTGCAAAAAATCAAAGTGCTAGAAATGGAATCAAAGCAATCTTCTCCGATTGTGATGTTGTTGTTGTTTATTGGTGATTTTTAGCTCATGAGTGAAAGTCACACATGAATTTTTTATGTGCGCGCACACGCGCACACACAACAATGGCACGTGACGAATGCAATAATTGGAAAAGTGGAACAATTGGTCAGTCTGCTCGGAAAATCGATTCACTTTTGCCCGATGCGACCCATTAGTATCAGAATCGAACAAGTTAATTTGCCGAAACGAGCGTAGTGAATATCAGTATATGGTAATAACCATTGGATAAATTAACGTTCCCAGAATTGTAATGAATTTTAATCGGCATATTGCTAAAATTACCACTTGAAGAGTTAACGTTCAACCTGAGTTTCTCTAACAGGGATCAAATATATGTAAGTAAGTAGTCCATACTTTGCATGCATGGGTGCTCTACATAATAAATATATAATAGACACATCATATGTATTAAATTGGGCTTATACTCGTACCTACGTATGATATTTATGGCACAAGTTGAAAGTTGATTAGAAGAGAGCGATCGATATAATTTCACAATACCTTAGCTTGGAATATGAAGCACGACAACGATTCTTGTGCAATCGCTGAAAAAAAAATACGTCCTATGCTGACCGTAGACTTTATTTATTGTTTCTAGATACTTTTAATGAGGCCGTACATTCAACGAACAATAAAATAATGTCTGTGTTAAGATGTATCTATTGAATTTTTATTAGGGATGATTTTAAATCAGAAAATTGAAAATCTTTTTCCAGTGTTTGTTGATTTAATTTGATCTCATGTGATTGTGAACTCGATGATGACGTGCTCAAATCTGAAAAATATGTAAATCCAAATATGGAAAACTGAGTGAGCGCGATTTGTCTATAATATTTCATATGTCGCTCGTTTCAAACGAAGCCGCGGTTTGCGGGTTAAACGAGGCTAAATTCAAATGTGGCATCAATTAGCGTTTTTTAATTTTTTTTTTCAAATCCCCGACCGTCGCTTTACCGTTAAGACGCACTCGGTCCGTGAACGAGCGAAACGCCTAACGGCAAAGTCGTTCCAATCGAATCGACTCCAATTCACTCTGACAAATGGACTAACGCCGCAAACACATACTCGTTCATTGTAAATGAAAATGGGAGAATAACGCGAAAAAATGTATGTAAGTAGACTACGCGTCACACGCATTGGCGACTCCTAGAACTCGTGCGAAACGAGTATCAATGTAATGCGATATGTCAATATCGGCAGTGAAGCTGCGAACACAAGCAAATTTTACATACAAAACTAGAACTTGTAATGTGTAATGGATAAACGTATGTGCATATATGTATTGAAAATTTTCCTCGAAAAATTTGTATTAAACATACGCGCTTTCACGCGTCGACCTAATTTACCATATAGTGTCATTCGCTTTTATAAATATTTAATGTGTGATTTATTGTCGCTATAGACGGGTGAGTGTCTGAGCAAGTTGTCAACGACCTGTCAACTTCCATTACGAAGAACAAAAGTCAAGTTGACATTATTGCATTATATTTGTACGTACAGTGTACACGACTCGTTGACATCGATCGATATCGAATCATATTCGCGGCCGGTTTAAAGAGCGGTGTCAACACAGTATAATTTTACATAACTTATAATATTTACCTATCGAACTACAAAGCGAACGCGCGACTAAACGACGCATCGCATCGTAGGATTAGCAAAAAATAAAGTCGCGAAAAATTCTCAGTATCAAAAAACGGAGGTGACCTTTGTCGTCTTGTCACTTGTCGCAATAGTCTGTGATTCGATCTTGCATTGCAAATAAACTATTTTTTTTCTACATCAGATATTGATTTCTGAATAACAATTTCCATTAAATTGCAGTCTTATTCAAACATTAGGTATAAAGTACATATTTTGTTATAAAACAGAAAATATCTTCATATATAGGTACATAAGTTGTATGTAATAAATAAACGAGGATTTTATACTACTTTCAGTAAATGAAAGAAAAAGAAAACAGTTTTCCCAAAGACCAACAACGAATCATCCCTTATAATTTTTGTTTACTATTTTCATATACGTATTACGTATAGTTTTACACTACCTATGTATATACACACGTATAGTCGCTGCCCGTTGACAGTATTGTACCTATAGTGTATTTAGTAGTTCAAAATGTAGTAGGTAGTTGAAAAATTCGAGCGCTTTGCGCTACCTGTGCCGTGAGCGTGTGAGTGAGTGAGTGAGTGTACGTGCCTTGTGTGTGCGAGTGTTCCGGGACTATCCAGCCGGCCAGGCAGACCCTTCCGCTACTATTTATAGTAATAATGCATAATGAGTTTGTTTACCTCCATATTGAAAGTTCATAAGCCTATTAATATTCACAATAGTCGATGTTCAAATTAAGGCAACTTATGAATAATAATTATTTAATTATAATCATAATTATTATTATCGGCAAGTTTCAAAGAAACTGAATATTAAAGTTGAACTTTAAATGGACTCTTGAGATCATAGGCCAAAATTAAGGTAGGCACATGCTAGAAACATTACCAATAAATATATTCAGTATTTTATATTCATAGAAAAATCACCGTTTCCAGAAAATTTGTTTTATTGTTTGATCGTATCGCTTTTTTTCCATTCCCTCGATTCGAACTGTTAATCCGAATTAAGTGTATGACAACAACAAATCGAATGCATTCTTCGTCTGACCGAGTCTATTGTGAAATCGTTCACCTGAGAACGGTGAAAGACAGGCGCGAGGTGCAGTCAAAACTTCCTCGTTGTCAATTGACATTGACAACGTCGACACATATTTGTACTGTAAAAAAATGGAAATTTAAAATCGAATTGGATAATGGACGAATGAGAATTTCGGACTTGTTTTTATAATGCGCGATAATTTGTGATTGCACCTTGTATTGGGTTACCAAGTGAGCAGCGAATGGAATGTATCGCAAGTTGTCGGTATTGTGCGTCGCGTGATAGAAAAAGATGGAAGAACGAGCATTTGTTCGAAAGTAAATGAGACAACACGATTATAGAGTAAAAGGTGGGGGTGAACGGTCGACGAGATAGTTAGGGTTGATACAAAATGTTCATAAAAATTAAATAATTCCTGATTATTACCACACTTCAAACATATTCAAGATGACAAACGTTTCAGATTGCACAAACTTTGTTAAAATCTTATTAGAATGTGAGTTTTTTTCCATATTCGACGAGTCGATTATATGTTTCACAATATAATTAATTACATTAAATTAAATTGACAACCCTAATCGGTACAGTGTGTTCGTAAGGCGAGTTTGAGCTTCTATACTACGAAAACACCATGCATTGGCTTCGATGATGGTCTTCATCATCAGGTAGCCGATTTACATACCGATACTCAAAATCAAGGGCGTCTTCAACACCAGTGAAAGCATGCCAAAGTTCAATCAAAACAAACTGGCTCAGAGTGAGTGGATTATCCATTGTAAATATAGATAGCATTTACACGACAAGTTCAATGCTTCTAATCTACATAATATGGTTTTAATCAATTTATATAACCACATAAAAAAACTCATGCTCATACTACTCTTTTAATATGTAAAATCGATGTTTATTACTCTACATATTTTACTATTAATACATACATCAAGATTTTGACAGGTGACCCAGTTCCATTCAAAAGAGACCTTCCTATCGTCCCTATTTTATTATACGAATACAATAAAACAACCTACGTCAGCATTGACTGTGCTTATTGGTTGGAAATTAAAAAAAAATAACGTCCTAGGCGTAAGAAGTTTAAAATATTCCTTATTCGCAAAAACACAATACAAAATTGCAATTCCTGGAATCAGTTCGAGCCGAAGGATCAACATCGAGAATCATGACCATGGCAGACCAATTTGGGACCATCCTATAGAGATGTGGTTTAATAGGCGCCTCGTCTTGTAACGTAGGTGTCTATCGAACTTTATTTGGTAAGTCGGAAACCTCTATCGACCGTGAGAACTCAACACTGATATAATTGGTTGCTCTTTTTTATCCGCATCTATTTTTTATCTAATTGTCATGACTGTAACATTTTACGTTTTGTATACTATTTAACAACAAATAAACAGCTATTTTCTGTAATCTACTGTCAAAATGATGTGTTGTTAGCTGGTATCGCATACGCGTATAATAAATAGCAAGGTTGATGTGATATGATACTGGCAAATACATAAATATTCTTATCGAAAAACTTTCTTATACATATGTACGTGTCTATGCATATTTTTATATTGAACGATATATGTATGTATGTACATATACATAATTCGAATCCGATTTTTTAAACATCGAAACGTATAATTATCGCATCTCAAATCCTGGAGCACATTCCTCGATCGAAGGATTTCTCAGAAACTTTATCTACCTGCAACGGCAATTAAAATATACTCAAATCCGATGTAGCATTTATACTATCGATATTGTATTATTTTACATTTTGAAATATTGAAAGCTCAAATCAATAAAAGTTTAAAATGATCCATTGTTTTTCTCAGAAATGTCTAAAACTTGCACCCCTATGTTTATAAATTTTGATACATTTTATGTAAGATTTTACTGTCATTTCGACTTAAACGCTGAACGCTGCCCAAATACTCGATCTCCTTCAATCCTATTATATCCTCAAGTGAATTCAACTTTTACCACATAATAAATAAATCGCAAATCTGAATTTATTTTATTCGCAATGTGCAATTGCTTTAAAATTAAAATGATGATTTACCTACTGTTAAGAGAGAATAAATAAAATAGTATCTATCTACTATATAAAATTCAATGTTTGTTTGTTTGTTTGTCGTTCCGCTATGCAAATCTAGAGTTTTCAACTTAGAACCGCCAAACTTGGTATACTATCTCAAGATACCCTAAGTCAGACCGTAGGTGGGTTTTGGAAAGGGTCGGATCAGGGGGTCGACGGGCCCCCATATACAAAAATTTTAATCAATTTTTTTTAAACTGGAGAATAAATGTTTTCATTTGTTTCAATTTTTCATTCAATTTTTGTTTGTACTGGAGAATAAATGTCACCCGCCCGAGCAACGCCGGGCAATTCAGCTAGTATAATATAATTATACATTTATGTACATAAAAATTGATTATAGCGATACAGTAGATACCTAATAATATAAATTTTGCTACATATATTTATAAACTTATATGTACATATTATCATATTATCAAACATACAATTTTTCTCAGCGTTATCAGTGGGCATACACTGTGGGCATTTCCATGGTCGTGTACTGTTTGACCATTTTTTTTTTTCATTGGAAAAACCACAAAATGTATAACAATGAATAAATAGCGAACAGTCAGAACAGAACAGTAGAATAATTTCAAAGTTTAACTCTTACATATTTGACACGTAAGTAAATGTAACTCGTCAAATATAACCGATAAAGCTATCAAATATGGGTTTCCAACTGGAGATACCATTTAACACACCTACACACCCACACATTCACCTGTCCTTATCGCAACGTTATCGTAATTTTAACAATTGGTTACACTTTGTGTGCATACTGGAAATTATCGTATAAAAAGTACACTCATAATTGTAATAATAATTTTTACACGTGTAACAAGCGGCTGGCAGATCTAGATTTCGTGCCGATTGCGACGACGATAAATAAATTGTTGCATTTTGTTAAGTTGGTGAACTTTGGGATGCGCTTTGTCGGGGTTGTCAACCGTGCAACGTCAGCGGTGCGCAACCTTTGCGACACGCCATGTTTCGTGCTTACATACAACAACGATGATAGCAAATAGTCACCACGCTGAAGGGATGTACCTATACAATGCAAAAAATAATAATCATTTCCACTCTAATTGTAGGCGTGACAAAAGTTATTAAGTCATCAGCGACAGATGCTCTTAACTGACAATTGTTCAACTACCCCATTAACATGTTAAACGAACTCTTCCCAATTTTTAGTTTATCATTCATCTGTATCAGGTATTGTCTCTTAAGCACATTTTGATCATTTTCGGACAATTTCTGTACCTATGTACATACATACATATATAGACTGCCGGATGGAATTAGAAGTTCCAAAACTATTGATAAATTCCTGACAGTCTTAAAAAAACATCTCTGTATAGGTGCTTAGTTAAGGATTATGTAATTAGCTTCAGCTACTATATTATATAAATAAATATGATTTTATTTTGGCTCATAACCTATTACGCATCATCATTTTCAGCCATTCACCATCCACTGCTGAATGAAGGCCTCTCCAATCCTCTTCCATTCCTGTCTGTCTTGAGCAATCTGCACCCGGTTGACTCCACACATTCTTCTCAATTCATCAGCCCATCGTCCACTGGGTCTACCTTGCTTTCTTTCGCATCCTCTCGAATACCATTCCAATATTTCTCGCGTCCATCTGCCATCCATTCTTCTCGCTATGTATCCACTTCGACTTTTTCACACGTTCCGCTACCCATGTCCTCTTACGATCTCCTCTTGTTATACCAAGCATACACCTCTCCATGCTTCTCTGTGTGCACTGGATCTTACGTAACATTCTTGAATTCGGCATTCACATTTCACATCCATACGCCATAGCTAGTATTGGTTGTATGCCTTCTTTATTAAACATAGCGGGATGTTGGATTTAAAAACTATTTTATATCCTAGTTTCATTCTTCATCCATCCAGTCATATTCACCGATTGTCCTGGGTATAAACAACTATCAACTATCTCTACAATATGATTATCTATTAGGCGTATCGGTCTGAAGCTTCGTATTCATTTTTGGGATACGAAGCTCCTCTACGTCTGAATCAAAATGACTCGGACCATCGTAGACTGTGCAAAAGATCACGCTAGTCGCTTACTGGTCAAAATAGAGCACACAGTCGATAGTTACTCCAACTGAGCCAACTGTGAGTAAACTCGATCGTTCGTCGGTAACATGCACACATAGGACAGACAGACACGTCCTTAGCCGGAGCGGGAGAACCTTATTATCGACCGTCGCTCGTAGAGGTCGGCGTGAGGCTGCAAGATGCGAACGGCCGCATATCTATTTCTGTATAAGGAATCCGGAGATTTGCTGCCGCCGAGTAACAAAACAAAACTCAAGAATAAGAAGAAGAAAACGCACTCACACACACACAAACTAGCCGTTGAGCATTTGTTTATTTGCTCGCCAACCGACAGGTAAATGCACGCGGCGCGGCTACGTACGGTATATCGCGATCGTAAACAGCTCTCAACGGGGGCGAGAGATATTCAAGTTCACATTTTGCACATACACATACACGTATGCAAACATACTAAGTACCCGTGATCTGCTCTAGGTAGTCTAGGCTTGCCCTGTTCGATTATTCCATTTCTTAAATAATATTGTTCAACAGTGTCGTGTGATACCGATAGATTTACGTACATAAGTGCTCACCGGGAACAAGCATACTCAAGTAATTCAGAAATTGTTCTCGAGAAACTTTTGACGACGCCGTTTTTAATGAAAATAATTCATTGAAAAGCTTAGCAAGTGGGATTACAGTACATATAAAGGTGTGTATTGTATGATTTGAAGGTGAAATTTGTTTATATGTAGAGTGTTGCGAATGGAATGAATCTCGAAAGCGGGTCTGAATTTGATATTGAAACTGGTAAACTTGTCGAGTTGCAAAGTGCATTTTGCAGATAAACGCATGCGTAGCTCGCTCGTAAAGCAGATGAGACGCTTGCATAACCACAGCACACCGTCGGAGAACAATGCAACCAGATTGTAAAAAGGAGAACGCATTTAAAACTGCATTTATTACTACTGAAATACGCCTGAAAACTGCTGCGTTTCCTATCTATGTATGTACATACATATGCATATTTATGTATCTCTAAGCAGAATCGATTAAAAAGTTTCACTGTTTATTTTTGTTTTACATTAGTTTAAAGCCTGTCTTACAAAATTTATTATAAATTTTTAAATAAAGCTTTAAAATGTACAGTTAAAAGCTTAAAGTTTGAGAAGCGATGGATAGGTCATGTGCATTTCGCTCGCGCTGGTGAGCGACCTCGCCTTGCACCAACTGCATTCCCAACAAACACTGTTGACACCGTCACGTACGCCAATTATATCCACAGATTCTCAAACTTTCACCCCAAGTACCAATTCGAAATGTACATAGATACATATATACAATTAAAATATCACTTACAGCGATTTTGTGTAAAGTTTTCCCAAGTGAAATTTAAAAACAATGAAATGACATGTCACTAGTTTAAAACTACATTGTAAACGCTTAACCTCGATTTTATAAAAAAAAAAACGCAGAGGATAGAAAGTAAGAGTGCGATCTTCTTTAAGATATGCAAAAACAATAATAATCCTATATGGAATAATTAGAGACAAGAATGTTGCATTCTAGATTCGACGAGCCGCTTTTTAAATGCACGAAACCGGAAAAGCCTGATTTACTATATACATATCTACACATATGTACCTATATCTACATATTATATAACACATACGTTAAAACTGACCTGCGACACATGAAAAATGTTGAACATCGCTACATAAAATTTATGCAATAAGTATGGAAACGACGCGTGACGAAAACTAAACGGGTCAAGAGCGATTTTCCACCGTTCGACTGAAAGGTTTTTACTACGCTACTAGAATATGCGCACATGTTACTACATTAATAAGCGATAAAGCGTACATTTTAATGAGTGCAAAAATAATTTAAATTGAACGTGATAACAAGTGTTAATAGTGCGTAAGTAACTGTAACACAATGTAATTCGTTTTACAAACTACTTCATAACACGTATACGCGAGTTGTTTCTATTTGCATAAACGCTATTAATTTAACTATTACACCCATTAGCATAACTTTACATTCAATATTCACTTCAG
The DNA here is from genome assembly GCA_022651745.1 of Parapsyche elsis. Lineage (NCBI taxonomy): Eukaryota > Metazoa > Arthropoda > Insecta > Trichoptera > Hydropsychidae > Parapsyche > Parapsyche elsis. Next base: position 2,729,330 of record JAGVSN010000006.1, read on the forward strand.
ACGATGAGAATGCACGTGAACATCGATACCACCCCAATTTCCAATTACGAATCACTTATTAACCATCAATCATCATCAAACCTCCTTACGAGTGTACATACGAGCACATACATATGTACATATGTACCTACATATGTAGGTACATACTCGCCTATACATAATCGCCGCAGCGGATATGATACATATTCCCGTAAGGTAAGGTATTTAAATAAAAGCATTTACAAAAAATTCAATCATTGAACCTCAGATAATAGCAGTTAAAGAATTGCACTGGATAAGTTCCACTAATAAATGTAAATTGACTGGAGAAAACAGCAAACACTAACCGTTTTATTGCGCAGATACTGTACTTTGTAATTTTGGTACATTAAAATACAAAAAACAACCACTGAATATACAAAATTCAAATTATAGAATCAAAAAAATATGTCAACAATTTATAAATCATTGTCATATTTGATTAACATTTTTTAGAGCTTCATATAGGTATATGAAGTGTGTATATATATTTAAATAGGAAAAATATGTATATATATTTTTTTAATAATATTGAAGTTTACCTCAATAATGATAAATTCAAACAATATTTAAAAATTATGTAATAAATATTACGTAGTAAAATCTGCAATTACAAACTCTCAATAATTTCTCGATTTGACGTGTAAACATAAACAATTGCTTATGTAAATTTTTGAGAACTGGTTTGATTCAGGTGCATCCGTGAAATTGTTTATTAAAATAAATAATGTGAAAAGATATACTTTGCACTGTATCATAATGTTACTATCTAATTTTTTATCCAAATATTAATATTAATAAAACTATAGTTTTATTTTAATTAATAATGTATGTATGTAGATGTAGAAGGCAACCAATAAACGGCCAATCTATCTTATCTTAATTTATATACATATATTTATACAATAAAAAAGTATTCACCAACATCTCATAGAATTTTAAAGCGGTGAAACGATTAAATTAATTATTCATACTAACGCATATTAATTTTTCTCGTTTGAAACACCCGCTGATTGACAGATTAAATACCTGCCTCAATTTTATAAACCCCACTTGAAATACCATTTAAAAATTATCAAATTAAAAAAACATTACCTGTTGTACTTTTCACCTTCAAATCATCTCTACGGTGCTAGACGTGTCCTGTATTATTAAGTTTGTGGGTTGCCCTAAATAGGTCAAGTCAGTTTGTCTTCAAATAGGTCACATCGTTTCTAGTTCACTTCTTACTGCGAACCTGAGAATAATAGATACATAATGAATAAACACATCAGAATTGTATACAGTATTTAATCGCGAGGTATTGAATTTTTATACTGAAATTGGGAAGACGCGAGACCGTCAAATCGTAGAACACGGATAAAATCACTGCAGATATACATAATTATACAAATTTAACATGTAAAAGCAAGAGCGAGCAAATTTTAATTAAACGACATTATAATTTAATTTAGAAACTTAAATTCTTATATGCAAATCATCAGTTAATATTAATCGTTATTTAATCGTATATTTTGTGACCGTGAAGGAAAATAAGGATCCGTTCTGCGTACGTGCGTCTTATCACATCCAGTTTTGCCATTTTATATTGAAATATATATACATATTATTGGTACTTACATGACGGTATATTAAAAGGTAGTTGACTCGTAATTAAAATTATAATTGACATCCGCACGCTCCCAACGAGTTCATTAGCAAAAAGTCGTCTTAAAGATATTTTTGAACTTTCGATTGAAATCACCGAAACAACCGAGCTTAAAGCAATCGGCGAGTTAAAGTTTATATAATAAATAACTATTATTTATTACGAAATCAAATTATTGTCGGTGAAAAACAGTCGATTTTCTCAATACTGCCGTTGATAAAGAAAGTGCATTACGTGAAAGTATTTTTTTCCGGTTTTGTCTCCAACTCAACGATCTCTTTTTTTTTTCGAATCGGAAGTTACCAAACGAATGTATGTATGTACATATGTACAATGCATCATTTCTATTGTATCGTCGTATCTTTTAAACTTGATTATCTACCTATACATTAAATAATGAATATAAATTTAAATTAGAAAATACCTAAAAATTACCGTCATGTAAATTTAAAATAATTTTTCTTACATAATAAATATGTATGAAAAAAATCAGTGATTGTAAAAACGAGTGCGTTTAAGTGTTTTTAAAAGTGGTGATCAATATTACCTGATATTATTAAGCCAATGAAATGAGAACAATATTCCAATTACGTACATAGAAGAGGAAAATGAATCATTCCCACCGTATTCGACAAATGTTCTCTCTAGTAAAATTTAAATTGCATGCATACATTACCAACTTAACGAATGTTAATGAAATAATTTTTGAAATCTAAAGCCCAAATTTAAATCATATTTCCCACGCTATTTGTAACGGATGTGTGCCGCGCTCTCCGGCTTTTAAAACAAACACACCGCGGTCAATACGTTCACAGCTTCTTCGGAGAACTGCGACGCTCAAACTGTGCAGCCGCGCATTATTTTCCACAAGCTTACATATGTATTTCCTTGACAAAAATCGAGTTGAACGTTCGCAACAACCTGTTATTGCGCCTATATCAATTATAATGAGCCAATAATGCGCGAACCTCGACCGGTCTGAATTGATTCGAAGCCAACGCTCTCGACCGCATCACGTGTGGCGATTATCAATTTATACTGTTCCTATTAGTATCTAATAGCGGTTGAATGCTAATTCAAAGTCTGCCGAAATTAAATAGTCACATTATGTATGTACTTGAACATTTTGTCTCTTCATCTACCGACACCAATCTACGCAGTTAGCCCCGTACAATTTAACAAATACACCGATCAACATAAAGATTAATAAATCTTCAGCTATACACTTTGTCCGGGCTAGTTAATATTCATACGTGTCGTAGCTGCTTTCTGTGATGAAACAAAAAATAAATAAAAGGTTGAAAACAGGACACAGAGCGAGGCACGCGTTCACCTGTAGCCCGTGTGACAAAAACCCAACCAAATTATCGTCTCAAGGTGACATGGCCGCGCCCCGTGTATCGACCAGTCCTTCTCAACCTTTTCTATGGATAAATAAATTATCTGGAAGCAACGTTGTCACATTTGGTTGAGGTTAGACAATCGATGGATCGATCTTATGCCTTAAAAGCTAAAACGTATTAGAATTTTCACAGAAAAGTGAGTCGGTAGTATGATATTTGAACTATGAATGTTAAGTTCACGAGTGCAACGTTCCAAATACAAACTGAATTTTCCTATTATAATCGAATTCTACAGTTCACACAAATTCAACGTTCGCGAATAGCATTTTTTTTTTTCAATTTAAAAAAAAAAACAGGTAAAATTTTATGTATGTTTCTGTACATACATACATATGTACATATATGCATACAAGGTATTTTACTACAGTAACAATGGGTTATTAATTGAAACTAAAAAAAAGTTGTTCAAATACGAATGAATTATCTGTCGAAGCCACAGGTCGTTGCCGCACGCAAATTATGTGAATTTGATAAGATCAAAATTTCGGCACGACACACAACGATACGACAATTTAACTGCGCTTTTTTATCGCATAGTCGATTCAATTAAATAAATAAACAAACAGTTAAAATGCAAAAACCATCATTTAACATTTTAATATCATAGTAATAATTTGTAAATGCGTCAATTCGAGCGGCGTTCAAAGCCGCACAATAATTCGACCGTTAAAACGCCGATCTCAATCGTGCAAATTTAAAATTTAAATCCAAAACACACGGCCGCAATCTCCCGATACTATTCAAAATCGGCAATTTGCACTAAACGCTATTGAAATCATCCGACGTGCATATATGTAAGTGAAATGCGCAAATCGTAAATTTTCGCGTATCGACTCTTTATAGTGATGCACTCTGGTAATTTTTTCGCATTGATTGCCGTCCTCCGAAGTGCATTTCGGTTTTTAACGAGTATGGGGACCGGACACTCCTGCCATTTTTCTTTATTATATTTATTTTTAATCGCTTTTATTATTCGAAACAACGCACACATTATCCGCAGTTTATGATTCGCGATAACGCGCGGAAAACACAACGAACGATGCCCACTCTTGACACTGTTGCCGTGCCATTGCCAGTAGTAATAATATATACCTACCAGTGGCGCTTAAACTGTAGGTATACAAGCATAAGTACATACACACGGCTACACTATCGAAGTTGATAATTTCCGTTTCGAATCACATTACATGCGTATTGTGAATAATTTCAAAATTGCCTTCATACAAACCACCATCACCTGCTGGATGAATGCCTCTGCAATCCTCTTCCATTCCTGTCTGTCTTGTACAATCTGCATCCAGTTGACTCCACACGTTCTTCTCAATTCATCAGCCCATCGTCCACTCGGTCTACCTTACTTTATTTCACATCCTCTCGAATACCATTCCAGTATTTGTCGGGTCCATCCATTATTCTCGCTGCGTCCAGTCTATTGCCACTTTGGTCATACTTCTCAACCATATATTCCTCTTACGATCTCTTCTTGTTATACCAAGAATACATATTTTCATGCTTCTCTGTGTGCACTGGATCTTACGTAACATTCTTGAATTCAGCATACGTTCTGCTATATCTGCCACTTTAGTCATACTTCTTACCCATGCATTATTCCTCATACGATCTCTTCTTGTTATACCAAGCATACATCTGTGTGCACTAGATCTCACGTAACATTCTTGAATTCAGCATAACTGGCATTGGTCGTATGCCTTCTTTATTAGCATATCGGGATGTTGGCTTTAAAAACTATGTATGTATGTATGTTCATTCTTCCAAAAGCGCTCCATCCTAGTTACATTATTCATCCATCCAGTCATATTCACCAATCGTCCTAGGTATAAATAACTATCAACTATCTCTACAATATGATTATCTACCGTGACTACGTTTTGCGTGCAAAATTTATTAAACATAATTTTAGTTTTATTAAAATTAATATGGACAATAAATTATCTTTCTTCCACATTAGTAGATATCAATTATTCCAACTGCTATGAAATTTGATACGTGGGTTCGTTCAAAGTATAAAAGTAGAAAATTTGAACTTCTAATACGATTGCTGATTTATCATTGATTATGTTTTCATTACCTAAGGTTGTCAAAATTTTGTTGAAGTGGTTGTGTTTTTACTCTTCGCGCGGTATCATAAAAACAATGACTGATTAAAAGTCAATACTTGAAGTGTAAATACGTCACGATTCGAGACGCTTTTCCGCGGCGGGCGATTTCCATGACGAAAAACCAGCTTCAGTTATCGTAGACGACGTCAATGTCGAACGTTTCATCTCTCGTGTACTCGCTATGACCTTCAGGAAAAAATAAGCAAAGACACTTTATCGCATTTTAACGACGTTTGCACGGGGCGACACTGGTCGCCAAACTGTGGCGCGAGCCTCGGTGTTTCGTTGTCACGTAAAAATCAAACACAAGGTCTTCTTCCTTCGCGTTATTATATCGCATGAATATTCATGGCGGTTACCTCTGTCATTGGTTTGCCGAATCGACAAAACAAATATTATTTTCGACGTGTACCGATCCCCAAAAACAATGGCGAATGCTTCTTTGTCATTCCGACTCATCTGCATTATTTTGCGCTGAAAAAATCCGTGACTAATTCCACTCGGACACTTCTATCTAAATATATTTGCTATAATGCAATGAATCTATTATAAAGTCGTACGGCTAAATATTTACATACAAAAAATCCCCATTTGTCAAAGAAACGTTATATAAGTATTTTCCATATTGCTCCATAAATACATATTAAACAATAAATCATGCAAAATATGTAGTAGAACTAAGCGACAATTGTTTGTTTGTTATAAAATTCGGCTTGTACGATTTATCGCAAACTTTTTAGTCTTATTATGTTTCTTCTTACGTCACTCCTTTAAATCAGTTTTCTTGATATCATTAATAACATCAGATAATCACTGAAATTCTAAACGTGTCCGTGAAAATTCTAAGCGTAGATAACCCATACGCAATAAGCAATTGTAAATAATATGTAATTGCACTATTTTTATATTCGGCAAGTTATTTTGTCTACATGCGATATCTCGATTCAATTGTTTAATAAACACAGTGTTTCTTCAATGATTGTTTAATTTCTTAACTTAATTTAGCCTTCGATAAATACAAATCTCTTATTTTATCCCAGAGTCACTTTTTAATCGACGGTGCACGTTCGATTAAAAAATCATCTATAATTACGTTATATATACATATATATATATATATATATATATATAGTAATAATGACGTATAATACGTGCGCGTGACTGATAAGTGTTATTTATAAACAGTCGTAGTAACGTAATGAACACACGGAATGTATGTATGTATGTATGTTAAAAAAAAAATGCAAATTATACAAATAGCAAAACGTGACCGAAATCAAACGCGTACATCCGAACGATTCCATTTTTAGCGCTAATTTTATACGTCAACATGGGTGAGACACGTGGACTTCTAGGTTTCCGGGTCGACACTAATTGCAAAACTTTCATTTACTAAATTAAAAAAAAAATGTATATGTATGTACGTTGCGAATCATTCGAAGGATTGACACGTGAGTCGCTTTTCAGGAAAACATCTATCCGGTAATAATTTTGATATTCCGAAATATTCAATAGTGTCTATAGTTCTATAAAAATTCTCATTATGAAGATTGGTAGTTTAATAAGTAACATTATGCTTATTTAAATATGTAGATTGAAGCGTTTGAGAAATTATGCAATTCTTTAATTGATTTCTCGGTGGTAAACACATTCAACCTTGATTTTCCGTATTTTTCTGTTGGCCAACACCTGAAACGCAGTTTTATGGTAAACATCGTCGTCCATGAACGTTTTTCCTGGAATTTTCTCGATTTTCCGACACGAGGGTGTGTCGAACACAGCGGTAAAATAATTTTGACCTTTATCGTCGCCGTCATACATACGCAAATAAGCAAAAGCTGGGTGGGAACGTGGGAAGAGTAATCAGTCGAACCCTCTCACACTGGAAAAGCCTACGTAACTCTGGATTGCAGAGGTTTCCACGTTGACCTTTAAAATGCTAACATGGGGAAATCCATCAAGTTTTCCATAAATAAATTACGGTGACCTCTAGCAATCTGACTGTCGAGCAATCGATGCACTCTTCTGTTGGGGCGGTCGATTCATATGTGTGTTTATCAACTTTCCAACTGTTCTTAATCGATTTGATTTCCTAGTAGATTGCCCATACACTCTTGGAAATATATGTTTATAAATTTCATTCAAAATTTAAAAAAATATACCGGTAATGTTCATTTATAGAATAATTAAATAAGCTACGTTTTTGGATTACACTAGTGTGTGCTTAATTTCACTCCCACCCTCTAGGAGTCAGGCGCCTACTATCCTATTAACTGTAAACACGTAGATGTATACTACATACATATATATATATATATATATATACATACATATATATACAGGGGGTGGTGGCAAGTAGCAGTCACGACACCCACCTCGAAAAACAACCACTATTGCGTAGGTATAGTCTGTACTATGTACAAGGCGACACGATGGCCATATCCTAGTCGCGACGCCGAACTCCGCTATTTTCTACACTATGCGTGTCAAAAAATAAAATGGGTGAAAGTAGATGATGTTTCTGCATCATTTTGACCCAAACTGAAATTGTTCAGAACCGGTCTATTCTTGTCACATTTTTTTTTTTTTTAATCATTCTGGTCGGAAATGCGTACACATTCGTACGAACGTGTGTACGTTTCAGGTATGTGTGCGCAGTTTCCACTAATGACTTCCAAAATAACAATTTAACAAATGTGTGTCGAAGCCGAATTTTCCTTTTAACGACATTATTGCACGCAATTGCGCAAAAACACTTTCACTCAATATACAATTATACAGTGTGGAGTTTGGGTAGGTACGTCGAATCGGTCGCAATTAGTGAAATGTGATTTTTCGGATTGAAAATAAAACGTTAATGTAACGCAATTGCTTATCGGTTTTTCTTTTCGGCGACGAAAAGTTTTCTGCAAACTCAATTTTTTACTTTGGCCGTTGAAAAATGATAATAAACGCTTTTTAGGGATGGCCCACGCGTTGCGTGGGCTTTTTCCACAACCCTGAATTTACTCCTCCATAAAAAATCATATTTTTAACTCGAAAGCATTTCCCGTAAGTTAATGTGAAAAAAAAATACGTAAAAGTATAAGTTGATATTTAAAAGCCTATTTTTACAGGCTCAATGTGCCACTTTCACCATTTAAATAGTAAAAGAAACTTTCACTTTGTTTACCAAAGCTTGTATTTCCTGGTGGAATTTTCTATGATCATGGAAACTTTTTAGTGCAATATATTTTTATTTTTATTAGAAGTAGCCTTGCGGATAGTTTCACGTGGGCAATACAACATTTTAACCATTCCAACACATTAATATGTATATCGTTGGGTTAGTGCACAGATATTGTATGTCCAGTTTATAAAAAAAATGAATTATCATACACAAAACGTCCATCTGCATCAAACCTTCCTGTTTAAAAAGTATTGTATGTCCAAATAGTATATTTGAGAAGATATTGCCTTACTCAAATATATAATATGTCCATTTCGTCCATAGTTTTCATGCAAAAGAGATGTATGTATGTCACTTACAATATTGTAAAACAAAACTGGACATACAATATCTGTGCACTAACCCATCGATATGTAATTTACACTCCAATGTATGTACAATAGAATCAATTAAGAAATTAAGAAAGTTTATAAATAAAAGTATTTATAAAATTTTTATTATTTTCTTAGCCCCTTATTCTGGTGGGTTGGGTCCACAGGCTGTTGACGATTTTATTTCAGATTTTAATGTCCTTGTCTTTAATTTTAGATATTTCCACGGGATTTTAAGTCTGCTTTGGTCCATTGAAAAATATGAAACTTTTTCCAAACAAAAACAACAAGCTAAAACGCATAATATTTGCGCAAATTCAGTCAGCGACAACAAGGACATCTCAATCGAGAAAACTTGAATAATATGTGATTATTATTTAATAATAATAAAACTTGAATGCATAATTAGTCAATTATAAGTATTTTAAAGCAATAAAAAATCAAAATCAATAGGAAAAATATCTGTCTATTGATTTCAATACTCACTTTGGGCACAGCGATACTATATTTTGAGTTATAGACCGCAAAAGCCAAAAAAATGGATATTTTTTACATTTTTAAAATCACGAATATCTCATAAACGAGAGCATATAGAGGGGTAGGGAGAGCGAAGAGAAAGAATGAGAGGAAGGGAGGGAGAGAGAGAAAGTTGATATGTACAATAAGTGTACGTCGCCTCAGTAGTGTTTTGGTGTGTAAGGGCGCTTCGTAGTAGGCGATACTAGCGAGCGTCGCGAACAAAGGGCGTCTCGTGACGTCACTGCGCAGACGTCGGCGTCGGCGTCGCGTGACGTCAGAGGACTCCACCCACACCACCCACTGACGCCCACACCGTCAGCGTCAACCGCTTCACATAGGGGTGGGTTTGTCGGTGGGCGCATTTCGCCACTATAGACGCCAACTGTCAACTCGAAGCTTCCGTCAAAAAGACTATGTTGTATTACATTTTAAGTGTGATCTAATTGGGTGTGGATTTGCGGCAACAATTGTTTGCTTGATACACTGATTTTTATGATTTCAGAAAGTTTTGTAGGGGACTGGTTAGCTTACGCGCGACGTGGCGCACAGTGGGATAAGCGTCGGTTTCGCGCCCCACCACGGTCGGCGTCTTTTGACAGGTGTGACGTCACCACTGGGTCTTCGTGTCTGTCAAACTCTATGTGAGAAAAACAACCCAGGCAAGGTAGTACAAGTGTCCGAACTTACAATAATATATAAATAATTTCAAAATAAATAATATGTACATATCTACATATATGTATGTACATGTAGGTATAACAAATTAACCGGGTTAACCCGTCATTACTTTTTATACTTTATCTTAATCGGATAAAGCATTGTGATCATGAGATTTTGACTGATTTGTATCAGGTATCATTCCCTGATCACTTTTTCATGATTTCTGGAAAATGTCTGTATGTCTGTGTACTTCTGTTTAAAATCGCTAATAACTCAAAAACCGTTTATCCTGTTAAACTGAAACTTCATATTTAAATGCTTTTTACCGGCCATTACAATCCATTAGGCTTTCAAAAATTTTCGTCAACCGGAAGTCGTACTTCCCTTGGAAAACCACATAATTTTTGTGTAATCTTTGGAAGATTTTTCCAGCAAAACTATCATACACATTAAGCTGAAATTTTGCATATGTAGTAAGTGTAATGACCTTCAAAATAATATTATTTTTTTTACATTTTTTTTTATCCAACCGGAAGTAATACTTTTACTCTTGGTTTTTGGAGTTTTAACTTTTTTCTCCGAAACCAACAAGTCTATCAAGTTGAAATTTCATATCTATTACTTTCACGTAGGGTGTAAGAGATATTATGATTTTGGTCAACATCCGCCAACCGGAAATGGCAGTTTACTGAACGTGATTCCGTTTTCATTTTTTTCGGCCTTTTACATATTTGGTATCTTTATAATATTGTAATAGTATAATCCTAACAGCAATACCTAGCTACGAAAGAATAAATCATTAAAATCGGTCAACCGGAAGTAGGGTTTTTTTCTAGTAGAAAAGTCAAAAATCCTGTTACCACGATATATTTCTGAAACTACTTAACCGATCAAGCTGAAAATTTATATTTATAATTTCCATATAAAATTTAAGAGTTGATAAGGTTTTGATCAAAATCCGCCTACCGGAAGTAGTAGTTTTTGCTATTTGAATATATGCCGAAGATCGTATTTTACGTACGCGCGCGCACTCCACACAGTGATTTCATGATATGTATGTATTCCTCAATTATATGGATAAAGTCATGTTATTGTTTAAGTTTTTGATTCGATTTCTTTATATTTTGCTAATATTATTTAATATAAATATAATGTATTAAATGTTTTTTTTCATGTCTCGCCATAGTGACGATTTGGGGCAACCTGTAATGTCACAATGGTATAATTTGTAAAATAAATAAATATGGCGGTGAATTCTCACCCACCTCCTCACCACCCCTCAACCCTCACCATGCAAGCTGGTTTGTACAATGACAGTGCACCCCTGGCCCGTTTGACATTACGTGATACAATAAGTGTACCGTTGATTGAATGGATGTATGGCCATAAATGACGTTGTCGACTCGAACCAGCTTTGACAAATTGCGACTTGTTACCGACACACCGCTAAAAAGAAATTCTTCGTTGTGTTGGCAATGCTAGCGTGACGGGCAGGTAAGCAGAATTTACGCTAATATTTTTCGTAATAAATTCTAAATATAGGTAGATATATGTACATATTGTTTTGTGTATGAAAAATTTAGAATTTAACCTAAACGAAGCTCGCCTTGGCAAACTCAATAAGCTACACTGGAAAACAACTTACTTTGAAGCCTGTGAAAATAATTTTACTTTGTAAATATTGTTTTGAAACATTGAAATAAAATTTTAGTATGGAGGGGATCTAATGGGAAATATTTTTAATATTTCAAAAAATCGTTCCATATTCTCGTATATGTATGTGTGTGTCAGTGATAAACTGTGTGGTCAATTTAAGTGAAAATTATTTAATATTCAATCGAAATGTAAACGATTTAATTTATATTTATCAATTCAACCTGCGCAGACTAAATATGTATGGCTAAAACATCAAAGACCGATATCCCGACACGATGACGACGAAAATTAAATCGCAACGCCATTTCTGAGTCACTCACTCAATTCGTCAATTATCGAGTGAATTAGGTCAAGCCCGTAAAGCTCGACGCGCTTTAAAGTGCTCAATCCTCGGATTCATTACTAGTGGAAATAATAAACGATCGCTTATAAATACACGCAGTGCATTAAATAATACGAGATGAGGAAGAGTGTCTTATCTACAAATTGGAGGCGGTGGCAGATCGCCCCGGGATCCGTGATTAATGGGCCGTAAAAAAAACCCCAGCGAATCAATATACCTACCAACCTGTGAACTAGTTTGATTTACCGTTACCGAAAGTGCTCTTCGTGGACACAAACTGTATGAGGAAACCGTGCAAGCATTTTTAACATTGATTTTAACTGATCGAACGGTTGCAATGTTTTGTAATTGAACGCTGTATAAACGTGAACCGTCGGAGCGTGAAGATCTATTTGTTCTACAGATGAATTTAACTGTTACATATGTACATATATTAAAGTGGCAGATATAGCAGTAAGGGTGAAAAAGTTGATAAAGTTGGCAATGGGCTGGACACATAGCAAGAAGAATGGATGGCAGATGGACACGAGAAGTACTAGAATGGTATCCGAGAGGATGTGAAAGAAAGCAAGGTAGACCGAGTGGAAGATGGGCTGATGAATTGAGAAGAATGTGTGGAGTCAAGTGGATGCAGATTGCCCAAGACAGACAAGAATGGAAGAGGATTGGAGAGGCCTTCATCCAGCAGTGGATGGTGAACGGCTGAAAATGATGATGATGATGATACATATATTAGCTTAAGCGTCTGCCTGCCTGCTTGTCTGGGTCGTTGCGGTCACGTTAGCATTGCCAACATAACTAACGAACTATTTTTAACGGTGCGTTGGCAACAAGTTGCTATCTGTCAAAACTAGTTCGAGTCGACAATGCGATTTTATGGCCATATGTACATACATCCATTCAGAAGAAGAAATAAAACAAAGAATGAAACGCTTTTGGAAGAATGAACATAGTTTTTAAATCCAACACCCCGCTATGTTTAAAAAAGAAGGCATACGACCAATGCGTACTGCCAGTTTTAACGTATGGATGTGAAACGTGGATTCTGAATTCAAGAATGTTACGTAAGTTCCAGTGCACACGGAGAAGCATGGAAAGGTGTATGCTTGGGATAACAAGAACAGATCATAAGAGGAATACATACATGGGTAAGAAGCATGACCAAAGTGGACACAGCGAGAAGAATGGATGGCAGATGGACGCGAAAAATACTGGAATGGTATCCAAGAGGATGTGAAAGAAAGCAGGGTAGACCAAATGGACGATGGGCTGATGAATTGAGAAGAATGTGTGGAGTCCACTGGATGCAGATTCCTCAACACAGACGGGAAATGGAATACACTAATCGTTTCACGTATTGTAAAACGGGCTATGGGCTGTACTGCTATTGTACAAACCAGCGCACACGAGTGGGGTTAAAATCCACCGTCGTATAACGGGCATACCGGATACAATAATTATATTGCTAATTAATCAACATTCATACTTATACGGTAGCACTATGAGCTCGAAAGTTGTTTGATGCATATAATGCATAGATATGTTGATTTCGGGATTTGGACCAGTGCAAATGTTGACATAAAATCGACGCAAGCGTGACAAACTGGTCCTTCGCTCAAAAGTCAATAACTCTATTAATATTTTAACGGCCGTAGTGCGAAATGGGCCAAACGTTACGTTAACTAACACACGTGCATCTATCTACATACATACATATATGTATGTAGGTACACATGTGTGCATATTTGCGCTAACTGCATCGCTGCACCGAGCCGATACTGTCAACCAGTAAAGCTAGACTTTCGCCATTGGTGACAATATTTTTTCGTAACCGATGACACACACACACACACACACACACACGCACATATGTAGGTAAAAGTGTCCCATATTCGCTAGCACCGGATCGAAACAAATTGAACGGCGTGTAACTTTCGAAATAAATATTCAAAAGTCGAAGAGTAAAACGGGAGAGCCGCTGGTAAATACAACGTGACTGACTCGTCTAAGAAAACAATTGCGCAATGTCCCACTTTCGCGTAACAAATTAAACGCCCGTTGCACCGATGCACCCGATCTTAAAACGGCGCTTTGCACAAATTGCACAGTGCAGAATTCATTCGCGGGTCGATCCTGCGCATACTCAGTTAGGTATACATAAGCCATACAGTTGCCTAGCCCACAAAAACTTACATAACTCATCGTCTTCAATAAAACATTACTTTATCAAGGTCAAGTCATCCTAGTTTAAAATTGTCATTTCCATGCATTGTCTATTCTAAACTATTTCAAAACAATATTAAAACTCACCCACTCTCATACATATGACATACATATGTATATAAAAGATCCGTATTTTATCGTTAATACTTGCACTGAAAAGAATCATATTGTTTGTGCATATCATACAATACTGATCTTCAAATTTAATTACTTAAACTATTCACTGTCTAAATGTCATCGCCCTCCACCACGATGACTCGGTGATGTTCATGCCGACATTTTAAATAAAAATCTAAGCAAGAGTGACGTTGGGTGTGGCACTTGTTCCGATATGTGATCTTTGACTTTGGCGCTGTCTTCTTTCTCCTTTCCGTTTATAAAACGTGCAAGCTAAGCTATCAATTACCATGTCCGCGGTACAAGCGCAGTGATGTAATACCACTGTAGCCACCGAGCTTTCGCCGCGATGGAAGCTTTCAGGTCACTGTTTGTATTCAAATATTGAATAGCAAGTGCACAGTCGATACGTGTAGTTGAAAATAGAATTGTTTTTATGAACAGTGCGATGTTAAAAATCCGTTATGGCCGGATCACGACTCTGAGCGGATTTAAACGCCGGCCTCTATCGCATAACGAGCCCAATAGGTGATTACTAGACTATTAATACGTTACCTGTAATACGACAAATAACAGTATAGCATTTTTAAGCGAGCGCTTAGCAAATATTTGACGATAACGTAGCCGGTTCAGACACTTACTATCAAAACAAAGAAAAACCTGTTTTCAATAGCAGCTACATTTATGTAGTAAAAATTTCATATGACCGAGAAGAGGTCGTGACTTTTTGGTGATGACATGACAATTTGTTAATATGTAACTTAGACACGTGCTCGTGTTTATATGTATGTGAATATTTTGCGAATGTATTTTGCGAAATGCGACATTTTTTTTTGAATATTGATATTGTTTTGATTATGAATGCATTGTTTGAGAATGGCTTTCTAAGTAGACCCGCTACTAAATCGTAGCTCCAAACGTAAGCGCACACTATTGACGCTCGCGGTGAAACCGGACCTTCACGCGAGCCGTACGCTATGACTTTTTACTCGACGAGCGTAGCACGTGAAAAGCTCTCTTATCGTACACGTCTTTACGGTTCAAAATGGCTCGCTCGAGTGGAAGATATGTCGCGTTCTATCATCCCAATTGACCGGCATCGGATGCGTCGCATTTCGATTCCGTGGCGCGAACCGGTTCGGCCATCGTTGACTTTGTTTTGCCGCGTGGTTCGTGACCCCCCATCAGTAACAGTGGTGGAGTTTTCTACACACCATTCGATGGTCAGACGGTCAATTTCATGCCCGCGGCCATTAAGATGGTCCTAAGACAATGGCGACTAACTGTTAAAGGCCGCCATTAAAGGCCAATTGATTTATAAGACAAATCCAATTTGCCTTGTTGAAACAATCATATGTACATTCATTCGTTGTTTTTTTAGCTCATTGTATTATAAAGTATCAAATTTGTCGATTTACATTCTGATATGAAACTGTTTCTGTTTCTGTTTCTAAAATAAAATTTAATTTCTAAAAATTCCTCCATTATAAGACGCATGTTTTTTTCTATTTTTGTCTCTGAATTCGGGGTGCATCTTATAATCGATTTCGTCTTACAATCGCAACCACTACTGGTGTCCATGACAAGGACACCAATACTGCCGTCCTTTACCACTTAACGTAACTGACAAAACAACAATATCGAGATAAATGGACTTGAAAGTTTTATTCTAAATTTGTGTTTTTCTTCATATATTACTGATTTATTTAAACATTTTTTTAGTGCATGAGGTTATTTTCTATTGTGTTTTGATAATTCTAAGGAAAAATTAAAAAAAAACATGAATACTTTAGTAGTTACGTCACTTAATTATTCATTAGTAATGTATACATATGACTATTCCAAACTTCAACCACACTATTTGAAATCTTATTTGATTTTTCTTTTATTTGATCTAAGAGTATGACCTCTTAGATGAGGGTTCTTATTGAACATAATGAGGTTGGTCATTTCACATGAATAATGATTATTTATTATTTTGAATACTTCAATTAAATCACCTCTTAATCTCCTCGTCTCCAATGTGGAGAGATTCAGTCTTTTAAATCTTTCATGATAAGGTAGTGACTGAAGTAAATATTGGATACGTTATTTTTGCTAAGTATTTCTCTGCGCATGCAGATACGTTAGATACAATAGCTTAAAAATGTCACTTTTGGATGAAGATACATTAATTTTGATATGAAAAATCGAAAGAATACACTCCAATAAAACACATCTAACTCGTTTTCGTAAATTTTGTCAGTTACGTTAAGTGGGCTTTGGACGGCACAATAGTGGTGTACTCTTTTAAGAAATGCTGCATCACTAAATGCCCTTGATGGGACAGAAGATGATATTTTATGGGAAGACGCAAACAACGAAATGTGATTTAGAAAAATCGGACACCGAGTCTGAAGAAGTTTCAGACTCTGGTGGTGATACTGCAGAAAAAAGTATATAAATAATATATCTATTTTAAATAATGTTTGTTGCCATTGTAATGACTTCGTTTGTCATAATGAAGTTTTTATTTATTTTTTTATTATTGGTATTTAAGAATAAAGGTGCGATTATAATCGAGGAAATACGGTAGTAGCAAAAAATTGAGGTTATACATTTTAAAGTCAATTCCCGTCTCAAATATTTTATGCATAACAATATGTTCTTACTCAGCTTCATCTTCGTATTATTTATGTATGTATGACTACAAATAGTAATATTTTTTCACGTTTAGAAGACAGCTGAGGAGATCATTCACAATTGCCAGTTGAGAAAATTAAGATCTCTTCAAAAGTTTGCGGAATCTTGCAGTGAAAATTTCGTAAAAATCAACCCAATAGATTCGAAAATTTCAAACCACAAACTATTGTTTAAATATGTCAAAATGCGATCCTATATTTACCTATTTATTAATATTTTGATATGTGCCATTGTGATTTGAATAAAAATAAAGTATTTAATGTTGATTTTAGACATTGGCATTGTAACACATAAGATCCACCGTTTATAAAATCATATTCGACATAAAACTCAATTTGCACAAACTTTGACATTTGACGTTTTAGAGCCAAATCACATTAATGTAAAGTATGTGTTAAAAGTGCTTGTTTTGGTCATAGAACGACAATGCTACACCGTATACGTCATTAAAAATTCCGACTACAATTAATACATTCAAATATATTCTGATAATGAGACAAAATTGAAAAATTTCGCAGCAGACTGTTTTTTTTTTCAATGAATAATTGATAGTCTGCAATTACGAAATACATCGCCAACATTCTGCATTAAACGAAGGCCAAATTTTTTCAATTTATATACAATGTCTCAATTTACCAGAGCGTCAACACAATATTGTATATTTGTATTATTGAATTTTCGATGGATGCGCGTTTTCTGGGAAAACTAGCGGATTGTTTATATATGGTAAACGTTAGTATGAATATGGTCA
This sequence comes from Parapsyche elsis, assembly GCA_022651745.1. NCBI lineage: Eukaryota > Metazoa > Arthropoda > Insecta > Trichoptera > Hydropsychidae > Parapsyche > Parapsyche elsis. Next base: position 2,747,010 of record JAGVSN010000006.1, read on the forward strand.
AAGTGTGTTAACGTGGATGACAGTTGGACTCTACGGTTGGCCGTTGGTTGCATCACGACGCCTCGCTCCGGCCCTGACTATTTATAGTGCGATCTATTTGCTATACTACTCACCTACAACTACCTGTTCGCTTCTAGCGTGTTTGATTGATATCTGGCGTTAATTTTTTTCACCGTATTAGGAGCGGATCGATCGGTCGACACCATTTGTTCAAAACAACCAGTCTTGTACTGTAAGACAACTCTATCGGACAAAGATACCGATACCTTGATTTTAATTTAAATGTATGCAATGTATGTATATCTACAACGCTTTATAAGTCTATAAGTTATGTCTCAATTCAATAGTTAAAGAGTATTGTATATAAATTTACTGTTTTGTTGATGATATGCACTTGTTCCCATTACGACAGTTTACGTAGAGCAGTCAGTTAGTACTCTACTACCAGTCTGGCTACGAGATTATGTACATACATACGTGGACAAAACTGGTCGTATAAAACTGTCGTCAACGTGTCACTCTCTGTAACCTGTCGATTTTGCACGTTCAACATCACAATCTTCACGTGTGCTACGTCCAATTTTAACGAACTGTTTGTATTTAGCGCTAAATTTCCTGAGAAAGTAGAGCACGCGCCGCGTAGCATACCCGAGCTTTCGCGCTACGAAGTTTTTTTCACCGGCGAGCGCATTCGCATCGCCGCCGTAGAACGTTTCGCGACCAGAGCTTCGATTAGAATGGTGGTTCACGCTCTAATCGCGCGCCGTACGATTTTCCACGTCGACGCGTCAATTGGAATGTGAACGAGCCGGTCTACGTACTGTGGGGTTGCGAATGCGCGAAATCACAGTCTAAGCTCCGCGCACTCGCGCTTTCGTACGAATGCGGCGCTTAGAACGTAACGCTACATCTCGCATCACATTCTCATCGCACTCGAGTGCTACTTTTACATGCTCGTCTGCGATTTGAATGTGTGAATTTTCTGCTTTGAGGGGGATGAGAGCGGTGAAAACATTGACCTACTCAGCGCTGTAAATGGTGTATGAATATGAAACGTCTGTCTGATAATGGACTTTATTTTATAATAAAAACATTGTTTTTCATTTTTAACGACATTTCAAACACACTACATAGTTTTACATACAATTGTTTCAATACAATCCCGGAATTTATATTCAGTTGGGATTTGATTGATTCGTGTCAACTTTAAGTAGGACAATCGCGCTGACAAGGACGTGACCTGGTAACCGGAAGGCCAATAGTTCGCCACAACACACATTTTCCAATTATTTGATCAAAGTAAAATTTTGTATACGTTCATTATCGTCGGCAGTTACGGTGACGAATCGATCGCAAAGACACATTTGCGATCTCGTATCCTATGGATTAGCCATTAAAGGCCTCGAGTCCTGGCGGCGAGTCCTTAAATGGCGCGTGCTCGGCTCGCGCGACTTCTTTTGAGTCTCAAAATGACAAACACGATCGGTCGACAGCGGCTCGACCGATTTTTGCGCTCTTAATCACGCTCGCTTTGAAGATCTAATAAAAAGAATTGACCGGTCAGCCACCGTGGTGCTCGTCTGCCGACCACACAGTAGCCACGCATACCGACGCTAACCCTCAAACGACGCTTATGCCGCCACTTCACCATGACGCGAATGTTCGTAATGTTGGCCTTAGCGTTGTGGTCAGCTGCCGCTTGCTCGCCCGTTCAGAGCGCTGCAATCGTATCGCTAGTGGCGCCACTCTAGTGTCAACTAGCAAGCGGCAGCGAACGAAGTGTCATCGTGGCATCGGTGTTTTGGATCCCATACCGCGGGTTCTTGGTGGAGAATTTCGAGAAAGTTCAGAGTCACTGAATTGGTCCACATGATTACGCACTAAAGGCACAAACAACATTGCAGGGGTCCGGGGTGTGGGGAAGGGTCCGCCATCTTTTTTTTGCGGTCAACTTTTGCGGATACCGCGCGAATGTTTACAAAGTACGTTGGCCTTAACGCGCAAATGTTGGAGCGACATACCCACATCTTGGCGCTCGGCACCGCTCGTCAGCGCTCGTCCAATATGAAGTGCCGGCGTCACGATCACGTAAATCTCAGCGGTACATTTAACCCCTATCTCTTGCACACTCATGTACATACATACATATGGGGACTTGTAACAAACTAGCACTTCAAAATTCTTATGTAGTATTTGGCACGGTGCTTTTACAACTAGGATATCGTAAGTTATTTAATATGTTTATTCTTGTTAATTAAATATTTTAGTCGTTTAGCAGTTGAAGCAGATCGCGCCTTACACGGACTGTCAACCGGTCGACCTTGCCATATCGAAACCCTCAGGAGAGCGAACGTATCGTTGCTACGCCACACTGACTCTTAACTGCAATCAAAATAAGGACCGGTTCGCTTCAGCTTTTCGCCAGCTTCGCAAACCGTATCGGCATCGGCGAGCGAACGCGCCAAAGCGACCCTTGCGCCGAAGCGTCCGAAGCGTCGATTTTGCACAGTCCCCCTCGTAATGGATTCACATTTAATTCTCATTTCGGGCGAAAAAAGATCTCAGACACTCGGTCGGTTATATTCGCTGCGAGGGCAAAAAGGAAAAACGCGTATATTGGCGGAGGCGAAAAGTTGGAAGGCTTTTAAATTTATCGATTCGCAGGGGAGGCGACGACCCTAAATGCCCGCCGTGACAAAATCGAGAAATTCGCAGAATGGATTATTATTACGCTTATGGATTCGAAAAATGTGTAATACGCTCCATTTTTGTCACACAAATGAAGTTATCCGTTATGCTTATACGCTCGTTCCATTCAAAGTGTGCATGATTTATGTACGCTTTCCAAAAACATTCTCGTTCACCATAAGCGATACACATTTATTTACAACATTTTTCAGTGGCGTAATGTGGATGAGAAAAAGCCACACTGAAACAGAACCAAGAATTGAATATTTTAAAATTATTCAAAAATTGAAAGGCACTAAAACTCAATATATCAGCTATAACTGTGACAATTGCATATTTCTTCTTCGCGGTATGTTTCAACAATTTTCTATGAGCATTAACCATCAGACGTCTGCTTCATTTTCATCAAAATAATTTAATTTACATCCGTTTCTAAAACAGTAATGAAATAAAATGAATTAAAACCAAATGCTGTAAAATCAACTTTTCAATGGAAATTTTGAACAATATACATATATTTTTTGATACATTTTTCACCATTTGAATTAGGATAATACAATATGTTTAATCTTTTTTCGATGTGGAGAGGGGGTAAGTCATCACTAGAGCGCGAAAGTTGGTCTCACTATCGTTTAGAATGAGTAGAAAGAGAAACAGGCTGACAGGGCCGCATGGGCAATTTTTCGTAATATTTAATAATTATTTAAATTGTATCTCAAAACTTCTTAAATCTCAAGTAATTAATTGTTCGGTAAATGAAAATATGAACACGATAAGATATTTCCGATATTTTAGCTTTTCACCCGTAACCTCGGTTGTTGTTGAACGATCATTTTAAATGGATATTTAGCGAACGGCGACAAATTAGAACACCGAGAACAGTATATAACATTTTGTTTCAATTTTATGAATTTTATGACTACATTACAATTTAAATACATATTAAATATTACGAAAAATTTCCCATGCGGCCCTGCCACCCGAGCCGGTCTAGGGAAGCGTTTTTCTACCTACTTTTACTATGACCCACTGCAAGAAATGCATTTTGTATTGCGACCCACTATGCCTATATAATAATATATGAAACACAAACTCTGTCTATTATGTTCCTTTATTTACCATTGACACATGATATATGCATATTTATGGATGAAACTAGTTTTCAATTAGAAACTTTGTTTTTAATTGAGATAAAGTAGAGAATCCTAGTTCACACAAATAAGTTGAAGTAAAAGGTAAAAGTATAAAGATTGCTTTTTTACTTAAAACCTTAACCTCAACCTTTTCCTTTAACCGTAATCCAAAATTATGAAAAATTTAATTGCTGAAAATCATTCTTCAGTGTAAATTAACTAATAAGGTGCAAAAATTCAGCCCTCTCTTCAGGATCAAAGTTTAACTCAATTATTGATTCAGGCTTTCAAAATCAAATGGATTTTTTAATCCAAAGGCTTTTTTCTTTACCGTTTCAAATTTCTGCCCTGGAAAATAGTTAAGTGAGACGTGACAATATCTCGAGTTTTAATTCTTTTAAAATATCTTCATTGACAATGTTAAACAATGATGGAGGAACTGACCATTCCGGTGTCGTGATTTTTTCCGTTTGTCGCCACCAATTGATCGGGACCCACAGTTTGAAAAACCCTCTAGTCTAAAACCTAGACTCTGGGCGATAGTGCGGCCAACTTTCGCGTTCTAGTCATCACGTACTAATTTATCTACATATACAGAACACGAGTTCATCAATTGATTATAGCAAAAAGCTTATCGACACGAATAACATTTACTCTAGCGGGAAAACCTTTTTCCTCGTATAACTAACTCTCCTAGATGGGTGTAATTTCCAACGAACAATCGTTAAAATTGACCACGCTTCGGAGAAAACCGCCAGTGGGAACGTCTTCATTTTGAACGTGACACACGCACAATATCGCAATAACGACTCGATAACGACGCCGTAAACGAGCATAACGAGTGTGGAAGCCGCCGGATTAGCTGACCGGTGGATTAGCCGAGTCTCACACGTGCCCGACCAATCGCAGCGGGCAAAGCCGCCAAAACCAGTCGGTTCGGTGTTAATGAAACTGGCGACTGGTGTCGGTTGGCCAATGCGAGACCGCGTTCATTATCTAATGAAGTTGAGAATTCTTTATTTGTTTGTTTGCATAAGTGAGAGGAGGCAACGGCCAGCCGGTTCGCCGAAATCGTAACATACGCCACAGCCTTCACCTTTGAAACGATGCGGTCACCGCCAATGATTGACACTCAATCGAAATCTAGGATTCCGGATTAAAGCCGCCTCGGTCGCTAATAACGCAATAAACCACGAATACGTCTATACGCGGACCAGTATGGGGTACCAGTACGGAAACGACGATGTTACGTTTGGATGGACATACATTCCGACACTATAACTTCGTTACTAATAACACGATTGACACGAATGTTGTTTTATTCGCTCGGGTATATACGTCTACGATAAATTTCCAATACTAAATTGGTACCCAGCATGCGCGAGGCGTGGGGGGGGGGCGTATCTTCCAACGGCTATTTTGGACGTTTTTGGATATTTCCAAGCAGTATGTATATCTCACGATTTTGACGTGCTAGCGCGGTTCATAAAATCATTCAATCAAAAATTTCACTATACTCGCTGAAAAACCAATAGGAAATACAAAAAAACGCATATCATCAGAAAGAGGGTCTAATCATCTATCGATCAGTATCAAAATGTCTGTGACAGAACGAGTGAGACGGTATCAGGAACATCATAAAGTCGACGCGGCGCGTGGGGAAAAAAACGGCGTGAGCATCTCGACGGCCACTGTTTACCACAGGTCAATGAGAAATAATATCGTAATCGATTACTAGTTAAACATATTAATGTATCCATTGCGATGCTTTAATTTCATTTTCATGTTTTTTTTTAATCGTTTGTTACAATCTTACAAGTATCGATCGGGGGTATTCACACTTTTTATAACTAGCAGCATATTCAATGTATGTCCTCGTCGGAAAATGCATTGTCATTGTGAATTGTATCCGTTGCAAAGGCGAAGTGGAAATATGTAAATAAGTTATGTGACATTTTTCCGTTTAATAGAAATATTATGAATCTCTGTTTCAGATACACAGCAAGGCGATACCTCAGTGGTTAGAGAATTATGTAGTTCAAGTCCCGCATATTTAATGATTTTCTTATGAATCTTAATTATCATCATTGGCAAGATCTGGACATTAGTAAATCCAGATTGGCCGTCTCGTGCTCCTGATCAGTTTATCTTAGTTGTGAGACGGATTATTGTGTTCTAAAGCCTGTGGATTAACTTTTCCACCAACAATACAAAAAAATCTTTGAAGTTGAAAAATCGATTATTTTTAGGATATTGTGAAAGTGTCTTATGAAGCATTTTGTTTTCAGCTAAAATTGTCAATCAATTTCGTCTCACAATTTTTAAATTGTGATATACGTATGTAGCTACTTTTTACACATTCATTTTAAAAAAAAAAATAGCAAAGTTTCTACGACGTTTTGAAGAATAAAAAATACAAAAAATTCGTCGTTCAAAGAATACAAAAAATTTACAGTCATAAGAATTTTCAGCTAAACTGTGGCAGAATTGACGTTGATTTGTATTAACGAAAAGTTTCAAAGCTATGTAGCACGCTTTCATCTGCGTATTTTAACAGTTATTCATATGAATCACAGTGTGGAAATTTCGTTTAATTGGATCAAAAGCTTCAAAATCAAGCTAGAGCACGGTTGAACGGTTCAATAAATGCATCGGATAAAAATAATACTAAAATTTGTACCATGTAACCTGTTGGTGTCGGCCAATGTGCGTGGATAGAAATGACCGCGTGGGAACAAATTTGAAATTTGTTTCGATCTAGAGATGCGTCTCACCGGAGCAGCTTCGCCTTTTGTAATTACGTCACATTTTCGTGTGTTACGAAATCGGTTACGCCGGTAACTGTTCACATGGTCGGCGGACTCAAAAGTACCGGGTGTCAGTAACCGGCGATCGGACCAGGTCATTTGCTCATCGTAGACTCCCTGCGAATCCCACAATCTCCATACATTTAAGAGTTAACTGACCCGAATGAATAAGTTGAATTTTAATAAAAAGAATTCAAATGACACTGAACTGCTACGGTGATGCGACCTGTATATGTACATATGTACCTATATGTATATCTACCTATACGATGAACCTTATACCATTATCCATGGTAATCTGTAATAATGTATTATGATCAGTACAAGGTGGCTCACGTTTTGCACAAACAACTATATAAGGCGAAAAAAATATAAATCACTGTGGGAAAATTCACATTTACAATGCATCGATTAATTGCGTTTATAATAAATGCGATATATGAATCGGTTCACGATCGTCGATTCCGAATATACTCGTATATGTATGTATGTATTTCCCAATAATTTGATCACAGATGCTGTACTCGGTAAAGCCCAATACAGACATGACTATTGATTTCTCGGTGATAAGCACTGACTGCTAACGATAACAGTTGTATGCTCACTTTACGCACATAACACGCAAAATACCTTTTAAAGTCGTGCTTTATAAATTTTCAGCTCGATATCATTTTCTGAAGCATTATTAAGATGTGATATCCTAATGATACCGTCTCTCATTTCTTTGTTTAGCCTATTATAAAGGAATAAAAGATTTTCACTCGAAATTAAACTATGGCCTTTACGATTGAAAGACAATACCTATATCGTTATGAGCTTAATATTGTATTCATCGTTCGTTCAAACGATGTATGTACGTTAATAATTACAAAATTACTCGAGGCACTTTACTGATTAAGTGATATGAACTCATATTGATTTTCCACAATCGGGTCGGTCGGTAGGTATATAATATATCTATTGACAATATCCAGTTAACAGATTTAAAAAGCCCGTTTTTTTAACTATGAATAATATATGTGTTTTACAACATATATTAAATGTATAAACTATAAAAAAAAACTTGCGCGCGCGGTTCACACACACAAATGATACGATGCAATTTTTTGCACACATCTGCCTTATCGACAAACATCGGTCAATATTGTAAAAGAACAGACAGCCCCGCACAGTAATAATGGCCGATTAGCATAATCCACCGAGGACTGGCCAAAATTCATATAAATGACACTCGTCATCCGGTGAAACGATCTAGAAGTGTGTGTAAATTGGTATTCATGAAAAAACTGTTTACTTTTTTTTTCGACACATGTTATTTTTTCAACAGTTTAACATAATATATGTAAGCGCACTTTGATACAACAGATTGACGTTCGTAAAATAATTTGAAGAAGGAATTTTTAAAACAACCAATAAAATTAATAGTTTTCCTATAAAATCGTATTTTTCATTTTATCTTATCCGATATGAAAACAAGAGCATGTTTATTTGTATGCAAAGCTAATATCATATCATTCGATGGCAAATTTTCCCAGAAATGGCATATGTGTATGTACATATATACATACATTTGTATGTATGTACAAGAAAACTCTAGTTACTAACCGTTGACGATTCTAAATTCTCATTTTCATGATAAAACAATATAAGGGTGAACGAGAAAACGTTGTGTAATATATTATGTATGGAAAATTGCATAACAAAATAGTCTACATATGTACATATGTGTGACAGTGAGTCGAAGTCCATTAAATGGTTTTACGCCTTTAGTTGATATTCAAAAGAAGAAACAATGCTACGATTGCTGTGAACAAATATGGGTCAACGGATTATTAAGCAGAAGTTAAATGCAAACATGGTCATAATTTATCATAGACCGAAACGAATACAATCTATGAATTGTATGTATGTACGTAGAGGTTAGTGAAGACAAAATGCATGATAACGAGAAATTATTGAAATTATTGAAGATCATATTGTACACTTCAACATGATTCTATGTAAGTTGGATTTGATCCTTGTAAGAGTATTAATGCATTTCTATTCGCTTTATAATCGATCCAATGAATGACTCACAATAGTTTACACCCGGATCCATATATGGCCTCATTTGCTCATGGAAATCTTGCAAATTGATTGATTGATTTTTTGTGCCGTGTATCAGATTGTAACTTACGCGTGTCGTGTTCTCTACCGCCAATTCGATTGGTTTCATTTAAACGATGGTTAATAACTTACGATAAATAGAAGTACCTATGTATGTATATGTATGTATGTAGTCATTGGCCACTTAGTCTGATTAAAAATGAAGTAGGCTTATACACGTAAAAAAAAATGAAGAATGCGAAGACACGGTCAACCCCACGTAGTAAAATTTATTATCGACTACGGAAAATCAATATTTTCCCGATTACATTACACATTTGAGGTAATGAGAACTTTTACAAAGTGAATACCTACGAACAATTTTTTTTTTACATGTAAGCCTGGCGTGTATATGTATCGTTTGATTACTGTTAGTTTAGTAATTAATTTGTATACGATTAACCCAAAAATAGATAGCTGGTTTATTTTATTCAATTTTCAGTACAATTTGGAATTGTTAATATTTTCATCCAAGAGACTCTGTTTAGTAATTTTATGGACGTTGTTACTAATGAGTTTTTGTTCGCCGAAGAATAAGTGTTGGTCTTGTACACGGTGAGTATAGAATTCACCTTGAACTGGAAATTTCAATAATTATTCATACAAACGGTGACCGATTTAAATTCTGTATACGGTGGCCCGTAGAGACAGGGAATACGGTGGTCCATCGAAGTTTTCCGGGGCCAATATGTATGTACATACAATTGCAATATGTACATACATACCTTAAAATAATTTTTGTTCTTCTGCAAATTTTTCAACCGTTTTGAACATGAACAACTTAACAATTTTTAACGGGAAGAGTAGAAAATTTATCTTTCGAGAAAGTAAAACATGTGTTTCAATTTGGAGATACAGAAATACATTGTATTTTTCAAAGAATGACACTTGTTCACACAACAAGCCGAGACGTCATCGATTCGTTCAAACACTTCGGCTTATCATGATTACTGGCAAAGATTGCGAATTGTAATTCGCAAAACTAAAATATAAACATGGCGAAAGTGATTCGTTTAGAATCATCGAGATTTTGTAGCGAAAGGTCAAAAAAAAATCGAGATCAGATTTCTCTAGCCGGCTCGAATCATTTGATTATGTAGAAATTGTGATCAATGAGCACTGGGGTCCTATGTGGGTTAATTGCTTTACATGCGAAAAAACAACTCAATTTTGGCTGTTTAATGGCTCGACGCTTTTGATTCGCGATCCGACCGCATTGTCCGGATGACTGAGACCTCGATTCGAGAAATTTTCGTGTAGAGTGCGCAACGCATGTTATGGCATTACAATACAATTAGATAACCGATTTGCGAAAACAAAACAAGACAAAAAACATTCAATAGTTTTATTATCTCGCTTAAATTCCATCAGCACCACAACATATGCCAAAAGTTCGTTATTGTATTTGTCATCAATCGTGCTGCCGTTTCGTAATCAATCTTAATTCTACTGTCAACATTTTTACTGCCGAAATGACTTGACAAGTCTACCACGATAACTGTCCAATTTTTTGACGCTTTAAACACTTTCTATTATCATTATCACTTATTCGTAGTTTTTAACCATTTGAATTACATTTATGCTACATAACGTACGGTTGTACTTTGAACTAAACTTCATTTGACCCAACTCGTGTATTGTGTAAAGTTTCAAATTCCTACGTGTATTTATTTAACATGAAAATGCTTAGCTATTCCCTATTTTATGTGTGGTGTTTAACCCGATACTAATCCCACACATAATATATGAAAAATATGTGTCCACTAGTTAGTTTACTACACTATTTAATTTTTCATACTGAATAAAGTGAAACATTGTACAATTGCATCGCTATGACATGACGGATACGTTACGCGATGTCGCAATCATGAAATGTGTACGTATTTGTATTATATTATATATTTCGTCGACGTTGCGTAATGAGGTTATAGACTCGGAACGTCATGTTTGCTCGATGATTTTTATGAATTTTCTTTTGTAAACCGACCGGTAATTTGTAAGGTGTCGCATTCTAAAAAGGTTAGAAAGTCAGTGGCGGCTCGCGAGCTGATTACGGATACACAGATACATACGCCTTTACACATTATGACATTTCTAACGTAATATTATCAGACTCTTTTTTTATTTATTCGCTAGCTCAACTCTCAGATTTTGTATATGTATTAGAATAAAATGAAAACCTTACAATAAACACCTGATGTTTTGGCAGTTTATTTTTTTACACAAACTTATCTGGTTAATTACATAAGCTAAAATCCCCAATAAGCCACCATTGAAAAGACATTTTAATTTTGTTATTTGGAAAGTGAAACTAATTTCAAAAGAGGTCACAATTTCCCTCCTCTTCACCCCTCCTCTTTATCCGCTGCTACTGTAATCGTTCGTTTTACTATTAAATCCGTCACCGTTTGTTTGACTCTCTCTGACCACAGATTCATCCACCTCGATCTCTTATTATATTAACCACTTAATCGAGTTTATTATTACCTCTAATAATACTAATTGAAAATTTTCTACGACAAATAGTTATAATTTCAGATATTTATAGTTGATAACAGTTGTTTATTAGATGAGTTACTCTTGACATTAATGCAAGTTTCTTCTTCAGATTTAGCTTGGTTGGAAAATTCTTCAAGTACATAGAATCGATCACCTTGAACTTACAGCCTTGCACTTCCCGGTGGAAAAGCCGCACGTGTCGCTTCCATTCATGCGTTTGATTTATGCATTTCTCACATTACCCGTTGACAATGTGCTATCTGCAGATATCCGGTTGTTATGGTGGTTTTATTTTTCTCCTTTGCACAAACCGGAGCCGGTCGATGCTCTGCGCCGGGTGATTTATGTGTTTTGTAAGCAAAATCAATTGCCCGGCTACCGACTGTAATTATTGCGTCAACACCCATCACTTCCAATTATCCGTGATTATTTATTACCGGCCGGTGTACGCTATTTCCCACTCGTTTCACGACTCTGAGATATTCTCTCTGTGCCTGTGTCTGTCGACTGAATTATCCTTTCTCGAACGCGAGAAAAGTGAGGAAAATCCGTGGCCGAAAATTGGTCGTTTTTACGCAATAACGCTTGACTTCTTCGCGGTTTATTAACGAGCGAAGGAAAAATAGGCAATGAGATCACTAAATCGTGAGTAATAAATTCTTCTTTTGTAATTTTCATGATTGCGTACAATATTATATATATACTGTATAGGTATCTTACGAGTATACATATATACTTGTACGTAGATACGTATATACTTACAATACGTAGGTGCCAATTTAAAACAATCATCGTTTCGTTATGCATAGTAAAATATTAATCGGCATAATGTAGGTACTATATGTAACCTTTTCAATAGTTTATTCAATTATTATTTTAAAAATCAGACTCCGTGGTTAAACTGCGTATTAGTCTCATGAGCGGGATTCGATCCCCGTATGTCAAAAAGATTTTCGACCTTAATTATCGTCACTGGCAAGATCTGGGCATTGCTAAAATTCAAGTCGGCCGTCTCCTGTTAGAATTTTCCAATTTATCTAATTTAGTTGTGAAATATGTAGTTACACTAAAAATTGGCACGTCTTATCCATTATTTTTATTTTAACCTGTTATTAGATCCGGATTCTTGTGTTCTTAGACCTGTTGATTGACTTTCTCCTAAGAATAATAATAAAATAACAAGGTTTATAGTTTATAGCACTTTATCCTTCGTCAAAAATACACTTTAAATAAAGTAAAAACGACAGTAATAGTTATAAGATTATAAGATTATCATCAATGACATGAAAATTAAACTTTTGACCAGATATGTAAACAGACAATTGTAAACAGAACCAAAATAACAATACAATTTGGGCGAACCAAATCAAATACCAAACCATTTCGAAAATGAATGCCTGAACCAAAAACCATAAAAAAACTTTATTCCGGTTCGATTCGCAGAAAATTTAAGACCGTGTTTTCCTTGAATTTTCCATATCCAGATCGGATGGCTCCTGTTTGAATTTGTCAGTTACTTACATAGTTGTGAGACGGTTTCACTAAAAATTGCCATCCATTATTCCTATTTTAACCTGTTATTGAGTCTGGACCCTTGTGTTTTTAGACCCGTTGGTTAACTTTCCCCCAAAAAAAAAAAAAATATATATATGCATTGTATTCATTGCGATTTTTAATACATTCATATACAGTTCCTGTATAACTTTGTAATGCAACAGTACTTTTATGACTTTTCAATATTGAAAATTTTATGAGCACGCTATGGATATATTTACGACAAATGAACTACCTATTATTTATCTTTCACGTACAAAAAACACACTTAGATTGTCAACCCACTTTTCTTCGCTTTTCCTAGCGCATTTGCTTCGTTGCAAACTAGGACAACCTCGTTTCGATACCTAGCGTTCGCGTGAACTCAAACTGAGTAAATTTAAAACTTTTACACGATATGACAATGCATTCGTACGGTATATATTTACGTTGAAATCATTATTTTTAAATTAATACAACGAACAATATGCGTTATTTAATAAAACAATACTTTATCCGATACAAATAAAGTAAAAATGTATAATTTGCACGGAATCGAATGAATTGCAGTTATTTGATGAAGTAACTCCTTTTCGATAAAAAAAATATATCGCCAACGGGATTACGTGTCCCCTGGGGATCTAAATGTACCCCTCAGCTTGACGTCAAAGCTACAGGCTGTCATCACTTCCGGTCAGGTCGCGTTACGCAACGTAACGCCGTTACGTGACGCCCATGAGCGCACAAAATCGATAAGCGTCCGGACGCTCTCCTGGCAAACTTCGTCACATTACGTTGTGACGTGAACACGCACGCGAAACATTCAATTAAATCAAAGTGCCGCAGATGTGCGAAATCCTGTCGCATTCTGACAAAGCGCAATTCGAACGTTGCACAACTTTGCACAAACAAACGCGTCGGGTTAGCGATCATGGACAAGTAGTGTTTCGAAGTCCATTGAATATGGTTACGCGCCGCGCGATATGCATCGCTCGGTCTTTATGTACACAGGAAACTGTTATGCTGATAAGTGCACCAATACAAATCGAACGTACACTCTTGAATGCATAGTCAAATTGTTGATGATCGGCTTTGGGCATATTTTTGAAGTGAAACTTATTTTCGCTCGGTAGAGTAAAAACGGTTCATCCAACGTTCCATACAATCGGAGCGAGCGATAAGTGGTCACGCATATCCCCCCCGCACGCCCCGCACCGCCCCTCAGTTTAGTAAAAACGTGTCATCGAAGCGTGGCACGACACGAAAACCAGTCACGGCCAGCGGTCAGCGGGTACCCCCACTCCTCGGCTAGACGCCAGGTAGCAGTGAGAACAGTCAGTCATTGGGTGAGCGTTTAAAACCACATTTGTGTGCACAATTCTTTCACGTCTGTATTCCTTCTTGTACGCACTTGCTTTAGATTGAAAAGAAGTTTTATTCCTATAGTGAGTAGCGGTTACACACGACGATTTTTTTCCAATCTTATGGTGGGTCGTGAAAAGTTTTTGAAATGTGAATTTTTTTTTTAATTATTTGAAAATCAAACTATTTAAAAATCGGATTTTCTTGGAATGCAGACTAAGAAGATCCACGGTCACAGTGTGCTATTTGCTGCGATGTACTCGCGAACGAGAGCATGCGACCGAACAAATTGCGTCGGCATATTTAGACGAAGCATCTGGATTTGAAAAACAAGCCAATAATTTTTTTGAAAGACAACTTCAACAGCTTCTCGTCAAAAACGAAGCTTTCGCATTACTCTCCACACCTCGTACCCGATTAGTTTGCGAATCGCGCAAGCTGGTAAGCTGCACACAATTGACACGTATTTAGTGCTCCCAGCAATAAAATACACGATAAGAGCAAATAATGTCAAAACGATTTCGCTTTCAAACAACACGGTTGTTTGAATTGAAATTTTCCAGTGGGCAGAAGATTAGCTGATCCAAAGAGTTCTTGCGAGTTAATTTTTTTTCATTGCAACTGGACGAGTCCACGGGTGTACAAGGTTTATCCCAGCTGCTTGTTTTCGTTAATTATAAATTATATTGTTAAATATAAACCCCCCCGTTCATGTCCATTAATGCTAGGTGGGTCGCGAAATTTTGTCGTTCTTAAAAGTGGGTCGCGGTACTAAAAAGTTTGGGAAGGACTGAATTTTAGACAGTCATAAGCGAGCTATTGTTACAAAAAGGTCTGAGTTCACTCCAATATTGGAAAATTTGTTTACTTTACTATCCTCGTATTCTTCTTACGCTTAATTGGCTGGAAAGTTTTTGATGTTATTTCAACTATTTAAATCGATCTTCTTTTGTCAAAATTTACTTATTTTATTTAATTAGCACTAATTGAATGTGTCAGTGTCAAATTTGTCTAATTCAAAAAAATAAAAATTAATCAGTAACTTACCGCCCTTAAAAAACAATGTTTATCGGCGTCAGTCAACTTACAAGAACATTGTCATTAGTGTTGCACTGCCACCATCTTCAATATTGATAATTAAAAAACAAAGCCTTCCTGGACACATATCACAAAACTACAATAATGTGAGCTACGTACTAAACTTTATCGCACATCAAAATTTCTCCGTTTTGTTTTATATATTTCCTGTGGGTTAATTTTGGTTGGTTACAAATATTGTTAGCTTATACTTATACGTGAATATTAATTATTATAAAAAAAATCATTTCCTATTGTACTATTTCGTGAGCTAACTTCTACGCACGTGCTATATTTTATTCCTTATTATGTATTCGACTTGTGTCGACGATTCCGCAATTCAACGTCTCGAGGTGAAGACAGCGGCCGCATCTGCTTCCGTCATTACGTATTTCCGGTAGGAAAGGAAAAAAAAGAGAAAATCCATCAATCGTCACAGCTCGACATCGACGTATCCTCGCTAGATGGCGCCAGTTCGCACGTTGAAAAGAAAAACGCGCTAAATTAGCTCGCAGTGCGATCAAATTCACAATGTCGCTAACGTAGTAAATTGTACATTATGTATGTGTGCGGGGAACAAAAGTGCGATAAGATTAGTGGTATTATAAATATAGTATAATACCATGTACATTTATAAATATAAGATAAGTGTACGATGTTTGTTTTGATCATAATGAATGACGCATGAAAAATCGCCTGAAAGTATAATAAATAGTCACTATAGGAATAATCGAATTTACTATCAATATTAGCGTATCTGCCTGCCTGTCTGCATGGGTCGTTGTGGTAACGCAAGTATTGCCAACATAAGAAACAAAAAGTTGTGGTGTGTTGGCAACAATCCGTTATCCGTCAAAGCTGGCAATTTTATGACCATACACCCATTCAATCAACTGTACACTATACAATTGTTTCGCGTGCTGTCAAACGGGCTATATATAAAAAAAGCCCATAGCCCGTTTGACAGACATGAAAGACTGTTGTCAATTCATGTCCGTCAAACGGGCTATGGACTGTACTGATAGTGGCTGTACAAACCAGTGCGCATGGGTGGGGATTGGTTTGAATCCACCGTCATATAACGGACAAACCAGCTTGTATAATGTACTAACCAAGTCAATGGCTCAAGTTTTGTTTACCTACATAGATATACATATATCAGTATACCTACATATATAATAATATATGTATAAAGTATCGAATTATTTTTTGAAACATTATTTCAAGGAATAAAGATTTATAATACAATAATCACTTATGTGTAAATTGTGCATTAAACAATTATTTTATTCAATTGTGGTATTTTTTCGTTTGATTTCAACAAATAAAGTCATCGCTTGCAGGTATTATGTATTCGACTCTAATACCAAACAATTATATTAACTTATATGTCCGTATAGCATCACGCGTTGAATAAGTGGAAAATTATTGAATTTATGATGCATTATGAGTATTATGACATCTGAAATCCAACGAAATTTCTATGTAGTACTGCCGCTATCTGCATTCTGAAAGTGTCACATTTTAGCCAAAGCGCTAGCTATCTATCGCTATCGTTGTGACAGTCGTCAATTTATCAATAATGTGAATAATATAAGGTATACATATACGTAAAATACAATATGTGAGCTTAATTATGAAACGTAATTAAATAAACGCTATCAGTCACGTGAGGACGAAATGTACATTTTAGAATTTTTTCCCGATTATGAGAGTTAATAAAGTTATAAAATCAATAATTTTTTTTCAGAACATGCGATTATAAGTAAAATGTGAATATTCTTTATACATATTTATATAATAGTAAACATAGATATTAATATTAAATTCTCTCGGATATCGAAGCACGTTCAGTAATAAATGATCACACATCAGTTTCAAACAATTCAATAAATAATATTTCAATTACTACGTTTAGTTATTTTTTTAATCAATTTAATACGTAATTGTTTTTATTGTGTGTATATCCTTCGACGTTTTTCATTGCTGAATAGGTATAATTTTTATTACCTTATCTTAATTTGATCCTGAAAATTTAATGAGTAAACTTCAAACTTTGTCATTCATAAATTGAATTACGAGATAATTGTAGAAATACATTTATTTGTATGTTCCTAAGTATGAGCCTTGACGGAAAATTATTAAGTTATTGAGAAACAAACATTGCATATTTAATAAAAATCTATGCGACGAATGCTTGACAATCTGAAAATACGACATCGTTAAAAAACCGCAAAAAATTTATTACTGTGCAGTAAAAACTGTGAATATAATAATGTGTTTCGAAGATATAAAAAAATATAATAATAATCGCTATAGTTTTCACAGCGCAAAGATCAATTCGTTCACACCTAGTGAATTTTTAATGAACAAACCGGCTTATCCACGTGATTTGCAACGATTACCATGTTTTATCGATCGGTTCACACTGTTCGGAGTTAAACTGATATTTGTTAAATTTAAGTAACCGATACGCCCCTCTAATTGATAACGAAAATTTCGTACATAAAATAATACTAAAAATTAACACACGGCACGAGCCGCACGTCACATTATCATAATTCCAATTTTCGGTGGGAAAACGACTTCTTCATACATATGTATGTATATGTAGCGGTTGACTTTTCCGACTATTTTCCGAGCCTACTGTGTTCACAATTTAACTTAACTGTTTGTTAAACATTTTTGTAGTCTAAAAATAACGATGTGGTCAAAACTGCCAGTTGTATGTGCATAACCAATACTATTATCGACAGCATAATGTCTTGTATGGGTGTATTTGCGTTTGTGGTCGATTGGCATATCTGTAACCCATTTATAAAACAAGGTATATGTGTATGTAATCGCAAATGGCTTCGTGCTAAACACAGCTCAATCAGTCTACCTGTGATAGATAGGCCAATGGTGAACGATAATTTTTCAGTTCACTACAATCGATCTATCTATTTGGTGTTGTAATTAGCCTACCAATTGAATTCATCATCAAGTATCAACTAAAATTCCATTGGCGGTAACCAATTAGCACTTTTTTGTGTACATACATATGTACTTCCATGCCTTGTTTGTCGAAATTAACTATGAATCTAACATGTACATGTACATGTATATATGTATAGTTTCTGTATAGTTTCTGAGATGAAAAGTATTTTAGGCTTAGGTACTTCTCAACACGTCACTGGATAAGCTTCTACAAAGGATCGAAAAAGCCAAAGCCACTCAATGTGACCTGTTGCTTTGCTCGGGCGCCATTAGACGCCCTTGCTGTGACCCACATTCGTTCGTCATACGTTTGCGACCGTTTTCAATTTTTTTTTCCGCTATTTTTCCAGATCACATCTGAAAACGTTCGCTTTTGCTTCTGTTTTTGTCTCGTGGCGAGTATAACTTTACCGAGAATCTGTCACGTCTTTGCGTTCCGAGAACGAGAAGGGCAACGTTTGTCAACAGGTACGGTCAGGTAGCTGAAACGCTACCCAAATGGACCCAAAATGAACGCAATGCAAAAAGACGACTTTGTGTACCTCTTCTTGCAAAAATTTCCTTATGTGTATCACCTCTGTCAAAGGCTATTATTGTTGATTCACGTCTACAGCGTCATCTTTATGATTCACAAAATTGAATGACAATTACAATTTTAAAAGTTGAAATCAACTGGTTATAAAACTTATGACAGCGAAAGTTTCACTTCAATATACATATTTACAAAATCTCAAGGTTGAATTTTCGCACGACAACAATACATTATCTATAGGTAGTTACGTATATGCATAAAATAAAAATCAATAGAAAGATTTATACATAATGTATTTACGGTAATCAGCATTATTACGTATAAGCGTTTATCAACTGTTCTTATCATTTCAGTTAAGTTAACTTGCCGACCGCGATAAGATAACAAATTAATATGTAGATGTGTCACAGGAATGAAAGAGTTATATTCAATTCTATAAATATTAATTGAATGAACGTTTTGCATTCAGGTAATCCGTTATATGTAGGTATATTATTCAACACGTGCGGTCGATGTTATTTGTAAATGATTAAATGTATGTACATATGTATATATGTATGTAACTACGCGTACTACTATAAGAATAATTTTTAATCAAACTTTATTGTAAATACATTATAACTTTTAGTTAGTTAGTTTTAATTTGCATGGTTAAAAAATATTTCACTAAGGAATGTATGTACATACATATGGTACATACGTACATATGTATGTATATAATAAAATCGTTATAGAAATGCACTTGATCCACTTTTTATAGGTTTAATAAAAAAATCATTTCATAAATATGATTTATTAAAGTTTGAGTTAATATTGGCGTTTGAGTAAATACTAGTGTTCTTATGGGCAGATCTGCTATGTTAGCGTGCCCTAATATAAGGCAGTGCCATGTTGGTCAAGGGCTTCACATGCCATCGAGCGCAAGTGCGACATTGAAGTCAACAACACAACACTTGATCCCGAGACGAGCTTCTTCATTGTTGCCATGCAAATTTCAAACTACACCTTAAAGATAAATAAGTAAAACATATCGTCATTGAAACGTCAATGTTGAATAGTGTACATTTTACACACGCGCGCGCGCGCATTCACGCTTTATTTATTTGTTTTGACCGATATGAGACGCACTCGTTTGCGGCACGTACCAGCTTATCTGAAGTGGCGCGTTGCCGACATGTCAAATTTGAAGCAGAGATAAAAAAAATTCTTAGATCAGCTGATCAATTTTGAACCAAAGCAATTTTTATGATCTTTGCATTCGAATAAATAACGTTTTACGATCGTGATAAAAAAATTGTCAAATGCTTTAGATTGGATACATATCTGTATTACTGCCCTGGTTAAGGTTAAGGTTAATCCCTGTTCTAAAACAGGGATTCTTAACCTTTTTTTATTCTATGGACCCCCTTTGCCAGTCAGATGAAACCCTTTCTCAGAATAAAGTTTTTAAATGCATAAAATAAAATTACAAAGGAAACCACTTACATATATTGAAATTATCTTTTTCAGCCGTTCACCGTTCACTACTGGATGAAGGCCTCTCCAATCCTGCAATCTGCATCCACTTGACCATCGTCCACTCGGTCTACCTTGCTTTCTTTCACATCCTCTCGGATGCCATTCCAGTATTTATCGCGTCCCAGCCCATTGCCACTTCAACTTTTTCACACATTCTTCTATGTATGTACATATGTGTATCTGCCACTTTGGTCATACTTCTTACTCATGTTTTCCTCTTACGATCTCTTCTCGTAAAGTCGTAACATACATCTTTCCATGCTTTTCTGTGTGAATATATTGAAATAAAGTTAACAAAATTTAAAAAAGTATGATATATGTATGTAGTAATATTTTATTTTTTAAAGACATGTCAATGTGAAAACTGTTGTCTTGAATAAGAACATTAAACTGTAGTCTGGTATTTGACAAGGCAACACACATGTCATGTTGGACATCTAATCGATTTTGAGTTTTTGGTTTCATTGTTGCAACTGTTACAATGTTACCAAGTGTTCGCAGATATCTCTTTTCAAAAAAATTGACAGAATTTTGTATTGTTACTCCATCTTGGTAAAGCAAACTTCCTCTAACATTGTGAAGTTTGCAAGAATGTCGCCATCTACTCTCTTCTTCTATATTGGTAAATTATCCAAGAAAGCTTGTAATATTTCAGTTGCATCCATAATAGTGACTTCACGATCTTCAATGGAAAGATTTATCTCATTCATTTGGTGAAAAATATCTGCCAGATAAGCCAACCCATCCTTTCCGTCAAAATGCTCGAGGAGTGGACTATTTCTTTCTTCCAGAAAATGTGAAAACTGTTCCCTTCTCCTCCAATCACTGATCATGGACCCCCAAAGGGTCTGTGGACCACTAGTTAAACCCTGGCCAGAATAGGGATGTGTACTTGTGTGTGTTTTTCTTAAATCAGTAATTTGGTGTTTTAAATTTTTCTTTGGATAATGTACTATGCATGGTACGGTAAAGTTTGAGTTGAATTATAATTACAAAATTTCAATGTGTTGTTTCATATTAAAATAAACATAATCCGTTCTTCGCCGGATACTTACTGCTAATAAACGTGTAATATTAATCGATGATGACCACTCTGCGATCAATGTGTTTCAAGGATCGATGACGAATCCATCATAACTATGCCATTATAATGACGTGACGCAAATGGATGCAATCATTGCACGAGCTCGTGACGCGCCTCGAGCGGAAAATTCGACGCGGACGTCGCTTTTCCGATGCCCGTTTTCCACATCTGCGCTGTGAATGATGAAACGCAATAGCTATAAACTGATGGCTCGCTGCATTTTTATCGGAATTCGGTAATTGTACTCGGGGACGGAAGGCAGTTGGGGAAGAAATCTCATGTTTGGATCAAAAGTCCGTGACCTTTTTGAAGAACCACCCACCCGACTATAGTTCGATACGTCGAAACAATCGATTTCGAACCAAGGCTGGTTGGTTCGCCCACACTAGACTCGTCAATCACCGCTAGACTTATTGATTTCACTGGTCATCGAGCCACCAAACATGCGTGTCAAGATCCAACTCGACCCCAAACCAGACACGTGTCAACTTTGCTGAAAATCATATCGAAAAAGAAACAAATTGAAAAAATCATCGGTACAAACAAACAACATTGAACAGTATTTGTGTTTATTACATATATACAAAATTAAACAAAAATACTTGCACATTTAGTCAGATATGACTAAATGTGAATAGAGTATAAATTTAAAATCATCAATCAACTACATTGTTCTAATTATTTAAATACAACACACGACCATTGCAAGCATAATAATACAAGACAGCACGCGTAAACAAAGCATTTTATTATTCAATAAATCCACATCGACTCCTTGTACATTTTAACGGTTTAAATAATACAAAATAATCATCGCATACTGAATGAGTGGATTGTACGCACCGTTTAAATAATGAGTTACGCAATTAGAACAACGTGTAAATTGATAATAAAGTACAATACAAGTCGCAGAAAAACCATTTTCTGCATCGGCATCGTCACAATCGATTAAATTCACTAAGCGAAAATTCCCGTTACATTCGAGATTTCCCCGGAAACTTCTGCATCCTTTGCGAATTAGCAGGAATTGAGCGATGCGTCACCACTTCGAAATAAAAACTGAATCCGATGCTTGCTGTTTCGATATGGAAATAACGGTGACCTCTTTGCAAGGATGCTGACTAATTAGTCATCTGAAAATTCCCGTATAAGCGCGAAGACGTATGTAGATGCCCTACGTCAATACAATTAACAAGACATCGATACATATAAAAATACCTGATGTGAAAACTTCACTCTGTACATTATTTAGGGTGGAGAGACGATGTATGGAACTTTTTTTTTGGGATATTCGTTTTGAAATAGTTATAAAAAGTTGCCTCTACATCAGCGTTTCCCAAACTGTGGGTCGCGACCCACTTGTAGGTCGCGAGCCGATTTTTAGTGGGTCGCGAAAAATTCAAAGCTCAAAATTCACATTCCAAAGAATGTGATTTTTTTTAATTATTTAAAAAGTAAAATATGAAAAAATGGGAAAGTAAAAATAATATGCAACAAATTTGTAAAAACCAAGACGGCACAACAGAGAATAGGATGCGTCCGAGCAAATTGCGTTGGCATTTTGTGACGAAGCATCCGGATTTTAAAAACAAGCCACTAGAATTTTTGAAAGACAACTGGAACAGCTTAAGTCGTCGAAATCGAAGCTTTCACATTACACCAGCATTAATGAAAAATCTCTCTACCCCTCTAACCTGATAAGTTTGCAAATCGCGCAAACTAGTAAGCCGTACACAAGTGCTTTAGTGCTACCACCAATAAAAGACACGGTTGGAATTATGTTTGATAATAAGAGCAAGAAAGAAGTATAAAAGTCGAAACGATTTCGCTTATAATACGATTGCACGCAGAATCGATGAAATGACCCAGTGGGCAGAAGATGAGCTGATCCAAAGAGTTAGTGAGACATTTTTAGAGTTAAAGAGTTTGTGCGAGTAAAATCCACGGATGTACAAGGTTTATCCCAGCTGCTTGTTTTCGTTAATTCTAAGTTATTTTAAAATAAATAAAACTCTGTATATTTTTATAGATACATACATATGTATGTTATAAAAAACAGTATTAAAAATAATTGTATAAAAACAGTATTAAATATAATTTAAATAACCCCCCTATCATGTCCATTAAAACTAGGTGGGTCGCGAAAATTTGTCCTTCTAAAACTTGGGTTGCGGTACTAAAAAGTCTAAATCATAACTCTTCTGTCGTAAAAAGATCTGCTTAATTAAAAAAACGTTTTTTTGGTCTCTACCAGCACTTTTATCTAATACTTGTATAAAAATTTCCAATTGATTGTTTCCAATCTCTATAAATAGCAATTTTAATTGGAAAATTAGTATTTATTCTTACTATACATATGTACTTACTTTATTCGTCTCCCTGCGCCGCTCTCACAAATTCACACTTATTTGAATAATTCAAGGAATACGTAAATAAATTAGATTTTTACAAAACGTACTATATATAATTAATAAAGTCAGAGTAATTTTATGAGCATGTTATCTAAAATTTTATATTCTGTGTTCAGATTTCGAAATTAATAGGCAAATTTTCATTTTTCGCCTTCGGATAGAGGCCTGAAGACATATTCACAGATTTTTATTTTCAGTATTTTTACGAGAATACGGATGATACAACGAAACTTTTGGTAGGTATTACAATGCCGATTTTTAAATTTTGCAATGTCTCTCCGCCCTACTGTACATACATGATAAAATTCAATGCTATCTCATTACGATCATTACATCCTCACTGATTTTATTTATAGATACAGTCGAAAACTCATTGACGGATCTGCTCGGGTCGATCAGGACTAAGAACTTGGCATTTGGACAATCGATTGTTAATCCCTGGATTTGTCCTAGTAAAAGGTTTGTAGCGACTGTGTCACGTAAGTTGAATGTGTAGGCGGAAGGGAGGGAAAAGGTGAGGAGGGGAATGGCGCCCCCTTGAGGGCGGCGGCGCAAGGCGGATGCGCGACAGGATATTTCTGGCGTCGGCGGGGAAACCAGGATATATTTAGGATACTCTTCCCGACCGACTAGTGGTATTTCGGGATAAATTCCACGGGAAGGGGCGGCTACTCTCCATTGCGGGAAACATTGAACTTTTTAAAAATACACCACAATCAGTTGCGGCTAAGCATGCGCCCCCACACTAACAAATATTTCCCTTACCGTAGTCATCAAACAAAAACTATGAATACTGTCTCGGAGCAAAAGTGATAAAGTAAACTGTGTTGAAACTTACGCTTAAAATTTCATTTCATTTTTGAATATTTGCAGTTTTATAATACGAAGCTGACATATGTACAATACATACATAGTTAAAGTTGCATGTGACTCGGTAGATTTACAAATTAGATTAACACAATTAAGCAACGCAAGTATGAAAGTAATTTTAGGAGGTACTTGATAGTTATTTATACCTAGGACAATTGTTGAAAATGACTGGATGTAAAGAAGAAGAAATGAAACTAGGATGGAGCGCTTTCGGAAGAATGAACATTGTTTTTAAAACAAACATTCCGCTATGCTTAAAAAAGAAGGCATACAACCGATGCATACTGCTAGTTATGACGTATGGCTGTGAAACGTGGATGCTGAATTCGAGAATTTTACGTAAGATCCAGTGCACACATATACATATATAGGTATTTTGGTTGGTAAGAAGATATCGTAAGAGGAATAATGCAAGGATAAGAAGTATGACTAAAGTGGCAGATATAGCAGAACGTGTAAAAAAGTTGAAATGGACACATAGCGAGATGAATGGATGGCAGATGGACGCGATAAATACAGCAATGGTATCCGAGAGGATGTGAAAGAAAGCAAGGTAGACCGAGTGGAAAATGGGCTGGTGAATTGGTGGAGTCAAATGGATGCAGATTGCTCAAGACAGACTGGAATGAAAAAGGATTAGAAAGGCAGATAGCTGTGGATGGTGATAGGTTGAAAATAATGATGATTATGAATACGAAGCTATTTTTCTATTAGCGGTGTGTGCCCGGTGGATGCTCCTTTTTAGCCAAACTCATTTGTTTTACTTTATAGCAACTAAGTCACTATTCTAAACTAAAGAACCGTAATCAATATGATTTGTAAAATTAAACCAAAATGTATGAAAATTATAATTAACTAGCTGATTTTACCCGTCATATGACGGTGGATCGTACCCTCCCCAATCCTCACCCGTGTGCGCTGATTTGCACAATAAAAGTACGGCCAACAGCCCGTTCGACAGTGCGTGAATCAAGTGTATGGTGTACCGTTGGTTTAATGGGTGTATGGCCATAAAATCGCGTTGTCGACTCGAACCAACTTTGTAAGATAGTGGCTTGTTTCCAACACATCGCTTAAAAAAAAGTAAAAGACAACAACCGATCGAGACAGATTTTACGCTATTATCAATACAATGTATGTACTTACAATTTTTCATATATGTTCATATACTTGTATGTATGTAGACTGGTATGACAATGAAGAACCAATGAGTGATATCAATTAGAACCCAAGTTTAAGAATACATATGAATGAAGTATAAAGTTAAGTTTTCCTACAAAAATTCATTTCCTTAAAATTGACTTGTATGAAGTATTGTCTCGTGAATACAGATGTTTCAAACCTCCTCTTCTCCAGTGTCTCGTCTCAAGACACTGATCTTACTCACAGCTTCGTACTTAACAAGCAGTTGCTGTACGTACAAAGAAAATAAACTGCCACTTCCGGTAGTCAGATGTTGACCAAAATCACAATATCTCTTACGACGAACGTGAAAACTATAGATCTTAAATTTCGACTTGATCGCCGGGGCAGTTTCGGAAATATTCTGTGGTAACAGGATTTTTGAATTTTCTACACGAAAAAAACCCTACTTCCGGTTGACTGATGTTGACCAATTTCCTTATGTCTCTTACACCTTACGTGAAAATAATAGATATGAAATTTCAGCTTGATAGACTTGATAGTTTCGGAGAAAACACACATACAGTCACACACACACACACACAAGTACACAGACACACAGGCATACAGACATTTTCCAGAAATCATGAAAACGCGATCAGTGGATGATACTTGATACAAATCAGTCAAAATCTCGAGGTCGAATTTTCGCACGATCACAATGCTTTATCCAATTAGGATAAAGTAAAAACAAACCATTCTGTGTATATATTTTATCAGCTGATGACGAACGTGTAAAAGTTTAATAAAACTGACGTTGGATTGATGTTTCAATTTTAGGCTAAAAATTCGGAACATGAGCCGCAACTATAGAATGTATAATTATTGCGAATACAATTGTGAATGTTAAACGATTGTGTATATTATCGCATTAGCTTCAATAGAATGTATACATATTTTACATAAGACGCAAAAGTGAAAGTATAATGTCTTCGGATTGAGCCGAAGGTGATCCAATTGTCAGTTTAGCTCGCATAGCGCACGAACACTCCCATAACACTATTAATTCGTCATAATTGCTCAGTACGCCTAATAATAATCCACATAATGCTGTCCTACAAGAAACACATTGTACATATTTATGGTTCATCGAGGCAGAGCAAAGCTCAATCTGATTCAATCAATAAATTATTCGTTAGGGTTTGTAAATTTGCATCGCACATTGCACAACGCGCTTTCCTGCATTTTTCTACAACTACCCGAATATGCACGGTGCACTTTTACTGCTAATCAAGTGCAGCCGTGTTGCACAAGCGGCGTCCGAGCCCCGATACTTTTACATAATAATTTCTAATTCTCGTACAAGACGAGATAGACAACCGATTGCATCATCTGCTACAACGCTATAACGCTCTTTGTTTGGACGAACACTCACATCGTCCAATATCAACGATCTGATTTTTTTTTTTAACTTGTCCATCGACCTGTTACGATTACGTTGCAGTTTTCAAGTCGGTTGTGATTTAATTTTAAACGTTCGTTACTTACGATCCACAAGTGAGATTAGACAATAATTAAATTAATGTTGGTTTTTTGTTCCGGAACACCGGAGATGCAGACGGACCCGTGGGGCTTAATTTGGCCATTATATTACTTGTAAAAAAGTGCACTTTTGACCCCACAAAATTGACGACTCTATAAGAGGCTGTTGCATACAATTTTGAACGTGCGTCCTTGATTGTGTTTTTAATTGATCGTTTACATTTTAACGCCACAACAAATTGCTAACAAGTCCGGCTACAAGTTTTTGTGTACAGTCAACGTCAATATATTTATTATGGCGGCCAAAAACAAACATTGATATATTAGGAAAGAACGAGAAAAGTTAAGAAGCCGACGAGGATAAAAAAAAAACTCGAATAATACCGATCGCGTGAGATAGATAGATACATATTTTACAGGATCGACGATTTTGACCGATCGACAACTTTTTTTTACCAAAGGCATGTTAACCGTGTATGTGGGTAATTTTAGTTTTTAAATATTATATTTAACTATTCGCTACAAGAGCGATTTGTAATAAATACGCGTGCAAAATATATGCGACTGCCTAATTTGTTATTATTTTAATATTGCAAAATCCTATTCGCGGTGTACGGGCAAATTAATCATATTAATTCGTACAACGTAGAACGCTTTCATCTAATTTGTATTATAAATTATATTTATTTCATGGCAAAATACAAAATTTAATCAATATATCTTACAATACCATTAGAAATAGATTGCTTAACTATCGCAGAACGAACGTTTATAAATGTGTTTGTGTTAACAAACATATTTTCTAAGATCTATTTGAACTGTCTGTTGTTGCGTGCTATTGACCATCTAAAGCGGTCCTAACTAAATAAAGTAAAAAAGTGAAATCTTTGTTGATTATTATCGATAAATCAATTTTTAATAACTGTAATAGATGGTTTTGAGGATCATTTTTATAAATCTGTGTTTTATTTTTTGTTTATTTGTATAATTTCCATGTTGTTACAATGTATGTATGTATATACATACTAGTCGTTCATTATATGGCCCATTGACTTTCATAGTCTGTACATTTGAATAAATAATAAAAAGGTTTCTAATTCATGATTCGATTCGAAATAACCAAATGTACAAACTATTTGCATATCATCGCTCGGTGGCCTATTTTCCGCCAAAACACTTTTGCGTTCGATTTTTTCGCACAAATTTCAATGAACTCGTTTCGGCCGCGCTTGTGCAATCACACTTTGTCGGATGCGTTCGCAAATAAACATTGCAAACACGTGTGCACAAACACGGCAAATAATTACAAATGTAATTTGCTTAAAAACGTTTTCCACTCAAGTCGATTTGCGATCGGCGGAAACGTACCGGTGACCTTTCGTATACTTTCTAGCAGTTTTGCATAATAAGCGACGTTACATAAATCCATTGTCGAGACGATTTGGGCTACTATGTACTACTACTACCGCCAACCAGACATCAGGAAATGGACAAAACAATGCACCGGTGACAGACAGTTTCGCCATTGGACCTAGACCACTCACTGACTGTATTTGGTATACACCAGTCACTGACACCATCATTAAACCAGTCACTGACATCGACCAATACATTTCTAGTGCATCGCACTTTCCACATTTGAAAATTACCCTCGGATCTCAATTACGCTAATACGTCAATTGAACGATATATTGTCTTATGAATATCAACTTATTTCATGAATCTCAATAGAATGATTCGCATCTCATTCAACGCTTCAACGTGCTACACAATAACGTCAATCTGCCTTATAATCCGTACATCCCAACTTTACAACCTAGCGATGTTTTGTTCCATTTATCAATATGAGATACTTAAACAAGCCTTGTATAATACTTAACGAGTCTTCCTGATCTGTTTCACGTGTGCGTTTTGTTTGTTCTGGTTCACTGTTTTGGAATAGTGGCGTTTTCCCCCTACTGTATGACACGGTGGATCGGTGTCTGTCTGCCATTCAGCCGGTTACTAAATCATGAGTTTCTTAAGCCGCATACCTATGTACTTCTAGCTCGTGCCTTTCTATGTATTAGGTAAGTAGCCAACTGCGCAGCATTAATTCGCATTAAATGTCTCACATGTGTAATCGACACGAGAGAGATTCCAGAGCTAATCGTCCATCGTCAATAATGAATCTCAACCGAATACGAGTGAAAGTGGTCAGATAAAACAAAGTGGAAGAAATCAATCGATGGACAGCAACATCTTCTACAATCAATTAAGGCAACTGTATAGGAGATCACGACTAAAGTAAACGAAATACTTTCTTGACTGCTTGACTTTCTTTAACTCTTTACGTTACTAGGCAATCGTCATCAGATCACAAATAGATTCATATAAAATGGTATTGATAACAAAGCGAATGGATCAATTGATAAACGATATAACCAAATGTACGAAAATTCGAGGTCGTTATCTAACTGATATAATATTGCACTGTAAATAAATAATAAAAAAGTGTATTCAAATTAACGAACGCGATTGATAAGTTGATTGATAATTAACACGTAATTGAAAACATGTGCTTACCGCAGTAGTTGCATAAAAAAGAACTTGATCTCGTAAGCTTAGCGCGACGAGTGACAGGGGAGGCAAATGTTCGCGTTGCGGTCTCGTACGTGATCTAATCGTCTAATAATTTTACAATGTTAATTGGTGGAAGTATCGTGTTGATCTTTTATTGTTTAAAAGTATTAATTTAGCATTCGTAGCAGAGGTGCGTGCAAAATTTCCGCATACGCTACGATCGCACGTATGTAAATTTCGCGTTTGCGGAAGTACAAATTGGAAAAGACTCGATCGTCGTATGTATGTATGTATGTATATTTAGGCAATGGACATTCGAGAGCACGTGCCTAGTGAGGAAGATGCATACATTATATGCGAATTTTGTATGTAAAGTTCATTCATGTTCGCTGTGAACTTGAGCTCCATCGAAAATACATACATACATATAGATTTGCGAATCTTATCTATTGGGAAGTGTTCAAAGCTTAACACGTACGCCGATTTATAAAAATTCATTGGCGTAGTAATTTTTATTTTTAACCTTGAAATTCGTTAATTTATTATTAAGATAGTATTTATCAATTCCAAACTTCGAGAACTGCTTTTGGGATTCAAGTCAATTATACTCATTTGCCGCAACGTTACTTTCTGTATAACATTGCATTTTAAATTTCGCTCAATCTCCGCACAATTAAAATCATACTAAATGACAGGCGTTGATGAATGTGTGAACAGCTTCATGCATTTCTTGTACAAATTGTTATTTTTTATAATTGCTTTTCTTAAACGACTTGTATTAAGGTTGTTTAACATCGGTGCAAATTAATTATGTTAAGGAACTCGTTTGCAACGAATACACTTACAATGCAAAATCATCGTTTTGACGATGTGGATATACATAAATACTGTTTTCAACGACGTACTCGAAACGCGGAAAAATATTTCTTCTGATTTTGAATGCAAGTACATTTTATTTAATTAAAAAAAAAAAATATTTGCGGTTGCGTCATAAAGTTGATATGCTTTATCTTTTATCTGCAAATACGCATGTCGATTATATTTACGCTGATATGTATACCTATTCATTTTATAAATTTGTCCAAAGATGTTTAAATATTCATCTAATTTTTTACTTCATTTGTGAAACATGCCTATAAATTAAAAAAATATACCTATCTATTCGTACATTCAATAGTATCTATACCTATCCTATCAACGAATTTTACTATGCATTATATGGTGATGTCTAAAATTGTATGTAAATTTAATGAATCCATAGAGAATACAAAGGTTAAGGACACCTTCTTTTTCTACTATCTTGAACGTACATATTGTATTTGATTCTCAATATTGAAATGCTGACAAAAAAGCAAGTTAACAAAAACAAATCGATTACCTACATACCGAAATATTTTCACACGAGAAACTTTGATTGTACAAAAAGACACAAAATAATTGACTATGTATTCAATTGGTTTGAATCTTTAGAAGCAGTAGCAACTGGTACGAAGGGCGAGTACAAAATTGATAATAATGTATAAAAATTGGCACAGTAGTAAATTAACATATAAT
Source organism: Parapsyche elsis (assembly GCA_022651745.1). Classification (NCBI taxonomy): domain Eukaryota; kingdom Metazoa; phylum Arthropoda; class Insecta; order Trichoptera; family Hydropsychidae; genus Parapsyche; species Parapsyche elsis. The sequence goes on from JAGVSN010000006.1 coordinate 2,778,428, forward strand.
CGCTAACCGTCATATTTAACCGATGCTTTTACTAGCTCAGAATGAAATTTTATTCGACGACTCATCGCAATATTGAATTTTACGACGTCCAACGGGCAAAATTGTGGGCATAGTGTATAAAATCCCGCATGTACATACATATGTACGTATGTAAGTATTGTTAGTACAATGTGATACAATTTGTTTGCGATCGACGCAAAAATACACGCGTGCACAACAACATACATATTACACCGTCATTTATATGCAAATTCGCGATCACTTCATGCGATATCAATTTTAATGCCGCACATCTGAAGGATTCTCCGTCGAGTTTTCTCCGTCGCTTTTCCTTCTGGCATATTCGCGTTGGATTTAAGCCGACGACATGCAGAACAAATAGCGGTTCTCCTTCCAGGATGCGGTGGAATACTTCGGATAAGGACGATAGCACGATGAAAGCAAACAGGACTACAAAGTATCGACGCAGAATTCAAAATAAACCAACATACACACACGCGGTTATCCAATGTCGTAAAGTGTAACCGAGCGGTCGACAGATTCGCCGAGGTTTCATCCTTATTAGCCGTCAGAGCTTTTTATTTTAAGTATGCAAGCCTGAACGGCTGGAGCGCTCCGTTATTACGCTTCGCCGAAATTGAACGTCTTTGCTGTAAAGTTCATCTTGCCGAGCTTTCGGCGCTATCTGATCGACGGCGATGTGCGGAAGCGTCCCAGTCTAAACAGCTTTCGTTATAGAGGAGAGCTCGCAATAACCGATGTTATATAGAGAGAGAGAGCATCGATCGTATTCATTCTGCGAAGCGTCCCTGGGCGTTTAACCTATGTCTGTAAACGCTCGCCGCCAATACATTCCTCCTGAGGGACGGGAAGCTCAACCTGCCGAGCACCTGGGGCCGCAATATCAATATAATAAAAATCTTATCGCGCGAGGATGTGTACCCTTGTACGTACCGTTAATTAATTAAGATACCGCAAGTTTGTACACAAATGAAAATAAATTTATGCAAACAGAGGGAAGAGACAGGACGTCGTATTTTTTTTTTTCACCCCTCGCACATTCCTTTTCATTGTTTTGCAGACTTTTTCATAAGTTCCATAAAGTCAAAAAGCAGATGCACATATGTATACTACAATGCCGTTATTAAAGATTGAAATACAAACACTTCTTCATATTTTTATTAGTACCTACCTAAATCTAGTATCTATGTACCTATGTGTACATAGAATGGAGGGAAATATTAAAGGTGGCGATAGAAAATATGAAAAAAGATAAAGTAAATTATAAGAACGCAAAAAATAAGAAGAAAAGTAGAGAAAACGACAAGGAAAGAAAATATTTTCATTCATTGATTTCTTATAAGCTATGTATGTATGTCAGTGCTCGAATTCAGCGGGAGCGGTAGGGAGCGGGCGTTCCCTTTCGTGAAATTTGAAAACGTAGTGTACCCTTTCGTGAAATGTGTAAATTTAGCGCTCCCTTTCGTAAAAAACCAAAATTTCCGTGCTCTTTCAATAATTATTGCCGAAAAAATGTTAGAGGGTGAATTTTATTTACATTTATGACTCCTCAATCACAACCTTTGACTGGAATTCCGACAAAGGCATCTTATCTGTAGCCAAAAGTCATTTAAAATATTATTATGTTTTGAAAAAGCTGGATGCACGTGTGTTACTTGAAGATAACATTTAGAATTCGACGGTTTTTAGATTCTATTTATTTTGGTCGGTTATACGCAAAAAGTTTTATTGCTTTATGGTCGGCACTGTCTGTCACACTATGGTCGAACTGCAATGGGCCTCTCTCGATAATTAACGATATCTTTCTTTGAATTGTCGGCTTTCTTATTTTAACAAAATTTCTAAAGCAGCTGTACCGCTACCATTATACTAATTAATAAAATTTCTGACGCCCATATAAAATCGTTGAATATAATAAAATCGACCAATAATAATGAAATCGATAAATTTGTACAAAACAGTCAGAATGCTCATATTTTAACGACTGAAAGAGTTTTCAGAACAGTGTATAGAATGTAAAATATCAGAGACCATTTTCAGATGTACCTGTTGAAGTTGAGTTACAGACATTAAACGGTATTAATCTCGATAAGATTTTGCATTTCGATGAATATATACATACATATGTAATAAGTATGTATCTACATATGTACATATAGTAAAAAAAAAAGGTCGTTTGATATTTTTTGAAAATTATCGAGCGCTCCCATTCGTGAAAATTTGCATTTCGAGCACTGATGTATGTACATATATATAAAATTCTGATAAAATAAGTGTTAAATATTTTCATCGCGATTGAAAAAATAGTTCTTTATATAAATTTCATTTAAAAATTACAATAATATTTACAAAATGCAAAATTTAAATAAATTTATGAAAAAACCCATTTGCTCAATATTTTCATGATTCGTAACTAGCACAGAAACTTTTTGTAGGATCGGCAACACTACATATCTATATGGAAATAATGTATAACGTTTGACAAAGAAACGTGTGCACATACATATGTACCTACATACACATACGAATATGCAATATGCCAAGGGTGCTCAAACTTTTTCAGTTTGGGGGCTACCTTTTATTTTAATTTGCATGGTGATCGACTTCCATGCAAGAATTTTGGGGGATGTTCAGATATAATATACTAGTAAGAATCTCATAAGAAGTTAGTTAATTTAGTTTATCAAATCTATCGATAAAAATATGCGATAAAAGTATAAACCAATGTATTTACAAATAATTATGTTTATTATTAATTGTGTCAAAATTATTACAAACAATCATCAAGGTGATCCATTAGTCAAACGTGTCCGCATTGCTGAATGCAGTCGTTTAAATATACATACTCGTAGTTTCTCATAAGAACACGTGTTTTTGATTAGCAAATTCGAAAAGGGTGCGATATTGTAATATAGCTGATGTTAAAACTTTCAAGAAGTCCTCTTGACTGAAAAAATAACTGTCCCTTCCTTTGACCATTAATCTTTTTCGTTAACAGATAAGCACGAGCCCTGGAAGACCATTTAGTCATTGGCCAGGGCTTAGTAAGAAAAATTGAACCATCTTATGAAATTTGAAAAGGGGAAAGCAATATCCACTTCAAAATTCACAAAGCAAAATCATATTCGGGTCCGACCGGTCGATCGCGATCGACTAGTTGAACACGATGCAATATGCAAACGATGCGATGCACTGAATACTTCTGCCGCAAACAATTCTCATCCAAAGCGTATTTATGATCTTGTCCCGTTCGTTCTCACCGTTGATTCGTATTCGTATCCCTTTCGTCCAATCGTCACACGGATACGTTTTAATAACGCGCGCACACACACAACATATACAGAGCTTGCTGGCTACCTTCAGTTGAGTCGATCATTTCGCAGCACTTCCTACAAAAGCTCTCGCACCATCCAAAAATACGTGGCCAATTACTCATGCGTACTGTTATATACACTTCTGGTCTTCTGCATACTCGTTGACGGTGCGAAAAAGCGAATGAAAAGAAGAGAAAAAGCGGAGAAAATAAACGAAGCGGGAGTGCGGTTTTGCGCGACGACGCACGGTTAAAATAACCGCAACGCTAAACGGTCGCGAATCAAATAATCGTCGTATAAAAAGTAATAAAATAAAACACTCGAGTTTTCAGTAAGCATGTAGGGTGACATGGCGATTGCAAGTTAAATATTGAAGGGGGAAATGGAGGGAGAGAGGGGGACTCGACCGTCGATTAACCTTTTGCGTTGGCACAAATAAAAATGATCGACATGCGAATGGCCAGCGAATTAACAATTCAGCACGCCGTTAAATGATTACAGAGTTTGCTTCTAATAAGTTTTGTCGAACGCCGCATTATCGACAGGTGTGTTCAACACCTTTCAATTTAATTCACGAAAGGCTCAATTTTACATTTTCAAAAATGGTAGATGTCAACACGCTCAAATCATTGAACAGTCTTGAACGTTTGTCGTCCAAGGTGTACGTTTACAAATCCCTTAACTATCAAAAGCTTAATCGTAGGTAGGTTATGAACGAGACTCGTCGTGAATTACGGTCACCCCAGCCCCAGTCCCATTCTCGGGCGAATTATGGGACCGTTGTGGTTCGCGTCGAATGCGAAACCGGCGCATCTTGTTTGCTGCAGTTTCGTGTGTGTTGGTTAGTGCATCCTAGCCAGGATTTGCATATGGGCATCATCACACACACTTCTTTTTGTTTCGCACTTTTGCCCGACCCTCGCCCGAGACTGTTGCTCTCATTACAAGCCATAAAAGCGAGACCTTCGCATCATTACGCATAATTGATTACAAGCCGGGACCACGTTAGCACCTATCATTTGTTCTTGCGGCAAATTAACACCTGCTTTTCGGTCACGGCAACTGCTTTCCTTCTTTCCGTCTCCCCATTCGAATGTTTGCCTTCGCAATCCTTGCGCCAAACTATCGACTTCGCATGTCTATAAAAAAGAAAATTCCAATATAAAATTTTTGAGAAGACTCCAAAAAGGACAAAAAAGTAAAATGCTACATATGTACATACATATATATGTAGGATAATTCATGGCTCGAGAATTCTTATTATGAGGCGTGACAGGGAAGGTAATTTTCATATAACATTCAGCTAGTTCTTGTAGTACCAAAATTCTGTGATTCAACGACCCCTCCCTACATCATACAATGATGAGAAACTATAGTAAATCTTTACTCGCACAAGTTGCAAGTTGGAGTTTTCTGTAACTTCGGACCTGTAGCTTCTGATTCACAGTATGAGAAACTTAAGACAATGTATTAACTTTTGATAAGAGCTCAAGTTTGCAGTTACTACAATAGAATTTACAAAACTTCGATTTATATTGATCATTTCAGATATTAAGAATGAAATCAATAAATAGTCTCTTTTGAGTCATGAGTCATTTGAGTCTGCATAGAACGAGTGTATCTACGAGTGAACTATGTACACTGCAACCCAATATAATCCAACGAGTTCGATTCGGGTGTGTCTGACCGCGAATTTGCAGCCGAGTCGACCGTCTGCTCGATTATATTTATAATCGTCTTTGGAAATCGCTCGAATATCTGAAGATCTCGAGCTGTCAAGCGGGCCGGTTCTGGCGTCCTGCGCCCAGACATGTTTATCGCTCGCCATTCAAAATATGATCCTATATTTAACATAATATGCCAAGTGCAACAAGCCGGTTAACACGCACTCAACACGAGTATGCCAATTCGTGGACCAGACACACGCGCGCGCGAGCCAGTAAATGCACAAAACTGACAAATCATCGCCATCAAATCGATGCGATATATCAAAACGATTTCAACGATGTTATTAAATTTGATGTGCGTCTGTCACACGAGTCACTTAGATCGAATTTAATCAATTTTGCAAAAAGCCTCGTCCAACTACATACATATGTATGTATATCATAATGTACGTACATGGGTAGTACGCGTACACGCGTACAGTCACCGTGATCACTTTTGTTTAATTTATAGGTCGATGATCGGTCGAGATAATCATTGAGCATTAAGCGTCGACACACATTGGATTGGTTCGATTTGCTCTCGAATTTTCACTTTGGGATTGCACCGTTCGACGGCACCGACTTTGCCATGCAAAAACTGACACGTGTTTTCTCGTTCGCGAACCCGAAATTGCATTTGTTCCGATTGCACGTGTTGCATCGACCGCTGCTCGCAATGTAAACGAACCCGTTCGATGTTCGTTAATTCAATTCTCGTTTTCGTAAGCTTTTATCTGCTTTTGAGGTTGTTTTGAGTTAGCGCCGAAGCTTTTAATGAATAATACCAATTAGTTGTCGGAACGGATAATAGCCGGTGAATACCGGTCGAGTCGGCACTCACATGCCCTACAGTTAATTAAACGGTGACCTTCACTAAATCTCGAACGATGGTCAACTACTGACTACTCCTGACCACCACTCTTTTTGTTCGTTAATTACGAACAATTTGAATCGCCTTCAATCCCCCTTTGTGTAACAACAATTTTCATACGCGCACTAGTTCCTAGTCTAAAACGGATTGTATTGTTTTAGAATAATAGATAGAAAGAATATAAAGCGACCGTGCTCAATTATATGAAAAGAGCATGACTAAATCAATTACAACATGAGTAAAATTGGCGCTGTAGATTCAATACATCCATATTATCATTAATGCTGTAGAACAAAAACATTAAACAGTCGATCATTAACAGACTGATTTTATTTTTACGCGGTGGATTTTCGTATTATAACAAATATACGAATATAATATCGAGTATTGGCAGTCATCGTACAAGGAAAATCGATTGATGGTTAATGCGACTGTGTGTTTATTTTCATAACGTAACCTTCTGCTTTTCTGAAACGAAGCTAACGCGGTATAAAGCTCGGCAACATTGAACAGATATTGAGAAATTCTCAGAAACGTTGAGCGATTTTCTCACCTTGTTATTTGAATAAGAAATAGAATTAAATAATGTTATTTAAAACAATAGTTTTGCTAAAATTTCATCGACTTTAGATGATATCTATTGAAATGCCAAATTTTTTACTAGACTTTATTTGATTTTGTTTTCGTAATTCATACATTTATGATATTATTGTAGAGTAGCGTAGCACAAGCCTTTATAGTGAAATATCTCCAAATGTTGAGCTAATCAGCGCTTTTTACTATCAGATTCGTGTTTACTGAGCATCATCAAAAAGAGGTTGATATGAGTTTTAAAATGTTAGAAAACAAGACTGTTTTGTTTTTGCCTACCCTGTCTCTACATAGCTAGTCAATAAAGTGTGATTATTTACTCGTGTATATTGTACATTATTTGATATTTTAAATAGAATTAATAAAATCAATAGTTTTTTACGCCAGATTGTTTCAAACGTATGTCGACTGTATATGTATGTATGTATGTAGTGTTCGTTTGTGTTGAAGAAAATGAAGCACACGTGACAGTGGTGAAACTCCAATGAAGTTATTGATCGCACATGAGAAATACTCTTACACACACGCTGTATTTACACGTACAGTATAGATATCACTGAGGCGGTTTTGAATCCCAGAAATACAATCGGAAACGTTATAACTACATTATTTTATTATATATATTAATAATAAAATCATTTTCACAACTTCCGTGTTTACTAAATACATACTTGGAAGAAGGTTGTTTTCACATCATCGCGCCGTTTGCGTCATATGCGTTAATTTTGTCTGATATATTGCACTTATTTGTTCTTGTGGGGATTTGTGCTATTTTATGCGTTCCGATTCGCCAACGCTTTCATATTTTCAGATGCTTCAGATGCAGATGCAGAATGTTCATGTTTGAATATAACCAATGTATGTATGTACATATAACACAATAATTTAACGTAAATTAGTTTTAGGTAATAAGTATGCGAACATTCAATTGAACGTGTTTAAATAACTTTCAACTGAATCGTACAACCCTGTAAAAATTGCGCTGGCTGTAACTTCAATACCCATGTTGAGCTTTTCTCGTACACGTCACTACAATTGTACAATTTTCCATTTCGTTTCATATGTTTCTTCCAAATGAATGGTTATGTAGCTATCATGATAGCCAGAATCTCCGTGCATAAGTGGCCGCTTATCTCAAAGTCAACAATCAAAGACAAACAGTTCAAAGTATTGGATTTTGATACGAGGTGTGCATGTCTCGTTTGCACCGCGACTGGTGTCGCACACAAATCTGCTGTTGTGAAACCAAAACAGTTTTGTGGCGAGTCTGGCAACACTAGCAAGGCTAAAACTGATCCAAAACTAAACTTCACCGGTTGGCCAATGAAAAACACAAAAGATAATGCGCGCTCGAACGAAGCTGGTAAAGTTCACCTCCGATTTGGCGCCGCGCTCGCAAAACGGTTACGTATACACGAAACAGACGATTTATTATCTCAATTTCCTTTCACTCATAGTGCACTAGATCCATTTCGATATGTTGCGTTGTTTTAGAACTGTGTTGTGTTATTTTTTTATTATTATTTTAAGCGGCTCCAGAGGTGGCATTTAGAAGACATTGCAACACTTCATCTCGCGACCTTCTGTTTTCTTCGCCGCGGTTCGCTCCAAGGCGACGAAGCAAAGCTCACATTCGCATACCCATCGAATTGTATCTTTTCTTCTATTTTCTCTTTTGTAATTATGACTATTGTGGGCGCTCATCCACTGTGGCGGATTCGTTACGCCAACATAGAAGGCGCCATTTTTTATTTGGTTTTTGTTTAAATTAAAACGGTTACTTTTCGCCATTAATGACCCACATACCGAATACCTTGAGTGATTTTATGTCTCGTTGTTTGCGCCAAGCATTGTAATGCTATTAGTTTTTCAAATGAATATTATTGTTATGAAATATCGTCTCGCTTTTCCAGTGTGATGTAACTAAAGACGCTGTATGTACATACATATATGCAAAACAGGAGCGATAAGTCGACGTAAGTCTACGCCGTAGATTCTGCTTTCAAACTAATAAACTAAGTATTAAAATTACTGATGAAAATAAGATAATATTCAATACAATTGAATTGTCTTGCTACGTATGTACATCATACTCATGTAACGCAGTGTTTATTTAATTGCCATTGCGAAGAACGAAAAATACCGATTATAACCGGAATTTTCCGTCTAAATATTTGAAATATCACATTTTCCTCAAAATAAAATGATAATCTATGTATTATCACATATTATGTAATGTTTTATTATTATCACACTTTTTAAAATATATAAATACTCAAAGAATGTATGCTTATTTTATTATGTTTGTATTCATTTCTCCGTTTGTAGAATAGTACGAGCTACGCCAACGTGGCGTAGGAGTTAGTAGTAAAATTTTACGATTATAGACGTTATCAATTTCGTGGCTACAGGAAGTGTTTTTTCTGCGACTATACCTACATATGTACATACATACATATGTATATTATGGCTTATTGACTATGTTAGGAAATTTGCGTCATATGAATTATAAGTCAAATGACGCTTTCCGAATGTATAAATAATTTGAATTTCATTGAAATAATCAATGAAAAAATACGACAAAAACAGTTACACCGTCATCGAAAAATTGATGCGATTTCCTCTTTTGAGATGAAAAATAAAATTGATGATTTAATACTTAAATCGTTGCAATTCAAAGTTTAAATGTGTTTGATTTCCATTCTAATGAATATAAATAACTTTGTTATAATTACAATGAGATAAATGAATGTTTTGTAACAAACTCAGTAATTTGATTGTGTGAATTGATAATTCAATATTATATTCATAATATTTATAATATGTAGAATTTCATTGGTTATATGTGCGGTTTAAGTTCTATTTTCGAGAATAGCATAATTCGATTATGTTGAATGTCACACAGTGTCACACGGTCGAAATCCGGTATCTTAACACTCGTAAATTTTCCGAATCATTATCATTTTTACGTTCGATCTTGGTTAGGAAAAAACAACTTTATTTAACATAAAGATCGTAGATCCGGTTACCGTGAGCGTTAATTGATTTTTTCCGCCATATTTGTGGCGTGCCTATCTACAGAACGGTATGCATATGATATACCCGACGAGACGAATCAAAATCTTGTGCAAATATCATGTCAAAGTCACGGCTAACCGATAAAAGCCTTCCGCATTTTGAACGAGAAGTGATCATATTCTAATTCAAAGCATTTGCATAAAAGGGGAGTTCAACTGATTTTCTCAGAGTAGATAAGTGCTTTGGTTATATTGGGTTTTTACAACGATCACATTTGTCCAAATATAAAGTAACACCAAGTCGAAGCAAATGATGACCTTTTCCACTCGATTTGTGATAGCAAATGCAAATTTATCCGAGGAGCGCCAAAGGTCGACGCATATCTTGTGCAAGCTTCGAGTGCATGCTATGTGCATTCTTTGCAATTGTCATATATGTACAATGCGTCGGTTTCATCTGAATATAGTTTGATAAAAATAGTAGAAATGTGGAAGTGCACAATAGGGTATTGATCGTGCAATGACCGACAGACGTGACAAACCCACGGTGGAAGTACGCAACGAGATTCCTAAGCGTGGAATCAATGACTCGCGGTCAATGGTCAACGAAAAAATAAAGGAAGCAACGATACGACAACGGTCAAAACTTATTCAATGCCACGTCTCAGGTAAAACGGACAATACCATTTCGATTAGTGTGTATGTATGTATGTGTAAAATTTTAAACATCTCGTCTTCGACATGTGCTTTTTTTGCTATCATAAGAATAGTATTCGATATTATGTATGCAATTTTCTCGAATATCTATCATAACAAAATATTATTCAAATTAAAATACCTATGCTATGTAATTATAAACAAGGTGTAACTTCATCGGATTCAAACTAATCGTAAAGCAGGTGGTTTATTTTTTTAATCTGATTACTGAAATGTAATTGATTGAAAAAATGATTTTGATAGTATAATATAAATTTAGTCACTGTAAATAATCGCATCGTAAAGATAGTTGATAATTATTTTATTTGGGACAAGTGGTGAACATGACTAAGATGAAATAAGACGAATAATGAAACTACATAATTATGAGGGTGGTGCGTTTTCGGAAGAATGAAGTTTTTAGAATGTATGTAGTGTAGAATGTAGAATGAAGAATGTAGAATGTAGTTTTTAAATCCAAAATCCCGCTATGCTTAAAAAAGAAGGCTTTGAATCGATGCGTATTGCCAGTTATAACATACGGATGTGAAACGTGGATGCTGAAATCAAGAATGCTACACAAGATTCAGTGCACACAGAGCAGATGTATGCTTGGAATAACAAGAAGATACCGAAAGAGAAATGCATGAGTGAGAAGCATGACCCAAGTGGTGGATATAGCGGAACGTGTGAACAAGTTGAAGTGGAAGTACCTGAGAGAATTTGGAAGGAAGACTAAAAGGACGAATTAAGTAGAATTTGTGGAGTCTAATGGATGCAGGCCAAGACAGACTGGAATTGAAGAGGCTTTGAGAGGCTTTCATCCAACAGGGATGGTGAACGGCTAAAAATGACGATGAATATAAATTTATTGCACCAAGTCCTAACATATTTGATGACACGAGGATTTCATCAACGGTTGGATGCACCATCGCCTGGAGACTTATCGTAAAGGAAATTGTGCTTCGAGACCAACTCTATCGTTCGACTGGAGCAGTGAAAGGGTTAACAGATGGAGAGAGTGCTGCGGTTACACAGGTAGGACTGCGACGCGATCTTGGCCTCCCCTGGGGCGAATCGCTGTTGTCCGTCATCGCTTGAATGAAAGGAAAAAAAAGCAGTTTTGCTGTGAGGCGCGCGAAAAGCAAAACCGGTGTAGGGTACAGTATGTAATATTGTTTTGGCGGTGGCACGCGTTTTAAACCGGACAACACGCGACCCATATGTGCCGATAACAACGCCCCCTTTACATAACTGGTTATTCTGATACTAGTAGCAGACGCGCCCCTATCGTGGAAAATTGCCCTTATCGTGCTTCGACCCATCTATATCAAATTCTAATTACCATTAGCATCTTGGTGTTTCGATACAACTCCACTTGAATAAAATGGTTTAGATCTCAGAAGCTCTACTTTAAATTATGAAGGTAATTTTCCTTGAACCGAACCAGGCTGATTTAGACCAGGCTAGTATTTAGGAAATTAGCGAGTAGCCTTTCCCCACCATCCCCCACAACGCTTTCCGCGCGTCTTTAGGCCAGTTCAGTAATAAGTGCCAAAGCTTCTCAACACGAAGCACTACTGAATGGGCATTTCGATGTCGTTTGCAAAAGGCTGATTTCAATTAAATTAATTACACAGGCATCTTCAGAGTCTTGTGACACGATTTTTATTATAAAAACACCATTAAATTATAAAAAAAAACCATAATTTTTTTTTTATAAAAACACGATTAAATTGTAATTTTTTTTTTTTCAAAATGTTTTATTTCGACATAAGAATCTGCTTAAGTAGATAAATAGAACAATAAAAAGCTAATTATAAAAAGTCGGTCTCCGAAGTTATTTAATTAAATTGTTTAATATTCTGTCTTTGGAATAGCGCTGACCGGTTCTCATGAACAATGCGAACATTTCGGCAGCCATGCGCGAAGAGCCACCACGAAGCACGTTCTGATCGTAAATCACATCTGCGAAGAAAATAAAATACAGTCGAATATATTTTTCGTCGAGGTGCCTCGCCTGAGGGATGGTGGGGCAAGGCTACTCGCTCAAATCCTGCGTCCGGATTGGTCGGGGTTCGACCACCCGTGCTACTCTCCTAAATACTAGCCTGGTCTAAATCAGCTTTAAGCCTTATTATTTAAAACTGGTTGGTATTTGGTTTTGGTTCAAGCAAAATCTGCAAGTAATAATGAAAAGTGTCACATTACACTGTATAATAGCATCAATTCCGTTTAAGTGACTTTTGAGCGTTATGTCTCAATCGAAATGTTAAATTACCGTGTATTTGCCAGCTTTGTGTGAGCATCAATCAAACGCCCGATGGACAGATAAAGCACCCCATGGCTTCAGCTTTGCCCCGGCGACCGGTTTCAGCTTCCATTATCGCCGCTTAATTGACGGTTTTGTCTCGTGACAATTTTCACCGACACGGATCAAAAGTCGCACGGGGAAATTTTCGCACATCGTCCGACCTAATTTTCAAATTTTATTCCGAAGGTGTGAAAAACAGGAAAAATCCGGTTGTGCGTAACAAACCGGTCCGCATATGAACGCGTGGTATGGTATGACAGGTGTTCTGCTTTTGCGTTAAGGTGACACTTTGTAAGAAATTATCCGCGTTGTTCGATTCGAAACATAAGCACAAAAATGTACAGAGATTTGCGAGTGAGCAACGAATCGATATGTCTTGGCATACATTACGCCGGGTGTAACAATGCGTTGAATAAACAAGCAGGTAATTCAATCATACTTCTTGCACGAAACCACGCATACATTTTGGTGAAATGTCAAGGCGAATGGTCGATGTATTAAGTGGTCGTATTTTTGGTAGTTGTGTCCTTCAAACGTTACACATGCGCGTTTATGCGAATTGTACAAAAATGTGTACCAAAAGGAAAAAAAATTGATATGGAATCGTTTGCCGTTCTAAAACACTCGAAACGCAATTGAAGATGACAGATTTGACATTGACGTTTTTATGCACACGTACGCATTTGCTTTGGAAGGGGAATTTTATTTCAATTTTGAATCTTAATTCCAACGCATGCATATTCGGGAAAGCAGCTGTATAAATATAATATCCGCTTTCGTTGAGTCCAATTTTCAGATATCGACGCACTCGGGTAAGAATGTATCGTAACTGACGAGAGATTCGAATATTGAATAGCAGTTCGTCAAATATAATTCATATCCCATATGATGTCGGTTTTTGATGATTTTCCAATCCCGCTCTTATTAAGAGCTTACTGATACAATCTCGTAACTATGAAAGCGCTAGTTAAGATGCTAATCACTCGAAACGGACAAATCCGACGGCTAATTAACGCGCACACAGCGTCGATCAGCAGACTGGTTGGTTCAAAAGGCGCGTAATTTTTTTCGACACACAGCATATTAAGTGATTCGGTGTATCAATTGCGAATGTGGCGACTTCCAGACGATCAAAACCAGTTGTTCTCGTCAATGTTTGTACAACACGGTGACAAGCAACACGGCTAATGGTTGAACACAATTGCCAACACATGCCGAAGAGCCGAAAGGTGTCCGATTACGTCTCGACACGCCGAGCAAAACGGTCAGATTGCGCGTGAGCGACATATGGCCTACTGTTTAGCTTGCAAGCAGCGACTAAGTCGATTTTAAATATCAAAATCTCTATTTACACTCAATTGTCAATTCCAAAGATATAATACTCCTCGTTAGTAGATAGCTAGATGCGTTCCCACGCCTTCTAATCTCTAATCGTTCGTTTCGAGTGCGATACGAAAAACCGGATTTTTCGGTCGCACAATCCTCACAAATCGGCGAGACGATCGATCAATATCGTAGATCTGATTTTGTCCAACGTACAAACACAATAAACCGGATCGAGCCGACGATATCGTCATACCGATAACCGATAAACGAGGTTAAAAAAACTATTTATTCATAATTGTTGTAAATCGATAAAAGTATTACGATCACATACGACCGTCTCAATAATATCGAAAAACCGATTGTTTTGCTCATCCAAGATAATAGTCGGAGCCTTTATGTATCGAGTTGTAAATCAACGCAATAAATTGTCCAAATGCAAATGCATTTTTTTAGTGAGTCGTTACGACTTTTCGGATTATGCAAATCGAGCCCAGTTAGCATGCACATTATGTCTGCGATTTTTTTTTCTGTTATGCATTATCAATTAAGAAAACCAGACAAATTAATCTTTTTTTTTTTAATGGTATACGATATGAATAGGTTTGACATCTGCGGAAAATGTGAATCCACATTCTGATTTTTAAGTAATCGTACACTTTGTACAATGAGAAAGCTCATAAAATCGATTATGTAGCTGCAGTACTAACGTGAGTCATCCAAAAATTCGCGCACAATACATACATACATAGATCATGTTGCCACATTCTCTTAGCTTACACAAGAAGTGTTCGAAAAGTACGCGGACTCGGCAATCTCTCTTACTTTGAATTCAACTGCTATTAAAATTTTCAGGTGTATTTTCAGAAATTGTGCAATTCTGCAGTGTTAGCAGTCGAATGGGAATCTTATGAGTTTAACTGCATATTTGTCGAATATTAGACCACACCCCCAGGCATCTTGAGAGCACTTCATAGGACGAGTGACACTTTATTACTTGGTTACGATTTTCACCACTCACTCATCATCTACAAAATTGTCGCCCATAAAATTTTAAATAGTGCTTTGCGATCTCTGGCCACTGCTTCAGGTAGAAGACATTATTTGACGGTTGGCCACCTCACTTGGCGGCCCCTTACGAAACCGGTTCCTCCTCAGTTGCTGGCGTGTGTCTACGAGGAGTGTTGTACTGTAGTGCGAAGCTGTTATGCAGAAGTCAACAACCAATTTCGCAGATGATTCATTGGCCGCAGGAGATGTCCACGCGCCAACAGCGCAACTGTTTCCACACAACCAGACAAGCACTCGACCGCCGAAAACGAATCGTGGGAACATAGCATTGTTCCAACTACTTCTTCGCATTCCAAAGAATACTTCATTAGAACGATCAAGCATTTTTGTAACGAGTGCTCGAACGTTAAAATCAAATATACAATGTATGTACTATGTAGGCAGTAGGCACACACGAAACTAACATTCTTCTAGTAGGTGTAGTTTATTCCTGGGGTAGCGTTTCTAGTCTCATAAATACACAAAGGTACATAATTATCTAAATAAAAGGTCATAATATGCATAAATTTTAAGAAAGATAGGACAACCCTGAATGAAACATACAGAGTTGATTGTACATGACCAGGGTCTTGAGTCAGAGCAAGAAAGACAACAACGGTCAAGTATCAGTATGTACAATATTTGTGAAGAAACAACTGGATGGGTTTACTTGCTTGAGTAATCTGAGTGTTTTATTCCAAAAATTGGCAATTCTTACTCGATTTTCGTGATTGCAAATTTCACTGCAAATGTAAATTTAAATTGTCAAATCTGTAATGTATGCATTTTTTAAAGATCTGTGAACAAATTATTATCAAAAGACGGATTGGTGCTTCTTTTGAAAATAAGCAACTAATAAATTGTCGCTTGATTGATATCAAAACACGATATTATGATCGTGCAAATAAGATTGTTTTCGTCTACGTGTTTAAGTGTTCCCGTGGGGATATTTTCATTCTCGAAAAATGCGCAAACGTTCGAACACTTGGCGGTGATATGCGATTTTTTCGTCCAAAAGAAAAGAAAAAGGTAAAAGTTGTGTGCGCGAAAGGACGAACAAAGGACGAGAGATCGTCGCATCCGACATCGGGAAAAACGCGAAAACCATATATGTATGACGAATTTAAATGCATCTCGGTCGAGTGAATTCTGTGACATTGAAAATACGTTTATTGCAAAAATTGTTTATTTTGTAATAAAGTTAAGTGTTTATGATAAGAGCGAAGAGGTTAATCGAACGGAAAAAAAAACAACAACAGTGTTGGTGAAAAATGAACACGGTGTTTTCAGTAAGCTTTCGTTTCGACGCTGCCATGTTGTTTAATTAATTTACGACCATCGTGGAAAGTCAACAATAGTAAAACGTGGTGACCTTGCCTATCGACCCGATAATAATTTGTAAAAAAAAAAGAAAGCACAACTTTATTTCACTCACTCGATTTGAATATAGCGTATTCCAAACACATTCCGTAGGTTTGTTCGAAACGTTTATATCTCAAAGTGGAAACGCCTCAGTGGAGATACGTCTATTTAGCTGGTCATGTTTGTCGAGATCATGACCGTCATCTGTGCGCGTTGTCCATCTATTATTGGACGGAAACCTCGCAAAGTCAAATATTGAAGCGAATCTGTGAAGCGTTACAACATAAGTCGCGTTTATGAACGTTCAAACAAAGTAATTTGCGAAATGCCAATCGATAGTTGGCCAGTTCGAAGACTACTCGCCTTTACATTTTTGAGCAATCATCTAAATATATAATGACGATTCAAAAGCTAGGACTGCTTCAGACAGCTCATCTCACCCAATAAATAAAAAAAAAGTATGTAACTTTTTCCGAGAGAAGAATTCCAATGACGCTCGATAGCGATACACCGAAGCGTAATGCAAACAAACCCAACCCGGTTTCTCGACAATCACGCGCTGTAAATTTTTGGTTGATGGCGATACTGAACCATTAACGATAATATCTTCACGTTAAAGAGATCAAAGCAAAAATTTTAGTTACGATTTCCGTAATAAAATTTTCCACCGGATATCAATTTAGCAATTTTTCTCTTTAACGTTAAGGTTAAAATGCCTCTTTTCGCCGGGTCAACTGTTTGTTGATTTATGGCAACGCTAACCAGGCGATGATTTAGTAACGCCGCTCTACCTAACGTCACGATACGACGTTATCGCTAGCGGTCGACACGCCAAGGAACCCCAGACGATTTGTGATGGTCAACTAAGCAAATAATACCATAAAAATAAATTCAGTGACGTAAAGGCGACCACCTGATAATTTGAATACTTACACGTTTTACAGTTTGTAAAAAAATTCATCTAATAGATTAAAAACAATATAATATATATTCAGTGTCATAAACAAGTGTCGTATGTGCGAAACACTGTTCCAGCAAGATTACGCAAACGAGAGCCATATTAGCGGGTCGTTCAACAAACGGTACTCGCGCTTCATTTACGTTAGTATGCCTCATTCTATTTTTTTTTTTGCTTTTGACGAATAAAACAAACGTTAAACATTTTCAAAAACGGTGCGATGAGATAAAAATTTCGGAAAAAATATCGCCCCAAAAAAAGGCAATGAAAATAGAATGAGGAAGTGTCTGAGGCATGTCCGGGAATAGGCGATTTGGCGCCATACGCTCTCTGCTAACCCCGAATAATCGACTAGGGACGTGACACTATGTTCGTCACGTCATCTTCAAGCAAACATTTCAATATGTCCTCATATGAAACACATCACCTTCAATGAACAATATCAATGAAATCGAAAAAAATAATCATACAGAACGAAATTGAATAGAAAACTCCCCTAACTTCCAATACTTTCAAAGTTACATCCTTGTATGGACTTAGCTCTGTTTGATAGTAATTACATTAGATGGGGACCTCTCCCATTCGGGTTTGATTATATTCGATCCAATTCGTGACCGATGAAAAGGAAATTTACATGCAATTAGTACTTACGTAATATGTAGGGTACTAGTACTAGCAGAATTATGTAAAATTATTGATACCTACTGTTTAAATATTGGCTGAAAAGTGTTGACACTACGTCGTCGGTGCAAATTTATTATAAAAATATACATAGCCTGAATGTATCATGTATGTTATCAATGTAGAGTGAGCACTTCGCGAAACCCATGTCGTGTGTGTGTATGTGCCGTGAGTGTATGCGAGCGTTCCCCGGCTAGGCTACCCAGCCAGGCGGATACTATAATTATATAGTAGTGACTTAAAATTTGGGTCGCAATATCGATTACTCTGTAAATTGTTTAGATCGGCCGCATGCGCCTCATTGTATGAAGACCTGCGGCTCTGACCTGTGATCCAACTCACCCTACATTGTGAGAGAGCTAAAGGTGATCCTCACTACACTTTCGATATTATCCATAAAATAATATTATTTTATTAATTGACATTTATAAGCCTTGTTTGAAATTGTTGACAGCCTGTTGCTCTTGAAGTCAGAATTGAATTTTTATCACTTTTCTATAACCGACAACATTGATTGACGCTCAATAGTATCTCGCATATCTCAAATTTACATAAAATAAACTGTAGCATCTAGTTATCAGAATGCGTAGCCCTGGCCTTTGCGACTGACGGCCGCTGTATCACAGTCGCGAAAATCCGTGAGCACGCTTTGACTGGTTAGCGGTGAGCGGGTCCATCCGGCTATTTCGCTATTCCGTAGCGTAAATAGTGTTGTAGAGTGGAACGTGGCTACGTAGTCTACGTATGATGTGTCTGTGTAGCATATGTACATAGCTGTAGCTGCGGCATATCGCAATAGAGTACAGCGATCTTCAACATTTTCAAACAAAAAATTTCGAATAGAAAATATGTCTAGGCTAAAAGCTACAGCTACACTAGGTCCAGATACTTAAATTTTTGACGTGCTAATTGCTCAAATTACCTTAGCAATTCCTTAGGTTACCTACAAAATGAGGCATTTAGAACTAGTCCTGTCACAAAACTTAATTTATTTTTTTTATATACTGATAGAGAAGATACTCGTCTATTATCGCAGTCCACTTACTGTAGGCTGACCTAACTGTATCATATTTAATTTTGAACCTTTTGGATACGATAAACGGGGCTGCATCGCTTGAACGATTGATGAGTAGTCAGCGATTAAAGGCCGATGTAAACACAGCCAGTCTTTTAGTCGAGTAGCAATAAAGTAGAACATATTTGCATTAACGATTAACTTGACAGGCGCTGCTGGACGTGCGTTCTTATACACAAGATAAAATTCACGAACAGGCTCTATTTTATTGCTACTGAACAAAAAGATTGGCTGCGTTTCAATCGGCCGTAATGATGGCCATTCACGGTCCGTATCGACGGACGTAGACGAACGATCGGTATGATATGAACCAACTGTATTTTCACCAGTTTTTCGCCACAAGGTCACAACAAACACTGGTGCAAATACGGCTTGTGCCCACTGACGATCAGTTTTTGCGGAGTATCCTTAAAATTTAATACGTCCGTATGTAATTCAAGATGCGCCAGATTTCTGTCGGTTGTCAATTCCCGCTCCGAAAACGGTCGATTTAGCACATTCGTGAACGGTCAAGACGACGGACTTCCATTCCCGTCTGTCTTGAGCAACCTGCATCCACTTGACTCCACACATTCTTATAAATTCATGAGGCCATCGTCCACTCACGTCCATCTGCCATCCATTCTTCTGGCTATGTGTACAGTCAACTTTTTCCACATTTCGCTATGTCTGCCACTTTGGTCATGCTTCTTACCCATGTACATATATCTCTTACGATCTCTTCTTGTTACACCAAGCATTTGTACATCTTTCCGTGCTTCTCTGTGTGACTACATACATACATACATACGTACGTAAAAAAACGTAGGCGAGTCAATTTTAAAATATCGATTTATAGAAAACTAAAATTCGGGCACTGTTTAAGTTTTAAAAAAGTCGGGTAAGGGCTGGACTCGGGTAAGGTATGTAGTAGGAAATAACGTATGGGCTTAGGCGGGTTGGTTCTGGGGTTTACGGACACGGGCCGGAACGTGCGCGCTCAAAAGCTTCATTAAGGCCCTCACAAACCTGAGCGGTATCACTGCGTCAAGTTGACGTCCTCTATCGTCGGTGTTTCGCAGCAATGCGAATGGGACGACGATAGGGGCGTCAGTTTAACGCAGCGATACCGGTGAGGTTTGTCGCATGTCAAACCGATGCATGTGCTTTGAAAATGTATCATATGCCAAGCTGGCGGACTACGATGGAGTGCTTTTGGAAGAATGAACATTGTTTTTTTTTTAATTTCAACATTCCGCTATGCTTAAAAGAGAAGGCATACGACCAATGCGTACTGCCAGTTATGACGTATGAATGTGAAACGTGGATGCTAAATTCAATAATGTTACGCAAGATCCAGTGCACACAGAGAAGCATGGGAAGATGTATGCTCGGTATAACGATAAGAGATCGGAAGAGGAATACGTGGGTAAGAAGCATGACCAAAGTGGACACATAGCGAGTAGAATGGATGGCAGATGGACGCGAGAAATACTGGAATGGTATCCGAGACGATGTGAAAGAAAGCAAGGTAGACCAAATGGACGATGGGCTGATGAATTGAGAAAAATGTGTGCAGTCCACTTGATGCAGATTGCAGTCCACAGATGCAGAAGCATGACCAAAGTGGCAGATATTGCGGAACGTGTGAAAAAGTTGAAATGCCAATGGGCTGGACGGTGCAGCGACATTAGCGCGCGAGACATTAGCGCGCGAGACATTAGCGCGCCGACGTTAGCGCGCAATTTATAATTTTTATATTTGATAAAAAATAATAGAAAACAATTATTCTAAAAACTAAAAATACATACACGAAATAAGAACCATAACAATCAATGTTTGTTGATTTTATAACAATTGACTTCTGTACATATAATGGTTTAAGAAGGAAAAAAGCGGCACGAGTTGTTTCAATAAGTCTTTGTCGGTTTCGCAAAAATTGATAACATTTAAATATTTTTTTTTAGTTTCAATAAGTCTTTGTCGGTTTCACAACAATTGGCTTTTATGTAGTTAAAGTCGCAATGACCTTTACTTTGTACATAAAGGGACCGAAACTGTTTCATTTCGCCGCCGCTGACGCTGGACACAAAGCTCAAATTTTATTGCTAAATATTATTTATACTCTTTCGGCAAAATCGCCGTCGTCCTCAAACGGTTAACTCTACTTTCTATCGATAAACATTTTGGAAACCAAACATTTATGGGTTAAGCGATTTACTAATAAAAACAAAGTGGAGAAACGCTCATACATATACATTAAATAATATTTGGAAATTTCACATGGTGGAATGTTCTTATCTTATTAATATTTTTTCAAATCGATAAAATTTTCATAGATAGGTTTGTAAAAGTACCAATTAATTTTAAATATGATGTAATTTGACAGAAAAGCTATCTTGGATAAGTAAATTTCTTCAAATGAGCAGTCAACAATACAAAATAATTTTGTTTTGCGCGCTACTGTCGGCGCGCTAAAGTCCCACGCGCTTATGTCGGGGTTGTACTGCGCGCTAATGTCAGCGCGCTTATGTCGGCGCGCTAATGTCGGGGTGCCGGGCTGGACATATAGCGAGAAGAATGGATGACAGATGGACGCGAGAAATACTGGAATGGTATTCGAGAGTACAAGGTAGACCGAGAAAACTATGGGCTGATGAATTGAGAAGAATGTGTGAAGTAAACTGGATGCAGATTGCTCAAATGGAAGAGGATTGGAGAGGCCTTCATCCAGCAGTGGATGGTGAATGGCTGAATCTGGCGGGCTCGCCACTTTCGTACAAATCGACTCATATGTGCGGAGACAAATTTTCAACATTGCTAATTCGACGTGACCCAACAAATGTGACATGACCCAACGAACATGACATTCTGTAGACGTGCGTAGATGCGTGCCCACGTTGCAGCACACTGACTTTTTGAACTGAATACATTTCTTGAACACTCTGTAGACATTGGGAGTGGACCACGAGCCTTCGGTTCGGTGCCACTGGTGTAGTGTGATGTGATGAGATCGGTCGCGCAAGGTGAGACGGCGCGCGCCGCATTTTTCCGCGGCGGTCGTCGCGCCTAAAATAAATACATGCAACGTTCAACGTGCGTGCACACACCCGTCAACACCGCATACAAACACATACCCACACTGACACCAGTGAAGCGAAACGGTGGCACACGAGCGCCATTGCCAACACACACACACACATATTGGACGTAGGGGTGGGTTGTTCGGGGGTGACATCACCCCATTAGTAACTGTAACGTGTCGCCCCCTTTGCGAGCGCTCTAAACACGACCTCGTTTGACACATCTATACTGCCGAACACAAACATGATTTTGCAATAATACACACTTACATACATATGTATTGTACATCAAATGCACCTAGGACAATTTTGATGAACATGACTGGATGTAAAGAAGAAGAAATAAAACGAAGAATGAAACTATGTAGGATGGAGTGCTTTAAATCCAACATTCCGCTATGCTTAAAAAAGGAGGCATACAACCAATGCGTACTGCCAGTTATGACGTATGGATGTGAAACGTGATGAAGAATGTTGTATAAGATCCAGTGCACACAGAGAAGCAAGGAAAGATGTATGCTTGGCATACCAAGAAGAGATCGTAAGAGGAATGCATGGGGAAGAAGTGTGAATGAAGTGGCAGATACAGCAGAACGTGTGAAAAAGTTGAAGTGGACACATACCGAGAATGGCAGATGGACGCGAGAAATACTTGAATGATATCCGAAAGGATGTGAAAGAAAGCAAGGTAGACCGAGTGGACGGTGGACTGGTGAATTGAGAAGAATGTGTGTAATGAATTTTGCATACAAAACATAGTCACGATACATAATCATATTGTAGAGATAGTTGAATAGAAAAATTGGTGAATTGACCGGATATAAAAAAGAAGAAATTAAACTAGGATGGGGTGCTTTTGGAAGAATGAACATAGTTTTTAAATCCAACATTCCGCTATGCTTAAAAAAGAAGGCATACTGCCGGTTATGACGTATGGATGTGAAACGTGGATGCTAAATTCAAGAATGCTACGTTAGATCCAGTGCACACAGTAAACCATGGAAAAATGTATGCTTGGTATAACAAGAAGAGATCGTAAGAGTATGACTAAAAGTGGCAGATATAGCAAAACGTGTGAAAAAGTTTAAGTGGACACATAGCGAGAAGAATGGATGGCAGATGGACGCGAGAAATACTGGAATGGTATGTGAAAGAAATCAAGGTAGACAGAGTGGACGATGGGCTGATAAATTGAAAAGAATGTGTGGAGTCAACTGGATGCAGATTGCTCAAGACAGACAGGAATGGAAGAAGATTGGAGAGGCCTTCATCCAGCAGTGGATGGAGAACGGCTGAAAATGATGATAATGCCATCAAATGCGTGAATTTCGGTGTATTTTCTTCTGATTTAAGGCAGGATCAGTTCTGTGATCCGTTCCGTCTCCGGCAAAGTAGTGCTGTACGATAAACGTGCGTGTAAAGGCTCTCACCCACCGAGTACGTTGACATGCGGTAAGTCGACGTACGACATCCACGCACCGATTGCAGCGCGACTTTCTGGCTCGCGCTGCAAAATTCTATTCGTGCTGTAAAATGAAATATAATTAAGTGTTGTCTCAGTTGTCTGTCTGTTTATACGTCAAGAATGATCGATATACTTTATTCGTTGTCATTGAAATTTTGAATTATTATTATGTACCTACAAGTCCATAGTTATGGCGATTGTTAGCCCAATCACGCAAATAATAAACTATAATAAAACTAGCTAATTTAGAAGTCATATGACGGTGGATCCTAAGGACCACGCATACTTACCACACCACACGTGATTTTATTTTATTTTATTTTTTAATTACAAAAACACCCACTACGGTGTGATAATGTGATTGCGTGACGTGCGCCGTTGCTGTGAATATTGAAGTGGGGTGTTGCAAGTGTGAATCTACGTCATACAAAACCATAGAAATTTATGCTATTAAAATTTCGTCAGAAGAAGTGTGTGGCGTGGCGTATGGTAAATGTGTGTGAGCCCCCAACCCCCCACCCGTGTGCGCTCGTTTGTAGAATAACAGTACAGCTATTGGCCCGTTTGTCAGTATGTGAAACAATTGTATAGTTTACCGTTGATTGAATGGGTGTATGGCCATAAAATCTCGTTGTCGACTCAAACCAGCTATGAACGATAGCGAGGCTCCCAACCCACTGCTAAAAAAAATTGTTTGTTATATTGGCAATGATAGAGTAGCCGGAACGACCCGGACAGGCTTATGCTAATATATATCATCATTATCATCATCATCATCATCTTTTTCAGCCGTTCACCATCCACTGCTGGATGAAGCCCTCTCCAATTCTCTTCCATCCATGTCTTTCTTGAGCAATCTGCATCCACTTGAATCCACACATTCTTCTCAACTCATCAGCCCATCGTCTACTTGGTCTGCCTTGCTTTCTTTCACATACTCTCGGATACCATTCAAGTATTTCTCGCGTCCATTTGCCACCCATTCTTCTCGCTGTGTTCAGCCCTTTGCCACTTCAACTTGTTCACACGTTCCGCTATATCTACCACTTTCGTCATGCTTCTTACCCGTGTATACCTATTGCAATCTCTTCTTGTTATACCATGCATACATTTTTCCGTGCTTCTCTGTGTGCACTGGATCTTATGCAACATTCTTGAATTCAGCATACGTCATAACTGGCAGGACCCATTGGTCGTATGTCTTCTTTTTTAAGCATAGCGGGATGTCGGATTTAAAAACTACGTTCATTCTTCCAAAAGCGCTCCATCCTAGTTTCATTCTTCGTCTTATTTCCTCTTCTTTACATCCAGCCATATCCACCCTAATATACTCGTATATAGTAAACTCTAATAAAATTTATAACGTATTCGATTTGATATTCCAAAAATCAAACTAAAAAAAGAAAGTGTGTGATAAAAAAAAGAAAAAAAAGAAAGGTAAGTACAAGTTCGTGGGCGTCGAGTCGTATGTAGTTTGTAGATGCGAATTTTATACGGCAATCGGAAGAGCGACAATAAAAGGTTTGCGATCGCTTCTATCCAATAGGGAGAATGCCGCAGTGCGCGACACCTACAACCAAACTCATGTCACAATATCGTTCCAACTTAACCACAAAACATTAAACTGCAAACGTGTAATATATTACATTGTTGTAGCACGAAAAAAAATTGCATCGATTTGCGAAAATATGAAAGTTTCGAATGCGTGTCGCGTGCAAAGTTGACAAAAAGTTGACACAGTCGAATTGAGAAGCGCTGGTCTGAAAGGAACGCACTCAATGTACCGTACGTAAGTTCGTACAAACTCATCCGGCGTCACGGATGAATATTTAGTACGATTCGCTGTCTCTGTCTTCGGAGCTTTGAGTGCTGGTGTCAGAAAGAGACACAGACAAATCATGAAGGTACGGAGCTCGCGTGACGTCACGGATGAATATTTTAGTGATGTAACTGTATCTCTTTCTAGCTCGTGGCGAGCGAAAGAGACAGAGGTATCGCGTCGGACAGAGGTGCGCGCGCGAGCGTATTGTGTCGCCCGTACACAATCGATATCAATTAATGAATTGCGCCGCATCGACAACGGTAATAATCGGCAACGCTAATTCTATACATTCGACCGAATGCACAAGCTTTACTTTTTTTCTGCGAGTGATATGTCAATTTTATTGTCGGCGCTTTAATCGAGCCGTTTTTTTTTTTTTTGAAAGTGGAATTAGTTCCATTTGCCAATAAAATTTGGAGTAACTTTCATCAATTGACAGTATAAAGGTCTCACCAAAGCAACGCGATGAGTGCGATTAAAGTGCGAAAGCATGGCGAACGTAGACCAACGCGATATAAACACAGCGATGCAGCAAAAAGGCGATCGTTCGCTGCACACACAATTTTCATCGCCTGCCGCACTCTTTTCGCGCCAAACATTGGTTTTCTGACATTATAGGTTATATCGGACTTTTACGTCAAATTTGCAGCGCCAACCATAATAATACTCCAACCTCTCTAGATTCAGACCTCTCCATATTCATTGTTGTAAATAATAAATCGGATGATATTGTCGATAATCAGCCCATCCCAGAGGATACGCCTACGATATTTACTAGTAAAAGTATAAAAATACAAAACTTATGTATTGTCTACCATTAAGAGCAATAAAAAAGCGTATCCTTCGTCGGAGGAGGAATGCATGATGAGTTCGAACTAGTGAGTCAATGAAAACACAAATGTCAAATTGACAGGCAAAAAGTGAAAAAAGCCCCATACGTTTTAAATTGTATTTAAAGCGAAGTACGAGTGCTATTGAAGCACGCCAAAGGTTGCCCTACACGTGCATGCTTGGCTGCGCAAACCTGTGTGCACGCACATAAGATTACTAATGCCTACATAAAATTTTATCACCTACACCCTCCATTATGCCTGTGCAAACCATGTTTGTATACGCAAACCATGAAGCAAGCATGCGAGTGTAGGGCACCTTAAACTTGGGATAGACACGTGCAAACTACATTGTATTGTCAACTAGCAAAATTGAAAATTATTGTACTTTTTGTGTCGGGGTTGTGTTTTATTTATTTATTTATGGAATTGTTTTTTCGACGTGTTAACACTTAAAGATTGATGCTTATTTCATCTGTCTGTGCCAGACGTTTCACGTGTAAAGCAAGTTGAAACACAAAACTTACATGATATAAAGTTAATTTATTCCATTTTCCAATACTAGGTTTAAAACTTTTATGAAACAAAATTGTGCTAAAAGTGGGAAAAAAAATCGTAAAAACAGCCCCCTTTGGGTTTGTTTTTCATATAATATAATATATTCAATATTCATATAAAAAATTGACTAAAAACTTTTCAGCAAAGTACAAACCTTGTACGTACTAACTAAAAACAGTGAAAATAATAAAAAATGCAATCATTTCACTTTCAAATCGCAAAGTGCAATAATTTCCACCAGTAATTTATACATTGAAATAATTAGCACAGTCTATGTTCAAATTAGTTTTAGTGTAGCATTGTAGTGTTTGAATCGAGATAGAACATGTTTTTAAAAAAAAAAGACATGCGATACGTGTATGGGTCGAATGAGTAAACGCTTTAGGAGGCGAGTGCTTACGAAGTTAAGCGATCAAAATGTGCTCAAGCGTAGTACACCGATGGCTGTGTCTCTTTCACTCCTGTTTGCAACACCTTGTGCGAAAAAAGGACACAGACTGCGTTAACTCGTACTCCACAATCCATGAATTAGTTTTCGGAATTATACGCCGTTGATGCTTTTGACGTTAACGGCCTTGCCTTATTGTTACACCAATAGCGATGTCGTTAAGTAGTAAAGCAGTGTTAGACGCGGTCTTCTTTCGAATGGGTGAAAAGTATGTGTGTTATTCGATATGATTGATCAAATGAAAAAAATTGCAAATTTCCAAAAAAAAAATAATATTTTTTAAATTTGCGTGTCGTTTGAGAATCAGTCGGTTTCTTTTTGCAATGTGAAATACGTTTCTTTTTTTTTTCAGTTAAAAGTATCGGGAATCTGTTCAAAATGGCGCGCACAACAAACGTCAGTGCAAAGTTCGATTCGCGCGACTAAAACAAAAATAAAATAAAAAGCTGACGAATACATCCAATACGTTAGCGTTGCAGAAATCGGAATAATATCCGATTGATACAAATTGTTCAATTCTACATTCCTTATACATACATATGTATCTACATATGTCGGTACAAATGTAAATTTTCATCGCAATATTACAAAAGTCATTCCTATAGCTGTAAAAAATGATTTTAATCAAACATTTGCTAGTGTCGTTAAATAATAAATTGCGTAAGAATTCTGCGTTCCATAATCATAAATCATAATCTATTTTTCCTCGAATCGGGAATAGCAATAGTGAATATTGTATTTTTTTTTAATTTAAAACAAACCGACAGATAACGGAATTGTGATTAATTTGTTTATTCTCCCTGAAAATATATGTACAATTGTTCAAGGAAATGACGTATGTATGTGTGTATGTACTAATTTAACAACACAAGAAACAAACTTTTATGCGTGTTAAGTGTGTTTTGAAGAAAAAGCTACAATTTAGATAATTTTCGATCATTTTATTACTCCTTTGATGGATTAAATTTATTCGAAATTTGTAATTTATAATAAATGCTGAAAATTTTCTATACACTTGACGTTATCTGAAATTTAAAGAATTTTTAGCTTTATCGTGTCATATTGGACTGTAATAATAGAAAATATGGAATTATGATAATGCTATTGTCATAACGTGTCGTTTGTGCCGAAAACGCTATCGCTTAAAACAATCACAATTTTAAAGCAAATACAATTTGCCATCGACGTACGGTGACACGAAAATGGTGCAATGAGAGTATGTTGCGAAAATGTCAAAAATATCGATGTTGAATAAATATAGGAAGTCGATTCAATAAACAAATGATATCATTACATGCAAAAAAATATATAGAATCATTTCCGCTTACTTGTTTACCATTGCTCTTCCTGATCAGTGAAAATGTGCAATGTTTCACTTCAATGCTAATGAGGTAATTTGAAAATAACGTAAACAGCATTTATTTGACTGAACCTAGGACATTTGTGTTCCAGGTGGCCCCGTTGACACTTGAGCTCTACCTGTGTCAACTTATGCAGTTTGACTAGCAATATTTCAGGATTCACAGATTTATTTTACAACAGTGTGAATTTTATTTAATACATATGTATTGCAACAGCAACTGCTAGTGAAGTACTGATGGTTGAGGACGATCGTAAAAACATATAAGATGCATTTATTGTACACCGATCTTAACGATCGACGACCGTTATAGTATAGGTTAAAAGACTCGTTAAAGAATAGTATAAAGGATGCACTCTGTTAGTACAAGTGTCCTAGAGTTCGCACGTTTCAGATTAGTAGCGTGGTCGTCGGGTCAGTTAAAGGCCAGATCCCAGCCAGGCCAAGCCAGACCATCAAGTATGCAACAATTAGCTGCGTGTCGAGATTGGCACGAACACCTCGGGATGAATTCTCGTCACTGCCACTGCACTGGGGGGCTAAAAATGACCAACGTTGTCTAAAATTGACCGTCAATTGTCGGCGAGAAAGTCTTTCGCAGCACGCGATGCACCGCTATTCTATTTTCACTTGACGATTAACCGACTGCACTAATTG
Source organism: Parapsyche elsis (assembly GCA_022651745.1). NCBI lineage: Eukaryota > Metazoa > Arthropoda > Insecta > Trichoptera > Hydropsychidae > Parapsyche > Parapsyche elsis. The sequence goes on from JAGVSN010000006.1 coordinate 2,807,609, forward strand.
CAGTTGCGAAAACTGCATCTCGACAGTGTATAAATATCTTGAATTGGAGGAATTTGTCGATTTCGCTTTCAGTTCCTCGATAGACTAATATAGATATGTCAGATTCTGGGAATATTTAAGTGTTGGACATAGATAGAATTAGTTATTTTTTCATTTATTACGACTTGTTGCATTAAATGATTAAACGATTCAAAATTTCTTATTCAAAATTCACCATAATAATATCACGTCATATTGCAATATTTTTCGGAAAGAATCGTTTTATGTTACAACATGTGATAAAAATTACAAATGCAGTTATGTATTTTAAAGCTTAATTGCGTATTTTAAATCTTAATTGCGTATTTTAGTATCCCTGATATTCTATTAAATCGTCGATTACATGTTCGATTTCTCATTGAAAATAAAAGACTGACATGTGAAATTTTTGATAACAAACAAAAATCGCAATAGAAGAAAAATATACGCAGAAAAACATATCGACAAGGTGAGAGATAAACGGTCGATTTCATAATTCATATGTCATTGAAAAGCGCTTTTGTTATCACGAATGTATGTACATATACCTATGTATGTATAGGTATATAATAGTTAATAGTCGTTAGAATTCATGCTGAGGTTAGCGCATATTTATTATACATATGTATGTATGTTTGTACATACACATACGTATGTGCCATAGTAGTCGTTATCACTTTATCAGTATAAATAGAAGTTCGCCAATGTAGGTTGTCTGTATTTGAAATAATGTAGGTATACATAATATGTACATACATACATACATATTTATATGTATATCTACATCAGGTAAAATTGAAATTTTTTGTCTAGCTTCATTGCTTTGAACTTTCAACGTCAAGCATCCAGGAAGTATTTTTAAGATAGATAAGTTATAGGTAAACGTAGTATTAATTGAATCTGACGGGTCCAATTAAACGATCCAAAAATCGTAATTATTTAATAATGATCAATAAGACGTAAAATTTATGTACATTCATGGACTTAATCTGTCGTTTTCGAATAAGTTTGCATGAAATTATGTATAAACTTGCAAATGACTCATTAAAAGTTCAAAACACTAAATACAGTTGATTTTTGTTCCGATTGGTCAAGGGTTAACTTAGATTTCATTGATAAACTGATCAACAGAATCAAGTTTTGGAAGCTTTAGATAAAATTTCTTGGAGTTTTATTTAGTACTTTCAACTGTCAGATGTACATATGTATAGTCGGTATTTACCTTCAGTATTTGTGAAACCTTAATTAACTTAATTGAACTAATTATCGGGAGCATATATGTACATATGTATGTATGTTTGTATATAGATAGTTCTCGCAGAAAACGTTTGAAGAAATCATCGGTGCCAAATTTTATTTAAAAAATCCGTTTTTATTGCAAGATCGCTAGACCGGATCCACGGCTCTACAAGTCTACAATATGTGCACGAGCAATTTCGAAAAGTGACTTCACGCCACCACGGTTACAATATGTATGTCCGAGTGCAAATACGGATGAGGCAAGAGCGCCTAGTCAAAGGTCTGATGTTAATCGCGGACCGTTCTTGACCACATTAGCGGGAATTCGTCTCTTTGTTCTGGTAAAAGTCACTTTTTCGGCGCACGATGCCGAAACCACGTCTTACGACATCTCTCCGCGGAGCAAAAAGTAGCGGACGAAACATTCTATATCAAATTTAACATACCATATTCGGCACTCTAATGTTTAGTCTCTTAGGAGTAAGTTTTGTCGACGGCTGAAGGAGTGATGAAGATTTGTCAATAAGTGAGCGAGTGTGACGTGTGACGTGTTGTGATGGTCTCGTGCTCCAGATATCTGATGGTGGGCGGCGGGCTGTCGGTTCACTGGGGTTAATAGAGCATGCTGCTCCTCCAGACTGATCGTTCACCATTCGTTGTTATTGTTGTTGTTGCCAACGAATAGTTCGATCGATTCGTTCATTGGGGCTGTTTGTGGGACACCCGTTAACTCAATATCCTGATGTTACCTGTAATGTGTATCAAATATGGTGGATATCAACCAATTTTCACAAATTTGCATTTTAAAAAGTTAAGACTTTCAGTGCTAAGCTGAATAATAATTTCAAATTACTATATACATAGTATATACACACATATGTATATTAGCGTGAGTATGACTGGTTGTAAAGGAGAATAAATAAAACGAAGAATGAAACTAGGATGGAGCGCTTTTGCAAGAATGACCATAGTTTTTAAATCCAACATCCCGCTATACTTAAAAAAGAAGGCACACGACCAATGTGTACTGCCAGTTATGACGTATGGATGTGAAATGTGGATGCTGAATTCAAGAATGTTGCGTAAGATCCCGTGCACACAGAGAAGCATGGAAAGATGTACGCTTGATAGCAAGAAGAGATCGTAAGAGGAACACGTGGGTAAGAAGTATGACCAAAGTGCCAGATATAGCGGAACGTGTGAACAAGTTAAACTGGTAATAGGCTGGACACAGCGAGAAGAATGGATGGCAGACAGACACGAGAAATACTGGAATGGTATCCGAGAGGATATGAAAGAAAGCAAGGTAGACCGAGTGGACGATGGTATATGAACAAATATTTTTTTAGCAACAAGTCGCTATCTGTCAAAGCTGATTGACAACGCAATTTATGACCATACGTCCATTCAATCAACAGTATACTATACAATTGTTTTACGCACTGTCAAACGGGCCAGGGGCTGTACTGTTATTGTACAAACCGGCGCACACGGGTGGGGGTTGGGATTAGAATCCAGTCATATGGCGGGAAAACCGGCTTGTAACAAAAGAGTTAGCAATAATACCCGAATGAATTTGATAGTTTGGTATTTTCACCTTTGCCTTAGCACTTAAAATATTATTTTGATAGAAATCTAATTTGGCATAATATACGTGCATATGTATGTAGGTCTACACAACTTACAATACGCTTTTATACAATTAATTACATATACATATGTTGTGAGTATTAAACTCTAATTTATAATTATTTGCTTAAATTAATTTTAACATTTTCAAAAAAATATATACATATGTAGATTATTATTAAAATTGATGTAGGTATTTGTTGATGTTGAATCGACATCGTCGATAATGCGTCGCTCAACTGATTTGAAATTGTATATTTTTCCATTGAATTACAATTTCTAATTTGCAACACAGAGGAAAGCCGAAATGACGATTGTTCATTAAATAACCAATATGAAAATTTATATCAAATATAAGCCAATATCAAGCAAACAGGTTGCTTACAAAAGGTACGTCATCAAATTTTACACCAACCGTGATAGTCTTAATTCTTGTGTACTGACCTACCGACTGTATTAACAAAATACATAGGATGGATGAGTGAAGTTCAAACATTCAAGCACATCATTGGGAGAGTGACTTATCTTTACTTGGTCAACCTGTTGCTTATTACACACACGAACATGACTAGATAAGAAATTTGTCTCGATGAGCACAACTTCCTACATTGTCAATGTCTCGACATACGACCGAAAGCCGAGATAACCTATGTAGTCAGTCGATTGCTGACTAACTTTGTTGCAATTTAGCAGCAACATCCAAACACACAACACCGTGTTTATTCAGCATGTGATCCGTGTAATGGTTTCGATTCACTTGGAAGATCTCGGATCGATAAAGCGCGGCAGTTTTGACGCGGACGCATAATGCGTTCACGGAAAATGTGGCAGTTGGTGGGTATGTTGAATATTATTGAGTCGAAACACAGTTAGGTAGAACTCGGGTTCAATTGTGGTGATATGGTGAACTTATGTAACTGTAGACGAGTCGTGTGCGCGCACGCGACGTACATAATGAATATGTATACCTGCTTATAGACGAAAAATATTGTCGTAATACTGACGAAAAAAAAAAAATGTGGAGAAAATAAAGCGTTCATGACTATTGAGGTCGTCTCAGTACGGACCTGTCGTTCGACTCATTCCGTACAAGATCCGTTTTGCGTTTGTCAAAAGTTTTTGTCGCTTTCGATGTTTTGACAATGTCCCAAAGTATAGAGGTCATCGAAATAGTCGCGCTGATGTCACTCAATCGATTCAAAAATAAAGATCAGGTGTTGACAACAAGCAATTCCACGTCTCGGATACATAAATACACAGTCTATGTGTATGTATGGATGATGCATTAAAAATTGTTATCCTATGAAGTCTCAATCATAAAAAAGCAATAGATATAAGAAGTTGACGACGTGCGGTGAATTTTATGTTATCTGACACGAAACGCACAAGTGAAAGTCGAACTAGTAATTAGATATGTTTGCACTGTGTGCGATAAAATTTCAAATCTTGAAAAATTGTTATCTTGTCGAATTATGCATCGCGTATTTACAAGTGACGACCGTGTAATGTACAAATTAATATTTGCAGATAGCGGCCGGCAGTAGTCGTAAACCTTGATTCTTTTCACTAGTTTATCCACACATGAAGTATAAATACATTATATATTGAATCTATACTAAATTATAATATTTTATCGACGGTATGCATTTGTTGCGATGTTAGTCGCATTTGACCGTGATATTTTGCCTACTTACGTATTCATATCATTGTATGATTTCTAATCACTTTTATGTAATAAAAGTGTTTAAATCTTTTTTGTTCGAGTAAAAAAGTTTCGCAATCAGCTCCACTGGATACTTATGTCAGTAGTGGCGCGTGTCGTTTTCGCGCTCCATTGATGAATTATTTACGCTGATAAAACTCGTTCTGCTGTCTTTTCGAATCTTCGAGCTTTGAGTAGCATTACAGCCGATGCAGTTTGGAAGTGGACATGACACAGCTACGACCAGCTGGTGACAAACCTGCTGATCTTTCTTGCTGTTCGAGAAGGTGGAGCCGTCATCAACCATGCACTCTCAATATCAGTAAGGAGATCAGACATTCTCCTACGACCAAGCACTCCACTGTTGTGACTCACATTTGACACGTAAACAATTGGTTTAATCGGCTTTAAAACTGTTACACCTATTCAGGGTTGCCAGATTTCCAAAATCTCAGATCGGGACAGTCGAACAATCAAAAAAAAAATTAAGGAATCAGGGATGAAATTAAAAAAAAATAGATCATTTTAATTAAATTATCGTCATCATTTTCAGCCGTTCACCAATCTTTCATACCTGTCTGTCTTGAACAATCTGCATCCACTTGACTCCACACATTATTCTTTTCCACTCGGTCTACCTTGCTTTCTTTCACATCCTCTTGGATACTATTCCAGTATTGCTCGCGTCCATCTGCCATCCACTCTTCTCGCTATGTGTCCAGCCACTTTTTCACACGTTCACACACCATAGCTATCTTCGATGACAATAATTGAACTTGTTGATTTTTTCGTGAACGGACTATCAGGAATGACAAGCGCACTATCAACGGGAGTTTCTATTGATGTCACACCACGCGTTCAAATACATACATAATTATATGATATGTAAAATAATCGGCTTATTAAATAGTAGTATTTTAAACTCGCAGTTCGATTGTCGGTGTCGAGTGGTGTTTTGTGGCCATGTTCGATGTGCGTCTTGGAATAATGTAAAATATGGCATATTTTGACCGACTTTCTCCGGCCGGTGACCGAAGACGTTGCGGGGCCGCCGCCGCCGTTAACAATTTACGATATTATTATTGTAACTGTATCCGTCTGTTAAGTTTTGCTCGTATTTGCTCTGCCAACGACTGACAATGAATGCTCCATAAGCGCGCACTCGATCCAGCGATACGTCACCTCTGACCGACGCGACCGAAGGAGCTCAAAGCCAAAATCGTAACTGTACGGCAATTTTCGCCAAACACGATATCAATTTCGTCAATTATCCGATATCCGACTAAATTATTTATACAATATAAATTTACGTTATACTGTTGATTGGCTTCTGAAGGGACGTCGGAAGTTCAATGTCGGATAAAGGCACGATTTGGCGCTCGTCACATCGCCATAAAAACTTTGTATAGATTTTGACATTCCATCAATATGGAGCAATTCTCTCTCAAGACAAACTCTCCAACGACCAAAATTTAAAGTACTATTTTATCATTCATATGCAGATGTTCATAAATGTACAAAAAATTGAATTGAATAAAAAATACATTGTGTTAAATCTTTGGCCGACAATACTCTTCCCACGGTGTGCGATAGCAATTAAACTGCTACTAATTGAGACAGTTTAGCAAAAACCATTAACCATTCGCTACTTTGCTTTAGAATTAACACACGAATGCATTAAGCACAACTTTTATTTATTTTGTTACGAATCACAACTGTGTGTAATGCCTACATATGTTGGACATCGAAATGAGAAACTAATTTGAGAAGAGTGAAAGAATCGATTACAAGATAAGCCGCTCGTGTACAAAATGCGTTATTATTGCACTAAATGGCTTTTTTTTTCTGACGGTGAACGTGCTATGACTGACAACTGTTGTAAGAAATTTGGCACCGTTTTAACAATTAAGTGCAGAGATGGTGTTGCAACCCGCTTACAAGACTTTGGAAACGTTTTCTAGCGATTTTTCAAATGTGACGCACTCTTTCCAATTTCGGCGTAATTTAATTGAATTGAAATCTGACAAAATGTTAAAGTTTTTTTTCAGGCATGTGAATAGTCAGCAAAATATACCACTACTACTATCACTGCAAATGTGCAGTGGTAGTAGTAGTGGTATATTTTGCTGACAGCATATGTTCAACAATCTGATACTAAAATAGCAGCTTATGCAGCACATAAAAAAAATATACCTACATACATATTAAATTTCGATCTAACAGCAACTCCTATCAGATAAACGAACTGCACTAAAATATTGAAAATTAAATAATCTAAGCCGTTATTGGATTAAAAGCTTTTTATCATTGATTGGTTCGTGGTATTTATCATAACACGTATCGGGCACTTGCCGTAGTTTTGTTATTTTTTTAATGTTGAAGTTTGAGAAGCACAGTGCGAGATTAGGACAGTGCTAAGATATATTTTTTTCCCTACCACGTTATAACAATGCCAATCTGGAATAAAGCGAACATCAGCGTTCACGGTTCACGTTCGTATTCAAATGAACGCGCCGCGTTCAAAACGGGTTCATTGTTTGTTTTACAGCTATGACCGTTTTTCGGGTCATTATCAAACAACGACACGATAACACGCCCCTGATACAATTTTAACACTTAAAAATGTCTTTGATCAAACCAATAGTGCTTATTAAAGCTATACGCTTATTATAAGCTCTAGGAATATGTTATCAATTAAATATGCATTATGTATATAACTATATGTTTTCAATTAACTATGTATAATGTGCTGAATTTAAGAATGTTACGTAAGATCCAGTGCACACAGAGAAGTATGGAACGATGTATGCTTGGTATAACAAGAAGAGATCGTAAGAGGAATACGGTGCATGGGTAAGAAGCATGACCAAACTGGCAGATATAGCGGAGCGTGTGAAAAGTTGATGTGGCAATGGACTGGACACATAGCGAGAAGAATCGTTGGCAGATGGACGCGAGAAAGAAAGAAAGCAAGGTAGATCAAGTGGACGATGGGCTGATGAATTGATATACATGTGTGGAGTCAAGTGGATGCAGATTGCTCAAGACAGATGGCGATGGAAGAGGATTGGAGAGGCCTTCATCCAGCAGTGGATGGTGAACGGCTGAAAATGATGATGTATTATGCTATGTAACTATGTAACAGGTGAAAGCCTGTTCAAACAAGCTTAAAAAAGAAAATAAATCCGTGAAATATTTGTTCGCTTTAAGTTTTTCGAATGTTGCACGGAGGTGATTATAATTTCAGGAACTTTACAGTGAATGTGAATGTTCTATGCAAGATAAACTTTCGGTTAACTTTGTCATTCTGTTATTGCTGGTGTTAACAGTATTTAGATTCTTGGCATTTGGAACGTTACAAGTGTGACTTATTGGTCAACAATGCAAATTAAAAACAATAGCGATGGAATTGAACGAAAATGAATGGTGATAGGTAGCCTTCATTTTTTTGGTATTGTCAAATTACTTCTGTCGAGAGATCATCAAAGGTCGTGTTGATTTCCCTATAAAAAAATAAATTTCCTCATTCCGTAGAAGCCTGTACTTTTCCTTGACATGGTATGAAAAATATATGAATTTATTAACTTACCATAATTCCTATTTGCTTTTAGTTTCAAAACCTAACTTTACTAATTAATTACTTGCATTATTGAAATTATATGATACACATGTACATACATATGTAGCTTCTATTGTAAAAGTTTTGTGTACAAAATTGAGCGACGTTACATATATGTATGTAAGAGCATCAGTGTATGGCACTCGTTTTGCCACAGCGCAGCGCAGCGAGCTGCAATCTCATTGCCTCAGGCTGTATGTAGTCTACTTTTTCGGCCACGGTTGCAATGATAATATTAAACGACGACCGTTGTTTTATTGTGGATGGACTTTCGTCTTGCGATAACTTGGTCAGATGATGGAACCATAGAAGGTCGTCGTCTATGACCATGACAGTTTTCTTGAATGAATAAGCAGCAATAAGATTCAATGACACAAATGCATTGTCATTTAATATCGAGTGCGAGGATGTCCGCTAGGTGCACAGCACAACCGTCAACAATTGATATTGTTCTAATTGTTCAATCGATCAGCGTAATTTATGTAAGATTGACGTTGATATTAAATTATGCTATCTAGATAGTTTATTGTGGAAGAGCACGATCGTTCGATAGCGAATATTGAGTGCACTCGCTAGACATGAACATTAAACATCTGATATCATAACAGGAAAAAGGTTAAGGGGCAAAACAGAGGTGGAAAATAATAAGTGGACTGTCTTGGAGCTGTTTTAATACGGAGAGTACATCGATAAAATAAACGTCGAGGTTTAGCCGGTCGGGGTCACCGATAAGGTGCGCGGTAATTTTGGAGTTAATTAAGATTAAGATTATTTTTGAATAAGTTCAGTGTGCTTGTAACATTAGGAAACGAAATTGTAAATATTATACAACAGAGGACTACATGACTGCGCAAATATTTGAACGAAGAGCGGAAAATTTTTAACAACAGTGACAATAATGAATCTGAATGGCGGCAAATTCAAATTTGAAATTGTAAATTATACAATACAGAACTTTTACTTTATTGTTTTATTTATGAAAACTAATACTCATGCTTAAAGAAAATTATAAAAAAACATTTTTTACACGAAATAAATTATGCAAGGTGAATCGTTTTGAGATAAAATGAAAAAATTTGTAAAATAAATACAGGTTAAAATTAAAATTAATAAAAACTACCAAAACATCGACATGATTAAAAAAAAACATTTTCACGAAATCAATAAGGAACGAACTATTTTGGGCAAAAACAGCTGCGTGCAATAAATACTACGACTGCGCAAACATTTGAAAGAGTGCGGAAAAATTTTAGCAGTGACAATATCGAATGGCGGCAAATTCAAATTCGAAACGGGATTTATTCATTGCATTGGACAAATGCCGTTCAATACGTTCGTTTTATTTATGAATATTAATGCAATTTAAAATTTAAAGAGTAAATTTTTTTAAATTTTTAGCTGAAATAAATTGTGCATAGATATTTTGAGTACCTGATCGAAAAAAATATATACGAGTATGTACATATGTATGTATATCTTTTCATTTACGAAGACCTACCCCCATTCCACGGTAAGAATGCGCAGGAACATGGTCGGGAACAAGACAGTCACAATACAATACAACAGTGGTTCCCAAACTAATTTTTGGTGGGTCGCGATAAGTTTTTGAAATGTGAATTTTTTAAATTATCTAAAAATATCATGAAAAAATGAAAAAAAAAAAAAAACGGCACAACATAAGGATG